>JARUHQ010000025.1:4173806-5484200 GCA_029955515.1 Chrysomela aeneicollis
ATTCATCAGTGACTATTCTGACGTTCCCACTGAGATGATATTTCACCATTTGTCATGAAATAGTCAGCCAATGTCAGTCTCACTTCTGCTGCAGTTCTAGAATGGACATCACACTTGCTTGCTGATATTTGGGGTAACTGACTTGAATACTGTATATTATTGGGATCTCCAGTGGTTATTTCACTAAATGTTGTGCCATATCTCTTGGTTATAAGCCAATTATGCAAGGCAATTGTTGCCAAGGTAATTTTTCCAGCAGATATTATTAGCAAAATACGCCATTTTGCTAATAATATTCTGAAGGCATTCCCAATTGTACGTCTTGCACGACTCAATCTGAAGAAAATAGAATATAAGAGCAGGTAAGTCTAAAAAAAATTAAAAATATAGATAACATAATAAATTAAAATAAATTTCACCTTTAATTGATGATTGGTTTCCTCTCAGCAAGAAACCTTCTAGGATTTTCAATTGACTTGGCCGTTACTTGATGAAAATCCAGAGTTATTGTAAACAAACGAAAAACGATAAGATTTTCACGATAAATATATTTATATATATTTTTCACAACATGTTTCGCTAACACTGTAGCTTCATCAGGTATAAGTACACTAAACTAACTACTACGATAACAACCATATTTATACCTAATTACACAGTTATAACAATATTTGTACCTGTAGGGATTAAAGAATGTGTATCCTCTTTTTATTGCGGTAAATAACAAAAAATAAAATGACTATCTAATTAAGCTATTTTTAGGAAAACAAATTCAACAACGGAGAATTATTCAAATCTAATTGGTCATTAAGCAAAAGATTTGAATTCTTGAGTCTATTAATTTCGAGTGTTTCTAAATAGTTAAGTTTCACTCCTTTGTTTTCAACATGTAATATTTTGAATTCTTCATCAAAATCGTGATTTTCTTCTAATAGGTGGTTGGAATATGTTGAATTTGTTTTCCTATTTACATAACTCATGTGGTGCTCATGGATGCGATTTTTGAAAGTTCTCCCAGTCTGACCAATGTAAACCTTCGGGCAAGTTCCACTATTCAGTCTATATACTCCTGATTTTTCATATTTAGGAACTATGTCTTTCTTATTATTGATAAACTTTCCTAAAGTATTATTTGTTCTATAAGCAATGTTAGTGTCTTGTTTATGCAAAAATGAAGCTACTTTCTCGGTTGCTTGTCCAAAATAGGTCAATGTTTTGTAATTTCGATCGGTGTTTTTGTTAAAAGGAAAAACTTGATTAATAGCTCTTGAATGGAGTTTCTTTTTGAGAATATTTTCCATGATGTTAACTTTATATCCATTATTAACTGCAATTTGTTTTATGATGTTCAATTCTTTATTGACATTTTACATTATTGACAAATAAAGAATTGAACATCATAAAACAAATTGCATTTAATAATGGATATAAAGTTAACATCATAGAAAATATTCTCAAAAAGAAACTCCATTCAAGAGCTATTAATCAAGTTTTTGCTTTTAACAAAATCACCGACCGAAATTACAAAACAATTTTGGACAAGCAACCGAAAAAGTAGCTTCATTTTTGCATAAACAAGACACTCACATTGCTTATAGAACAAATAATACTTTGGGAAAGTTTATCAAAAATAATAACAAAAATCACGATTTTGATGAAGAATTCAAAATATTACATGTTGAAAACAAAGGAGTGAAACTTAACTATTTAGAAACACTCGAAATTAATAGACTCAAGAATTCAAATCTTTTGCTTGATGACCAATTAGATTTGAATAATTCTCCGTTGTTGAATTTGTTTTCCTGAAAATAGCTTGATTAGATAGTCATTTTATTTTTTGTTATTTACCGCAATGAAAAGAGGATAAACATTCTTTTATTTCTGACAGTGACATTATAAGCTTATATCGTCATAGTTACGATATCTATAATGAGGGTCATAACTCCCTTGGGATATTAAGGTTCAAAAACTCCCTCTTACCTTTTACAGGTGAAAATGATACAAGAAATGCTTATAAACGTTTATATGTAATGAAAACTGATACATATTTTCCTTATTCACGTCATTACAAATAATAAATGTACAATTTTCAAATGTTCCCTGAAAATTACTTCCGCCGCTGGAAACAATTTCTTCTTTTTTATGGGTGGTGCTGTTGCTGTTCACTACAGTCGAGGTGCCTGCCTCTTCTGATGGAAAAGTAGACAGCATACGCGCCGTTTTATTTCTCAATTCAATACTGTCCTCCAGATACCCCTCTGCCACCGTGGAACTTCTCCAACCTCCGTGTCTTTTTAAGTTTGTCATAGTTGCTCCTGCATTGGCTAGGGCAGTAGCAGAAGTGCGACGAAGGCAATGTCCCGTATTGGTTAGTGGGTTTGGCAATCCTAAATACATTGCGATTTTGCTGGGAATTTTGCCAAACATATTCTTTCCAATTGGCTGAGTTGTACATTTATTTTGTCGGAAGCTCAAAAAAAAATCGTTTTGTACCTTCAGGACGCAAGGACATATAAAGCCTCAATAAAGGCAAAGCAGAGAACTCTTTTTCATCCACAACTGTAAATTTCTTCGATACACCAGTTTTACTTTCCGGTACGTTCACTACCATAACAGTATCCCGGTCCTCTATATCTGCTATACTCATATTTAGAAGTTCCTGAGTTCTGCATCCTCCAAAATAACCCATAATTAGAACAACCTATAACAAATAAAACGAAATAAACAAACGAAAAAGAAAATTATGAGAAAAAAATTACCCTATGCAATAAATGAATTTCATTAGGGGCGTCCTTTAGAAATTTGATGACATCTTCAGGAGATAAGACAGCAGACTTTTTCGGCTTATACCCCTTACTTTTCCGTTTCAAAAAAGCCTTTAGTTCGTTGAACTTGGTGATATCTCTTTTCTCATATATGGTCACCATCGATTTGAGCATTGACCATTTAGTCCATAACGAATTTGGGCTAAACGTTTCTGACTGCAACGAATAAATACAATTATTACCAAATCTACCAGAAAATACTGAAAATACTTTACCAGTTCTTGAAAATATGCCAGAAAGACAGTTTCGTTGGCATCTTTTGACATAAAATTTTTCTGTGTCAGCCACTTCAGATATAAGTTGTATTCTTTTCGATGGAAGTAATGATTGTCTTGCTTTTTCCGCTTTTTTTATAATATCCTCCATTATATCAGAAAAAGATCGTCGATTTGTGGTAAAAAATAAACACGTTTTTAACGGAAAAACATTGATTGATAAAGAAAGTTTGCTTATAAACATGTAACATAGCAACAACCTAGCAACAACCAACAATGCTACAATCAACGCTACCTAATTCAAATATACCAGAAAGGTTATGAATTTAAACATTTATTGCGTTCTAAATATGGACATATTGTTATGAAAATCGGTCAAAAATAAAATTATCTATGTACCACGGGAATTATAGAGCCTTAATAACCTCTGGCAATTGCTGTCCCTCGGGCCAGAGGCCCTCGGGACGCAAACTTTGCCATCGGTAATTAAGGCCCTCATAATTCCCTTGATACATAAATAACTATAATCCCTACAGGTACAAATATTGTTATAACTGTGTAATTAGGTATAAATAAGGTTGTTATCGTAGTAGTTAGTTTAGTGTACTTATACCTGATGAAGCTACATTGTTAGCGAAACATGTTGTGAAAAATATATATAAATATATTTATCGTGAAAATCTTATCGTTTTTTGATTGTTTACGATAACCTTTTAGGAAATTGCCTCATCAGGTTAACCATCAATGGAAAGACTTCATCTCCTACAAAGTAAAATGGAATGTTGCTGTCAATGCCAGATATTTTCTCTTGTGGAGGCAGGTATAACTGATTTGAATTAAGTTTCTTATGAAAACTAGTTTTCCTAAATACTCCTCCATCTCTCTGACGTCCTTGTGCACCCTAGTCAATATAGATAAACTTATAATCTGCATCGCAAATTGCAATCAGAACCATTGAATGTTGTCCCTTGTTATTAAAGAAGTCACTGCCACTTTTGAACAAGTCTTGAAGCGTAGATTACAAAACTTTCTGGATAAACACCATAATATATTATCATCAGAACAATACGGTTCCATAAAAAAATTGCTATTGGGTGCGAACAATATGGTTGCTCGTGGTTTCTCGTGAGAAGTACAGTAAAGTAACTCACACGATTCATATTGAGCCCTTGTATGCGTCCTCTGTTTATCCAGGACTCTTTTAGTAACCCTACTTCAATACTCAAACCTCCTTCTGAACACATTCGAGGCAGCTTTTGAATGTTTATTGTTAGACAATTGAGCTTTTGACTCGCCCTGGAGGTTTAGGTGGGGCTTTGGGTTTCTCCTTATCATTCTCCTTAACTCCGCTCGCATGTGATCTGTCCAGTTTCTGAGTTACATTCTTGCATTTGGTCACCTTCTTCCCTCTAGTTGCAGCACTTTTGGCGGACTTCCCGGTCTACTTCTTGGTGCTGTCTGCACCTTGATTGGTACCTGAGCTACCGGGTTGGAGGGTCGAGTGTGACTGATTCCTCTTCCTTCTTCCTAGGGGTCGTTGTTTTACATAGATTGGATATCAACCGACATGGGAAGAAGTTTCGGATGTTCTCCTTAGTACCCTCCAGGTGGTTTCCAGGTCATGAGGGAGTTGACTACAACGAGGAAGTAAACTGTCTTGCCAAAGAAGGGGCAAATTCACAATTTCTTGGCCCAGAATCCTTCCATGGATTCTCCAAGGCCCACTTGAGAGAGGAGGTTCGACGTTGGGAAACCGATGAAATGAAATCTCACTGGAATGAAGTGTCAGGACAAAGTCAAGCAAAAATGCAGTGAGCCTTCCGCTAAGGAAAGCTAAACAGCTTCTCGATTTGGACAAAAAAGTACTTGAAACTGGCAACGCAACTCCCTCACTAGACACTGCATGCTGAGGTGTCACTTCAAAAATATAGGTAAAACAGAGAGTGATAGTTGCCGCTATTGCAAGAGCTGCATGCTTTGCCAATGCCCAGCACTCAAGAGGCTCAATTTCTTGGAAGGGGCCTTCTTAGAGCCCCCTGATCCCGCTTTGCAAAACGTAAGTGAACGATTTATCGCCTTATAATTTTTTGTCCAGAAGTTTAAGAGAGCTATAGCCAAATTATTTAGCTAGAAATATTTTTTCCTCAATATAATACATACGCTGTTCAAATGTTTGAATTAAAATTATCAGAAAGCACACAATATAATAATTATACTAGTGTTGGTCAGAATACCAACAATTTGAAAAGATTAAACTGAAATGTGATTTTTTTTTTAATTATTTTTCATGTGGCTCTCAAGTTCATTATTGTTTTCATCTTCAAGCCTTGATTCAAGTGGTATATTCGTGATGCTACTTGGCATGAAATTTGCTTAAATGAAAGCTAGTTGATTAACTGACCAGAGGCCAGGTTTTTTGAGAATGAATGCTTTCGATGATTTGGTTTCAAATAGGCCAAATATTGTTATGACTCTAATGATTTATAAGTTTTTTATGAGTTTATGAGTTGTATGTGGCGGAAATGAAAGCAATACAATAATCCAATTGTCTCAGCGAAATTTGAATGCCGCAACAGATATGTGTGACTTTTGGAGGTCAAGTAACAAAAATAGTTTATTATTGAACACACTTCGTATGTTCAAAAATGTGCTTCAAATCCACTGGGAATATAACCAAAAATTTTCGCAGATTATAAAAATATTCGAGAATATTTGTTGTGCTCTCTGGGTAACAAGATGCCTTCAAGATTCGTAGATGTAATATCTCTGATTCACTATACTTAATCGTTTTCAAAATACAATTGTCCTATAAGTACTATCCTACTTGCTTATAATATCTTCAAAAGTGAAAACGATAATTCGGTAGGCAAGAATATAGAAAGCTTTCCAAATATAAAGAAAATACTTAGGACAATGTGAATTTGATACTTTAATGGGTAGATGTCGCTACGAGCTGTTCTTTCACTGACGTCTAGACTACGTCTAGACCTGAACATTGAACAATTATTAAACCATGGTATGAATACAAGTAATTATGCAATACACTTTCTCGTAAATAATAATTACAAATCAATGTGTTCATATTAGGTTTATGTGAGTTCGAGGGACTCTACCTGCCATATAAATTTCTTCTGATATTCAGGATTCATTTCATATCGATCGAAGTACAGTGACTCTAAGGAGCTCGTTTGGAGTATTAGGTAAGCTTGGTTCATCCTCCGATCTATAGATGGCGATAGAACAATATTGTTGGGGTCGGAGAGAAATTGGGAAAAGGGTTGAACATCAGCTTGTTTAGTTATAGGTGAGTATGGAACTATTTTTTTATCGGCATATGACTGAGTTATTCGTCAGTATTTGATGGATGAGTAAATCGCTGCTTTTTGAAGAATTACTGTTATGTTATGAGGAGAACTGTGTTGGTACACGAAAGATAAATCTCAACTACTAGATATACTGTATATACCTACTGATGATATTGGTATTCTATCGGCCATGAGCAATGACAGTAACTATATTTGTATAGCTAGACTCCTTCAAGAATATTGTATAGCATCCACAGCTATACATGGGATGTTTAAAATAAGTACACGCGTGTTTACTGATGCATTGTAGCGATTTTAGAATGCCTGCTTCAAGAAATATAATCATTGTGACATCATTGAGTCTTGGAATGTAACATCACGATTAACATCAATATCAAATGTTATACGATTCCACATTTATTGTGTTTATTGTGATGTATATACACCAGTATATCGCATTGGTGTATACAATGTGAAGTGATATGTTTCTGTCTGTTTATGAAACATACTTTTGTAGACATAAAATTCAAGCTGAATCTTCATCAAAATTATCAACCTGTATCCGCCTTTCATCGCTGATGGCTTCTCTAGATGACCCATGGGCTCTAGATGAGAAAACGGTATGACATTTTCTATTATCCGCAAAGCTGTGGTCGGGACATCCAACATGGCGATAGGAGAAACAAAATTGGTTCCAAAACAGATCCCTGTGGAACATCTGCGTTCAAAGTCATTCTATCAGATAATACGCCATCACCGACAACGTAAATCGGTGTTATGACTCTAATATTCATTACTTTGCCAACATGAAGACATGAAATGACAAGATTTCATCGAAATTGAGTAATTTTATAATTTAGAGTCGGTTTTTGAAACAGCAATTTATCAAATCTTTGCTTTTATATAGCAATATCTTCTCTGTAACCATATAGCCATTTAAAGATAGAATAGAAGCGATGGTATAGCCCCATAATAACTTGTTTTTTTCCAATACTTCAGAGATGACAGCTAGTAGCTCGTTAGGTATGTACGTACCTGAAATGATCTTTTTTTTTTTGGGGTGGTTGAAGTGCTTTATGGACATCATATGGGTCTAATTCCCCATATAATAGTTAGGGAATCCCTGAATATGAGAGGGTGAACAACCTACAAATAATTGGTGTTGATTATGGGAAATATTTCCTGAGAACGATTAGAGAAATTGTGTTTGATCCCATAGCCTTCTTGGTATAACAAAATCCAGCAGAATGGCTGAATAATGCGTTGATGTGAGACCATTTCAGGAATACGGTCTTCTGGTCTTCCTCTTGTGGATCCAAGGTGATATTTGGTGAAAACATTCCGGCAAAGATGTTGATAACTCTTATTGTATTGTAGCCAATTATTGTATTGTAGCCAATGTTCAATCTCTTCTCGTTATGTGAGGTGATAAACAAGAAGTAATATTTCTCCAATGAGCATTGATCTTATCTTGCTGTTATATTTTTATTTAGATACTTCTATTGTTTAGACATATTGTGACAAATCGAACATTACCTATATATTTTATAAATCATACAGATTTTTATTCCCCAGAAAAAATATCATTGATAGAGTTCATTATTCGTTAAATTTCGATTGAAATTATAACGGAACAGGAAATGCAGTATCAGCTCTGCGAGTTCATGTCCTCTGGTAATGCACTTGATTGGCTGATTCTGCATAGATCGGCAAGAATACTAATTGAGGACTACAAAAATCAATCAGGTAGAGCCATAAACATAACTTCGTTGAATTAACTAAGTGGCGTACATGGATTTGAACAATTTCTTAGATTTTAGATTTAAATGGAAAATTGAATAGTCAATACACACATAAAAAGAATTACTTGATTTGATTTGATATGCTTTGATTCAAGAGTATGGCTTGTTTATATATACTGGAATAAATGTCTGCTCAATTCAAGACTATTATGTTTCCAACTAAATACACTCATTCCAATATTATAGATTTCTTGGATCGTAAATGAATAATAATACAATATTTCAGATTGAGAACACAATATATTCAAATCAAGACAATCATAATATCTCAATGACTCGCATTTTTCTTGAACAAAAATAATCAGATTTTCAGTTTTAGCTGTAGATTGTTTTGTATCAAGAATTTTATCAAATTAGAGGAATTATATCGATTTCTTGAAATGAGAATCATCCTCAACTTCCGTTCTCTTATTGGGGCTCTCATCAATCACATCATCACTTGCAGACCTTCTTTTTGACAAACTTTCCCCCTATTCGTAGAGATTATTTCTGAACTTG
Organism: Chrysomela aeneicollis; assembly: GCA_029955515.1. Classification (NCBI taxonomy): domain Eukaryota; kingdom Metazoa; phylum Arthropoda; class Insecta; order Coleoptera; family Chrysomelidae; genus Chrysomela; species Chrysomela aeneicollis. The sequence goes on from JARUHQ010000025.1 coordinate 4,182,452, forward strand.
TCCACCAGTTTACCTCGCAATAAAGTTGTATTCCTCTGGTTTCAAACGACTGAAAAATATAAAATATATCATTCACAACTCCATGTAGGTACAATGTGAGAGATAATCTGACTTAGCACAATGCATGGTTATTATATTTCTTCAAATCTGGGTTCACATTCTTACTACTGAATTCATTTTCCTTGGATCGAAATTTGGTCAAACAATTTGAAAATATGTTAGATATAATATGCAATATCAAAATACCTAAGATGTCTACGAGTTCAAGAAGCTCTTTTCCACTGTTAAATCATTGTTTGGACAAATTTAAACGTTCATCCGCACATAGGTACCTAACCCCAATTTTCACTCACTATGCCGATCCTGGTTATTCAAGTTTTCCACGAATTATCAGTTTTCGAGATGATATAGCTACGTTAATTGATTGGATACACAATAATACCTACCCAAGAATGAACGTCAATAAGATATAGGCATGTAACTTACCCCTAAAAGTGGTAATTATATCCTCAGATATCTCCTAAGACCTTAGTTTTTCTTTCATGGCAAGCCAATATTTCTATGCCAATAAAATAGGTTGAACTGGTTGAACAATGATGGATGCACGACAAGAGCACCGAAACAACACACTCACACCGTTTGGCAACATTCTCGGCTCGAAGGGATCGCAATTATATTCAAGAAAATGTTATGGTCAATCCAAAGAAACTTTCTCAGAGATTTACTTATGCAGAGATTAAATGTTGAATGTTATTTTGAAAGAAGACATTCCGTGATATATTTTTCAAGAACTTAATTATTTTTTCTGGATACTTTGAATTTCTTGAATTGAGAACATTTTGTTATACCAAATGAATATTCCAGTGAAATAATTTTCTACAATTGACATATTCAATACATTCATTTCAAATAAATTATTTCAGAAGAAGAATGCGCTTTTTCAAATCAAGAATTGGACGTTGAACAAATATATCGTTTTCATTTGAGAATTTGTTTTTATGTGTGTAGCCTGCAAAAAGATAAAGTCATGTGAATTAGAAAAAAAAAATAAAGAAATAAATGATGAAAGGGATTTCAAACCGAGTTTCTCAAGACTTTTCTATTGTGTGAATCTACAATTGTCATCAGGTGAGAACTGACAAAGCGCGAGTATCTATAGGTCATCTAGGGCGGGATTCGACTCATCAGCGGTTTAAAAGTGTTGCGGATCTCGACGCTAGGTTGGCTGAACGCGTTATCATTCAGTATGTATGCTGCTGCTTTAGATTACCTCTTGAAGCAGTGTTTCTCTCTATGAATGGACACCGCTTCAGACCATTTGATGTTATGTTGGTGGGTCCACACATGTTCTGTGATTCCTGACTTGGTGGTTTCTCTTCGTTGAATATTTTTCTTCTGTTCGCCGATTCTGGTTTCCAGTAGTCTCTTGGTTTCTCCTATGTATGATTCGCCACATTCACTTTCTATAGATACAATTCTTGGAGTCACTGTTTTTGTTTGGTGGTCTGGTTCTGGTGATTTGGCTACGGATGGTGTTTCCAGATTTGAAGCAGGTCTCGATCTTTTATTTAGATCCAATTCTCTTGATTTCATCTGACAATCCCTTCATGTATAGGGGAGGCACAATGTTTGCTGTTGTGGTTCTTCTTCTCTGTGGGCTATCCCCTGTTTCTTGCGTCTTTTCCACCAGTTTCCTCGGAAAGCCATTATGGTAGATGTCTTATTTGATGTGTCTAGATCGGTAGTCAGGCTTTCCTCGTTGTTGCAGAGGCTGAAGGTACGATCAATCAGAGTCTCTCCTCTATTCGTGGCACTGTGATGGTTTGATCCACAGTTGAGATACTGTCCTGTGTGGGTTATTTGTTTTCTTGTAAACATAAGTTCTTTATTTGTTGTCGGTCCTCTTCACTTTCACGTCCAGGAAAGGTAACTCGTTCTGGGATTTTTCGAATAACATTTCGCTATTATCGGTGAGAGCAGCGATCCCATAGATAGTCATCTTGAGTGAAGAAAGAGTCCTTTATACGGAATTAGCAGTTCCGAAGACAGCATTCCATGAGATCCATAATTACTTCTACTATATGGTATTAGTGTTGTATCTTCAAGGTGTCCGTTGTTTCGAAGTTTTATTTCGATAATTTGAAGTGCTCCTCCGGCAGGAACGTTGTTATAAAGGCTTTCTACATCAAAGCTGATGTGTTGGTTTGGTCTTATGTAGCCTCAATTTTCTCTGGAGTTCTTCACGAAGAATGGAGTGTTACCTTGTAGCTGCTGGATGTCAGTAGTAGAAATCTCGCTAGCTCGTGGTGTGATATCAGACTATATGTTGTGGCGCCGAGTGTGGCGCCCTCTAGGTCCTATACACATGGTTAGGTCCTCTTAACGTCAACGGATACGGCACATGGCCAACGTTGATTGACAGTATGTTTTATATATTAGATTGTCTATTGCCTTGGAGTGTGGTTCCCAAGTTGTAGTAGTTAGGCTAGCTTTCCGATATTCCTATTAGATAACTAGTATTGATATACAGATATTCGTAAGTGTATATTCCTGGGTGTTATCCAATTACCTACTCATAAACTACCCATTAAAGAAGTGGACTGAAGCAGCTGGTATTATTATTAATATCTACAAACCCCAACACGACACGTGGGTGACTGAACTTCTGGAGCTGATGATCGGTTTGAGTGGGACGTCTGTTTTATGAATCTTCGGTTGTCCATATAAGTGAGGTGGTTTACTGTGATGTGGTATCAACGATGATCTCTTCCTATATGAGAAATGAAGTTCGTTTGCTTGGTGATCCTGCACGTACGAGCGCATTGACCTTCCTTTATAACATTTCAGAAAAGTAGATGATATTTTTATGGCCGATGATAATCAGAAATCTCGTCGATCATTCTACTACGACCGATTTCGTTCAGTCAGACCAGACGAATGTATTCTCGAAACCCTTTCATTGTCAATCGGAACTACACTATATTAAAATTATTCTTCTCATCGAACGGCGAAATGGTAGATCTAACTTTCTAGAGAAAAATCAAATACATATATTATTTCCCAATAAACTGGTCTGGTGGTCGAGTGCCTTGAATCGCTGGCTTATAGTCTAGAGGGCCCGGGTTTGAATCCCGCGGTGGCTATTGAAAATATTTATTTATTTCTATAGTATCTTTTAGAGGGAGGAGAAAGGTGACCAACCGAACATTCTTGGTACCTAGATTTCAATCCTTCGGACTCTCAACGATAACCAGCCGAGTAGTGCTTCGGATGACACTTGAAAAGCTAAGGTCCCCGTCTTCCTTACTCATAAGTCTCAATGAGACTTCCAGGGATTCTTTGCAACTAAGTTGGCGGATAAAAAACAGTTTCAAAACACTTTTCAGTATCCTTCTACTGGCTTTCAGCACAATGTTCCTCTCTACGATCGCAAATTCTGTGATGCAATATAACAGGGTAATTTTTCATATTAAATAACATGAAATAAACTATCATCCTGTTGAATCATATCGTTACATCATATACGATCCATTTGAATGAAATATTTTCGATACTATACAGTCGAATTTGCCTATTCACCCATCACTAACTTCTTGTCAAGAAGTAGTTCGGAACTATCGCGCCTTTCTCCCTTCCTTTATTCGGCCTAATGTGATAATCAAGGGAGTGACGTTTAAGTGATGAGTGACATTAGAGTTCAGTAACGTAACTATTATATTTAATCTCCAGTTGAAGTTCGCCCCGCTTAATGATTCGTTAACTAAAATTAGCGAGGAATTTGACTGGATGCATCAGTTCCCATTTCTGATATATGGTAGGTATTCGCGCTTTTCTTCGACCTCATTTGGTGCTAAGATTGGGCTGAGTATACCAGAATTCGGCAAGAATTTCAGCAATCAACTTACTGGAATGGAACGCTGAATAGATGAGATTTCAAAATTTCAACCAGATTAACTTAATCTAACGCTATGCTGATCTCATTATTGCAGCAGGTACTTTTTCAAATCATATGGATAAGGAGTATAAGGTAAAGGTATTAATAACCAACGTAGGTGATCCATTTCTTACAGTGGAGGTAGAAGTTATAGGACAAGGGGTTGAACTTACAGACAAACTCCACCAAAGTGTTTAATATGTAGTCATAGACTTACATTAGGACATGTTTCGAAGGATTAATCCTTCATCATCAGCAATAGTAAAAAGTACATCTATTAAGAGAAAAAAACAATGTTAAAAATCTTGACACATCAAAAAAGAAGTACCTGAAAACTTACCAATGGTGACAGTGAAAATTTAAACATGAAAAATAAACTTAAAATAAAACAAAGGGGGTCGCACTAAGTGCGAACTCCCAATGTTAAGGGATCTTCAGAAATCTCATAATCAACTATTAATCAAAAATTTATATAGGTGAATGTTAGGGAACCATGTCTTATTAATCGAAAGAATGACTCACAAGTGAAGTGAAATGACATGTGAAACAAATCATATCAAGTACAGAAAATATGACAAATTATGAATTGACAACTGATTGAATCTATGGATAATTGTCGCGTTCCGATATTACTGAATTTACTGATGACAGTCAGCAATTACGGAACGAATTCAGTATCAGTAAACTACTGACGAATGAAAGTAACGGAACGGATGACAGTACTGTAACTGAAGTGTGTGTTCTGACAGTTGGCTGGCGGCAATATTTTGAAATTATGAATGCAATTCAGACTGTTCCCGAATTGAGCTTTGTAGTTTGGTGAATAAGAAATATGGAAAATTTTGTTATTGCTGTGTTAGACGATTTATTTGATTCTTCATCTGAGGAATCGAGTTATAGCAGCAGCAGTGAAGAAGAACCCGATTTTGATTTTGTATTTTGTGTAGTAGGGATTTATTTATATTTCAAAAATATGCGAGGTCAGATTATTCCTACTCCAAGGATACAAAATTATTTAGGTGTAGTCGAAAATTATTCACCTAATTTGTTCAAATCTCATTTCCGGTTAGTAATTTAAGTATGGCATAATGATTATATCAAATGACTTCTAAACCTAATAACTTTCTTTAGTATATATTATTCATTAGATAGACATATCTTATAGACACACCAAATTTTATTTTTAGTGTTTTACCTGATACATTTCATCATTTGGTTACAATGTTGAAAAATGAGCTAAATGATGAAGTAGATTCATCTGGTAGACCCCAATATCCTTTAGATCACCAGATACTTATTGCCCTCTGGTACATGGCAACACCAGATTCATATAGGTAAACTTTTATGGATTGTTCTCAGATTATTTTCAATAAGTTATATCACACTGGATATTGTAGATCTGTGTGTGAAAAATTCAATGTGGGGAAAGCCACTGCTTTTCGTACACTAAGAAGGGTGGTGACTGCTTTATGCCGATTAGCACCAAATATCATCAAGTGGCCAGAAGGTGAAGAAGTTAATTCGACCTGGAATGGGTTTAGAATGAAGGGGCCAATCGGTAAAATTATAGGTGTGATCGATGGATGTCATATTGATATAAGGAAACCTTCTGTAGATGGTGATTCAGTCATGAATCGACATCACAGGTTTTCCATTCAGCTACAGGTAAAATAATTACCTTGACGGAAGATGGGTGCTATACTTAAATAATAATAACAATAATCTTATTTGGTTGTAGGGTGTCTGCGACCACCGCTCGCGATTTACTCATGTATATGTGGGTAATTGTGGGTCATTGCATGATCAGAGAGTATTCAGACTTTCTGAAGTGAATAACTTTTTATCAAATCCAGAAAGGTATTTCCTAGGAAATCCTCACCTTCTAGGAGATAGTGCCTACACAATTCATAAACATCTCATGGTTCTCTACAAAGATAATGGGCATTTGACTCCAAAGCAAATCTATTTCAAGCAACTTTCTGCAGTCAGAAGTGTAAATGAAAGAACATTTGGATTTTTAAAAAATAGATTCCAAAGTTTACTATATTGTTGCCCACTGACAGATATTCAATTCATTCCAAAGTTTATCATGGCTTGTTGTGTTATACACAATGTTTGTCAAATGAGAGGTGATTTCATAGATCTTGATCCGAATAATATTGACAGAAATTTTGAACAAAATATCAACCACAATAATTCACAGACAGTGGCTGGAAAAAATAAACGAATTCAAATAACTCAAGACATCTGGCCAGGCGAACTATGAAGAAATATTTACTTAAGTACTTACTTTGTGTGCAATGTAACAAGTTTTTCTAATTAATATGCAACTCTATATAATTGATATGTTGTGACAATAGTTGTGTTATTAAATTATCGAACTATCAATGACAAAATTATTTCATTCTGATGTCTTGTCCCCTTTCAGGTGGTTTTTGAGCAAATTAATGAGTTCTTTCCTTTGTTCCATTTTCTCTCTATGCCTTTCTTCTCTTCTAGCTTCCATTTCAACTCTCCTTTCCTCTTTTTCCTCAATTCCCCTCTTTTTTTCTTCTCTCTTCTTCTTAGTGTCTTCATGAAAGTCGTCTATTAAGACAAGAATTTTTTCTTCGATCTTCCTTTTTGGGGTAATTTTAGAACATCCTGAAATGAATCACTTACAATTCAAAATAATATTATCAATAGTAGATGAACAATAATAATACCTGGTTTTGGATCATCATCTTTCACAGATTTTTCAATTTCCATTTCACTAGATGTCATACCAGATGTAGATGATAGAGCCCTTTCCAGTGGTTTTGCCCACTTTTTTTCCCCAAATAATTCATCCATAATCTGAATCTGAATCCTAAGCATATACAGGCGTATAAATAAATAAGCTTACTGAGTAATACTCCCAAGTAATGGGTGAAGTGCCAGTACGTTTTTCACCATCTTTGATATTTTTATATCTTCTTTTTAAGGTATCCATTTTCACCTGGCATTGTTGCCAAGTTACATGGTAGCCCTGGATAATCCATTTCAGAGGCAATTTTCTGCCATGCAATTTTAAATTTCCATTTTTAAATATCTCTTTGAAATCTCTATATAAATCAAATATTAACATAATGGTTTTGTGGCTCCATTTGAAGTTCTTATTATTATCTATTAGAAAAATGAGATCATCATCTGTATTGAGATGCCATGTTTTAAAACTCACTTTTTCCAAAGTTAGATGCACCTATGTCAGGGGCATCAGCAAGAGCTTGAATTCCTGATGGTCCAGGAGCATTCATGTCAATGGTTTCTTTAATTCCCCCTAAATTGTCCAAAGAAAGAGATCCATCCGTTGTTCCAATCTCCTCATCAGGAAACTGCCTTCTCAACATATTTAGATAATCACTAGCATATTGGGTATCTGAAAAAATACAGTTAATTCCATTCAATTGATTAGAGTAATAAAAGAACAAACCTGTTTGTCTACTCATTGCCGTTTCGGCATCCACACTTACTTCGAATTCGCCCAAAACTACACGAAACATTTTCGATTTGTAATTTCTTTGCTTTTTTCTATTTCTAATGAAAATTAAATGTAAACGGGATCAGTGACCAAGAATTTCAGGACCCTCCAACTTAAACTTAACCTTGCATTTCTGTGCGGTAGAGGGGATACTGGCGTAAACATGTCCTTTTGCTGGCAGTAGAAAACACGACATGTTACTAAACATTTTTCTTTGTCGTTTTTTGGTCCCATTTCTCTCGATCTGAAAAATATTCTAAATAATAAATTGAATTCTGATCATTCTCATAATTATTCCTTTTCTTTCAAAACTTCTAATAATTTAAAATGTTCTCTTGTTAACTCTAAAGATAAATTCCCACCTTTGGAAAAATCTGGTGTTTATAGACTGAATTGTTCAGAACCTAATTGCAATATGTGCTATATATTGGTCAAACAGGCAGAAAATTCAAACATGGGATTGCAGAACATATTCGCTTGATTAATAATAATTCTGATAAAGATTCCATTAATTCTAATTCTGTTTTCTCCAATCACATTATTAATGATAAACATACTTTTGATCAAACTTCTGGTTTGAAATTTCTACATTTTTGCGATAAGGGTAAAAAACTCAATATTCTTGAAACTTATGAAATCAATAAATGCATTAAGGATTCTGAGACAGCATGTCTCAATGAGCAGACTCAGTTTGACAGTTTGAGGTTGTTTAATTCCTTAATTTTCTAATTTCTCTGCTTTTCTTTTCTGTTTACTAACCTTGGTTACTTGTGGTTATGATTCTTTCCCCTTGAAGTCAGATGTCTACATTATCCATAGATTCAATCAGTTGTCAATTCATAATTTGTCATATTTTCTGTGCTTGATATGATTTGTTTCACATGTCATTTCACTTCACTTGTAAGTCATTCTTTCGATTAATAAGACATGGTTCCCTAACATTCACCTATATAAATTTTTGATTAATAGTTGATTATGAGATTTCTGAAGATCCCTTAACATTGGGAGTTCGCACTTAGTGCGACCCCCTTTGTTTTATTTTAAGTTTATTTTTCATGTTTAAATTTTCACTATCACCATTGGTAAGTTTTCAGGTACTTCTTTTTTGATGTGTCAAGATTTTTAACATTGTTTTTTTCTCTTAATAGATGTACTTTTTACTAAATTACTATTGCTGATGATGAACGATTAATCCTTCGAAACATGTCTTAATATAAGTCTATGACTACATATTAAACACTTTGGTGGAGTTTGTCTGTAAGTTCAACCCCTTGTCCTATAAAGGTATTAATAACGAAATCAATATCATTGGAGTATATGAATAGCTGAATGGTATATACCTACTTGAAATGAAATTGAGATATATTATCGTATTATCCAATGACTGGTAGAATAGGACCAGAAAACAACTACTTTCCTGGCCAATACTATGAAGAACTTGAATTATATCTACTCGTAGTCTATGCAACGACTCACACAGTGAATATAGGGCACATGTTTCTTTATTTCCTTACCCATGGAAAGTTGACATCGAGACAGGCACGCCTAACAACCTACAGACAGGTTTCGAGTTTATTGGCCCTCATATGTGCAGGGTAGTCAACCGAGTAGGGAGCCTGAGATCTCCCAACGCATATTTCACGGCACTGAGCAGCAATCCAAGAGACACTTGGAATTAGCGACACCTTGCGGCGGAAGGAAGAAACATTCCAGAAACAAAGTTTCCATGTAAAGAGTTGAAATATTTTATTCGCATGCTCTAACTTCAGTGAACACCGGACCAATTTCTAAGATAATTTACTTTTCTTCAATAATCCGTTTCCAACCAATATTCAGTCCTACACGCTAAGAAATATCCATCTGATGAATCACTTTTCCGGCTAGTGAAAATTTCCTGATACTTCTCAACAGCAATCCTAGTAATCCCAACTGCGAAAAAAGTTTCCTTCAATATACCATTAGGAATATTAACCAGTCTGAAAATGACATTTCAGTTAAAGTAGATAGTACTATACCTCGAAGTAATTTACTAACAAGAAATCGCAGGTGATGTATTCACTATTCCTTATATTAATTTTAACCTGGGAACTCTGGTACAATCTGTCCGAGAGAATATTGAAAATTACTGTCAGCAGTTCTTAACAATGTATTCAGAAATATTTACTATCACCTTATTAAAATTAATCTCAGAAAATGATGAAGTTAACTAATCCAAATGAAAATGAGCACTTACCCTTCCGAAGCAATGTTATTAACTATTCAGCGAGTAATAATTGTCATAATGCTGTTCATTGATGAATACTTAATTAAACAATAAACATTCAAATAGTCGTTTTTTTCCTTAATGGTATGGGTTGACTTTTTTCCTCAGTTATTCGTTGATTCTGTTCGAGGAAGTATCTCTTTTTCGCAGCTAGTGTGCCATCATAATCGAGGTGAAGAAGCGAGATGTTTCTGTTGTTCAGCGATATTTGCTTCATTAAAGGCTCCCAATGAACATTTGAAGATAACGCACAAATTATGAAACGATTCAGGGTATGAATGTGTATTGAAGACAAAATGATTTCTAGAGGGATTTTTTATGATTATTATTGCAATGAAATGATAGTGATTAAACTATAGGACTAGCCAAGAAGAAAAATGAGGAAAGTGAAAAGAGAGGTAATTATAGCGATTTTAGAGTAAATTGTGATTGTTATGTAGGTTGATTTATTTCTTATAGAATCACGAATACTTCTGTCTAGAAGATGGTTGAAAAATTCTCTGGATCCATAGATATAATAGTGAAACTAAAATGGTATACCTGATACATTTCAAGGATGGGTTATGGTTACGAAAGATGAAAACATCGATATGATACTGAAGACATTTTCTGCTCGCATAAACATAACCTGGGATACAATTTGAAATTTTGAAAAACGACTTTTTCATTCTTTATTAATACCTACGAACTAAATAATTGTTTATTCCAGATTCAGTACGATTTCGAAGAGTAACAATAGAGACATCAAAACTTTCCTATAAAAATCTACTCCGAATAAACTGGATAACATCAGTTAAGCGGCGCTATGGCTGTTACCACTATATTTTTCATTGAAAATAATCGAAAACTTAGTATGGAGGCTTTCGAAATTGGAATCTCAAGAAGAATGTTTGCCTCTTGTTCTAATGATCAATACCATCAATGAGTGTAGAAGAAGGGATTACAATAAATCGGTTGAGAGTATTCCATTTCCGGTAATGAATATAAGAATACGAATTGTCACTTTTTGTCATGTAGTATAGGTACATTTCAATCTATTATATAAAGTTTATTTCACTGAATGAAAAACAAAAACTACCAGGGCTCATTGATTAATTACAATATTTGATACAAGAAAGAAGTATACTCTTCCAGTATTGTGTAATTTACTTACTATTCCTCAATGTACATTTCGATCTATCATATAAAGTTCAATTCACTGAATAAAAAATAAAAACTACTAGTGCTCATAGGTTAAATACAATATTTGATGCAAGGAAATGGTACTCTTCCAGTATTGTCTAATTTACTATTCCTCAAAGTACACACCAATGATGTACGAATGGTAACAATTCAACCATGTTCCTAGTAAAGTTGACTATTATATTATGTGATCAGTAAGTGGACTCAATTTACTTGTACTCAATAGTAGTGTTCACTGGAAAGAATTTCTGTCCATATATCAACTATATAAACCAGTGAAAGTCACTTCGATTCTAGTAATTTCTACCGTTTTTTTCTTTGCGTGTATTCGATACTCTAAATGAAAAAAAAATATAATATGTAATTCTAACATTCGTAATTGAATCCAAAATATCAATATAGCCCATAGTGTCTCGACCCAATATAAAATTCCTCTGGCAAAATAAACTCCGGTGATGGGGAGTTGAAAAAAAAAGTTGACCTACATGGAATAATGGAACATTTTTTAATTTGAATTTGTAAGTATATGTTCTCATATATACGCAACTGAATACTGTTTATCAAACGTGAGTTATTATGATTTTTGTGAACATTAGTTTAAGTTCACTCTAATTATTTCAAGAACGCCTTTTTGCAAAGATTTCAGTGCTGAACAGTTTTGAATCTCACCAACTATGATGATCTCTCAGAAGTTTTCAAATGTGATCAGATGATTTAAAAAAAATTTAGATTCTTTTTTTTTCAAATAGAACTTTCCTTGATTATTGAATAGCTAAACGCACTACATATTTCTGTTTAGACTTACATGAGATTTCCTCGATATCCATATCTCGGATGGATTCTCGAGTCTCAAAATTGAAATGAGAATTTCAACTGCTTCATTGATAGCACTGAAGGTATCAACAGAAAGGCTATACCAAACATCAACAAAAAATATAAATGAAAATATTATCTGTCAGAAATTCATATGGAGTTCGATATGCAGAATGAAACGAACAATAATTATTTCCATATCTTGAAATCATTTTGGATTTATAGGGTCTATCTTTAAAAAAACTCGTCTATTCAACGAGGTACCTCCAAACCCACCCTATAGCAAAGAATAACAAAACATATTAGAGGAATAAAAGCACAGTTTATACAGTGATGGGTAAAAGTCAATATCTCGTCAACCGTTTGAAAAGTATTTTTACGGGGTTATTTCAAAACATGTCAGTTTCGAGAATATTATCGCCAACATTGCCACGTTTTCAGTTTCTCCTATATATATTTATGAAATCCGAAAGAAAATCTTTCAGCAAATTCATGAATGTATCATTTATTTTTATTTTCAATAACAATAGAGAAATCTCTCCATTCGTTGGGATTTTGTAAATTCTTCGATTTCAGGAATACATTCTCCTAATTATTTCAACATATAAAATTGTTATTCCTATAAAAAGAGCGGACCTTATTACTCATAAACCTATACCGATTGAATCAGCTTTTTCGAAATTAAAATATCTTGTTTCCCTAGATTCACTGTCTGATGTAGTTCATTACATTCCATTCCAAGACTGCAACATAAAATATATAGGTCATTAAGGATTACATGAAAGTAAAGAATTCTCTCAAGAATATGCTCTTCACTAAAAATGGTTTCTTAAAGTGACGTAGACTCGGGAATGAAATGCATGGATATTTATTCTATTCAAGATGATGAGTATATATATTCAGTTGATCCAAATTTTATTTCACAGAGTCATAGATTTACTTCATGCGGAACATAGTACAAATTAACAACAATTAATATAATAGGTAGGAGTCGACGAGACAAGATTTCTTGTCTTGATAAAAACTTCTTGTCTTGTCTTGAGAAACAGTCAAGAAATTTGAAAAAATCTTGATTTGACGGTTTTTTGAGTCAAGAAATTTCAAAGTCTTGAAATTTCCAGTAACAACAGTAGGTACAGTTGTGTGCATAAAAAAATCGTATCTACAGCAGTTATTTTAAGTCAAGCTTGTCAATCTTAATCAAATTTATTATCGACCTTGACAAGTAGTGTCAAAATACAACCTACCTAGGTATATGTCTTGTTTTTTATGTCAATTATTGCGATCTGGAAAAATCAAAGTATAAATTATATTATTATAAATATTTCGAAAATGGCTGAACCAAATATCAATAACCAATATATTTCTGAAATTAGGAGAAAGGACACCTTCAATTTTTTCGAAAAATATGTGGGGAGTGTACTATTGAAAATAACGAAGTTGGTACGCATATTTTATATCAGCGATATTCATTTGTTCCATCTGGTATAACTTTCTGGAGGTTCAGAACAAACCCTACAACTTTTGCATTAGAAGTTTTTTCTATCTCCAATAATTATAAACCCTGTAGAATCTGTTTGAATATACCAAAATGACCCTGTACATGGTGATTCTCTGGCACGATAGCAAATGGTCAAGGATTTTATCGGAATGCCAGCAACATCTGTACTCGCGGAAAGGCTATTTTAAGTAGTAACTTCAACAATCAAAATGCTAAGAAATCGGCTAGACATTGACTCCATAAGAAATATGTGCCTTAATTCATAGCTCATGAATTCCGTCTCAAAAACCTAGTTTGCAATTTCAGTTTCATCAGGATTATCATTTTTAATTTGCATTTTGCATTCTCTGTTCAATAAATATGTTTAAAGATATTTCAAGATGTCTTGTTTTCTTGACAAGAAATTTTGGTATTGATATTAAATTTCTTGTTTTGTCTTGAAATCTAAAATAAGTTCTTGTCTTGATCTTGTCTTCAAATCAAGACAAGATCTTGACAAAGATCTTGAAATTTTCAATAACCTGGCGATCCCTAATTAAAGGTATCTTCAAAAGGAATCAATTTTTGTTTCATCACTCTTGTTTTATCCGTTTATATATTTTCCTCTATAGATCAATCATCAGATGAGGGTAGCTGATCACACCACCATCAAAAAAATCCTGCCGAGCCAATTAATCAGATCATCCCCTTGTGGGCACAAAATATCCCGGCACGATCCTCTCGAACAGATTTTGTGCGGAGTTTTTCGAATCAGTGTTAAAAAGGCAATTTATCTTCCGTGAAAAACACCCCAGATACAACTTGTTGCTGGATAGTCTGGGAGCCCAGCCTGCATAATTTTGTTATTCTCCATTTATATGTGGAGTGAGATATAAGAAGTACCTAGCAAACAATATCAGTCGATTGAATACTGTGATAGAATTCGGCAAAGTCAGATGTTTCGAGGAATAGCCAACGAGTTCCGGAAAAGATTCGGCAAGCTAGAAGAGCTTCAACAACAAAGCCCATCCATCGGTCGAGCCCTGAAAGTTGAAGGTATCAGTCCTGAAGGAAAAAGATCGCTCTTTTATCTGACAACCAAGGAGAGGCACTTCCAAAAACCATCCTACAAGAACCTCTGGGATGCATTGGTTGACCTGCGAAGCGCTGTATTAGAAGAAGGAATACAGAAAGTAGCTGTTCCAAAGTTGGCTTGCGATTTGGATGGTCTGAACTGGAGGATTGTCCGAAACATGTTGGGGGTTGTATTCAGATTTACCGGAGTTGAAATTCTGGTATTTTGTTGGAATCCCAAGACGAATCCAAGAGAAAAGACGGTGTCATGTTATTTCCATTAAACATCATATTGCTGAAATGGACCTTATTGCTCATATAGTCACCATAATTAGAGTAATGCGCGCATTCCAGGAGGAATGCCTTTTAAGGAGGAGGCAATGTAATGGAATTCGGCAAAGTCATGAAGAAGTATCGCCGATATCAAAATATCCTCCTGTATTGGACATTCCAGATAGCTCTCGATTGTTCGTAAAAGATCTAGAACATAAAAGGATGGAATATTCTGGAAGCTATCAGATGAAGAGAGATGACAGGAAAGTGACAGTTCGAGAAGGTTCTAGAACAACTCAACCACGATATATATACAGGGCCAGATAATGGCAGGAGTCAGTCTAATTGACCCTTCCCAGAATAGAAAGTTATCATGGCGGATTTTGACATTTGACAGATATAGGGAAGAATCTAGGGAAAAATTTAACACTTGACAGTTGAGAAAATAAGTGTTCCATGTCATAATTGAATTGAAATGGAAACGAATCCAAATTCCAGAATATCGATATAGATATTTCTTAGAAATAAAAGACACAAATAAACCGGATATTATTCTAGAATTTGGATTTGTTCACATTTTATTTCAATTTTGACATGGAACACTTATTTTGTCAACTGTCAAATTTTTTCCTAGATTTTTCCCTAAATCTGTCAAATGTCAAAATCCGCCATAATAACTTTCTATTCTGGAAAGGGTCGATACGCAGTTGCGTTGTGTGAACATCGTTCATAACCTACAAAATAAATAGTTGTTATAAATTAGTCTGTAATAAGTGTTAGTGTTCGTTGAAATAAATTAGTTTTCAATTTAAAACTCGGTCTTCGTTCACTTTTACCCACGAAGATCGTAACAATACTTTAATTTTCTTCTGATTGCGTGTACTATTAAAATCATTTTTTCTACTTACGTCAGTAAAAGTATAATTTTTAACGCATGCTGTCAGTGTCTGAAATGTTATTTTATGACACTGGTGTGAATCACTCTTAGCACTGGTGCTAAAAGTGACTTATTTGTATGAGAAAATATAAAAATGTAATACAAAAGTGTTTATTCAATCAAAAGTACAATTAGTGAAACGACAATTATAAGAAACAATAAGAAACTCCATGGTCCGTCTCATTGGTAGATTAAAGTAAGCTCGCACACCAGAGCAATAAGCAACCAGCAATTGGCAATAAGCAACAGGCAACGCATTGCAAGCTATCTCGTATACCAAAGTGATAAAATATCACTAGTTCAAAATATCGTCATCTGATGAAGACGAAGTTTTGACATTGTGACCGTATAGGCTAAGAAGAAATCGAAAACAAAGATGATAATGGATTCATCCATCATTTCGTGTACTCAAAAATCATGGAGCAATTGTATGTGCTGACTCCATACCATCTCTACCACATCCCTTTTACTATAATCTTGCCGTCGATAATTATAAATACATGAGTATTTTTCCACAAGTTCCACAAATTTGATATTGAATCCTGATTTGTCCGACATGTCCAAATAATTAGAAAACTAGACTCACAAACATTTGATGTTCTACCTGACGAGACAAATCTTCCTACATATTGCTAAACTACAGGCAATATATATTGTATTTCAATACGCACGTCGTGTTGCTAGCAACAAAAATTGCTCTACATAGGCGATAACGATATCACGTTTCAGCGGTGTACGAGTTGCCATATAAATTAATGTGAAATACATACTGGCAATAATATTGCTAATTGCTCGTTGCCTGTTGCTAGTTGCGTATTGCTCCGGTGTGCGAGGCGCCTAACAGAATTTATTTTGGTGAAGCTTGTACTAGGGCAGATAGCAATGTTATCCGCCGAAGTATTGGACAACATTTTATCCGCAATGTTTGTTGAAGAAGTGCATGATATACCTACTGTTAGATACTAGTAAAAAGTTTATTTGTTGAGTTATCGAACAAATATAGCAGCAAAAAACGGAATATTTTTTTAATGTAACCGTGCCTTGTTCCAATAGGTACTGTATGGGTCTATCCGAGCAAGTAATAAATGATTATTCAGGAGATTCAGACGTATTTTAATGAGTGGTTGCCTATATACAGGGAGGGCCAATGGAAACTTTCCACCCTAATTTGTGGGAGTTCAAATCAACATCTTAAAAAACGCTCGAATACGTCGATATTTGATTTTAGGGGGAACTAATTTTCAGTTTTTTTCACCCCCGTAGCTTTAACCCTGTAGCTGGGGGGTGAACAACCCTCAAAATTTGAATAGGGAAAAGGGGTCGTGCCATACCTCTTTTTGAAGGTCTCATTGAGTTCTTCATGACCCTATAATTTTGCCCTATTATTGTCATCGATAACGAAATGACAGGTTGTCAAACTCTTGGAAATAGAGTGGGAAATTTGTGGGATTGAAAATCAAAATTGTGGAATGTTCATGGCTGACATTTTGAACAGCTTGGAATTTAAATTTGACGTGTCCACCTGATTATTGCACTGGTAACTCGAATGATTTGGTATTTTTATTACGAAAACAATAGTCTCTTACCAAGATTTTGACAACCTGTCATTTCGTTATCGATGACAATAATAGGGCAAAATTATAGGGTCATGAAGAACTCAATGAGACCTTCAAAAAGAGGTATGGCACGACCCCTTTTCCCTATTCAAATTTTGAGGGTTGTTCACCCCCCAGCTACAGGGTTAAAGCTACGGGGGTGAAAAAAACTGAAAATTAGTTCCCCCTAAAATCAAATATCGACGTATTCGAGCGTTTTTCAAGATGTTGATTTGAACTCCTACAAATTAGGGTGGAAAGTTTCCATTGGCCCTCCCTGTATATTTACGTATCCATATTGATACTTGGTTCAAACATAACACCTGCTAAAAGTGATTTTATTTTGTTTGAAACTTTCCTTCTCACAAAATAAAATATCACTTTTAGCACTCATATCATAACTAACTCGGTATGAAATATAATAGTGATAACATTCACATTCGTTTCTTATGACGAGATTTGGGTATTTGAAAGTTAACGTTGACATGTGTGAGTATTTTTCCTTCCATATTATGTACTTATATATTCATTTATTTACTCGATATTTTTCATATACTCCACTCTGTTAGAGAGAGAAGGACTTTGTTTTGGAATCAGTCAGTTATGACTATTTTAGTGAATTTTCTTCGTTTCTTTTTGTTGAGCTTTCGATAATGTCAACTTTCTTTATTAATATTTATCTTCTCTACGATATGTGTTATATAATAATTATACTAAATTCAAATTATACTAACGAATATGTTTCAAAAATATATATAGGTACATTAAATGTTTTGTGCATGCAAATTGTACACAAAATATGATATTGTCAGGGGTTCTTTTGAATAGAATGCGAACAATATACATCAGATAAAAACCTATACTAGTGATGTCCTAAAAGTGACAGGCATTCTTCCAAACTTCAAAATGATTATACCATATTTTGTGTGGTGTATATTTTGAAAATTATCCTTATAAATGTGTTTTTTTTTTCATCTTTGAAACTTCTTGATATCAAAGTCGATATGAGGCTTGAGATTGAGGTAAAGAAATTATTCAAGTGTCAATGTATTTCATGGTGAAAAATATAGAAAAATGCATCTTCGTGTAAAAAAAGTTGATGATGGTCACAATAAGTCGAAACGTCTATGATTGCTATTTTCAAGATCGCAAAATTTGGCAATAAAAAAGTGCTTTCAGTTTGGTTGTATCTCCCAGTAAAGAAGAATAAAATGAAATCAGTTAGATTTTCGAATAATTCAAAAACTGAATACTACACATTTATTTTTCACCATTATAATGACCATAAAATTTCGCATCTTCGTTTCCATCCATAGTTCTCCGTATCTTTTACTGTTCTAGAGATCCCAATGATGAGCATATCATTTTAATAACCCTGATGTATAAAAATATACGGAGATGCGCTGATAGCAATGCAGCGCTTCAGAAACGAAGGTCATCATTTGAAAGACATCCTTTTTCAAACTGTATGAAAAAACTTCATGTTTTTATTTTTTGTAAGCCATAAATAAATGTATAGTACAATTATTATCATAAATTTTAAGTCAAAGTGTGATTTGATTTAAATTGACCAATGAAAACAATAACAACATTTCACTGCTGGTATCGCAAAAATCGAAATCGCTGTCATAATTGTTACCAATCAAATATGTTTTTGTTATTTATCGATATTATATCAATGTTTTTCAATAAAAGACATGAAATGATGCAGAATAGAAAAAAATGTATATTATTATGACATGCGTTTTATAAGACATAGGGCCGGTTGCATAAAGATTTAACAGACGATTGAATATTTAATTTGTTTCTAACCACGGCAATGCATGCCTTAGCTCGCGCATATCATAATATACTATTGTCATCACAATAAAAATTCCAAATATATGTAACGTGTTCTACTTTTTAATAAAATTTTTCTATTTTGGTTGTATAATGAAGTCATTGTGCAACGCAAATGCGTGTCGAAATAGCCTCTATTTCGATACGCATCTTTTATTATTTGGAGATTGGTACAATCGAACTGTCAAATGAAAGTCAGAAGAGTTAGGCCCAGTTTACTTCTGAGCGATTTGGATTTGGTGATATTAGCAGTGAAAAACTCAATGTTTTAATTGGTAAATTTCAATTCAGAGTGTAATTTGATTTAAATTGATCAATAATAGTATATTATGCAATGAGCACAAAATGATGCCCATTTTGTTGCGAGTTGCATACTATACTTTTTCTATGACAACACGTTTAATACATGCATACATTGCAAAAACATACTCTTCGACGTTTCCGGTAATAAATTAAGGGTTGATACGTTCGCTGCTTCTATAATGTTTGGAGATGTCAAATCTAAGTCGATATCACTATTAGTTTCCATTTTGATGAATAGTTTTTATAGAAAAGAACTATGAAATGACTCGTTACTTAACATTTCAACAATTTGTCGCTGGATGTCATAATTTGACAAGTCGTAGTCGTCGTGATTTTACAGTGAACCAAGGTGGATATAGGATAGTGAAACAGCTCTTCAATTGTTTCGGCGAAAAACTTGTAGACCGTTTGAGAAGGTAGTAATATTTCAGCTACTTGAAAGAAGATGACGGTAAGATCGATTATCGAAGAAGATTTCTGTTGCTTACGAATTTCTGTGGTTCGCATCTGACAGCCGTGACTTGAATCGACATTAAACAATAAATTTTCTATAAATCTGGAATGAATATTAATATTTTGACTCTTCTCAGTCATTTTTCATCTAGAACAGACGAAACTGATGAAAAGATGACAGAAGCACAGTTTCTGTTTTACCGACACAAGGTATGTCGCCATCTCTGTTAATTTCAGGAAATATTACTACGGTTTGAAATCAAGTAGGCAAAGGTCTACAGTTTATTCTAGTGCTTGTTAATAGGAAGCTGTTTCACCATCCTATATCCACCTTGGAGTGAACCTAGACCTAACACGAAATATTTCATTTCGCATTTGTTGCTTAGCAACTTGCCTAGCAACCGATGCAAAAATGAAATTCTGTACAAAATGTGCTCGTTTATGATTGAAGTTACAGTTATAAAATTAACATTTATCGAGGTTGTCATAGAAAAAAACAATAACATCATTGAATTTTTCACCGCTGGTATTGCAATAATCAAAATCGCTCAACTGTAAACTGGGTTTTACGCTTGTGTGCCAGATTTCAATTATTTCAATGTCATCATTGTTACCAATCGAAGATGTTTCTGTGATTTATCGATATTGAATCAATTTTTTTCTTCAAATCAATTCAAAATAGAAAAAATTGCATATGACAAACGTTTTATAAGACACGTTGTCGCACTTGTTCACTTGGAGCACTCCTCGCTTCGCTCGTCGTACTCCAAACAACGCGTGCGACAAAATAGCGTCTTATAAAACTTGTATCATAATATACTATTTTCTATTTTGGTTGTATAATGAAGTCATTGTGCAACGCAAATGCATGTCGAAATACCCTCTATTTCGATACGCATTTTTTTATTATTTGGAGATTGGTACAATCGAACTGTCAAATGAAAGTCAGAAGAGTTAGGCCCAGTTTACTTCTGAGCGATATGGATTGGGTGATATTAGCAGATATTAGCAAATTTCAATTCAGAGTGTAATTTGATTTGAATTGATCAATAAAAACAATAACAACATTGAATTTTTCACCGCTGGTATTGCAATAATCAAAATCGCTCAACTGTAAACTGGGTTTTACGCTTGTGCGCCAGATTTTAATTATTTCAATGTCATCATTGTTACCAATCGAAGATGTTTCTGTAATTTATCGATATTGAATCAATTTTTTTGTTCAAATCAATTCAAAATAGAAAAAATTGCATATGACACACGTTTTATAAGACACGTTGTCGCACTTGTTCACTTGGAGCACTCCTCGCTTCGCTCGTCGTACTCCAAACAAAGCGTGCGACAAAATAGGTAGCGTCTTATAAAACTTGTATCATAATATACTATTATTTGTCAAATATTGACAAGTGAGGTGTTGTTGGATTTAGAATGTCATTCTCGATCGAAATAATTGAAAATATATATAGGATGTCTTATTTAAAAATCGAGAGTTATGGTCATTTCCGGTCGAACCGGAAGTACGATAAAGCAAGTTGATATGTCAAAAAATGTAAATTGAACTATAATACACAACCCCCAAATTTCATTTTTCTATCTTCAATAATAAAAAAGTTATAAGGGTGAGCCACCTTGGAGAATCACCCGGTATTCTCTTCTATTTCTGCAATCATCCTGTATTATAGATGAGCTTTTAAGAACACTCGTGAAAGAAGCGTTCAACCTGAATATATACTATTTATTTCAAACACCCCTGCAACACAAACACACTCAAGCTCACGGACTAAATAATAAAACGAATCGACCCCCATCTCACAGTTCTTTAACAGACCTCCTGTTGAAAAACCTACAAAAAGTCGGGAAATGCGAAAAATGGATGAAGAGAGGAACATGATCGGTGGGTTGATGAATACAGTAATTGCCTTATAGAGGTTTTTTAATTGAAATTTTGCGGTGGCTCCCCATTAGTAGAGATGGCTTCACTTCAGCTGCTGTTGATGTAGCTGGGGATACTCTCCTTTGTTTTTATTTTCGTTGCATGTGATCGTTTCTCAATGGAAATATAATATACTTGTTGATCAGATACTTGTCACTCTGCCTAATTCTCTTAATTGAAAAGTATTTAATATTTTCACCCATCTCGAATTTCACTATAATATCATGCATAAGGATAGATATATAGATCGATATTTATTTCCGATTACATTCCTACACGATAAATGTATGTACCTACATTAATATGCATCAAAAATTAGAATCTATCAAAATATGGAAACATGAATGAGCAATATATTTTTAGTATGAAATTTCGAAATTGGCTCTCCCAGTCCTCATTATTCGGCAAAATTTCAGATTAGTTGAAGTGTTCATGGGGTACAGTTTGTTTCGTTCATAAATTGATTAAAGAACAGCAACATTTTTTTTCTGTAACCGACTCAAATGTCGTCCAATTTTGTTCTGAAATTAGCTCTGGAAGTTGATGTTTCCCATACTGATACAACCAAGTGAATAATATGTGTGTTGCTAGGCAACATTTTTAGTGACAAGGAGATAAAGAAGATTTTTCAAATCCTACGATTCAAAAATATAACATAATACTCACCTAGTGTAGCTTTGTGAATATTATTTTAGGAAGAACTAGGTCAGTAGGAATAAATAACAGTTAATTATTTATTAAATTGAACAAGAAGCTAATACAAATAAATACATGAATACATATAATACTCATTCAGTTTTTAATATTGATTTTGAATTGCAATTTGAATACCTACTTGAGTACAATGTGTGATATTTTGAATAAGGATTATTACCACTCGCACTAGAGATATCAGACTGAGGTTATGCTTATAGGCAAGGTGGATATAGGATGGTGAAACAGCTTCCTATTAACAAGCACTAGAATAAACTGTAGACCTTTGCCTACTTGATTTCATACCGTAGTAATATTTCCTGAAGTTATCAGAGATGGCGACATACCTTGTGTCGGTAAAACAGAAACTGTGCTTCTGTCACCTTTTTATCAGTTTCATCTATTCTAGATGAAAAATGACTGAGAAAAGTCAAAATATCGATAATTATTCCAGATTCACTGAAAATATTGTGTTTTGATGTCATTTCAACTCATGTCTGTCAGATGCGAACCACAGAAATACATGAGCAACAGAAATCTTCTTCGATAATCGATCTCACCGCCATCTTCATTCAAGCCGTGGAAATATTAGTATACCTTCTCAAACGGTCTACAAGTTTTTCGCAGAAACAATTGAAGAGCTGTTTCACCATCCTATATCCACCTTGCTTATAGGTTATAGTTGTTCTTCTTTATCCCATTGGCCAAGTTTGGATTGACATGAGCCAGAATAGCGGTCAACTTCAATTATATTTCATTCGGCTGTAGCTGTATTCGCCGTGTACTTTTAAGCTAAGCTTAGGATGTAAGCTCGCTTAACAATACGAAATTGTATGCTTTAAAAGCGAGCTTAAGTTTAAAGTATACGGCGAATTCGTCCGTAAACATTAAAATCCTCATGATTGCAGAAAAAATAGAAGTTTGTTGTATAGTTGTTTGACTCGCAAGTTTTGCGTGTCACTTTTGATCCTAATAATACAATCACTATTGTGCAACCGACCCAAAGTCTTCCATTTGTGTTTTAAAATTAGCTCTTGAAGTTGAAGTGTCTCTTTCTGAAACAAAAAAATGATCAATATGTGAAAGAGCTACACTTTTGGTGAATATGAGATTGGGTTGGTTTTCAGATCCTAAGGATTTAAAAAATGCATACAGATAATATCCAATAATTTTTTGATATTGATACAGCTATACGAATGCTGTTTTCATGCAACCGACTTTTGAGTCCATTTTTGTTCTGAAATTATATTTAGAAGACGGTTATTATACTTTTAACACAACAAAATTATCAATATGTATGTAGTGCCTATGAGATAAAATTGATTTTTAGAATCCTATGATGATAGGTATTGGATTCGATTAGGGCATTCAGTAAAAATTTTCAATAATCACGAAAGTGATGCATATACAATATAAAATATATACATAAAGAATTGTTTTAATCTTTTCTTGCAGATGGTAACATACTTGGCCAAATACGAGTCGAGGTGACAAAAATGACATTTAAGCGTGTGGTGAAACTGGATGTACTTTATCACGTTTTCCTGATCATTCACGATCAACAGAAAACGCAATAGTTGATTTTTGCAAATGGAACTGACTGATTTTACTTTTAAGTGCGGAAAAGCTTGTAACTTACTCAATCAGGACCAAAGAAACCACTATATCAGGAGTGTCTTTTGGATGATGAAAAATTAATGTCGCCAAATAATCAGTTTTTGAAGAAATGAACATTCTGTCCTGACGAATTGAAAAAGCGAAAACATTTGAAGGCATTCATGTTGATACCACGAAAATGACATGTTATTGCTTTCAATCGAAGGAGATGATGACATAGTTTGATGAGGGATTAAATGAGTCCATAATTCAAT
The DNA here is from genome assembly GCA_029955515.1 of Chrysomela aeneicollis. Classification (NCBI taxonomy): domain Eukaryota; kingdom Metazoa; phylum Arthropoda; class Insecta; order Coleoptera; family Chrysomelidae; genus Chrysomela; species Chrysomela aeneicollis. The sequence continues at coordinate 4,206,594 of JARUHQ010000025.1, forward strand.
GGTCAGATATCCCAAATAATTATTTATGTATCAAGAAAATTATAAGTGCCTTATAATTACCGATGGCATGACAAAGTTTGCATCTCGAGAATCTCTGGCCCGAGGATCAGCAATTGCCTGAGGTTATTGAGGCTCATTGAATCCCGAAGTACATAGGTAATTTTATTTCTGATCAATTTCAACGGAATAAATGTTTCAATTTATCATCTTCCCAGTATAAACTACGCAACCATAATTACGTCGCACCCCGAAATTTTATCCCTGGTGAAATTTGAATAACTTTTTTCTGCTTTGGACAATTTGAATTCTGTTTACACTGTTCGCTAGCTCAGTCCTTCAGCATTAATCTCGTACTTCTTCGATACATAAAGTTATTTCCATAAAATTGCTACAGGATATTTTTTGGAACTGTGCGAAATTTCGAAATTTTCAAAAGGATCCCAAATGAAGAAAACAGTTTTTTTACAACTTTAACAGCAGAGGCATGGAGATTATCTCATTACCTTTAGTCATCTCTAAAATTGTCTTCTTATCTCTTTTATTTACAGAGTGATCTCAAAAAATCAATTTTTTGGTTTTGCAGTCATAACTTTCTCCTCTTCAACCGGTTTTCGAAATCTCAGGCTCATTTTGAAGCTGAAACCTTATATAAAGTGATATAAAGATCAAAATTAACCCAAGATGAACATTCAAGATCGAGCAGTTTCCTCAAAGGTAACCCAAATCTGAAACACCCTGTAAATCCCGACTGGGAGGAGAATTAAATGAGAATCAGCTTGTTTTCGGAAGAATGTTTCATTCTGGATACGTCCAGATCTGTTTTTCTTTCAGTAGTCAAAAATTGTGCGCGAGAAAACCAAATTGAAACGCCATGTTCTCGAAAAAAATCAGCCAAAAAAAATTCATGGTCCGAAACCAACGCACAAGAATCATAATGAGTGACTGATAAGACAGGTTGAAAATTACGTTCTCGTGAAAATAAAGATCAGGACAGACAAAAATATTTGGCGGACTTTCTTTACTAAAGATATAAGACTTCATGAAGACATTCAAAAAAAAATCCAACTGTAGGAAAATTTCAGTTTGGGCGATTCTTAGTAGTTTTGTACGAAACTCAAAAGAATAATATGTAAAAAAATCACAAAAATTTTCTTCTCCTTCATCCGTACCCGAAGTTCCCCAGGGGGGAAAGGAAGGGGAAGAATTTTTTTTCAAATTCCCGATCCCGATGTGGGGGTCAGGTGAAACATTTTTACCGATATATCTAACCGTTTGACCAGCAAACAACAGGGGGTCCAAATTTTTTTTACAGTCTTTTTGGTGTTGATATTTTCGTTTCGATCAAACAACGTTTTGAATTTTTATTTTCAATCTGGATTTCGAGGGGGATTTAGATTTGGATCACCCTTGCAGAAACCCTTGATCTTCAATAATTTTTTTCCAATTCTAATCTCCATGTCTGTTATTCATTCAACGTTTCAGCTTCAAAATGATCCTGAGATTTTGAAAATCAGTTGAAGGGGAAAAAAGTTATGACTGCAAAACCAAAAAATTGATTTTTTGAGATCACTCTGTGAATAAAAGAGATAAGAAGACAATTCTGGAGATGGCTCAAGTTAATGAGATCACCTTTATGCCTCTGCTGTTGAAGGTAAAAAAAAACTGTTTTTCTTCATTTGGGATCCTTTTGAACATTTCGAAATTTTGCACAGTTTCAAGAAACATCCTGTAGCAATTTTATGAAAATAACCTCATATATTGAAGAGGTACGAGATTATAGCTGAAGGACTGAGCTAGCGAATAGCGCAAACAGAATTCGAATTTTTCGAATCAGAAAAAAGTTATTCAAATTTCAACGGGGGCAAAATTTCGGGGTGCGACGTAATTAGTGTTGCGTAGTTTATTTGACTCAGGAATTTTGTTGTTGCTATATTTTTGCTATGATACTTGTTTATAAAGGGAATTATAGCATCTCCAGCATCTCAAGGGAGTTATGACCCTCTTTATTGATATCGTAACTATGACGATATAAGCTCATAATATGCCAGTCAGAAATAATCAAGTGCGTAAAATAGGCTTTTATGGACCGCAGCGTGTAAGTAATACCCTGAGCGATAGCGAGGGCTATTAACACGCCTAGGTCCATAAAAGCAAGTTACGCCCGAGCTACATACAACATTTTATTTCTGACAGTGACATTATAAGCTTATATCGTCATAGTTACGATATCTATAATGAGGGTCATAACTCCCTTGGGATATTAAGGTTCAAAAACTCCCTCTCACCTTTTACAGGTGAAAATGATACAATAAATGCTTATAAACGTTTATATGTAATGAAAACTAAGACATATTTTCCTTATTCACGTCATTACAAATAATAAATGTACAATTTTCAAATGTTCCCTGAAAATTACTTCCGCCGCTGGAAACAATTTCTTCTTTTTTATGGGTGGTCTGTTGCTGTTCACTACAGTCGAGGTGCCTGCCTCTTCTGATGGCAAAGTAGACAGCATACGCGCCGTTTTATTTCTCAATTCAATACTGTCCTCCAGATACCCCTCTGCCACCGTGGAACTTCTCCAACCTCCGTGTCTTTTTAAGTTTGTCATAGTTGCTCCTGCATTGGCTAGGGCAGTAGCAGAAGTGCGACGAAGGCAATGTACCGTATAGGTTAGTAGGTTTGGCAATCCTAAATACATTGCGATTTTGCTGGGAATTTTGCCAAACATATTCTTTCCAATTGGCTGATTTGTACATTTATTTTGTCGGATGCTCAAAAAAATCGTTTTGTACCTTCAGGACGCAAGGACATATAAAGTCTCAATAAAGGCAAAGCAGAGAACTCTTTTTCATCCACAACTGTAAATTTCTTCGATACACCAGTTTTACTTTCCGGTACGTTCACTACCATAACAGTATCCCGGTCCTCTATATCTGCTATACTCATATTTAGATAATAAACAAACGAAAAAGAAAATTATGAGAAAAAAATTACCTTATGCAATAAATGAATTTCATTAGGGGCGTCCTTTAGAAATTTGATGACATCTTTAGGAGATAAGACAGCAGACTTTTTCGGCTTATACCCCTTACTTTTCCGTTTCAAAAAAGCCTCTAGTTCGTTGAACTTGGTGATATCTCTTTTCTCACATATGGTCACCATCGATTTGAGCATTGACCATTTAGTTCATAACGAATTTGGGCTAAACGTTTCTGACTGCAACGAATAAATACAATTATTACCAAATCTACCAGAAAATACTGAAAATACTTTACCAGTTCTTGAAAATATGCCAGAAAGACAGTTTCGTTGGCATCTTTTGACATAACATTTCTCTGTGTCAGCCACTTCAGATATAAGTTGTATTCTTTTTGATATAGGGCTTCACTTTTCGATGGAAGTAATATAAGCTTATAAACATGTAACATAGCGACAACCTAGCAACAACCAACAATGCTACAATCAACGCTACCTAATTCAAATATACCAGAAAGGTTATGAATTTAAACATTTATTGCGTTCTAAATATGGACATATTGTTATGAAAATCGGTCAAAAATAAAATTATCTATGTACCACGGGAATTATAGAGCCTTAATAACCTCTGGCAATTGCTGTCCCTCGGGCCAGAGGCCCTCGGGACGCAAACTTTGCCATCGGTAATTAAGGCCCTCATAATTCCCTCAATACATAAATAACTATTATGCACGACCAGTATATTTTATTGTAAATACCTCTTCACCTCTCAAGCATGATAGGAATGAAACGGTTCTTAAATACCTTTTAATCCCCTTTAAAATAATTTTTGATACGCCCATGATGATCCTCTCGAAAAAGCATTGCATGAGATTGTTTCTACTTTATCTGTATCTCTTATGATAAGGGAGTTATTAAGGGTTTACAATTTGCTCATGTTCTAGACTGGTGGGTGAATAAATGCTATAGTAGCCATATTTGCTGTCAATACAGACAATAGTCATTACGAAATGCATTCCAGTGAAAGTGTGAATTGTACTCCACCAGAAATTATTCTTCGCGTCTTCGTCCTTCTATGATAGTTGTTGGTAGGTACATTTTATTGTGAATCACGCGCAACAGTTTTTAAAGAACGGAAATGTTTTGCCTAGCCCACCTACTGATAACACGCCAACTCATACTCAGTTCATTTTGTTGCGCGTCGCGTGCACACGTTAGTTTTTGATAGTGCAAAATGCCGCAGAATAAAAGGAAAATAGATGCCTACGAGGAATTCAAGGACTTGAGGAAGAAGTTAACAAGATTGGAAAAAGTTTTTTGTAGTAATTCTTCATCGGAGACTAACTATTCGGAATCAGAAGGTCATTATGGAAAATAATGTTTTTTAGGGTACTGGTTTATCAACGACCAGAACGTGAGTAATATGAGTATATAGGGTGTAGTTGTCTTGACTACGGATACCCGCAGATTATTGTCTGCACATCACTGGAACTGACTAGAGGGTGTAGTTGTCTTGACTACAGAGACCCGCAGATTATTGTCTGCACATTACTGGAACTGACTAGAGGGTGTAGTTTTCTTGACTACAGAGACCCGCAGATTATTGTCTGCACATCATTGGAACTGACTAGAGGGTGTAGTTGTCTTGACTACAGAGACCCGCAGATTATTGTCTGCACATTACTGGAACTGACTAGAGGGTGTAGTTGTCTTGACTACAGAGACCCGCAGATTATTGTCTGCACATCACTGGAACTGACTAGAGGGTGTAGTTGTCTTGACTACAGTAGTCGCAGATTATTGTCTGCAAGTCAATGTTAGAAAAAACGGGTGATAGTTGTCTTAGCTACAGCAGTCCGCAGATTATTGTCTGTTCAATTGGCTAGCTGGTAGTAGTCAGGATAATATGGAAATACAATTATCATGAAAAGGCTACGAGCTATATTTATTGTATTAAAAAATATTTTTTCTTCCTTCGATAGACTCGGACTCTCCATCAGTCGACCAGCAAGAAGAGGTGGATTCACCAACCCCAATGGTAGCTACCCAAGTCGAGAGTGTTCCGAAGAAGGTTTCGTGTTTTCTCAGAGAAAACCCAGAATTATCGAACCAGCTAGGCCCAGAACTACATGAAAAACTGGTAGTCCGGTTGTCTAATTATCTTAGGGAGGGAGTTTTCTCAGGAAATAGGAAGGATCTTGTTAGAAAATTCGTTATTCCTGCAAATTGTTTGGCACTTCAGCCACCCAAGATGAATGAGGAAATCGAATCAGTTCTACCGCATCTGATTCAGACTACAGACAATGAAATACAACCATTAATTAACGAGGAAAATAGAAATGCATCACAGAAGAGCCCAATTGATGAATTTCTATTTGGAAAAACTGAAATCCTGTCAGACAGTACGAAAGGCAGCAGATGATAAAAAAAAAAAAACTAGGAACATTATCTATCCTACTCCGGGCCCTCCAAGGTTACAGGCGCAGCATTTGAAGTCCAAGCGCCCTCAGTTCAAGAAGAGATTAAAGGAGAGAGGTCAGTCACCGTCGAGAGATCACCAGAGGTGGAAAACAATGAGCCGGAGGCAGGAACAAAGGTACCCCCATTACCGTTACAGATGATACAAGAGCTCCAGATCCCAATTCATCGGGTGTTTTGCAACTGACAAAAGATATAAAAAAAAATGTAATGAAACCGTCAGGACAGGCAGAAAGGAACATTCTTGTACCAAAACTGCCCATCTCAAGAATTTCCTTGTACAGAGAGGAAATAGAGAAAGTTGTTATGTCTAAATGTAGTTATATTGAAAATCAATTTTCTGGTTTAAAAACCGGACAATAGCTACAGTTTCATTCTTAATTTGAGAAAATTGAATGACTTCATTGCTGTTTATCACTTCAAATCAGATGATCACAGAACAGCTAGTAGGCTTATTTTTAGAGTCTATTTTTCAACAAAATTAGACATAAAGGACGCTTACTCTCTTCTACCCATTCATCAAAAATATAGAAAATACCATAGATTTGAATTCCAGAATACACTTTATGTATTCAATGTTCTTCCATTCAGCTCAAACATAGCACCCTTTTCATTCAAGAAATTACTCAGGCTAGCTGTGAAATACTTGAGAAAATTGGATGTAAAATTATTTATATATCTAGATGGTATATTGATTATCGGCAAAACTTATAACGAACGCTCAGGATTCACAAAATAACCAGAGACCTGTTGCAATCCTTAGGATTCTCGTTAAACTATAAAAAAAGTATAAATACTGTATTACCTTCAAAAGCAATTGAATTCTTGATATTCTTATTCAACTCTTATTCAGTAATATCAGGTTACTAGATACAAAAGTTGAATTAGTGAAATATTGGTTAAAAAAATTCAAAAGTATGAAAATCTGTAGAATCAGAGAATTGGCGCTTGTTGGAAAACTAGTATTAACTGCTCCAACATTCAAGTACGGTTGGATACACATTAAGACTTTTGAAACTGTTAAGTAGGTAACAGATATTAAAATCCCAGGGAATAAATTATAATCAAATGATGGAGATTCCTTCACCCTTGGGGTAGAAATTCACCTGGTGGCTAGAGAACGTGAAAAATGTTTATTAGAGAACCTTATTCACTAGAGACTTATTCAGACTCTTCAAAATCAGGATGGGGTGCCAATACAGAGTGTACTAAAACAAAGGGGTTTTGAAAATCAGAGGAAAGAAACAAACACATTGATTAGTTGGAATTATTGGCAGTACTGAATGGTCTAGAGTCTCTAGCTGAAAATCAAAGCGACTGTAATATATGTCTTCGTATTGATAATATAACAGCGATTGCATGCATCAACAAGATATATACCTATCACTAGAGATATTTAGCTTTGATGTGAGTCAATAAATAACTATGTGTTTGCTACTTACATAAATACTTCAGATAACGTGAGGGCAGATCTTTTGTCGAGATCAAAATTTGGAAACGTTGAGTTCGAGCTAAGTTCCAGCGCCTTCCAGAAAATTGTAGGTCGATGTGGAAATCCAAGTATAGACTTTTTCGCATCTAGCAGTAATACAAAATGCTCTAGCTATGTCTCCTGGTATCTTTATCCACATAGCTTAGCCAAAGTTTGCAGAATCTCGCTGATAGGCAGAGTTTCACAGAAAATTCGAGAAAACGTTGCTCTGGCAATCTTGTAGTACCTTACTGGCCTATTCAACCGTGATATCTCACATTCAATGAATTGTTGTTAGAAAACCCATTAGTCTTCACCCCAGATAAAAGATTACTTTCTTCCCCTTTCAGGGAATCACATCCACTCCACAAAATCCTTTTCCTGGTGGCAGGGAGATATTTTTGGGAAGCACTGAGGTTAAGAGGAATTCCAGAATCAGCTATTCCTGTCATGATCACATCAATTACATCTAAATCATCACAATAATACACTATTGTTTATAAAAATGGTGGAATAACTGCGATAATAGGAAGTTAGATTCATATGATTATTTACTGAATAACATTCTAGAATTTTCACTAGAAATTCTAAGTAGTGGACTCTCAAATACGTCACATTGTTCCTCATGATCTGCTTTGGCATCAAAATTGAATATGAAATCCAAGGATGGGAAAATAATAAAACGTTTTTTGAAGGAAGCATACAATAAAAACCCTTCAACACAAACACTCAACATGGGATCCGAGCGAAGTTCTGGAGTATCTAGAAAATATATTTCCTTTGGATTCATCATATTTGATAGAATTATTTCAAAAAATGACCATTTATAACCTCTGAGGTAAGATCAAATGCAAAACCTTGACAAAAATCGAACTGAAAAACATTACAGGGTTACGAGATGGGCTAGAAATACAAATTTCATCAAAAATAAAGACACCAGGACTCAAGAAAAATCAACCTGTTTTAATTATTTCATATTTCATGAAAAATCTAAAACTTTGTGTAGCATCCTTGACAAACCGTTATATCTAGACTACAAAAAATTCAGATTTGATGATACCCTACTATATATTTATCGAAAACCATATCATCCAGCATCTACCCAGACTCTCAGTAGATAGATCGAAGAAATGCTTTCCAAGAGTGGTATTGATACTGAGAGATTTGGTGGTCACGCAGTAAGACATGCTTCCACATCTAGTGCTTTTCGATCAGGACTAAATATAGAATTGATATATTAAATACTGTGTGCTGGATATAAAATTCAAGCGTTTTCAATAAATTCTACAAAAGACCCACTGTCAGTGATCATTCAAACATATCACTCAAGTGTTCACGATTTATGTACAAATATTGAGTGATTTATTATTATTTTTTTGGTATCGTAAAAAATAAATAAAATCACAATTCATATAGATGAATAGATATAGATATCTTAGCAGCGTTACTCTGATACCTGGGTGTGAAACCAATCGCATTCAGGTTCTTTGAACATCTACCAACAACTATCATAGAAGGACGAAGACGCGAAGAATAATTGTAAGATTGATCGACTTACCTGTAAGGAAGATTAATCTCAATTATTCGAGCGTCGTAGTCCTTCTATGATAGGGCCCTCCCTATCCAACACCCTAGAGGCGATTGGTTCATGTTACAAAATGAACTGAGTATGAGTTGGCGTGTTATCAGTAGGTGGGCTAGGCAAAACATTTCCGTTCTTTAAAAACTGTTGCGCGTGATTCACAATAAAATGTACCTACCAACAACTATCATAGAAGGACTACGACGCTCGAATAATTGAGATTAATCTTCCTTACAGGTAAGTCGATCAATCTTACAATTATTGAAGCAGCTGAGGATACGAATAATTATTAATTTATTGTCCAGCGGGCGGAAAAGTGCTATTTTACGCCCGGCGGGCGATAAAGTGCCATTTTACGCCCGGTCGTGCATAAAATACTTTTATGTTGTTCGTATTTTGTTGTATTTATAATGATCACCAAAGTTTGTTGTTTCTTTTCTGAAGAAATTTCATCCATTATCATTTTTGTGACGATGTGTTTTTTATACATAACCTTTTTCTCCCAAAAACTATAGTTGGCATCTACTCCTGGGGCTATAGACTTTTTTTAGGGCCACCCTTGAGGTGAGTCTCATATTAACTGTTTTATTCGGATCAATGGTGTATCTGTTTGAATCACAAAATTTGATATTAAAAATTAAATCTAGATTACAACAACTTTCTTGCATAATAATAATATACCTTTCATTACGAACATAGTTTATTATTTGTTTTACCTCCGCCATTTACTAGACGGTTGTATTCGATACATTCGCCATTTTTTCAAAAAGTTGTATGGGGAAATACAATGTGGATTTGACTCTGATATTATCATATCAATGGCGGTCATTAGAGATACTATCTCGTCTACACATACCAATGGATTTTCATGAATTTATCTGGAACCATGTTGAAGTTTTGACCAAACAATTGTCCTCATCAGATAATATATCTTGCGTGTGGTAATGAATAAATTGGGTTTAGCCAATCCCAAGGAATATTCCATATAATATCTTGAATTTAGATACCTTTAAACCTACCTACTGTATAATGAAATAAAAATGAAATCATAAGAAACACCAAATGGTTGAAAAGTTTTATTCTAAATGGTGCAAACAAGGTACCGAGCAAGGTACTAACTTTCACGTTAACGCAAAAAACACGTATTCTATGAAATTAACGCCGAGTTACACTTGCCACGCCATATCAAGGCCAAGCATAAGTCATCAAATATGGCGGTAATAAAAACTTGATGAGTTCTGCATCCTGAAAACAGCAGATTTTATATAAATAAAAATATTTCAGATTTTTGCATGTAAATGGTGTGAATTTCACACCAAGGTTAACAACCGCACTAACGAAAATCGTATTCAACATCATCTTGCTGAATTCAGCATTAACACAAGTGTTTCTTACTACTGGGTTTGATTCGTTCACACCTATAAAAAAGATTACATGACACCCACGATGGTGAAAAAATTGCCACCAAAACAATCAAGAGCTCAGGTGACACCAGATGGTGTTAACTGGTGTGAGCTAACATAATCTTTTTTCCCCATGTATGTAAAAATGATCCTGTGAACTGATTTCGAAATACTTCACCTTCATTCGAAATATTTATTGTGTGTTGACATTCCTTGATAATCGTATACTCCAAAAGTACTTTACTGCGAGCTATTTAATTTCATGTAACCTCATATGACTCTGGGTGTGTGGGTAGGAAATTTAAGATTCATGGAATTAAATATGAGAGAATGTATTATTCAAACAGTGTGCCTTGGAAAGAGCTAAGAGAAGTGAACATATAGAATGAATAAATTGCTAGTCCCGAACTACGTTTTCAGCAAGTGCCTCTAGAAACTATATATGATATCCAAAGTTTAATAGTGAATCTCAATATTGACACATGTATATCGTTCTTATACTTTGCAGAAACGGCAATCATTATAACTGTTTGTTTATATTAGTTGGAATAGGTCATAGGAAAACAGAAGGGAAATAAGTAGTGCAAGGAACTATTCCATCCAAGCTTAGAATTATTAATGAATCTCGTCACATTTCGAGAATTGTTATATATTTTTTTCCGCAGGGACTTCTGCTGATAGTCGCAACTGAAAAAATTATCACACAAATTCAGATTTTCCAAACAATGCTTCAATATCCTATAGATTTGTCTTCGTAGATAGCTCGTAGTAACTCTTCTTGAATGTGGAATTTATTACAGAATTATATGGGCACAAATAATATAGGAGGTTTTTCTATGTACCTATCGAGTTTGCTGAAATTTCAGTATGTTACAGGCATATTACAGCTATATAATAATGTAACGAGATTATTATGCGATTTACAATATTCGAGGAAATTGCTAGATCACGAGGCGTCAGCCGAGTCTACCGCAATGTCCAAGACGGTGTTGAATCGCTAATAATCGAGTTGCATTCAAAGCTTTATCGTACTATTCACAACGGCGATGAGAAAATAATTTGAAAGTCAATGAATATTACTCAGTATCTAATGTATTATTCTTGAATCTTGCTCGTATCTAACATATTATGAATTAGTAACTGTCGTAAATTATGGTAACACCGTCTGGTGTCCTCTGAGGTCCTGATTGTTTTAGTGTCAGTAAACACCGGCATTATATTCACCACTGTAGGTGTTTTTAATAATCAAACCCAGTTGTCATAAACACTAGTGTTAGTACTGAATTTAGCAAAATGAATACTTTGGTGGTGTTCTTCATGCATTTACGAAAGTGCGATTTGACACCGCAGTGTCGTGATGCGATTTATGTTATTTTCTTCATGCTACCTCAACGAAATTCTCTTCGGTGCGTTTAAACCTCGGTTTAAACACTGAGCAGGTACATGCGAAAACTTTTCTGGTGTGAAGGAACACCATATTGTTCATGCGAATCAGTGCTTTTCTTCACCACCTCCAGTTTTTTCTACTGTATTGAATTACCTATTAAAATATAATTGATATGATAATTAACTAGACTCAGAAGAATCTATAGTGACGATTCGGATGACGACGAACTGTTTCGGCTCATTCATCCTGATCAGTGGCATTCCTAGGCCAATTGATACTGATCTCTATCAAATTAATCAAATATTTAATGCCCAATATCAAAATCAGGTACGGTATGAAGGACGTCATCAATGCCACCTATTGGCAAAATCTCTAAGGTTCTATAAGATCGAACAGATGAGCGCATGAAATTCACACCATTCAGATGCGTATATGCAATATTTTTATCAATTTAAATCAAGTCTGGTGTTTTCAGAATGCAATACTCAACGAATGATTATTGCCACCAAATTAGATGATTCATACACCTCCTCGATTCCATCGTGATATGACACGGTGTAACTTGGTGTTAATTTTATATAATAGGTGTTTTTTATGCGTTAACGTTAATGATAGCACCATTGAGAATATTGAATTTCAACCATTTGGTGTTTCTTATGATTTAATGTTTCAGAATCGTTCTACTACTAAGATCGGAATTGATACCACTCAACACTCAATTGTGAAATGTGTAATAAAAAGGACAGATTTTTGATATTCAGGTGTTGTATTCGTCTGAGTTTGCTCTGAAATCCATTTGATTGAAATTACACCCAAGTTTTTTTACTCTGTGTTAATAATTATTGATTAAGATTCCATAACATGATAATGTCTTGATCTTCAATGATACAATAATAGCTATTAATGTAACACGATTATTATGCGATTTATAATAGTCGAGGACATTGCTAGGTGACGAGGCATAAGCCGAGTCACCCGCAATGTCCGAGACGGTTTTAAATCGATAATCAGATCTTTATCGTAAAATTGACAACAGTGAAGCGAAATTGAATAAAAAGTAAATAAATATTATTTGGTATCGAACGTATTATGGCTCAGTTACTGTCGACTGGTAACTCGCGATCTCCAATGATATAATAAAATTAATAATTTTATGATACGCGACCATGATAGCATAGATAGCAATAGCATTCGTTGATATACCGAAAACATACACCTTCAGGAAATTCTATCGTTGCCTACAAACCCCATTATATTTTCCATTACTCGCAATCGCTATCGTGATTCGATAGCATACAATTATATTATTACCTTTGGTTCAACATCCTAAATTTCAAAAAAATTCCAAAGATACCTAACACCATCTGTTGTCACCAAAAAACACGCAATATTAAATACAAAACTGATGTAATATTAATATTAACCGAGAAATATAAGTGCATTCATCTCGAATGTATGAAATGAAAACCATCCATGGTGAAAGCTGTACTTTTTGCTCACAAGTTGTTGATGTCACCCGTAGTCATCAATATCATCAATATCTTCAGTAGACTAGGAGTAGACTATAGGAGTAGACTAGGAGTAGACTATAGTTTCAATCAAGATAAGTCCCTATATAATTTTCATCAGTGAATTTAGGGCCATGTCTCATTGACATATTGAAATTGGTTATGGATGCTCCCTATTACACGAAACGATACAAAAATTTTAATAATTATGAATGTGGTGTGTGGAACGCTCATGTACATGGTGGTATATAGTCAGCACCAGCTAATATAATAATTTTTATCCATTTAGTTAATGATAAGGCAAAGTATTTTTCTATCATTCCACACTACGTATATCATAATATCAACTAGAACATTCCATATCCATTGAATGACTGATAAAATCATTGCATCAGGCTTGTCACATCTAGACTGATAACTTCACCATGATGATTGTGATGGCCATTGTTCTTATCGAGATTAACATTGGAACGTCAAATTTGCTCTTTAAGTTTCCAGAGTTATCGTAGTGGGAGTGTCAAGTGAAATATTCCTTTCATATAGCCGAGGCAAGAACAAAGGCATATTTTTGGAGTATGATAAATGAGACTATAGTGAATTCTTGGGAGAGTCCCTTCGCATTTAATGAATAGTTCGAAGCGCTTTCCATATTTTAATATGGCATCTTAGACATCAGCAATATAATTATGGAGGAATGATGGAAGTTCAACATTGAGAAACTTGATATTTATGAACATTCACACAGATACCTACCTACCTAATTATTGTCCTATACTGAATAGAAAATTGTGATAAAACAAATATCCTGAATAATAAGCAGGCACGATCTCTAATGAAGCGATTATCATACAATGATCTCAACTCTACATAATCAAGATCCAATAATATAACCAGATTTAAAACTGATGATGGTTAATGTAATTTTGTGCCATATAATAAACAGGGTGTTCCTTGAAGAAATGCTCGTATTTAGGAGGGTGATTCTTCGACTGATTTCAAGAAAAAACTTCCTATGATTATGAACGTATGTCTAAACTTTTGAGATATATGATGAGAAAGAGTTATTATTAATAATAATTAATAAATTTGAGGCGTTAATTTGAAATTACTTTAATAAGTTCAAAATGAAACAGCCAAAAACTCTGAGTGGAGTAGTTGTGTTGAAAAGAGAAAATAAAGCGAAGTCATCCCCACAACATCATTCAGAAGAATAAAAAATACCTGCAAAGGTAGAATAACGAGCAGAAAACAACTATTTCCCTGGCAAATACCACGCAGAACATTGAATTATATCCAACCATATACGATATATAACGAGACAGACACGCCTAACCTAACCTAACCTGTAGGCCGATTTCGGGCTTATTGGTCCTCATCAGTACAGAGTAGTCAACCAAATAGAGATCTTCAGATCTCCACCCGAGGCGAAGTCTGAATCGATAACGGCATCAACGCACATTTGATAACAGTGAGCCGTCAGCCAAGAAGGACATGGAGATGGCGACATCAGGCGGCGAAGAAAGAAACACTCCTGAATTTTGTGAGGTGAAATACATAGAACTCGTTAGTGTTAAAGATGAAATACATATTTGTTGGATTTTCATTCATTTCTGAATAAATCTGATCTCTCAATTTGCTTTCAGTCGATGAACAAACATTTCCACATAGCATCAGATTTTTTAGGAATTTAATTTATTCATTTATTTAGCGAATGAATGCACCATTTCATCAAATTTGATCAAAAATATATGATGTATTCAAAAGTAATTTTTATTTCAAGAGAAAGAAGTGACGTAGTATTTTTTTTTCAAATATATTCAATGCCAATCCCGTAAGGACGCCACTGGTAGGGAAAATAAAATTTTTTCACATCAGAAAATGCACTTCGATGCATATCATGAAGATGTCCCAGTTATTATCAAAAAACGGATTTTTTAAGCTTTTTCACTCTGTATCTCAAAATTTAAGACTTCAATTGAGGACATATGCTCGCGAGAAGTTCTTTTCTTGAATATCAGCATGTATTTAAGGAATATGTAGTTCACAAGAAAGTATGTACCTATTGAACTTTAGCTTTGGACATTAGTTGCTCATTCCAATCCAATAACATATTTGAATAACATTTTCGAATGAACATATTATATTGTTGAAACAGACAGGCCGTTTGGCTTTTCAAAATAATTCAACACCTAAAATGCTTTAATTACTGATTGAAACTGACTACAAAGAACGCCTCGGATAATGCATCAAAATGCATTGCAGTTTTGTACATCTTGCCAAGGCCATCGAAACAATAGTATACAAAAAAGTAATCGATGAAATTAACAATCATGTTATAAGATATGATATTTGCTCTAGGATCCCCCCCCTTTGCCAGTGATGAAACCTAGGAGAAGCCAACTTGAAGACATTCTGGCAAACAAACCTGCCCTCCTGATCTGGTAGTCTGGAGTCCATGACGAGTTTTAAAATGCAGCGCTGCGTGTACATGTGGAGCAGGTGGATTTGCAGAAGAATGGAGCTTCTTGGTGAGGTGGTACAGGACCAAATTTGTGTTATTGACGTAGCGGTTCGGCGTCGTCTAGCAGGTCATTGGATACGATTTATGCATACTTGAAACGTTCAATTGTGATAGTAATGTCATGGACATGTTTTCAGCTATCTAGTGGTAGCAAGGTCCTTATAAACGAAAGCCTCTTCCTGCAGTGTTGGTTCCAGATGTAGATCGCAGGTTGCTACATGTATAATTTCATTGCTTGAAGCAAAAATGATTTTTGGTGTGCACCCTCAATCCAATTTAGCTTCAGGTTGAGAAAGATTTTCGTAATAAAAATTAGTATTATGAGAGCTGAAATGCATTGAGAGGGAATTCTAACACTGGATATAGCTCAGTCGGACAGTGGGGCGTCTAATGAACATCATGAACATGCCAATAATTTATGATTCAAACAATATAGGTCTGCCTGTTCATTCAGTTGTTATACCAAATTATATGTTATATTTCTGTTAACCAGTTATAGATTATAATAACTCAAGTGTCCACCCCTTCGTTTGGTGATATTAAAAAATTGTTTGCATATTTCTCCGTGGCCTAGTGATCTACTGAGGTGTTCAGCCTGGTGTTTGCCTGAGGTGAAAAATTCTCCTGTTATCCGGAGAATCTGTGCGTAGAGCATCTCTGCAGCTATTGCTTAGATGTATTCTTTCCAAGCTGAGCGAATGCCTGGAAGTACGATTGGGAGAGTTTCCGTCCAATGCTGATTGTAATGACATCTGATGGCTGCCTTCAGCTGGCAGGTAAGTTGTACCTGTCGAGCAGTTCAAATGCTTGAACATATGTGACTCAAATTGGCGGCCTTGATCAGTGGTTTCTCAAAGTGGCTGGATTTTATTCCAATGAGATTTCTTTTGATCGGATTCCCAACGTCGAACCTCTTCTTTCAAGTGGGCCTTGGAGAGTCTACAGAAAGGTTCTGGGACGGGAAATTGTGTATTCGCCCCTTCTTTGGTCCTTCAACTCCCTTTTGGCCTGAAACCCACATCAAAGTGACCTCGTGGTTTGCTACCAGTTTTCTCAGGGATTGTTCACAGTCTCAAATCAGCTTAGACTCACAAGTGTATGACTCAAAGCTTCTAGTGCTGTTTGGCTGCTTGGATATAGATTTCTGCACTCCTGGATGGGTTCATATCTCTATAGCATGTAGGTACTGCTTATGCTTGATACATGGTTAGGGTGTTTCTAATGAGTTTTGAGAGCCTGAAATATGGAATTCACTAGTCGATATCTATTCATCTCTAATAATTTGAGTATATCCTACAGTTGCTACTAGCTCAATTGCGAATAAAGTGATGAGTTACAACGATATCAATGCTTTATTTTGATGATCAAATTGAACACCGGAAGAAAGTCTATATTTTGTCTATGCAGAGTATGGGTGAGGAACTTGAAGAGTGTGATTTGAGAGAATAAACAACAAATTAGAATACAACCCGAAAAATATAAAACTATAATACTAATGGGTATTTTGCCAACTTAATTGACATATTCAGTGAAAGCACCAATAGATCTGTAACTTTCATCCACTACGACAATTCTGAGATTTACTAATTTCACCACTATCAGAATTGTTGTCCGTGTATATCAATTCATGCAACATCAATAATCCGGTTGAGATTCTTACCTGCTTTGTCTTTCGCAATCTGGAAAAGCAAATTATCCGTCCTACCACGACATATAAATTCTAGAAATTCATGAGTTAGAAATCACAGCATGATTATATGAATTAATGGTATATTTCAGTCATTTATAAATAGTTTATGAGGAGAGGGTCAACTTATTATTCTCTGGAACTGCATGTAAACGAAGTACGCGCTGTTATTGTTAATATAAGGGCTGATTACTGTGAGGAAATCTGCCTCGAAGATGATTTGAGAGTTTTAGTACTATACAGGGTCATTCGAATTTGATGTTTATTATTGTGAATTCGACAACCACGAGGAATATTAAGTTCATAGAGCAAACTAGATGACTAAAATAGGTAGATAATGAGCAAAAAACTTCTACTTTTCTGCCAGTACCATGCAGAAAATTAAATTATATCTACTTGCAGTCTCTGCACCGATTCAATGAGAGAGGACAATACGCAAATAGGAGAAAAATTTGCAAATCAAAGAAACATCTTTGACGTTTATTATTGAATTTTTCAAGTAAAATTTTCCCATTTTGTTTTCAATTGAGAATTTTGCATTTTGTGGATTCTTGTTTGTATTGTATGTTATTATAGAAAGCCCGAATGAAAAGTCACCACGAACATATCAGTTACCTATACTCATATTGATCTTTATTTTTCGTATTCAAAGAATCAGCTGAATAAGAGATACACCGTCATTTCATATAAACTCAAGTTAATGGGTATATGAGTTGATCTCAGACTCACATGGTGGCCCTTGAAAAGTCAAAAAAAAGTCCATGCAATTACTCCAGGAGCAGATTGTGTACCTAGATGTTGACATTAAGGATGTTAAAATTGTAGTTTCAACTTTCAATGTCAGTATCACAAATTGATTGGATATCATAGGTGCGTTTTATTGGTTTTCTCCTGGAAGCGGTGGTAGGAATGACGAATAAAACGACATCACAAGACGTCAAACTTGTTAATTTGTTGACGTTTATTAATTTGAAAGTAATATATATATATATATATATATATATATATATATATATATATATATATATATATATATATATATATATATATATAAGATAAGAAGGGAAAAAACTTAAAAGAAACTCAAAGTCGGTCGACCACACATATAATAAAAACCAAAATAAGTGACCGGTTTCGGCTCACATAGCCATCATCAGACTAAAAAACCTATAATGTTGTTATTTAGTATAGTGATTAGGAGGAAATTTATATAATAAATACCATAATCAAAATAAATTCAGACTGAGAAAATTCAAAAAATGATTGATTACATCATTGGATTGAAGATTAAAAGGGACAATACCCCTTCCAAAACATGGTTTTTTTATCGAAAAAACCATTTAAAATTGCCAATAATTTGGGAAAATTATTGAACATCATGTTGCTTAAAGTGAAACAAAATGTCTGACTATGAGAAAGACGGAAACAAATAAGTAGGAAATCTAAATGACAAATGACAATTTGACAATGAAATTGAAAGGGACAATTGAAGTTGAACAGTGTCAAAGTTAACAAAGGAAATTAACAATGTTTAATTGATATATGGAAGTTATTTTTGAATACATATGAAGAAAAATGTTGAATCGGTTGGGTTGGACAATCAAGGAAAACAATTGTAAAAATAATGAGAGAGTTCTTTGGAGGCTGGAAAAGTTAGAAAAATTGTAAAAAAATTTAGAAGAAGATAATTTGAGGTTAAATAATTATGATTAAAGGTTTGAAGATCAGAAAGATTTGGAAAATTTATTTGATTAGAGAAAATAGAATTTATGGTAGTAGTGGCTTGGGCCCTAAGTAGTGGTTTATTAACTATATTAGAAGATTTTGGAGTTGGCAAATTATAATTAAGACCTGAAGAAAGTAAGTCAGTTTCTTGTACCGTAAAAGTAGAGGAACTAAGATTAAGAAATCTAGGGTGAAATTTATGATTGGAAAATTGTTGTGAAGGAACTTGATAATTTTGATTATAAAACCTAAGTCTAGGTTCCTTCTAAGTTCCTTCACAACAATTTTCCAATCATAAATTTCACCCTAGATTTCTTAATCTTAGTTCCTCTACTTTTACGGTACAAGAAACTGACTTACTTTCTTCAGGTCTTAATTATAATTTGCCAACTCCAAAATCCAAAACAAACCTTGAATCTTTGGCTGTTGACGTTGAACAAATTATTACATCTTCTAATATAGTTAATAAACCACTACTTAGGGCCCAAGCCACTACTACCATAAATTCTATTTTCTCTAATCAAATAAATTTTTCGAATCTTTCTGATCTTCAAACCTTTAATCATAATTATTTAACCTCAAATTATCTTCTTCTAATTTTTTTACAATTTTTCTAACTTTTCCAGCCTCCAAAGAACTCTCTCATTATTTTTACAATTGTTTTCCTTGATTGTCCAACCCAACCGATTCATCATTTTTCTTCATATGTATTCAAAAATAACTTCCATATATCAATTAAACATTGTTAATTTCCTTTGTTAACTTTGACACTGTTTTTTCCCTTCTTAAAAACCTCTTGGACCACTTTGAGAAGCAATGGATGATTTTCACAATTTATATAAGATAGTTGAGAGAAAACATTACTATTAGTAGTTATTGCTCCATTATTTAACAGTTCACAAAATATTCAGGTGAAATGAGTGGCTTTCACAGTTTCACCTTCTGACTTTTTGGGAATTATTTTGGGGTTGTTATTAAATCGCGTTTGCTTTCCGTTAAATCGCCATTTTCTTCACCCCTTCCACAATATTCTACCTGTCATTCCATCTGAGCAAACGGAATGAAGAGTTGCAACCAGTTTTAGAATAATGTTCAAAAAAAACGACCAGAATCGACATTCCAGTATAGGGGAATCTTGCCAATAAAACGCACCTATTGTATGTTTATAAGTATGCATTTGTATCAGATACTTTCTTATTGAACATGATTTAAATTAAACCTTGAATACCCAATAATACTCACACAACTCAATATGTTCAAAATAATATAAGATATAAAAAAGAAGGAAAATAAATATCTCAAAGTCATCTCCAGAACATTATTAGAATAATCTAACATAACAAGGTAGAAAACGAGCAGAAAACAACTACGTTCCTGGCAAATACCACGCAAAATATTGAATTATATCCACTCGTAGTCTATGCATCAATTCATATAAATGAATGAAAATACAAATATTTCTTTCTTCGAACATGCGTTTATGCTCCCAACGAGACAAACACGCCTGACAACCTGTAGACCGGTTTCGGGCTTATTGGCCCTCATCAGTACAGGGTAGTCAACCGTGTAGAGATCCTGAGATCTCCACACGAGGCGAGATCTGAATCGATGGAAGCATCATCCACGCATATTTGATAGCAGTGAGCCGTTCCCCAAGCAGTGTATTCAATATAAGATATAGCCGATGTAAAAAAAATATAAAAACATAACAGTCCCGGGGTTTTTATTATTCATGATTGAAATGGTAAATGAGCTAGTTCTTTCTAGAATAATAATCACAATATTACACTGCTATACTACGTATCTATCACATTTTTTAATAATAGGAAAACAACTCTATTTCCTAGACACTAGAATTGTTGATGCTCAGCAACAATACCTACATATTGATTTTATTGAGCCAGTACGAGAAAAATAATTTTCAAGAACTAACAATAACAAAAAATAACCGAAATATCCTCGATTGGTAACAATTATGATATTGAAATATTTGACAACTGACGCACATGCGTAAAGTCCAGTTTACTATTGAGCGATTTCAATTTTTGCGATACCAGCGGTGAAATATGTAACGTTGTTATTGTTTTTATTGGTCAGTTTGAATCAAATCACCATCTGAATTTGAATTAACCAATAAAACCATTGAGTTTTTCATTGCTTGTATCAGCAAATCTAAAATCGCTCAGAAGTAAGCTGGGCCTAACTCTTCCGTATCGAAAAGAAGCTATTTATACCAATATATATACCAAAAGGCATTTATTGACAATAATTGATATTTATGGTGAACTAATTTCAACTCGATCCACCTACTTACGTATTTCATTGAGAGCTATTCAAAAATAATAATAGATTTATGCAGTAATTTTAAGTCATTAGTCATTATTTTATAGCAACGAAACATAAGTCTTGAGAATGCATATGTTCAGGCATTGACATCCAATTAGTGTTTCTGCACATTGTCATAAATAAGTCTTCAGTTTTGACCAGTATTTTTCTTATGTCTTACTTTCCAAAAACATGAATTATGATGACTGTAAACTGCTTAATTCCACAATAAGAGGCCAGCGTATCTCAGCTAACTGTATCTATATGAAGGTGTCAATAATAATGTTTTTCTATTTTGGTTGTATAATGAAGTCATTGTGCAACGCAAATGCGTGTCGAAATAGCCTCTATTTCGATACGCATTTTTTTATTCGGAGATTGGTACAATCGAACTGTCAAATGAAAGTCTGAAGAGTTAGGCCCAGTTTACTTCTGAGCGATTTGGATTTGGTGATATTAGCAGTGAAAAACTCAATGTTTTAATTGGTAAAATTCAATTCAGAGTGTAATTTGATTCAAATTGACCAATAAAAACGATAACAACATTGAATTTTTCACCGCTGGTATTGAAATAATCAAAATCGCTCAACTTTAAACTGGGCTTTACGCTTGTGCGTCACATTTTAATTATTTCAATGTCATCATTGTTAACAATCAAAGATAATTCTGTTATTTATCGATATTAAATCTATTTTTTTCTTCAAATCAATTCAAAATAGAAAAAATTGCATATGACACACGTTTTATAAGACACGTTGTCGCATTTGTTCCCTTGGAGCAGTCCTCAATCGCTTCGCTCGTCGTACTCCAAATAACGCGTGCGACAAAATAGCGTCTTATAAAACTTTTGTCATAATATACTATTATTTGGGAATCTATATTAATGAAAAATGGCTTATTGAGCTGATCTCATATCATCGGACACAATCTTGAGTTCACAAAAATAATCTATTTTCCGAGACCCCTTTCCAATCTTTCAATGCGAGTTGCGAGGCTCGCTGATATCTCAAGCCATTCTTTCAAGTGAAGCGCAATCATCGATTTCTTATACGGAGCCACTCCCTGTTACAGCTCCGACCCCTCCTCAATTCCCCTGCTACCCCTCCAACCCCTGTGGGTTTCTCTTCTTACTGCAGCCTCCCCTACCGTGCCGACATCCCCATGAAAATACGCGAAAGAAAGTAAGAGAGAAACGGAGAATCCACGGAAAGAGGTAAGGGGCTAGAAGCTCGGATGTTCTCCTGATGTGGCGTGGCTCCAGTGTTGGTTTTTCTCCGTCTTTCCAGCCGGATAAGGATCCCCTCCAGGGGGGATTGGTATATCTGTAAAACGAAACTGCGAGTGAGATGAAAGCCTTTTCTATACTGTTAGGTGTTAGATATTGATTATTTTGCATATCTTGGTTACGATATTTATCGGAATATCAGAGTATCGATTTATTTCTGAATAAATCATTTATACAAACATATTCCATATGAAAGAAGAAGGAAGAAATGTTAACAAAATAAGGTAGAATTCAATGCAAACAAAACACAAGCATGTCTTTTCTCTAGAAAAGCCGATCTCACTATGCCCAACATAATTCAGTCAGGAGTAACCACACCATTGAAGTCATCCATTTCGATGATTGGCGTTACTATCAGCAATAACCTTTCTTGGGAAGATCACTGGAGGTCCATTGCCAAAAGTGCATCCCAAAAACTTGGTTTTCTGTTTCGAGCTAAGAGCTATTCCACTCCCAGTCAGCTGCTTATGATCTATAAGGCACAGATTCGATCTGTCCTGGAATACTGTTCACATATTTGGAGTGCGGCACCTAAACATATCCTGAATATGTTGGATTCTGTCCAAAAAGGGCAATTCGTCTCGTCGGTGATGCCTCGATTACAAACTCGCTCACTTCTCTGGAACACCGTAGAAAAGTTGGCGATTTATCTCTATCTCAAAGATATTTTCATGAGCGATGCTCTTCTGAAATATCAACAGTCGTTGCTACATTAGCAGTCTCTTCGAGATTAACCCGCCAAGTTCAGTCTTCACACCCCTTCGTGGTCACTTTAGAGACCTGTAGAACGGCCCTTTCCAAAGACTCGTTCATCCATCGAACATCGAGACTTTGGAACTCATTACCTAGGGAAGTGTTCCCCGAGGCATACGATCTCCATAAATTTAAAAAGAACACCAACTCCTATACCTTCTTTCCCTTGGTTCTCACGATGTTCTCTGAACATTACAGGATATCCATTTTCGTGAGAACCAGAACATAAAAATATATGGCGCAGTCGGTAAGATGTTACTATTTGTAAGATTTTCATTGCCAAGTAGTTATTGAGTTATCATAAAGGAAATGAATGAAATGATTGAAAGACCTATTAGTCCGATTTGGCTAGAGGGCAATCAAGCTGAGAACTAGACAATGTTGAGATCCCGCTTCGAAAACTATTTGAAGGCGTACACTACATAGGAAAAGAAAGCTTCAAAATGTATCGAACGTTCGACATTCCCAACGAAGACCAAGACAAATTGAACGTTCTCCTAGAAAATTCTAGAAAGAACAAGTGAATGACTCAAATCTCCATATATCTGTGGATTTTAAGAATTTTTAGATAAGCAGAGAAAAAAATCAACATTCAAAAGTAATCACCTGAATTTATTTTGAACAAGACATTATTTTCTTATTTGATGAAAAGGTTCGAGGACTGAAAAATCGTCGTCGATATGATATGATATGTATTATATATCTCAAATGAATTGAGATATATCTCAAATGCATTGAGATATATCTCAAATGCATTGAGATTTATCTCAAATGCATTGAGATGGCATTAGCAGTGAAGCCAACTTGGGAACAACCATAATTTTTTTAGTCGAAAAATTACACAAAATACCTACAACCTTCACAACACCAACTCACTTCAGACCTATATGCGCGAGTAGTTTCCTGATAACGTGTGAAATCTTCTTGTTATCATCAGAAAAATAAATATTAATACAAGTTCACAAAGTAAATGATTATTTCACGCAATGTGAAGTCGATGTCGAGTGCTATAAGAGATTTTTTTAGGTTTATGCAAATACTAAAAAGCGTTTTCATTTAGGTGTCACTCGGGTATATAAGAGGAAAACATACTCTCCTATGGTTACAGGAACACACCTGGTTCGTGGAAACATTGTATATTCAGTTATTCCCGCGAGGTCTGGAGAGGTGTCTGGTCTCGTGTCTGGTTATTATAGGCACAACCATATGATCTTGTTACCATCACCATATGTATCGTCATTTTAACAATATTATGGTTAGCATAACAAAAAGAAATTGTTATGGTAACAAGATTATATGGTTGTGCCTATACTAACAGAAAGTTTTGGTACGATTACAATAATTTTTTTCCGTGCGAAGATCTACGGAAGCGTGAAAGGGTCACATATATTTTTATTTATATTTCACCATCAATTACGACTCACTAAGTCGAAATTACCAAAAAGAAGACATAATTATGAGATGAAAGTAGTTTTTTTTTCGAATTTCGACTCACTAAGTGGTTATTACGACTTAGTAAAACATAATAACGAGATAGAAGACATAATTATGAGATAAAAGTCATGAAAAGAAGAAGTAGAGTCGCAATTCAAAAATATTTAACAATCAAAAATATACACTTTGTAGAAAACATAGTATTTTTGAATATCTATATAAGTATATAATGAAAAACCGTTTCAATGAGGTATATCATAAACCCCCTTTTGAGATTGGAAGAAATGCTTTTTCTATTTTGGTTGTATAATGAAGTCATTGTGCAACGCGAATGCGTGTCGAAATAGCCTCTATTTCGATACGCATTTTTTATTATTCGGAGATTGGTACAATCGAACTGTCAAATGAAAGTCAGAAGAGTTAGGCCCAGTTTACTTCTGAGCGATACGGATTTGGTGATATTAGCAGTGAAAAACTCAATGTTTTAATTGGTAAATTTCAATTCAGAGTGTAATTTGATTTAAATTGACCAATAAAAACAATAACAACATTGAATTTTTCACTGCTGGTATTGCAATAATCAAAATCGCTCAACTGTAAACTGGGATTTACGCTTGTGCGTGAGATTTGAATTATTTCAATGTCATCATTGTTACCAATCGAAGATGTTTCTGTTATTCATCGATATTAAAACAATTTTTTTTTTCAAATAAATTCAAAATAGAAAAAATTGCATATGACACACGTTTTATAAGACACGTTGTCGCACTTGTTCACTTGGAGTACTCCAAACAACGCGTGCGACAAAATAGCGTCTTATAAAACTTGTATCATAATATACTATTATATATACCTACTTCGTGATGATGTGGAAGTCCCCTAAAGTCTTATAGTTAGTAATATCATATCTTTTCAATTTGTTGTTCAAAAATTGACATTTTTCTGCGATCCAAAGCTCCGCAGTTACAGAGTATTGTTCATTTCCACGTATTCTGCATGTCAGGTCATCATTGAACAATCCAATTTTTAAAGGTGCTATTCCATGTCCATTTATAAGCCTCGTTATGCTTTTCAATAGCTCCCTATTCAGAGTTAGTAGGCTGGCACGGGTCTGTTATCTGGGATACTTTGTTGTTTTTTATCATATCCAGTCTTCAACAGAGGCTCGTGCTGTATATTCTGGTACTCCTAGGGCCTCTTCTACTTTTCGATCCTCTTCTAGCGAGTTCGTCTTTACCTGTAAATCTCTGATAACCTGAAACACTATATCTTTTTCTGATAGTGTAATCAGTTCCTCATCGCAGTTCCATACCAGTTGGAACTTCACTGATGAATCTTACAATTTTCAGGGACGCCTGGCTGTTTGAAACAATATAGATCTGCTCTTCTATTGTAGCTCTCCTATCACTTTTTTTTTAGAGTATGTCATAAACCTCTTCCTGAAACACAGGAGGATGATGATTACCCCTGCAAGAAGATAAACTCACTCCTGCTCTGCCGTACCATTCTTCATCTTAGTAGACCCAACTGTGTAGCAAATCTTAGAGGAATGGTGTTGAATTCTGTAGTATTCCATTCAGTAAGTTCTATCTGATACAGGTACCTACCATGTATTTGTTGAAGGATAATCTTTTTGCAATGTGATCTGATATCATGTCTAGCAATCTAGAACGTCCCTAGTCAGTCCTAACATTTATGTTGTCCACCTTGTGTTTCCCATCAGGCTGAAGGCACCTAGCCTTGCCTCTCCCCGTTTCATGAGCCTCTATTTCCACTACAATATACGTTTCACGATATCATTTCAGCATTCAAAGTCGACGCGTGTCTTTTTATTTTCATAAATAGGTACGCAGAATAATTGAGATACCTACTGAATTTATTTCATGTTGCTGTTTCACACTGTATATTTTATCAATCATATTTTGTTTATCAAAATTTTTATTTTTCTATACATTTAACAACCAATCATTACTTTCAACTTCGGAAAAGCTATGTATCTGAAATAATCGTTAAAATGACAACGTGACATGAATCCCATATTGATTTCCTTCACAGGTGATTGGAGAATAGGAGGAAGGATCAAAAAATAAACAGCAACTGGACTTGCGAGATCCGGATTATCAATCTTCGATCAATTCCCATTTCTATACTATCTCTTGGGGCAAGAATTATTCTATTGTCCGTTTTCCAACAATTAAATAATTGAAATTTATTCAATAGTTTGTTCCTCATACATCAGAGCAACGTATCAACACCAAACAGGAAGGCACAAGCCCATTGTATTGAAATGGGTCTCTTACCTGTCATGCACACGTTTTTTTTTTCGATGCACAGGTGATTCGGTCCTTCTTCGATGTTGATTACTTTGTGTTGTATCTGACAGCTGAAGTGCTACCTGGCTTGCTAGCCGTCAACCAGAATAATGTTCGTTTGTTTCGCCAGGAATCTGTGTGGCATTGTTTTATTTATCAGGTGGCCATGAATGACGGTTGAGGAGCTGCAGCATGTTCTGAAACAGAATAAAATTTATAAGGTTTTCCGCTATACAGGATGTACTTCTGAAACTTCTTAGACCAGTTTAAGATTATAGATCAGTTTCAGAACATGCAATTGCATGATAATGGATCGTTGATGCTTTTATTGCTACAGTTACTATTTTCATGTTTGGGCTAGTACTGAAATTATGTATAGGTATTATTATTATTTGAATGATTAAATTAAATCTATTCCAGTCACGACTCTGCGGTCTCCGACACCACGCAGAGTCGAGCTGGAGAAAAACCAGTGACCACTCCCCACGCCGTGAGGTAAGTGATCACTGGGACCGAGTATCGTGTGCCCTGAGTAGACGCAATGATCCCAGGACCCCTATTCTTGGATTATAGGGAGTAGAAAACTTGTCAACTATCTCACTTCTTGACAGATGAATGATATATTTCCTCCTCACTTTTGTATCTGTTTTTCTACTCCCTAGAATTCAAGAATAGGGGCACAGGATCACGGCCTTCTGCATGGCCTCAGCTAAAATGTGTGCCTTTTGTCGGCAAGCTGGAATTTTCTGGAGTTCCGAGAGCAGCGTCTGTCGTGTACCATCAAGGGAGCCTATAATCAGGATTACTAGTTCGACAGAATGGTCTGTATAAAGTCTGCGGAGTTCGTAGAGAAGAGTATTTCGTCCGTTTTTCCTCCTCCTTCAAAACGATGTTCGGTTCAGCTGGTGCCGAGAATTCGATCACGAACATCGTTTTGGTTTGATGGTCGAGGAGGACTACATCAGGCTTATTAGCTTGTATCTGCCTGAGGGTGGGGAATGAGAAGTTCCAATAAATTCGACACCTCTCATTCTCCACAACGGACTCAATATCCCCTGGAGCATAAGGCAGCACTGGAGTTTCGTCGATACCGTACGAGTGCCTCAGATTGTAATAAAGCACTCGTAATGCCGCATTGTGTCGATGGATATAGGCCGAAACTGCATACACCGTGCATGATGAAAGCAGGTGCATCAGCGTTTCCGGCGCCCTACGGCAGGCCCTGCATCTTACATCAGGGACCTCTATACCCATGACTCGGCTTCGGTAATGCAACGTGTTGAAAACTCCATCCTGGCATGCCATGATGAACCCCTCTGTTTCCGATTTCAGCCCGCCTGACCTTAGGAATGCAAAGGTCAGCTCTTTGGATAAACCCCTGTCTTCGATGTTGTTGAAGAAGACAGAATGTAGGGGTTTATCCATGTGAAGCTGCAGAGTTTTTCCAACTTCTGCGGCTTTGATGCAGGCTTTACTCCGAGCGTGGTCGAGCTCAGTGACTGAGTCACGAGTTCTCCGCTCGGATTTGACAATCAGAGAGAGTTCATCGGCTGCTCGTTGTGCTGCCTTGAAGAGAAATGCTCCTACTCCTGCTTTTTCATGGCTTTTGACCATTTGCAGGAGGGGATCTGAACTCCTGATGACTTTGCAGGCGTTATCCAGAACCATTCTGTTATGGAGATACTCCAAACTTAAGAGTCCACGGCCTCCCCGATCTCTTGGGAGATATAACTGTGGAACGGACGAAGTTGGATGCAGGCTCCTATTGAGGTGCATCATCTTGCGAGTACTCACGTCAAGTTGGCGCAGCTCAGCTAGTGTCCACTTCATTACTCCGAAGGAGTAGAGTAGGATCGGAACAGCAAGCATGTTAGTAGCAGCGACTTTATTATTTCCCGACAGTTCTGAAGACCAGATATGTCGGAGTCGCTGCCGATACTTGCTGCGGAGAGCGTCTTTCACCATTCGTGTTTCCTAAATGTGGCTTTCCCACACACCCAGGTAGGTGTACGTCTCTCCGGCATCCAAGTGATGTAGGATGCTTCCGTCTACTAGCTGCGCGTCCTTGTGCACATTTGTCCATCCCGAATTGCATCCCAATAGCCTGTGTATACTCCTGTACCACCTTGAGGGATTGGTCTAAGTCCCTCTCACCGGAAGCATAGAGTTTAAGGTCAAGTGGGTGACCTTATGCCTCCGCTTACTGGGTGGTCCGCAGTAGTAGCCCTTGGTTTTCCTGAGCTCAACGGATAGAGGCAACAGTGAGATGCAAGATAAGAGGGGGCTGGGGGAGTCTCCCTGGAAAACTCCCCTCTTGATGATGACCGGCTCTGTCTGGACTTTCGCATTCCCCGATTTTATGGTGAAGCGAGTCCGCCAGAGCGGCATCAGTTGTTCTATGCATCTCACTATCGGATCGGGTACCGAAAGGCACTCGAGCAAGTACACGAGTAAGTCGTGCGTCGTTGTATCAAATGCCTTTCGATAATCGATCCAGGCCATAGAGAGATTCCGCTTGTACTGCACGGAGTCTTGCGTGATAGATCTGTCTATCAGAAGGTACTCCTTGCAGCCAGCAATACCTCTCTTCGACCCTCGTTGCTCATATATCCGTTGGTAAACCGGGTCTACCACTAGGAGTATGCGCATGTACAAGATGCGTGTAATTAACTTGTAGCATGCGTTTAAACAGGTTATTGGTCTGAAATTCTTCGGATTGGACAAATCTCCTTTCTTGGGGAGAAGCACGATTCGCCCCTCGATAAACCACTCCGGAATTTCCTGCTCTCCATTAAGCCAGGCATTGAATATCCTGGCTAAATGGTGGTGGGTAACTTTTTCCACCAAAAGTTATTGATCCCATCAGGACCTGGAGCATCAAAGTTCTTAGAACCCGTTAGGGCTCTCCGAACCTCCTCGGTGGCAATCGGTTGACGCAGCAATTCGGGCTCGGGCTCACGGAACCTTTCACAGAAGGCACCGAACTGCGTCAGGGCTGGAGTATCTCTATTAAATGGATGCGTCACCCCATAGATACCCTTTCAGAAGGTTTCCACCTGATCAACAGTCGGCGGTTCCTCGACAACACTAGGAAAGGGTTTTTCGCGAAAAAGTTCATTATCCGCCAACCCTCTCGCTCGCCTCTTTAGTGACTGCTTGGCAGCCACTAACATCCGTATCCTCTCCAAGCAGTGCTGTTTGATGACGGTTAGCACTGCCATGTTGAGTGTGTGATGAGTGCGCCGTAATGTGGTGGCCATTCGTCGCACTTTTGATGTGAATGGCCTATTGGCCTCAACACTGGATACGGGAAGTGTGTTGTCTCGCCGACTGGATCTTCGCTTCCATATTTCGTACGCGTCGTTCTGCCCTCTCGACCGGAGAAGCCGATTCTACTGGTCTCCTCGGCTGAGAGGACCGAACGGCATCGTACACAGCACAATTGATGCGCCAGATGTCAGCATCTTCTGGAAGTGTATCACGAAGTGACTCGTCCATCCTAGTCAGGTCTTGTGATCGTAGGGCCTTGAAGTTATTAAGGCTCCTACGATTCCTGATTTGTCTCACCTCTGGTACTTGGTCCCTTTCCTCGTTGTTCTGCAGGACGGGCGGAATTGGATGTTCCTAATCTCGCAGATTCTGAGCCGTGAAGGCTGCATGCTATGGGTGAAGTTGAAGCCACAGAGCATGCATCCGCCTCATGTATCCCTTACGCGCAGGCTCGCTGCTCTCGTAGCACTGCAGAAGGTCGTCCCTGAGATCATCGGTGCACTCAAAGCTTCCTTGTTCATTGCGGTCGTTATCGGGCTGTCCGTCTTGTTGGACCCCACCACCTTGCCTTTGATCCCTATCCGAATGGGATCGGTTGTGGGGGCCCTGTCCTCTGCGGATAGGAACCAGAGTATTGGGGGCTCGTCAGGTGGTTAGCCTTTTATTCCATTATCCCACGGCCGACATAAGAGGGGAGCAAGTAGTCCCCTCCCGGGTGCGCTTTCGCTGCCGGTCCGGTTTTACACCCTTAGCTCAGAAAGGTAGTGTCGCTACTCACCAAGGGCATAAATAACGTTACCCCTCCTGCCTTATTATTATTATTATTATATGCTTCATAATAATACATAGTTGTTGGTGGCTAGACATTTCCCCAATTATCTGAGTTTTACGCACAAGCGTAAAGCCCAGTTTACTATTGACCGATTTCGATTTTTGCGATACCAGCGATGGAAAATACAGTGTTGTTATTGTGTTTATTATAGTCAATTCAAATCAACTCACTCTCTGAATTGATATTTACAAATAAAACAGATTTTTCCCTGCTGGTTATCACCAAATCCAAAATCGCTCAGAAGTAAGCTGGGCCTAACTCTTCTGACTTTCATTTGATAGTTCGATTGTACCAACCTCCGAATAATAAAAAATGCGTATAGAAACAGACTATTTCGATACGCATTTGCGTATCATAAACACTTCATTATACAACCAAAATAGAAAAACCTATTCTGTTACTCTTCAATCTGACCGCCTGTGTTTTCTGTACACGTTTCTGTGAAATTTACTTTCGATTCCCTCTTCCCTTGTATATGAGACTCGATGTGATTAGAAGTGTTGGAATACCGCAGACCAAAGCCACTAGCCGGTGTACCGGCCTGATACAATGAAGTGAATCAGTGACGCGGCGATAGCCGATCGAATGATTTCATGTTTCAATAGTCGAATGTAAGCAAGCCGGACAAGGGCTGGATGGTGGCTAGTCAATGAAAGGGCGTTCCTATTCAGCACGTACCTACCGTCACTTTGATCGATGATGTATGATCCTGAATGAAGAGTCAATTAGACCGGTATTTTCGATTTTGTGCACCAATTTATCGAAGGACGACCCTTCATATGAATTTAGATTACATCAGTAATGACATTTTTTGTATCTCAGTAACTAGTAGTCGTAGAAGTTCGGGAAGAAAATCCTTCAGAGGAAATCGACCAAGAAAAATTGCTGTAATTTTTTTTCAAATTCATACGTCCACCGCTAGGGGGCGTAATAGCTTCGATCGTATACAAAATTTAATTTTTTCGGAAATTTTCCAATATAAGTTCAGAAATAAATACTCTCACGTTAATGCCAACATACTGGCCCATCTTTTTGAAAAATGAAGTTTCATTGTAGGACGTGAAATAAAGGTGGTAGGGGGATCCTCAACTTTCTGGACCGTAAATGTCTATAACTTAAGTTTGACTTGACGGAATTCTTCTAACAAGATATGGTTCAAGACAAAAAGGTTCAGTGAATAGAATAAAAAAAACTATCCATGCCATTCTGGTTCTTACCGCCCTCGCTAGAGGGCGTATTTTGTGAGGTTCATCGTTATTTCAATTTTTCTTCGGAATCTCAAATACATCGGTATAATTATCTCATTATATCCAGAAAGAATATAAAATTTGCAACATAATATGTTCAAATCGCATGCCGATATCTTCATTCGTTGAAAAGTTATGGCTTGAAGAATATTTCATCAACAAATTTATCAAAGAATCAAAATAGGTAGATAATTGAGTTTTCGAATTATTTCCAAGTTTCGTAGAAAAAAATTATTCTAAACTTCGTTTCCATTTTGATTTACTATAACATTTTTTTTGCGTTATTAGATATTGTTTGTTTTGGTATATCATTATTGTTTTGATTGAATTGAAATGGAAAATAGTTTCTTTTTCTTTTTTTTCCTATCACATGCTCGATTACGAAATTCGAAAAAATAACTGAAAACTCAATGATCTATTTTGTTTCTTCAATAAATTTGTTAATGAAATATTTTTTAAGCCATAACTCTTAAACGAATGAAGATATCGCCATAACATATTATATAACATATTATATTGCATATTAACATATAACATATTATATTGCAAATTCGATCTTCTTCCCGAATCTGATAAGATAATCATACCGTTCCATTTGAAATTTCGTAGAAAATTTCAAAAAACTGCAGCATGACATCTCTGAGAAGTAGCGATGAGATTGTAACGATGCATTTTTTTTTCCCGTCCTGGCCAACCGTTATGTATGGACATTGAGCAGTATTATTTTTTTGGTTGGGGACAATTTTATTGTTGAACAGTGTATTTCTTGTGTGTAGAGGCTCTTCCAGTCTGCAGTCATATATATTTCATTTATAGGGTCAGATTTTTTGTTTAACAGTGTATTTCATGTTTAGGGACAAATCCCTTATGGAGTGGTATATTTATTTTATAATGCAATGATAATGTCTAATAGGTCCTGATATATAAATTATAATTGTACGAAAGGCACACCGACTTTACGTTCGTTTATTCCTTCGATCGTTTTTATCTACTGTCCGCATGGTTTTTTTATTCCTGGTGCCGAACTGTTTTGAGATAGTTTTTTTCACCTGTTGATCTCGTTGTTCTTATGCCCTAAAGTTAAACAATTTTTTTGTATACGAACACCTTTTTCTGGACGGGACCTTGAGTGAATCTATAAAAGCCAAAGTTGGGGACGAGATCGGGAGAGTCTCTGCCGTTCCGTCATTCAGTGCATTTTCCGATTTAGTGTTTTGAAAAATCTGAACCGATCCGACCGCGTATTACCAGTTAGTTGAGTGTTGAGTGGGTGATAAATCATTTTGGATTAGCTGTTTCGAGAGTTTTGATTTCGGTACGTGGGTAAATTTCTGCAACAAGTGATATCCAGCATATTATTTTTTTTATATATATATATGGGAAAAATCTGTGACTTCAGTTAAATTATCTACTCAATATCCCTTCGCGAAATGGCGACGGTTTCTTTTCAGAAACTGCAGGACATCTTACTATAAAATCACTCTCACCTTGCTAAGTCGGGTCTAGAGTGGTTGATATAGTGGAGATTCCTATAACCGGCCAATTCTGATTGCTCGGATATATGAATGTATTGTGTGTTTCGTAAAAGACAACCGTGATTATTTCTCACTTTTATTACCGCGTAGTTGATTCCTGTAAGTTTACCGCGAAGTAGATTTCCTGTAAGGTTATTTTAACGTGTTTCTTTTCAGAAACTACTTTACATTTTACTATAAAATCCCTCTCACCTTGCAGAGTCGGGTCTAGAGTGGTTGATGTAGTGGAAATTCATATAACCGGACAATTCCGATTGCCCGGATATATGAATGTATTGTACGTTTCGGAAAAGACAACAGTTATAATATATTTCTACTTGTCAATACCGCCGTTTTGATTCCGGTAAATTCAATTTCTTTCAACCGATTTCTTCTTGGGAATTACATCACGTCTTACCATAAAATCACTCTCACCTTGCAGAGTCGGGTCTAGGGTGGTTAAATTGGTAGAATTCATATCGCCAGCCAATTTCGATTGTCCGGATATATGAATGTGGTAAATTCCAGAGGAGTATTTCCGTTAGATAAGTGAAATCCGTCGATCAAAAAGAAAGAAAAAAATCGTGATTTGATTTAAAATCAGACTTCCGTTGTTATCCCCGAAGTGACCTCCGCGTGCGGAAAAATTATTTTTTTGGAGCCAGAAGTCACAGATCCGCCCGTCTCGGTAGAATAGTGATATTTCCTGGAAAGTAGACTTGACTCTGGTAAAACGCACAGGTTAGGTGAAGGCGAACTTGTGAAATTAATTTCTATATTCTCATGTCTGGGCCAGTCGGTAATAACATATCTAGGTCGTAAGCTGTTTTCCCGAGTGTTATTTCCCAATAAATTACTGGATATTGAATTGTATTTCGTTTGCTCAATGTTCAATCGATTTTGTTGTGTTCTTCCTTCAATAAAAACTGTTATTAACAATTTCTCGTTTAATTGCTTGCACGTTCCACACTTAGTAGCCGGGAGCCAGTATTAAAAGGAAAATCATACAATATTGTTTTGGGTTCTTGGATCTGACCCCTGGCTTTCCGTATCTCCATCTGTAGCTACCCTGGGTACTTCTCCTGGAACACCACTGTCGTGGGGAGGAGTTTGTGGAGCATACCACAGAAAAAAACTGGCGCCCGAATATTTTTTTTCTCTTGCGAACCGAATTGTTATTAGTAATTTTTTTTTAAAATAAACTGAGGGGTGTCTGAGTAAAACTCTTGAGAAAAAAAAAGAGTGTTACAAGATCAAACTGCGATATATCACTTAGGTACCCAGTGATCACAAATGTCGCATCGCTGCGATGTACAAAAGCAAACAAACCTGCGATATATATATAGCACAAATTGTGCAGTTGTTTATTGTATTGTATTTGTATTACACAAAAACCGAATGTTCCGTCTTTTGGTACAATTTATTATAATTTATCGTATCATTGAAGATTTAGACATTATTATATGAAATCTTCATTGATAATTATCAACATCATAAACGTACCAAAACCTTAGTTACTCATAATACATTATAGTTACCATAATTTACGTCAGTTACGAAAGCATAATACGTTAAATGCAAGCATATAATACATTATTAGATACCAAATATAGAATATTTATTTATTAGCGAGTTAAAACCATCTCGGACATTGCCTCGTTACCAAGCAATGTCCTCCACTAATATTATAAATCGCATAAGCTCGTTACATTAATAGCCACTATTTGAATTTCCCGCGCGCAAATATATTTTCCGTGGTCTGTGGACACCTGCACTAGACAGTTGACAATGATGATTCATCATCAATTCATCACCAGTTACAACTTTCTCAACCACTCCAGAGTCCAGAGTTCCAATCCAATCAGTTGAACAACCATTGATTGAATCAGTTTTACCAGTTCACTCAAGTTGTGGTCTTTGTGCTATTCTTCAAGTTCTTGTACAATCAAAAAAGTTATGACAGCTCTGTGGGGGTACACGAAACGTGAGCATAGGTTTTGTTTAAGTTATGGTGAGAATAAGTTTTCACTTGATAGCATGCCATAGCCCTTCTTCATACTCAAAAGATGACATCTGATGGTTTTGGAACATTATAGATTATGGTAGTCCAAACTATCAATTTATTGTATTTGAATCAGCAGATTATGATGTCGCCATAGGTGGAGAGAGATGATCATTTACGGATGCATCGCATCGGAAGACGTATGGGAGCTGATGGAAACTTTCTCAGAATGTGTTTCTGCAGATTGAATATTGATGCGAGATATTCAACTAAAGCTAATATTTCCATTCCATCAGCCTTCTCCGAAGAAAACAATAATATTCATTCAAAACAAAGAATGTTCAGAAATAATAATAACCTAGGTTAGGTTATAGCTATATTTTTTGCTAAAGAGAATTTCCTTTTATTTATTGGAATGGAATAATAATTTTGTTTTTTTGTTGATATTTATTCATTGTTGGAAATAAATGTTTATAATATGTGTTGTTTTTTTTAATGCACTGACATTTTTCCCTATATATCACCTTACCTCTGCATTACATATGCACATCGCTGTGATGTCATATATTAACATCTCTGTGATATCATATATTTACATCCCTGCGATGTCATAAGTTCACACATCCCTGCTGTCAAAATCGAATCACATCGCAGTTTCATCCCAAAAACACATCGCAGTTTCATCGCAAAAACACATCGCTATTCCATCATAATAATATATCGCAGCGACATCGCATGGAGGAAACTTGAGTGTGACAAAATAATATCCCTGCAATATCGCAGCGACGTCTGTGCGACATAGAATGCGATATCGCAGGTCACATTGTTACATCGCTGCGATATCTTTGTGATGTAACTGCGTTTGCTGGGTAGTATATTCCACAACAAGTGTGGAAAGTGACATATTTCACACGAGTAGTCGTTTAGCACGAGCCGCGTAGCGGTGAGTACGGAAACGTAACGAGTGAAGGAAATGCACTTTACAACGAGTTTTGTGCACTATTTTTCCTACGACTCCGAAAAATTTCATTTCGTGGGAAGTCTTGTCAAAAATGTTACTTGAGCGGTCTCTATAATTTCAGGTGGTTTTGATTCGAAATCAAGTACTGTTTATTTCCATATTGACACAAGGTCGCTTATAAAAAAAAACGATTTCTCATTGTAAAGCGAGCTTAAATCCTTAGCTCAGCTTAAAAGTATACATCAGCGAATACGGCCGTGAATAATGCAAACATCTGTGATACTGTGATATGATGCAACATGCAACTGATGCAAGCCGCGCATAAAACTGTAGCCGTCCTTTTTTCAATGATCTCACCCGGTGTCATCAACATCATCAGACATGTTGACATGTATAGAAATAGTTTCAGGTACTGACCCTAATTTTTATCAAAGTGAATTCATAGTTTATGTATCATTGACACATTGGAATTGATAGATACCTAAATAAATCGTGTATAATTCGAAACGAGACAGAAATTTCAATAAATAATATGAATTTGATTTGGGAACGCTTTTTTATTGATAGTGATCACCAACTAATATACCCAAGGAGGATATAGATATGGTGGAACGAGTCCCACTAAAAGGCACTAGAAATATTAAGATCTCTGCCTACTTGATTTTGTTGAATTTCAATCATAGTTTCGAACACTAGTAATACTTCCACAACTTCATATGGATGGCACCACATCTGCTGATTCCGCATATTGAATATTAATTTTCACAATCCCTCAGTCATTTTGATTTTGTGTGATTTGTTCAATCAATATCATGATTAAACAACCGAAAACCACAATTATGAATGATCTGTTACTGTCACTTGAACACGAAACCATAGAATACGGATATTAATAGAGAACTGAATTATCGATATTGATATTACATGCGATATTAACGCCATCTCCGAACGATGAGTGAAATATTACCGGTGGTATGATCTTCGCTAAACCAGTCTACAGGTTTTGACGGAAAACAATAATTGAAGAGTCCTTTTACCATATCTATTCTATGTACACCTTCAATATACCTAATTATTTCTATCAATTCAGGCGAGCGTGTGATATTTTTCATTTCAACACGTGAGCTTTTTTTTCAAATAACAACACCGTGGTGATATAAGCTACTTTCCAAATAACAAAACAGTGTGCTATATGACGTTTTTATACGGGGTCGTAGAAAAACATCTTTTTAAGTAGAATCCAGAGGCGTAACCAAATTTTCGAAATCATCTGTAATTATTTAGATATACCTAACCCAAAGTTATGATTTTTTCAAATGAAACTCTCTGTATATTCTTTCAATATTTGAAACAAAAATGCTATGCGCTT
The DNA here is from genome assembly GCA_029955515.1 of Chrysomela aeneicollis. Classification (NCBI taxonomy): domain Eukaryota; kingdom Metazoa; phylum Arthropoda; class Insecta; order Coleoptera; family Chrysomelidae; genus Chrysomela; species Chrysomela aeneicollis. The sequence continues at coordinate 4,244,639 of JARUHQ010000025.1, forward strand.
TTCACAAATTTATAACACATACGATACTATGATTATTATAGCCCTGGTATTCGGATAATCTTCAGTTTTTATAGATGGTTAAGAAAAGTATTAATTCCAAAATAGATCATTTGGTACAATGATCAAATACCACTCTCATTTATATGGGGAATAGAATAAAAATTACTCGTTTAAAATTATTCAAAATGACGAATAAATAAATTCAAACTCACATGAAGACACTTGTTGTTGTTGAGTACCCTTCACACCCTCTACGAGGTGCTACTGATTTTATGAGTGTTTCGAAATTACATTCTCATGATATCATATTGCGATATTATTGATATTAAGTATAACAACCTCTATTTGTTGCTGAGGGTTTTTCTAATTCGCGAATAAGTCTGCTGAAGTTCATTGTTCCACATAAAATACCTCATGTCACTTTTCTATTGGTCAATTTCCAACACGCGATAGCGTCTTCAGCTATAAAATAGAGATCGATCTATAATCAATACACTCAGGGCCGGCTCTAGGGTACTAAGCGCCCTCTTGCAAGATTTCATTTGCGCCCCTGTTACATATTTTAATCACTTTGTTTTATGAAATGAAACAATATTTTCGAAATAAAAAAAAAAAACTATCATTGGTATCATTGATTGAAAGAACCAATTTTGTATCACAGTAACATAACATATATCCTGAAAAATATTGTTCAAAACAATAGAAATACTATATCCAAGTATATTCAGAAAATAAATTCAGCTCTGGCCAAAAATAATTATCAAATACCAACTGTCAACTGCTTACCGCACAAATTATATCTATTAGCTAATTATACGATACAAAATGACTATTTATTACGGTTCGCGCCTCGCGGTTACTTTATTTTGGATACTAAAGTCCAATGGATTATTCAATCATATGAAACAATGGAATAGACGAGATCAGTAATTTCTGAAAAATACCGGAGGTGGAGAAGACAAGCACTGATTCGCCTGAACTCACTCATGATGTGGTGTTTCTTCACACCAGAAAAGTCTTCGCATGTACCTGCTCAGTGTTTAAACGCACCGAAGAGAATTTCATGGAGGTAGGATTCAGCATGAAGAAAATCACATAGTGTGCACCACACCACTGCGGTGTCAAATCACACTTTCCACCAAGTGTTCATTCTGATGAATTCAGCGTGTGAAATCGGACACTAGTGTTACTCGCAATAACTGGATTTGATGAACTATGGAAAAGTAACACCTACAGTGGTGAATAATATGCCGGTGTTTATTGACACTAATACAATCAGGACCTCAGGGGACACCAGACGGTGTTAGCTGGTTTGAGCTGGTGTTTTTTTCACTGTGTGATAGGATATAATGAGTATTATATATTCTTCCTTTCATATTCATTTTCAAGCTCGAGACCTGCCGAACTGGGTGGGTAAGATAATATCTATAATTTTACAAAAAATAAATTATTGATTTTACAATAAATTCTCATTATCGATAATCGATAATTCCAAATAGTTCTTGCCCACTTCTGATTTTCTGAATTCTGTATCAATCACCCCTACAACACTCTATAAAAATGTTTTCATCGAACGGCAAAATTGTGGAATTCCCTTTACTAGAGAGTTTTTTCCTGGATACTTGCAACTTCTAAACTTTCGAGAAAAATTCCAATACCCTACACGAACATTAAAGTTTTCATCTCGTGTATAGTCGAACGATGAAAAAAATGCATGATGCATATTTGCGGGAGATGTTCCTGATCTAATATTATCTTCCAATAAACTGGAAACTTGTTAGGAAACTTATCTGAAGTGGAAATCATCTCTGGGATAACTGTGGATGAGAAATTGCAAAATAAGATGAACTTCTAACATATCAGTCATACATTATAAATTAGCTAAAACTTTCGTAAAACTTGGGGAGCTCGCAATATTCGAATTTTAATTAGTTAACAAAGTTTGAGTATGATAGAGCGAACCATACTGATAACCAAAGGGAAATTGAAAGATAACAAAATAACGATCCCTCTACTAGTTGTTTTGGAATACATATTTGTAGACGTGGAGTTAATGAAATCATTGCCCACCCTGCCCAAAAAATGTTTGTTCATGAGGCAACACGAAAATCAAAGTAAGAGAGATGAATTATATATTCTCAATATCATTGATATTTATAATTTTCATTAAATACGTTTCGTTTCCTATTCAAAGTAATTATTTTCCTTGGTATTACTAATCACGGGATTCTTTTTGCTAATTGTAGGTATTAAAGCTATAAGTGAATATTGGAGAGATAATTACGTAAAAAAAATTGTTTTAGCAATCCCAACTAGAAATAACTCGACTAGAGATTTACCATGTAGAAGACACAATGATGGTTCTGTTAGCTCAGCTCATTAGTGAGTACTCAAGCTGTTTCTCTTCTGTTCAGTGTTGATTTTATACATCATCCACATAGTAAGTGAGTAAGTAAGTAAGTGAGTAAGTATTTTATTTCCAATATACAAACAAGGTATACATAGCCATTGACATAAGGAATTAGTATCACTGAGAAAAGTATTTACAAATTAGTTATTTTGCCAGTAGATGAATGAATGAATGAATGAATGAATGATATTGAATTAATAGTAAAGGAAAAGTTTCAACAATGATAAAAGGATGATAATAATAGCGTAAGTATCAAGACTAATATAATTGATCAAACTATACAGTTTTCCGGAAAAGATAAGGCAAAAAATTCATTGAGATTGTAAAATACATGCTGGTGTAATATTTTTTTCTATGAATGTTTGAATTTTCTAGTGGGCGTTTCCTTCATGTGGTACGGTAAATGGTTATTAACTTTTATACCTGAATACAGGGGTCAATTTCGAGTTTTTTTTATAGTTAAACTTATGTTTTTGGTACGTGTGGAATACTGGTGACGGTGACTTAAATATTGGAGAACATCACGTTTTTTGTGTATCAATAGGGAAATTTTCACTACATTGGTATTAGTTAATGTGAATATTTTATTTTGTAGGAAATAGACTCTACATGAGTTTAATTTGAAAATAGTGCGGATCGCGCGTTTCTGAATTATAAACGTGGATTGTATACCGACAGAGTTGCCCCAAAATTCAATCTCATATTGCAACAGACTATGGAAGTATGCAAAATATACAATTTTTGAGACCTTAAGATTTTTGTTCGCTTGGACATATGCATGATACTTTTCATTAAGGTATTTGTTGCGGAATGTGGTTTCAAATTTTGGATAAACCAGCTACTTTAACTGATCCATCAGAGTGAAAGGATCGATGCCTTGAATGACTCTGATTTTATCCGTATACCGTATTGCAATGTCTTTACCTTCAGTATCTAACGATAACAGATGATCACTTTTATTATCACAAGCCATTGTATTCACTTTTGAAACCTTCAAAATGGGAATTCAAACTATAAACACAGAAGCACATGTAATCAAATAGACTAATAACACTCCGTGTATGCCCCAAGGCATCCATTTTTGATCACGTGTTCTGGATAGGCTTATAGTTTGGTGATATCCATGTTGATATCATTTATGAAATATACAAATAACGAATACAAACAGTAATGGACCAAGAAAAGATGTTTCGAAGTGCTATAAGCATATCATACCACCCTCATGTATATATCTGCAAAATGCCTATGTATGTAGATACTCTGCATACATCATACCGGAAACAGCACCGCTTTATTTGAGTGAATTCACTTTTTTTATCTGTATAATCAGGGGTAATATAATAAGGGGTATTATTATAACCGTTTTGTTTTGTTTTGGAATTTTAATGAATTGCAATCCCAAAGGTCGTCCTGCGGACTCGTACTTTCTCAAAAAATTATAACTTATTAATCATATCACGAATTATATTTATGACTAAAAAATGTTCACAAGTTTTTGTTCGCCTATACCACCCTTGGACAAATAATTCAGTTACGGCGGCAGCTCGATTAGAATGCTTCGTAATTTTCACCCCCTTGACATTAAGTCCAATATTTTTCGCCGAGGATTTGGTCCATTTAGATATTTTATTTATTCCAATAGGAAAATTCTTATACCATCGTTTCAAATTTGTTTTTTGCAAGAAAGGATTTGGTGTTCACATGGCATGGTTTCCCCGTCTTCCAATAATTTGTTTATACAATCTTATTGGACATACACAATCTTCTTCAGTGTATGCTACCAACCATTTACTGTCGGCCAACTTCTGATTTCCCCCTTATGATGTCTTCGAAAACACTGGGTTATATTCAACTCTTCCGGTCTCTCTTACACGGTTGTCTGTCTCGATTTTAAAATAGAATACTTTACAATTTGCTGCTTCTCCACCTCTCTAAAGCCAATTCATAGGCAGCAATGTGATAACATTTTCTTTGGAGGCCTCATGGTTCTTCTTCACTCCACTCATTTCAAAAATGTCTTGTTGTTTCAGAGCATTAGAACTCACCTTCCTTTATTTTGCGTTATGTGTCGCGTGCATTTCTCGCTTTCTTGAACTGTATGTCCGTGAACGGATTAAAAATTCTTTTATAATCTTTAAAGTAAGTACTTCTCTTGTATCATTTTTGCTGGAAAGTTTCAAATCGTGTTGACTGCACTCTCTTTATAATCTTCTCAATTGTTCTTCTTCATGTTGAATGCCCAGTCACATAAAATAGAAGCTGACTCTTCAGTGGAAGTTTCTGCAATAAGCTCATGTTTATTTTTTTTAAACGAAACATCGCAAATTGTCGCCAAATTGACGTACCTAGTTGAATTCACAGTATTGCGAGGCACATCATCATTGATGGCCTTTTCAATTTCTTCACTCGAAGACTCTCCAAATCGCGACATCTCCACAAATAAGATTATTTCCTGACAACGCAAGATTGAGAAAGATTGATAAATTTCTTTTCGTAACGAAATAAATTTGCTAAGCAGTAATTTTACAAGAGAAACTGACATGAAAAAATCGCGTGACCGAAGGTCGAGATTGATTTAACTGCATATTCTTTATAATCTTCTCCTTTTTTTTTTTCATATTATAGTCCCAATCGTTCAATATATCTGCATTTTTTTGTAACGGAGTTATTTTCGACAGTTCGTAATTTCGTACTTGACAAAACTCCATAAATTGTCTCCATATTGACGCTTTAGTATTTTTTGTGGATTGCGGGATTGCTTTCTCTATATTTTTTGTTATTTGTTGGGTCGAAACTTCCCCAAAACGACTGATGTTGTAATTTTTCAGTATCAATTACAATTATCAACAATACCTAAATAACTGACAGGGCAGGCATTAAAGTAATGAAGCATACTAGATGTAGACGCTTAAGAGGAACAGGCATTTATATCGATGATAAAAAACGATGCTTCTTTATTATCGCTGTGAAAATGACAAAACAGTCATCTTCAAATGACACAATTTATACAGGAATTTATTTATCAACAGTAAAAACACAAGAGCTTTTTTTATCGGATAAATTTCGTAACGAAATAAATTTGTCAATCAGTTATCTTAGGAGAAAAACTGACGTGACAAAATCGAGAGACCGAAGGTCGAGGGATTTTGTCAAATGTCAGTTTTTCGAGAAAAATTACTGATGGAAAATTTTTGAGTTAAAAAGAAATTTATCATTAAAAGAAAAGCTCGAGTGGTTTTTGGCAAGAAAAATCAACGACCAAAATTATATGAATGAACAACAACACTTATTATCTTTATTGACAATTAAATTATTTAAACGAACAGTTATTAAATACCCAATTGTTATAAATTGTTTGGTTTGGTGTACTGATTTTGATTATGCATTGTAGTTCGACACACCGTTATGCAACCAACAATACATGTATGCCATTGTATAATGTAGGCAAGATTACCTAAGCACTAGGTACTACTGAGCTAAATTCATTTTGATTGCTGTCAGAATTTGTGTGGTTAGGTTACATTAGACTTGCTGAAATTATCCATAATTTGTTGAAAATGAAGTGGATACATATTAATAGTGTGATTAGTGTGTGTTTATCATGGTTCAGACGAAAATTTGGTGTAGTGGCATTCATTCATTTGCCAGGGAATCGAAAAATACTATGACAGATTGCAACTAGTAAGTCGTTGTTTAATTAAACTACTCTACTGCCTACGAATCAGAAAGCGAAATACAGAAACGAAAACACAGCATGTAGGTATCCAATAGCCAATCAGGAGCCGAAATACAAAATCGAAAACATGGTGTTATTGCTTATCAACACAATCATTTCAACCAATCAAAAACGTGTATTTCAGCATGAATGAAATAATCACTGTAAGTCCGATTCTATTGGTTGAATTCCAACATTTTAAATCCACTGATTGGTTGTTGAGTAAGGAGATATATTATCGCGAGAATACATTGAAATCTACCTTTTGAAACCGCAGTCGAAGATTTGATAACATGAACATTTCCAAATTTACTCCAAAGAGGACTACCTATCATGTTATAATTGGATATAATAACATTCTATGCACACTAAAAACCATCTTGTTTGAATATCCCCAGTTCCACAATGCAATTAAGCATTCTTATTCCCCTTCGTTTCATTTCGTCCGGGCCCAAGGCAATTATACCTTCATAAAATCCTTCTTGAACTTAAACACAACTAAAATCTGGAATCTACATCGAGATATTCAAATTAGAATTACTTTCCCTACATTAAATACTACGCCATTTTGGAGCAAAAATCATACAAATATCACCCTTATAGTAGAACGTTGAAAGGGCGAATATCTTAAATAAAACATCTAAGGCATATACTTGAGGGATAAGGGTTCAGTTTTCTAGAGAGGGATATTTGTGCTCGGCTTTAGTCCTCCTTTCAAGCCAAAACGAACCTTATGCCGTGTTTATTTGGGGGTCGTTTTGGATTGGCGGTGGGGATCATAAAGAGGGAGATTTTATACCCGGGGTTGGCGAAGTTAGAAATGAGGGTGCAAACTTCAGGAGATAAATAAGGAAGGTTTTGTTTGAAGAAAAGAAAAACAGCGTAGAACGGGTAATGAGAGAGAACGGTAACAGAATTTCGCTAGTCGGGTTTCTCAAGTTTTAAGAAGCTTTTGTGTTCACTGAGAAACTAATTAAATGTGGTAGGTAGTCGGAGAGGGAAAATATAATGGTGAATAAGGAATCCGCTCCACAATATCTATTCAGGCAACTTTCGCATGGAACTCGAAAGTCAACATTTTTGATGAATAGGTCGTACACGACAATATACGGGGTTATCAAGATTACACGAACAATGCTTCAACAATTAATTGGGAATGTTTCATAAACGAAATGTTTTCTCATATAGAAAATTGGTTTTCCGCAAATAGCCAGAAAATTTGGACATTCCAGACAAAGTTTCTTAGAGAAAAAGTCAAGATTTCCTTACTGTTGGTTTCCTTACTGTCTCGATATCTCCTGACAGTTGTTCGTGTTCTACATTATGAAGGGCAATTACCATGAAAATTTCATAAATTTATTTTAAACCAATTAGAAGGCTCCTTTTTGTATACGTTGCGTAAAGCAACGGGCCATTACCGTGATAATTTTGTTAGTTCCTATTGACGGAATTAATAAGTGATGATTTTTCTGTCAAAAATAAAGCGCCTTATATTTATCGACAAACGTCACTGAGAATGAAATCTGTGTAGACATGTGATATTAGATGTTACATGATTGAAAACGGATTACTGTTTTGAATGTTCCTGAAATATTAGTAGTAAATATCAGTTACTATCTACAGTATCTACGCAGAATAGGTCGTATAGGGTTCAAATTCTCATCATATTAACAGCACCTCCAATTTATGAAATTTTCTTACCGAATCTCCCCCGCAGCAGAATTAATGCCATATAATTTTTTTCTTGGTTTCACTCAGGTTTTTGTTGATATAAAATTTCCCTCGTTTTCGACTTGGGATAATTTTTTATCAACAACAAAAACATTCGTGACCTTGAAAAAAATTATCGGTAATAATTCTGCTGCTAGGGAGATTACAAGTGACTATTTAACGCACTTACCAATTGAACCAATCAGAAGCTCTAGTCAAGTTCGGATTATCGATAACACAAACTTTACTCTTGACTCTGATTGGCCTGTCAAGTCCGGTGTTTTCAGCTTTGTGTATGTGACAGTAAAACGTCGAATAAAAATAATCACGTTGTGCACACATTTCAAAATGAGCAGATTTGGGATATAAATTCCACCTAGTTGATCAATTTCAACCATTCAGTCTGTTTGTGAAATAGTCTAATAAAATTCCACTCGTGATCAGATCCATCTCATGAGTCTGTTTTTTATTTCATAGCTCAACTGAGTTGCTTGAAGAAAACACTGATGTTTCCAAGCAACTCAGTTTCGTATGGAATAGATCAACAGACTTCAGGTGGCGACATCATGCGGCAGGAGAAAGAAACACTCCAGAAACAAATCTCCCAAGTTACTGAACTTGGAAGTGGCTGATAGCTCGACTAAGCTAATAAATGAAAAATGGAAATGCCATGAATTGGACAAAAAATTTTGAAACTATGTTTGAAATTTCTAATTGGATAGACTATTTTCACTTTTAAAAATAGGTACCGTGTGTTTCAATAACTTATTTGTTCAAGAGGACTTGAATAAGATATGTTACCTGTCGATTTCTGTTCCTTTGTTGGATATTGTGCACTTGTAGGAGTTTGTATACTCGCTGAATCTTGAGCACCTGTATATACTCTGTACCCTATTGAGAGAACAATAGATTTTTTCAGGATTATAATAAATATATAAGCGCGTATATAACTTTTATTTATTTATTCATTCAGTTGGTCGTTTGTTCTCAAGCCGATAGAGCTAAATCTGTTGAATATGACTGTGTTGCAATAATTATTGACGCATCTAGTTCTTGTTGTCCCATCCATGTGTAAATTGACAATATAACATGTAGAAAAAATGTTCAGGTAGTTTGGGAATAACAATATATATAGGTATCTAAAATCGTTAAGAGAAATTTCCAACTTAATTTAATTCAAAGTGACCTCAAACTGAAAAAGGAAACCAGTTCTGAAAAATGATTATCACTTGTTATAGTATATTTGGGGTTTCGTTATTCAAATGCTCAAGGCAGGTAGATTCTAATTTGAATTGAAAGGGTTCGAAAACATGTTGTAGAGTACAGCAGGTAATGTCATATGAGATGAAAGAAGTCTTATAGCGGGGAGGTGTAAGCTCATTTGATTCGAAACAATTCTATAAACTGCACTTCGACCTCCCGTATGCAGTGTCGTTTGGTTTATTTCGATATCATCAATGGTGTAGGTGCAATCGAGCTCTCCCATATCAATGACTCACCCTGTATATAAACACTAAATCAGAACCGTATTGAAAAAAGTTAATGATGGTTCTACGAATACGAAACATAATAATAATAATAATATAATCTTTATTCATTACAGATAAGATGATATACTGAAATGGCGAAGTTCATCTCTTGCTTGAAACAAGGTGATGGTCTTCCACTCAACAACTCATTAAAAAAATGTAGGTCGTATTTGAAAAAATCTGAGTTGAGGGAGGCCCTCAACACTTTTCCATACTTATTCCTAAAAATTGAAGCTCTAGCGCAATGAAAAATTGAGGATCTTTTCGGTTGTCCCCGTGTGTATATTTTGAAAACTGCATAATATTTCCAATTTGGAATGATCGTTTCATTTTTCACTAAAATAGGCAAATTTTATCATTACATAACATCACTTAAGCGCAAATTAGTTTAAATATGATTAATATTGTAATATTTCTAGAACAATAAGATACCCGGGTTCATTAGTTGTTTTTTATAGAGAAAATTAAAGAAAATATTAGATTTAGTCCTATCAAATTCTGTGACATTTTCTGAGTAGGTATGTTGAATATTGATAGGTTCCTGTTTTCGAAATACATTTCAGTCTGTTGTTTCTATAGACTCCCCAAATATCCAGAGGATACGTAAGGATAGATGAGTGGTAACCAGAAATATATTATGCACCCTTCGTTGCGGGTACAAGGAAAACCGGTGGACTACGCTCCAAAATTCCGTAATTGGAATAAGGTGAATACTCTAGATATGGTTTGAGTCAGAAATTATTATACAGTAGAAATTGAACACTCGATATGCTCTGACTAATCATAACACTCACGGTGGATTCATGCAGAGGTTTTAACTATTTTGCTTCGTATTCAAGCATTGAAATGTATGTATTCAAGTACCTGAGCATAATTGATGAGATTTTCAATTTTTGTTTCCCGACTCTCCATGATTCAAGAATTATATCCATCCATGCAAACTGGCGGTGACAAAAATTGCATCTTCTTTTATTCAGGTTTATTCCTACTTGAAAAGACAAATCCGTTCCAATATTGATTGGACGGATATTTTTCATTCAGTAGATCAAATCACTATCGAAAACAAATATAATATTGATAAAAAACATGTCAATAAAACACCACCAGACCATCACATAACCTTAACATATTTCGCGTTACTCAATTCGCAACGCAAAAAGCTGAGAATTTTCAGCTTTTTGCGTCAGTTAGATTCCAGATTCTGCTTCACCAATCAGAAGGCGAAACGTAAAAAGCAAAACGCAAAAAGTTTGGTTGTGAATCCCGCTTAAGTAGTAAGAGATAAATGTTGGCCAACTTTTCTTAGGACTTAAAACTTATGACAGCTGTATAAATGGTTACATTAAAAACCAATGGATGAACTTCTTATGACTCATTACTTACCTTACATCTGCATAAATCCACCGTCAGATATGATTTAGTTCTTCTATAACGATCAATAATAATACCATTACTGGATTTCAGACAGGTATTGAAAATATTAATTGTTCTTGATATTTTGTAAATTGCTAATGGAAAATGAACGTCTGAATGATGACGATGAGAATGCACGCATTTGCCAAATGAACCAATCAAGAGCTCTACTCAAGTTCAGAATATCGATAACACAAACTTGACTCTCGACTCTGATTGGCCTATCAAATTCGGTGTTTTCAGCTTTGTGTATGTGATAGTGAAGGTGAGTTCCCAATGCAGCGTTTTTGCTTCTCGCGTCGCGCGTCCTGCACTCAGATTGGTGAAGCGGAATTCAAAATTGCTGTGCTGCTTTTTGCTTATTCTGATTGTTCCCAATGAAATAATTCAGTGCGGTTAAATAAATGAAATGAGGGAGGCCATAATAAAACAAAAGCGAAGAAAATTGTCACAAGAAAAAATACGATCATACTGCATAATCCACAATAGTACTGCAATTATTTGAAAACCTCTATAAGATGTTTCAATATAACAGCAATCATTTCACTCACTCTCAAGATATCCTCATGCTCTTGTTCCTTCATTCTAGTTAAATGAATAATCTAAGAAAGTTAAAAATATTGGACTTTTTCGCTTCAATTATCTGAATTCCGCTTCACCAATCAGAGTGCATGACGCGCGACGCGAGAAGCAAAAACAGTACATTGGGAACTCACCTTTAAACGTCAAATAAAAATAATCACATTGTGCACACATTTAAAAATGAGCAGGTTTGGGATAAATTTCACCGAGTTAATAAATTTCACCCATTCAGTCTCTTTGTGAAATAGTCTAATAAAATTCCTCTCGTGATTGGATTCATCTCATAAGTCTGTTTTTTACTTCATAACTCAACTGAGTTGCTTGAAGGAAACACCACTCGTCCTTCGGGAGCTCAATTTCGTATGAAATAAATCAACAGACTTATCACGAAAATAAAATCACTTGTGGTATTACTACTGAAAATTTATTTGATGTAATTTTGAGAACGAACTTCATTTGGAAAGATTGTTTTATGAACAAATTCTTGACAATACAATCATCTAATTTGGAGGCGATAATCATTCGTTGAGGATTGCATCCTGAAAACACCTGATTTCATATAAATTAATAAAAATATTTTATGTAGCCATCTGAATGGTGTGAATTTCATGCGCTCATCTGTTCGATCTCAGAACCTTAGAACTTTATTTGCCAATAGGTGGCAATGACGACCCCGGTTACTTTAGCAATAAATCCAGCAATTTCTTTATTAGAGACCCTGCCACCACCATGTTTTGTCAGAGTGCTCATGAAAGAGTATAATGAAAGATTCCATCAAGAGAAAAAAATTACCGAGCGTCGGAGGCGGTTTGGGGGCGGCAATATCTTCATTAGATACTCTACAACCTTCAAATTTTGTTAAAGCGTTATCAAGGGAAAACAATAAGCGATGTCATCGAGAAATCCGAATTGGTGAGCCTCGGGGGCGGTACGGCGGCGGTCATATTTTCATTGATGACCCTGCCACCACCATATTGTATGAGATCGTTCAACAAAAGACGAATAAATGAGAATTTTCATCGAGCAAAAAAAAATACTGATCATATACGGGGGCGGGCTAGCCGATGGGCTGGCCTCAGCTATGTTCTTATCAGAGACCCTGCCACCACAATATTTGGTAAGTGTGTTCATTATGACTGTTGGTTAGTATTTCCATCGAGAAAAAAAAAATTACCGACCGTAGGGGGCGGGCTGGCCTCAGCAATTTTCTTATTAGAGACCCTGACACCACTTTCGATTCGAAATCTTTTTTTATTATTTTTTCTGTTTATTATATTGAACCTTACTCTTGCTGTACCTAAAACACTGTTTTGAGAAGTTATCATCATAATCATATCAATATCATACCTACACCTTATAGTTATTATTACCATTTCAATTTGTGATGAATAATATATGTTGTTTGAATTCCCAATTTTCCCCAAATTCTTGTTGATTTTAAGAAGTTTTTCACCAGTCGTCCCCGACCGATAACAAATTAACAGAATAGATCTGAGGAAAAATCCTTAGATCATGCATCAATGATCGATTGTGTTCGTCTGGCTACTATGGCATCGTCCATAATATCAGTCATAATAAACACACTGACCAAATATGGTGGTGGCGGGGTCTCTAATAAGAAAATTGCTGAGGCCAGCCCGCCCCCGACGGTCGGTAATTTTTTTCCCACGATGGAAATACTCACTATCAAACATCATAAACACTTACCAAATATGGTGGTAACAGGGTCTCTGATAAGGAAATTGCTGAGGCCAGCCCGTTCCCGACGGTCGGTAATTTTTTTTTCTCGATGGAAATACTATCAGTCATCATGAACACACTGACCAAATATGGTTGTGGCAGGGTCTCTGATAAGAAAATTGCTGAGGTCAGCCCGCTCCCGACGGTCGGTAATTTTTTTTCTCGATGGAAATACTAACTATCAGTCATCATAAACACACTGACCAAATATGGTGGTGGCAGGGTTTCTAATAAGAAAATTGCTGAGGCCAGCCCACCCCCGACGGTCGGTAATTTTTTTTTCTCGATGGAAATTCTAACTATCAGTCATCATAAACACACTGACCAAATATGGTGATGGCAGGGTTTCTAATAAGAAAATTGCTGAGGCCAGCCCGCCCCCGACGGTCGGTAATTTTTTTCCCACGATGGAAATACTCACTATCAAACATCATAAACACACTTACCAAATATGGTGGTAACAGGGTCTCTGATAAGGAAATTGCTGAGGCCAGCCCGTTCCCGACGGTCGGTAATTTTTTTTTCTCGATGGAAATACTATCAGTCATCATGAACACACTGACCAAATATGGTTGTGGCAGGGTCTCTGATAAGAAAATTGCTGAGGTCAGCCCGCTCCCGACGGTCGGTAATTTTTTTTCTCGATGGAAATACTAACTATCAGTCATCATAAACACACTGACCAAATATGGTGGTGGCAGGGTTTCTAATAAGAAAATTGCTGAGGCCAGCCCACCCCCGACGGTCGGTAATTTTTTTTTCTCGATGGAAATACTAACTATCAGTCATCATAAACACACTGACCAAATATGGTGATGGCAGGGTTTCTAATAAGAAAATTGCTGAGGCCAGCCCACCCCCGACGATCGGTAATTTTTTTTTCTCGATGGAAATACTAACTATCAGTCATCATAAACACACTGATCAAATATAGTGGTGGCAGGGTTTCTAATAAGAAAATTGCTGAGGCCAGCCTGCCCCCGAAGGTCGGTAATTTTTTTTCTCGATGGAAATACTATCAGTCATAATAAACACACTTACCAAATATGGTGGTGGCAGGGTCTCTAATAAGAAAATTGCTGAGGCCAGCCCGCCCCCGACGGTCGGTAATTTTTTTTTCTCGATGGAAATACTGATTATCAGTCATAATAAACACACTTACCAAATATGGTGGTGGCAGGGTTTCTAATAAGAAAATTGCTGAGGCCAGCCCGCCCCCGACGGTCGGTAATTTTTTTTTCTCGATGGAAATACTAACTATCAGTCATCATAAACACACTGACCAAATATGGTGGTGGCAGGGTTTCTAATAAGAAATTTGCTGAGGCCAGCCCATCGGCTAGCCCGCCCCCGTATATGATCAGTATTTTTTTTGCTCGATGAAAATTCTCATTCATTCGTCTTTTGTTGAACGATCTCATACAATATGGTGGTGGCAGGGTCATCAATGAAAATATGACCGCCGCCGTACCGCCCCCGAGGCTCACCAATTCGGATTTCTCGATGACATCGCTAATTGTTTTCCCTTGATAACGCTTCAACAAAATTTGAAGGTTGTAGAGTATCTAATGAAGATATTGCCGCCCCCAAACCGCCTCCGACGCTCGGTAATTTTTTTCTCTTGATGGAATCTTTCATTATACTCTTTCATGAGCACTCTGACAAAATATGGTGGTGGCAGGGTCTCTAATAAAGAAATTGCTGGATTTATTGCTAAAGTAACCGGGGTGCAATGACGTCCTTCCTACCGTACCTGATTTCAATATTGGGCTAGATATATTCGATTATTTTGATATACATCAATATCAATTGGCCTAGTCCCTAGTACCATTGATCAGGATAAATAAGCCGAATCATATGAATTATTATATTTCAATAGGTGATCCAACCTAATGAAAAATACCGGAGGTTTACTGACACCAAAACAAGAGGACCTCAGGGGACACCAGACGGTGTTAGCTGGTGTGAGATGGTGTGATTTTTTTCACTGTGTATGAGAGTTTATACATTTACTCACGTCACTTTAATTGATAATTGAGAATCACGAAGTTGGTTAACTTTCATCTCAACAATTGAGAATTTAGAAATGTTGTGGAAAGAACGCGCAAAGCGAGCTTTCAATCATGTAACATTCAACATCTGATATTTTAGGTCTGTTCGCTGTTTATGCATGAAATTTATATTACATTGAACTACATTTTTCACCACTCACTGGTTGTTGTAGATGAGTGTCAGTGTAGTGGAGTAGAGTGTATAAGTAGTTCAACATCTGTTCGATGCTTTTATTCTGCTTTCTGCTAATCCTAGGATTTTGATTTGGAGGTTATGCTTATAATCATTTCGTATCCATTCGTTGATTGTGGATACTTTTCAAATATACCGAAAATGGTCAGTGATGATGACATCCGTTAAAATCATAGAGAATTCTATCGCGAATTCGGACGATGAATCGAAGACAGGTCGTCTGACGACGAGCAATCAAATTCTATATTTGTACTTTCGTCAATGGTGATGAAATATTTCTGGGTTACCATTACAAATTTTGTCGAGAAGTTGTTTTTTTCTAAAATATTTTTTATAATAAACACCTAACCTCATATTATCCAATATCCATTAGCACTACACTTATCACACCTCCTATTAATCCAGTTTAACACCTAGTTGTGTTTTGCTACAACATTACAACGAACATGGTGTAATTGTACACGGGAAATCACCGAACGGTATCAGTGTTACACGATCTATCCTACTGTACAATATTCTAGTTAATGGAGACACAGCGAACAAATCTTTATTATTAATTGTATTGTACCGGGTGATTCAGTAAGAGGGAAGAAGAACTAATAGAACATATAAAAAGCTTCACAGATAAAAACAAATTCTCAAATGAAAACGATATATTTGTTCAACGTCCAATTCTTGTTTTGAGAGATCGCATTCTTCTTCTGAAATAATTTATTTGAAATGAATTTACTGAATATGTCAATTTTAGAAAATTATTCCATTGGAATATTCATTTGGTATAACAAAATGTTCTCAATTCAAGAAATTCGAAGTATCCAGAAAAAATAATGAAGTTCTTGAAAAACATATCAAGGAATGTCTTCTTTCAAAATAACATATGTAGCAATTTCTTCAATAACGAGATTGACAAGACAATTAATCACTGAATAAGTAAATCTCTGAGAAAATTTCTTTGGATTGACCATAACATTTTCTTGAATATAATTGCGATCCCTTCGAGCCGAGAATGTTGCCAAACGGTGTGAGTGTGTTGTTTCGGTGCTCTTGTCGTGCATCCATCATTGTTCAACCAGTTCAACCTATTTTATTGGCATAGAAATATTGGCTTACCATGAAAGAAAAACTAAGGTCTTAGGAGATATCTGAGGATATAATTAACACTTTTAGAGGTAAGTTACATGCCTATATCTTATCGACGTTCCTTATTGGGTAGGTATTATTGTGTATCCAATCAATTAAAGTAGCTATATCATCTCGAAAACTGATAATTCGTGAAAAACTTGAATAACCAGGATCGGCATAGTGAGTAAAAATTGGGGTTAGGTACCTATGTGCGGATGAACGTTTAAATTTGTCCAAACACTGATTGAACAGTGGAAAAGAGCTTCTTGAACTCGTAGACATCTTAGGTATTTTGATATCGCATTTCATACCTAACATATTTTAAAATTTTTTTACCAAATTTCGATCCAAGGAATATGAATTTAGTAGTAAGAATGTGAACCCAGATTTGAAGAAATATAATAACCATGCATCAGCTAAGTCAGATTATCTTTCACATTGTACCTACATGGAGTTGTGAATGATTTATTTTATATTTTTCAGTCGTTTGAAACCAGAGGAATACAACTTTATTGCGAGGTAAACTGGTGGACAAGTTCAGAAACAATCTCTACGAATAGGGGGAAAGGTTGTCAAGAAGAAGGTCTGCAAGTGATGATGTGATTGATGAGAGCCCCAATAAGAGAACGGAAGTTGGGGATGATTCTCATTTCAAGAAATCGATACAATTCCTCTAATTTGAAAAAATTCTTGATACAAAACAATCTACAGCTAAATTTATAAATTTGAATGTCGAAGAATAAACTATCTATTTGTGAAACATCGCCGT
Source organism: Chrysomela aeneicollis (assembly GCA_029955515.1). Classification (NCBI taxonomy): domain Eukaryota; kingdom Metazoa; phylum Arthropoda; class Insecta; order Coleoptera; family Chrysomelidae; genus Chrysomela; species Chrysomela aeneicollis. The sequence goes on from JARUHQ010000025.1 coordinate 4,261,873, forward strand.
TTCCATAGAAACTGTCTACCCTGGTTCTCTATGAGAAATCATATTATATTGTTTGTGGTATATCATTATTTTCTTGACTAATAAATTGAAATGGGAAAGAATCTGTTTTTCTTCATTTGTCCTTGGCATGCTTGACTACGAAACGAAAAAAATTCGAAAATGCAATTACCTATTTCGTTTGTTGATATATTTGATAAAAAAAATTCATCGAGCCATTACTTTTGAACGAATGAAGATATCGTCATGCGGTTCGGACATATTATGTTGCAAAATTGATTTACTATTCGAATCTAAGAAAATAATCATACGGTTCCATTTAAGATTTCGGAGAAAAGTTGAAAAAACGGTTAACTTAATGAAACACGGGCGGTAAGAACCAGAATGGCATATATGGTTTTTTATTTTATCCACCAAACCTTCCTTTCTCGAACCATGCTTTGTTTGCAAGATTCCGTTGCGTCAAATATGTTATAGACATTTACAGTCCAAAAAGTTTAGGGACCCCTCCCGCATTCATTTCATGTCCCACAAAAGAAAGTTCGCATGAAAAAAGGATCATTATGTTGGCATAGACGTGAGAGTATTCATTTCTGAACTTATATTAGTGAATTTTCGAAAAAAAAAAAACAATTTTTTATACGATAGAAGCTATTACGCCCCCTAGCGGTGGACGTATGAACTTGAAAAATATTTCCTGCAGTTGAATCTATAAACTCAGCATTAGATGCAGATTCATTAAAATTATACCAAAATCTCAGAAAAACATGAAACTTCAGCATAGAAGTGATATATCTGAAGTTTTGCGAAAATGAAAATTGATTGGAAAATAATCAATAAGTTTCATTAGACATACAAAAATTATTACATGCACACATTTCCTATTCATTCGGCAAATTTACTGGTTGTCTTTCTGGATCATTCAAAACGAACTGAATATTTTAATATATCTACTTGATACCCATCATGCATAACCCTACAACGTAAACTAATGTCAATTTATGGGATATCCCAAAGGTAACAAAAGAAAGTGTTCAACGTTCAATCCGTGCTTTTAGAATATAACTGTACTTGAAGTAACCCTTGACCCGCTTGTCTTTGCATATACGTAGTGACCATCAGACGGGTTTTCGTTCGAAGGCGAAGGAATCCTTTCCCACGATCCCGAGGTAAAAACTTTGAGACACTCAATCCCTCTTCTCATCAAACAGGTTTTTAGGTATCTGATGTTACGGACAACGGTCAGTTTATCACTCAGACCTTCGAAATTTGTCTCATGTTTAAACAAGCCTAAGCTGTAGAAACATTCTTAGAACCGCCAATATCGATATAATCATAATAATGATATTTTTCGTTCAAACAAAGTGTCACTTTCAATCCTAATAAAACAATGATTGGCTAGAATGTTTAGAATAAAATTCAAAATATCAATTAGTTTTATGGGAAACGAAATACTTAATAGTTATTGAAGACTCACACATCGAGAGCGTTCCGACATAATATATGATACATGGTTAGACAAGGAAAGAAAATCATTAGTATAGCATATAAAGGGCGATTCATTAAGAATGGGCAATCTCTGAACTGGAGATACTACACACCAAAATATGGCGATAGAGACTAACATGTCATTATACAAATGATGCAGGTTAACGAGATACAGGGTATTTGAAGTTGGAATTTTAATTCGAAATTTCTTAATAATTTTGTGATTTGAGGCAGCATCGTCTTGAAAATTGGCCAATTTATGTTTTTTGGCATGAAAATTGCGAATTTCATTCTGAATTTAGCACCATTCATACTGGGCTGGTGGTCGAGTGCGTTGAATCGCTGGCTTATAGCCTAAAGGGCCCGGGTTCAAATCCCGCGGCGGATATTGAAAATATTTGTTTATTTCCATGGTATCGTTTAGCGGGAGGAGATAGGTGACCAACCAAACATTCGTAGTACCTAGATTTCAATCCTTCGGACTCTCAACGATAACCAACCGAGTAGTGCTTCGGATGACACTTAAAAATCTAAAGTCCCCATGCATGTGAAGAAAAGTTTCGGACTTTCATTGTCTAAAGGTATGAAGATTTGAATCCTAAGAAAAGAAAAGATGAGTTATGCTGAAAAAACGAAATAAGTGATGAATAAAAATTAACTATTTTATCGAATCAAGAAGATTCGAGTATCAATAAATCAGGTTAGTATTAGTGTTAGTATATATGAAGTCGAAAATTGTAGATTTAAATGGGAGTTTAACTAGTCGATGAGCCTGAAAATAAGAAAAAAAAAAAATGAATTAGAAATCAATAGCCTGAAAAAGAAAAGTTGAATTAGAAATCAATAGCCTGAAAAAAGAAAAGTTGAATTAGAAATCAATAGCCTGAAAAAAGAAAAGTTGAATTAAAAATTAAAATAAAATGAATGAATAAAGAATTAAAATTATGAGAAAGATTCAAATCGAATTTGTCACGACGTTTCGATTGTGTGTATCTACAATCGTCTTCAGGTGAGAACTAGTGAGAACAGTTGAAACAGGTGAGAACTAGTGAGAACAGTTCTCACCTGAAGACGATTGTAGATACACACAATCGAAACGTCGTGACAAACTCGATTTGAATCTTTCTCATAATTTTAATTCTTTATTCATTCATTTTATTTTAATTTTTAATTCAACTTTTCTTTTTTCAGGCTATTGATTTCTAATTCAACTTTTCTTTTTTCAGGCTATTGATTTCTAATTCAACTTTTCTTTTTCAGGCTATTGATTTCTAATTCAATTTTTTTTTTCTTATTTTCAGGCTCATCGACTAGTTAAACTCCCATTTAAATCTACAATTTTCGACTTCATATATACTAACACTAATACTAACCTGATTTATTGATACTCGAATCTTCTTGATTCGATAAAATAGTTAATTTTTATTCATCACTTATTTCGTTTTTTCAGCATAACTCATCTTTTCTTTTCTTAGGATTCAAATCTTCATACCTTTAGACAATGGAAGTCCGAAACTTTTCTTCACAACTCGAGACATTGTCAGCCACCTTCAAACAAAAGTCCCCATGCATCTTCCTTACTCATACAAGTCTCAATGAGACTTCGAGGGTTGCTTTATTGCAACTAAGTTGGCGGTTAAAAACACTTTTCAAAAAAACACACTTTTCATACAGGGCGTTAGTTACAGCTTGTTACTTAGGTAAATTGAAACATATCTTTTTTGACTAATGAGTTATGGCAACAATGGCTATAAAAATCTAAGAGGCAGTCCAATTTCGAATAAGAAAGGTACTCTTGTTTATTTCATGTAACTCTCTCAGTTGTCGAGTTATTTGCATTTTAAACATTCATCACAGCGTAAAGACTCCCAAGCCAAGCAAAGCGTTATTGCATTGACTTTTTTCAAGTATGGGCTTGTGTCAGAACTTCTCAGTTTTTCGTGTAAAGGAATATTCGAAAATTTTACTGTCACTAAGTAACAGTGAATAAAATAAGAAAATGTCACGACATAATGAATTTTCCATTAGTGAGATGCGTGATATGATTTGTGATTTAACTCAGTCAAATCAACCTGCAACATTTGTATAAGACATATATTAAGCTCAATCGCCATATTTTGGTGTGTACTATCTCCAGTTCAGAGATTACCCATTCCTAATGAATCACTCTGTATATTCAAAAACAACCATAATATTCACATGTGTCTGAAAGTCGAAGAATCGAACTTTTGTTCATTTATATATAACTCGAAAACAAACAAATTCACGGGTGAAAACAATTTTTTTCGGCAACCGTCCGGATAGTACGTACTTTCCAGACGATTTTTTTTTTAGAAAGTGGCATTTTTCCGGCCTAGTCCGGGAAGTACGTACTTCCCGGACTAGATTTAAATGGGAGTTTAACTAGTCGATGAGCCTGAAAATAAGAAAAAAAAAATTGAATTAGAAATCAATAGCCTGAAAAAGAAAAGTTGAATTAGAAATCAATAGCCTGAAAAAAGAAAAGTTGAATTAGAAATCAATAGCCTGAAAAAAGAAAAGTTGAATTAAAAATTAAAATAAAATGAATGAATAAAGAATTAAAATTATGAGAAAGATTCAAATCGAGTTTGTCACGACGTTTCGATTGTGTGTATCTACAATCGTCTTCAGGTGAGAACTGTTCTCACTAGTTCTCACCTGTTTCAACTGTTCTCACTAGTTCTCACCTGAAGACGATTGTAGATACACACAATCGAAACGTCGTGACAAATTCGATTTGAATCTTTCTCATAATTTTATTGCATTGACTTTTTTCAAGTATGGGCTTGTGTCAGAACTTCTCAGTTTTTCGTGTAAAGGAATATTCGAAAATTTTACTGTCACTAAGTAACAGTGAATAAAATAAGAAAATGTCACGACATAATGAATTTTCCATTAGTGAGATGCGTGATATGATTTGTGATTTAACTCAGTCAAATCAACCTGCAACATTTGTATAAGACATATATTAAGCTCAATCGCCATATTTTGGTGTGTACTATCTCCAGTTCAGAGATTACCCATTCCTAATGAATCACTCTGTATATTCAAAAACAACCATAATATTCACATGTGTCTGAAAGTCGAAGAATCGAACTTTTGTTCATTTATATATAACTCGAAAACAAACAAATTCACGGGTGAAAACAATTTTTTTCGGCAACCGTCCGGATAGTACGTACTTTCCAGACGATTTTTTTTTTAGAAAGTGGCATTTTTCCGGCCTAGTCCGGGAAGTACGTACTTCCCGGACTAGGCCGGGAAGAATCACATCGTTGTTGTCATTGTAAATATGAAAATCTTGGTAGTATGGTTTTGATAAATGCAGTTGATCATTACCATAGCAGCAAAATAACGACTGACAGCTATCTGACATAAAATTAGCTAACATTCAAAAATTATCAGATGAAAACAATCAATGTGAAACGGAAACTTTACCTTCTTGTTCTGACTTCAACAAAAGGCACTTAAATATACCAAGCATTTCAAACAAATTGATTCCATTCAATATTAACAATTGTTCTATATATTAATATAAATAAGAATTGTAATGTTCGAAATTTTGTTCTCATAAAGAAATGTGTTTCTTTGATTTGTTATTCTACACGGTTGCCGAAAAAAATTGTGTACGCAACACGCCCGAAAACAGTTTTTTTGTCCACTCATCAAAAAAAAACAGTATTTTCCAGACTTGTTACGTAAATTACTATTGTTTCCGTTACTGAGGTAGGTACCCTATACAAAGATCGAGATTTGCCCACCCTGAACATGGGAGAATCATCTTGAAGAGTGTGTAACTGTTGCGCTTCCATCAGCCGAAGAAATATTCTGACTTGTTTCGAGTTATCGATGGTTTATATAGTCGCAAGTGGAACATCCAGTATGCAGGGTAATGCAAATTTCATGGTACACTATTGTCAAATCGGAAACGGGGAGAGATACGAACTAGGTTAAATTAGGAAAAATATGCGCAATTTCATGGCCATCTCGAATATCAAAAGGAATCGAGGATATCTCACATAGTTCCTGAAATATCCTGGAAAAACTGAAAATTGTCGATTCTTACACAAATTCTCAAATGAAAACGATATATTTGTTCAACGTCCAATTCTTGTTTTGAAAAAGCGCATTCTTCTTCTGAAATAATTTATTTGAAATGAATTTATTGAATATGTCAATTGTAGAAAATTATTTCACTGGAATATTCATTTGGTATAACAAAATGTTCTCATATCAAGAAATTCAAAGTATCCAGAAAAAATAATGAAGTTCTTGAAAAATATATCACGGAATGTCTTCTTTCAAAATAACATTCAACATTTAATCTCTGAATAAGTAAATCTCTGAGAAAGTTTCTTTGGATTGACCATAACATTTTCTTGAATATAATTGCGATCCCTTCGAGCCAAGAATGTTGCCAAACGGCGTGAGTGTGTTGTTTCGGTGCTCTTGTCGTACATCCATCATTGTTAAACCAGTTCAACCTATTTTATTGGCATAGAAATATTGGCTTACCATGAAAGAAAAACTAAGGTCTTAGGAGATATCTGAGGATATAATTACCACTTTTTGAGGTAAGTTACATGACTATATCTTATCAACGTTCATTCTTGGGTAGGTATTATTGTGTATCCAATCAATTAACGTAGCTATATCATCTCGAAAACTGATAATTCGTGAAAAACTTGAATAACCAGGATCGGCATAGTGAGTGAAAATTAGGTACCTATGTGCGGATGAACGTTTAAATTTGTCCAAACACTGATTGAACAGTGGAAAAGAGCTTCTTGAACTTGTAGACATCTTAGGTATTTTGATATTGCATATTATACCTAACATATTTTTACATTTTTTTACCAAATTTCGATCCAAGAAAAATGAATTCAGTAGTAAGAATGTGAACCCATCAGATTTGAAGAAATATAATAACCATACATTGTGCAGAGTCAGATTATCTCTCACATTGTACCTACATGGAGTTGTGAATGATATATTTTATATTTTTCAGTAGTTTCAAACTAGAGGAATACAACTTTATTGCGAGGTAAACTGTTGGACAAGTTCAGAAATAATCCCTACGAATATGGGAAAAGGTTGTCAAGAAGAAGGTCTGCAAGTGATGATGTGATTGTTGAGAGCCCCAATAAGAGAACGGAAGTTGAGGATGATTCTCATTTCAAGAAATCGATATAACTCCTCTAATTTGATAAAATTCTAAACAATCTACAGTCTAAAACAGTCTACAAACAATCTACAGCTAAAACTGAAAATCTGATTCTTTTTGTTCAAGAAAAATGCGAGTCATTGAGAGATTATGATTGTCTTGTATGAATATATTGTGTTATCAATCTGAAATATTGTATTATTCTCACGAATAACTCCATTCATTCACGATTCAAGAAATCTATAACATTGGTATGAGTGTATTTATTTGGAAACATAATAGTCTTGAATTGAACAGACATTTATTCCAGTATATATAAACATGCCATACTCTTGAATCAAAGCATATCAAATCAAATTAAGTAATTCTTTTTATGTGTGTATAGTCATCGATAACTTTTCAACAATTGCTGCTAGGATTTTGAAATTTGGTACAGTTCGCATGCTTAATCCAACAGTCATATGAATAAAATCTAGGTACACTGGATTTGAAGATATCGAAGCCAACTTTGATATTATCAATGGCAGCCATTTCAGATTTTCACAACATGAGATATATCATGAAATTACCAATTCATTGATATATCACACTTGTATGTTTAATGATGGAGAAGTTGACATAACAAAAAAATAGAATATGAAGTGAAATCCAAGATGTAGCCTCAATGCTTCTAGATTATTCATTGTTTTCATGTCATAGTAGACAGAAGTTTATACGTAAGTCTATCTGCTCATTAAATTCACGAGCTGATGTGTCATCATCAGAGTCAAGTAGGCTGCTGTCAGAATTACCATTTATTATTTGGTACAAATGAAATGTTCAGTTCAACTGTTATTTTGATCTCATCTGATGTCGAAGAAAAGAGTGATTGATATGCATCTACGATGTTGACATCGTTGCCAGCTAAGTAAGGGAAGCGGCTGTCACAATGTCCAGTTCTCAGTGCTTGATGTTATAATATGAGAAAATCAGAACTGCCAATTTTACAGTTAGAAGACTACTACTTGAAAAATACAGTTTATTTCAGAACAATCAGTGACGCTGCATGAGTTGCAAATAAAAACGTGCAATCAATTCAATACAGGAGAGCAGTAATGACTTTTATTTTGCAGTAAAGTGGCCCTCTAGCACCTTTGTTATTGAGTTTCACATCATTTTTGTCACTTTTAGTGAAAATATCTTGAATTATAAGCTTGACAGATCTCGAATTGACTCGACATTTTTTATTTTTCCTATTATTTCAACTATTCTATCATTAAAAACACAAGTGTAGTACATGGATGGATTGGCAATTTCATGATCTATCTGATGGAGTGGAAATCCAATATAGCTACCAATAGAAATATTAAAGTTGATTTCGATATCTTCGAATCTAGTGTGCCTGGTTTTTTTTCCTTTCACCGTTGAATTCAGCATGTGATCTTTGGTAACTATACTAAATTCCAAAATTCTAGTAGCAATAGTTGAAAAGTTTCGATAACTTGACTATAGGCATCGACAATTTTCAGTTTTTACAGGATATTTCAGGAACTACTCAAGATATCCTCGATTTCTTTTGATATAAAATTGCGCATCTTTTTCTTAATTCTGATTTGACAATAGTGTACTGTTGTGAACCCCATATAATTATTCATCAATTCATTATTGTTATTCATGGAATAATTTGCTTATAGAATCATTGTGAAGTTGCACAAAATATAAAATAAGTTTTCTCAGTAGACACTTGAAACCTTAGTTCTTATCAATCACGTAGCATAAACAGGGCACGAATTCTCATTTGATATCCTGTGAAATATCCATTTCGAATCTCAGTTCAGGCATACAAAATCAGTCTCAGCATAATCCTTTTCAGCAGTTTAATAACGGAAAAGAGTATAGAGCTTATAAAATAATGTCCATAAGAAATGCATTGTATATTTTATTTTCCTGTATAACAAAATGTCAAAACTTCATTTCATACATGTACTTGCTTCCAGAGAAGCCATGTTTAAGATAGTCAGTAAGCAGCCTTTCTCGATTGAAGATCTCTAACTCAATTTTTGTACAGAGCATTCATGTGGTTGTCTTGTAACACCATCTGTCCTCGAAGCGAAATAAAAGAGTCCACTAGAAAGCACTCGTCTTTGGTTATCATTCAAAAGTTCTGTGTAATCACTGTGACCCTTCACAGAAAAAGAAGATTACAACAGTACCATGAAATTTGCATTACCCTGTATATGCGAAATTCCCATTGTGCGCCATTCGAATTGTTCTGGAACAATCCATTCCCTGCATTTATCTGTCCTGGAAATCTCAAGTTCACCCCCATCCAGTGTTCGTGACTCCTTTGATTTTGTTATACATGCCCATTTATTAACTATGTAGAAACTGTCTCGACTGCGAATTCCTATTCTACTAACTATTCAGGTAATAATATATTTTATTTGGTCATATCCTCGCAATTGCGCCACCTTATCGAGTAGAAATTCCCGAGGGTATTTAAATTCGAAGACGTGCGCTCGCATTTCTACCACCGAGATAACGTCAAATGTTCCTATTAGTCTCTTAGGGACTTTAGTTAAGACGATGTTTAACGCGTTCGCTTGTTTTTAGACCACGACATCACCATTAATCATAGAAGTAACTGGAAAGGAAATGCCTGATAGCATTTTGTTTTTGCGCCTTCATGTTTATTACTAGGTTACTCTACTGTTAACGGAGATAGATATATTTTAAGTTGTTCCAGTAGGCTGGAATGATCACGAATTCATTGTTTTTGTAGGCCTTATCGTCAAGAGAATAGGGTCATAAGCCTCTGAAGCTTTAGCACAATTGATTGTTGTTTTACGAAATCTTAAAACACTACTACCGATATGGCACCAAAATCAAATCGGAATATTCTTTCATGCTCGAGAAAATCGAAATCAAAAATAATTATTTGACAGCACCATATTTCTGCTGACGTCACCTGGTAGATTGGGATGGTATACCGTAAAAATATTGAAAATAATAGGGAAGAAGAATTTTGTGACATAAGTAATGGCAGATGAGTCAGAGATGACCATTTGTAATTTTTTAATAATTATTTAAGGAAACCATTTCAAAATATTTACAAGGGCGCTAATTATAATTGTTTAATGATTTAATTAATAACTTATTGTCTGGGAAATAAGTGGTAAGTAGTGATACATCTGCTTATATTGGTAATACTTAAATAGGCAACACAAGTTGGTATTATAGTTTAATATCCAGAATACATTGTGAAAATAACTAAGGAAATTGAGAATTATCTTGGTACGTCTTGTGAAATTTGCTGTAGGACCTCATCATCTTCATAGTAATCATGAACCACTCTCGGAACTACTTATCCATGTGCGTCTTCATCAACCTAGAAATTTATAGGTATATTCAATTTGGAAAATACATTCATGATTACAAAATTGCTTTTTCGCTAGGAATTCACATATTATTCATGACAATATAGATTTAAATCAATCAGGTTCTCATGTAATTTTTGTCAATTGAATTGCAACAAAAATGTTCCATTACCGAAGTACTATACTAAGTATATTATTATTGTACAAATATTGTGGATAGGAATTTGAACTCACATAAAAATTATCTAATAATAATAATAGTGGTCGGTGAAGAGTATAATAGATATGCTGAACAATAAAATAAAACTCAATAGTAACTTACCTTAAATATAGAATTCAAATCGTGCAGTAATTTTTTACCGCCAACTGTCAAAGATGATAGAGAATATCAATTCTTCTTCCACTTCGATTAATGGAACAGAACCTAAACCAACCTACCGCATGACGTCACATTTTTAGAAAAGGATGGAGAATTTTCGACTTTTGGTTGCTGATTTTTGAAAAAACCTTGACAATAGTAATTTCAAAAAAATATCGACGTATTTTTCGAAGGCCCACGTGTCCAATTTTCGACACTTTTACACGATATATCAGTTTTCTTTGGGGATAGAGAGTTGCGGTTTCCACATTACTCTCCAATTTTTCTGTGAAACAAACATTGCCGAAAACAACTATCGTAGTCCTTCCTATTTTTGAGATGCAGAGCGGAAATGTAAATATTGCATTTTGGAAACTCTCTGTACCTCAGCTACTTATGAAAAAAGTATGTCATTATTTTGATATAACTAAAATTTATGTTCTATTTCTTCTGGTTCTCACGAAAAGGGATATCCTGTAATGTTCAGAGAACATCGTGATGAGAACCAAGGAAAGAAGGTAGGAGTTGGTGTTCTTCTTAAATTTCTGGGGATGATATGCCTCGAAAAACACCTCCCTATAGGCAATAAGTTCCAAAGGCTCGATGTTCGTTGGATGAACGAGTCTTTGGAAAGGAACGTTCTGCAGGTCTCTAAAGTGACCACGAAGGGGTGTGAACTGTGAAGACTGAACTTGACGGGCTAATCTCGAAGAGACTGCTAATGAAGGAACGATTGTTGATATTTCAGAAGAGCATCGCCCATGAAAATATCTTCAAAATAGAGATAAATCGCCAACTTTTCTACGGTGTACCAGAGAAGTGAGCGAATTTGTGAACACTGTGTATTTTTCGATTTATAATTCATCTCAAAAACAGGAATGGCTACGATAGTTATGTTTTCAACAAAAAAGTAGGATGGTAATATAAAAACTGCAACTCTCTATCCCCAAAGGCAACTGAGATATCATGCAAAAATGTCGAAAATTGGACACACTGAACATAGAAGGTGGAAACTTCATTGGATAAATTCAATTATTCAAGGAGAATGCCGACTTTTCAGTCGAAATTCCAACTTATATTCCGAAATTCCGACTTTTCTGTAGAAATTCCGAATTTTATCCCGGAATTCCGACTTTTAAATGGAAATTTCGACTTTTATCTCGGAATTCCGACTTTTATCTCAGAATTCTGACTTTTATGATGAAATTCCGAATTTATGCCGAAATTCCAAGTGAGTTGGTTAGAAAAAATCTACAGGGACTCTCGCCCTTCCAGACTTATACAGGGAAAACTGAAAATGCTGATTTTGGTTTTTCTGGAATAGAATTGTAGATTTTTCCTGACCAACTCACTTCTCACCACAATAGTTACCTTTTTCCTATTTCACGTCTTTGTATCTATTATGGTTGGAAATATAGCAATTTTATCATTATTATAACAAAAACGGCCTGTATACCTATCTATGACCGTTTTCGAGATATAAATTATTGGACTGTGGGTTTCTAAGACGGTGAAATTAGAAATGGATTGAGGTGATATTATGAGTATTGTCGATAACAAAAATATATCGATATCATCACTATCAAGGATGATCATCGATATATCATCGACAAAACGTGAAAATATACACAGAGTTCCAAGTGATCAGTAATTTTGACCCACTCTGTAATTCATATTTTGGACATGAAAAAAAAAATTTATATTCCGAAAACGGTCGTATATATATATAAGTTGTTGAAAATATGATGAGGATCCATAAAATTATATTTTATACTGTTTGATTCATTTGAAAGTTTCTGCTATGACTGCTATGAGCGGCAAAGTTATATCGTTGAAAATATTTCATATAGATAGATCATGTCGATTCATGTGTTAGTCAATGAATTCCGAGATAAATGTCGGAATTTCGACATAAAAATCGTAATTCCCAGATAAAAGTCGAAATTCCGAAATAAAAGTCGGAATTTCAACACAAAAGTAGGAATTTCAACATAAAATTCGGAATTCCGAGATAAAAGTCGGAATTTCAACTCAAAAGTAGGAATTTCGATGTAAAACTCGAAATTCCGAGATAAAAGTCGAAATTCGGAGATGAAAGTCGGAATTCCGAAACAAAAGTCGGAATTTCAACTCAAAAGTAGGAATTTCGATGTAAAACTCGGAATTCCGAGATAAAATTCCAAGTCGGAATCCCGAATTTTATCTCGGAATTCCGACTTGGAGATAAAAGTCGGAATTTCTACTCAAAAGTCGGAATTTCGAAAAAGTCGAAATTCCGGGATAAAAGTCGGAATTTCGAGATAAAAGTCGGAATTCCGAGATAAAAGTCGGAATTTCAACTTAACAGTTGGAATTTCGAGATAAAAGTCGAGTTTTCGACTCAAAATCGGAATTCCGAGATGAAAGTCGGAATCTTATCTGATCAATAATCAAATAATACGTCGCCCTTCTATGCTTCCGTATAGCTTTGCGCTTTTGCGTCAGATTTTAAATATTTCAATGTCATCATTTGTTATTCGCATCGAAGATGTTTCTGATATTTATTGATAATAAATTGATTTTTTCAATGAAAGATTTAAAATTATAAAAAATAGAAAAAACCGTATATGACACGTTGTCACAACAACGCATGCGACAAAATAGCGTCTTATGAAACTTGTATCATAATATTAATACATTAGTACTTTGCTGATCACTTTATTGTCATCATATTCCTAAGGTCGCACTAGATTATAGACCAAAAAGTTTATTCAAATTCGGTTATGAAAATTCTACACGTATAATTCACATATTCTTCCTGCAATAATTGTAGTTCTTAGATCCACCCGACTAGCATAGAAATTATGAAATGTAGGTCCCTCAACCCCGGGTCTTTCATCAAATGCATACCCAATACCCACCCCTCATTTCAACCCTCGCAATCCCCTCCTGAGCGCAGAATTCATCCTTCGCGATTTTCAATTCCAAGCACGTTATTTTGTAAGCACAACCTTTGTTGGTGCAGAGAGAAACACAAAATGGGGACCTCGATGCTTAATGGAATAAGCCATTCGTATTCAATTTCTTAAGGCTTTCCGAAGCGACGTCGTATTTAATTTTATTACTGTCAAATGCATCTGCGTTTGAAATATCGCAGAACTTCGACTGTTCACCAGCCATTTCCGTTTAGAATTCTGCTCCAGTCGTACACAGAGCAGTTCGAAAGTGTTTTACGAGGAAAAGTCCGTTTGTTGATTGAGAAGAGACGTTGATTCCTGATGTTTTCGAGCTTTTTATCTATTGAATGGGAGTTTTGAGAATCAGTTCGTTTCTTATTCTAATGAGCCAATTGAATATTGTGAATAACAGGATGAACCACTTTTTCATGAAAGAAATAATATTGATACAAGCGAAATATGTGCCTCCTGAGTTTGACTACCTGTATAAAAATAACGCTGACAATTCAATTCATGCACTAAAAATGCTATGTAGTGGTGTTTTGTCATTATGACAGCGAAACAAGTTTGTCCTAACTTTTCTAGCGACAAAACAGAACCTAAATTTCGAAAGCATGACAACCAGCATTGTAAACAAATTTTTCTATTTTGGTTGTATAATGAAGTCATTGTGCACGCAAATGCGTGTCGAAATGGCATCTATTTCGATACAATCGAACTGTCAAATGAAATTCAGAAGAGTTAGGCCCAGCTTACTTCTGAGCGATTTGGATTTGGTGATATTAGCAGTGAAAAACTCAATGTTTTAATTGGTAAATTTCAATTCAGAGTGTAATTTGATTTAAATTGACCAATAAAAACAATAACAACATTGAATTTTTCACCGCTGGTATTGCAAAAATTCAAATCGCTCAACTGTAAACTGGGCTTTACGCTTGTGCGTCAGATTTTAATTATTTCAATGTCATCATTATTACCAATCGAATATGTTTCTGTTATTTATCGATATCAAATCCATTTTTTCTTCAAATCAATTCAAAATAAACTAACGCAACACTAATTACGTCGCACCCCGAAATTTTGCCCCTGTTGAAATTTGAATAACTTTTTTCTCCTTTGAACAATTTGAAATCTGTTTGCACTGTTCGCTAGCTCAGTCCTTCAGCTATAATCTCGTACTTCTTCGATACATGAGGTTATTTCCAGAAAATTGCTACAGGATGTTTTTTGGAACTGTACAAAATTTCGAAATTTTCAAAAGGATCCCAAATGAAGAAAAACAGTTTTTTTTTCAACTTTAACAGCAGAGGCATGAAGATTATCTCATTACCTTTGGTCATTTCCAAAATTGTCTTCTTATCACTTTTCTTTACAGAGTGATCTCAAAAAATCAATTTTTTGGTTTTGCAGTCATAACTTTTTTCCTCTTCAACCGATTTTCAAAATCTCAGGCTCATTTTGAAGCTGAAACGTTAGATGAAGAGACATGAAGATTAGATTTGACTAAAGATAAATATTAAAGATCGAGGGTTTCTGCAAAGGTGACCCAAATCTAAATCCCCCTCGAAATCCCGATTAAAAAAGAAAAATATCCAAAACGTTGTTTGATCGAAACGAAAATATCACCACTAAAAATACTGATAAAAATTTTTTTACCCCCTCCCCCCCAAAATTTTTTTTGCGGGTAAAATTTTTGCTGGTCAAACGGTTAGATATATCGGTAAACATATTTCACCTGACCCCCACATCGGGATCGGATATTAAAAAAAAAAATTCTGTCGCCCCCCTTGCCCCCTTGGGGTACTTTGGATAAGAATGAGTGGGAAGGAGATTTTTGTGATTTTTTTACATATAATTTTCGTGAGTTTCGTACAAAACTACTAAGAATCGCCCAAACTCGAGTTCTCCAAGTATCATAGTTTGATGTACAGGGCGAAAAAAAGTTATTTTTCAGAATCGAGACAAGCGGTACCCATAGCTGTGTTCAGCGGAAAAAGTTGATCAAAGAGATGAAAAAATTCGTTTCATAGTCGTACGTATAACATTTTTTTGGGGGGCTAAAAAATTAAATTCTTTAAAAAAATCCAAAACATGATGGAAGACTTTGTATAGGGGGTGAGAAGGTTACCCTGAAATTTTGTTGTATTCAGAATTTATTTTTGTTTTGAATTTTTTTAATGAAGTCTTATATCTTCAGAAAAGAAAGACCTACGAATAGTTTTTTCTGTCCTGGTCTTCATTTTCACGAGAACGTAATTTTCAACTTGTCTTGTCAGTCACTCATTATGATTTTTGTTACGTTGGTTACGGACCATGCATTTTTTTGAACTGATTTTTTTTCTAGAACATGTCGTTTCATTTCTATTTTCTCACGCACAATTTTTGACTACTGAAAGAAAAAAGATCTGGATGTGTCCAAAATGGAAGATCCTTCCGAAAACAAGTTGATTTTCATTTAATTCTCCTCCCAGTCGAGATTTACAGAGTGTTTCAGATTTGGGTCACCTTTGAGGAAACCCTCGATTCTGAATGTTCATCTTGAGTAAATTCTGATCTTCAAATCTTCTCATATGAGGTTTCAGCTTCAAAATGAGCCTGAGATTTTGAAAATCGGTTGAAGAGGAAAAAAGTTATGACTGCAAAACCAAAAAATTGATTTTTTGAGATCACTCTGTAAAGAAAAGTGATAAGAAGACAATTTTGGAAATGACCAAAGGTAATGAGATAATCTTCATGCCTCTGCTGTTAAAGTTGAAAAAAAAACTGTTTTTCTTCATTTGGGATCCTTTTGAAAATTTCGAAATTTTGTACAGTTCCAAAAAACATCCTGTAGCAATTTTCTGGAAATAACCTCATGTATCGAAGAAGTACGAGATTATAGCTGAAGGACTGAGCTAGCGAACAGTGCGAACAGAATTCAAATTGTTCAAAGAAGAAAAAAATTATTCAAATTTAAACAGGGGCAAAATTTCGGGTTGCGACGTAATTAGTGTTGCGTAGTTTAGAAAAAAATGCATATGACACACGTTTTATAAAACACGTTGTCGCACTTGTTCACTTGGAGCACTCCTCGCTTCGCTCGTCGTACTCCAAACAACGCGTGCGACAAAATAGCGTCTTATAAAACTTGTATCATAATATACTATTTTGATGACGTTATGTCAATGTTCGTCAAACTTGCGTTGTCAGAAAATAATCTTATATGTGGGGATGTCGCGATTTGGAGAGTCTTCGAGTGGAAAAATTGAAAAAGCCATCAATGATAATGTGCCTCGCAATACTGTGATTCACATATTCATTAAATTGTCTTGCCGAATTTCACTATAGTTTTTTTAGTCGAAGTGAAAGTGACATTTATAATTCGAATTTTGTTGCCATTAGACAATTCAACTCAAAAAAAAACTGACCCTGAAAAAATTACGAGTCCGAGGGACTGTTACCAGGCAACAAAAGTTTAGTTAGACATTCACAAAAATACCTATACTTATATTAATACAAATACAACTTTTGAGATATTTGTTGTTGTATTTTATTCAACGCTTTCTCTTCCAAATTACCTAGGGCCCCTGAAAAGTTTGAATGGCAACGCCTGCTTAATTTGTTACCCTTTGAATTTTCCCGTTAAGTCCGTGATGCAGAAATTGATACAGAAAATGTTCCATTTTCTCAAACAGACTCTTGTACAGAAAACATTGACAAATTTTCTGCAAATAAATATTGTTTGGTAATACACGATATCAATAATTCAACACATAAGCATGCGCAATATGTGAATCCAAACGGCTTTTATGAGGATTTTAACCTTATTTTAACCTCACTTGTTGAGAGATGCTTTTGGAAATTTTCTACACAAACAAGGATGTCTCCAATAAATCATTCTTTGACTGTGGCAGCTTCAGCTTGCAGTGCTTTAATAAAGGACGGCTTTGGAATCGCGAATGGCTGAGAAAGAGGTGGATAGATATATAGGATAGATAGGTCTTATTTCCATCATTGCTGAGAAGGAGAGATAATGACAGAGGTGTACTTAATATGGTTGAGAATGAACTTCTTGTTGAGAATACTTTTTAGCATACAAAAATCGGTATTCTTCTATTAGTGCCAAAACTTGTTCTGCTGTCCAATTCATATCACTATTGCTCTAACTGTGACCAAAGACTCTCACTTTTATTTGTATTTCGAGGCGATTCGCGAAATATGATGATATTAATAAAATTAACCCCACAAATATTCGCAAAAACAAAAACAATAATGCTGCAATGCAATAATCACACTGCGCATGATCACATACAAAAAATCTGTCCGAAAATAGAACCTGTCCTATATTTCTTGGATGGAATATTCAGATTCAGTTTTTCTGTAATACACGATGCAGAAAATATTGCCTTCACATTTTCATACAGTAAATGTACCATTTTCTGCACCGTGTAATACGGACTTTAGTTAAAGATACCTACATCAATTTTTATTTTTTTTCCCAGAAATACTGATGTTTTGTAAGATATACTGAGCACTCTATTTCGTGATATGAACTGGCAAAATTGAAATAAGGGAAAACATTTCAACTCAATTCAGCGCGGCGGCAGGAAAATCGTATACTTTTTACTGCGGTCGATTGACGCTATCCACAGAAAATGTCGGCTGTGTCTTCAACAAAACGAATGGTGAGAGATTCAAACAACAGGTATTTATAAAACATTTTCATGAGTTTCAATTTATTGATTTATCAAGTACCTGGTTCATTTACTTTTATCAAATAATAATTTTAAATTAATAAATTGCATTGATAGGTATCTGATTATCGCGCCTAAAGATCTGTTTTAAAAGTATGATGGGTCTTGACTTGCAATAAAAACTGAAATTATCTGAATACATCAGTGCTAAAACTCAAAATATCGAATAAGTGTAATATATTTTCGAAAAGCGCTGGGCATTTATGTTCAATATATTGAAAAATACCTATATGACCAAGTCACTGTATTCTATGTAAAAAAATCTATGTGAAACAGTTTTCCTCCTATAAGTTGAAAAATACCTGAGATACAGAAGGGGTTCTAGAATGCAATATTTTCGTCCAAATATTCCTTACTATCTAATCATCAAAAACGAAACAAGCTATGAACATTTTATTCGCAGTATCGTGAGTTTCATAAAATATAAGCCAATGTACTTAAGGACTTCGAAAATGGGCACTTCAGTACAGAACGGACGTATTTGTATTGCAGGTAATGTTATTTGATATTTTTTCAGATGTGTCTGGCATGTTTGTTAGTGCACTCCAGTATGTCTATTTTTTTGTCATCTAAAGAAAAATAAATAATTTAATTCATTTGTACAATAAATCATGACATTTTTTGTTATTTTCAAATGGGAATTCAATGCGTGGAAAACCAGGAAAAGCATATTAAGTAAATTCCCTATTACTCGAGATAAGCGAGACTTGTTTTGAATAAAATGCTCCAAGAGTTAGGTACTTTTATCCCATTTAATCAACTTCGTATCACAGCACGAATATATAATTTGTTCACGAAGAAACATTGTTTGTTCATGATTAAAATTAAATTCCTGGAATTACAGTGAGAGGATAACGTATTCAAAAATTCTGATATTCAAAACAAAACCCTGAATTATTGCTAACAAATTGCATAGAATCGGTGCGCCTCATATGTAAATCTGATGGAATGGAATCGTAAATTACTAACAATGAAATCTACGAACTGTAAAGAGGAGCAAAGCGATGAATGAAATATCTACAAAGGAACTAAAACAAGATTTCCATTCAATACGAAATGAAATACTCACGGAACTTATATGAGAGTGAAAGATAAGAATATTTTGTCCCTATATATATAGAATAGGAACCGCTCCTTAGTTACCCTAGAGTTCCGGATCATCGTATGAAATTGAGTATTCCATGCTGAATAGATAAAAGTTAGAAGAGAAAATTATAGATCAGATATTCATAATGTCATTGATGCGTACTATAATAAATAACTTTGAAGTTGTGTAATCTTGACTGACTATATTGTTTGTACCCAATGCTATGGAATCAAGAATCAAGAAACCAATAGCGAATAAATCGCATGCACTTGTGATTCAATTAAATTAAAATATTTCCCGGAATATCCTGTGATTTCACGATGATAAATTGAGATCGAATGTTTATTTCACATTACAACACAGAAGGCTGCAAATATTTCGATAGCGCAATACAAGATCATGAGGAATCAGTGGATATCTCAAAAAGAGAATTGAGAGATAATTAATTCTTGCTGAAAAATACAAAGGATTGGACAAAAGACCAATAGCAATTCAAGACAGGAAGGAGAAAAATTATCAGAAATATTATGAATATCGAGAAGGTAGAAAAGGTAGAGATCACCCACTTTTCTGCGATGTTCCACAGAGGTTGATGATTTCTCAAGTGATCACCAACCATACGAACCGAATAGAATCCAAACATGTGAACAACATTCCATAACGAACAGTATAGTCTATGTTTGTAAATTACTTAAAAGAAGCTGTTAGGGAGCAGTAAAATAGTTCCCTACACAAGCCAGGAAACATATTTTATGTGGGTCAGTTTTTTCAATGGACCTAACATGATCATCTCATGATAGAGTATTGTTGGGAGTATCACATTTTCGTGCCTGACATCATCATATTAGGCATTTTTAGATTAACCTTCTTGGAGAACATACGACCTTGACCCTTGGTCGCATTGAACTATACTATCAGATCTCCATTTCACAATTATAACCAAATCTTCATTCATAGTAACGGCCTGTCCCTGCCTTACATCCCTGGTTTTATTGGATGAAATAGGTGCTTTTCGCTTCATTGTTTATTTCTTCCTTGTTAAATATATCCTATCATGTCGTTCCAGGTTTTTGTAGGTATTTCCCTTCTTCTAGTGTTTTGTGTTTTTGATTCATAAATGTGTTTAACTGGTCTATTGTTTGACATCATCTGTATGTGTCCCCACCATCCCAATTGTTTTTGTACAATGTACGTCTGTTTCTTTTCTTACCTGTGTTTTTCTTATCTTTTCTCTCCTTGTCACTTCTTTAATTCTTCTCAGGTATTTCATTGTTCCTTTTTTTTTGTTAATATCACATCTATATATTGATACTAGACTATATTGTCTTGAATATTTTTAGTTTTGTCTGTTTTGGGAATTCTCTTTTGTTGATGAATTTCCTATTCATTGCATGATACAACTTGATGGTATTTCCGATTCTGTCGTTAATTTGATCTATTGGTCTTCATTTTTCCTAGATACTTAAACTCTTTATTTCCTCTATTTTATATTATTTATCATAATGTTTATTTCTTTTTTTCCTATAGTAGTCACTTTTATTTTGTATTTGTTTATTTTCATTTGTTTCCTCTTTAGTGTTTCATTCCATAATTTTATCTTATGTATTTTGTAATAGTTCTTCATTTGTAGCTATCAGGTATATTATCTCATCGGCACCTCCAGCTCTATCCATTAAAAATAAAGCTCGATAGTAGAAGCTGTGGTAGAAAAACAAAAGATGCATATTTTTGTATCTAATGCAAATTTTTTTGATATTCAGACTTTTTGATATTTTGTCTCAGACCCTGTTTTGTTTTGAATGCTTCTGATTTCATGTTATTGAAATCATGTTATCGTTTTCTTAAATAATGATCAAAATATCTTCAAAACATCGCGAGGGGTCCTCAGATTCAAGAAAACTGAGAAAAACATGCGAAGACCATCCCAGTCGGTCAAGTTGTGATGTAAATATATTCAACAAAGAGGAAATAATCATAAGTTTATGGAATTCAGAAATATGAATTCTAAGTTTTAATTATTGTCAGCTCTCGACATTAAATCCTATCCTCAATTCTGGCATCTGGACACATTGTATATATCATCAGGAAAATGTTATTCACACTGCAGAAACGTATATAAATGCATGTTCTGTGCTGTCTGCCTATCAACTAATTTATTCAAATTCTGAGAGAGCAGAGAAAGAGGAGAATTTAACGAATAGATTCTGAGTTGCTCCCCTCATTCCCAACTAAATAAATGAGTTCAGGTTTGATGAATGCGGCGCAAGGAAAGTGCTTTGTTTCAAAGATTAATTTAGTAATGTATCCATTCGTCTTTGTATTCATCAAGTCCTTTCAAGGTACACGTAAAAGCCCGGCCTGGTTCTCGGGATCCAATTTAACACCTTATTCATCGCTTTTGTACAGACTTCGAGGAGTTTTTACTCCAGAATTTCCATTGTGCTAGTGCTGAAACTCGGTTTAATTATTCACTCCATAATTCATGCGACATATTTATTTGAAGAACATGACACTAACAAGGATTTTCATAGCAAAATTTCATACTCTGACAATATTTATTTCCTACATAGGTTTCTATGAAATGTTTGTCTTTTTTAATGTCACACACCTCTTTATCACATAGTATCAATTTGATATAGGTGTATCAATTTTAAAAAAACTCATAATTCAAGCATCTGAGCTGCTATTGTGATATTTATTTTGCGTAGAATTTCACTTTTCTAATATTTTGTGTAAACATTGCACATCCGATTTTCACTTATTATACCATTAGAGATTCAATAATTATTGGATTTTTTTCGACAACACGAATATTTTGAAAATTGTCCGGAGTCGATGACGAGGGAGAATTTTCTACACAATATTCGTGTCGGAGAAGAAATTTACAGCAATTGGAGCTAAAATGGTATTCGGTAAGAAAATTTCAGACGGAAACATCATTGAATAATTGAATTGAAGTCTGTGCTTTGAAGAGATAAGGAAGGTTCGAACTCGTTTCTCGTTTATCATTGGTCTAGACGCCAGGCAAGCATACAAGTGGTTATTTGACCGTACGGCTGTGTATAAACAGTATAGAACAAAATACAACTTCGACGAGATTGACTGTTTGAGTCTTAGTTTTATTATATTCACCGTGAGTTCCGTTATTCAAGATGTACGAATTCAATAATCTTGGGACACGAATCTGATTCTCATTAACACTTGACAGTTTTCATAGTCAGCCGCTACCGGTCCACTAGCCACTAAATCCGTATTGGCTATTTTGAAATATCATCGTAAATTGTGAATCAACAATTCAGTTCATCATTATTTACCAATGTCGTCTGGAAACATTGAATAATCATGACAGAAAACTCTGAACTACTGAGGTGAAGTTGGTAGAAATATATTCACACTGAAGTGCACACCAGTTTCACCAATGGAAAACGATATTAGTATTTGAAGTTAGGTCAATGTGGATGTCATTCAATTTCCGGAAATCTTTCCAGTTGCTATGGTAACGATACAAAATGTAGGCTTTTAATTAGTCAAAAAAATTAGATGTGAAATTTTCGCATGTAATACAACAAGTGTATTGATGATTATCGAAACACAAATTCCATCGATTTAGAGAAACAAATCATGTTGCTTGGAAACTATACGAGCGCACAGCGCGAGTGTGGTTTCCCAAAGCAACATGATTTGTTTCGAGAAAGAGAAGGAATTTTAGATAATCATCAATAACACAAGTTGTATCTGTTCAGATTATTTCATGAATAAAATCAAAGCCATTTTGATGATTTCCTATTTATTGTTAATATAAAACGTACAGTTTATGGAATTAGTTATTTTGATTATGCATTGTAGTTCGACATATCGTTATGCAACCAACAATACATTTATGCCATTGTATAATGTAGGCAAGATTACCTATGCACTAGGTACTACTGAGCCATACTGAGCTAAATTCATTTTGATTGTTGTCAGAATTTGTGTGGTTAGGTTACATTAGATTAATCTTGCTGGAATTATCCATAATTTGTTGAAAATGAAGTGGATACATATTAATAGTGTGTGTTTATCATGGTTCAGACGAAAATTTGGTGTAGTGGCATTCATTTATTTACCAGGGAATCGGAAAATACTATGACAGATTGCAACTAGTAAGTCGTTGTTTAATTAAACTACTCTACTGCCTACGAATCAGAAAGCGAAATACAGAAACGAAAACACAGCATGTAGGTATCCAATAGCCAATCAGGAGCCGAAATACAAAATCGAAAACATGATGTTATTGCTTATCAACACAATCATTTCAACCAATCAAAAACGTGTATTTTAGCATGAATGAAATAATCGCGAATATTCGATTTTAGAGATCTGATAATCAGATCAATTTTTTTTAATCTTGTCATAATAACCAAATTGATATGCTTGTGAAATTCGGTATTATAACTCTTTATTCGCAGTATTTAGTCAAGATGAAGACATCAAATGACAGGATTTCATAAAAAGTAATAAATTATATATAATTCAGAGTCGGTTTTTATAACGCTAATTTATCGAATCGTTGCTATCATAGCAATACTTTCTCTGATGTAACCTCTTTGCTATTCGAAAACAGATCAGAATATCGATCAGAATCGATGGTGTTTTAAAAGCAAGTATATTTTTTGAATTAACAAGTTTAGTGATAGTTATCTCTATTCATATTGGTACTACCGATAAATCATTATTTGAATTTTTCTATTCAAGGGTAGGTATCTTACCGTTTATTGGCGTGTAGACTCATTATGAACCTTCACTACAATCCAAGTTCTTGGTGAACAAGGAATAAATGGTCCAGAATCTTCGAATAGTCGATATGTTCATCTGAAAATAATAAATTGGACAATCAATGGCACTGAAGATCAAAGGTGGATATTTGAATTTCATTGAACGACTTTGAAGTTCTTCAATGAATCCAGTCATTCGGAATAGAAATTGTTGATACATGCTGTTCATAAATAATAATAATAATATAATCTTTATTCAGTACAGATAAGATGATATACTGAAATAGCGAAGTTCATCTTTTGCTGAAAGCAAGGTGATGGTCTTCCACTCAACCAATTGCTACCTACTTCAAAATGAATAAGTAGTGAAGCCCTTCAACGCATATATTTTTCATCAAGGAATATGTGACCGAAAACGCCACTATTCAGGCTAAGAAATATGCCCAAACATTTGAATTCGGCGGACGTTTCTTCACTATGTCAATGGCTGAGACAGGCAGGAATTTGATAAGTTGTAGAGTCGACCAACTTTTTGTTTTGTTTTCGGTTTCTTCCATTCATTGAAATATGCATAATTACTGAAAACTCACCATATAGATGTTAATGAAGAATTATTTAATTGTGATAAATCAACTCCTCCATAGAAAACACCATTTGACGATGACGTGAGTCATTTTGACATCGATAAAAAAGGTGCATCCTTTTTTATCGCTGTAAAAATGCCTGTTCCTCGAAACCTTCTCCATCTAGTATGCGCCCGAATTTTAACTTCGACACCAAAAACTGCCTTTTTAAAAAACACAAAGTTTCGTTGTGTGAAATCTATGAGGTTTATTCTCTACAAAAGCTTGACAAAGAATGATTATTTTATTAGGAAAAGCTAGCTCGTTGAAATCTCGCATACGATGATCTTCTCGGAACGGTGTCGGGTTTCTCTTGTCGTCTCTGCATGTTTATGATAAGGAACATCATGTAACTCCCGTCACTTCAATTTCTGTCGTGTCAAGTTTGATTGTTGGGTATTATTCACACGAAAAATCGCAGGATGAGCCGTTTTGGGGAAATTTCGTCTGTAGAAATCACAAATAATATAAAAAAATCAATTCCGCAAACTACAAGAAACACGAAATCGTCGATTTGGAGACAATTCATGGAATTTTGTAAAGCCAGAAATTACGAATTGGGAGAAGAAACACCGGTACAACATATAGCAGATATATTGAAAGACTGGGCTTATAACATGAAAAAGCGAAATGGAGAAGATTACAAGGAATATGCTCTGAAAACAATCTGGAATTCGACTGCAAAGATGATTCAAGAAAAATATTTCAGTGAGTACAATATTAAAGTTGATCCTTTTGCCGATATAACTTTCAAAGAAGCTCGTGATGCGAGAAATAGTAAACGGAAAGAATTGCAAGCTATTCCGGATAAAAGAAAGTTAGGTTCTGTTGCAATAGATAAGAAAGATATTATAAAAATGGCAAAACTATGGAATATAAATGAACCAGATGGATTGCAAAGAAGATTTTTTCATATAGCTTCTTATGAGTTAGCTTGGAGGGGAGGAGAAGCTGTAAACTGTAGAATATACTATTTCAAAGAAGAGAAAAATCAAGATGGAACTCCTACAGGAAGAATAGAATATAATACAATATTTTCCAAGACGGCACAAGGTGGGTCAAAAAGATTGGCAGACAGCAAATGGATAACAAAAAATTATATTGATGAAAATATATGTCCAGTGAGATTATTAAAACTATTCTTAGAAAGAAGAAATGGAAACATAACGTCTGAACGACTTTTTTTAACTCCAAACCCTTTTTGGAAGCTCGAAAATTCTAAAGGATGGTTTAAAAATGTTCCACTGGGAATTAACATGATTTCTTCTTGGACCAAAATTTCAGCAACGAAAATTGGCCTCGACACCACAAATAATAAAATAACCAATCATTCAAACCGTGCTAGTACAGTTACACAGTTAGCCAAAGCAGGAATAAGTGACCAACAGCTTATAAAAATAACTGGACATTCTTCGTCGGCATCGATCAAACCCTATCTACAAATTGACCCTGAACATCACGAAAATCTTGTTAGTAACTTGCGATCTTCGGATATAAAGAAGTGTTCGAACGAATATTCGACATGTGTCGAAACCATCAGAGAAGAAAATATCGAAATTTCGACACCGAACCAAAACATTTTCAAAAATTGTATTTTTAATAACTGCTCCTTTAAATAGTTATTTCAATAAAGTTAATTATAATTACTGTTCATTTATATATTGTCGTTGATTTATCTTGCCAAAAAACACTCGAACTTTTTTTTATTGGATAAATTTCTTTACTAACTCAAAAATTTTCCATCAGTAATTTCACTCGAAAATCTGACATTAGACAAAATTGCTCGACCTACGGTCTCGCAATTTTTTCATGTCAGTTTTTCTCGTAAAATTACTGATTGGCAAATTTTATTCGTTAGAAAGAGAAATTTATCCGATAAAAAAAAAGCTCTTGTGTTTTTACTGTTGACTAACATATATATACAACGCCCCACTGATCAGGACAACACAGTAAAAATAAGATGTCTCTAAGGCGGAGTTCTATCGCCTCCATTGTGGTAAACCTCAAGTCAACTACTGGTCACTGGTTGTCAACAACCTGTTAGTGAAACTACACGACTCTGGTTTCACCACTCAATGTTACGCCGATGACAATTCTAGCAAAACTGTGTTGATTCCATTCACCCAGGAGATGAAAATAAACGAACTCAAAGCCCCAATCCTCACATTTTCCAAACAGGTCGACACACAAAAAGCTATAGCGGCAAGTTGGACATACCGCAGAGTCTTAGGAGTCTGAATTCAAAAATTTACTGGCCATACCGTACGATAACTGAACACATGGTCTCACGTACGCATGGGGTCTAAAAGTTCAACAAATTTCAGCACAAGTCGAGTGCAACGGGTAGCTTGTCTAAGAATCACAGGGGCAATATTCACGTGCCCTATTGCAACATTAGAGGTGGGCTGAATCTTCCACCATTGCACCTATGTGTAATAAAAAAAGCAGCAATCATTGTATTCAGACTGAACTAAACTTCAAATTTCAAAGCAGAAAATAGGATTGAACATATGAAGATTCTGAAAAATATTTCCCTAGAATACTTGCCTAAACCGACATATTATTCAGTTTGAACTGGTCAGAAAGAACCACTCAATCTAATGCACACATAATGGAAGGGCTAGAGTGGGCTTTACAGTGCTAAATTTCACCTCTCAATACCCCTTGGTAACATCCCAACCATCTTTCAAGAAGTACATGCTATAGAGACAAGGAGTACCTCGAAAGAGCAAAAATCTATTATCTGTCAGATAGCCAAGCAGCACTAATAGTTCTGATGAAGTCATATCTTTGTGAATTGTGGAACTGCAAACAATCCTTGAGACAACTGGAAGCAAGAAACTAGCTCACTTTGATGTGAGTTTCAGGCCACAAGGGAGTAAAAGGAAACGAGGAAGCAGACTGTCTTGTCTATAAGAAGGGGCAGATGCCAATTTCCTGGACTCTCCAAAGTTCAGTTGAAGAAGAGATGCTGGGAAACAGATGAAATTAAATCTCACTGGAATAACGTATCAGGACAAAAACGAGTGGGAATAAGGCTAGTCAGCATTTCGTCAATGAAAGCTAAACAGCTATTCGAGCAATTTCAAAAAGATGGGTAAATCAGAGAGTGCGATAATTGTCGCTACTGCGAGAACTTTGTTTGAACTGCATAACATTTGTTTTGAGAATGCCGAGTGCTTTTCTGCAAGAGGCTCTAGTAGGGCTTCGCGAGAATAAGATACTAGTCTTGGTCTTATCTTGGTCTTGATACAAAACCAAGACCAGGAACAAGACTTTACTTTCGATACCAAGACCAAGACCATCAGGACTCTCTCCCAAGAGTCTTGGTCTTGGTCTCGAAAAAAAAAATAAGGAACGCAAATCTACTCAATATTAAGGAGAATCTGATAAAAAATGTTATGACATTTTATTTAAATTATTTATTTTGTATATGGTTGGCTTAAATTTTTTGTTCAATTTTCCAAAATCATTATTGCAGTTTTACAGTTTACAGGTGTATGTTGTTAGGTCGCAGTGGTCCATACCTCCCACTATTGAAGATAGAAAAAAGTTATTTGGTTTGAATTCGAAATTTATGATACTGCGTTTTTGTCACTTCTAGCTAAACTTGGCAATGAGTTTTTATTTTAAATAAATCATCATGTATATTGCTTAATACCTAATAGACTTTAAGGTTGAATTATTAACTCAACCTGTATATGGGTTTCATTTATATTTAAAAATACAACATTCAAATGTATATATCATATTTATTTATTGAAAAAAGGCCTCTGTGTTATATTCTTATGGTGAAATGAGAATAATTTATGTCGCTTAATTCAATCGTACAAATTGACAATTGTTATAGACTGAGAAATATGGAAAACCTATTATATGCATACAAACTTTTGGGCAATCGAATTGAATAATTCAAATTTCTAGACGCATTTTGATCCAAAACCAAGACTATTGAGCACTAAAAGCTCTGAAGTCATACACTTGTGAGTCTAAGCTGACTTGGGACTGCAAACAATCCCTGAGACAACTGGCTGCACACATTAAAGGCAACGAGGAAGCAGACTGCCTTGCCAAAGAAGGGGCAAATACACAATTTTCCGGCCCAGAACCCTTCGTGGACTCTCCAAGGCCCACTTGAAAGAAGAGGTTCGACGTTGGGAAGCAGATGAAATGAAATCTCACTGGAATGAAGTGCCAGGACAAAGACAAGCGAAAAGGATAGTGAGCCTATCGCCAAGGAAAGCTAAGCAGCTTCTCGAGTTGGACAAGAAAGTCTTGAAACTGGTGACGGGACTCCTCACTGGACACTGCCCTCTAAGGTATCACCTCAAAAAGATGGGCAAAACAGGGAGTGATAGTTGCCGTTACTGCGAGAACTTCGCTGAAACTGCAGAACATTCGTTTTGCAAATGCCCAGCGCTCTTCTGCAAGAGGCTCAAGTTCCTGGAAGGGGCATTTTTAGAGCCCTCCGATATCAGGAACCCAGCTCCCAGGAAACTGATGAACTTTGCACAAAAGATCTTATAGGTCGAGGTGCTTGAGAGGCTGCACAGCCTTAACGACCCCCCTTACAATCTACAAGACTATTGAGACCAAGACCAAGATTGAGCCAGTCTCGTTTTAGTCTTGAAACATCAAGACCAAGACTTCATTTATTTTTCGAGACCAATAGGCTCAAGTTCCTGGAAGAGGTCTTCTTAATGACCTCCGACGCCAGGTATTTTTCTCCAATGGAACTGATATACTTTGTACGAAAGATCTGATAGGTCGAGGTACTTGAGAGGTTGCATATAGCTTTCACGATCCCTCCTTCAATCCAATCTAAATATATACACTGATAAAGAAATTAACTTATGTTATGGTAGGTACCTATATAACATGTTTCGTATCAGCAATATGTATATTGAAGTCATCGAGACGTATCTTCAACACATTACATAACATATTCGGATTATCATAACCGCTAGGCTATTTTTTTTTTCACTTTTATTTGTGTATATGTACCATCATACAGTATGTTTCTCAATGTTGAAAGAAACTGCTAGTAATACCTTATATTAGAAAAATCAGTAACGAATAGAGTATACAACATGGATTTTACCAGCAGATTATTTTCGATAGCGTTGAAGATATACTATAGGTAAACCGTCAGATTCATAGTTTAAGTTCCTATCCAATGAATTATAAATATTTAATATTTCTGATTTATTGCAATCAATGAAGACGAAAGAACAATATGCGAAAGAGAAAGAGTTTGTATTGTACGAAAGCTCTGAAGGGACACTATAGATATTTTTTTATCTCATTATAGTGAGTTAGCTATCTCAATATAATGAGATAACATCTCATTATAATGAGTTAAGTTTCCCATTATTATGAGATAGCTAACTCATTATAATGAGATACTATATCTCATTATAGCAAAAAATGTTAAAATAATTTTTTGCTACTGCTGAGTTGCCACAATAAGGCCGTAGTTTTCAAACAGATGGATATTTACATGGAAATATGCCAGGAGTGATATTTCAATGAATGTTCAGAATTTGACCAGTTGAAAATAAGGGTAAAAAAGTTCATATTCAATTACTGATTTGTCACCGCGAATATATAAAGGTAAGATTTCAAATAGACTATAAATATTTTGAGGTTATGCATGACTACTTTGTTTTTCTCAAATGCATAAAAAAATTATTTTTTATAGCTTTCGATGAAGATGACTACACTATAAGTTGATGAAAAAAAAAGTTTTGGCTCGGCCCATTCTCAGAAGTAGATGTTTCAGCCATAGGGTCAAGAACTAATGCTCTTTGTTTCAGCAGAATCTTAGAATTCTGATGATAATTTATGAATATACCTAATTATTATACATTTATAAGATCTTTTTATATGTTTCAAGAGAAAGGTGTAAGGTTATGAAATATTACTGCTTTCTGTTGAACTGGGCTTGATCCGCTTGAACTATTATAGTGATTATATGAATGTTATAATTGTTATATGATTGTCAAGCAACTTATTGAAATTTCTTCACACCGTGAAAAAGTAGAACTCTCTTATATGTGAACGAATAGAAAAAAATAACCTCCAGGTTCAGTGATCAAGTCAAAGTCTATTACCTACTGAAATTTAAACAACACCAAGCTGAAAGAGATGGATATGGGGTCCTTATTTCATCATTCTTCAAGCCAATAAACATTCGCATATTTCCATATTACTTGGAAAAAAAGCACTTGTTGGCAACATTGCTTAATATTAACTCATAATTATGACTTATGGTATAATTATTATGAGATAATTTATCTCATTATAATGAGTTAATAATCTCATAATAATGAGAAACCTAACTCATTATATTGAGTTAGGTATCTCATTATTTTGAGATAGTATCTCATTATATTGAGATAGCTAAAAGTCATTATAATGAGATAAAAAAATATCTACAGTGTCCCTTCAGAGCTTTCGTAGTATTGTGTGATGAGAAGAAGGCTGAATTCTATTTCAATACTACTTTCATCACCGACAAAATTTTTCGTCGGGAGTCTTCAATGAAGGGAAAAACACAATTTTTCAATTATTTCTGTTCACTCTCTTGTGGAACTCACCCAGCTGGGATCTGAATAATGTAACGTAATCTACCCCACTTAAAATTCACTTAAGTTTAAAAGTGTCGGCTATTTATCACGTTAAAAAACGGTCAGGAAAGTTAACAACCCACTCAACACACTTTCCGGCTCTTTCCGGCATGTAGGAAAAATCTGTTTTCCTTGTTTTTCAAACAACGAGGCAGTTTTTCATCCGCAGTGTGTAACCGCTAGAAAATTACCACTTAGGATCACTTTTATCAAATCCCACTACACGGTTGTGAAAGTTTCGTAGGAATTCTGCCCTTAGCGGTTTCGTGTTAAGGGTTACTTCGCTTTGTTTGATGTGGGACGGAAGAATAATTTATCTGAAATATGTTAAAAGGGTAGCTGAGTATATTTTTGTTGCTGGTTTCTATGGATTTCGGACTGTGGAATATTTATCGTTTTATTCATCGCTTTTGTGGCATTTATTCGAGGTGCATCACATACATAGAGTATTCCATTTATAATACTAGTATCAGGGACTGGGATATATTGGCTATCATTCTCGAGGATGAAAATTTCCAAAGGCAACTTTAGGAATCATCCGATAGCCATTGAACGCGAGTAGAAGACTATGCTTTCTCTACGAATATAACTGGAAATTGTCTAGTTCAGTGTTTCCCAAACATTGTTCCACCATGGCCCAATAATTTTCAGACTGCCCCTCATCCGTGGCCCACTCAATACTTTTCAACCCGAGTTGGTTCCATCAGGTAAAATAATAAACATTTATTGATAGTAAACATGTTTGGTAATTTAACCGTTAGGTGGCGATGTCGAATTTTTTCAAAATTTTTGGGTGTAATTACGTACCTTCGTAGATTTGGGCTCATTTTGTTTCGAAAATATACCATTCGACTGATTTGACACCTCAAATTTTTGCTATTCAAACACTTAAAATCCACCTTTCTTTGAACAAACACACCACACACTATATCATCTACTTGTTTCCAACAATTGTCAGCGGAAAAAACTAATATTTTTCAAAAAATTCACCCTTCTTCAAGAAGGACGAATTTTGTGTTTTCAATAGCGCAGAAATTTGAAATATCAAATCGTGTCAAATATGATGTATTTTCGAAACAAAATGAAGACATATCTACAAAAATACTTGAGTTTGTCACGTTTTGACTCCGGATTAGAGTTCAGGAGGCCAAAATAACCTAACCTAACCTAACGGAAAAATTACCAAATATTTTATTAATAACTGCTGCTTATATTCTTAACCAAAGAATCGATTATTTTTAAAACAAGGCGGGAATGTTGCGACCCGGTATTTTATTTTGATGGCCCGGTACCGGGTCGCGACCCGGCTAATGGGAAATGCTGGTCTAGTTGACTAGTACACCCTGTATCTTATAAGTAATATCAAAATACCTAATAAACATAACATAACAGAATACCTATCTGTACATATAGCGCGGTGCAGAGAATAAAAAAACTGAACGAAATCCTACTAACGAGCACACCTCGCTCCACATTTTAAAACGGGCTTTTCTGTGTCATACAATTTGCATTAGTGTTCTTCGAAAAATTTGTTGCTTTCCTCAATCTCTGCATCCAGGGTAGCATTTGTTCCAAAAGAACTGAAGTTCTCCAAACTGCCTGTCTTCAGGCATAACTTCATTAATAAAATTTTGAGGTTAGGTTGGATCAAGCATTTCTTCTCTTACTAGATATTAATTCTTTCTTCGAAGCAATTCAGCCAACAGTATATCCTTGTTGTTGTGGGACATGTCCTCTATAGTGAATATTTGGAAAAGTTAACTGCAAGATATGACTCCATCACGAAAAAGTTAAAAAAATTTATAAAAAATTGCCCACTGCCAAGTTAAATCTCACAAGGTCTGCTCAACGTCAGGAAAACGTAGAACATTTCCAAAATTTTTATTACTACATGAAGATGGTTGGGTTTGACCTTGTAACAACGTCGTCGGTTGACTAAAGTCATGTTCAACATTGATACAACATTGTCCAGTGGTTTGGAGAGCGTCGTTTCATGAATGACTGATTTCCACACCAAGTATAACGTTAATTTTGGTGTATTATGTGGTTATCGTCGCCAAAATGTTACTTGGGTCGTGTCTCCTTTAGTTTCCGAGATCTTAATTGTGGCCGTCGAATTCGAATTACCCGGTATACTTACCCAGATTGAACATCCAGAATATCATCAACCCACACGATATAAATTCACGCTAATATAGCGAATCTTATTAGCGGAAATTTTTTGCTCGAATGACATCTTATTAATGATAGACTAGAGAAAATTATTAGCGGCAGCCTCATCACATAGCAGTTAGTCTTGCTCGCTTTTGAGTTAAATGGTTTCCACTCCAATAAATCGCGCGAGGCGTGCTTTTAAGGTCCTTATATATTCGCTGCTGAACGAAATGAAACTTTGCTTTGACATTATGAACTCCTTTCTCTTCGCCAAAGGTGTTCTCTAATATAAATTATCCCTCTACGTGAAACAAAATTAACGCTGCTCTCCTCTACGTCGTGCCCCTGGAAGAGAGGCAACACTACTGGCATGGGCGCAGGGAGAAGCGAGATGGCGCTAAGCTTGTACCACCATCAATCGACACGAAGAACGGCTGGAATAAGATAGATTAGACCACCATTCAGGCTGTACAATTTGATGCCGAACATTTCATTGTGGAATTTAAGTTAGACGTTCCAAGTAAGCAACAGCTTTTCGCACGTAGTTTTCGGGTTTTGTGAAGCAAAATTTCGCTGGGCGACAGCGTGGGTGGGGCGTGAAGTAATATTATATTATTCAACGAGCGCATAATGATGGGTATTACCCACGAAGATGAAAATTACAGTACGAGCCGAATAGCTCTATTTCGATACGCATTTTTTATTATTCGGAGATTGGTACAATCGAACTGTCAAATGAAAGTCAGAAGAGTTAGACCCAGTTTACTTCTGAGCGATTTGGATTTGGTGATATTAGCAGTGATAAACTCAATTTAATTGGTAAATTTCAATTCAGAGTGTAATTTGATTTAAATCGGCCAATAAAAACAATAACAACATTGAATTTTTCACCGCTGGTATTGCAATGATCAAAATTTCTAAACTGTAAACTGGGCTTTACGCTTGTGCGTCAGATTTTAATTATTTCAATGTCATCATTCTTACCAATCAAATATGTTTCTGTTATTTATCGATATTGAATCCATTTTTTCATTTCAATTCAATTCAATTCAAAATAGAAAAGATTGCATATGACATGATTGCACTTGTTCACTTGGAGCACTCCTCGCTTCGCTCGTCGTACTCCAACCAACGCGTATACTATATCGTGTCAGTAAGAGATAACTTCAAGAGCTAATTTCAGAACAAAAATGGTCGACTTTTGAGTCGGCTGCAGAAAAATTTTTTTTATGTTTGTTTATGAACATGTACATGAAACTTTTGAATGATGAATTAATTTCTATTCTATTCCATAAACGAATAACACTGAAGATGATGTGAAGAACACAGATATCCATTCATACAGTTTTTATTTTCGAATAATCCCAGTTTTCCAATAGACTGAATAAAACTTTAGGGCAAATAAGATCTGTTTTGAATTAAATAATTACATACTCTTCATCACGTATGTGAATTTGAATGATTCGCCTCCACATCGGTATATACAACAGACCTTCCACAAACTCAGGATACGAACATCCATAGACAACTAGACGTAGAGAAGTCTTAAATTTAATTTGAAGACGCAGGCGGCTCTGTTGAAGTTGCCAAGACAGAAGACAGTCGACAGAGTGGCACCCATCCTCCTCGATTTAATTAAACAATTATTTGTAAAAGCGTGCTCTGAATATATCGACAAGTGAAGTAGTTATGAATAGAACACAAAGGACGGTTTTGTGTGTGAACTAGGCGACGAGCTTTTCTAATAGACTGATGCTTTCGAAGAGGAACGTGCTTCCCAGCCCTGGAAATATGTTTGCATATTTCCATTACCTACCTTTGATGATATTTTTGAATATTTCATTGACAGAGTATGGAAGCAGTGCGCATGCTATTCCTATTCCACACCAACGTCATTTATTTTTAATTTTGACATAAAGCAGGGACGGCGTCTTCACAATCTTAGGGGGACAAGGCAGAAGTACGGAGAAAATATATTAAGCGCCAAAAAAATACGAAATTTTTTGTTGGTTCCAGATCACATGCCTTTGAGAATATGACTTTCAAGATTTGGTTGATTTTCAAAACTGCGTGTTTTGAAGAAATTGAACTCATCATTATAACTACTAGGTACTGAGTACCTAGGTTTCAAGACAAACCTAAATTGATGACAATTTTTATTTTTCTGAGAAATCACAAATGAAGATTTCTTTCAATGTCACTGTATATCGTAAACTAAACAAGTTTTGTCGCTGCATTGTCAATATCGAATGATACATCTTCATTGATTGTATAAGTGTCTGAAATACTATACAGACGTTTTAAATTTGCTCCTGAGTTTTCACAGTTTTCTAATAGAAGTAGTGATTTATAATAAGTGATTTTTTATCATCAGAACGAGTAAGAATTTGTCTACACCAAGACTATTCTATTCTTGTATATCGCATTTTGATATCTGAATATAAGAAAATATCAGAATACATTTGCAACATTCTTAGATTACGATCATTTATCTTAAGTGATTAACTGTTCTCTATTTTTACTTTGAATTGTGAAATTCATAATATATATATATTTTTTTTTCTATGTGCTACTCCCATACATTTCTTGCTGTGAACTTGTTTTCAGAAGCAATAAATTATTATTATTATCTTCATTTGAAGCCATCTCTGCTCAACACTTTATATTAGTTTCTGACAATCTCATTTCGACTATACCGTTGTTATCCTAGGCAGATCGCACTTTCATCTGATGTTTAATGAAGAATTACCATATTTTTTCTGTTACTTCATCTGTCGTTATTCATAGCTGAAAGTGAAAACAAAATGATAAAACTCAACCGTAATAACAATCCCCGAATAAACATCTGAGATTCTTGAAAAGGTAGACAAGAAGCAGAGAACAACTACTTTCCTGGCTACTGTCACGCATGGCCTTGAATTATATCTAGTTGTAGTCAATGCACCGATTCACTAAGTGATGAAAACATGAAAATGTTTCTTCCAAAGTCGCGCGACACTTTTAACCATCCTAGATGTTTATTGGTGAATTATTACGATGATTGAGTTTCCTCATTTTGTTTTTACTTTCACTTCTTGCAATTCGTGGCATCTCGTTTGTACTAATCATAGCTTGATAAAAGTTCTCACAAAACCATAAAAAACTATTTTCAGGGGTAATATAATGAACTGCAATCCCAAAGGACGAGTTGTATTTTCTTGCATTGGGATTGCCAATGAATTGATATTCCAAAAAATTATAGGTTATTAATCATACCACGAATTATATTCAGGACGACAATATATTGAACTGAAATTTGACGATTATAATCTGAATCATTATTTTCACTTGACAGTTATTAAAACAAGCAGGTTTATCACCGTGAAAATACAGCGAAAAAATATATTTTCACTGTAATTCCGATTCTATTGGCTGAATTTCAAAATATGAAATCCAGTGATTGGTTGCTAAGTAAGGAGATATATTGTCAGACATATTTTCTCCATCTCCGCTTAAGCTGAAGTTTAAGCTTAGCCTAAAAGTATACGGCGAATTGACCATATTCATCAACTTTCGATGGCAGTTTATAAATGTCAGTTGAGCAGATGAATTTATAAGCCCACCAAGTCATCAATATTTTTCTATTTATATAAATGTTCAGTTTTTTCATTTTTATAATAGATTTATGTAAAACCAGGATATAAAAACAATCAAATTAAATGACAGTTGACATGGCGTTCCGCAAGGGTCCGTTCTGGGCCCGCTCTTATTTGTAATTTATGTAAATGACTTGTGCAATAATATGATGCCGTTCAAATCGGTCCTCTTTGCGGACGACACCACTTTTATTCTGTCGGATAAAAATAATGCTACGTTACAGGTTCAACTCAACGAAGTAACTAATAGAGCTAATGAGTGGTTTTTATCTAATAAGTTGAAACTAAATGGTGAGAAAACACAAAACATCCGGATATTTACTAATAATCGAGTTATATCCAATTGTGAAAGTAATGAAGTTAAATTAAGTACTTGGTATTACATTAGATAATAGACCCAACTGGTCTGCACATATCTCCCAACTGAAGAGAAAACTCTCAGGTTCTCTATTTGTCCAATTGAAGTACATTACTAATACAAATGTATTAAAAACTTCATATTTTTCACTGCTCCATTCCCATATTAGTTACGGTGTACAACTTTGGGGAAATTCATGTCACTCTATTCAAATATTTAGGATGCAAAAGAAGGCATTGAGAGTACTGGCTAATATTGGATACAGAGATCACTGTCAAGAACATTTCAAAAAACTTAGAATTATGCCACTGCCAACTTTATTTACATATTCCGTTTTAACTGAAATACATAAGAAGAAATCATCATCGACGAAACAATCTGATATTCACGGAACTACTCCCATCACATTAGAATAAATCGATTTCGTCTGCACGTATCACAAAAAAATTCATTGGATTATTCTCTATACAATATCTTGCATCAAGATTTCAAGGAGCTCAGTTTGAACACTTTCAAGAGAAAATTAAAAAACTATTTGTTGAGGTATTGCTTCTACTCTGTCGATGAATTTAGAACACATTTTTGTGGTAATATTCAAAATATTCAAAATATTCAAAATATTCAAAATATTCAAAATATTCCAAATATTCCAAATATTCCAAATATTCCAAATATTCCAAATATTCCAAATATTCCAAATATTCCAAATATTCCAAATATTCCAAATATTCCAAATATTCCAAATATTCCAAATATTCCAAATATTCCAAATATTCCAAATATTCCAAATATTCCAAATATTCCAAATATTCCAAATATTCCAAATATTCCAAATATTTCAAATATTCCAAATATTCCAAATATTCCAAATATTCCAAATATTCCAAATATTCCAAATATTCCAAATATTCCAAATATTCCAAATATTCCAAATATTCCAAATATTCCAAATATTCAAAATATTCAAAATATTCAAAATATTCAGAATATTCAAAATATTCAAAATATTCAAAATATTCAAAATATTCAAAATATTCAAAATATTCAAAATATTCAAAATATTCAAAATATTCAAAATATTCAAAATATTCAAAATATTCAAAATATTCAAAATATTCAAAATATTCAAAATATTCAAAATATTCAAAATATTCAAAATATTCAAAATATTCAAAATATTCAAAATATTCAAAATATTCAAAATATTCAAAATATTCAAAATATTCAAAATATTCAAAATATTCAAAATATTCAAAATATTCAAAATATTCAAAATATTCAAAATATTCAAAATATTCAAAATATTCAAAATATTCAAAATATTCAAAATATTCAAAATATTCAAAATATTCAAAATATTCAAAATATTCAAAATATTCAAAATATTCAAAATATTCAAAATATTCAAAATATTCAAAATATTCAAAATATTCAAAATATTCAAAATATTCAAAATATTCAAAATATTCAAAATATTCAAAATATTCAAAATATTCAAAATATTCAAAATATTCAAAATATTCAAAATATTCAAAATATTCAAAATATTCAAAATATTCAAAATATTCAAAATATTCAAAATATTCAAAATATTCAAAATATTCAAAATATTCAAAATATTCAAAATATTCAAAATATTCAAAATATTCAAAATATTCAAAATATTCGAAATAATCGAAATATTCAAAATATTCAAAATATTCAAAATATTCAAAATATTCAAAATATTCAAAATATTCAAAATATTCAAAATAATCAAAATATTCAAAATATTCAAAATATTCAAAATATTCAAAATATTCAAAATATTCAAAATATTCAAAATATTCAAAATATTCAAAATATTCAAAATATTCAAAATATTCAAAATATTCAAAATATTCAAAATATTCAAAATATTCAAAATATTCAAAATATTCAAAATATTCAAAATATTCAAAATATTCAAAATATTCAAAATATTCAAAATATTCAAAATATTCAAAATATTCAAAATATTCAAAATATTCAAAATAATCGAAATAATCGAAATATTCAAAATATTCAAAATATTCAAAATATTCAAAATATTCAAAATATTCAAAATATTCAAAATATTCAAAATATTCAAAATATTCAAAATATTCAAAATATTCAAAATATTCAAAATATTCAAAATATTCAAAATATTCAAAATATTCAAAATATTCAAAATATTCAAAATATTCAAAATTCATTAATGACAGTTGACATTAATGACAGTTGACATTATTGACAGTTGACATTAATGACAGTTGACATTAATGACAGTTGACATTAATGACAGTTGACATTAATGATAGTAGACATTTATGACAGATTAGTACCA
Organism: Chrysomela aeneicollis; assembly: GCA_029955515.1. NCBI lineage: Eukaryota > Metazoa > Arthropoda > Insecta > Coleoptera > Chrysomelidae > Chrysomela > Chrysomela aeneicollis. Next base: position 4,301,513 of record JARUHQ010000025.1, read on the forward strand.
ACCCTAAAACGCTAAGAAGCTTCACCAATAGCTATATGGTCATAGGGCCGTTAATGGTGTCAGTCTTTTCGGTATTTTTATAAACCTATATCACGCTCACATATGCTAGGTTCAGTCGATTTCGACCGCGTGACCAGGTCTTTTTCGAGCGTCAAACCAGTTTTGTTGTACCTTTTATTTGAAATAACAAGTAAGTATAATAATTCTCGTAATTTTGTAACCACAGCTCGTATGTATACCAGCTCCAGAATATAATTTTGTTTTTGAATCATCTGTCCTGAGCCATAAGCCAACATTATCTCGAATTATTCTCTACTAAATTAACAGAAGCAAACTCTCATTTTTTCAACTTCACCCCTACCTATCACACCAAGTTCTTCACGAACTTTTCCAATAGAAATATTTTTTACTGCTGTACTACTAAACTGATATTTCACGACTGTTTTTGGTAGGACAATAAAGTACCTATACCTATATTGTTATTTTTATTTATTATCACATCTATTATGGAATACAATGAAAACTGTAGTGTAATCATAGTTTAATTTATACAATTTTTAAACAATTTACAATGAGTGCTAGTATGAGTTATCTCTACAGGTAGATGACTATCAGGGCTCGAATTCCTGATTTTGGACCTCTTTTTTTTTCGATTGACCTATGCCCTCACTGTTTTTGTTTACACTGTTGGAAATTAATTGTTACTTTAAACAACTTCTCATATCGTTAAAAAATTGTAGTCAAATTCAACAACAATTGTGTCTCAATTTCACTTTCACAATTTTCGATGTAGTTGTTAAATCAGTCAGTTATCGAATTCACTACTGATAATGTCAATACAACAGCAACAAGTTTGCATCAAATGAACAGATGAAATTCCTGTCCAAACAACTTGATATAAAAAAGGTAAGTACCTACATCATGGAGTAGATTGATGTGGACTCGTACATAAATTTTATTTACTCATGCCAATATTAATATTATTTTCGTTTTGTTTCAGTTGAGAATATTTTTCCTGATCTAGAGCAACAAATAACAATGTTTCGTCGGAATCTGCAAGCGCAATAATTTCACATTTGTTGAGAATTTTTCTTGGATTCTCTCTGTGATTATTGAAGTTTCGCTGCAAAAAAGTGAGTATAATCATATCAGTTTTATATTCACATTTTGAAATTATTATTATGGAAGTTTTACTACTTCTCATGCATATTTCATATATTTTTTACTATACTAATGAAGATAACTGCAACATCTAGGTTAAAACTGTTGAAGTTGTGATGTGATTATTTGTACAACTCTTCATTTCAGGTATTTGTTCGATGGATCGATTTTCACTTTCTTCGGATTTTTTCAAGCTATTACTGGGTAACAAAAAAGATAACAAAAACTGAGTTAAGTTGAAGAGAAATTAATGTACTGGTAAGATTCGTTCTGAATTATATTTTGAATGATAATGTACTATTCAGTTAATAAATCCAAGTGATTTCAAGAGTTAATTGGATTGAAAAATTCATGACCAAATGAATCCAAAATGAATTATTAATATAATTTTTGTTTCAGTAATTGAACGAGAGATACTCAACACTCCAGGAGGATAGGAATAAGTTGTCTCGGATGACAAACACAGACAGAGGTTGACCAGCATTGTGGTGAATCACGTGCCGCGATGTTCTTTCGATTTACTGACAGCTTTTGATGTGTTTTTGTGCCAATTGTGTTTTTTTTTCGTATTGTTGCTATGCAGAAAATAAAATGTCTTTCATGATATATGGTTATTTCAGTATTTTGAACTTTGAATTCTAGCAGTAGAATATTGTTGAAAATACACTGAGTTGTAGTACAATCGACAACTTTTTGTAGCTAAAACTACATTATGACGTGTGACTCATAACAACAAATTGAAGTGAAAATGACAATTTGTAATTGCTCAATTAACTTCAGAGAATACTGCGAACAGCTATAAGGTGAAGTAGAATTATTAACTTACTGTAGTTAATTCACCAATAAGACGTAGTAGCCATACGAAGAGGCGGTTGTTGAGACGAGCAATAACCATTATGGTGAAAATTAACTTCAAATACTCTTGATATTTCAACTATAAAATGTTGTAGACCTACTGGGACTCTATTTTTTTGCTGATTTAGCAACTAATTTCCAACAGTGTAGTGTTTAACTCACAAGCAACTCATGCAGCTAAAATCATACTCGTGAGAAGTGAATAAAATTTCGTCTAGTTGAACTATCTTACTTTACATTTTCTGTAAATGATGGACGTTATGATTGCTCAATTATGAGACATCCTATATTCTCGACATATAAGTATACACCATCTCTAGAAGCTCTACATTAATCCAGGTTATCCAACGGAGAGAAACAAACTTTCCCAAAATAAACAGTAATTTCCTTACCAAATTACCAGACTTATTTGCAGAAAGCTACATTTTCGCTGGATACATAAAATTACTATGTATTCTGCTCGAAGTTCTGTTTGCACTATAACGCGAAGTATACACATTTTCCTCCTGCTATTTCTTCAAGTTTCTAAGCGTCTCTCTCTTTCCCATTCCTGCAGAAGAGTTCTCCCCTCCACCCACCAACTCCTGACGTGCGGTTTTAAAACTTCCAGACATACTTTATAAATGGGGAGCATTAAGCAAAATGCTAGACTCGGCATTATGAGAGCCGGCTGCAACTTGCGGACGTATTTTCCCGGGTTTAAGGGGCAGAATTGCTGCGCTGGAAACAGCCAATGGAAATCTCAGAATTTTAATTGCATCTTAGGTTGCTTTTGTTTCCTCCTCTGAATTATTTCTCTTCGAATCGGGATAACTTCGGCTGATGGTGTGCTCTCCGTGAACGAGCCGTGGAATTGAGGAAGTTTCTTTTCGCATATTGAATTCTAATTTTCTGAGTTGAATGCGGATAATTACACTCCAGCGTTTTGCCAATTAACAGTTGAGAACTCAAATCGGCTTAGCAATTAGAGGACATAATTACGTTGACATATCCAGGATACTTATATTCATATAACAATTAAATATATAACCCGTACGTTTTGTTCACATACTACTGATAACTTTATTCGTCTGAGACTGATACGTTTCTGATTGAAAATGTTGAAATCCGTTGAAATTATATCGATTTTCAACGTAAATCCGAATTCTTCTATACATATCATGAAATAAACATTTTTCTGCAACCGACTCAAAAGTCGTCCATTTTTGTTTTCAAATCAGCTCTAGAAGAACTAGCCAGCACGTTTCTCTTGACTTATTCTGGGGCCACCTTCGAATTAACTGTAACTATTCAGTTGTTATGTGAATGTTGTACTTCCACTGTAATAACATTTGTTATCTCTCAAATGGAAATCATATCCTCCAATTCTAAATACCTGAATCTTTTAGACCAGGAGGAATACTGTTCAGTGCTTTCGATCGTTCTAAAATTACTGAATTATATACTGGTAGTAGCGTACTTAACCTGAACTCTTTCCGAAGACAGTAAATTCAGTAATATCAGAACGCGACTACAGTAAAAAAACTTAGGTGTAATTTCAGTCAAATGTATTTCAGAGCAAACACCGACTAATACAACATCTGAATATCAAAGTTGTGTTCTTTTTATTATACATTACACAGTGTTGAGTGATGCTGATTCCGATCTTAGTAGTGAAAAATGACACGAATGTGGTGAAGTAAAACGATTTTGAAACATAAAATCATAAGAAACACCAAATGGTTGGAATTTATTATCCTCTATGGTTACACCGTGTCATATCACTATGGAATCGGGGCGGTGTATGAATCATCAATTGGCCTAGTCCCTAGTACCAATGATAAGGATAAATAAGCCGATAGAGTTCGTTATCATCCTAATTGTCCCTAGATTTTAGTCTATGAATTATAATTCAATAGGTGATCCAACTTAGTAAAAAACACCGCAAGTGGTGAAGAAAAGCACTGATTTGCATAAACACACTCATGATATGGTGTTCCTTCACACCAGAAAAGTCTTCGCATGTACCTGCTCAGTGTTTAAACGCACCGAAGAGAATTTCGTGGAGGTAGAATTCAGCATAAAGAAAATCACACAATAAGCATCACACCACTGCGGTGTCAAATTGCACTTTTGAAAATTCTGAACACTATTGTTACTGACAACTGGGTTTGATCATTAAAAACACCCATGAGAAAGGTCACATAACACCTACTGTGGTGAATAATATGCCGATGTTTACTGACACTAAAACAATCAGGACCTCACAGGACACCAGACGGTGTTAGCTGGTGTGAGCTGGTGAAATTTTTTTTTCACTGTGTATAGACGACCTACAGAAAAAATACTATTTCGCTACCATTGGGCACACTGACTGAAAAAACGTTGCCAAATAGTTCAAAACCAAATATCGGTGGAGTGTTTTTCATAAACATAGAATGTCACGCAGAAAAAGCTTACTCCAATAATTCATACTGAGCCTACAAACATACCTTGTTCATTTCCAACAATATAATAAAAACACTTTCACTACTGCGATAGTTTTTGACGTCAACAAAGGACGCCTTGTACAAAATAGTTTGAAACAGACGACACGTGGAAAATGTTCACTACCCTTTGACGAATAATGGCTGAAATAATTTGTTTAAAATCGTTCAATTTACTTACGTTTTTTTCTCATCACCAACTGTGTCAAAATAGTGACAGAGTTTGATTTTTGTTTGCATTCAGTATTACGACGATTCTATGGAAAATAGATTGAAAACAACGTTCAATACCTAGTTAGAACACGTTGATAAACATTTGCTTCACGTTCTTATTCACTAACTGTGACAAAATAGTGACAGAATCACGTGAAAGAATTATTGATTCAAGAGTTGACATTTGAAAAAACATGCAGATTATAATAATAGATTCTTATACTCAAGTGATGTCCTTCTCAAATAATTCTGTGCGTCTTCGAATATGCCATCTATTAGTTTTGGAAAGTCCCCCGTTTCGTTGTGGTCATCAATGATAGCACAATTGGGAATATTAAATTTCAAACATTTGGTATTTCTTATGATTTTATGTTTCAGAATCGTTTAACTTCTTCACTTTCGTGTCATTTTTCACCACCAAGATTGGAATTACTACCACTCAACACTTAATAATTTTGAATTGTATAATAAAAAGGACACAACTTTGATATTCAGGTGTTGTATTCGTCGGAGTTTGCTCTAAAATCCATTTGATTGATATTACACACAAGTTTTTTTTACTGTGTAATTGATAGGAACCATTGTATTATCTGGGCTCTGTATATCAATCTACCGTGTCTATATGATGTTTAGAATCATTCAAGTTTGAAATTACCCTGTTTTCCGTTATAAAAAATCTGCTGAAATATTCCATCAATACGAAAGCAAATCCGCTAAATTGCCGATTTCCCACAAGGAGGTAATATTAATTGATTAGATTTTCATCTCCCTTATATGTAATCTCACTTATTAGTCATTAATTTTAATTTAATATATCACCAAAGTGTGCAGGGATAAATCGCGTAATAATTCCCTTGCAAAATTTTGAGGGGTTCCAGAAGTTCTCCCAAATATTGCCACTTAGACTTTTAGATTATAGAACTTTCCTCTAGTTCAGGTTTGATATGAATTCCATTCAATTAACAAAAGGATGAATTCAGAGCTCTATAGAATCTGTGGGATAATTATAACCAGGATTGCACATATTATTTATTGATTCAACGAATTATGTTTTGAATAAACTCTCCTTTCAATTCGTCGTTGAATTTACAAAAAATGGCGTACCTAGTTTTTTTTTCGCGGGTAAGCAAAAGCTGATTCATTTACTCCCAAAGTGATATAAGTACATCAATTCCTGATCTTTCAGAAATATCCATTTTTTTTTTTCGATAGTGACAACATGAAAAACTAGTAAACCTTAAGAAATTGTCCCAATCCTTGTACGCCACTTAGTATAATTCAACGAAGGATTGGAAATAAGTATATTCCATAGTTTCATAAAAAATAATGGTTGAAAAAGCTTTTCATAGCGCCAAAACCTTCATCTTACCACCAAAAACTGGGGATATTCGAATTGGAGTACTCATATTATGTATACCTTTTCAAACAATCTCATAAACCTGTCTTACTTTTATCAGGATTATCCGTATATCTCAAATACTATTCTTGAAATTCTAGAAATCTCGCACCCCCGGTATGATGCTTCCATAGAAGAAAAATTTACATTTGTAATAGGAGTAAAATAAAAGCGTATTGTTTCATTACGAGTCTGGAAATAGGGATTTTTCCGTGCGGGAAGTCATGCAAGCACGGAAAAATCATTTGTGGACGTGTAATGAACGATATTTTTTATTATACTTCGTTGAAAATTAAAACATATGAAAACATTTTTATTTCCACAGTTGTGGGAATGAAAAAACTTGTAACCACTAGAGTAAGAATATTGAAAATCAACTAACTATAACTATACTATATCAAAGCAGCATTAACATATACATTTTTTAATTTGAATTATTATTGATGGTTATGTTTATTGTTGAGAAAAAGCTCATTATCTACCACGTTGTCTAAATTTAAACGTATGAAATCATCTCTTCGACACGCACCAAAGATCCCAAACACTAAAATTGCATTTGGTAGTACATATTGTTCATCTGGAGCTTCACATAAAAATTTTGTTACTTGTTCTGCTGTCAAAACTTTGGACTTTTTTGGAATATATTCTATAGCTTGACACTTCAGGAAAGCAATAGTTTTTGGATATTTGTTGATGTCATTATCTTTAATGGCTAAACAACTCATTAGCATTGAGAATCGACTCCATAACGTGGAAGATTTCATAGATTTAGCTTTTTCGACAAAATAAACTAGAAGAATATCGTCACTTATTGTGGATTCATGCAGTACCAAGTAAGAATTATCAAGTAAGAATTATCAATTAACAATTATCAATTATCAAGTATTAGAAATGTGGTATTCATGCACCCAAATTTAACAATTATAAGGAAAAAAGTAAGCATGCGAATTATTTTTAGTTTCTATAGCATTTTTCTCTCTGGAATCGAAATATAACATATTTTTCTTTAATTCACGATGTTTAGTGAAATGGAAGAGGCTATTGAGTTTTCTTTCATTTCAACGAATAGTAATAAAGGAAGATGATCCGCCAATCCCATAAATAGGTATGTGCAAAAAAGAAAAAGGGGTGTTTGATAATCTCATAAAATACCTAGATGGTCTTGCAAGTCCAAGGTGCGTATTTTTCATATACAAGGATGTGCCCTTAACCAAAATAACATCATTTATTCAATGCAAAATGAATGAAATTACGAAAAATATATAATTTCCATCATTGGACTGACCAATCCGCGGTCACCTGCGCACTAGCTGCGCACTAGAAGAAAATCTGGTTCAATTAATTCAAAAACTTCTACTTGTTAATTCTTAATTGATAATTTTCAATCGATAATTGTTACTTAGTGCTGCATGAATCCACACTTACAGTTTTGATTTCGTTCAAATTTCGCCATTCTGTAAAAAAATGATATTCGTGTTCATATCTCGACCTGGATTTTACTGGTAATAAATTCGCGGTCGCTTGCTCTAGGATATTATCGGGAATTTCTGGAATTTCTTCTGAGTTCATTTTGTTGGCATACAATTGATTGACAGTATTTGGCATGTATGATTTGTTTCCATGGTTATTCTCAAAGTTTTTCCGTGCGCTGTTACCGGGCGCTAGCCCTAAAATGCCCATCTTACAATATTACTGATATATATGAAAATAAAGTGATTTCAAAGAAGTTTAATTAAAAATGGTTTTTCTCTTATGTGTGTTCACTATATCTAGGTACTTCATACCGGAAGAAAAATATTGACTCTGTTCATTTGATGATGTGAATGAGTGAAGGTGGAAATATGGAATACCATTTCGTTCATTGAACAAAATTTCTTATAATATAGGTTTAGTAACCCGCATTGTTTTCTGAGAATGTTCAATAAGAGCAGACAGTTAGGAGGTATCTAGAAGGAAATATATAACATAACTTCATTCATACAAATAATGAAAATTGGAATGACGTCTAAGTTTCAAAATTCATGATGAATAAAATATCACCTCATAGTAACAATATAATCAGAATGGAATGCAGTAAAAAAGAAACAAGTAATACTCCACAACAACAAATCGAGTAGCAATAAAGATAATAGTAACAATTCGATAGGAAATATCGAATCAACCCTTCTGAACTGAAGAAAAAAAAAACTTAAGTTCCTATAAATCACTTGATACAGGATTTTATGGTATTCGCATTCAATTCATTCTGATTTTGTTTAAGAGTTATGAGATCACGATGCAGTCACTATAGAAACGATACGATATTATAAGACTCTAATTTTTTATTGTTCCGAAATAGTATATTATGATACAAGTTTTATAAGACGCTATTTTATCGCACGCGTTGTTTGGAGTACGACGAGCGAAGCGAGGAGTGCTCCAAGTGAACAAGTGCGACAACGTGTCTTATAAAACGTTTGTCATGTGCAATTTTTTCTATTTTGAATTGAATTGATGGAAAAATGGATTTAATATCGATAAATAATAGAAACATCTTCGATTGGTAACAATTATGACATTGAAATAATTAAAATCTGACGCACAAGCGTAAAGCCCAGTTTACAGTTGAGCGATTTAGATTATTGCAATACCAGCGGTGAAAATTTCAATGTTGTTATTGGTCAATTTAAATCAAAATACACTCTCAATTGAAATTTACCAATTAAAACATTGAGTTTTTCACTGCTAATATCACCAAATCCAAATCGCTCAGGAGTAAGCTGGGCCTAACTCTTCTGACTTTCATTTGACAGTTCGATTGTACCAACTTGCGAATAATAAAAAATGCGTATCGAAATAGAAGCTATTTCGACACGCATTTGCGTTGCACAATGACTTCATTATACAACCAAAATAAAAAAAAATATTTTGGATATGTAGGATATTTAGACATATATGATTAATTCAATAGTTTGTCTTTCGCATCTTCCGATTTCCATAGTTTTTTGAAAATCAGTACCCAATTCAAAAAATGACTATGTATGATGACTATGTGAGAATAAGTTGTGTGGAACCGAGTGAATATCTCGGCAACCATTCATTGGATTTTTTAATGTTTGATGTCAACTTTATTATTTCAAATGGAACACCCTATATATTTTTGAAAAATTTACAAGAAAAATTTTAGACGAATTCATCGATGTATGATTTGTTATTTTTAATTTCAATAAAAATATATACAGGCCGTATTTTTCATGTCATATATCCGAGCATATTGGCATATCATGAATGGGACCGAATAAAACTTAAAATATTTTTTACTAAATTTTCTTTGTAAAACGTGAAATGAAGAAATAACGGAAAGGGGGGCGGACTGTTGATCCTAACTGCATATAACTGATATAAAAAATTCATTATTTGCATAGGTAGCGAAAATTTTCTTCTCAAGTTGAATACCTATAATTGTTTACGATGATTAGTGAAAGAAGTTATAATTTGATATTTTTTCAAGCAATTCCTTATTCGATATAAATTCTGTGTTCCCTAACAAATCCAATATTGATATTAATCAGTCGTAGAAAAATAACAAATTTTATCCCCAAACATAATAAAATATCACTTACCCGTTGAACAATACTTGATAATCACGATGTGGACACCATAAAATTTCGAATCGGACTAAATAATATATTCAAAATAATATCAGATGATCCAACCGAAATGTACATGTAGCAGAACTAGAAAATCAGGTTGTGTGCTGGACATCGCAATTGTTCGAAAAAGGGTGGCATTCGTTTCTTGAAAACTCGAACTCCCTATGTGCCCCCAAGTAAAAGGCCCATTATCCCTTGCCGGTTCTGAACTGACCCTTTCTTGAGTCCTTGATTCCCACATGTGGGCTCTGAGGAACAGGTTTGACTGACCAGTGTTATTTTTTATGTTCACATTTCTAACCTGATTCATATACAATATATAACGCGAAGGGTATTTTGTGGGTATTGTCCGCTACAAAGGGATGATTTTCGGAGGGCTACTGGCTAGCCCATTGGACAAAATAACGAAAATGTGTACTTACATCTACTACTACTACTACTACTACTACTAGTTCACGAATTGTGTGATTATAAATGGAAATGCTGGAAATGAACTGATCAATCCCTATTTGATTGAATTCTACGAAAGTGCAGAAGGGCAATTTTTTTATTTTATTTTGTCCCTACAATTCTGAGTTGCAAGGTCTACGCAGTGGGCCGCGTTCCAAGAAGCACTTGTAATTCAATGTATTTCAATATAATTCAATGTGATTCAATGTTCTGCTTGGTATTTGACAGGAAAGTAGTTGTTTTCTGCTCGTGGTCTACCAGTCATTCAAACTGTTTTTGATTGAACAAGACGAGATTTGCCTTTCTTTCTAAACTACACAACACTAATTACGTCGCACCCCGAAATTTTGCCCCTGTTTAAATTTTAATAATTTTTTTCTTCTCTGAACAATTTGAATTCTGTTCGCACTGTTCGCTAGCTCAGTCCTTCAGCATTAATCTCGTACTTCTTCGATACATAAGGTTATTTCCATAAAATTGCTACAGGATGTTTTTTGGAACTGTGCAAAATTTCTAAATTTTCAAAAGGATCCCAAATGAAGAAACACAGTTTTTTTTTCATTTTTAACAGCAGAGGCATGAAGATTATCCAATTACCTTTGGCCATTTCCAAAATTGTCTTCTGATCACTTTTACTTACAGAGTGATCTCAAAAAATCAATTTTTTGGTTTCGCAGTCATAACTTTTTTCCTCATCAACCGATTTTCAAAATGTCAGACTCAATTTGAAGCTGAAACCTCATATGAGAAGATTTGAGGATCATAAATAACTCAAGATGAACATTCAAGGTCGAGGGTTTCCTCAAAGGTGACCCAAATCTGAAACACTCTGTAAATCCCGACTGGGAGGAGAATTAAATGAAAATCAACTTGTTTTCGGAAGAATCTTTCATTTTGGATACATCCAGATCTTTTTTTTCTTTCAGTAGTCAAATATTGTGCGTAAGAAAACAGAACTGAAACGCCATGTTGTAGAAAAAAAATCAGCCCAAAAAATACATGGTCCGTAACCAACGTTCTCGTGAAAATAAAGATCAGGACAGAAAAAACTATTCGTAGGTTTTTTTTTTCTGAAGATATGACTTCATGAAAAAATTAAAAATTAAAAAAAAATCTGAATACAAAAAAATTTCAGGGTAACCTTCTCACTCCCTATACAAAGTATTCCATCATGTTTTGGATTATTTTCAAAGAACTTAATTTTTCAGACCCCAAAAACAAATTTTATACGTACGCCTATGAAACAAATTTTGTTATCACTTTGATCAACTTTTTCCGCTGAACACAGCTATGGGTACCGCTTGTCTCGATTGTGAAAAATAATTTTTTTTCGCACTGTATGTACATCAAACTATGATAATTGGAGTACCCGAGTTTGGGCGATTCTTAGTAGTTTTGTACGAAACTCACGAAAATTATATGTAAAAAAATCACAAAAATCTCCTTCCCCTTCATCCGTACCCAAAGTACCTCAAGGGGGGAAGAGGGGTGAAAGAATTTATTTTTTTTCAATCTTCGATCCCGATGTGGGGGTCAGGTGAAATATGTTTACAGATATTATTAACCGTTCGACCAGCATAAATTTTACCCGCAAAAAAAATTTTGGGGCAGGAGGAGGTCAAAAAAATTTTTTTCAGTCTTTTTGGTGGTGATTTCGGGGTGCGACGTAATTAGTGTTGCGTAGTTTATTTAGATACTTCGTTCAATGTAATGCGGCTTTTTCATTTTGAATACATCATCTATCTCAACGCACGGAGCCGCGTTTGAAGAGACACTTGGAATTAGCGACACCATGCGGCGAAAGAAATAAACACTACAGAAACACTCCAGAAACAAATGTTCTATGTCTCACAAGGCTGATAACTCGACTAGGCTGATAAATGAAAAATAAATAAGTCAAAAAAAAAAGAATGTGAATCGTTGCATGGACTACGAGCAGATATGATACAATGTTCTGCGTGGTATTTACCAGGAAAGTAGTTGTTTTCTGCTCGTAGTCTATTATACACTCAACTTCAAACTATGTTTGATAATTTTGATTTGATAGACTATTTTTCCGTTCAGCATCAACTTATATTTGTCAATATTTCCTGCTGATGGCTGAAGGCTGAAGTATTCCTGGTTGCATGATTCTTTCATATTCATGACATTTGTGCTGGCATTTGGTATTGGATATCAGTGAAATCGTTTGTGCAAACGAAGACAATTCAGTGATTCACATCTCGAATCGAAACCACCTGAAATTATAGAGCTAAAAAAATGTTTGGTCGTAGGTAAAATCGTGTACAAAACTCGTTGAAAAGTGCATTCCTTGCACTCGTTACGAACTACTACTTGTGTAGAATGTGTCACCTTCCACACTCGTTACGTAATATAATATTCCGATTTGCAAGTCGGAATTTAGTAATATTCCGAGTTGCAACTCGAATTTTAACAATTTTACGAGAAGCAACTCGGAATTTAGTAATTTTCCGAGTGCAACTCGGAATTTAGTAATTTTGAGAGTTGCAACTCGGAATTGAATAATTTTCCGAGTTACGGATTTCAGTGATTTTCCGAGTTGCAACTCGGAATTATAAAGAAAAATAAAAATAAAGAAATAATGACCCTTCTACGCTTCCGTAGAATTCATGGTATACGTGTACAATGTTTTAGAGAACACGTTGAATTTTCGTTTCAATATCATGAGTTGAAAACAATTTTTCAGTTGGCATCAATCATATGGATGAAATGGTACAATAATTATACTATTACTAGTGGGCCGAGAAACTTATTCTGGATACGAAGAAGTGAAGTAAAGCATACTATCAGACCATCATTTCTTTGACCGATGAAAAGAGCAATAATAGTTCCTGATAGCAATTGAAAACAGCTATTTGTGATAGATCGTCGCTCGAAAAAGGCAGTTATCGAAGATAATATCTTTTCAATTTCTACAAATCATAATATTCTTCATCTAAATCATTAATTTCTTCAATTATTCACTATTATATTTGAATTCAATCCAATAATTCATACATCCAACAGAAGAGAAGGAAAAATGACTCATAGATTAGAAAAGAATTACCCTGTCCATCTATCGAACCGGGCTGGCAGCTTGAGAAGTCAAGCTTCGAACCCGTTGGCTATTGAGTCTACTTGCAAACTTATGTCTATCCCACAGTTATAATACGTTATGAACCAAACAGATATAGTCGAACTTATTTTTGTTTTATATTCAACTGATGTTTTTTGAGAAATACAACAAATTTATGATACTCACTTTGATATCTTTGGCATTGAAGCATTTCATGGTACCATTCACAATATTATTCTCTATCATACAACAGAATTATAAGTTCGTTTGCAACAATGATGGATGCGAGCGCAAACATCATTGTCACTCAATGACATTGACATTATTTCCGCGCACGAGCGGCAATGCTGTCACTTAATGACTTTTCTCGGATAAAGTCAACTGTGTGTTGAAATTTGAAAGCGTCAAAGGCTTCTTTGTGTGTGTTAAATTTGGTGAAGTGACTTTTTGAATCTAAGATGGTCGGTGAAATCACAGCATTATTGATGATATCCTCCCTAAGATTTATTCTCCCACTCGATCGAATCAAGTCATTTTTATCAATGAATGGTAATATAACTGTAAAATCCATGAATCTGTATCTTCCATTCTCTCAACTTTCAAACTCTGAAACATGTTTTTTTTTGACCGCATGAGAGGAACACCTACATAATGATCGTGGAGGAACATCGTGCAAGCCAGTAAAAGGATATTGGAAAAGGAAAAAAACTGTCTAGGAAGTGTGGACCAGAATTTCGCCGTTCGATGAAAAAAAATTGAAACAGTGCATTTCGGGAGGTCTCGGGCTTGCGTTCGTCTTGTCTGTGTGCTCGGAATTGCTCGTAGCGGAATGATAGACGCTTGTATTGTAGTTCTCATAATTTTCTTCTTTTCATTCTGATATCCTTTTTTTTTCTTTCTTTCGAAAACCCAATAGAAAAACTATAGTCACAAAAATTATAAAATTTCATTTGTTATTCTCATTATAGAATACAAGACAAGCAATCACCAACATCATACCTAATTGAAAATTACCAGAAATTCGGTGAAACATTTTCTTTGCGTTTCCAAGGATGAATTTAAGTAAAAGTAATATTCTTTTGTGCTGAAAAGTGTTGGAAACATGTGAATATATGCGTGTGTAGGGTTTTAGTTGAAAGAAGGATGAATTTTGTATGTTTATAATAGCAGAAATCTTAGATGTCAAATGGTGCATTTTTGAGACAAAATGAGGCCGTATCTACGAAAAAACTTGAGACCGCCGCGTTTTTATTCGTGGTCAGGTGGCCAAAATACGAAAGTTCCCTAAAATTTTGTTTTTAATTCCTAGGAGTGCGATAAACGATTCACCTATCATTCTCATTGTCATTTCTATTTCTTCTGTAAGATCTTCGTAGATCTCGAACTCCGTAAATGATGCGATCCTTTTAGACCTTGTTTTTTTTTCATTTTCGGCAGACTTCTTCCAGTATCAGTTGATCTTGCGCATATGTTTGCTTTTAATCCTCCATATCAAGGTGGAACTGTAGACTTTTGCATACTTGATTTCATACCGTAGTAATATTTCCTGAAATTACCAGAGATGGCGCCATATACACTGTGTCGGTAAAACAGAAACTGAAATAGAAATATTGATAATTATTCCAGATTTACTGGAAGTCTAGTGTTTCAAAGTCGTTTCAATTCACGCCCGTCAGATTGTAACTACAGAAATACATATACAGAAATCTACATTGAAAGTCGATCTCACCGCCATCTTCATTCAATTCGTGAAAATATTACTAGGTACCTTCTCAAACGGTCCAGAAGTTTTTCGCAGAAACAATTGAAGAGCTGTTTCACTATCCTATATTCATCTTGCTCCGAATAATCTTTTTCTGACATATTTACAGTCTGACAAATCGAAAACTCTTCTTCTCGTGGGATTTTCTTATACTGTGAAAAATCATCTTTATTCACGTTAACTTCAAGGTTAGCTGAAGAACCATGATAGTAATGAATTGGTAATATTTGGTAGTGATATCGAATTGAAGGTCAGTAACAACTATATACACATAATCAACGTCAATTCATATATAATAATTGGGTGATAACCCATATATCATAAAACATTATATTTCTATGAAAACCAGAAAATATTCAACAGTCGTCTAGTGAATATAGTATATTACACAACAAGTGTGGAAAGTGACATATTTCACACGAGTAGTCGTTTAGCACAAGCCGCGTAGCGGTGAGTGCGGAAACGTAACGAGTGAAGGAAATGCACTTTCCAACAAGTTTTGTACACTATTTTTCCTACGACTCCGAATACTTTCATTTCGCGGCAGGTCTTGTCAAAAATGTAACTTGAGCGGTCTCTATAATTTCAGGTGGTTTTGATTCGATATCAAGTACTGTTTATTTCCATATTCAAGATGATATTTTGATGTGAATTACTGATTGATTGAGTTAGTTTAGTTTGGACAAATTGTATTGATATTGACACCAGCGTACATAAACAAGCTTGCGCCATACGCCTGATAGCGCTAGTAATCACGCAACCAGGATTACAGAACCATAGAAATACGTCGTGCGCAAGCGCGTACGAGTTACTCGAGTTAGTGCGTCCTTGACTCCTTGCAAACATCTGTGATTGGCGATACCAAAGAATCTTCTCTTTGGTGATACTGTTATATCATCCTGATGCAAGTAGCAAGCCGCGTATAAAACTGTAGCCGTACTCTTTTGAATGATCTCACCCGCTTTCATCAACATCGAAATAGTTCCCAGCAAAGAGTAGTGGTTCCAGTTTTGAAGTTAATTCAGAGGTAATGTATCAGACACATTGAAATTAATACATAAAGAATTCTCGGTATAATTTAAAAGGAGACAGAAATTTCAATAAATAATATGAATTTGATTTGAGAACGCTTATATTAACAGTGAGTACCTTCACAATGTACCTGATAATTTCTATCAGTTCAGGCGACCGTTGTGATATTTTTCATATCAACACTGGTGCTTTTTTTCTTTCAAATAAACAATATTATGGTGATATGGGCTACTTTCTGAATAACAAGTGTGATTATTGACGTTTTCATACGTGGTCGTAGGAAAACTGAATTACTAAAATGACACTTAATTTTGTTATCCTCACAACTCTGTCAGAACGAATGCGCACTTCCTCAATTTTGCATGTTGGCAGGATCTTGAGTCAGTGACTTGAATTGATGATGGAGGCATAATTTTGTGCGATTCATTCGTTTCAACAAAACCCAACTGGAATTAATGCATGAAAAGTATTTGGTATGTACGAACTTTCTCAATTTCCTTAGAAATTCCATTCTTGTATCCTGTCGACGCCCTGAAGCGAGATTCATCTATATTATATAACAGTGCGATATTAGATATGCAAATGAAACTCCCCAGCGTTCCTGGCGGCAACACACTCAACTAATTGGCAACTTCTTAATGTCGTTTATACTTACTTTGCCAAGCAAGGCACGTCTCTTTGATAAATTTACTTCACTATATTCTAATACAATTCGCTCAGAAGACATTGTTCGTACCCTCAGAGTTGGGCCTTCATCAGGATTTGTTGAGAACGTCGACACCCTCAGGAGGTGCTCGTATAGAATACCACCTCTATTTAAAGTGTATGAAAAATAGAAGGAAAATAATATACACGGTGTTTCATTAGTATATTGCACGAAACATTGAGGTCATATTTTTTGGGTCTAAATAAAAGAAAAATATCATTTGATATGTGCGAAAACAATTGTGGAATATCATTAAGTTAATAAACGTACACAGTGAAAAAAAATACACCAGGTCACACCAGCTAACACCATCTGGTGTATCCTGAGGTCCTGATTGTTTCAGTGTCTGTAACCAGTGTTTTTAATAATCAAACCCAGTTTTCAGTAACACTAGTGTTTAGCAGAATGAACACTTTAGTGGTGTTCTTTATGCATTTCCAAAAGTGCGATTCGACACCGCATTGGTGTGATGCACATTATGTGATTTTCTTGATGCTGAATCCTACCTCCACGAAATTCTCTTCGGTGCGTAAAGCACTGAGCGCCCAGATAACACACATTCGCCTAAGGACGTCCTCTAATAGTCGCCAAAAGACTGTAGAGGATGTTCTATATTCTACATCCTGAGAATGTCACTAGGCTCAGAATTTTCGACATAATTGTCGCACATTAGTCCTCCGAGCGGAAGCCTGAGGATGTAGATATGTGTGGGCCTAAGGACGTCCTCTAATAGTCGCCAAAAGACTGTAGGAGGATGTTCTATATTCTACATCCTGAGAACGTCACTAGGCTCAGAATTTTTGACATAATTGTCCCACATTAGTCTTTTCAGCGGCAGCCTGGGGATGTGGATATGTGTGGGCCTATATGGATGTATTCTGATGATATTTTCGTCTTTAAATATGTATAGGTACTCATGTGAAGTTAGGAGCAATTGACCGGAGTATGTTCTAATCATAAAAATAATTGAAAAAGGTAAATATTTTTATGTAAATTTCATCTCCTCCAAGTCACGAGATATATATACTTATATATTTTTTTAAATCGAGTTACAAATTATCAAAATCGGACGAAGCGTTCTTTATTATTGAATTAATTTTTTAATTATTCGATATTGGTTGGTTCTCCACTCCATATGAATTTCCCAATTTAGAAGTGAGCAACATATATCAAGAAAAATTATCTTGTCCATTATTATCGAAAAAAAAAAAATTAAGTATTCCAATTTTAGTAATAAAAATCCTTGAAAATAATTGTTGTTCAAATCACATTGGAAGTTAAACATTTATAAGTTCACGGAATAGCGACATTGCAATGAGGAGGTAAGTTGAATCACAGAAGTCAAGCAACGACAGCAGTGGCTAGGATTTGGATGGGTGACCATGATAGCGATGATTTTTTTTAATTTTTTTCATTTTCATTAGTTCTCAGATATGCTCAAAAGTCATTCTGAGAATAATAAAAACTCAAAAAAGGCATAACTGGAGTGAATAAAAAAAGTAAGACCTCGTGGGGATCTTCTGAGACGTTATTTGAACGTGGAAAATGGTAACAGGAGGACGTCCTAGGGACGTTCTTTGAAAGCCTCTCGACGTATTGAGGACGTTAATGTGACCGCCTCAGAAGATCCTCAAAAGGTTTTTGTGTTATCTGGGCGAAGACTTTTCTGGTGAGAAGGAACACTATAACATGAGTGTGTTCATACAAATCAGTGCTTTTCTTAAACACCTCCGGATATATAATTCATAAGATGATATACTAGTCTCAGAAGAATCTAGGGACAAATTGGATGATAAAAAACTGTTTCGGTTTATTTATCCTGATCAGTGGTACTAGGGACTAGGCCAATTGATACTGATCTATATCAAAATCATCTAATATATCTAGCCCAATATTGAAATCAGGTACGGTAGGAAGGACGTCAATGCCACCTATTGGCAAAAGTTTCAAGGTTCTAAGACCGAACAGATGAGCTCATGAAATTCACACCATTTAGATGCCTACATACAATATTTTTTTCAACAATTTATATCAAAGCAGGTGTTTTCAGGATGCAATACTTAACGAATGATCATTGCCACCAAATTAGATGATTTGTACTGATTTGTCAAATGGAAATCAGAAGAGTTAGGTCCAGTTTGCTGCTAATTGATGTTGGATTTGGTGATACTTGTAGTAAAGGCGCATTGTTGTTATTGGTCAATTTCGATTTATATTGTGATTGAATTTCAATCGACCAATAACAACAATAAAGACGTTGCATTTTTCACCGCTAGTATCGCAAGAGCCAAAATCGCTTAGCAGTAAACTGGGCCTTATGCTCAGACGAATAAAAAGCAAAGACCGGTATTTTCCATCCTTTTCATGATGCCAACACGACGCTCAAACCTTCTTGTGTCCACGATATTCTTATCGTTCGGACCAACTCGCCGTTTTCGTGTTTCGTACAAGTTTCTCAGATTGTTTACGATTCATGACGTGATCATTCGTGTTGTCGTATTATCGTTCTCAAAGCGTTGACATGTGCATTTTTTTATCGATTAACATACTGCTTTTCACTCAAAAGAGTAAAACATTGTTTTATTTGTGTTTAAAAGCAGGTTTCTGGGATTGAAGTGTCAATCGTGTCATTTCATTGGTGAATGTTTGGGAATAGAATAATGTGGAATAATGTATAAATATTTATTTTATTCAAGATAATGAATATTTTCAGCTGATCGAAATTTTATTTCACAATTTCCTTCATGTAGAATATAATACAAAGGAACAATGATGAATCTAATATGTTTCAGAGAATCAATTCTTGTTATATTTCTATAAATTTCATTTCGCACGACTATAAACAAAAAGAGTCAACATTACCGCCCGCTCTCCTCCTCTCTCCCCGATACCAAGAGAGATAGTTAGATCTTGCTTTCAAACAATGTAATGCATTAGAGCAGTGTTTTTCAATCTGTGGGTCGAAGCATTACTAGGGGGGTCTCCAGCTAAAAGATAAAGTCAATTCAAATCAAAAACAAAATTTCAGTGAGAAGGATGTGCTTGTTTATTTTTCAAAAGTATATCAAAATGAGGTGCTATTTTTAAAACGTCAATAATCAAATCGTTTTCAAATTGCAGTATATTTCTCTTTTTAGTTTTAATATCTACCATCGAAGGAAATATGAAGTGGCGCATGACACTAATAATTTCAGAGCTTCCCTTATACCAGCTCTGGATATTCGTGTTTTTTTTTCATCCAAAATACGTCGACACTTCGTGAAAAAAATTGTCTGCGAAAAATCTAGAAAGAATTCTTTCATTTTTGTGGTGACATCAGCCATATCTATTGAATTGTCCATAAAAGGGTTTAATTTCTATCTACGCCCATTGTTAGCTTCAGAATGCAAGTCTGGAAAGTATGCCAAAAGTTTCTCTTGCAAATTATGCAAGCTCTCTATCATAAAATTAATGTGAGCTGATACTGCAAAACTTTGGTATGTTGCATCATCTTCAATAATCTTCTGAACACATGGAAAATATTCGAACATTTTGTTCTGCAGAGAAGTTGACCACAACCGAAGTTTTGCGTTTTACTTTATCTTTAGCTGTTAAAATATTTTCTTCTCTTCCTTGATTGAATAGAAATATATAAATGTACCAAAATAGGAAAAAATAATTATCCAACGCCTAACCTAATGTATGTAATGAAATTATTGTTTTGGCTTTTTATGACACAGGGGGTCGCCAGAATATTTCAACCTGTAAAGGGGTCGCGAAATCAAAAAGATTGAAAAACACTGCATTAGAGAAATGCCAGTCCATGTATTTTATTGGTCTGAGGCCTTATGCTTGCGCAGTATGGTCGTATGAACTGACAAAATTCGTCAAATATCGTATATTTGAATTTCATCATTGGTGCCAATCGAATATGTTTCTGTTATTAATCGATATTGAATCAATTTTTTCAATAATGCAGAATAGAAAAAAATATAAATGACACATGTCGCTATAGCTAATCGTACTGCAAAAACGCGTATACCACAAAATAGCGTCTTATAAATCTTGTTTCGTAATATACTCATTATTTTTAAAGTGAAAGACCAGAACGGGTGATTGAACATGTAAAACGATTGACTCACCTATCAGTTTGGAAATAGTATATTATGATACAAGTTTTATGAGACGCTATTTTGTCGCACGCGTTGTTTGGAGTACGACGAGCGAAGCGATGAGTGCTCCAAGTGAACAAGTGCGACAACGTGTCTTATAAAACGTGTGTCATATGCAATTTCGGACCAACTCGCCGTTTTCGTGTTTCGTACAAGTTTCTCAGATTGTTTACGATTCATGACGTGATCATTCGTGTTGTCGTATTATCGTTCTCAAAGCGTTGACATGTGCATTTTTTTATCGATTAACATACTGCTTTTCACTCAAAAGAGTAAAACATTGTTTTATTTGTGTTTAAAAGCAGGTTTCTGGGATTGAAGTGTCAATCGTGTCATTTCATTGGTGAATGTTTGGGAATAGAATAATGTGGAATAATGTATAAATATTTATTTTATTCAAGATAATGAATATTTTCAGCTGATCGAAATTTTATTTCACAATTTCCTTCATGTAGAATATAATACAAAGGAACAATGATGAATCTAATATGTTTCAGAGAATCAATTCTTGTTATATTTCTATAAATTTCATTTCGCACGACTATAAACAAAAAGAGTCAACATTACCGCCCGCTCTCCTCCTCTCTCCCCGATACCAAGAGAGATAGTTAGATCTTGCTTTCAAACAATGTAATGCATTAGAGCAGTGTTTTTCAATCTGTGGGTCGAAGCATTACTAGGGGGGTCTCCAGCTAAAAGATAAAGTCAATTCAAATCAAAAACAAAATTTCAGTGAGAAGGATGTGCTTGTTTATTTTTCAAAAGTATATCAAAATGAGGTGCTATTTTTAAAACGTCAATAATCAAATCGTTTTCAAATTGCAGTATATTTCTCTTTTTAGTTTTAATATCTACCATCGAAGGAAATATGAAGTGGCGCATGACACTAATAATTTCAGAGCTTCCCTTATACCAGCTCTGGATATTCGTGTTTTTTTTTCATCCAAAATACGTCGACACTTCGTGAAAAAAATTGTCTGCGAAAAATCTAGAAAGAATTCTTTCATTTTTGTGGTGACATCAGCCATATCTATTGAATTGTCCATAAAAGGGTTTAATTTCTATCTACGCCCATTGTTAGCTTCAGAATGCAAGTCTGGAAAGTATGCCAAAAGTTTCTCTTGCAAATTATGCAAGCTCTCTATCATAAAATTAATGTGAGCTGATACTGCAAAACTTTGGTATGTTGCATCATCTTCAATAATCTTCTGAACACATGGAAAATATTCGAACATTTTGTTCTGCAGAGAAGTTGACCACAACCGAAGTTTTGCGTTTTACTTTATCTTTAGCTGTTAAAATATTTTCTTCTCTTCCTTGATTGAATAGAAATATATAAATGTACCAAAATAGGAAAAAATAATTATCCAACGCCTAACCTAATGTATGTAATGAAATTATTGTTTTGGCTTTTTATGACACAGGGGGTCGCCAGAATATTTCAACCTGTAAAGGGGTCGCGAAATCAAAAAGATTGAAAAACACTGCATTAGAGAAATGCCAGTCCATGTATTTTATTGGTCTGAGGCCTTATGCTTGCGCAGTATGGTCGTATGAACTGACAAAATTCGTCAAATATCGTATATTTGAATTTCATCATTGGTGCCAATCGAATATGTTTCTGTTATTAATCGATATTGAATCAATTTTTTCAATAATGCAGAATAGAAAAAAATATAAATGACACATGTCGCTATAGCTAATCGTACTGCAAAAACGCGTATACCACAAAATAGCGTCTTATAAATCTTGTTTCGTAATATACTCATTATTTTTAAAGTGAAAGACCAGAACGGGTGATTGAACATGTAAAACGATTGACTCACCTATCAGTTTGGAAATAGTATATTATGATACAAGTTTTATGAGACGCTATTTTGTCGCACGCGTTGTTTGGAGTACGACGAGCGAAGCGATGAGTGCTCCAAGTGAACAAGTGCGACAACGTGTCTTATAAAACGTGTGTCATATGCAATTTTTTCTATTTTTGAATTGATTTGAAGAAATAAATGGATTTAATATCGATAAATCATAGAAACATCTTCGATTGGTAACAATGATGACATTGAAATAATTAAAATCTGACGCACAAGCGGAAAGCCCAGTTTACAGTTGAGCAATTTTGATTATTGCAATACCAGCAGTGAAAATTTCAATGTTGTTATTGTTTTTATTGGTCAATTTGAATCAAATAAAATTCTGAATTGAAATTTACCAATTAAAACATTGAGTTTTTCACTGCTAATATCACCAAATCCAATTCGCTCAGAAGTAAGCTGGGCTTAACTCTTCTGACTTTCATTTGACAGTTCGATTGTACCAATCTAAGAATAATAAAAAATGCGTATCTAAATACGCATTTGCGTTGCACAATGACTCCATTATACAACCAAAATAGAAAAATATATTTTTATTGATTAACACTTTGTATGCATAGAAGATTTTTTAGAAGAAATATATTGTAGTGCATCCAATTTTGAGTGTCAATTTCAGATGAAGCTTTTTATTCTTGCACACATTTTTCTGCTAGTTCTACTTTTTGTGATATTTCTCATGGAGTAGATATTTTAGAAAATTCTACCATCGTTTTATATTAACTATGCAACACTAATTACGTCGCACCCCAAAATTTTGCCCCTATTGAAATTTGAATAATTTTTTTCTGCTTTGAACAATTTTAATTCTGTAAGCTAAAAACTCGTACTTCTTTGATACATGAGGTTTTCTCCACATAATTGCTACAGGATGTTACTCGAAACTGTGTAAAATTTCCGAATTTTCAAAAGGATACAAAATGAGGAAAAACAGTTTTTTTTTAATTTAACAGCAAATGCATGAAGATGATCTCATCACCTTGAGCCATCTCCAGAATTGTCTTCCTATCTCTTTTATTCACAGAGTGATCTCAAAAAAATTACTTTTTGTTTTTGCAGTCATAACTTTTTTCCTCTT
The DNA here is from genome assembly GCA_029955515.1 of Chrysomela aeneicollis. Classification (NCBI taxonomy): domain Eukaryota; kingdom Metazoa; phylum Arthropoda; class Insecta; order Coleoptera; family Chrysomelidae; genus Chrysomela; species Chrysomela aeneicollis. Next base: position 4,325,364 of record JARUHQ010000025.1, read on the forward strand.
CAACCGATGTTCAAAATCCCAGGCTTATTTTGTAACTGAAACCTTATATGAGGAGATATAAAGATCAGGATCAACTCAAGACGAACATTCAAGATCGAGGGTTTCCTCAAAGGTGACCCAAATCTGAAACACCCTGTAAATCCCGATTGGGAGGAGAATTGAATGAAAATCAACTTGTTTTCGGTAGGATCATTCATTTTAGATACATCCAGATCTTTCTTACTTTCAGTAGTCAAAAATTGTGCGTGAGAAAACAAAATTGAAACGCCATGATTTTGAAAAAAATCTGACAAAACAGGTTGAAAATTTCGTTTTCGTGAAAATAAAGATTGTGAAGCAAAAAATTATTCGTAGGTCTTTTCTGGGGATATTAGACAAATAATTTCAGAAAATATTCAAAAAACATCCTGTAGCAATTTTATGGAAAAAACTTCATGTATCGAAGAAGTACGAGATTATAGCTGAAGGACTGAGCTAGTGAACAGTGTACACATAATTAATATTCAATACTGGGAAGAAAACTCAAAGTCGTCCCCACAATTATTTATTGTAGTTCATACAGAACATGTTTCGGACCTATATAGGTCCATCATCAGCTGAATTTTAAAACATTCTAAAATAGAAAGTACCTAGTAGACACATGGCATCTTAGAGGTTGAGTAAGTACTTACTAAATTAATATTGTTAAAAGCAGAAAAACGTTATTAAAATGTCAACAGGGGCAAATTTTCGGGGTGCGACGTAATTAGTGTTGCGTATTTTATATCATTTGATTTGAAAAAATCATCATGAAAACCGAATCGTGTTTATATATTTTGTCAATTCAAAATAACTGAAGATACCTTCCTATTACATTCCACATTTCCAATTAGAGAATTAGAGATGATCTCTTTAAATCAAATATATGTGTGATGCAATGCCTTCAGAATGCAAAACAGACTTTGACAATAATATCAGTTATCTTGGAGACGAAACAATCGACCTGGAGAAAAGTAAGTAGAAGTGACGTCAATGTGAAACTTTGTAATTAGACGTTCCAAATTTTGATTTGTTCAGTCGTCTTTGTCTATCCGATTCCGACTCCATTTATATCATTAGCCTCCGGTCCTCTTCTCTCTCTTCTGATGCTAATTGTATGTTCGTAATGACGAAAGTTCGTGTAAAATATAGCACGTACAAAGTTTGATTTATTCTCTACCAACTTTGTAATTTGAATTGTTACACAGCCACCTCAGTGTATTTCTATAAATGATCAAATTCTCAAGTGTACATCTTCTGATATAATGAAACAGAGTTGTTTACTTGTAGTTCTGATGTCTGTGGAAGAGTATGAAATAAAGTTGCAGGAATTTTAGAAAAAAATAGGAGAACTGGACAACATAATAATAATATCCTACGAAGAAATTTCTATATAATTAGTTTATTGGAAGTGTCATCAATAATATACGAAAAAAAAAAGTTAATTCTGAAATCATCATTTACTGCTGTTTTCGATGATGAGGAACATATTTTGTACCATATGAATGTAACCAATAAATTTAGTGAAGCAGGAATTTGTTTCAATAACCATTCCTTTCATTGAACTGTTATATGAATGACAATCTTTTGAGAAACCAACACCACCAGTGAAGTATGAACAAATATTCTTTGAAACAGGAATTTGTTTCAATAACCATTTCTTCTAGTGAACTGTAAGATCAATGACAGTCTTTTGAAAAACCAACCCCACCTGTGGACTATGAAAAATTATTTGAACACCAGACACTTCAACCTATATCAATTATTTCAATTATTATTGTACGTGATCTCAAGAAGAAATAAACAATTACTTAACTGTTTTGTCTGTGTAACTTTTCTATAATATAGAAGTTATCCGATTTCGCCAGTAATTAGGCCAACCGGAATAAAGGAGTGCATATTGTTATCAACCTACGAATACATAAGTTTATGTGTTATTCTCAGATGAAAAGAGTGCAAACATCTGTAAGCAAGTTGTGGATGATATAACTCGATGCCATCAACATCTTCAGCCATGTTCTCAAGTCATGTTATTATGGTTTATTCCATAGTCATTTGTCCTATGGAATTCTATACTGTGGGATGGTTCGTGCCACTCTCATAAGGCTTTTCTCCAAAAGAGTTTATTTGTTCGCATTGGTGGGCGGGTGTGGTAACCCTTTTTTTAATTATTGGTTAACGAGGTGGTTGAAACCCTTTATGGGCACCCTATTTTCATAGGGTAGTGTAGTCTTCTGAGTCCTGAACTGAAATTTCAATGGCCGACAATGTTTCCGAAGTTAATTGTACGCCTCAAACATGGCGTAGTATTATAGTAGACGTCAACACGACTTAGCATATCAGATAACTGAAAAATATACCCACTGCTTTCAACCTTAGTCATTCAGACAACTAAATATAACCAAAGCACGCTGAAGTTGGTTATCCGATCAAAAACTGAACGAAGTCCATGTCCAACTAACGAACACACCTCCCTCCACATATTAAAACGGGCTTTTCTGTGTCATACAATCGTCAGTAGTGTTCTTCGAAAAATTTGTTGCTTTCCTCAATCTCTGCATCCAGATTAGCATTTGTTTCGAAAGAACTGATGTTCTCCAAACTGACTGTCTTCAGGAATAATTTCATTATTAAAATTTCTTTTTTTTTTGTTGACGATGTGGTTGAAACCCTTTATGGGCACCCTATCCTCACAGGGTAGTGTGGGAGTCTTCTGAGTCCTGAACTGAATATCCTCTGACATACCCACTAAACATTCCATCTCGCGTGGTATGGCTCGCCCCTGCCGAGAATACAGGACCTTGCGACGACACTTAAGCCGAGAGGCCTTTCGTATCTTTCCATACCACTTTCTTGGACCATCGGAAAAATTCCGCCGTCGGTGAGGATCGAACTCACGACGGGCAGGGCAGAGATTGAGAGATTGACGCTCTAACCACTACGCTACCTGGCCCCTTGTGGTAACCCTTACACTCAGGCATTTCTAGTCGGGCCCTTTGTGCACCCACATCTCTTGTGATTCAACAAGGCATGCCAATTTCTTTAGTGAAATTCATCAGCTTCATTAGTTGGGCGCATCACGATGTTCCCAAAGGCAGTTTTTATCTGGTGCACCAGCGTGTGAGGATGTGCGATGATATGTCTCATCATCCTTCAATCATCATTGCCTTTGTAGCAATGCCTTCATGGAGGGTACAGCCATACTGCTGGGGATTTCCAGTACACAGAAAAAACGGATCTCTTAAATGAAATATATATATATTCTTGAATTGTATGATATTCCGATAAGAATAATAATCTCAGATCGACCAGAAAGTTTCTTTTTTTCAACTAATCACATTGTTTGCCTGTTTACATGAATTTTCTTGAAATTAATTTGGTTGAACTGAATCATCCGCACTCTTCACCTCACTAATGTCATCAGTCAAGATTATCTCTCTCAGCTCAAGAATATCGTTTCTTATGAAAATGTGTTTTGATGACGGAAGCATGTATACCACGTGACCAGCTCGACCAATAAGCATAATTGAGAATTAGCGCCTGAGGCGAATATGCGCAGTCCGCGCACTGTCCGCAGAACCAGCTAAACAACGCCAACAATAACGCTGTTGGCCGCCATTGAGACTATATCAAGAGATACATAGTGACAGGTTACTGTGAAGTTTTCTTTGATGGTTCTTGTGTTTCTGTAGTGCAGAGTGCAAGCTCGCGAATTCTTTATAACTCGAGTACTCAACATGGACGTGAAAGGTTTCCTGGAAGCAAACAATCTTAGAACATATGTGGACATTGCGTCGTATCACTGGCACTGTTGGATGTTAAGAATGCTTTGTTTTGTTTTGTCAGGTCATGTTAATGTGCTTGAAGTAATCATTAATTGCTGTAAGTATCAATACTGCAACCCCAGTTTGTGAAAAAACTACACTATTTTTCATTTTCAAATATCGGCATGCAGAGTTGCAATATAATCCTTTAAAGGTCAATGAGAAAGGATCGAAAGTGATTCCTCTTGAATCAAGAGGATCATTGTTCAGATGCATGTGCTGAGAAATCAGCTTCATCCAAGAAAATTGTTTCACAACAACATTGAAATATTGTTGCCTCAAACAAACCACATGTTCAATAAGAAAGTATACATTTGACACACAACTTTTTGGTCCAAAGTAGTCAAGAGGATTTTGTCGAAAAATCAAACTAATATTTGGTTGGACCTATTCAAGATCACCAATCTCTTGAGTTAATGCGGTTACAACTCGATTCAAGAGATGCTTTTTTTCTGTGTATTGGTTCAGGTCCAATTGCAATTGTTTTCGAACCCACCTTTGCTATTCTGGCCGCCTTCTCGTTTCCAGGAACACCTGACTGTCCTGGGACCCATATGAGGCTGACTCAAAAGAGAGTTATCAGAGTAATGGAAGGAGTTCATCATCGTGAACATTGTCGCCCTATCAGGGGCAGATGAAATAAACGGTTCATTTCAATTGCAATAATGAGTGCACTTGTATAATAATGGATGAAAACAATATTGCTACATAAAATAATAATATTTTTATTTTTGACGTCAGATCTCCTACATTCATAGAATCTTTCATTACTTACTACTACTAATGTGTTACTTTATTATACTTTTTCGAGAGTTCTTATGGGAGAGTACCTAATGATGACATGGGCAATAAGTTCAAATTCCCATTCGACCTGAACTCTATGAAAGAAAAAATCTACAAGGATAGTATATGAGCTTCGTTGTTTCCTTTAATCAAGGGTTGTTCAACGGTATTAATGGAAACTTGTGAACAGATAAAGAAGATTTGAAAATGAATTGAATAAGGGAAAGTCTTGATGAATCAAACATCGAAGAGAGTGGAGATACTCAGGAAACACTTTCATGTTCACAAAGGCTTCAAGAAATACATTTCAATGATAAAGTAAATAGACATAATCATAACAAGTTGCAAAGCAGAACGGATGTTTTCAAAATTTGAGATAATTGAAAATACATACAGGACTATAAAGATAGTTGGACTAGTTCTCAATTTTATCAATACCAAATCATCATGAAAGATAATGAGGCAATAAAAATAAAAAGCAATTATTCAAAGCAAATCCTGGAAGGCTCCTTTTAGTAGGTAAATAACATTGAACTATCAGAATCACTCTGGATTTCTAGAATTATTTCTTTGGTCATAATTCAAGACTAATTCAAGCCTAACTAAAAGCTGATTCACGGTAAAAGTAATAAAATTTTTAGATGAAATCTGCGTACGAAGGCGAACTAAAACTGACAAAGCAACTCAAATTGACTATGATGTGAATGGCTATTGAATATTATACCTCATAATATACCTAATTTCCAATTCTTCAGTGTTCAAAATATCAGCATTTTCTCAAAGTATTGTTTTCCGAAAAACATATTTTTCTCAAAGACGGTCAAGGATGAGTAGTGAGAAATATCGAGTAGAGAAACTATATCCGGGCAAATATCGAAGTTACCATACTCCTTCCTAGTTGAAGGGGCAACACTGTATAACTGTATCGTCTTGAATATTTCGAATGAGCAATGAGCGTCATCGTAAATATAAACGGGCAAGGTGATTGTTAATAGATTTCACGACTTCAATAGCTGATATCTCGAAAACAAAAAGAGATATTCGATATTTGGAAGAAATAATTCGAATGAGATGTCGTTTCTTTTGAAGATAATGTTTTAACACTTTAACTCCCTGTATATTATCACAATCTCCGAAAGTGTTCTGTTTCTCATTAAAAATATATACTTTCTGTATATCTTACGGAGGCATTGAAGATATATCAAAAAAATAATTTGACTGGTGATAGTAATTGAATATGAAGATAATTTTTGGTCCAAGTATGCTAGGGTTGAACTAGAACGAGATGATGAGATGATCAGTGTTTTTTATGAAATGTCACACCCACTGGTAATAGACATTTAAGAGTACTAATATCTTTTCAATGCCCCCATAGAATATATAGAAAGTTTATATTTTTGGAATAGAAAAAGAAAGCATTATCCATAATTGTGATGATATACGATGCATTCGAGAAATTAAAAGCTATAAACAGCCCCGGTATATTGAATGATAAAACCAAATAGAAAAACATTATCTAAAAAGGAAACGACATGTCATTCAAGTTTATTTTTCCAAATCTCGAATATTTCTTTGTGTTCTCGAGATATCAGCTGTTAATGTCGTGAAATCCATAACCAATCACCCTGTACAATGTACATAGTTTCAAGTGTATGAAAAAGAAGAGTAAGTAAAGTTGTGACGGCAAACCATATGACGGAACTTTCCCAAGTAAAGTGAAATGACTTTTTCCATGTATCATGTTTCAAAATGAGTATCTTATCAATATCCATCAAATTTGATAAAAAAATTTTGGTCATATTTCATTGAGCAAATAAAATAAGACTTTTTTTGTCATATACTTTCGCAGATGCGTAAGAGGGCCACATATTATCTATTTATTGATCAAATTATATTCCGTTTTTCATCTGGAAATGTTTTTATATCAAAAACATTTACAGGGTGTCCTAAAGTATGGTGCCAAATTGAAACAGAAAGATTTTCTTTCTTTCTCAAACACCTATCCTCTAAGATACGAATACGTATGAATAAAAAATCCAAATAATTTTTAATTCATAACATAGTTTCAATAACTGCTTCTTTTTCAGAATCACATTTTCAGGTGCCACCAGTGGGATACAAGAAGGGTATCATGGTCCCTTGTCTGACCTATTCTTCTCGCAACTGTGGAAATAAGGAAAAAATAGTCATTAGTTGTTTGAATCCGGAAAAACCAAACATTTTCGAAATATTTGCGATTTTATAAATACTGGCATACTGATAGCAAGGTAATCAGAAAATTGTTCGAAAATTAGGCGAATTCGCAACAGATTCCACCAGTGGCATAAAAAATAGGGATGAAAAGGGAACATCATACCCTTCTTGTAGGCTTTTGGTGGCAACTGAGAGTTTTTTCAAAATGAATAACGAACAAATACATCCCTTCAAATTTAATTGAACAATTTTTGAGACTGTGGAAGTTCTGAAACCATTAGATTTAGGAATAAGATGTTAGTAGGAGTATCCTATCGGATTGTCCAGTAAAAAAACCAAGGTTAACCTTGCGTCAAATCTGGTAGTTCTGAGTTTTTGCGCTTACTTGTTTATGATGTTGGCCCAACAGTTTTTTGCTATTTTCACCCTGTAAGACTAAAGATAATATTCCAAGAATAGGTTTTTGAAGCGAAATAAATTTCCTATAATTTTATATAAAAATCATCTCTGTAGACCAAATAGTTTTTGAGATAAAGCTTTTTAGGATATAACGATTTTTTCGAACTTGTCAATTTCCAGCAATATCTTGTCCTGGGTGAATTTTGACCCTGTTTCTTTGAGAAATGCTCATAGTCGTATTCCATCTGATCTTGGATGTTTGAGGGTATATTTTCCATAATCGATTGTCCCTTTATGTTGTAGAACAGTCAACTGATCGGAGTCGAAGGAGCCTGTAGAACCTTATGAGGGGTCTAGTAATAGCTTGAAAAGGGCCTTCATCTCTTGAATTGAAAATCTTCAAAATTTCGAATCCCTGTCTCAGCACGGGTTTGTATTTCGCATACAAAAATACCTGCGGCTAGTAAATGAAAAAAGTGTTAAAACATTCATTGCTTCGAGTGTTCCTCTCAAAAACAGAGAGAATGAGCTCTTATCGAAGGGTGTGAATGATATATATATATATATATATATATATATGTGCAAAAATCTTGTCAGGTGAAAAACAACAATCCCAAGTTGATCCAAGCAGCTGTTCACCATGAAGAATGAAATGTTACGGTATCAAGGGCCATACGAGGTCAGTCTCTGAACGGTTCAGTTTCAGAGAACACTGTTTTCTCTGGAAGCGTTTTTCGTGGCTGAAAGGAAGAAGAAATTAGAAAAGAGGAACAAAGTCATCACTATGGAAAATATGTCTCTTGATGCGACAATCTCGAAAGAAGCTGGGGAAGGTGGTGATGAGAGGGCTCTTGAAATAAGAGAGTGTATATCTGAGAACACAGATTTGGTTGCTCTAGATACGAGATATATTCGATTTTTTTCAAACAAAGCAGTACTTGGCACCTCCAAGAGAAATGTCTGAGGAAAATCGTGAGAATTCCACAGTTGATGGGGCCATGAAAGTAATTTATTCATTTCTGAAGGAACGTCAGTTGTCTCTAGCTATAGGGTCTAGATGAACCAGATCAGACAGACCCCAACTATGGATTTATTCATTTCTGAAGAAACGTCAGTTGTCTCTAGCTATAAGGTCTAGATGAACTAGACCAGATAGACCCCAACTATGGACAGTCAAATATCGCCTGTTTCGAGAGAACATTTTGATGTATGATAGCGGAAGCTCCGGGAAGCTCAGATCCTCAAGCAGAAAGACTAAGCGTAAGACTTTACCATCTTGATGGATATGTATTAATTCACACTGAATCTAGATTTAATCAGAATGATGGTGTTCTGATATATATTAGAGAGGAAATACAGTATGATTTTCAGTATATCAATATTGGTTTGACAAACGGAATCAAATTAAATATGAACTTGAAGAACTCAAAAATCAGCATATTTGCAGCATATAGATCTCCTAGTACAGATGAATCTGATTTCATTGAAGCATTTTCAGTCATCTTGAATCAACATAATTATAATGAATATGAGTACACTTTATGGAAAAGGATTTGTATCGCTAATAAATAAATGTACCAGAGTCACTTCACAATCAGCATCTTGCTTGGACCACATGTTCGTTAAGGGAAAAAGGGACAATTATGAAGAAACAATGCTACCCTCGATCCTAAAATTATCTATTACGGATCATTACCCAGTTATATTAGCGATAAAAAATATGGAATGTCCCCAAGAAAGTGAGCCCTTCCATTCTTTTCGCAAAATTGATGAAGATAAACTTCTCAGATTACTGTGGAATGAGAAATGGGAAACTGTATTCGACTCACGGGATCCTGAAACTGCCTTCAAAAATTTTTTTAGTGAGTTCAATTCATCAGTTGAGCAAGCAGCAAAGAACAAAATAAAAGGAAAAAGTAAAAAAAACCTTGGATTACTTTAGGTCTAGTAAACTCCATCAAAACTCGGGATAAATTATTGCAAAAACATGTTAAATGCCCAAATGATGAGGAACTTGATATGAAGTACACCCAGTACAAAAATGAATTGAATAAGCTACTCACAAAAACAAAATGCCATCACTTCAAATCAGAAATCCAAAAAAATGAAGGTTCGCCCAGAAATATATGGAAAGTAATAAATAATTTCACAAACAACTATAAATCAGAAACAAAAACAATAAAAAAAATAATTTTAGATTAACGGAACTGCACGAACTAATAGCAAAAAACATAAATATGTACTTCTCTCGAGTAGGTGTGAATCTTGCAGCAAAAATAAACAATCAAAGTCAAAGAATTAATTTTATCCTTGAAAAATAACAAGTCGCCAGGTCCAGATGGAATCAAAAACGAGACAATTAAGAGAACATCAAATCACATCGCAGAGCCACTATGCCATATATTTAACATTTGCATGCAAAATGGCATAGTACCCAATCATTCCTTAACATCTGCCTTTTCGAAATTGTTTGAGAGAATGATCAAAAGTCGCTTAATGCTATATCTTCAAAAATATAATATTATCTCCGACAGACAATATGGTTTTAGAGAGAACCTAAGTACACTGAAAAAAATATGGTACATAATATCAATAAATGCCGTTTATCACCTGTTCGTTCATTTGCACAATGAATTTTTCATCAAGTCAATGAATAAATATTTAATGAAATATGTCGGTATTCATTGAAAAAATGAATTCGTATTCATTGTTATCGATGATGATCGTTGTTCAGAACAATGCACAGGTTTCGTTGTGATTATGGAAAAATTCAATAAGACGATTAAAGAGTTCACTGTGAAAATGTTATATTTATTATCATATCAATGAAAATAATTCATGATCCCAGAGCAATTACTACACTATTTTGAGGAATAAAGTTCATGATATCAATAAATAAGATTCATTACCTCTTCGTTCATTGGCATGATGTATTTTGATTGCGTCAATGAATAATCATTTACCGACATAATGTATATGTTCATTTAAACAATACATTTTGGATTGAGATTAATGATGATAGTTATTCAGACCAAATCAGACCAATAAAAAGATTTCGTTGGGGCTTTGGAAAAAATCGTTGAGCGCAAGAAAATGTGCATTGAAACAATGACTCGTTTCCAGAAAGTATTTATAAAAATATTTATTTCAACGGTCTGGCAATAGACCAGTGTGGTCAAATTGTTCTCAAATCAACTAGCTATGTCAGGAACGGAAGACCAATGATTTAATTATGTTGTTCCCAACATAAAATTCAGTACATTTCACTGACATATGAAGTTCATATGGTCAATATAGGTATAGGTACAAGTTCAAAATAAGTTCATTGGCATAACGTACTCAGATTATTTGAAATTGAAAACCTATCTTCATTGATTCCTCGAATATATTTCATTGTCTCAATGTGAAAGGACATAATATTGATGTATCAACCATCAAACTATGAATCGCGTTATTGTATTGATGAACGTATTCATTAGGACGAAAAAACAGGAGATTGAACTCATCTCCATTGATTCTTCGAATATATTTCATTGTCTCAATGTGAAAGGACATAATATTGATGTATCAATCATCAAACGATGAATCTCGTTATTGTATTAATGAAATTATTCATTGAGACGATGAAACAAAAATGTGGAAGGGAGGCTTACCATAGAATAATCCGAAATTCGGCATCTAGATAGTTGTATAAGCTTGGTTATATTTTTGAATTGCCAACGTATTGTTTTCTCGCTTTCGTGAGAGTTGTGAAGTGCTGGTGTCACGTGAGTTGAGTATTTTTCGTATAGGTTGAAGGAAAGTTATACAACAAGTGTTCTTATTTGAAAAGCACATTTAAAACTGCTGTAATGACGAAAGCTCAGAAGGTACCTACCACCTACAAAAGAATTAGGATTGAAAAAAAATAGGTAAGGAATCATTGTTAAACCTATATGTTGATATTATATATTCAGTAAGACCGGGGCACCCTCATGAAATCTAAATTTTTAACAGAATCACACTTTCGGAAATTCCATTCATATCAGCACTAATTTTCGAAGGATTATTTTGAATTTTGAATTTATTGATTTGATGTCAAAAATTTCAATTTATACATTTTACATATGAAACACTACCGATTATTTATGAAATTTCTTCAGATCCAGAAACAAACGCTGCAGCGCCTGCAGCCTGCATGAAGGCTTTCAGATATGATAATCTGATGGCAGAAGGTTCGATACTTACTGGAAGTCTCACAGCCACTATATACTTCAATAAAAACATGGAAGGAAGAAAGAAGACGTATTCAAGATGTATTCAAGAACTGGCCTCAGTACAAACGTCCCTCTGGGTTTCGTCTGGTAAGCTAATAATAAGAAGTATACCTAGTAGAGCATTTGCTCATCTCACATATTTTTTTGATTAACATGGACTACAACGTTTTACATGACAATGTCAATGGAGAATTGGGAACCTTGCATGGAAAACATTTTCCTCAAAATGTAATGGACAAAGGAGTGAATATTTATCGCGAAATGATTGAATTAATTCAATCGAAAAAACTTTTAGTGGACTTCCTATCAATAATCCAAAGACCAGTTTCTTGTGTTCAGAATTTGCATTTCACATAATTTTATTATTTTGCAATGTATACATACTTTTCATCGTTTTCCTAGTGAGTTTCATGGAATATTCATTGTGTTCTGATATCGCCTCTGATATTTCTTTCAATTATTGTAATGATATGTTAACCTATAGTTAATATGAGGATTTATTATGTGAATGATATTGAAGGTATTGTATTTATATACGTAGGTACAGATTAATATTAGTCAATGTAATGTATTTGTTTTATTTTTATAATAATAAATTATAATCATTCTTCATTCTTGTAACATCTAGAGAACCCTTATCTTGTCACCTGTTTGGGCTTCAATTATCACTAATGTATGGAACTATGCTTTTGGTTCAAGTATTTTGAACGATAGATATTCTTTATTATTAATCTCAGGAAAAGGTCCATGGCATCTCAAAGTGGAGTGTTGGTCAATTGAGTATCACCTAATTTTATCAGGAATATAAAATTTTCTGATCAATTCCTGTTCTTGTCACTATTTCGCAGTTGTTACAGGATAATTTTTCATCTTGAGGATAAATTATCGAAATTTGGGACATCTAAATTATTTAGCGCTGGTATACCTCCTTTTCTCACATGTGTTTGAGTTCGATAAATTATCTCTGAAACTGAAGGAGAAAAGGAGGTACCTACAACAGCGCTGTGACACCCTGTATATGAAAAAATCAATAAGGAACCTTTATTGCATTGATGATCAATATGCATCAATTCAATGAATACCATTTATTCAAACAATTAACAAAATTAATCAATTCAATGTATAGAGCATTTGGATGATAAACGGAAACATATATTAAATGAATACTATTTATTGAAGTAACGACCAATATTCTTGAATTCAATGAACAACTGTTCATTTGTTCGATGAATGGAATTCGTTACAGTAACGAACCTATGTTATGTAATTAATCATGAAATTAATGAAAGCGTTCATTAATATTATTAACATTCATATTCTTAATAAGAATAACCAGTGTTACATTGACACAACGATTGCGTTCATCGGACCAATATTAATGAAATTGTTCATTGAGTCACTGTACTTTTTCATTGTATTTATGTACCGATTTCTTTCTGTGTACTCAGGATGCGATAGCACATTTAACATCAATAATTTATAATGCCGTCGATAGTAAACTCGCCTGCCTTGGTGTGTTTGTCGATCTGGCAAAGGCATTTGACACTGTGAGTCAAGGGCTTTTGCTGGATGGACTTGAACAACTGGGCGTGCGAGGAGTGGTGCTAGATCTCTTCAAGAGCTTTCTTAAAGGGCGAAAACAAAGGGTCAAACTGAACGGAATCTTGAGCACTGAAGAAAATGTATTATGTGGAGTGCTACAGGGGACAGTATCAGGCCCCATTCTTTTTATAATATATCTCAATAGGCTACTCACTAGAGAATCTCCTGGAACAATAATATCCTTTGCTGATGACACGGTCATTTTGTACATCGGGAAATCTTGGCATGATGTGAGAGATATGGCAGAAAATGACTTGGAAAACATCACTAAGTGGTTCAACTCTAACCTTCTAACTGTCAACGTTAACAAAACAAAAATGATTCCTTTCACATCGTATGAGAATCACTTTCGAACATATTCAGATGAAAAACCAGAACGTTAAATTATCCTTGAGTACAAACTATCTTGGAATCCATTTAGACTCATTTTTAAGGTGGGATGTTCAAATAGAAAAACTAATAATAAAATTAGATCTATAACTTATAAGTTCTTTCAATGCCGGCAAATACTACCCCTAAAAAAATTGAAGTCTATATACTACACGCTTGTAGATCCTTTACTGAGCTATGGTATAATTGGATGGGGAGGGGTAAGGAAAACCATTCTGAAACCCTTGGAAGTGGTTCAAAAGAAAATTCTCAAGATAATGTCTTTCAGACCGACTCGATATCCCTCCAACACATTGTATACAGATTTGAAAATATTTGATATCAGACAAATTTATGCTAAAACAATATTAGTGTTCACGTTCCAAAAAAACAAATATCTGAAAAAAACTGAATATGTATATCAAACAAGATCAAGTAGAGAAACTCGAATGATAATACCTAGAACAAATAAATCCCCGAAGATGTGAAATCAGTAACTGCGAAACATTTGTTTAAAAAAAAATCAAGATGTGGATAGCGAATCATGATCGAACATTTTTTCATGATATCATTGATCCTGTCTAGAGTATCTATATATCAAACTATTAAATATATCTGAGACTTCCATCCGCGAATACTACTATTTATTACCAACTATTACTTATTAATTGTACTTTCTACTATATTTTTTCTTTTCTCCTTCTACCTTAATTATTCTTTTGAAATATAATAAAAATTGTTATTGTTAAGAAAAATTTTTAGTATGTATTTAGAAATTTTACTTGTAAATAATCAAACTTTGTCATAGACAGGCTCTGAAAGAGCCTAAATGGTATAAATTCTGATGTATTGCAAATTATTTTGTAAATTATTTATGTGCATGATGATGTAAAGTTTTTTCTTTTTGCAATAAAATTATTATTATTATCAAGACTAAGGCTTCTGATGAAGTTATACGAGAGGACTATGGTCGCAAGTTTACGACATCCGACGAGTCCTTTCAGAATGTGAATTCTCCGATCCCTGATTCTTTTAGACTATTTTTGGAAATATTGTTTCTGGAAGACAAACGAGGCTGATTTTTTTTTGCCCGGATGCTGAATCTATGGCCAGCTATATCTCAGCCTCTTGGGCTTCTCGTTTCTGATTGGATCTCTATTATAGAAGGAAGAGTAATGCTATCGCTCATTCAATACTCTCAGCAGTTAGGCCTTGCTCATCAAAATGATGGCCAGAAACGCAGCCCCACAACACCTTTTGCGGCTGCAAAAGGAGTTGTGGAAGCACGTGCAGTTGCAGAGAAGGCTGGGATGAAATGTTCATCAGTCTGCAGGTACTGCAGTGGGGTCACCTATTGCAACATACTAGATGTTGCACTTGAAATTGACTTTGATGCCCAAGAAAGCGACGATATGCCTGATGACGACATGATCGAGGATTAGTTAGCACAAGAGTCACAAGACATCAAAGATACACCATCCCGTTACGCCGATGATCCAGATATGGATGAACCTCAAGAGGACTTGACTAATTTGACTAATTTATTATGTAGGTATCTCATTCATCACCTTGAATTATCCTTAGCTTATCATTAAAAATCATCGTTAACAATTCTTGTTCAACATCTCATCATGAAACGTACAGACAAAGGGACTGTGTGCCCTACATACATCTTTAGAATTCACAGGGATATGACGATGGGAAAGCAATTCCCAAGAAACAGGGTCAAAATTCAATGAGTTCAATAAGATATTGCTGAAGATTGACTAGTTCGAAAAAATGGTTAGTCTCTAAAGGGCTTTATCTCAAAAACTATTTGTACTACAGAAATGATTCTTATCTCGAATTGTAGGAAATTTAGTCCACTTCAAAAACCTACTTCTTGGATATTATCGGAAACTTAGTCTTACGAAAAGGTGAAAAAGCAAAACAAAAAAATTTCGCTGTTTTATCAATTTTTGACCAAGTTAAGAGAGCAAAAAATCAGAACTATCGGATTTGACGCAAGGTCTGATGTACAAGGTTACTGGACTATATAAGCCCCTTTAGGTAGCGAAATAATTTTATTCTTGTCTTTATATTTCATATACAGTGTGTCCAAGATAAGAATGAACAACATATAGGGGATATCGGAAACGGTTAGTGATACGGGGTCGATTGAATTAGAGAAAAGTAGCACATTTATGTGCCTAATAATATGACATTTAGAAAGTTTTAATATTCCAAGTAGTTTTGGAGATATCCGAGAAAAACCGAAATTTGATAATTTCGTTTTTATTTTCTCTTAGCTTTATTTTCGAAGGAAATGTAAAACAAATAGCACTTCGCCAAAGCCACTTTTTAAGGACTACACGATAACATAAGCAGAATTTTTCTGCGACGTTTCGTCTTTTAGAAAACATCATCAATTTTGTATTTTATATTTGCCGACTTCATTTCTCATTTTTAATACAGCAATGTATCACACAATATGATTTCGGAACCATTTCTCGCGCAAAATGTAATTTAGTGATTACTTAATTTGTTTTTCTTCAATTTTAGATAATATATGTAAACTATTTTGAATAAACCTGTATATTCTTTCTGAATCACAGCAGAACATTTGGCTAGTGAAGCTTCAAGGACTGTATTTTTCAAACTCTACTGCGAAATGACGCCATTTCCTGGAAAGGAAGCTCAGAAGCAAAACGTGTTTTTATAGTACAGAAGGGATGTCTACGAATTTCGTTGGAAAACAGTAATAAGCAGTCATGCAGAGGAAAATTCAGTAAAATGAATATATTAACTGTTCCACGTATCTACACATATAAGTGTTCGGTATTTCTGATCAAGAAAGGAACATTTCGATGAGTCTGATTCAAAGCATGATTATGGACAATGGACCACCGACTGATCCTGACAGAAAAATACATAAATATTTATAATATGAAGTGAGTTTTGTAATAGACTACCAGCAAAAGTGAGAATCTAAACATATCTCAAAAATTCAAACATCATGTACAGGACAGGAATTGTTAACCCCCCTTAACTTATTCATCTATCGTTCAACTACCTCTTTGAAAGGATGATATCATGTAATTTTTCCTCTTAATTTTATATATATGTCAACAAAAAAACAGTTGAAGATCTAAAAATATATTTTTTCAAATGGAACACCCCATATATTTCATCACTATTAGTAGATATAAAGTATATTCTTCTGATTTCAAATATATTACATATATTATGTTATCTCTCATAGATTTCGAGATATTTTAAGTTGAAATTCAGATTTCATAGAGATTTTTTCAGCTAATTAGGAATTAATGTAATTGTCTGAAAGAATAATAAATGTATCTATCTATCTAGATGGTCAGGTTATAGCTTTGGAAATAATGAAATATTTGTTGTCAGATTGATGAATGCTATAACATATTGTGAAGTTATTTCTTATCATGGATTTAAGTGACAGGGATAATAAAGGTACTATGAGTATATATTCGGAAAATTATCAAAATATCACAGCCGCACATCGGGAATGTAGAGCAGAATATTTGGAAATCATTTACAACATATATTTTTTTTATTATTCCGAATCCGAGAGAATCCAGATAAAATCTAAATGTAAACGTCAAATATCTCGAAATCTATGGTATTCATCAATTTGATAACAGATATTTCGAATATTTTCATAACTACCCCGACCATATGTCCAAATAAGCTGAAAGAATCTGGATGAAATATGATTTTCAACGTAAAATATCTCGAAATCCATTCGAGATAATATGATATATGTAGATATATTTGAAATCAGAAAAATATATTATATCCAATAGTAACAAAATACCTATACATAGGGTGTTCCATTTAAACAAATATATATGGTACCCATAACTTTTTTATTAAATTTTCAATTGTGTTTCTGTCAACATATATGAAATCTACAAGAAAAATTACATAAGATCATATTTTCAATGGGGATAAATACTCAAAGTCATCTCCACAACATTCAATCCATTAAGGATAATTCAGGGACATGTTTCGGACGTATACACGTCCATCTTCAGCCTGATATAAGTTCTACAAAGAAAAAGAGGGGACATTTGGTATATGTTATATAAAGCTACACAACTACCTACTTACATGTAGACGAAAAAATTGTATGTTACATTATATTAGAAAAATGAAAATTTTAAGTTAAACCAGGTTATTTAGGAAGGCCCTGTGCCCTAATATTAAGTCCATCAGGACGGGAATTTATCGAAATAGAAAAACATGTGATTAACAATGTTAACATCATTGGACATTTTGATAACGGATGTGCAAAAAATTTACAGACTGACAATGTGAAACGGAAATGGATGGTACTAGAAGAGTGACATTGACATCTACACTGTTGTCAAAACAAGACTAGGCATAGGCGTACTCAATAATTCAAAATTAATTTATGGTAACAACATACAAGGGGAGAAGAAACACCAAGTCCCAAAGAGAAAACTTTCTAAAATTTCAACCTGTTGAAAAATTTTTGGCAATCAAAATGTGTGTTCATTCAGAGAGATGATATTATTGTTGTTTAAAGAACTGTTTATTTCAAAAATTTCTAGAAGATTTCATAGCAGTCCCTTCCCGCAGACTATACAACTTTTATATCCTTTCCCACCTGAATTACGCGGATATTTTGTACGGTCCAGCAATTACTAAGGTTCATTCTCAGCGGATACAGAAACTTCAAAATTCATGTGTTCGATTTTTATGTGGGCTAACAGACGACAACGTACTTCACAATACATTGTGATTTAAAGCACCCCATCGTGGGGCGAGATGAAAATAACAGTTTTATGTTTTTTTTATCTCCAAACTGGACTTCAATTTTTTCAACTATAACTGATTTTCTTTCTAGTCGGCTGAAGTAATCTGAAATATTACTAGTTTGAGGGAAATTATTTTTGTAAGTTAGCTACAGTAACAAATTGTCAGAAATTGTTATCAAGTCACTTTACGGTAATTGATTTTTTCCTATTATTTTTATCTGACACTATTTGTATTCTTGACATTAACGCAGCAGAAGTTAATTCTCTTTTTCTTCTTTTACTTAACATTTCCTAATTTGACGCTGGTTCACCTAATTTCACCAATCTTTGAATGAAGCTTTCTACCTAACTATTAGGAGACCAGAGATCAATTTGAATACCTACCTCTCTGTATCTCAATACTTCCATTTAATTACTTATGGGTAATATAATGCCTTGCACCTATATGTGAAATCACATCACCTTTGTATAGTCATGTAAAATCACATACTCTTTGTAATATCATGTAAAAAACTTGATTTTGAAAATGAAACTCCATGTATATTCATGTAATATCCAGGATTATTCCAGATCAAGTTATAATTTTCACATGTGTGTGGAGGTGTTTTTGCCTATTATATTCAAGTGTTCCACAAAGTGAATCGGAGTGAATACATTAAATCTGAAAATTTCGTTAAGAAGAGTATTTACGCCCGCAAAAATGCAGTTTTGATGTGCCTGTTTTTTCAAAAACCTTCATAGAAAGTAGGTGAAAATTTACATAAGGGGGTTTCGAACCATGAAGAACAATAATATGGGGTTAGATTTCCTGTAAAAAAATGCTAAATATGATTTTATGAAAAATCGACCCCTTTTTATATCAATAAAAACGTACGGCACTGTCCGAAATAATGTTCATCTCTGTAAAACTGATCATATTGATAGTTATTCATACCACACCAAATTTGGTTGGAATCGCATGACTATAATAACTGAGATATATATAAAGTTGGGGCCGTTTAAAGTGAGACACTATTATCGAACAGAATCAAATTTCCAGTTGCTACAGTTGCGTGAGATTTCAGAATTCTATTTCTATTTTTTTTTTATTTAGAAAAAAAACCGCATCAACCTGCAAGGTTATTAGCGGAGTAGTAGGTGTACATATTTATACATATATCGAACTAAAATGGGTATTTCCATAGACCAAATACATTTCAGTAGGAATGAATGAATGAATGAATGAACTTTATTAATCCATAAATAACCACATACATGGTGTTGGACATGTCCAAGAGTTGAAAGATATTGTTTAAAATCAGTATAAAAGATATAACAAATATTCTAAGGATATATGCACAAACAGATACATAGATATGTATATCATATATATATATATAGGCACAGATATGTAGACTGATTAAAAAAATATATATAACATATTATAGAATATATAAATGTTGACTTAATAAAACATGATATATATAATACATTAATATGAGAACAACAATATGTATAAAAGTAATGTAGAAAGGGGAAATTATAAAAATGAAGTATATAATGTACATTTTGGCCATTAGGTTCATAACATGGGTTCTGCCATATGAGCATCATCAAAATATTCTGATAATGAATAATATACTTTTGAGTGAAGCAGATGTTTCAGTTTTTTTTTAAATGTATTGATAGTACGGCAACTTTTAATATAATCAGGAAGCTTGTTGTATATTTTACTGCTCGCATAAGAAGGTGATTTTTCAAATAGGGTAGTTCTGTGAGCAGTGGTCAGTAGATTATTCCTAGTTCTTGTTTTGTATTGATGATGGGTATTGTTTTTTTCAAATTTTTGTTCATTTTTTCTGATATATAAGCAACACTTTAGAATATAGATGCAGCAAACAGTCACTATTTTCTTGGTTTTGAATATATCTCTACATGAGTCACGTGGCTTCATATTGAACATCAATCTAATGATTCGCTTCTGGGCCACGAATATTCTGTTGATCTCACTTGCATTTCCCCAAAGAATGATATGGAATGATATGGCAGAGTAGACAATTGCATAGTAAACCTGATTTAAGATGGATTCGTGAAGCTCGTATCTCAATTGGGTAATGGCGAAGTATGATTTAGAGAGTTTCTTGATGTTAACTCGATATGGTCAGACCACGAAAGAGATCTATCAATCGTCACACCTAGGAACTTTGTGGAGTGGTGCATATGAGGAAGTTCGTTGGCTAGCTCAGTGTTTTTGTTGAAGAAAATGATTTTGGTTTTATTAGAATTTAATATAAGTTTATTTGAGTTGCAGTAGGTTGTCATTTCTTCAATTGCCTGTTCAATACCATTAGTCATGTCTTTCATGGTGGACTCAGCTATACCCAGAGTTGTATCATCAGCAAAATTGATGAGGTGAAATCGATTACTGATATTCAATGGAAGATCATTAAGAAAAAGAAGAAAAATGAGTGGGCCCAGAATTGAGCCTTGAGCCACTCCAGTATTTATTGTAAATTCATCCGATTTTGCCCCATTCATGGTTACAAAAATTTTTCTGTTAGATAAAAATGATGTAATTAATTCCAGAGCATTCCCCCTAATACCCATATTATACATTTTTGAGGCCATGAAGTCTTTATCAATAGAGTCGAATGCTTTCGACAAGTCAAAAAAAATTCCCGCAACATATTTTCTATCATCAATCCCTTTATGCAAAAAGTCTGTAAAGAGAGTGGTGGCAGTTTCAGTAGATCTGTCTGCCCTGAATCCGTGTTGAGATTCTGCTAATATATTATGTTTATTTAAGAATTTCATGAGTCTGTTATATATGAGTCTCTCAAATATTTTGGAGAAAATACTCAGGAGACTAATAGGTCTGTAATTGTCAATTTCTGATTTGTCTCCACTTTTATACACAGTGATAACTTTACTCAGTTTTAAAACATCTGGAAATTCACCCTCCACAATACATATATTTATGAGAGAAGTCAACGGTTCAGCCACACTTTCACAGACATCTTTTAAAACTTTCACAAGCACATCATCTGGACCAGTTGACATTGTGTTCCTCAGGTTGCGCACTATTGATTTTATTTCCTCGGTGGTGGCTGGTTCAAAGAAAAAGGTATGTGGAAGTATTTCTCCAGCTGTACAGGTTTGGGATCTGCTGGCTCCGAAATGATCCTCCATTTTCTTGTCGATTATACTTGAGAAGTATTCCCCAAAGCAATTTGCTGCTATCTCAGAATCAGTTATTTCCTCATCATTTATGTTTAAGTGAATATCTAGCTTATCACGATTTTTCCTTCCAAGTTTTGAATTCACCTCACTCCAGATCTGTTTTATCTTATTATCGGCTCTGCTAATATTCTGATTTAGTTTTTCTCTTTTGGCATTTCTCAATGATTTCCGATAGTTTTTCCTTTTTATTTTATAAATTCTTTCCAAACACTTACTACCTGATTGTTTAAACATATGGAACGCATTGTCCAAATCTTTTTTATCGCGTTTCAATTCATCAGTGAACCAATTTGACTTTTTATGTGGAGTTATTGTTTTAGGCGTTAATGGGCATGATTCGTCATAGGCCTGTTTAAATTGGTTTATGAATGATTCGAATTTGGCGGAAGGTGATGTTCCGTTATTCGTGTCCCATACTATTTCGTCCAATTTTGTTTTCAGATGAGAGATATTTTTCTTTGAAATATTACGATGGTAGTTAGTCACTTCTGTTGTAAAGTTGGGTTGTACATCGGTGTAGTTGTAGGATAGGGTGACTGCTAGATGGTCTGATAAGTGAGGATTAAATATCGATTGGGTGCACTGGTTGGGGTTTAAGTTGGAGGTTAACACTTTTCAAAAATGTCATCAATGACTCGATATTATCAATATTGAGGACATTTTGTAGATCAGCCTGGATTTGGGATGTTATTCGCTGTGGTTGTAGGTCAGGACAGTCGATAAGAATATGTTTCACAGTAAGAACAGTATCACATTTCTTTAGCTGTTCACGGGTGATGAGATGTTGATGTGTTATTCTAGTGTGTCCAATTCGCAGGCGTGACAGGATTATTTGTTGTGTTCGGCTCAATTTATCGGATTCGTTGGGTTGAAGATGCGGATTTATGTCCTTCAGTTTATTCTGGGTATTTTGCCAACTATTCTGCCAAAGTTGTCTCGAATATACTTTGAGGGAGTTCTTGAGGTCTTCGTGGGAAACATGATTAATAATTTTGGAATTCAGATTTTCTATTGCATTTTTCCCCCCCAATATCTGCTTTCTCATTACCTAAGATGGTATCCAAACGATTTCACATGATTTTCCCTGTTTCTTGAATATATGGAGTGACATTTTTATTCGTTAAAGTATTGGGTGTTTTGGGTAAGCTGTTGTATTCCTTCAACAGCACTGATAACTAATTTTTATATATTTTCGAGAGAATCAACATTAACACTAATAGTCAGGAAACAGGGTTTGGCTTACAACGCTTGATGCGTTTCCATAGTAGTGGTGGTGACTATGAATAATTCCATATTTCTACACCACTAATGATACTTACACAAAATATTGAAAACTTTGCGTTCAACATGGGTCGATAAGAACTAGTATCTGCTGGTCTACCAGGTGAAGAACTAATTCAACTCAAACATCAATTCTATTGAATGCTACAATGACATAACGAACGTGACTTGTTATTTTCATGCAGAGAAAACTCATATTGAAAACTAGTTTCTATTGTAATGAAGCAAGCCACTAGGCCCAGTGCCCAGTGGTCAGGCGAAGGGTTACAATATGAAGGGTAGAAAAACGCATGACAATGTACTAGATATGTAAGAATCTAGGTATATTCGAGAATTATAACCAGGTCAGTGTGGTCAACAAAAATCTCACTGGAAATTATTGTTAGTTCAATGACATTTTTCACTGGAGTTTAGAATTATCAAACTATCGAATGCTATTCTGCACTTAATGATTTTATTGACCATGCACTTGCAAAGCCCACTGATCTTTTCTTAATGTGATGAGTTTTTGAACAAAGCATCCTTGGAGCATTTTGAATATATCACTCTCGGATACATGTTTGCATAAGGCCAAGCCTATGTTCCCTTGATTTCATTGTGAACACTTCGGTACTATCGTCTGAGAAGCAAAATTGGTTCACGTTCGTAAAAGCAGAATATTCGTTAATTTTGCATTCATCATGCGATCTATTTTTCAAATAATAATAATAAGGTTTATTTATCAATTGTATAAAGTGGTAGAATTTGGGTACATTCGAAAATATAAATAAATAAGGGCATCACAGAAGCAATAACATATGTATCGCTTGTATGTGATATAGCCGGGTTTTAGGAATCTGATTCTAAACTAAAATATTACAAAATAACAATACAGCATAATACTAACAAAATAACTATCGAGTGAAAGTCACAATCGGGTAAAAGAATCACAATCGGCAAAAAACATAATCGGGTAAACGGTAATAGTCGCATGAGTATAATAAACTTTGGAAGATATACAGAATTATTTCATTGAATCTTGGATAAAGGATGTTTTCCTATCCATCAACCATTTTGTCACGTTATTTTTGAATATTTTTGGATCGCTCATTGTTTTTATTTCTTCTGGCAATAACTGATTGAGTCGAGGGGCCATGTATTCAGCGTTTTTTTGTCCTATAGTTTTTTTACAACGAGGTCATTTCAAGAGTTTATCTCGGTTTCTTGCTTAGATCTTTCATTGCTTACGCTAGATCCGGTATCCAGGTTATTTGTTTTGTAGGGCCGGGGGGTTGAAAGTACTAAGCCATTGTGTAATATATGATGTTATAGTTTACTGATGATAGCAGGGTCAATTGTTTGGGCCACTCTATAAACATCATAAATGGCATTTTTTGTGATACACAAATAAACACTACAAAAACAGGGTTCAATATATTGTTATCCGACTGGGAAATAGCGTTTAGTTGAATGGAACATTGGACCAGGATATTAATTAATAAAAGTGTAAGGGAATTGATGTATGGTTTTATTAGAGTGTAACAACGCCTTCAAATTGAGGTTAAATATATTACACATTGGTTGGTCGCAAGGTGGATATAGGATGGCGAAGCAGCTCTTCAATTGTTTCTGCGAAAAACTTGTAGACCGTTCGAGAAGGTACTAATATTTCCACGACTTGAATGAAGATGGCGGTGAGATCGATTATCGAAGAAGATTTCTGTTGCTCATGTATTTCTGTGGTTCGCATCTGACAGACATGAGTTGAAATTACATCAAAACACAATAATTTCAGTGAATCTGGAATAATTATCGATATTTTGACTCTTCTCAGTTATTTTTCATCTTAGAATAGATGGAACTGATAAAAAGATGACAGATGCAGAGTGTCTGTTTTACCGACATAAGGTAATAATAATAATAATAATAATAATATTTATTCAATTTCATTCTAGTAAAACAACAAAAAAAACATGGACATATTTTTGTGAATAAATATCGGGTAGGTATTTCAAAATGACCTTTTTTCTCTTTTTTTTTGTTTTAGTATTGTGTCATGTTCAGGTTCACTTTAGCCAAAAGCTAGACTGTGTTCCCAAACGTGAAATAACTTAGGTCATTTTGAGATATTAAAAAACAAAAATTTAAATCAATAAAATTCAAGAAAATTGAAAAAATTAAAAAATATCACATTGAGAAAATTTAGAAACTGAACACTAAAAAAAAAAAATAACCTAACTTAAAACATTAAAACAGTAGTATATAATATAATATATCAATAACGACTCCACAAACATTTGAAAATTTCTATAAATAAAATATGACTAAAATATCGTAAACTTGCTCGACATAAAGTAAAATTCTATGAAGTTGCTATTACTAGTAATAAAATATAAAAAAATTAAATCCCTTTTTTTTTCATATTATCATATGATATACTCAATCCTTGCTACGATAGGTCTATAGTAATATTTTGTTAATTGATGTTATGAGCCAATGTGTTAATTTGTATTTGAAATGTTTGAAGTGAATTTCCATTTTCAGATTGAGTGGTAACTGATTATATACATTCTGTCCCACATATATGAAATATCGCTGTCCAATAGACCTTTGAGACTTAGGAAGAACTAAGTTTGCATTTTCTCGAAATCTTGTTCGATAAGTATGTGTTATATTCATGTCTATCATATTATTTTTTACTAAATGGAGTAAAGCAGTTTTATAGAATAACTGTCTGATATTCAGTAATTTCGAATTCTGGAAAAGTAAGTTCGATGGAAATTGTTGATTGAGATTGAATATTATTTTTATGATTTTTTTTTGTATTATTTCCAAGGGTTTTATATTATTAGAATATGCGCCACCCCATGCGATTATGCCGTAGTTCAGGAGTGATTGGACTAGACTAAAATACATGATTTTAAGTTTATTTTCGTCCAGTATGTGGATCATTTGTTTAAATAAATACAATAATGATCTTATTTTTTTGGTCAAGTGCTGAATTTGAAGGTCCCATTTCACGTTATTATCAATAATTATACCTAGGTATTTTGTGTTGGTTGTAGTCTGAATGTGATATGTATGATTTCTGAAAGGTAAGTGTAAGTCTATTTTTTCAGTTTTTGGTATTCCATTTTTATAGTTCGCAAAAGGTAGGTAGACAGTTTTATTTATATTGATGGTAAGAAGATTTTCATCGAACCAATTTATCATTATTTCCATGTCTTGTTTCAGTTTAGTCTCTACTTCCTCCCATGAGTTCCCATCTAAAAAAAGCACGGTATCGTCGGCAAATGAGAGTATCGTTCCATGGCAGTTTAACGTTAAGAGTTCGTTCACATAGATAAGAAATAATATGGGGCCCAAAACTGTTCCTTGTGGTATTCCAAAAGTTATCTCTCTCTGACTACTTATCGTGTTATCAATTTTAACCACTTGTTTCCTTTCAGTTAAGTAGTTTTGGAGAAGTGTGAGAGTGGTGCCACGAATACCTATATCATTCAGTTTTACTAATAGTTTGCTGTGACTTACGGTATCGAAGGCTTTTGCCAGATCGATAAATATCCCAGCACACGGCCTGCTGTTATCCAAACTTGTGTAAATTTTATTAACAAGTACAGCAATAGCATCACTGGTTGATTTTCCATTTCTAAATCCGAATTGAAATTTGGATAGAAGTTTGTTATTTTCCAGAAAGTTCACCAATCGTTGTTTTAAAGCCTTTTCAAAAATTTTACTCAGAATTGATATAACACTAATAGGGCGATAGTTTTTTGGATCGTTTCTATTTCCATTTTTGAAAATTGGTTTTATTACAGCGATTTTGAACTGGGTTGGGCATTCTCCTTTACTGAACATTAGATTTATCAAGTGACAGAGCGGTTTCGCAATAAATTCAGACATTTCTTTTAGGGCTAAAGTTGTGATATTGTCAAAACCAGGTGTCGAGTTATTTTTTAAAGAATTAATAATATTTTTTATTTCAGTCTCAGAGACGGGCTGCAGAAATATCGATTTCAATATGGTGCGGGTTGTTTTATTAGGATTTATTGTCTGTTTGTTTGTGAGCTTAATCTCGTTTGCCATTTTTTCTCCCACAGTCGCGTAATGTTTATTGAATATCTCGACGATATTAGTTAGTTCATTCACGATTTCATTATGATCATTCAGAATTTCAGATATTTCATCATTACCTTTTTTTACATTCCTGTTACTATATTCATTAACTGTTTGCCATATTTTTTTGCTGTTGTTAGTGTTTTCAATTATAATTTTTTTGTAGTAATTTTGTTTCAATTCTGTCATCAATTTAACTATTTTATTTCTATAGCTTTTATATTCATTGTATGAGTGTGTATCTTTATTTTTTTTAAATATTTTGAATAGTTTGTCTCTTTCTTTAATTGATGTTATTATACCTTTTGTTATCCAAGGTTTTTTTTTATGTTTATCTAGAATTGTTTTGGTAATTGTGCTTTTGCCTATACTTTTTGTAATAATTTTTGATAAATGATCTGTAATTTGTTGAATGTTATTATTAATGTAGAGGTCGTCAAAAGTTTCTTTTTGTATTATAGATTTTAGTTTTTTGTAGTCTATGTATTTATTCGTAATTGTGCGATTTGGTTTTTGAGTTGAAACATAATATTGGAGAATAATTGGAAAGTGGTCTGTTATCTTTGAATGAAGGATTATTGGATTCAGGGTATTTTCCGCGATGCATTTACTTTTGAAAAAAATGTGGTCTATGCAAGATGATGAATTATTTTCTATTCTAGTTGGTTTATTTATCAGTGATTTGAATCCGTTTTCGTACAATGTGTTTAAGTAGTTATGTATTTCAATTGATTCACTAAGTAGGTTCATATTTATATCGCCAATTAAAATTTCAGTGTCATTTTTTGTATTTCTTACATAGTTGGATAATTCATCTACAAAGACGTCCATGTCGATCGTGTGAGGTCTGTAGACCGCAGTAATGGATGTATTTTTATTATCCAGTTTCACTGTCAATCTTATTATCTTTATTCCTGCTAGAGTATGAATTGTGGATTCTATTTGAAAAATATTTTTCACATAAACAAGGACTCCATCGTTTTGGTTTATTTCTCCCATATTATAAATTTTTCTATAATTTTCAAGGTTGAATAAATTGGGGTTGTTTATTTTCCATGTTTCCGTGAGAATGATGACATCAAAATGATCTTTAACTTCATCCAACAAAACTTCGAGTTGAGTGAAATTTTTTTGGACACTCCGTATATTAGTATGAAAAACCGTGAATGTGTTCTGATTATTTTCATGATTCAAATATTGCTTCAAATGATCCATATCTGTGGCTTCTTTCGTATCTATTTCAAATATGTCAAAATCTCTGATATAATCATCCATAATTTTAACAAAATCACTTATACAATATTAAGGTACCTATATTTATATTTATGCACTCACATTTGAAACTTGTTTTAATCAGTCGAATGTTACAAAACTTGGAAGGTTTTCAAAATTTATCCTTAGATCTGTTTGTTGATTTTTTTAATCGCACCTGTCATTGGAGTGTGATGTTCTTCTTCAAGTTCTTTTCTTGTTTTATGTTCTTTCTTTGTTTGAGGTTCGATGGTAATTGATTGTTTTTTTTCAATGTTAGGGGTCGGTGGGGCGCTGCTATTCATTGGTTTTGGATCTTCTTCTTTTAGTAAATCTTCAACGGTGTATGAAATTTTATTCACGTAAAGCCTATTCGCTTTTATGTAGCTGTTTTCATCAGTGTGTTCCCTGGCTTGATGAAGGTGTTCTCTCAGAATTTTATTGTCGTTTCTTTGTTTGTCAGTCAGATCGTGGGCAATATATGTTTGTGTACCTTTCAATTTACGGCAGTTTTGAAGTATTTCCCTTTTTTTCCAATATGATACCAATTCAATTTTTATTGGGCTATTATCAGCTCTGCCCAGTGTATAAACGTCACTGATGTCGGTTTCGATTAGTTGAACATCTAGTAGTTGTTTTATTTTTCTACAGATGTCTATGTCGCCATCTCTGATAACTTCAGGAAATATTACTACGGTATGAAATCAAGTAGGCAAAGGTCTACAGTTTATTCTAGTCTAGGCAAAGGTCTACAGTTTATTCTAGTGCTTGTTAATAGGAAGCTGTTTCACCATCCTATATCCACCTTGGTTGGTCGTTTTATTTGTTGACCATACAAATGTGTTGTCCCACGTGACCATAGTAACTACTTTCTTGCAGACCCCTCTAGACCAAAAAATAACTACAGGATGCCGGATCTAGCGTAAGCAATAAGATCTATGGTTTCTTGTGTTATGGGAGTGAATAACTGGTTACTGATGGATATTATTTTTTTTATAGCGTTCATAATGCTCAGACAAAAAAAAACAAGTGGCAAATATACAATACATCAGCTTCCTTGTACACACTATAACTAGAGTAAGTTTTACCTTTATTAAGGATGATTTTCAGTATCCATTTTTGTATGACATATAGGTTTGTGAGATTACATTCATTCACTCCTCCCCACCCTATTATACCATATGAAATTTGAGATTGAACAAGTGCGAAGTATAAGGTTCTTAAATGCCGCATATCCAGAAAGTTTCGAAAACATTTGAATTTGGAAAGAGTACCTCTCAGCTTCCTAATCGTATTATTTTTCAAGAATACTATATGTATCGCCAATTTTCAGGGGTTCCATATTCGGTAACCCATTGAAATATGTAACAAAGGTTGAGTATTTGGTTTTTTCAAAATTAATAGTGAGTTTATTGTGAGAGAACCATCTTGATTTTCAGAAAGTCGTCTTCAGCTGATGCTTTCAATTGTTATCAGTTTGAGCCTCTGTAAAGAATCGCAGCATCGTCAGCAAAGCTCAATAATTTCCCCCCAGTTCGGAGTAACAATAAATCATTTAAATAAATAGTAATAAATAGAAATTTTGCCTTCTCACTGATATCTATCTTTCTTTTTGACATGTATTATGAATTGAAGAGCGAAAACATTTCAAAATGGCCATTTATCAAGTAGCCTAACTGAACTATATTTAAAGCATATATCTCTAGTGATCTGAGAAGATACAATACCTGAAAACGGTAAAATTACGAAATTTTCTAGACAAAAAAACTCGAAACTGTATTTAATTAACTCACATTTCATAATATTCATCAGCTAAATCATCAATATACAGGGTCACTCACGGTCGATACGGGTGGTTCAAAATTTTGAGTTTTGCATCACCCTCTATTTGTTTCTATTAAATGTCAGTAGATAGTAAATGAAAAGTTAAGATAGGGACATGTAAGCCTGTTTTGAGCAGAAATGATTAGTTTCGACACAAAAAATTCCTAAAGTTGAAAAATCTCGATTTTTCACACCCTATATCTCTGTAATCTTTTTCGCTATAGCCCAAGAATGATATATCGACGAAATTATCTCTTAAGGAAGAATCTAAAAATAAAATACAGGGTGTTCCATTTGAAATAACAAAGTTGTTGCTACTTTTTGATAGAAGTGGCAACGCCACAACGCTGAAAGTATTTGAGATCGATAGAACAAAACTGATTACCCAATAAACCAAATTTTCAGAATAATCCTACGTCCCGTTCTCCGTAAACGTCTAAGGTACCATCTACCGTGAGTGACCCTGTATTTTATTATTCACAATATATTGAAATCAAACCCAATAATTAATACATCTAACAGAAAAGAAGAGAAAATGACTGACAGATTCAAATAGAATTACCCTGGCCCGGGATCGAACCCGGGCTGGCAGCTTGACAACCCGTCGGCTATTGAGGCTACTTGAAAACTTGTAACTATCCCTCAGTTATAATATAGGTACGTTATGAATCAAGAATATATAGACAATCTTAGTTTTGCTTCAGTGGACTGATGTTTTTTGCGTAATGCGACAAGTTAAAGATACATACTTTGATATCTCTAACATTCAAGCATTTCATGGGACCATGTCATGAATCGATCATATTTAAACTTCCACATATATTTAAATCAATATCGCAAAATCTATACAAAAATCATCAAACAAAAATAAAATTGTCGAATCACATAACCAAATGAAAGAAACCTGGCAAATAATCAATGATCTTAAAGGAAGATCTTCGAATGAACTTGGAATACCCTTAGCCCCAGAAATACTGAATAACCACTTTTGTACAGTTGCAGAAAAACTTTGCGAGAAGCTGAATTCAAAAGTAGATCCACGACTGTACTGTTTGATACTGACATTCTGGAACTAAAACGAGTTATTTCGATGGTAAATAAAAATGCATCTGGAATTGATGATATATCTATCCGAACAATTGAAAACCTAACTGATAAACCTAACCATTGCAAAAATAGTAGAAATAGTAGTAAAAAATATAATATTACACTTCCTTTCCAAACATAATATTTTAAGTGATGCTCAGTTTGGATTTCAGAATAATAAAAGTACAACTGTTGTTATTTTGAATCTATTGTATGAGATCTATAATGGAATGAAAGATTTTGATTGTGTCGACCACGGAATATTGCTGCACAAACTGAACTACCATTGTTTCAGGGGAACGTCTTACAATTGGATTTATACATATTTAATAAACCGTTAACAAATTGTGGATATTCTTCAACACAAAACGTTACTTGTGGGGTTCCTCAGGGCTCTGTTCTCGGTCCAGTCCTTTTTCTGTTGTACGTGAATGATCTGACTAATATCAATATCTCGGGTAAGTTCACATTATTTGCCGTTGACACTACTATCATTTGGCATAGTTAAACTGTTCCTGAATTGAATCACATTATAAACAAGGATATTATTGACATTACAATTGCAATAAAACAAATTTAATATCCTTCAAAGGTGTAATTGACGATCTAACACTCGATTCAGGTGACATAACGAATGAAAACTATATAATATGCTTAGGAGTTAACATCGATTTGCAAACTAAAATTCGAGGATCATGTCATGGCGTTGAAGAAAAAAATTTCCTCTGGATGCTATGCAATTAAACTAATTTCACAACAATTAGACCTCTCAGCAGTAAAGTTGGTGTACCACTCACTCATTTAGTCGCACCTGCGTTACGGCATTGCTTTCTCGAGAAGTTGCAATTGATAATCACTTAAACAGCATTCTTGTCCTACAAAAACGAGCCATACGCTACATGTGTAGGGCAAAATCTCGATATACTTGCAAGCCACTGTTCAAATTGCATAACATTCTGACATTGATATCTTTGTTTATATTGAGGTACGTACACATCTGCGCGCTGCGCGGCGCGCGCGCCGCTCGTGCGCACGGAATTCGCTAGATTTGTACGGGTTATACGAACTGCTCGCGCGCGGCGCGGACTCGGCGCGCCACGATCCATCTCCTGGCGGTTTTTTCCGCGAACACTTTGAGTGTTCGCAGTTCAGATTTGGACGAGATCGTGAGAGGTTCGTCGTTTTTCGTGCGCGTGCACTCTGAACTTGTATTCATGGAGTGGTCAGAGGAAACATTATTAAAACTTATTGATGCCTATCGCATCAAAGTACTTTTGTGGGATCCCCAACATAGGGATCATTTCAAGCGACTTCAAGTCAATCATAAGCTCCGTACCATTCCTTTTTTTGAAAAGATCAGTGTTCCACCAACGTCGTTTTTTCCTTTTCTTTTTGTTTAAACTTGCCATCACCAAAGCAGCACTACTCAAAACCAAAATGGCATGATTTTCTGTATTTGACAGAGACATGTCCATATCCAAATACCAATCGAATGTTTGCGGGTTTTCCATGGATCGCGGAAGGTTCGTTGAAATGATTAATCCCAACGAACATTGGCCGAGCAGCAAACGCGCGGCACGCGCGCGGCGCACTCCGCGCGGCGCGCAAATGTGTACGTACCTTTAGAAACTACATCTTTGATTAAAAAACATGTAAATAAAATCGGTCCCACCTCTGAACACCACAATCCCAGTAAACACAAATCTTACTGAAACATAATATTGGGGGAACAACTATGCCTTAAATGACACATGAAAAGTTATACAACAGACACCGGTAGGAACTGCTATTGGTACTTAATTTGTTGAATCAAAAATATGTACATGAGCAATTTGCAGATACATAAATATTATGTAATAGGTACGAAACGCATACAGCACTTTGAAACATTATTTCTCGTATTCTGAGCTATTCCTGTTCGTATTCGTTATTGTATATCTCATAAATGAAATACAATTATCGATCACATCGTAATTGCCTATTAGAAACATCTTTGGAGATCAATGTGTTGACATAATTGTAAAGAAAGTTGAAACAGTTTCGATCATTTGTATGTGGCTAGGTTTGTAGGTGTCAAAGACATATGACATATCCCTCCTATCAAAACATACATAACCTCATTTTCATTCCAATTATTTAGTGGAAAACTATGTTATTTTTACTGGGATTGCATAGGGAGCTGAATTTGTCCGAATGTAGCTGATGAAATAGTATATATTATGGGTGTCCCAGATGGTAGTTGACGTTCATTTTATTTTGTCAATTTTGAGTCCGAATAACCATCAGGACTATGGCTGGACGTTTTGTGAACTGATTGTATAACAGTGAAACATTGTCAAAATTAGCTGTTGGTATCGTATTTCTCTATACTGAAAAGTTGCCAACATCATCAAGATAGCGATATAGGTAGGTACGAAAAGAGCATCAAGAATTTTATGTCGAATTAATACTCAAAAAAGAGAAATACACTCTTCAAAATCCTATATTGGAAACCAGAGCTCGCCTAGAAGTGGTTCGGATCCAACTCATACTCCGCAATTAACAAATACATAATATTAACAATTGATGTATGCAGAGGTTATGTTAAAGTTGACGTATTAATCAAGAGGATAAATACTGTAGTGAATAAAATATAGTATACACGAAAATCATCCATATCATTTTGAAAAATGAAAACTATGTCAAATTGAGAGGTCAAGCAACGTTAGGCGCGGTTAGGGTTTGGAGGGTGACCGTGACGTTTATTTCACACAATTACAAATCATGTATTTGACACATATCTATTCATAATCGATAATGTTTCCTACATGTATCAATAATGTGCCAAAATATATGTCTGATACCTCTCTGTTCATGTGTCAACGATGTTTCGCTAATAGATTCATGATATTGCAAAATATGTGTCCAACACATAAATTCAACATCAGAAGAGTAAGACATTCCAAGGTACTTGCAAGTTCCATGAACCTTGCATAGCATGTATCAGAGATCTCCTAACACAAATTATATAATGTTTATGTTTCCTTCACATAATATCTGATGTGTTTACTGGGATACCTACTGGACAAAATAGAGATATCAAGCTTATACTTCCCACCTCTACTCTCATAAAAATTCTTTCATTTATAATGGTGGTAAAATTTACAATCACCCTAATGTTGTAAAAAATATTGATTCATTTAATACATTCAGACAAGCCGTTAAATTTTTATTGCTAGATAGACCCTATTATAGTTGAAAAGAATATATGACTGATACTCTGGATCTGTGATAACACTTATTCTATAGTATTTGAATGGATATGTATCCTGTTTAATTATTGTTGTTCGCCTTGTATTTTATTTTTGTTATTGTTTTATACAAATTGTGGATATTTTTAAGTCTTGAATGACTATTAATTTCGACTAAATGCTTTGTAACCATAATTGAGTTCGTGAAACAATAAAGCATATCTCTCTGTCTCTCTCTCTTTCTCTCTCTATAATTCTCTCTGTCACTGACATTCCTCGAAAAACTTCAACTTTGTGTTGGGATTTAGAAAAATCAAAGGCTTATTTACTTAAACAGCTATTTCTGATGATGAATACCGAATTTTATCAATTTGATCTGAGTCTTTTGACGTTCTATCTCAATGCATGATCTACTAAAGGCTCGTCGAGGAAAAACTACGTTATTGGACAACTTGTAAGTACCTGAATTGCCAATAAAGTATTTTCTGATCTCACTATTTCACTAAACAAATATCCACGCCCAAGATATGCGAAGTAACGGACGAAGCAATTGAAGTGAGAGAGGCCACGATAGATTCCATCTCTCTCTCTCGCACGCTCCGGCCGCCTTCACGAATTAAGAAACGCCTTGAAAATGAATAAGGGAAATAAAGCTCAGGATTTTCCTGGAGAAAATCATTTATTTTTGACCTGCGCACTCTGCCGTTTTATGCGGATTGCTTGAAGAAATATCCAGCCCATTCATCGGCCATCGCGACATTGGCGTTACAGCACAGATTTGTGTGGTTGGTGTTGGTTTGAAATAATCCGACTTCAAAAGAAACGAGTTGAGAAAACTCATCTGTTTGGATGTTTTCTGAGGTTGCTTAGAACCAAGGTGGATATAGGATGGTAAAACAGCTCTTTAATTGTTTCTATGAAAAACTTGTAGACCGTCTGAGAAGGTACTAATATTTCCACGACTTGAATGAAGATGGCGGTAAGATTGATTTTCAAGGAAGATTTCGGTTGCTCATGTATTTCTGTGGTTCGCATCTGACAGACGTGAGTTGAAATGACATCAAAACACAATATTTTCAGTGAATCTGGAATAATTATCGATATTTTGACTCTTCTCAGTCATTTTTCATCTAGAACAGATGAAACTGATAAAAAGATGACAGTTGCAGAGTGTCTGTTTTACCAACATAAGGTATGTCGCCATCTCTGATAACTTCAGGAAATATTACTACGGTATGAAATCAAGTAGGCAAAGGTCTACAGTTTATTCTAGTGCGTGTTAATAGGAAGCTGTTTCACCATTCTATATCCACCTTGCTTAGAACAATGACAAAAGAAAATAGGAGATAACTTGCTGGAAAGTAACTTTTTGCGAGGAAATATAATTCTCTCCTTGAACATTTCTGGAATTATAACCTTCAACAATTGATTTTCCATCTTTCGACTACCCGAGATGGAAACAAAATTTACTGATTGTGTTCGTGAAGGAACATAGTGCAAGCTAGTAGAATATTGCGGAAAAGGATATAGGTATATAGAACTATTCTATCCTAAAGCTTGAAGTTTATTATAGATTTTTTCTACGATGTCCCAAAATTACGTGAATAAGTTTCAGCTGCAGATTCTAGAAACAAAAATAGTGAAAAAAGTTTGAATAAACATGGCTGTGTCCTAGTTATATTTATGTTTTTTTCAATGCACTTCAAAACATTATAGGTGAATGTTAAAAAAGGGTTATATTCTGACCAAGTCGCCGATAAATGCATAAACAAAAAATAAAATTTCCTCTATAGCAACTTCCGTCTGAATAAAATTTCGAAATATTTTCAAGATTTTTGAATTAGGCATTAAAAGTTAGGTACCTATATGAACAAAATTTAGTTAAGTATTTTATCTCGGCTCACCATTGAATGACTCTATAACTTCTTAAAGGGGGGCATTTCTGGACCCATGTTTATGTGAATTCTTTTACTACTTTTGTTCCTATAGAATCTGCAGCTAAAATATTTTTATGTAGTTTCGGACTTTTTAACTATACCTATACTATACTATGATGGATAATGATTTTGAATATAATAAATTGATAATTGTCAAACTATTATATTCTAGTAGTAGAACTATCGAACACATACACACAATTAGTTCTTACTTGTACATTTCCTAAATTTTCTATACAAACTCTAGTATTTATCACTCTTGTGTTTTGAGAGCAGCAATACAATTTCTTGTAGTAGATAACACTGAAGCGAATGAAATTCTATACTAGAATCCATATGAGGTTTGTTTCCTAACGAGAATAGTAATTCATAGCGCTTAAATGTTGTAATTTGTGAAAATTGCCATCATCACTATAATAATAACGACTGATCCAGTATAAATTATGCTTGAATCCTTAATCGACACACATTGTATTCTATATAATTGTTATAATTAATTTTACTACTTTATTTCTGTACCTATTTCCATACAATTCCTATTCAGTATTCACTAGCACTCGAAAAATAATCTATTGGTGTCATATCAGCTAAGCATGCCATCAGCCAGTCCTCAGAAGCATCATTTTTTTTTGCCGATCCATCTATTCGGGTATTTTTCATTCAACGTACATAAGCGTTCGATAGGAGGATAATGAGGGATTGATCCCTCGAGTTTATGTCCCACATGTATGACCTTTCACAACATTATCAGACAATTTCTTTGTGGACTTGGACTGCAAATCTCAATTTTCCCCATACATTTCACCTCCACTGTATAAGCAATGGATCACCTGAGTACGATGGTTGAGAATGTGCAACACCAGCGAAATTGCAGACATGATGGATGTATAAATACTTCAAACTGCCCATTACATTGATTAAATAACATGAACCCATATCAGAATGAACAAATAAATCATTCTGATGCGTCGGTTTTCATATATTTCCACAGTCCATACACCCGACTTGTTATAGCTATACAAATTAGGATTATCTCCCATCTTCCATATTGTTTCAATCTACTATAAATCACTATCGGATTTAATTTGTTTCAAATGATTAATTCAGCGACAGTTCAACAACACTCACCAACTGGATTTTTTATTTTCCGTTGAAATTCTTCTTCGGACGTTAATGAAGTAATTCTTATTAAATATATGCGAAATGTCGCATTTCAAACTTACCATTTCAACCATTTTCCGAAAAAAAAAACATTTCAAATGCTTAAAAAATATACTTAATATGGGGATTTGAAATTCAAAGCACCTTATTGTTTCTATTTCACCATTTGGCGACATCGACTGCATATTTCATAAATGATAAAGGACAAAAAATCCGTTACGTTGATTAGGTGAACAAAGATAGCCATATATTGATTATGTTAAAACATGGAACTTATACTACCAATAAGTTCTGTGGGATAGAAATGTACCATTCTGATTATTTCTGTTCCATGTTCCTCAAAATATATGCTAGGTAGTTTTGATGGTTATGTTTATATTTGACTTGCGGATTGGATAATGTTTTTGTTGGACTGAAATTCATGTTTTCACTTTGATTATTTTTCTATATGAGCAGTTTGATTTCTGAAATATACATTGACATCAACTGTAGGTACATAATAAAGGTCTGTTCGCTGTTGATGCATGAAATTTATATTGTACACTACTTTTATCAACACTTACTGCTCGTTGTAGATGAGTGTAGTGGATTGAAGGGTAATTAGTTCAACATCTGTTCGTTGCTTTTATTCTGTTTTATGCTTATCCTAGGATTTTAATTTGGAGGTTATGCTTATAATTAGTTTGTATTTATTTGTTGCTTGTGAATCTCTTTTGAATGTATCAAAAATAAACATAATTGATGAAATAATAAAGAATATTATTGCGAATTCGGACGATGAATCGATGACAAGTTTTTCTGACGAGTATATACAATCAATGATGTCAATTCTTTTGATGCTTCCGTAAATGGGGACAAAAGATTCCCGGGTAACCAATATCCATTTCAAACTGTGACGAAGAAGTTGTTTTTATTTTCCAAAATATATTATTACATAAACCTAACCTCATATTTTCCAATATCCATTTGCACTACAATTATCACACCTCCTCTAAATGGATTGTAACAACTGGTTTTTTTGTGCTACATCATCATTTTAACAACAAACAGACCTAGAAAGTATGGCCAAATGAGAGTTTTTGTTCTTCTGACCTGCTAGGCGCTGTTGCCAATTTGTGAACTACAAACAAAGCAATTTGAAATTTATTTAAAAAATTAATTAAGACAGTTTCCACAACGAATACGGAATATTCATGATGAATGGAACTCATACTTTCATTTGCTGCTGTAATAAGCCAAATTGAGGAATATTTCAATGTTATTTTCATTGATTATGAATAAATGAGATCAGATGATGAACTTCATTTCGAAATGATAGGTGATGGAACTATAATTTTGAATCATTTCCACGCCATGACCTTTCTTGTGGGACACCACTGTTATGAATGCTCCTCTGCTTTTCACAGCAAGATATCTGGAAGGGTAGGGTTATCACTTCAAGCCAAAAGCGCCTAGGGAGTATTATATTAAAATCATATAAAACCTGCCACTCCTGATTTTCTGTGAAATTTTTATGCATGCCTTACTTCCAAACTGATTTTATAGATGATAATAAAGTATATAGATACAATATCGATTGCGTACTGGCAGGACATCGTAACCGACAAAATTGTTTTAGTCACTTTTTATTTCGAAATATGTATATCGAGACATCTAATTGCTATGTGAAAAAGAAGTTATCAAAAAATTCCTGTTAACTTGAAATTGATAAAACAGTACCTCGTAATTTTTTGAGCAGGAATATCGGAAGCATATAACCTATAGTATAACTATTATGTTCTGTATATAATGTTTATATGTAGAGGTAAGTACTGGAAAATGGTATTTCTTTAGGCAGATGGTATTTGAAGAATTTTAAAAGGATCGTTTTTCACATTATTCCATGATTTGGTACTTCATTCATTCTACACTACAAATCAGATTGTGGCGTTGAAGAATTGCATGAAATTTTTTATTTATAAGTGGTTGAAGTTACGTTGAAGTCATTGAAGTAATTGCACGATAAATGAACATTGTTTTCCACATCGTTCAACATGAAATTGTGGGAAAATGGATTTTTTTTATCGGATCAAATAGAATATATTTTATATCATACAAAACCAAAATTAAGAAAACAAAAGTTCGGAATATAGTCAATTCGAGAAATAAACCAGATAATAACTGTAGCTGTGAATTATATTTTTGGCGATACTGGCGATATTTTTCAAACATCAATCTAAGGGATTCGAATCTGAAAACAATAATCTGAAAACTATATATGTATACAATATAATATTGACCATCAGGCTTTATCAGGACAAATGAAATGGCCATAAGAATGTCAAACACACCAACAAAAAGAGGAAAAAGTAATAGAGAATTGTGACTAGTTATTGTATTGTATTCAGAGAGCTGAACGGAATTTTGAAAATGTTGTGAAATTATGTTTTCCTCCCTCGTATGAATATAAAATTTCGCTTAAAACAAAACGAAATTTAATCTTGTACAACCAAAAAAATGCATACCTGAAGACAGCTGAACATTCTATGTTCTTTGATTCTTTGTAATTTACTGAAGCCAAAGAAAAACATGAAGTATGATATCTGCAATGTGTGGCATTATTCATCAAGTTTCCATTTTTTCCCACTGATTCTGAAGACTATCCATCATGACTAATGTTTTGCTGAAAAGATTTGTTTTGTTCCAGGACTTTGTTTTGATGTTGCCAATGATTCCGTCATTGTTTCTTGAGTTTATTTTCGAAAATAAATGCAAAATCCTTACCCACTAAATAACATTTCCATTTATTTATTACCTGGTGATCGCTATTTTTTTTAATTTATAAAACAAATTCAAATTCAATTATAATGATTATATCTTAAACAAGCCATATGACATCGAACTCATGTTGATTCCTTGATTGAAATATTCGATCATAAGAATCCCATAATGAATCTATTTCCTATACTTATATGATGATACATTTTTGATATTCCATCTTTCACCGATGAAATATTTCAGTGACGTCATCAGAATTATCGAATTTATATATTCCTTTATATCCACAAAATACCTTCATGTGGATGATCAGATTAATGCTTGAAAAATTATTTTATCCATCATACCTATACTATTCGAAATTCAATCATGACTGTAGACGTATATGTTATGTATGTTAGACGCATGTTATAAGACAGAAAACTGATGATGAGTTCTTGATTGAAATCTTCCATAACAATTATTTCTGATATGATGATGATGTCTTCTAATATTCCCCCAACTATATCTACAATGTCAACGACTGTCTATACTCAGCATATTATATAAAAGCAATTGTTATCGCCAATCGAAAAAAGTTCATGTATTTCAATTGTTGTTTCTAAAAACTCACTATCCACCTACGATTCCAAAATAAGAATAGCCATGTAAATTCTACATTATCTTCAAAATAATTTAACAATTAACCAAATTTGATATAAAATAATATTTGGTATTGCATTATTCGTTAATACTTGTAATAATGTCAATACAATAATTAGTTTTCAGATACTTATAATTAATCTATTCCCATCATCACCACATCATCACCATATACCTAATGGGTTTATCCCACAAACAATTTTTTAAACATTAATCAAAACTATACTATACAAAAAACCAATCTAGTTCACTACTTCAAACCGATTTCCATCAAAGTTTCATATATTTTCGATTGAACATTTAATGAAAATTATTATTATTTTTCCAATGATCAGAAACGCGGGAAAGCTTTGACTTAGCTCTACATTCTAATCCTTGATGATGACCAATGACTAGCGAGATCATAATAAGTCTGCTGGCTTTGCCGTAACATACATACATAAACCTACCTTCTTTTTATTTTTTTTCAAATTCATTTCATTATTAATAATCGAGTTACATTCAAAGCTTTATTGTATCATCAACAACGGTGATGCGAAAATAAAAAAAATTATTTGGTAACTAACGTATAGCTATTATGCTTGTATTTAACGTATTGCTTCCGTAACAGACGCAAATTATGGAAACTATTGGAAACTAATGTATTATGAGTAACTAAGGTTCTGATACGTTTATGATGCTAATAATTATCAACAAAGATTTCATATCATAATATCTTAATCTTCAATGTAACGATATAATGAATAATTGATATTGAGGTACATTTGGGTGAGTCCACTTTATAATTTACTTCGTAGAATCTGAATAAAGAGATTTACCAACATGTAGTACACGATATGAACATTTGCTTTGCGAATGCCCAGCACTCTTCTGCAAGAGGCTTAAGTTCCTGGAAGGGGCCTTCTTAGAGCCCTCCGATATCATTAACCTAGCTCCCAGGAATCTGATAAACTTGGCAAACAAAGTTTATTTTATTCATCAGGATATTCTGTAGGTAGGTACACTTGGTACCGTCGAATGATTGTCAGGAATTTCTTGCTGTCTCAGCTGTCAACCGTTTTTTTTGATTGGCGGTTCAATGAGTCGTTTTCTGAGAGTTTAGATATTTATTTCAATCGGAGGTGAGAACATGTGTTAACTTTTTGAAACGAGTAGTGTCACCAGGCACTCTTCATACAACTTGGAAGGATATTCTTGAAGAGAGTTTGAATTGAAAATTCAACTATGCGCGAGACAAGCCAAGACAATAAGACCATATTGGAATAAATAAAAAAAAAAATGAATGTATCAATTTATTTTTTTATTCAAGAATTTATTGATTACTACAGGAAGGCATAATTTTTAATCGAACAATATTGTCGGCTACAGTTTATTTATACCCTGAATATAATATATCGTCATACAACAGATTAGGAAACTTGATCTTCATTCTCTGTTATCTATCAAACTCGGATATACAACAAGTAATGAAAATATCAAAACCACAAAATATTTGAGAAAAACCAAATACGTATTGTGAAATTTGAACTGAAGATTTGGTTTTTCTCAAATATTTTGTGGTTTTGTGGTTATATTTCCATTTGTTGTATATTCTCAAGCCACAGTCTCCAAATCACTATACTCTATCAAACTCGGATATCAGCAATGAATCCAGTCATATAATAATCAACATTATTTTTTGCTAATTTCTTTGTCGTTGCATATCTATTATACCCCACAATCAAGGAAAATCTACCGTATAGACAGTATTTTCCATAATTGGCGTTAGACATTCAATCCAGTTTTGTAGAGTTCGCCCTGTAGAGCCACAAAAATTCGAATTGCGAAATTTGCTTCTCAATACACGGCTACTATAGAATGATATACCAAATAAACAGAACACAACCCCAAGAATACAATGTTTCCGGTCCGGTGCCTCATATTTTTATAACGCTTGTCGCTGCAGTATCCATATTTCAATGACTCAATTCCACAGACCCTATGAATCCACCCTATTCATTCTCATTCTATTTTGTTCACATTCAGTGTGGTTTAACACCACTGTGCCACCCCATTTCATTACAGAATACGCTCTCCGGCAAACATTAATATTCCCTTCTCGGATCAGTTAATGTACTTGAAACACAGATGGCGCCAGCTGGATGATGTTATGTGTAGTTTCGTAATGTTTTTGTATAGATGGCGACGACATCTCCACTTATTTCTTATTTTATTCTCATGCATTGGATGGGGTGAGCGATTCTTGATAGTTGTGGAATTCAATTATAACTATTATTATAAGTATCTACTGATGATAATCAATGGTTCTTCTAGATAAAGTTAGAGTTGATTTGTCAAACACTGTGCAGTCATTTGACATTGACTGACTAGTCCAATCAATGAATGATCTAAAGGGGTGTTGAGGGAAATGGAAGATAGTTAATTTTTGATTTTGAGACTTTGTTTGGACCAGTGAGTAGGTGAACATACTGAAAGTCTCCACTACTAGGAAGTGAGCGGAGTGCAGGGGAGCACGTAGAATCCCCTTTTTTTAGTTTTTCGCTTATATCTCGGAAACTATGCATCCTAGCGATAAGATCATCCTGTACAAAAGTAAAGGTGACAAAATATGCTACAAAAACGCTTCAAATTTGATCTGTTCCATTTTTTAATTTTCAGGCATTGTTTGAACAATAAAAAAAATTTGCCTCGCGGTTTCTGTCTTATTTATCTTGCTGAATCTCCGGCCCTTAGTCCTACGGAATAGTCATAGGGAAAGAATTTGTAGAGCATTAAATTTGCTTCAGGAACATGTGAAATTTCATCTCCAACAAATCAAAAATAAACGCAATATCAACTTCTTGTGTCAATTTTTTAGATATTCTATTGCTCTTAATCTATATATGAGCCATGTATATGTTTATATAGTATATATATAAAATGGATAAAAGTGGTGTATATAAAGAAATGATATGTGTATATATCGCTAAATATTCAAAATTTTATGTATTATATAGTAAAAAATCTGAATTGTTGGATAATAATAATAATAAACTATTTTTTCTCTTAGATATGTTTTTCCTGATATGACAAAGAAATGTGTTACATGTTCTTACTGTGAAACATTCTAATTGACTGCTCTGGCCTACAACCACAACGAATAACATCCCAAATTCCGGCTGATCTACAAAATGTCCTCAATATTGATAATATCGAGTCATTGATGAAATTGTGTTAACCTACTGAAATGTATTTAGTCCATTGAAATACCTATATTAGTCTTATGTATGGATAAATATGTATACTATGCCGCTTATAACCTTGTAGGTTGATGCGGTCTTTTTTCTTCTGAATAAAAAAATAATAATCTCTGAACTTTCAATACAAATCCCAATACCTATATTTCCTTTCACAATATCCTTCTACTACCTCCATGAACATTATACGTTTTTCTTCCGTGCAGTCTAATGATATAAAATGGAGATTCAAGATATTACATCTTACTTATGATTTGGATAGGAATGGAATCACAATAGAACCATTAAACCTGTCTGTAATGCCTGTGTCTCGCCCTAAATATTTTTTCTAGATTGTAAAAAAAAGGGAATTAAAAGTTTCCACTCTCTGATAAAATACTCTAGAGTGCAATACGATAAAAACTATGTTGTTGGAATTATTTAATCCCAAACTTTTTATTCCTTTTGTGTGCATGGATAACATAAAACGTGAACTTTACAAATTAAAACTTCTGCGCTGATATATTTTCGTATAATGGGCATATACCAAGTCATGCTATGCACAAAACCAGATTTTGTTGCCAGAACGGCTCAAAATGTGAGCCAATAATTTCTGACACTATATGAACTATAAAAATCAGTTAAACTTTTTCACGTTACCTTTTATGCATCATATGCATGAATCTGAAATATCGCCACAACCCGTCCTCGTTCGGCGCTATAACTGATTTTTTTTTGCTATAGTAGAAAACCAATGAAATTAGTTAATTTTTGGTGTGATTGAACATAACCAATCAAAACAACAATATATTGAGAACAGATCCCATGGGCTGTTTTTACTCAATCATGTTGGTATATGGATACACAGTGAATAAAAAAATTACACCAG
Source organism: Chrysomela aeneicollis (assembly GCA_029955515.1). Classification (NCBI taxonomy): domain Eukaryota; kingdom Metazoa; phylum Arthropoda; class Insecta; order Coleoptera; family Chrysomelidae; genus Chrysomela; species Chrysomela aeneicollis. The sequence continues at coordinate 4,370,188 of JARUHQ010000025.1, forward strand.
CTCACTCCAGCTAACACCGTCTGGTGTCCCCTGAGGTCCTGATTGTTTTAGTGTCAGTAAACACCGGCATATTATTCACCACTATAGGTGTTATGTGACCTTTTCCATAGGTGTTTTTAATAATCAAACTCAGTTGTCAGTAACATTAGTGTTCAGCAGAATGGATACTTTGGTGGTGTTCTTTATGCATTTCTAAAAGTGCGATTTAATACCGCAGTGGTGTGATGCACATTTTGTGATTTTCTTGATGCTGAATCCTACCTCCACGAAATTCTCTTCGGTGTGAAGGTACACTATATCATGAGTTTGTCCATGCGAATCAGTGCTTTTCTTCACCACCTCCGGTGTTTTTTCCTGAGTTGGATCACCTATTGATATATAATTAATTTGATGATAAACTAGACTCAGAAGAATCAAAGGACAATTCGAAGGATGACGAACTGTTTCGGCTTATTTATCCTGATCAGTGGTACTAGGACTAGGAACTAGGCCATTTGATACTGATCTAAATTACGCAACACTAATTACGTCGCACCCCGAAATTTTGCCCCTGTTTGAATTCGAATAACTTTTTTCCTCTTTGAACAATTTGAATTATGTTTGCACTGTTCGCAAGCTAAGTCCTTCAGCTATAATCTCGTACTCCTTCGATACATAAGGTTATTTCCATAAAATTGCTACAGGATGTTTTTTGGAACTCTGCAATATTTCGAAATTTTCAAAAGGATCCCAAATAAAGAAAAACAGTTTTTTTCAACTTCAACAGCAGAGGCATAAAGATTATCTCATTACCTTTGACCATCTCCAAAATTGCCTTCTTATCACTTTTATTTATAGAGTGATTTCAAAAAATCAATTTTTTGGTTTTGCAGTCATAACTTTCTTCCTCTTCAACCGATTTTCAAAATCTCAGGATCATTTTGAAGCTGAAACGTTAGATGAACAGACATGGGTACGGCTCTCTTATGTTAAACGAATCTCGAAAAATTTACAATTTATCTCTCTCGTTCTCGTACCAGTTACGCAATGGAAGTGTGTCTTATTCTCTCTACTTTTAAGCAACAACCTTTCGCAAAATTCAGTTTGGTGTGGTGCAACTTCAGAGTGATACCAATTCGTCAACATCTCTCTCCATCTCGATTCATTCAACAAATCATTTCCATTTTCATGCATCCACTTCATAACATTATAGTCCTTCGAGTCGGATTTCACGAAGAAAAGTAGTACCTATAGTGATTGCTGTTTCAACTATATCATTCACAACTCTTAACGAACGAGTTGGAATATATTAGATTCAATAATTATACGACTTTCATCGTTGAAAAATCGAAGAAAAATATAGTTCACATAACTGAAAATTGTAAATTCTTTCCTTGACTATACAAATTATAATTCACATGCTGCAATCAAGCACGAAAATATCCTCTTCCTGGGTGTGAGTTTTTCTGAAACCATTTTAGCATTCTGGTATGGCGCAATCCAGTTTATCAGATGCAGATTTGTTCAAAAGAATCATAGAGAACAATGTGACGATGGTATCAATGAGTGGCTATGAATAAGGACCATTATTGAGTTCTCAAAAATTCGATATTTACTTTGATACTCAGTGATGAAAATTGAAGGACCAGCAACTTATGAAGATAAAATATACTAAAATAAAATACATGAATTAGAACAAAACTATGTCTCTAATTCGATATACATATTTCTATTAATGGTTTGTTGTTTATTATATGTGTTTTTCTTTTCATGGTTATGACTTCACACAGTCACAAACTTGTATACGGCAATTTGATTTTAGCATTGATAATTATACAATTTCGTTTTAATAACCATGCAGTTTAAGAATTTTGAAATTTAATGTTTTATTTTATAATTACATACAGTGGAGGTGAGATGATACTGGGTAGGTAAAAAACTTACAGTCAAACTCCACCAAATAAAAACTTTATCAAATGTGTGTCTGTAGTCAGAGTACACACATCAGCACATTACGAGATGTAGTCGAAAGACTTACATCAGCAGCAAATATGTTTCGAAGGATTAATCCTTCATCTTCAGTGAAAAAGGATCTACAGAAAATAGAAAAGGTATTAGATGAATCACCATAATTAGTAATGAAAATAAAACATACCATATGTGGTAGAAAAAACTGTTGGAACATTGAAAAAAAAATTGAAAAATCTGACTACACACACCTATTTAATAAAGTTTTTATTTGGTGGAGTTTGACTGTAAGTTTTTTACCTACCCAGTAACTCTTATCTGGTCATTGAGTCTTCTGTTGCCAGAGCTTCATTTATTATGCTAGAATTTGAATCATAAATAATTTTATTTCCATGAATATCTGAATATTATCAACACAGGCGGTATAGTTTATCACATTTAGATAGCATTTTGGAAAATCTATGCAGAGATGTTATCAATTAAGCCAATCATTAATTGTCCACAATAAAAATAACTTGAAAGCTTCTTAGCATAACAAAAGTCATATGCGAAAAGCCACTGAAAGAAATCAAGAAGGTGTTCTAAACATATATATCTCCTATAATCGTATATAAGCTTGCATCGAATTGATCTACTGCTTTCTGCAATCAATTTCTTCAGAATTCACCATTTAATGAATTATAGCATTTTGGAAAATCAATGCAGAGCTGTTATCAATGAAGCCAAGCCGACAATTATTAACTGTCCACTATAAAATGAACTTCAGAGTTTTCTAGTAGGTATGACGAATGTCATAGATTATGTTCAAAAAGCCACTGAAAGAAATCAAGAAGATGATCCAATCATAAATATCTCCTATAATCGTATATAAGCTTCTATCGAATTGATCTACTGCTTTCTGCAATTAATTTCGTCAGAATCAGACATTTGATGAATGTATCAAAGAATATTAGAGCTGAAGGATTCCTCGTTGCGCAAAGTAATGGGTTAAAACAAAGTAATTTATCAAATAAATAGAGTCTATTGTAACCTAACCTTGTGTTTTGGGAACATACATTCAGAACATGGACTTGAATTTATCATCTTCGTTCGTTTTGCTCTTAAAACGCTCGCTGTTATTGTTTTTCACACCCTTTCCCCTGATATTTCGCTGAATTCGCTGAATTTGCTTGGCGTAAGATAGATGTTGGATACGCTCTAGATAGGAACTGTAGGTGCTTAGAAATATGACATCATTAATAATTTTGTATTAAATGATGCACTATTTGTTCTCATCAGAAAATTGTTGGGATATATCTTATTTTGGGTATACCTACGAAACGAATGAGAATATACATGCTCTGAATTGAGATTTAAAATTATTATATTGTCAACTCTGGTTTTTTATTGAATCTTTCAACTAACCTGAAATATATTATTATTATTATTATCATTCATGTAACTACACCATTTCCAGTTGTATTTCAGAAACCATCAAGTTAATTTCAGGAAGTGTCAAGTTAATTTCAGAATAGTCATTTGTATTTCAGAAAGTATCAATTGTATTTCAGAATAGAGAGTTGAATTTCAGAAAGCGTCAAATGTATTTCAGAATAACGAGTTCAATTTCAGAAAGCATCAATTGTATTTCAGAATTGTGAGTTTAATTTCAGAAATCGTCAATTGTATTTCAGACTAGTCAAGTGAATTTCAGAATTCATCATTTGAATTTCAGAAAATATCATTTGTATTTCAGAAAGCGTCAATTGAATTTCAAAATAGTCACTTGTATTTCAGAAAACCAGTGGTCCATTATGAACACCCCATGTTTGAAATTCTTATTTTTCATTTCTCTCTGAGAAAATATGTTGTTGCTAACAAGATTGAGTTAATAGGTCACATCATTGTTCCTATTTTGTTCCCATGATGAACTATGTATAAAGTGGGCCAAATCAGAAATTTTTTAGTGAATTAATCTCGGAATTAATGTTTATGGGGCCTATCCATCTAACATAATATTCTCAGGAATGTATATTGCTCCAGAAATGCACCGCCACTTCGTTATTTTGAATGAGACCCTCTATATACGATTATATTTTTTGATTTTACGCAAAATTCTTCATATATTTCGTCCTATACCCAAGTGTAACTGTTTTCGAAATATTTCGAATTTTATGTTAAAAATAGCGTTTGCAGGCCGATTTTTTTTTATTTCTGCACCATAGGATCATTTATTTTATATTATTCATCGATTCCTTCGTAGAAGAAGACCGAATTCTGTTTCTGAAATTCAGATGACCCTTTCTGAAATACATTTAATATTTTCTGATATACAAACGACGATTTCATAAATTCAATTGATTATTCTGAAATTCAATTGATGCTTTCTGACATTGAACTGACTATTCTGAAATACAATTGATACTTTCTGAAATACAAGTGACTATTCTGAAATTCAATTGACACTTCCTGAAATTAACTTGATGGTTTCTGAAATACAACTGGAAAAGGTGTAGTAGTATAACCGTTCAAATACCTTCGATTTCATAATCTTTCTATCAGCAAGATCTCGTGATATTTTCCAAATTCAAAACAGTATTGGGTGATCAATCATTCCATCCATTCTGTCAGAAGTTAGCAAATGGGGAAAATGATCGAATAGATCGAAGGGGGTAATCAGTTTTAGTTGCATTTAAAAATTTTAGCAAGATCTTCATTTTCAGTATCAACCTGTTTCCGCTTTATATTTCTGGTTTCATATTATGATTAAGGAAGAAGATGGTGATATGGAGTGTACTATCAGTCACAAGGCTGTGGACGGGACAGGAGTGTAGTAGTGTTGGTATGTAAAAAGGAATATCGTCGTTGATAGCCGTATCATCAGATTATAGATTTATGCACAGAAGTTTGATAATAAATGACACAGTTGTGGAGAGAAACCATACGACAGAAGCACTTCGTTAAGGCTGTGCAGCCTCTCAAGAACCTCGACCTAATAGATCTTTTGTGCATAACCCTCAATCTATTCGAGGCCCCCCGGGATTCCGAGACTTCTTGCGACGTTTATCAGTTTCCTGAGAGCTAGGTTCCTGACATCAGAGGGCTTCAAGGAGGCCCCTTTCAGGAGCTCGAGCCTCTAGCAAAAGAGTGCTGGGCATTCGCAAAGCAAATGTTCTATAGTTTGAGCGAAGGTCTCGCATTAGCGGCAACTATCACTCTTTGTTTTACCCATCTTTTTGAGGTGATATCTCAGAGGGCAGTGTCCAGTGAGGAGTCCCGTTACCAGTTTCAAGTACTTTTTGTCCAACTCGAGAAGCTGTGTAGCTTTCTTTGCCGAATGGCTTACTAGCCGTTTCGCTTGTCTGTGTCCTGGCACTTTATTCCAGTGAGATTTAATTTAATCTGCCTCCCAGCGTCGGAAATCTTCTCTCAAGTGGGCGAGTCCACAGGAGGGTTCTGGGCCGAGAAATTGTGTATTTGCCCCTTCTTTGGCAAGGCAGTCTGCTTCCTCGTTTCCTTCAACTCCCTTATGACATGGCACCCACATCAAAGTGACCTAGTTGTTCGCTGCCAATTGTCTCAGGGATTGTTTACAGTCCAAGTCAGCTTAGACTTACAATTGTATTACTTCAGAGCTTCTAGTGCTGCTTGGCTATCTGATAGAACATGGATCTTTGCCCTTCGAGGGTCCCTTTCGAGGAATTCCTGGGCACATATCTCTATAGCATGTACTTCTGCTCGAAAGATGGTTGGGGTTTTACCAAGGGTTTTTGAGAGCCTGAAATTTGGCCCTGTAACGCCCATTCCAACCCTTTCATACATCGTAGATCCATCAGTATACCACACTAATGCATCCCTTCCCATTTGGGGACCGTCTTCTGTGCAAATTTGGTGGTTGTTATTGATCACTTCGAACTTCATTTCGAGGTCGTACCTTACTGGCATGATATCTGTCAGTTTAGACATGGATTCTAGGAAAATATTTTCCAAAATCTTCAAGTGTCCAAACCGATTTCCAGATTTGAGATTTATTGTCTCTCAGTCTGAAGGCACTGATTGCTGCTTCTTTTATTATACACAGGTGCAATGGTGGAAGGTTTAGCATTACCTCTAAGGCTGCAGTGGGGCACGTGATAATCGCCCCTGTGATTTCCAGACATGCTAGCCACTGCACTTTCTGCAGCTGGACTTGTGCCGAAATTTGTAGCATTTCAAGATGACCCTCACACCAAACTGGGTCAAATGCCTTAGGGATATCCAATGCCACAGTTGCTATCTGATGGTGACGAAAGCCAAACTGTTCATGATTCCAGATCTCTCGAGATGTATAGGATGAGTTCAATATTTATTGACTGTTTTCAGTGCAATGGCTTGGTAACAGTTACTTTCTTTTGAATTGGTTGAATTCTAGCATTCTTCCAGTTTGAGGAAATCTGGAAAAATTCTGGCCTCTTTCTGATTAAAATCTAGTTGATAAATGCTTCTGATTGTGTGACGACCAAAGATAGTAATTTCAGGCATACGACTATCGATGCCACTAGTGGTTCTAATGTGGATTTAGAGTCGAATGATTCAGCAAATATTTTGGCTCTTTCGTGAGATGTTTCAGCCAATGTGTCGTCATCAATAGTTCATGAAGACCAAAAGATTAATCTATCATTGAGGACAAACAGTTATTTTTTTATATTTGTTTAGGAAAACAAATCTACGTGAGTCAACTCCTTTACGATCTGACTTACATTGAAGTAAATACTAATTGGTACACCAATTACAAAACCAATGGACCTGCAAACGAAACACGGGAACTCAAATAAATACTAACAACTATAAGAATATACAAATTACCAAAACTTGGAGTATGTACTCAATATCAAAAGTTTTTCAAACTCATCAAATCAGTAGGTACATATATATTTTGTTTGAAATTGAATAAAAATAAATCCCGCAAGGAAGAAAACAACCTTAACATAAATAGAAATGCGTATATCTCGAATATATCAGGCTAAACCTGAACAGGCAGTGTACTTCAAAGCTATATGGAACATTATTGTTAAATCGGAAACGAAGAGAGATACAAACTAGGTTGAATTAGGAAAAAGATGCGCAATTGTATGGTAATCTAGAATACCAAGAGAAATCTAGGATATCTTGACTGGTTTCTGAAATACCTTGAACTCATATTGGACGAGAAGCTGAATTGGAGTGAACACATCAAACACATAGAAAACAAAATATCACCTATGGTTGGAGCCATTTACCGATGTAGAGATTACATAAGAACATCTGGCTTATATTAAATATACATTGCATATTTTATGTCCATATTCATATACTTAATACCATTATGGGGAACGTGGAGAAACTATGTTCAAAAAAATTGAAACATTACGAAATAGAGTCGTAAAGATCTTATTAAAATTTTAGTATACTACATCAGCACAAACAATATACGATCAAACTAATATCTTACCTATTGCTACCATATTACAAATTGAACAAAGCAAATATATATAATATAATCAACGAAAATATTAAATGTAATACAACTTTCAACTTCGTGAATCAACAACATCTTCTTAGAGCCAGTTAGAACAAATATAGGCCTCAAAATCCCTATAACACAGAGCATGGAAACCTATAACTCCTTACCAAAAGTCATAACTGACAGTGCAAACATAAATTTATTTGAAAGAATAATTCAAAATTAAGGTATGTAAATTAAGGTGAAAAATTATTTTTGCAAATTAAGGTGAAAATTGTAGATGGATTTTGTAAGTTTTTTTTTAAATACTGTTTCCGAGACCAGAAAATTTGCTAATTTGGAAAATATTTGTTCTATGTAATGCATTAATTTAAATTCTTTTAATTTCTTAAATGTACATGAATTGCTATTTGGCATTGTATATGAATAAAGTACTTGAAAAAAAAATCCTGGAAACACTGAAAATTGTCGATTTTTAATCATCGATAACTTTTCAACTATTATTGTTACTAGGATTTTTATTCATCGATGAATCACACTTGTGTGTTTAATGATAGAAAAGTCGAAAAAATAGGAGAAATAAAAAAGATCGAGTCGATTCGAGATCTGTCAGGCTTACAATTCCTAATATTTTCACTAAAGTGACAAAAATGACGTGAAACTCAATAACTAAGGTACTAGAGGGCAACTCTACTGCAAAATAAACTTCTTTGCTGCTCTCCGTTGGGTTGCCTCCTGTATTGAATTGATTGTACGATTTTTTTTGCAACTCATGCAGCGTCACTGAAATAAACTGTATTTTTGAAGTTGAAGCCTTCTAACTGTGAAATTGGCAGTTCTGATGTTCAATTCGATTATCAGTTCATTGCTTTAAAATTCAAATCTGAAATAGAAATATTGAAGATTGGTTCGGTTATATCCTGTTTATTTATTCTACGATTTTCTGAAAATCGATGATATAAGAACAAAAAATCTCAAATCCTCAGGTATTTATTGAGATTATGTTATTGTCAGGTATCTTGCGAATTCTCATAGTTTTCGATGCTTGCTCTTGATTTTTTTTGTTTTTCAAACGCGCCTTGAAAAATATTAAAAATGATATCGTGAGACATCCACAATTATTCCGTCTTCAACGAAGCTCAAAGATTACTATACTATATATTTTACTCGAATAATTATTAAAAAAAATTCAGGAAATATTTATAACGGAATCATGTTGCACCAGAACAAGAAAATAGACATTATTCATATAAATCACGAACCAAGCTGGTGAGTAGTTTTATCTGCATGTTTATGTTAATCCATTCCTATATGGCATGTACCTACCGTGGATTAAAACAAAACTTACCTAACTCCGCAAACTTGAGGTTTTAAAACCGCTAATCTACCGTTTTGTTTTGCGATGTCTCTTCTCCCATACTCACCACACCTTAATGTAATATGAAAGTGATATATCTCTCGCCTCTCCCGAAACCAATTTATTATGGGACTTTCAAGAAAAATATATGAGAATCGAGTACTGCGCTATTGTGATATTTTTCTATATCCTACACAATTTCACGAATGCGATTAGGGGTTACTTATGTCAAGTTATATACGTTATCTAGTCCTCCTTACTCATTGCTTCGCAACTAGATTGTAGATTGTAGGGGGGGTCGTTAAGGCTGTGCAGCCTCTCAAGCACCTCGACCTATAAGATCTTTTGTGCCTAACTAATCTATTCGAAGCCCGGGATTCCGAGACTTCGTGCAAAGTTTATCAGTTTCCTGGGAGCTAGGTTCCTGATATCGGAGGGCTCTAAAAAGGCCCCTTCCAGGAACTTTAGCCTCTTGCAGAAGAGTGCTGGGCATACGCAGAGGAAATGTTCTGCAGTTTCAGCGAAGTCCTCGCAGTGGCGGCAACTATTACTCTCTGTTTTATTCATCTTCTTGAGGTGATACCTCAGAGGGCAGTGTCCAGTGAGGAGTCCCGTTACCAGTTTCAAATCTTTCTTGTCCAACTCGAGAAGCTGTTTAGCTTTCCTTGGCGAAAGGCTCACTAGCCTTTTCGCTTGTCTTTGTCCTGGCACTTTATTCCAGTGAGATTTCATTTCATCTGCTTCCCAACGTCGAACTTCTTCTTTCAAGTGGGCCTTGGAGAGTCCACAGAAGGGTTCTTGCCCCTTCTTTGGCAAGGCAGTCTGCTTCCTCGTTGCCTTTAACTCCCTAACTTCGCAACTAAGGTGACGGTGAAAAACAGTGAGTAACCGCAGCATAATTGACTTTCTCTCAATATTCTTCCACTGGCTTGCACGATGTTCCACGAACATAATAAGTTTCCCCTTCTTGCAGTCATGCGACAAAAAAATCGATATGTGCTTAACTAGAGAAAACCACTTATATAGCTGAAACTGAGCGAAAAACAATCATTGAAGCTCAATTTCAAAATTAATCTAGAATTCTGGAATACATCGCCAGGACACAGGCCAACATTCACGAAGTACCTGTACTGATAGCGCATGGTGAGAAAACCGCGAAAATCTGCCGGTTTATAATATTTTTGCAATCCCATTGCAATTTTTTTTACAATGTAGGTGAATAATCTTTAGGAATCTGAAGTGGTTTTCTTCTTTATTGAGGAGGATTTTCAACCAGACTCATCTCGAAATACTTTATAATACCTTAGTGAAACCTCATATTAATTATGGCATTTTAGCCTGGGGAGGGGTGACCAACAATCACTTGGAAAAACTAGAGATAACACAAAAGTGTATTCTGAAGATTATTTTCAATAAAAGTTTCACATACTCAACTGAGGTACTATATAAGGAAACTAGAGTGTTCGATGCAAGACAATTATTTTATCAGCGTATAATACTAAACCATTATAGGTTTAGAAAGACATTCAGGCAAATAGAACATGGTTATAATACAAGACACAAAACCAAAACAACGGCTATACCGAAGGTTGAAAAAACTCTAACCCAAAGATGCTATAATTACCTTGGTCCCATTCTTTATGCCAAAATTCCTACCGAACTGACACGAATAAATGCGTACGGTCTATTCAAAAAAAAATTACTCTCTGGCTTCAGTCTGTCCCTAGAAAAGAAATTCACAGCTTAATTGATAGGAAAAATACCTATTACTTATGAATTTACTTATAAAAGAATATATAAAAATATAATAACACTTGATCTTTCTGATAGTTGATATTGATATGACATATGCTGCCTCTGCTCGCTTATACCTATATGTTATGTTCAAATTATTTTTCAAATTTGTTTATATATTTATAATGTATATGTGTGAATGAATGTATATATTTGTATACGTGTTTGTACTTATGGATGCGTAATATAATAATGTGTATATTTAGGATACATTATATACCCACGCACAGGGATTCATCCCTTTGTGGGTTACCTGTATTTGCCTGTTGTACTGATATTGTCTCATATTTTATAACATTTTATTGGTAAATATATTATTATTATTATTATTATTATTATTATTATTATTATTATTATTATTATTATTATTATTATTATTATTATTATTATTATTATTATTATTATTATTATTATTATTATTATTATTATTATTATTATTATTATTATTATTATTATTATTATTATTATTTGAAAATTTGAATTTAATCAATTCCAGTCACGACTCTGCGGTCTCCGACACCACACAGAGTCGAGCTGGAGAAAAACCAGTGACCACTCCCCACGCCGTGAGGTAAGTGATCACTGGGACCGAGAATCGTGTGCCCTGAGTAAACGCAATGATCCCAGGATGACGGCCTTCTGCATGGCTCCAGCTAAAACGCTTGCCTTTTGTCGGCAAGCTGGAATTTTCTGGAGTTCTGAGAGCAGCGTATGTCGTGTACCACCAAGAGAGCCTATAATCAGGATGACTAGTTCGACAGAATGGTCTGGATAAAGTCTGCGGAGTTCGTAGAGAAGATCTCTATATTTCGTCCGTTTTTCCTCCTCCTTCAAAACGATGTTCGGTTCGGCTGGTGCCGAGAATTCGATCACGAACATCGTTTTGGTTTGATGGTCGAGGAGGACTACATCAGGCTTATTAGCTTGTATCTGCCTGAGGGTGGGGAATGAGAAGTTCCAATAAATTCGGCACCTCTCATTCTCCACAACGGACTCAATATCCCCCGGAGCATAAGGCAGCACTGGAGTTTCATCAATACCGTACGTGTGTCTAAGATGGTAATAGAGCACACGTAATGCCGCATTATGTCTATGGATATAGGCCGAAACTGCATACACCGTGCATGCTGAAAGCAGGTGCATCAGCGTTTCCGGCGCCCTACGGCAGGCCCTGCATCTTACATCAGGGACCTCTATACCCATGACTCGGCTTCGGTAATGTAGGGTATTGAAAACTCCATCCTGGCATGCCATGATGAACCCCTCTGTTTCCGATTTGAGCCCGCCTGACCTTAGGAATGCGAAGGTCAGCTCTTTGGATAAACCCCTGTCTTCAATGTTGTTGAAGAAAACAGAATGTAGAGGTTTATCCATGTGAAGCTGCAGAGTTTTTTTAACTTCTGCAGCTTTGATGCGGGCTTTCCTCCGAGCGTGGTCGAGCTCAGTGACTGAGTCACGGGCTTCACGCTCGGAATCGAAAATCAGAGAGAGCTCATCGGCTGCTCGATGTGCTGCCTTGAATAGGAATGCTCCTACTCCTGCATTCTCATGGCTTTTGACCATTTGCAGGAGGGGGTCCGAACTCCTGATGACCTTGCAGGCATTATCCAGAACCATTCTGTTATGGAGATACTCCAAACTTAAGAGTCCACGGCCTCCCTGATCTCTTGGGAGATATAACCGTGGAACGGACGAAGTTGGATGAAGGCTCCTATTAAGGTGCATCATCTTGCGAGTACTAACGTCAAGTTGGCGCAGCTCAGCTAGTGTCCACTTGAATACTCCAAAGGAGTATAGTAGGATCGGAACAGCAAGCATGTTAGTAGCAGCGACTTTATTCTTTCCAGACAGTTCTGAAGACCAGATCTGTCGAAGTCGCTGCCGATACTTGCTGCGGAGAGCGTCTTTCACCATTTGTGTTTCCTGGATGTGGCTTTCCTCCACACCCAGGTAGGTGTACGTCTCTCCGGCATCCAAGTGGTGTAGGATGCTTCCGTCCACTAGCTGCGCGTCCTTGTCGTAGTCCTCGCATCGTCCTCTCTTAAGATGAACCAGTGCACATTTGTCCATCCCGAATTCCATCCCAATAGCCTGTGTATACTCCTGTACCACCCTGAGGGATTGGTCTAAGTCCCTCTCACCGGAAGCATAGAGTTTAAGGTCATCCACATAGAATAAGTGGGTGACCTTATGCCTCCGTTGACTGGGTGGTCCGCAGTAGTAGCCCTTGGTTCTTCTGAGCTCAACGGATAACGGCAACAATGAGATGCAAAATAAGAGAGGGCTGAGGGAGTCTCCCTGGAAAACCCCTCTCTTGATGATGACCGGCTCTGTCTGGACTTTCGCATTCCCCGATGTTATGGTGAAGCGAGTCCGCCAGAGCGGCATCAGTTGTTCAATGCATCTCACTATCGGATCGGGTACCGAAAGGCACTTGAGCAAGTACACGAGTAATTCGTGCGACGTTGTATCAAATGCCTTTCGATAATCGATCCAGGCCATAGAGAGGTTTCGCTTGTACTGCACGGAGTCCTGCGTTATAGATCTATCTATCAGCAGGTTCTCCTTGCAGCCAGCGACACCCCTCTTCGACCCTCGTTGCTCATATATCCGCTGATAAACCGGGTCTACCACTAGGAGCATACGCATGTACAAGATGCGTGTAAACAGCTTGTAGCATGCGTTTAAACAGGTTATTGGTCTGTAATTCTTCGGGTTGGACAAATCTCCTTTCTTGGGGAGAAGCACGGTTCGCCCCTCGATAAACCACTCCGGAATTTGCTGCTCTCCATTTAGCCAGAGATTGAATATTCTGGCTAAATGGTGGTGGGTAGTGGATAACTTTTTCCACCAAAAGTTATTAATCCCATCAGGACCTGGAGCAGCAAAGTTCTTAGAACCCGTTAGGGCTCTCCGAACCTCCTCGGTGGTAATCGATTGACGCAGCAATTCGGGCTCAGGCTCTCGGAACCTTTCACAAAAGGCTCCGAACTGCGTCAGGGCTGGAGTATCTCTGTTGAATGGATGCCTCACCTCATAGATACCCTTCCAGAAGGTTTCCACCTGATCAACAGTCGGCGGATTCTCAACTACACTAGGAGGCGGTTGGAATAAGCGAGAGGGCTTTTCGCGAAAAAGTTTATTTTCCGCCAACCCTCTCGCTCGCCTCTTCAGTGACTGCTTGGCAGCCACTAACATCCGTATCCTCTCCAGGCAGTGCTGTTTGATGACAGTTAGCACTGCCAGGTTTAGTGTGTGATGAGTGCGCCGTAATGTGGTGGCTATTCGTCGCACTTTTGACGTGAATGGCCTGTTGGCCTCCACATAGTCCATCACACACTGGATACGGGAAGTGTGTTGTCTCGCCGACTGGATCTTTGCTTCCATCTTTTGTACGCGTCGTTCTGCCCTCTCGTTCGGGGAGGCCGATTCTACTGGTCTCCCCGGCTGAGAGGACCGAACGGCATCGTACACGGCACAATTGATGTGCCAGATGTCAGCATTTTCTGGAAGTGTATCACGAAGTGATTCATCCATTCTAGTCAGGTCTTGTGATCGTAGGGCCTTGATGTTATTAAGGCTCCTACGATTCCTGATCTGGCTCACCTCTGGTACTTGGTCCCTTCCTTCGTTGTTCTGCAGGACGGGCGGAATCAAGTGTTCTTCCACCTCGTCGTTCTGCCGGGAAGGGACTCTGACATACTGCCTAACGCGTAGGTGGGATACATAATCTCGAAGATTTTGTGCCGAGAAGGCTGCATGCTCTGGGTGGAGTTGAAGCCACAGAGCATGCATTCGCCTCATGTATCCCCTACGCGCAGGCTCGCTGCTCTCGTGGCACTGCAGAAGGTCGTCCCTGAGATCATCGGTCCACTCAAAGCGTCCTTGTTCATTGCGGTCGTCATCAGGCTGTCCGTCCTGTTGGGCCCCACCACCTTGCCTTTGATCCCTATCCGAATGGGATCGGTTGTGGGGGCCCTGTCCTCTGCGGATAGGAACCAGAGTTTTGGGGCTCGTCAGGTGGTTAGCCTTCGGAGCCCACGGCCGACATTAGAGGGAATCGAGCGTTCCCCTCCCGGGTGCGCTTTCGCTGCCGGTCCGATTTTGCACCCTCAGCTCGGAAAGGTGGTGTCGCTACTCACCAGGGGCAAAGATGACTTCACCCTCCTGCCTATTTATTATTATTATTATTATTATTATTATTATTATTATTATTATTATTATTATTATTATTATTATTATTATTATTATTATTATTATTATTATTATTATTATTATTATTATTATTATTATTATTATTATTATTATTATTATTATTATTATTATTATTATTATTATTATTATTATTATTATTATTATTATTATTATTATTATTATTATTATTATTATTATTATTATTATTATTATTATTATTATTATTATTATTATTATTATTATTATTATTATTATTATTATTATTATTATTATTATTATTATTATTATTATTATTATTATTATTATTAGCTTACATATTTTTTTTCGATTTGGAATTACAATTTTCGGTTCAGGAATATGAAAGGTTTCTATGAGGCAGAACTATCCCAAAGCATAGTGCTTAGTGCTTATTGAAGCACTTAGAGCACTTATGTGCTCGAAAGCACTGTGTTCCTGTAATGTATCACCCTGTATTTCACAGTCTATTCTATAAAAAACTGATATGAACTCGGCTAGTGTGTTTTTATATAAAACCATAAAAGATCGCTGATGTGAATTTAGTTAGTAATATATAGGAAATTAAACAGTGTGTTTCATTTGGATTCCTTTGAGATATTACAGTTTGGCGACGAGGATTATTCATATAATATTCGAACAGTATAGTGTGCGGAGTATCACTTCACATAGTAAAAGACAAAAATGTCGTCGTTCATTGGACATTTGCGAGAGTTCAACCCAAGTGTTTGTGACTGGCGTATCTTCAAAAAACAATTGTCACAGTACTTCATCGCAAATAAAGTGGAGGATGCAGATACCAAACGTGCATTACTGGCCACGTTTATACCGTGCGCAAATTTGGTATTCTGACCAAATTGATCATACCAAATTCATACCAAAATAATAAGTTGATGCCTATTTACACCATATTCCATCAGTAAACAACTAGGTTCTGATTTGGTATATTTGGATCGTTTGGTAATTTGATGGTTACTCAGTACCACTGAACTATTTGGGTTGGGGTCCGTGGAACAGTTTCGTAACACTGCTAACTGGCGAGAAAACGTCTATTGTCAAATATCAATCTCAAATATATATATATTTCTTTGAAGAAATCATCAAATGGCCCAAATGGATACTAGGGCACTGTTAGTTCAGAACGCCAGAAGGTGTTTACACCATCTTGATCACCTAACTATAATAGTCTGGTACGCAACAATTTTCGTTACCAAACCAAGCTGAGTACCTGACCAACTGTTCCGTTTACACCAACATGACCAAGGGTATTTGGTTGGTATAATGTCATTAGTCTGCTTACCAAGAGACGGTATAAACGTGGCCACTATTAAATAGTTGCCATGAAAACAGTTTGGAACTATTGGCAAGTTTGTGTATACCGTCACAGCCTGAAGAGAAAAACTATGAGGAATTGGTGACATTATTTGATAATCATTTTTCTTCGACTCGGTTAATATTCCCAGAAAGACAAAAATTTTATTCTGCCTTCAAATCTAAGGATAAAAGTGTTCAAGAATGGGCAGCTCGTATAAGACAACTTGCTTGTAAATGTGAGTTTAAATCGAGTGAACTGAACACTTTACTGCGTGACCGTTTCATAATGGGTTTCGAAAAAGGACCAATCATCAACCGACTTTTCGAAGAAAAAGAAGAAGGGCTTACTTTCGAAAAGTGTATTGAAATTGCATGTAACAAGGAAGCAAGTAATAAAGTTCATAATATCATCGGTATGAAAATTAAACAAGAACCCGAGATATTTCGAATTGGAGCGAAAAAGCAGCAAAGCGGTACTGGGAGCAAAAATGTTGGTGGCTTCAACAATTTTTCATCAACTAGACATGGATTTAATCATTTTGATGGGTCATTCACTTCCAATGGTGAAAGTTCTTCAACGAGAGCTGAGTGTGTTGTATGTGGTAAGAAACATCCAGGCCGATGTAAGTACAGAAATTGTGTTTGTCATCTGTGCGGTATTAAAGGACATTTGGCATCGAAGTGTTCGAAAAACGCCAAGACACACCGTAAAAACAATCAAAACAATTTCTTAAACTCTGAAGCTATCGATCAACTTTTTGTTATGAATACTCAAAATTTCGAACCAATTTTAATACATGTAAATGTAAATGGTAAAAATGTACAATTTGAGTTAGATACTGGTGCCAGTTTAAGTTTGATTTCTAAAGAATTACGTGATAAATATTTTCCTGAAGTCGAGATTGTTTCTACGGATAAAGTATTCACGACTTACACGGGAAATAAAATATATCCTATAGGAAAAGTTTTTGTTGAGATCTCTTATAAGAATAATACAGAAAAGATATTTTTGTACGTTATTAACAATGGAGGTCCTCCTCTGTTAGGAAGAGATTTTTTCAACAAGTTTGATTTGAGTATAAATAAATTAAATGATGAGGAAATTATACTTAATAAATTTTACAATGAGTTTCCATCAGTTTTCAGTGGTGAATTAGGACTTTTCAATAAAGGTCATATTCATTTGAAATTGAAGGAAAATGCTCAGCCAAAGTTTTTTAAAGCAAGAAATTTGCCATTTGCTTTGAGAGATGGTGTCGAGAATGAAATAAATAGGTTGGTAAAATTGAATGTTTTGAGCCCTGTTGAATATAGTGATTATGGCACCCCTGTAGTTCCTGTACTCAAACGTAATGGAACGGTACGCTTGTGTGGTGATTATAGTTTAACTTTGAATCAGAATTTAGAAATAGATAAATTTCCTCTTCCTCGTATCGAAGAATTGTTTGTGAAACTATAGGGTGGTCAAATATTTACTAAGTTAGATTTGTCAAATGCATATCAACAGGTTTTACTTTCTCCAGAATCTAAAATTTTAACTACAATTACAACACATAAGGGTCTGTTTTGTTATAATCGACTTCCCTTTGGGATCCATTCTGGACCCTCAAAATTTCAAAAAATCATGAATACCTTGTTTGATGGTATGGAGGGCGTTGCTTGTTTTCAAGATGATGTGTTGGTAACTGGAAAAAATTATAATGACCATGTTGATAAGGTTAGGGCTGTTTAAATGAAACTTGAAGATAATGGTTTGACTTTAGAGAAATCTAAATGTCAATTCTTTGTCGATAGTGTGACCTACGTAGGTTTTCAAATAGATAAAGAAGGGCTTCACACTTGTCAAGATAAAATTGACGCAATTATTGAGGCTCCCGTACCACAGGATATTACTCAACTGAAATCTATATTGGGTTTGATTAATTATTATAATAAGTTCATACCCAATGCATCTACTGTGCTACAACCATTATACAATCTTTGTAAAAAAAATGTACGCTGGAATTTTGATGAAAGTTGCCTAGAATCTTTCGAAAAAGTTAAAGACATTTTAAGTTCTGCTGAAGTGTTAGTCCATTTTAACCCTTCATTGCCTATCTACTTAGCTGTAGATGCATCTCAATACGGAGTTGGGGCAGTAATTTGTCATTGTATTGATAATGTTTATAGACCGATCGCCTATGCTTCACGCATGCTTAGCAAAAGTGAGCAACAGTACTCACAAATCGAAAAAGAAGCTTTGAGCATAATTTTTGGGGTAAAAATTTTTAACCAATATTTGTTCCATAACAAATTTGTTTTATTCACTGATCATAAGCCTTTAGTAGCTATTTTTAATCCTAAAAAAGGTATTCCTGTTTATGCTGCTAATAGGTTACAACGGTGGGCTTTGATTTTATCGAATTTTCAATATGATATTCAGTACATTAAATCTCAAAATAATTTTGCTGATTTTTTGTCACGATTGCCCTTGAGAAACGATACTACAGATGATGATTCTTCATTTGTTTTAAATTGCATTACAGACAATCAAAATTTACCGATAGATTGCAAAGCTATAGCTCAGTATTCTGAGGACGATCCTATTCTTGAGCAAGTTTATTATTTTGTGAAAAATGGTTGGCCCAAAAGAGTGAATGCTGAGTTAAAATCTTACTTCGATAACAAATACTCATTTTCTATAATACAGAACTGTCTTATGTTCGGAAATAGGGTGGTAGTACCAGAACATTTACAAGGAGACATATTAAAATTATTACATGTCTCACACATGGGAATGGTAAAAACTAAGAGCTTGGCTCGTTCTTATGTATGGTGGCCAAATTTAAATTGTGATATAGAGAAAACAATTGCTGCTTGTAATTTATGTTCTATGAGCAGAAATAATCCACCAAAAGCATCTCTACTCAACTGGAAATATCCAAGTGGTCCTTGGTCAAGGATCCACATTGATTATTTAGGTCCTATATTAGGTAAACAAATTTTGGTAGTTGTGGACGCGTATACGAAATGGCCAGAAGTTTTTGTGCTAAATAGTACTGGAAGTACAAATACTATTCGGGCATTAAGAAGTTTATTTGCAAGGTATGGTTTTCCCAAAGTTTTGGTTTCAGATAATGCTTCATATTTTTCATCAGAAGAATTCAATAACTTCCTCAAGCTAAATGGAGTCGAAATCAAGCACAGTCCACCATACCACCCTGCAACAAACGGGGCAGCAGAGAATTTCGTTAAAACAATAAAAAATTATTTGTTGAAATCAAAAAATTCTGGTGAAAATACCAACGATTTCGATTTATTGATAAATAGATTTCTTTTGGATTATAGAAACACTCCACATTGTTCAACAGGAGTCTCTCCTGCTAAATTGATGTTAGGTAGAAATTTAAGGAGTAGATTAGATTTATTATTACCAGTAGACAAAGTTTAAAATGGTGATGAAAGTTTTTCTAAGGTAAATGAAAGCATGACCTCCCAACAAAAATATTATAGAGGAAAACGAAATAAAAAATTTCAAAATGGTGATTGTGTATTGGTGAAAGATTACCGAGGGTTAAAAACGAGGTTAAAAACCAATTGGATCAAAGGTATTATAAATAAAATAATTGGTCCAAGAACATACAAAGTTTATATCCCAGAGTTGAAAACAACTTGGCATCTAAAACAAATTTTGGAATATTGTAATTTAGATTTAAGTACTACTTATAAGAAGAAAAAGTGTGCATCATCAGTGGCTAGGGTAGTTTCTAGTAGTGAAAATATAGGGGAAGAACACAGTGATAAAAATAAAAGTTTAGACATAAAAAGAGAGGAAGGTGTAAATAAAGAAAATTGGGATTCTATCATAAGTTCTGAATTTTTTGATCAGGGTATTTCTCCTATCCGCAGTTCTGAAAATAATACTGAAAGTAATGTAAGAAAAGGAACACGAGTAAGAAAACCTCCAAATCGTTTTCAAATATAATTTTGAATCAAATTTAGGAATACATTATTTACAGAACTTAAAGGGGAGGATATTGTAATGTATCACCCTGTATTTCACAGTCTATTCTATAAAAAACTGATATGAACTCGGCTAGTGTGTTTTTATATAAAACCATAAAAGATCGCTGATGTGAATTTAGTTAGTAATATATAGGAAATTAAACAGTGTGTTTCATTTGGATTCCTTTGAGATATTACAGTTCCCGAGGCAGAACTATCCCAAAGCATTGTGCTTAGTGCTTATTGAAGCACTTAGAGCACTTATGTGCTCGAAAGCACTGTGCTCCCGAGCACTTTCTTGAACCAGTGCTTAGTGCTTAGTGATTCGAGTATTTTACGAAAAAGCTTAGTGCTTAGTAATCCCGAAAACTGATACCGAGCACTGGTATTCCTAAAGGCTAATAACGATTTGTAGCAACGCCGTAACCTTCAACTTCATTCGACTGATAATGAAGATATATTTTTGTTAATATCAAATGATATCACTGATATAGTATATATTTAGTTTTTAATAGTGATAACTTATATGTTCGAGCAAAATCTCTAGAAATGTTGGTGTTCATTTTACGAAAAAACGTTTGGCCCCTTTTGGGTTAGCTTTTTACGGTTATTTCATGTATTTAGGATGACCCGAGAAAAATGGATTCAGGCATTTTTTTAAATATTACCTGAAACTCCAGAAACATTTTGAATGGATTTGTATAAACCTCCACTACTGTATGTCTAATGAGTTTTTAACGATTTTCGTTTTCACTTTGTTGAATAAAGTTTATATTTTGAAGTGGAGTACTGGAGTAGCATTTGATGCGAGTTGCGAGTCGTATTTATTTCAAATCCACCACATCAGTTTATTTCATGTAACATCACTTATAAATATTGAATCATAGGCGAAACATTGCGATCAACGTTTAACATAATAATATGCTGTTTCGTTGATGTTTTGGATTGAATTTGACGTGATCAATGTACAAAAATACAAAAACCATGTGAGAAAGTGATTCAAGTTCATAACTTAACAGAATCATCCTTTTCAAAAGTGCTTAGTGCTCGCGGTGTCGAATTACTTTTCGAAAGTGCTTAGTAATTGCGAGCATTATGTCGATAGTGCTTAGTGCTCGAGATTCCAGAGCACTTTCCAAGAGTGCTCAGTGCTTAGTGCTCGAAGCACTTTTTGTCAGTGCTCGGCACAGCTCTGCTATGAGGTACTTAATTTTTGTCAGTATCAGTTCGGATTACTCACCAATGCCATTTACTGCGATTTTTGGGGAGTTTCAAGGCAATATTTGAACTTTTGAAAAACGAATAATCCATATTTACACAATTTTGAATGTATAGAAAGGTAGGTGAATGAAACACGAATAATAAATTCTATATTTTTGCCACATACCCACTCATGAAACACCCTGTGTTTCTGCAATCTCAGATGTTGCTACAAAGATAAAAATACAGTTTAGAGATCCCTCGCTCCATCAAGGTAACAATATAATTTAAATGGCAAGTCTTAGATAGCTAGATAAGTTGATCTAGAATAATTAATGAAAGTATTTTCCAAGACCAATTTATCTTAGAATTAAGATTAAGGCGTCTCAAAATGTCTCAGTCTTAATTTGTCACTCCTCTTCCCGGGCAGTTCTTTTCCTCCTTTGTTCGCCATCCCACCGCCGAATTTGCATTGTAAATGAATTTCTATGGGATTTATTGATTTTTCTTTCTTCCAGGCTTCGTTTCCGCTGCCTTTCGCATCTTCAAGCGGACTTTCTCATCGCCGGAACTGGCTGGGAAATATTCGACGAAGGAAAATCCTGAAAGAGAACGGGTTTGTTAATGAGCGAAACGTCAATATGCATCCAGATTGAATACAGGGACGGAGAAAAGAGAAGCAGCTTTTGGTTAGAGGATATTAGGATCTATGAATGAATACAAATTTCCATCTCAATGACAGTTTTCAAACTACGCATACAAGAGCAATTCTTCTAAATGGATGATAATATTTTGATCCCATCTACCTATAAGTATACATTCGATCGATATTAGAATGTTCAAAAAGAAACGACAATTGAAATATTTTCGAAATATGTGAATATTTATCGCTATTCATCTTCTGTTGAGCAACTTGAGATAAATAGTAGGTACATTCTACTTTTTTTTTATTCGAAAAAATATCCGTATCAACCACTAAGGGTTATTAGCGGGGTACATTATTGAATAACAGAGTTTGTGATATCGAATAACTATAATTTATACATAAGATTGTAGGAATTCTATGACTCGGTCTGGTTGTCTGTTCAATGCTTCTGTTAAGTCTCTAGATAATTTACATTGTCTTCTCTGGTAGTCGTAGTTTGGACATTCCGTCAGGATATGTTGTATGGATAGAAGTACGTTGCAATTATCACATTGGACAGGATCTTCTTTCTTCAGGAGGTATTCATGAGTAAGGCGGGAATGTCCTATTTTGAGTCGTATAATGGCGATTTGTTGTTTTCTATTTTCGATAGTATAAGGTTTGATTCTCTATTTTCGGATCAATAATAAATAATTTATTGGTCCTATGTAAATTCCATCTGTCTCTCCATTTATCCTTCATAACTCTTTTAATTTCGGAACATATGTCTTCATGTGGTATCTTGTTTACTTGTGAGGATGTTGGGTTTTCTAAGGTGGTACGTGCTGCAGTATCAGCTTGTTCGTTCCAAGCAAATTTGACTAGTTTTCCGCTTTACTGGATATTGTGTAACATATTTTTTATTTTTATGAGGATTGGATGTTTGGGATATAGTTGTCTAATTCCTTCTATTGCGCTAAGCGAATCTGTGAAAATTACAGTTCTAATATGTTGATCTTCTGACGTTACTACCAAGGCTCATTCTATTTCTATTGTTAAGATCAGAAGTGTGACTTTGTTTGACAAGCGCAATTTGCGAAGTGATAAGGAAGCCCAAGGTGAATACAGATATGGTGGAACGAGTCCCATTAAAAGGCACTAGAAATATTTGTAGACTTATGCCTACTTGATTCTGTTTAATTTCAATCATAGTTTCAAACACTGGAATACTTCCATATGGATGGCGCCACGTCTGCTGATTCCGCATGATGAATATTAATTTTCACAATTTCTCAGTCATTTTGATTTTTTGTGATTCGTTCAATCAATATCATGATTGAACAATCGAACAATATTCATATTTCAAGCCAAAATCACAATTATAAATGATCTGTCACTGTCACTTGAACACGAAACCATAGAAACGGATATTTTTAGAGAACTGAATCATCGATATTGATATCAAATGCGATATTAACGCCATCTCCGAACGACTATTGAAATATTACCGGTGTAATGATCTTCGCTACACCAGTCTACAGGTCTTGACGGAAAACAATTGAATAGTCGTTTCACCATATATATATCCACCTTTAACACGCAAAATTTGGAAGTCAAACAATGACACTTTTAATTCGAATGACACATGCTATATTTTTTGTTTAACTAGAATAATTATGATATATTATATTCGAAGATTTGGTAAGATTCTTGTTCGTTTTATTTCGATTTGATATAGATAATAAAATCTATTGAAGTGGAAGTACTGAAAGTTCATCATTTTATGCATCTCATCTCAAAGATGGCACAAGAAGAATATTCTAGCCGGAAACAGAACAGAATATTCGTCATTTGTAGCTATTGACAAATCAGGTTTATTCAATTTTCAAGAGTAGTTCCAATACAGAGCATACCTATTTTAATATAAAGTTCGACTAGGCGGCACTACAGCTCGTAGAATTTCTCAGAGGTTTTTTTTGACTCAAGAGGCATGACAATACAACGAAGGAAAAGGATAAGGAAAAATAAAAATGAACACTTTTCGAGAACATAATATTGATGAAGTTATTTCCAAATTCTATAATCTATATCAAAATAAAGAATGCATAAAAAAATCACGGCACAACTAACTTTCACTGGGGCGGCACTAGTGCCGCCTACTTTATATGTTATTTTATGCTATGTTCCAATATCAATATCACAAACTGATTGAATATTATATGTAGGTATTCATCTGCATCAGTTTATTTTTGAAGCTAGTTCTTCCTTGCCTCATTTTTGAATCCTAGAAGTGAAAAATCAACTTCATCTCCTAGACTCTAAAAGTGTTGCTCAGCAACATAACACATAAATCATTTTATTGTGTCAGTAAGAGAAACGTCAACTTCAAGGAGCTAATTACAGAACAAAAATGAATGACTTCTGAGTCGGTTGCAGAAAAAATGTTTTTTTTTAAATCTGGTTTTTCTGGGTCGTTTTTTTTGGTGAATAATGTTTGAAGAAATTTACTCGAGGTGTTACTACTTCTAATTGTTAACATATGATATTAATAGTTACACATTGTTGTGAGCAATTCTTCATTCTCATTCTGATTATGTCCATTTATTATTCAACACATAGTAGTGAATGTAAATGTGATAGATGTCAGTATGAAAACATCAGTCTGAATAAACTAAAAGTCAGAAACACTCGTTTCATTCATTAGGCCGAAATCCAGCTCAGAAATAAATATATACATTCGGAAGTTGTTCAATGTTATTAAAACCTAACACTAACGTTTCATCACATTAAAAAAACAATTGAGAAGTTGTATTTCACTATGTAGTTGCAAAAACAACCCTTTTAAACCCCCGAGGCGCTGGTGAGAGTTATGTGGACGATAATCTATATTCGTTTGAGAGAGTTTGTCCAAACCACTTTGGTAGACCACTGGCCGGATGACCAAGATCATAGAATTGGGTTTAAGTGACTGTACCTACGTACTGTTATAGGAAATTGTCAAGACAAATTTCCATAAAATATATATATATAATACTATTTACGATGAGTTCATAATTAAATTCGCTCTGCCATGATGAAGAATAAGAAACGATTATTTCGTGCGAAAATTTTGACTGGGCCTGTAGATACGATTGTTATATTTCAAACAATGCCAAGTTCACTTTTTTCATTAGAAACTTATCCATAAAGAATTTCATCCACCTCAGAAAAAAAAATTCATCATTTTCTTGAAAACAAAGTTAACTAACTTACTCAAATTGAATCTCAAATATCAACACAAAAATATTCAACATAATCAAGTCTCTATCCCGTTTGGTTCACACAGTTTCTCATGCATGGAACGTATGGAACACCTTCTATATTTCCTCAACGGCTTCAGGGGAATTCATGAGAATTTATATTGAGCAATAATTGGCATAGCCGATGCCCGATACAGTATGAAATTTGCAATCCGCTGATATGTACAGGTTGTCCCATTTTCGATGTCGTTATACGGGATATCTCGCTTATTTTCAAAGATAGAGATTTGCGGTTTTCGCGAAGGTTGGCTACTTTTTTGTGAAACTCACCATACCGCAAACGAAATTTTGTTTCCAAGATACAGGGCGAAATGGAAAATATTGCATTTTGGGACCCCCCCTGTATCTCAGCTATCTTGAAACTCATGGAAGAAGTAAAAATTGACTCTTATACATATTCTTACGTAGAATCCAGTGGCGTAGTTAGATTTTTGAAATGAACTCATTCTTGAGATATAACCCAAAGTTATGTTTTTTTTAAATCGAACACCCTGTATATTTTTCAATATTTGAAACTAAACTTGTCTTGATACAAGACCAAGACTTGATGAATCTTTTCAAGACCAAGACTTGACTTTCGATACCAAGACCAAGACTCTCTCCCAAGAGTCTTGGTCTTGATGGTCTCGAAAGGAAAATAAGGAACTTAAATCTTCAAAATATTGAGAAATATCTGATGGAAAATGTTATATTTTATTTTTTTTATGGTAGAGGTTTTTAATGTTTGTTCACTCAACATCTAAAATACATTTTTTAAATTTATTATTGCAGATTCACACTTTAAAACAAATAGGTGTATGTTGTACGGTCGCAGTGGTCCTTACCTCCTAGTATTGAAGTTAGAAAAAAGTTGATTGGTTTGAATTTGGAATTTTTGATACTGCGTTGTTGTCACTTCTATAGCTAAACTTGGCAATGAGTTTTTATTTTTAATAAATCATCCTGTATATTGATGAATACCTATTAGACTTTCAGATTAGATATTTCACTATTATTCTACACATATATTCAAATGTTCTTGAAATAATGACAGGTGAAAAGTGAGATTTTGATGCAATTTTCGACAGCATATTACCGCAGCTTTATCAACTCAACCTGTATATGGGTTATATTTATATCAAAAAATACAATATAGAAGATGGATAACATATTTATTTATTGAAAAACAAAGATACCAATTAGTATGACTTAGAATACAGATCATTATGGATATCACATATAGGTACATACCTACGTCTTGGTCTTGAAACATCAAGACCAATAACAAGACCAAGAATATATTCATTTTTCGAGACCAAGACTAAGACTGATCAGTCTTGGTCTTGTTCTTGCGAAGTCCTGTACGACATAAAAATATAATACCTATAGGTACGGTCTGCATAAGAATCCAATTATAAATATCTGCAAGAAGGAATATTCCTTTGCATTTCTGACATGTTTGCCCAACCCTCTGTGAAAACCATTATAGAAGCTAATATAAGCATTTCGTTTCGTTTGACATTGTATCCAGCACTCCGCACCCCTGTTCATTCCACCTCTATTTGAATATCGACCGTCCTCTGCGCTTTTATTTTCCTACACGTTTTCTCCTTCTTTTCCACCCCTCAAGAATAAATAAGGATCATTGAAGAAATATCGACGCACCCAGTGTCTCCTGACCTTCCCATCCCCCTACCACTCACCCCCGCTCCGATATAAAGAAGGGTGTGTTTTAAAAATAGCGAGGCATCCGATGAGGGGGGACGAATAAAAGAACGGCATTTTTACAACTCCCCGTTCGGCGAATAAGAACGAGCATTTCCACCCCTCTTCGGAGTATTCTTTTCATCGTCTCTTTCTACCCTCGTAACGTTCTTCTTTTCTGTCCAATTGCGGCATTTAGTCACAGTCCATGTCGATGCCAGTTCACCTTACAGGGACGTTGGGTTGGAATTGTTCAAACTCGCCTGCTTGTTTGTGGTCCTTATTGGTTTGCCTTGCTTTGGAAAAAAATAGGCCACGGTGGGTAGTGGGCGTTGGTTTGTAGAGGGTGCCGTACAACTCATGACAATTATTTTCATCGGTAGTTGGAACTTTTAGAGTATAGCTGAAATCATTTTATCGTTATACATGAGTTGTGGAATCTTCATTTGATTTGAGGTTACTGAAAGAAATATACGAACATAAAAAACTATTAAACTGATGGAAAATTGTTGAAAGTTTGTTCAATAAACATTCATCTAGGTGCATGAAAAAACAATAATCTACTTAAATCGAATATAATTTGTGATCAGGATCCGTTAAATATTTCGAGTTTTTAATAGATGAGACCGATACTTGATGAAAATCCATAATTGGACACTAAACTACTGTAGGACACTATACAAGATTTCCACTATAGTTGAGTTACAAACCACAACACGTATTCTGCTATACTATAGCTTCGTCAAGTGGAGTATTAAACGAGTTATGTTCCACATTAGTTAAGTTACAGAGTGAATAAAATCAGAAAAAGATGACATATGCGCGAAATTTAAAGGTCCAGTCATAGATATGCGCAGGCGCTAAAATATTTTTTACATCGTTGTCATCATTTTGTTGGTTATGTTTACGTTTTTCACGATTTCAGTATTTCGGATGAGCTTATGTTCTTACAATGCATAACATATTTTCCATAAACTATAATTCACAAGGAAAAGTAGGTACTTGATAAAGGTTTCTAGGAATATAATACCTTTATTATCTGGAATGTGAATCATTTATAATAATATGTTTATTGGCAATAATTACTATATGTACCTATAAAAAGATTGCAAATCATCTTCAGATGAATCGGAGAATATCAAATTACTTTGTTTTCTATAAAGGACGAAAAACTTCTCTTGGGTGATTATTGACTTCGATGAAACTTTTCCATTTGATGAGAATATCATCATGTTTGCTATATACCTATAAGTACTGCTATATCACATTTGAAGTTGAGAAATTTAGATTCTGATCATTATTTGATAATTGTATCATGTTTTATTTTCCCTGATGACAATAAATGGGCTACATTCAAAATATTCGAATTTAATCGTGAAATTCATTTAGAATCCATCTTATTCCTAATAGACACTAATTTCTGATGACAACTTGTTCATAACAAATCACTGTACCTGTGATTTTTGTCGGATTTCTGTTCCTGATGTTTCAAAAAACCTATCAACCCATCAAGAACCTTGGTATCATTCACATGTTAGGTCTTATATCCTCCATAAGATCAGAGCTCTTCTTTTTTGGTGATTCTGATGCACTATGTCCAATTCCTGAAGCAAACAAAGAGGTAAATTAGTTCAAATTTGTAATATGTATACCTCGATGTAAACTTGAAAAAATATATCGAACCAAATACAGCTAGAGTAGCTGCAATTTCGAAACCAAATACTGTTAGAAACAGTGACTGTGATTTTTAAATTTATGTATACAGTTCAACACAATAATTGAATGTTTTGCTCAATTTACAAGGTAATCCCCACAAATTGAGTAACTCGACATACCTAAGTAGCTGCAGAACATAATCAGTAAGTATAGGTCTTATGTTCTGATATTCTGAAATATTTACACAAGGACAAATGATATACCCATAAGTACAAACAATATTTAATTCAGAACCTCATCGAAGATGATCTCGAACGAAGATTGGAATTTTGCAAAATTATGATAGACATATAAATGCATGGGAAATATTTTCAATGTTGGGCTCCAGTATATGATCCCACATTGGACAACATTTCCGAGAGAATAGGGAACTCTCAATTCCGAAAATTATTCAGACCTATCTACTATCCCAGCTACCTACTACCAGAATGTATGGATAGGTATAATAATTTTTATTTTTCTGATCCCTTAATTTCTACTATAGAAGGACTATCAGAATTTCCTCTAAGCTTCGTAATATTTCAAGGGTATATTTAACGGAACGAGTGGGATCATCTGAAAAGGGGTACATCAAGATTGGTAGTGGAGGGTGGAGAAATTGATCGTTTTATACATGACGTAGCAAATAAATATGCTGAGAGGGTGTCGTTTCCAATTTCCAATAAGATCATAGCCCATTACTGGTGTACTTAGTGAATAAAACAAAAATACGTCGTCGCCATCCAATTCGATATTGAACCAATAATGTGTTTCTGAGAGAGAAATAACTTCTTTATCATCACCATCAATCTGAATCGAAGAATCCAATTGATTACCAAAAATACTCGAAGGAATTATCATCTCAATCCAAACCCTATTCCTTGTTGTTGTTGTTGTATAATATACTAGAATAGGTAAATACGGTGAAAAAATCACAGAGAGTGGAATTGATTATATTATCACAAATATTAATGATTATACAATTAATGTTGTGAACCCAGGATTTTCCGATCATCTGGGACACACTTTCAGATGGAAAATAGGCACTGTTTGCAAAGAAGAAAAAAATCAAGAGGATAAACGGGTTAGGATATACAATAAACAATCAGTTGAGGAATTCAAATACAGGTTCAGCAAATTTATACCTGAAAAAACATCAGATGTTGATGAAATGTTTGAAGAATTTGTCGACCATTTCAAATGGTGCTTCGAAATTTGTTTTGGGAAACGAAAAATCGAGTATATAAATAATGAATATGTAAAACAAAAAATTATATTATCAGATGACCTGTTATCTGAAATAGAAAAACTAAAATATTTCAATTGGGTTAGAAAAACCATTCCAGGAGACAATAATCTTTCTGAGAAATATAAGCAGAACAAAAAATCTATTGAAAACAAAATTTGCCAAGAGAAACGAAATTACTCTGAAAATAAAATTTTGAACTCAAACAATAAATCCAAATCATTATGGAATATGGTCAATAACACACTTGGAAAATCAAAGAAAATAAATGAAAACATTAACCTGAAAATCGAAAATGAAATTATATCAAACAACATGAATGTTTCCAACCTTTTTGCCAATCATTTTTCAGAATCCATCAAAAAACAGATCGAAAATATGAACATGCCTGCTCATATGTTTACCACTTCAAAAATTTCAATAGTCCACTCTATGTATTTTTTGCCCATAGACCATTTTAAAATCGAAAACATTCTTATCAATTTCAAAAATAAATATTCAAGTGGAATTGACGAAATTCCCATGAAGATATTGACCGAAAGTCGTTTCATAATTTCAAATTATCTAGCAGATATCATCAACACCTCTATCCGTGAAGGAAAATTTCCAACTAAATTGAAAATATCAAAAGTTATCCCAGTACACAAAAGAGGAGAAAAAAATATTATTGATAATTATAGAGGAATCTGTGTACTAACATCCTTTTCTAAACTTATCGAAAAAGCAGTATATGATGAAATAGTTGACTTTCTAAATAAAAATGAATTAATCACCTCATGCCAACATGGTTTTAGGAAAAATTTCTCAATTGAAACTGCTTCTACGGAAATGGTTCAATATATACATGAGAACATCGATGAAGGGAAATTCATTTGTGGTATATTTTTCGACCTCACTAGAGCTTTCGAAACCATAAATCCAAAGTTTCTATGTGAAAAATTGGAAAAAATTGGAATCCGTGGTCCGATAAACCAATGGATCCAGTCATACATGACTAACAGAAAAATCCAGGTTAAAATAAAAGATTCATTCTCAGACGAAAAATCAACAGAACTCGGCACCCCGCAAGGGGGAGTTCTGGGACCTCTTCTTTTCCTCCTGTACATAAATGATCTCCCATGTTTCATTGAGCACGGAAGAGCATTCATGTACGCAGATGATACTACTATCATTGTAGCATCAGACTGCATGAATGGCCTAGAACACAAGTTATCACACGTAATAAAGAATTTCTCGGACTGGTGCCATAACAACCACCTGATAAACAGCTTAACGAAAGCTGTATCTATAGAGTTCATTAACAAATATAAAGAAATACACAATATAAAACTTAATATTGACTCAACTACACTGAAATCTTCAACCCATACAAAATTTTTAGGAACACAACTGGACAGTAAACTAGATTTCAAAGAACACATCAATTACTTGTGTACCAAACTAAATAAAACATACTTCGCCTTCATGACCGTAAAAAACAGTTTTAATCAAAATCATCTGCTCAACTTCTATTATTCATTTGTTTACTCAATACTAAACACAAATATTATAATTTGGGGACAATCTGTAGAAGTACTTCGTATATTCATAGTCCAGAAGAGATTCTTGAGGCTAATTTTCAATATGCGCTATAACGAATCCTGCAAGGACACCTTCCGCAAATATAAAATACTTACTCTGACTGGAATCTATCTGTATAAAATATTAACTTACGTTCATCAAAATTTTGCTTCTTTTACTAAAACTCATGAAATACATGAACATTCAACTCGATCAGGTCCCAACATCCACATCAAACGATTTAATCAGATGGGATACAAAAAATCCCCCTGCTATGCAGGAGCCAATGCTTTCAATCACCTCCCAGAAAACATAAAAAGAATCCACGATCACAAAAAATTCAAAAAAGAACTGAAGCAATTTCTGCTTGCAAATTGTTTCTACTCCATGAATGAATTTCTTAATGCCAAGTGGTAGATCCCTTGGAAATTATTCCCTTTTTCTTTTGTATTTTGCAAATTATAACATGTTTCTGTAAGTTCCATTGCAAAATTTTCGTGTTTGTTTTATACTAATTCTTCATAATTTGTAAATAGTTAAGTGTGAAATGTAACAAAAATATTTCAAACTATGTTCCAGTTTTCAGTTACTCATACTGCATAATGTAAGGAACAATATGTTGAAAATGACCTATCTCATGTACATGCTGTATACCAAAGAGATGAAAATAAATCTAATCTAATCTAAACTGGCGAAGTAACAAAGAACGCCCCATGCCTAGCGTCTCTATTTACACAGTAAAAAAAAAAACATGGATTTCAGAGCAAACTCCGACGAATACAACACCTGAATATCAAATTTGTGTCCTTTTTATTATACATTTCACAATTGAGTGTTCAGTGGTGTTAATTGCGATCTCAGTGGTGAAAAATGACACGAATATGGTGAAGTAGATCGAATCTGAAACATAAAATCATAAGAAACACCAAATGATTGAATTTTAATATTCTCATTGGTTCCATCATTGACGTTAACGCATAAATAACACCTATTAAATAAAATTAACATCAAGTTACACCGTGTTATATCATGACTGAATCGAGGCGGTGTATAAATCATCTAATTTGGTGACAATAATCATTCGTTTTGTATTGCATCCTGAAAACACCAGATTTGATATAAATTAATAAAAATATTGTATGTAGGCATCTGAATGGTGTGAATTTCATGCATGCACTCATCTGTTTGATCTTAGAACCTTAGAACTTTTGCCATTAGGCACTGACGTCTTTCCTACTGTACCTGATTTCAATATTGGGCATGATATATTAGTTGATTTCAATATAGAGTATCAATTTGCCTATATAGGCCCTAGTGCCACTGATCAGGATAAATGAACCGAAACAGTTCGTCATCATCCGAATCGTCCCTAGATTCTTTTGAGTCTAGTTTATCATCATTTGAATTATATTTCAATATAGGTAATCCAACCTAATGAAGAACACCGGAGGTGGTGAAGAAAAGCACTGATTCGCATGAACCATATCATCAGTGTATATATGGTGTTTCTTCCCACCAGAAAAGTATTTGCATGTAAGTACCTGCTCAGTACTTGAACGCAGCGAAGAGAATTTCGTGGAGATAGCATCAATTAAATGACATAATGTGCATCACACACGTCAAATCGCACTATTGGAAATGCATAAAGAACACCACCAAAGTGTTCATTGTGGTAAATTCAGTATTACTGACAACTGGGTTTGATTATTTAAAACACCTATGGGAAAGGGCACATAAAACCTACAACAGTGGTGAATATTATGCCGGTGTTTACTGACACTGAAACAATCAGGACCTCAGGGGACACCAGACGGTGTTAGCTGGTGTGACCTGGTGTAATTTTTTTTCCACTGTGTATTATCCGATTTTGGAAAATAAGATAGCAAATTGAATGACATCTGACACTAGTTTCCCAGCAACTAGTGCACAATGAAAATGAGTATTACAATGTAATACATTTAGAAATCATCATTGAACATGCAATGAAGTTTTTTCCAGACAGTCGTAGAAAAAAAAATGTTAATTCCTTCTTGTATAGTATATACACATACAGATATCTTACCAACGGAATGCATGCCCTGTAACTTGGATTATGTTAGTTTCATCTTTCAGGATTCAGATTAATTGTGAGACTGTTTTTCGTAATTATGTTTCTACTTTAATTATCCCTAGCGAACCAACTTATTCAGCTATTTAACTTTCTTACTTTATAACTTTCGGAAACATATTTCTTATTCGCGTTGAAAATATGGCCTCTTTTATAACTTCGTGAGAAGATCTTGAATTTCAGTTTGAAAGTGTTTACAGAGCGTATATATAATAATTTTCAGATTTCCTCCAAGTTTGTAGGTTTCTTGCAGGCTAATCATTTTTAAAATCCACTAACTTTTCTAACCATACATGAATTGTTAGGGCTATTTCTGACAAATATGAATAGTTAAAAACTATATTTATTGGAATTTAATCAAATAATTAACAGAATACTATAAGTTTGTTAAGTAAGATAAAACGGAGTGTATTTGAACGCCTCCTAAACTTTTTCAACTAATATAAAATTTCTCGAAAAATTACATAAAATAAATCGTGAAATAATAAAAAAAATTGAACAATAGATGAAAAAGTTAAGAGGGTTTCAAAATATATGTGAAGACCCTGTTCACTTCATTCTATCTTACTTTACAAACTTATAGTGATGGGTATTTTTGTAAATTATTAGATTACATTCTGTTTTTACAGGAGAGAAGAAAAACAGAATTGGGTGACAATCGAATGATTCTATAATTGCTATTTTATAAAATTTCATCATGTATTTCACCTGGAGTTCATATGAATGATGTACATAATTGTACTTTTTTCAAAAATGGCAAAATTTGAAAATACGCCCATACGAAAATATCAATTTTGACATTTTGTCAGATACGTCAGCAGTGAAAATAGTGGAGTAATGATCATTATTCAATTTATTTTGAAAATCCAGAAGTGAAAAGCTACAATAGGCATAATACAAGAGTAAAAACACTTCATTTTTTTCAATAAGACACAAGAATACGCGTCTATAGTTCTGAGTTGACATCAGTTACGACCTTCGAGTTAATCGGGAAAATCGAATATTTTCTGACACAAACAGGCGTATCTGCCTTTTACGCCCATCATAAGTGATATATTTTGTATCGAATCCAGCAGATACGCCATCATGGTGGTGAATATTCATTACCACGCAACTCTAAGAGATACAGTTACGTCACTTCGTGAGGTGAAAAAAGCACCTAAAAGAAGCATATAGTTCCGGCGTAAGTCAACTTTCACTTGTTTTGTTAGTTAAGCCCATACGTGATAAGGGTGAAGATATATGAAAACTACAAGACAAATTACATAAGATCATTAAAAAAATCTAACAATAGTTAAGGGGGTTCGAAATTTACGTGAAGACCCTGTATAAACATTGATCCAATATTCTGTGTGTAACAAATTACACACGTATCCTCAGAATATGCCAATTCCAAAACATAATTATTACCTTTCCTATAGGGTTTAGAATTGTTGTTGAGAATCGCAGGTTTTGCGATTCTAAACATTATAATCATGATGGTTAGATCACATGCATCATATAACAATAACTGTCGTATTTTTTTAGTATCCCATTTTTGGGCAAACACCATCTGTCGATTGAGTTGAATAGCTTTGAAACTGGAATGTTTCTTTGGCAAGAAAGTATACGTTTATTATTATTATCATTATAAAAGAAGTATCTTGAGATTTTTGGACGGTTATGGGATGCTAGAATGTAGCATTCGAAAATATTTTCTTTTTTACACTGTTTGCCAGATCTAGTGTTGCTCAAATCAACTTTGAAATTTCAAATGAAACACCCTAAATATCATTAGAGTTTCGAATTTTTTGAAAGATTCCAAGATTGGTAAGAGTAAACAGGTTTCTTCAAGTTTTTTTGAACATATTCATATTGAATAATAGATATGAAAAATCGCTAGGTATACTCAAAGACTTTTGTCTCCATATACCTATGCCGAATAAACCACTTAGTTTGACAAATCCTGTTCAATAATCTGAATTCAATCACCTGGGATTATGTACAGCATGTTCAATTTGCACGATATCTGATATCTCAGTTGTCTTATTCAAATAGGGTGGAATGAAAATCATGAGTTCAAAATTATTATTTAATATGACTATTTGACAAATCAATGCAATAGTAATAGTTTAGCTATTCATATTGAATAATAATTTTAAACGAATAATTTTCAGTCTACCCTATTTTTATGAGAGTGGTAATAATTGATTATTGTGCCAAAAAATCTATAATAGGTATATAAAACTGAAAATTATCTGAATAAAGGGCTTATACTATACAGAAATATCTTGTCAGAATTATTACAGCTCATTTCGAAAATGTGACAACTCCACTAGATTCTACGTAAAAATATGTATAGGAAACAGTTTTTACTTTTCCTTTGAGTTGAAAGATACAGGGGGTGATCTCAAAATGCAATATTTTCAATTTCGAAAACGAAGCAGGCCATGAAAGTTTTGTTTTCGGCAATATTTGTTTTATAGCAGTTAGAGTTGAGAAAAACAATTTTCTGGCTATACTATGCGAACGGTTAGCTCATATAGTCAGGGCAAAAGGTCGTGGTTCGATTAATCATCAATCTTATATAGCCAATCAAAAATATTTGCAAGTGGCAAAAAAAAAAGGTTATACCAGGGATGATCTTAAATGGACGCCATCTACAGCAAAATTAAAGTTAAACAAACCCCCTTTCTTAAGCCAGTCTCTGTAGATAGAATCTGCAAATGCCTAAGGATAGGATATCAAATAAAAAAAAATTAACTTCGATATTTACTGACACTTGGAGGTATAGGTACTTACGATTTTCAAATCATAAAATTGTTTCCATGTATATAATGAAAATAGTGTTTTATCACTAGGAATAATTATGCAAGAGATATCCCATATATTTGAATATTTCTGATTTTAACTTGAATGCATTCAATTTGCACAATAGAAATATTTCTGATTAGGTATAGAATACTATTTCCTGGTCAGTAAAATTTGGTGAAGAACAAATTATGAAACCCTGGTGGAGCAGCATCCCATCTTGAAGATGTAGGTTGAAAGACACCTACTTTATAATAACTTTCCAATATCCAGCTCCATTAGTGGAAATGGGAGTGACACCCATTTCAGATTTCTGAGACTACGAGCCCTTGGATACAGCCACAGCAACCTAGGTATGCTTAGTCCAGCCAGTGCTTTTGAATATAATGGAAATTCTTCTTATAGGAACAAATATAAAAGGCTCATCAGCCGATACAGACTTACTCTGAAGACTGTCTCACAAAAAATACCAATTAACCTCACATGAGGTTCACATTAGCCTCTTGATAGGTACCAAGATGGAGGCTAATGGTTGCTAATGGTATCAATGATTATCAAAAATTAACTAGATATTACTAGTAGCAGTAATAGCTAGTGATAGCTAAAAAATTGTCAATACTGCAATAAGCAAGTAAGCAAACAAGTATCAATCAAGTATCAAGCAATTATCAAGCAAGTAGCCTGGCAGAACTATAGCACAAAAAAATAAGAAAAAACCACGCTGTAGTACTATACCCTTGATCTTGATAGATTTCACAGTTCAAAACTCGATTATAGACAGATTCCACAAAATAATCTTTTATATAATGAGAACGTGATATCAAAAACTGATAGTTACCATTCATCTGATCTTCATTTTGGAAATTTGTGGATTTTCAGAAATGGCGTTTATTGGAAATCTCACACATGTTCACTTGTTCAATGCCAGGAACAGAAAGGAACGATTTCATCACCTTCTTTCAGTTCTTCAGTTCATGCTGAAGTTCACTTGTCAATCAGTCAAATTAGCACTTGTTTCAAGGCACAAATCAAACATTATCAGACTTTTAATATTCACACTCATAAAATCACTCCGTTTGACTGATATAAATACTCTTGAATACAATGTCAAGGACACAAAGTGAACTTGGCGCTAATCTTCGCAGTGAAATTTGAAAAGAAAGAATAATTACTGAAATCATACCTTTGCATTCAAAGTGACATTTAATGTTAACCTACAAATTTTGATATATAAATCGGATTCGCCTTCTGACCATGGTAGAGGACAGGCGGCGTCCTCGAGGTTGGAAGTCAAGTAGATGTGAAATGTGATTGTCCATATTGAAATTACGAAAATTCATTGAAAATATATTTATGAAAGTGAAGTTTGGTGAATACTAGTGAAAAACAATTGGTCCTTTGGTCTCTTCGCTGGTACCCAGGCCAGATGACAACGGATTTGTCGGATAAGGGGGCCATACCTGCAACGAAGTTTATGAAACATATTTGTGGAATAAGTACAGTATTTCGGAAATTGTGATCATATACAGAATCCTCATGAGGTATGAGATAGTCTCAGATCCACTTTGTGGTGGGCCCCATTGAGGTTATATAATCAAATATTGCGTGTACTTGGCTGGATAGTCCTGGTAACTTAGGCCATTCAAATCGAAGAGAAGAAGAAGAAGATATATAAATCCAAAAGTAAACAAACGAATTAATTCTAGATTCGAAACAAATAACTTCAATTCAAACAAGGTAAGTCGGTAGGAGTACTACAGGGTGTCTTTCAATTCCAGTGACTCGCAGCCTCACGAAATCTGAAACACATAATCACAACAAATGCTACCAGTATTATATGAAACAAAGTTGGTTACAATCAAAGTTGAGATGGAAATCCTAATTGTTCCGCAAAATACTTGGTATTGATAACATTCCATAGAAAAAGTAACATTTACAAAATGTGGATGTTACAGTTTCACCAAAAAGTATAGCACAGTAATGTAAAAACCTTAACTCCCTATCCCTAAAGACAACTGAGATATCGTGCAAAAGTGTCGAAAATGGGATACGCTGTACAATTTGTTCACAACTTGCGAATGAAAGTAAACTCCAAAACTTTTCTGCACACACTGCACATCCTCTGAAGAATAATGGAGAACGTACTAAAGAGATATGCTTCCCTGTGGACTGGAGTCGCCATATTTGATGACGCCATAACTGGCTGATAAGATAAGAAAGTCTTAAGACTTGGAGAAGGTCGTAAAGTTTTACAGCGCCGTTTTAAGATAGGAGTTGTATGGCATAAAAATGTTAATAAGACTCATAATAGGATGTAGGGAAAATATTATCTGGTTTATGGCTTTTTGGCTTGATTACTATTCTTGGTAACTTTGGCGATAGTGAATTGATTATATATTATATAAACGGATGGAGAAGTTTCTGCAACTGATTTGTTGAAGAAAAGTTCCAATAATTGCCATTCAGGATGAAGGAAATTAGATTTTCTTTATTGGAAAGTTACGAAAACGTAGAGGGGCCACAATAATTCAATTTTTATTTTCGATACACATTCACGATTTCAATGGTATCAATATCTCAGTTCCATTTATGCTCGGATTTCATGAATTTAAAAGATAAATAAATACATACATACCTTTATTTTCCATTGGACTTTACAAAAGTATAGGAATAGTCAGGTTGAAGGTTGTTACATTTATAAAACTATAAGCTAGATAAATGACGAATCAGATGTGAAATACAAACATTACATATATGTAAAAAAAATAAAATAAAAATACATTACATATCTAATTTTTAGTAGGTGGTTGGATGATCATACATCGAAATATTCGTTGAGTGAATAAAAACATTTTTCTATGAGAAATGATTTCAATTTATTTTTTCAAAAGAGGATTATTTTTTCTCATTTTTCAGATTTTCAGGTAAGTTATTGAAAGTTCTAGGTCCTAAAATATATGGCGTATTAATCATAATATTTGTCCTGCTATGTGGGATATAGAAATCGTTTCTTGAGCGAGTATATGCATCATGGATATCACTATTGCGAGCAAAGAGTTCCTTGTTGATAAAAACATAAACACATAATTCAAATATAAAGAGGCAGGGTAGGGTTAGTATTTTCAACCTTATGAACAAGGGCTTACAGGAGTCTGTTCTTGAAAAGCCCAATATACTTCTTATGGCCTTTTTTTGGGCCAGAAAAATATCCCTTGCTGATGCGGATGACCCCCGAAAACATATACCATAGCGGATACGTGAGTCCAGTTGAGCAAAGTAGAGACTGCATATCCAGGGTACTTCTAAGAGTTCTGGGTTGGAAATTCATTGCATTAATTTTTTTCCAATGTATTCACAGTGTTTATTCCAGGCAAGACATTCATCAAGAAATACTCCCAAGAATTTAACAACTTCCTGATTTGTATTCAGGGTTAATCCATCCACCCTGAAGCACAATTCTTCACAATGTTTTTGTCTCGTATGGAATCTGACTGATGAAGTCTTGCTGCTGTTAAGAAACAAGTCATTATTTGCAAACCATTCCTGTAGGATAGAAAGAGTGTTGTCGATTTTACCTGATGGTTCTTTGTCAATCCTATCGGAGATAGTTATCGATGTATCATCAGCATAACAGGTGAGAGATGCTGGCACATTCAATTGATTAGAGCAAGGATGGAACCCTGCGGGACTCCCAGAGTTACGTTTTTAGCTTGTGAGTGAGAATTCTTCAAGGAAACAAATTGTGACCGATTTGATAAATAACTACCGATCCATTCAAGAGCGATCTCTCGAGAACGAAATGAGATATTCGAGACTTGGACAAATTACGTTGAATGAGATGTCGTTTCCTGTTGAGAGAATGTTCTTTCACTTGATTTATTCAATTAATATACAGGGGCTATGTAATTGTTCAAATAGAATCCCCTGTATATTATCAGAAT
Source organism: Chrysomela aeneicollis (assembly GCA_029955515.1). Lineage (NCBI taxonomy): Eukaryota > Metazoa > Arthropoda > Insecta > Coleoptera > Chrysomelidae > Chrysomela > Chrysomela aeneicollis. The sequence continues at coordinate 4,410,400 of JARUHQ010000025.1, forward strand.
TTTCGAAAGTGCTCTCCGTGTCGAATTCAAAAATATACACTCTCTATATATTTTATGTGAGCATGATATTATGGGAGTGCGCTTTTTATCAAATATTTTTTGAGATCCTGGCCTCCATGGAATATATGGAAAAAAGAATATATTCTTGAAATTGAGAAAGAGAGCACTTTCAAAAGATGTGATAATATACAGGGGGTTCCATTTGAGAAATTGAAAGTTAGGGGCTGTGCCCTGTACATTAAATGATGAAATAAAGTGGAAAAACATTATCTCAAAAGGAAGCGGCATCTCATTCAACTTGATTTTTGTGAATCTCGAATGTCTTCTTTCGTTTTCAAGATATCAGCTATAGATGAGTCGTGAAATCCATAGCCAATTACCAATGTACTGGATTTGAAGTGGAAATATTAGATATCCGTTGACGAATTTGAAATGGATATACCTACTATGTATCATATAAGATATCTGATGGATATCAATAGGATAATATTTGCCATTTGAGCACCAATATCAAAATTCCGAGATCTAAGTCGGAATTCCGAGATCTAAGTCGGAATTCCGAGAACTAAGTCGGAATTCCGAGCTCTGAGTCGGAATTCCGAGAACTAAGTCGGAATTCCGAGATCTAAGTCGGAATTCCGAGATCTGAGTCGGAATTCCGAGAACTAAGTCAGAATTCCGAGATCTAAGTCGGAATTCCGAGATCTATGTCGGAATTCCGAGATCTATGTCTGAATTCCGAGAACTAAGTCGGAATTCCGAGATCTGAGTCGGAATTCCGAGAACTAAGTCGGAATTCCGAGATCTAAGTCGGAATTCCGAGAACTAAGTCGGAATTCCGAGATCTAAGTCGGAATTCCGAGATCTAGGTCGGAATTCCGTGATCTATGTCGAAATTCCGAGATCTATGTCGGAATTCCGAGATCTTAGTCGGAATTTGTATCGAAGATAAAAATAAAATTATCAGTGGCTCCTCTACGCTTTCGTAGAAAGTCGACGTTGCGTATAGTTTTCTGATAAAAAAATATTTTTAACTCTGATTCTGACCTATATACAAGGTGATTTATAAACATTCATGAAACATCAGGGTTAGGTTTAGTTGTTCAAAATAAGTAGGAAATGTTTCTGAAATATATGTGTGAAAATGTGAAAGAATTTTTGGCGCGTCCAAAATGGCAGAGAAGTTTTGTGTTCATTCGATTCATATTAATTGTTACTAATCCGGTCAATTGAGACATAAAAATAGTGGTCAAATAACAAGAATTCTCGGAAAGCCAAATATTGGTGGGAGAGCTGGGATTTACCATTACAAATAAAGTTTCAAAAATCCCCATCGATCCTATGTGTGCTTCAAAAGTTATTCGGGTTCAAAGGTCGAAATTGGAGGGTTTTTTGATTTTTTCAAAAACCGTAAGTCTTATCGAAAAAAACCTCGAACCAAAGTTGTAGATCTTCTCTACAAAAATGCTTCTTATAAATTGTTTCCTAAGAATTACCATTCGTGAGATAACGCGATTATGGGCCATTTTTATAAACTCCGTTCAAGCTGAAACTCATTTTGTTGCTATGGAATAGCCAATCAAATCACTGGTTCTCTAGCAACTGAACCAAGTTCAGCTTAAACGGAGTTCATTCTCGTTTATAAAAACGGCCCTAAAGGCCGATTCAGATTCATGCATTTCTATGCAGGGTTTTTGAAGCACGTGCGATTTACAGGCACATGCATTTCTGACGCTTGTGCCTGAAAAAGGCATTACATTTCACATATGTGCATTTCCATCGCAGTTCTTACCCAAAGGTCATATTTTAATTGGTTTTTTCAGTATTGTCAGTTCAAGTAAATCAAAAATTTCAGCTCATTCATTTTCTCTATATTAAAATCACACCAGAGAAAGGCGGGAATGTATTAAAAATTTTACAAAATGATCATCACATTCAAAATAAATCAAATGTCAAATTCAAATAAAAGATTGTCGAATATTCACAGGCTGTTAGTGATGTTTCGGCAAAAACGCATGCAATACAGTGGAAAATAAGAACTTGTCCTTATTCCATGCATGCCCACCACGCATTTTACAAGCACGCCGACAGGCATAGATGTGAACGATGACAGGCATGCATTTTTCATGCAGGGTCAAAAATGCAGGGTGAGCACGCATGAATCTGAATCGGCCTTATGAGTCACATTATGCATTTCCACGCCACCTGAGAGGTAGTGTACTCGGCGGGTTTATGATAATTTTAGGATGATTCAAGGAAACAATACCCGTCAAGTTCTAGATATTATCTTATTAAATCCAAAGTAGAAGTCCATTGGTAGCTCAAAGTGGAGTAGCAGATTTTCAATACTGGGAAGAAAACTCAAAGTCGTCCCCACAATTATTTAATGTAGTTCATACAGAACATGTTTCGAACCTATATAGGTCCATCATCAGCTGAATTTGAAGTTTATTTCCGTGAATGCTGTGGCTAATATTTCGATTTCCTATCTATCTTTTGTATCCTATGTCTATGCCATACTGTGGTTGACTGTCGACTTCCTGTCTGGTCTGTCTTCATATGTCACTTTTTGTCAAATGTTTAACAAGATGTCGCACATTAGAACAAAAATGAAAATGTGTATCTACAATTTCCCAATTTCATGGTTTTTTGACCAAATCATTTAAAATTCATAACGTATTTTTGTATTTCTCAATTTTCGTATCATATATAAAAATAGTTCTTTTTTCTCCATGTAAGTACTTACTTAACCTCTAAGATGCCATGTGTCTACTAGGTACTTTCTATTTTAGAATATTTTAAATTCAGCTGATGATGGACCTATATAGGTCCGAAACATGTTCTGCATGAACTACAATAAATAATTGTGGGGACGACTTTAAGTTTTCTTTCCAGTATTATTATCTTATCATTGATATTGATTATTACTGATATTGCTATTGATTATTGGGTTAAGTATTGTTTTGATTTTTTCAGATTCATAATCTTGAAAGTCTATTCAACAGTCATGTCTTCTTCGATTTCTTCTTCTTCCTCTTTCTCTTGCTGGATGTTCATGAATTTTTCAGATGTCTTCTTCGATTTCTTCTTCTTCCTCTTCCTCTTGCTGGATGTTCATGAATTTTTCAAATGTGGCTGAGTCATTGGTCTTTCTCCATTGTACTCAACTAGACATTTGAGCAAGACTGGCACTACAACCTTTTTTGCAATTGCAAAAAATAGGGTTGAGGAGTTTCTCTGGAGCAGGTGGGAGTAAAGTTTCAATCGGTTCCAGAGTATTATCTATCATCTATCTATCTTTGTGATCTTAATGAAGAATTTATGAACATCCAGCAAGAGGAAGAAGAAGATATCGAAGAAGACATAACCGTTGAAGTAGACTTTCCAGATGATTAAAATATCAAAACAATAGTGAACCCAATAATCAATAGCAATATCAATAATCAATATCAATGATAATGTAATATCTAGAACTTGAAGGGTATTGTTCACTTTGAGGTTTTTTTCGATGAAATTTACCATCATCATCAGTTTTTGGGAACGATGATTATCAAGTCAGGTTATCAGTGTGTGTTCTTTTCCCTACGTGGGAAGGTGTAATACGACCCATCATTTTATACGAACTCAACTGAACTTACCTCAAGGGTGGCCTTAAAACATGTTTTGAAAAATGGAGAATGTGAGCAGGTCGAGGTCATATAAAGAAACTGAATATGTATTATTTATAGCTGTTGACCAACTGTTGAAAAATCAGGTTCATCCAACTTTCGAGTGTACTATATTATCAAAATCACAAGTGGATTGAATATTATGTATAGATATACAATTGTTTCAGTTTCTTGGTGAACATAATGATCAAATACTTTGTTGTTCAGTCAAAATCATATCACACCCACAATGTGTTACTTCAATAATTTTAAATCCTAGGATTTAAAAGAACAACTTTATCTCCTAGGCACTAAAAGTGTTGCCTAGCAAACATACATATTAATCATTGGCTTGTGTCAGTAAAAAAACCTCAACCTCAAGAGCTCATTTCAGAACAAATATGGACGACTTTTGAGTCGGTTGCAGAATTGCAGAAAATCTCACAGATTACTGATATATTATAGCGAGTTTTGTGAACACCTCAATATTATACATCAATTTGACAACACATATTTTAATCATTTCCATAGCTACCCTGACCATCGATGTCCTAATAAGCTGATGAAAAAACCGGAGAAAATCTGAATTTCAACGTCAAATAACTCGAAATCTATCAGAGATAACATAATAAGTGTACATATATTTGAAATCAGAAAAATATACTCCATTCAATACTAACAAAATATATAGGTTGTTTCATCATTTGGAGCCCCTAACTTTTTTGTTGGATCTCTAACTATTTTTTTGTCAACATATAAGAAACATTACATGATATTATGTTTAGAAATACGTGAAGACCCTGTACATCAAAATCAAATTGTTACTGAGAAGTTGTTGTTTCTTTATAAGGTGAATCAATGAATCTCGTGAACAAAATATTTTTTATTTATATTATTTTTCATGCAAGGTGATTTTGTTCAATTGAAATACGTAATTTCTCCAGGTTCTACAGTCTAGAAGAGTTTTATTGGAAATAAATTTTCTTACACCAGCAAAATATATGCATGTACCATGTATTTGTGCATGTTCGTGTGTATAGGTATAGAAATTTGGGTAGGTATTCAGTATCTCATCAAAAAATTAGCTACGCCAAGCTCCTTCGAAATATACCCTCTATGAACTGTAAAATATATCATTCATAAACCTACAACTTCCTCAGAATTTCTTCATCTATACGGCTCCTCCCGTGTATTTCTTAATATATGGCGTCACCATTCTGATGATTTGTTCAAATATCTTCATAAAATACCGATTTTATTTACCATCACAATTTCTGGAATACAGAACCGAGACGCAATCTTTCTCTGATGAAGCATACAAAGCAAACTTGTGGACTTCTAATTTTAACAAATATTCATTCATTTTAATTAAAATTTAATCAACCCCTCTGTGAGCTCGCAATTAAACTCTTAAAATAATAATTAACATCTAGTTTTTGTTTCAATTTCCTTTTCTCCAAAACGATATTCGCTTGTGCCGAGAATTCGATAATGAATTGGAAAGTTTATATAAAATGATATGCGGGAGATTTACTATGAAGGATAATTATACGTCTTGTTTGACATAGATATATCAAGTATTTTCAAGAAATCATATCTCTAAATCAAGATTTGAGGGTATTTTCATGAATTGGAGTGATTTATATTGAACTGAGCTAAAGATAAATTCATTGCAAATTATTATTGTTGTTATATTTCATCAGAACACATTTTCTATCATATTCCACATACCCATGACATTGTACTACATATTTTTAATTAATACTTACTCAATTCATCTAATTTCAATTATAACTCATTCACGTCACAATTTCCTCTTGATTTATTCGTGCCTTATCGTATTTTATTGTACTATAGAATTAATTGATATTATTAACCGATCGAAAAAAATATGTTAAGTTCACACATTTCATTATATCATCATCAAGGCTCTGAATAATACAGAAATATGTGATTTTTTTGGGATCATATAGAATTATATAGATAGTATATAAAACTATATTGGAAAGGTGTGAAACAGTGAATACAGAAATGAAAATAAATCAAATAGGAAAAATTTTATAGAGTTGATAATATGGTATAGAAGATGTATTCAACATATTTGCAACATCTGAATATCCCGCAAAGATGTATCCTCAGAATCATAATGAGAAAAGAACGAACATATCCTTCAGAATTATAATACGCAGAACCAAAACTATTTAATGTGATACAATTATTTCAATAAAATTCATTGCTAATGATTTGCTGAAATACAATCACAGCTATAGTCAATCAGGAGTCATTAAGTAACTACTTACCAATAATGAAGTTACAAAAAAATTACAACTCTAAAACTAACTCTCCGCACACTCTTTGAATCTATAGGTTGGTGCTCTTCTCGTATTGCTGCCACTGCTAGGCAATCCAAGGGGGTAGCTAACTCCTCATCCTCCAAGCACCACCTTATGCGTTCAGTGTTGTTATAGTGATACCCATATTGTTGAGGTGCTTGCTAAGGTGATAGTGTTTCCTGAGAGGCCCTAATACCTTCATTATTATCCAATTCCTGCTCAGTGTGAGTAAAGTCATAATAGTCCCTTTCTTCGATCATAAAACAGACTAGATCAATAAAGCTCAATCCTTACCACAGTAGTTGTTTGAAGCCAACATCTAAATTAGTTCCTGGGGTTAGCACATTCTTTAACAAGGATAGCAACAGATTTCCCCAGTACCATTATCTTGCTATCTTGGAAGGGTCTGAATTTGAATAAATTGATTTACTAACGGAATTATCATATCCATTCTTCCTAGGACTGAGTGAAAACAATGTAATATCAAATAGATTTAATTCACTGTCACAACTATATTGCTTATGTTCTGGCAATCAAAGTTTCAAAGTGTCGAAAGATAACATCAAACATGTTTTAATTACTTTTCAATTCCTCTAAATATAGGCTTATCTACTACTCTGAGCATTTTCTTACCACTTGTACCAACCATTTTATCACTTGTAGTGAAATGATGCGAGCAAACTCTAGCGTCTCTTGAAATATTCTCTTTCTTGATCATATTTTTACATATTTATATTCACTAACTTTTCATCTCGGGGAAACCCGAGAATGTTTTCAAATTACCAAAAATCGTTTTGCATGAGGTTGGGTGAATAATGTTTATACAACGAATGATACGACACTGAGTAATTCACCAGTGGAATGTTGTGTTCTGGTCACCACTTTTAAATCGTCTCTTATACATTTAACAGCGTTTCATCATTCTTTAAATTCGATTTGAACAGAATAAGCAGGGTTTTTAAGTGAAATCCTATTCAACCTTGAAAAAATGTGGTCTTGGGATGATTATCGCTTTCAGATGTTACGATGTGGCAAAATCTGTGTGGCGAAAAACATATGGATATAGCAATTTGGGGTGTTACAATTCTAGTGGGTTTGTTGTTCGGAGTGCCTATTTTTATGCATCCTGGAATTTCACTCCCATAATTTCCTTCATGATTGAGATACTCCATGATCCATAAACTCTTAGGATTGGTTTTCTCATGTACCTTATTGTTTGGCCCTCTGGACACTCGGAAACATGGAATGAACTATTCGAAAAAAAGTTTGATACTGCCTTCTCCTCTAGAGCTTCATTCAAAGGAAGATAAAAGAAAAGACGTGCAAGATTTATACGGGTCGACACTGTTGATGAAGATTCAGCTATTCTCAAATGAAACAAAACTCATACTGTATTATCTCCAAGAAGGTAGATGCCATCAACTATACTACATGGAGAGATCTATTCGAAGGCAAGCTTGATAGTAAAACGACACAGTTGTGACGTCAAACGATACGATGAAAGTTTTCCAAGAAGACCCCCGTAGCAAACTTGGTCAAAGGCATTAAAAAGATCGAATGCTACTGCTATAAATTCCCATGTTTTTCAATGGACGTGTGTACATCTAGGTGAGCAAATCTTACGTTGGTCTCTGATGTCGAAAACCATGTTGTCAGTCGATCACGATACCAGATCCCTTTAGATATTGGATGATCGCATTCTCTATCACTTTTGTGATAACATAGCAACGGATCTATTATTACCAGGAAGGGTCGTCTTGACTTCTGTAATTCTAGCTAGCTTCCTTCTACTTTGAAGGAAACAAACTGAGCTTATATTCAAAGGATTATATCGATTTCATAAAATGAGAATGAAATATTGAAATAACTAATGGCATTGGGCAATGTTTATTCCTTTATTATTTGGAATATACAACATGGAACCTCATCTTCCTCTGCTGCCAACTTTTCAAAGTATATTTACTTATTCAACAAGATTCCCATTAATTTCGTTAGATAGTTATTTCCATAATGATAGCAGCCGGGTAATTCATTGTATCAATTCAGGTGAAGGTAGTTATGATATGACTGAAGCACACTGAATTTTTGATTGAAAATAGCAAGTCGTTCGTGGGTAATATTAATCTAAAGTCTGTCACGAGAAATAATGAGTTCGTCACATGATATTTCTCATACACAAGATATATATTTATGGAAATCGTCCGCATCAATTATAAATAATCCGCTCACAAAAGGAATCGTTTATCGAATTGGAAAAGCATGTCATTGAAACGATTTGTTAAGAATTCAGAGGGGTGGTAAGTTCTGACCTATACCCTCATACTTTCCAGGTGGGCGTGATCCCCTTTTCTGCCAGTAAAACCAGATGATGAATTCAACTACGAAGCATACCTTCTAGAATCTAGATGATTGAATATACTCACTGTGAATCTTATGATCAGTATTAGTATCATGTAAGCGATAAGCTGAAATAAGAAAGTTCTTATCATGCGTACAAGGTTGTCTGGTATTTCATGGCAACGCACCAATTATTTCAATTTTAAAATTCACACTTGAACTTCACCGAGAGGAGTTTGGTAGGTATCGAGACTGACAATACTTTTCTGCGATGCTCTAAGGTCAATGAGTTCGTGAGTGCAGGATTATATCTCATCTCTGGATGGAATCTATGAGCATCAGCATGTGCATTGGAACATAACTCCAGACTTGATAACAATACTCTATGAAAAGTCGAATCTGTTATTTGTATTGTTCAACTTGTGATTGTTCACAATACTCCATGATAATTCTTATTTCAGGTGAAAGTCCATGGCATCATGAAGTGAAGTGATTTATTTCAAAGCAGAAAATAAGCATGATATCATCTTCACATCTGAAAATCAATGGTTTCAGATAATACCATGATGAACATTTTTTTAGTAGGAATAAATCTTATTTGTTAATTCGATCAAATGCCTTGGAAATATCTAATGGCACGGCTAAAGTTTCTTCATATTTTTCTATGCCATAAATGTGAGACGTAAGCGAGCAGGTCACCAGTTGATCTGGCTGAGGCAGGTTGTAATTGACTGTTGAAGGCACAACAGAAATCTTTTCCAGGTGGAATTCTCCAGGTGTAATTTGTAACTGTAACTGCAGAATGACCTGATATTTCCCAGTATATTTTCCAGTATTAAGAAAATATTTCAGGCTAATTATTGGTTTAACTGCTTTGGGGTTTGAGTATGTTCCACTTTTGGTAGGTATGAATACTACCCAAGCAGCCAATCAACTGGTGGTATGTAACATCACGCCAGACTAGCTCTATACATTTTGATGAGAACTGACATCATAAATACAAATGCAGGCTTTGCATTGTCACCAGAATAAAACACCAAATTTTGAACCGGAATTACTGAATGACATGCGAAGGAAGATAAATATTTCTAATGAAAACAATTCTGAAGACCTGTGAAATAACACTGCCCACGGCATACGAAGTATTTGCAAATGCAGCACCATCAATGGTGACGTCACATCGTATTTCTTTCATAGCTAAGCTACTGATTTTGTGAAATATTTCACGAATTCACATTCCTATTAGGAACTCTTCAGTTTAATGGACGTTATGCGATATCCTTGTCAACGAAATATGATTACCTATTGTTTGAGGAGATTAAAAACTTATGATGATTCCAAACTTTGGAAACGACTGTACATTTATCATTATGCTTGGAAACAGTACTTCCCTTCACCTTAATGGAGGAAGATACTAATTAAAATACACGCAAATCTGCTATTGTCCTTTCTCCTGCCTGCCTATTTTATTCATTTTATTCTCATATCATCTTGCTTGGTGCAATCTTCGCTTTTAAGCTAGAATGTTTCGTGCCCTCCTATACAGGATGATTTATGACTACGGTTAAAAGATGGGAGGTTGAAACTTATTTCCAATATTGATGATCTAGGCCTAGGTCAAAACCGCAACAAGCTTGAACCTCGCCATATGTTATCTGATTTGAAAAAACAATTTCTCAACAATAACTGAAGTCTAAAGAAATACATGATCAACTGTTTTCAATGATATATTCTTTATAATTTTTTCAAACAATGATAGGTATTTTACTATCACATAATATTTCCAACTTCTGTCGTAATAATCGTCATTGTTAGCTATATGCCCAAGGCAATGTAATCAATAGAGCCTGAACTGTCAATCATTTCAGATTTTCATCGAATGTCAGTGATTGTGCATTAGTGATAATAATTACCAAAAATATATTATGTTATCTTTGTTTCGCTGAATTATTGATCAACGAACAAACTGATATGCTCCATGTTCACTTCAAGAACGTGATACGTCAAAATGTCTGATAATTTGAAACGAAAGACTTCCATAAAATCTTGACAAAGCACGAAATCAGGCCATATGTTTCCGAGAAAGTGCGAGTGATGTATGAGAATGAGTACATCATCAGCCTTGTGATTTGGCATAAGTTTGGCCCAATTTATTGTTATACGATTACGAATTTATTGGCCCTAGGTTGCCATACTAGTAGCAATATACCTCCTCAATATTTGTCAGTAGCTGTAAGTATTGGTGCCAGTTGCATTTAAGCCCGTCAAGCCTTCTGTTAACTTAACGTGGGATTAACTCTGCTAACTCGCTAACAAATTGAATATATAATCGCCTGTTAAATCTTTTTGCAACCGGTCCTTGGTCAGTATGAATGTATTTTTTTATTGGTGTTGCTGCTTTGGAAATATGAATATATGTTACACCAGATATCTGGTATGCCTTTATTTTAATATCAAACACTATAGTATCAGGCACCACTCCGTACGAAACATGGATATTATATAATCACAAAGCTGATTTATTAGATTTTGTGCATGACTAGATATTTCGGAGTCAGTCGACTGTCAAAATTCGATATTATTACTACTGTTGAAATAAAAGAGTTGATTAATTGTCGAAGTGCATTCTTTTGCTACATGGTACCGACTACGGTGGGTTACCATACATTTGTCGACGAGGTGAAGATTGAAATCTGTGGGTGAAAAAAAAATATGTGAAAAGAAGTGCATGAAGATTTTTGTTGTAGAAGAAATCAACTATCATGCAGAGTGGATTTAATTCTTCCGCATACGTGTGGGGTGAGATGAATTAACATATCATTCCCACCAATTAGTACGGAATGCTCACATAAGGATAATCAGAATTGGAATCAATTATGAATTTCGGAACTTGATTCGAAATGGCTTCTCACGATTAGCTATTGCATTAAAATCATCAAAAAAATTCTCGACTCTGTATTTTATTTACCACACAATCCAATGCAGATACCACTTCTGTGGAATTAGGAGCAGAACTGTTGGAGTAAGACGTGAAAATCTCTTATCTGAACGGAAAAGAAATCCTATGATTGGGGTGGTCTATCTATATCTGGCTGGAATAGAAATTAGATTAAACTACGCAACACTAATTACGTCGCACCCCGAAATTTTGCCCTTGTTTAAATTTGAATAACTTTTTTCTTCTTTGAACAATTTCAATTCTGTTTGCACTGTTCGCTAGCCCAGTCCTTCAGCATTAATTTCGTACTTATTCGATACATAAGGTTATTTCCATAAAATTGCTACAGGATGTTTTTTGGAACTGTGCAAAATTTCGAAATTTTCAAAAGGATCCCAAATGAAGAAAAACAGTTTTTTTTCAACTTTGACAGCAGAGGCATGAAGATTATCTCATTACCTTTGGCCATTTCCAAAATTGTCTTCCTATCACTTTTCTTTACAGAGTGATCTCAAAAAATCAATTTTTTGGTTTTGCAGTCATAACTTTTTTTCTCTTCAACCGATTTTCATAATCTCAGGCTCATTTTGAAGCTGAAACCTCATATGAGTAGATTTAAAGATCAGAATTAACTCAAGATGAACATTTAGAATCGAGGGTTTCCTCAAAGGTGACCCAAATCTGAAACACTCTGTAAATCCCCACTGGGAGAAGAATTAAATGGAAATCAACTTGTTTTCGGAAGGATCTTTCATTCTGGACACATCCATATCTTTTTTTCTTTCAGTAGTCAAAAATTGTGCATGAGAAAACCGAAATGAAACGCCATGTTCTAAAAAAAAATCAGCCCAAAAAAAATGCATGGTCCGTAACCAACGTAACAAAAATCATAATGAGTGACTGACAAGACAGGTTGAAAATTACGTTCTCGTGAAAATAAAGACCAGGACAGAAAAAACTATTCGTAGGTCTTCCTTTTCTGAAGATATGACTTCATAAAAAAATTCAAAATAAAAAAAAATTTGAATACAACAAAATTTTAGGGTAACCTTCTCAACCTCTATACAAAGTCTTCCATCTTGTTTTGGATTTTTTTCAAAGAATTTAATTTTTTATGGGTACCGCTTGTCTCGATTCTGAAAAATAACTTTTTTTCGCCCTGTACATCAAACTATGTTACTTGGAGAACTCGAGTTCGGGCGATTCTTAGTAGTTTTGTACGAAACTCACGAAAATTATATGTAAAAAATCACCAAAATCTCCTTCCCCTTCATTCGTACCCAAAGTACCCCAAGGGGGCAAGGGAGGCGAAAGAATTTTATTTTTTTATATATCCGATCCCGATGTGGGGGTCAGGAGAAATATGTTTACCGATATATTTAACCGTTTGACCAGCAACAATTTTACCCGCAAAAAAAATTTTGGGGGGGAGGGGGTAAAAAATTTTTCATCAGTATTTTTGGTGGTGATATTTTCGTTTCGATCAAACAACGTTTTGGATATTTTTCTTTTTTAATCGGGATTTCGAGGGGGATTTAGATTTGGGTCACCTTTGCAGAAACCCTTGATCTTTAATATTTATTTTTAGTCAATTCTAATCTTCATGTCTGTTCATCTAACGTTTCAGCTTCAAAATGATCGTGAGATTTTGAAAATCGGTTGAAGAGGAAACAAGTTATGACTGCAAAACCAAAAAATTGATTTTTTGAGATCACTCTGTAAAGAAAAGTGATAGGAAGACAATTTTGGAAATGGCCAAAGGTAATGAGATAATCTTCATGCCTCTGCTGTCAAAGTTGAAAAAAAACTGTTTTTCTTCATTTGGGATCCTTTTGAAAATTTCGAAATTTTGCACAGTTCCAAAAAACATCCTGTAGCAATTTTATGGAAATAACCTTATGTATCGAAGAAGTACAAGATTATAGCTGAAGGACTGAGCTAGCGAACAGTGCAAACAGAATTCAAATTGTTCAAAGAAGAAAAAAGTTATTCAAATCTTAACAGGGGCAAAATTTCGGGGTGCGACGTAATTAGTGTTGCGTAGTTTAGTTACCAATAAGAAGCCTTCAGAAGCAATATTCAGAATAAAAAGGCGGCCATCACACATATCCAGAGTAGTTTACAAACCAGGAAAGAGAATCATTGCCAATTCACTTTCGAGGCTATGTAAATCAGAAGGAAACCCAACATTTGATGAACAAAATAAACATCATAAAAGTATGACAATACATCAAGAAACGGTTCCTAGCGAAAAATTCACAAACCAAATGATGACATCATATCATATTTTATTCATTTCATTGGAAACTCACTTCAATGAGATCAGTAGTTACTTCTTCGTGGTAATGAAATTATCGTGAAAATCACAACAGAAGTAGTGTTTGAAGCTCTCAAGATATAAGACGAAATCCATATAGACAATGCGACCAGCTTCAATAGTAAGGAATTTCGAAAATTCCGTAATATGAATGCAATTGAAATAGTTAATTCACCTCCATAATACTGGTCCCAGGCAAATGGAAAAAATTGATCATCTTTAAGATGACTTATAAGAAGAAAAAAAGACCTACATCATGATGTAAGTACAACAACAGAACTACGGAAAATTTGCCCTCTGAACTCCTATTTGTTAGAATGTGTAAGGTTTTTTTCTGGTAAAGAACCCTACAAAGGGCCTCACTGGCCTTAGGGCTTATTTCTCTATTTAATTTAGAGCGGGTGCCTCGAGCGCCAGTTTTTTATCAAGTGATATGCTACACTTTCTTCCAGAACTGAAGGTTCGTTGGAAGGCCCTTTGAGTAGCTAAGAGTGCAGAAGGGATACAGAGTGTTACCATAAAATGTACCCCCTTGTGTAAACCAGAGGTCAGATAGTTAGACTGGTATAGCAAGTTATTAAGGAAGTATAGTCTTTAATTACACCCTCTAGACTGGATTACAAGCTACTTCAAATACTGATGGTATTTAGAATTAAAAAAAATTAAAAAATGTCAGGAAATACTCAAGTTGAATAAGTAGATAAGATCTATACAGACTTACAGGTAAAATCAAATCACAAAATACAAGTTAATAAAAATCGGAGATGGTTTCACATTATTTATTTCATGAACTAAAACTTTCCATACTCAATACGAATTTTCAGGATAATATAAAAGTAATCTAACAGCTAAAGTAGTAGGTAAAAGAAATGAAATATAAACGGTAGAAAAATCCTACGGCAAAGGCAATGACAAATCGCGACAAAACTAACGGGTTATTCTGGCAGGTAATCAGCTGATCCTCGAGTCATGAACACTTTCACTATACAGGGGGTTTTACATGTAAAACTGCGGCTCACAAAGTAGTCGGCGAAAATCGGGAACTAGTCGGAGAAATCGGACTCAAATACGGCTATCACGGTTACTGGAAACTGGTTCGCGAATTATAAATCAGGACGGACAAAATATTCAAAATGTTTTTCTGGTCACAACAGGCACCAAAATCGAAAGAAAATTCAGGAATGATACATGGATATTAATAATACCGATTTTCACTTCTATATCACGGGTAGAATAGCTTTAAGCTAGACTTCGCCATCAGTTTCATTAACCTGTAATGATTCTTTTCTTTATTCGCAATAAAAGTCGTTTATTATTATTATTATTATTATTATATGACAATCTCGGATCACAAAATCAAAAACTTCGGCTCTCAATGAACTCTCAATGAACTCTCCTCAAGATCTACTCGCCGGGGTATTCATAAACTTTGCGAATTTTACAAAAAAATGCTGGTTTTGACATTGTTCGACCTCTAAAACCGAGCAAGAAATTAAGTGAAACGAACTTGTTTAGAAATGGTAGCAGAGTGCTGAAAATAATATCGACAAGAAATACCAGGAATAACATTTCTTTTAAATAGGATACATTTGAATATTTGCAACAAGGAATGTACCAAAATGGATAATTGCCAATGCTTACGTACAATTTTAACATACAAAACTTATGAAACAGGAATTATATTTCTCAAATGAAATGGTTCACAACAGAATTTCCTATAGCTAAAAGAATGATTCTAATCATCTACAGGGTGTTTTAGGTATCAGGCATATCCGGGATCTATGGTAATGAAGGTTGCTGAAAACATTTCATTACAAATGGGATGAAATATTCAACCAAAAGAGACCGAGTTCTAGTAAAAAACATCACTTTTTCACCCATAAGCTAACATCCAACCTCATCAGCATAGAAAAATCATGGCGTATTATAGGACGATGCAAACGAACTAATACTATTTAGATTTTAGAAGAACAATCCGACGTCATTAAGCACACGCGGGATAAAGCGGTGAGTGCATACAATTTCCCTCAGAAGTAACACCAACAACTGATTATGGTCTGAACAAACTATATCATAGATAAAAGTTCCAAAGAACCAGGAGCTTCATAACACACAGACCAAAGACCAGCACTCATCATCCAGTCGACAACCAGAAGTACAACCGCTGAAGCTCATGAAAGATGGAGTGATGTGGAGACCTGCAGATTCAACCCCAATTCATTATTTTTTGTATGACTTAAGATTCAGGCGTCAGTAAAGACTCGTCAGTGTTAATAGATCAGTGTTATTATATGAGTGTAATTTCTCAAAATGCATTTTTAGGCTACATACTATCATTAACGCTGCACATTTCCAACACACCCGCCGTATTATACTTAAAACAAAGTTTTCATCCTGAGTCTACGGTACTATATATATTATGGATGGATATGATTGTGTAAGTCGTTTGAATTCTCCAGAAATACGGCTCTTAAATTCGAAATAATTTCTACTTCTGTGTGTTTTATCAGAGATAGCACCAATTGGATAAGTTTCTTCCTCGAGGCGAATTTTAAATTGCCGGCTCAACTTTATATTACTTTACTTATCTGAATTGAACCAATATTACGTTCGGAATGTTTTATGGCTTCGTAATAACTGTGTTCGACTTCTTCCCGAGATAACTTGATCAGAGATGGAGCGAGATAACAATTCGTATTGATGAGCACCAATACATTTACTTAGATTTCTTATCTTAGGATATTTCTCAGGAAATCAATTACAACATTCAATGTTTCAGGCCTCGCTTCGCTCGTCGTACACCAAACAACGCGTGCGACAAAATAGCGTCTTATAAAACTTGTATCATAATATTCTATTTTGAAACCGACTCAAAAGTCGTCCATTTTTGTTCAGAAATCAGCTCTAGAAGTTGACGTTTCTTATACTGACACAACAAAATGACTAATATATATGTTGCTAGGCAACAACTTTTAATGAGGTACGTACCAGCTATAGTAGCATTGTGATGCTTGTGATTATTATTCAAGTCAGGAATAGCTCATTAACAACAACCAGCATGGTATTCATTAGGTTCAACCAAGAAACTCTGATACAAATGCATAAGTTCATATATAATTCAATCGATATGTGATATTGATATTGGAGCAACAATCGAAAATTGTTAAAACCTAATTCATTAAAATTTACAAATATAAAATATTCTTTTTTGCTTTCTGCTCCTGGGGCAATTATTGGCCATAGGGCTTCGAAAGACCAAGACAAGACCAAGACTGAACCAGTCTGAACCAGACTTGGTCTCGAAAAATAAATGAAGTCTTGGTACTGGTCTTGATGTTTCTAGATCAAGACTAGACTAGCTCAATCCTGGTCTTTATGGTATCGATAGGTGTTGGTCTTGATTCAAGACCAAGAGTTTTGGATCGAAATGCGTCTATAAATTTGAATTATTGTATTCAATTGTCGAAAATAAGAAAAAGTACATGCATACAATAGATATTCCGTATTTCTCAGTATTCAACAATTGTCAATTTATACGGTTGAAGTAAGAGAAATAAATGTCTCATTTCACCATAAGAATATAATCTTTAAGAAATTTCGAGTAAAGATATAAATTAGACCCACACAACACCCAGGCCGTTTTTCAATAAATAAATATATATGTTATCTACCTTCTATGTGGTATTTTTGAATATAAATATATTGGAATATGTAATCTAGTACTTTATTGAATTTAGTTCTAGTACAATTATTGTAATCATCTCAGGTTTTGACACTGACAGAATATATGTCAATATACTTAGATCTTCTTCTGATGTGCAACGCTGTCTGTCATGTTTTTTCGCTTATGTCTGCAATGGAGAATATGTTGTGTTGAATATAAAACTAATCAAATTACATCGGTTTTATTCTTTACAAGATATAGAGTTTAAAGCGAAAATTCCAACAGGTTATGGGCCCAGATAGTACAAAAGTAAATATTTGTGCAGAAACCACCAAATTATATATTGGAGGTTAAGACCACCATTGCCGTGGATGTCTGAAGATAATCATATAATCTCGAAAGCATCATGAGCATGAGTGACCAAGCAGGTGGTGTAAACTTGGCGTTTGCGAAGTTATCAGGCCGTGAAAATTACAACGATTGGAAGTTTGGTATGAGGATGGCACTAGTCCATGAAAACCTATGGTTTTGTGTTGAAGGATATCCAGAAGATGATACTACTGACGATTCCACACGAAGACGTCATGATCAAAAAGCTCTTGCGAAAATATGTCTCATGGTGAAACCAAATTGCTATTCACACGTGAGGAATGCTGAGACAGCAGCAGTGGCTTGGGAAAATCTTCAAACTGCCTTTGAGGACAAGGGACTTTATAGAAGACTGAGTCTGTTTCGTGCACTAGTTAGAGTCAGACTTGAAAACTTCTCATCCATGGATGCATATGTTAACGAAGTGATTAACATTTCCCAGAAACTGTCAGACATAGACTCACCAATTGATGATGAGTTTGTAGGAGTTATTCTGTTAAGTGGACTGACTTCAGAATATGACCCAATGGTTATGGCAATTGAAAATTCTGGTCAAAAAATTTCCAGTGAATCAATCAAATCTAAGTTATTATTGGATGATAAGTATGACTCCAAGGATCAAAATAATGACAGTGCATTATTATCCAATCACAGTAATAAGACTTTCAGAAATAATTTTGTTTGTTTTGGATGTGGATTGCCTGGACACATCAAGAAGTATTGCAGAAAAACAAACAAGAATAAAGATACCAACAAAGATGAGTCAAAGAGGTCAATGAATCCACAGAAAAGCAAATCAAACAGTAAAAGTAGCAACAAGGCCTTACAAACCATTTCAGGTACTCCACCTAAGAAAGGTAAATGGTATGTGGATTCAGGGGCTACGTCCCACATGACATTTCAGAGGGATTTCTTAACAGATTTTAATGATTGTGATATTACAGTTGCTAATAATCAAAAAATCTCTAGTTATGGGATTGGTAATTCATTGATTGACACATCATTGGGGCCTAAGAAAGTGACAGATGTTGTTTATGTGCCTGACCTACATACTAATCTGCTTTCTGTCAGCAAAATAACTGAAAAGGGACATGTAATTGTCTTCACCAATGAAGGATGTGAAATTTTTGATAATGAAAATTTTGAGGCAAATGGCAGTGCAGTTGCCACAGGAACTTTGAAAGATGGACTATTTCAGTTGGATGAATGTCAAAAACAAGCACTCTTTAGCTCAGTTAATGAAATATCACAAGAACTATGGCATCGCAGGCTTGGGCATTTAAATAGAGTCAGCATGAATCTGCTGAAGAATGCATTGGCAACTGGGATCAATTTCCATGAAGAAAAAGGAGCACAATGTGTGGAATGTGTTCTTGGAAAACAAACCCGAAAACCATTCAAATCTACTGGTGGAATTCGTTCAAAAGGGTTATTGGATTTAGTTCATACTGATTTAGTTGGACCACTGTCTACACCATCATGGAATGATGCAAGATTTATTTTTGTATTGGTGGATGATCACAGTAGAAAAATTTTTGCTTATTTTTTGAAGAGAAAAGACGAGGTTTTGAATGTATTCAAGATTTTTTCTGCTATGGTAGAGAACCAGACAGGACGCAAAATCAAAATCCTGAGATCAGACAATGGTACAGAGTTTGTAAACAAACAGTTTACAGAATTCTTGAATTCAAAAGGTATAATTCATCAAACAACAGTTCGGTATACCCCAGAACAAAATGGCGTTGCCGAAAGGACTAACCGTACAATTGTTGAAAAAGCTAGATGTTTGATGCAAGAATCAAAATGTGATGAAAGAATGTGGGCTGAGGCTGTCAACACTTCAGTGTATCTCAAAAATCGCTCACCACATAAAGCGATTCCAGGATCAACCCCCGAAGAGTTGTGGTCAGGAAAAAAGGTTAGCCTGAAACACTTGAGAGTCTTTGGATGTCTTGCTTTTGCCCAAAAACCAAAGCAATTGCGAAAGAAATTAGACTCAAAAAGTGATCCTTATTATTTTGTTGGCTACTCTGAAACAACAAAAGGGTATCGTTTGTTCAACCCTAAGAAAGGTGACATCACAATATCAAGAGATGTTGAATTTTTTGAAAATGAATTCTCAATGCCTACGGAAAGGAGTGATGAATCAGGTCATGTCAAAATATCAATTTTTGACAATATTTTAGGACCTATTCAAGAAGTTGGTGATCAAGGTGCTGAAGTTGCATCCAGTTCTACTGACGTACCTGACAGCAGTCCTGATGTTTCTACTGATGATGAAACTTTTTCTGAATCACCTTCAGATAGTGAGACAGTCAATGAATCATTCATGTCAGCCAGTGGAATTGAGGAGCCAAGTGATGGTCCTGAATCTGATCAAACAACAGATTCACCTGCAGTCATCCCAACCACAGATGATGATAGAATCAGCTCAAGAGGACGAGTAATAAAGCAGAGAAAGTTTTCAGGGTATGAACTCTACTTCGTCACAGAGCGTTCCTGCCCAACAACTTACCATGAAGCCATAAACTCTCCTAACTCCGACAAGTGGCAGGAGGCTATGGAAAGGGAGTATGAAGCAATGATGAAGAATCAGGTTTGGAATTTGGTAGATCAACCTGAAGGTAACAATAGTATTGTTGATTGTAAATGGGTTTTTAATACCAAATCTGATGTTAATGGTAGTACTATATATAAAGCTAGATTAGTAGCTAGAGGTTTCACCCAAGAATACGGGGTGAATTATACTGAAACATTTTCACCAGTTGTTAGAAGTTCAACTTTACGATTATTGTTTGCTTTATCAGTAAAATTGAATTTTCAAATTACACACTTGGATGCTACAACTGCTTTTCTGAATAGTGATTTGGATAAAAATATTTTAATGAGACAACCAGAAGGTTTTTGTGTAGATCCTTTAAAAGTCTGTAGTATGAGAAAAGCAATTTATGGATTAAAACAATCTTCTCGTTTATGGAATAAAGATGCTGAAGATGCAATCACAAAATTTTGGTATACAAAATCGAAATATGAGCCTTGTGTTTTCTACAAAAAATTTGTTGATGGTTCTTTGGTCATTGTAACATTATATGTTGATGATTTTTTGTTATTCAGCAATAATGACAAAGAAAAAGAAAAATTTATTGACTTTATTTCAAGTAAGTATGATATAAAGAACTTAGGGCTTGCTAAAAAATGTTTAGGCATAAATATTTTACAGTGTGATGGCAAAATAATGTTGAGTCAGAAAGATTTTATTTCTAAACTTATTATTGATTTTGGATTAGAGGATGCCAAGTCCATGGCTACTCCTCTGGAACCAAATTTGAAGTTAGCAAAAGGTAATATGTCAGAGGGGTTACCCTATCAACAATTAATTGGATCCCTAATGTATATTGCCACAAATACAAGACCAGATATTGCATTTGCTGTGAATTTTATGAGTCAGTTCAATAATTGTTATAGCCATGAACATTTTGCATATGCCAAACGAATTCTAAGATATCTTAAAGGTTCAATTGACAAGAATTTGACATTTAGTATAAATGATTCTGATGTGATAGGATTTGCGGATGCTGATTGGGGAAATAACATTATAGATAGGAAATCATATAGTGGTTTTGTTTTTATTTTATCTGGTGCAGCTATAAGCTGGGAAGCCCGAAAGCAATCTTGCACTAGTCTATCAAGTACTGAAGCTGAGTTTGTTGCTATTTCTGAGGCTTCAAAGGAAGCTGTATTTCTAAAAAGAATTATTAGTGAATTAATAAGAGATAATAAACCAATTGTACTTTTTAATGACAATCAAAGTGCTCAGAAACTTGTATCAAATCCTGTTTTTCATAACAAGACAAAACACATTGATGTTAGATTCTATTATGTCAGAGAAATTGTTCAAAATGGTTTCATTGATATTAAATATGTTCCCACCTCAGAAATGGTTGCTGATGTTTTTACAAAAAGTTTGAATGGTTTCAAACACAAGTTTTGTGTAAATAATTTGGGGATAAATTGATATTGATATATATGTTTATATTATGTGTTCGCTGTTCGAAAGGACGATTTTTTTTTTGTTGTGAATTTCATGAGAGGAATTGATATTATATTTTTGCAATGTTCTTCATTTAAAATAAATACTAGATTAAGGGGGGTTATTGGAATATGTAATCTATTACTTTATTGAATTTAGTTCTAGTACAATTATTGTAATCATCTCAGGTTTTGACACTGACAGAATATATGTCAATATACTTAGATCTTCTTCTGATGTGCAACGCTGTCTGTCATGTTTTTTCGCTTATGTCTGCAATGGAGAATATGTTGTGTTGAATATAAAACTAATCAAATTACATCGGTTTTATTCTTTACAAGATATAGAGTTTAAAACGAAAATTCCAACAAAATATAACCCATATACAGGTTGATTTGATGAATTTGCAGTAAAAGGCTGTCGAAAATTGCAAAATCTCACTTTTCACCTGTCATTATTTCAAAAACAGTTGAATATAGGTTTAGAATATTCGTGAAATATTTAACCTAAAATATGTATTGAATAGGTAAATAGGTATTCATCAATATACAGGATGATTTATTTGAAATAAAAAATCGTTGCAAGTTTAGCTAGAAGTGACAACAACGCAGTATGAAAAAGTCCAAATTCAAACCAAATATCTTTTTTCTATCTTCAATTTTAAGAGGTATGGACAACAACGCAGTATGAAAAAGTCCAAATTCAAACCAAATATATTTTTTCTATCTTCAATTTTAAGAGGTATGGACCACTGCGACCTTACAACATCCACATATTTGTTGTACACTGTAAAACTGCAATAATGAATTTGAAAAATGTATTTCAGATTTACCATATAAAAAATAAATGATTCAAATAAAATGTCATAACAATTTCCATCAGATTCTTTTAAATACTGATGAGTAGATTTGGGTTCCTTATTCTTCTTTCGAGCCAAGACTCTTTGGAGAGAGTCTTGGTCTTGGTATCGAAAATCAATCAAGGCTTGGTCTTGAGAAGTTTCATCAAATCCAGGTCTTGGTGTTGTATCAAGATGTATCGCGAAGCTCTAATTGGCCAACACTTTATTTTTGACTTTTTATAGAGCGACATTTGAGATGAATCTGAGATTAAGTCATATCCATTCAGTTGAGCTTGAATAAAATGATGAATCTCCAATACTTCCACTCCAATGGATTTTATTATCTTTAATAGATATTAAATGAACATAAAACTCGGTGAACGGTATCCTCTTCTTCTCTTTCATCTAATTGACCTGTTCCAGCCAGAAAATTAGTCACTCACATTTCTTAATTCAGATATCAATTCTTTTGGTTGCACAAAACACAAAAATAGCATGTTTCATTCGTTATCACTTTGCCTCGCGAACTCAAAATTTGCCTGTCAAATAAAGTGACACTTTTGATCCTAATAAAACAATGTACAATTCGAAGAAGCAATGGATGTACCTTTCTCCAAGTACATAATAGCCTTGTAATAGTTTGCTTGGTGTTACAATTATCTTAGAAGAAATTTAACTTTCAATAATTCCAGATAAACCTGTCAGGAAATGAAAGAATCCCATTTGATATCATGATACTGAAAAGAAGAATATTCACTTCTAATCTCCCTAGCAGCAGAATTATTACCGATGATTTTTTTCAAGGTTATGAATGTTTTTCGTCTTCGACTTGGGATAAATTTATATCAACAAAAACATGAGTGAAACCGAGAAAAAAATTATCGGGAACTAATTCTGCTGCGTGGGAGATTCGGTAAGAAAATTTCATAAATAGGAGTTGCTGTTAATATGATGAGAAGATGAACCCTATACGACCTATTCTGCGTAGATACTGTAGATAGTAACTTAGGTTTATTACTAATATTTCAAGAACATTCAAAACAGTAATCCGTTTTCAATCATAACATCTAATATCACATGTCTACCCAGATTTTATTCTGAGTGACGTTTGTCAACTAACAAAATTATCGCATGTAATACAACAAGTGTATTGATGATTATCGAAACACAAATTCCTTCGATTTTGAGAAACAAATCATGTTGCTTGGAAACTACACGAGCGCACAGCGCGAGTGTGGTTTCCCAAAGCAACATGATTTGTTTCGAAAAAGGGAAGGAATTTTCGATAATCATCAATAACACAAGTTGTATTTGTTCAGATTATTTCATGAATAAAATCAAAGCTAATTTGTTGATTTCCTATTTTAAACGTACAGTTTATGGAATTAATTATTTTGATTATGCATTGTAGTTCGACAAAAGAAGATTCGTTATGCAACCAACAATACATTTATGCCATTGTATGATGTAGGCAAGATTACCTAAGCACTAGGTACTACTGAGCCACAGGCTAAATTCATTATGACTGTTGTCACAATTTGTGTGGTTAGGAGATTACATTAGATTTAATGCTGAAATTGTCTAAAATTTGTGGAAAATGAAGTGGATACAAATTGATAGTGTGTGTTTATCATGGTTCAGACGAAAATTTGGTGTAGTGGCATTCATTTATTTACCAGGGAATCGGAAAATACTATGACAGATTGCAACTAGTAAGTCGTTGTTAAATTAAACTACCCTACTGCCTGCGAATCAGAAAGCGAAATACAGAAACGAAAACACAGCATGTAGGTATCCAATAGCCAATCAGGAGCCGAAATACAAAATCGAAAACATGGTGTTATTGCTTAACAACACAATCATTTCAACCAATCAAAAACGTGTATTTTAGCATGAATGAAATAATCGCATGTAATACAACAAGTGTATTGATGATTATCGAAACAAAAGTTCCTTAAATTTTGAGACCACACTCGCGCTGTGCGCTCGTGTAGTTTCCAAGCAACATGATTTGTTTCGAAAAAGAGAAGGAATTTTCGATAATCATCAATAACACAAGTTGTATTTGTTCAGATTATTTCATGAATAAAATCAAAGCCATTTTGATGATTTCCTGTTTTAAACGTACAGTTTATGGAATTAGTTATTTTGATTATGCATTGTAGTTCGACACAACAAGATTCGTTATGCAACCAACAATACATTTATGCCATTGTATGATGTAGGCAAGATTACCTAAGCACTAGATACTACTGAGCTGAATTCATCATGATTGTTGTCAAAATTTGTGTGGTTAGATTACATTAGATTAATTCCTATTCTATTTATTCTGAAATTATCTGAAATTGGTGGAAAATGAAGTAGATACATATTAATAGTGTGTGTTTATCATGGTTCAGACGAAAATTTGGTGTAGTGGCATTCATTTATTTACCAGGGAATCGGAAAATACTATGACAGATTGCAACTAGTAAGTCGTTGTTTAATTAAACTACCCTACTGCCTACGAATCAGAAAGCGAAATACAGAAACGAAAACACAGCATGTAGGTATCCAATAGCCAATCAGGAGCCGAAATACAAAATCGAAAACATGGTGTTATTGCTTATTAACACAATCATTTCAACCAATCAAAAACGTTTATTTTAGCACGAATGAAATAATCACGGTAATCGCCCGTTGCTATAAGCAACGTATACAAAAAGGAGCCTTCTAATTGGTTGAAAATAAATTTATGAAATTTTAAATTAGTACCGGTTGTGGCTTCGTTGATGGATGAAATTCACGTGGAATTATATCAAATGAAACAATGAGCTGGCCAATTTCCTCAAAGTAAGGGGTCAAATTATACATAGAGAATATTGTAAAGATACATGGCATATTTCCAAAAAAATACACGGCATGAGGTTTCTATGTTATTGAAACTTGATGCATTTGGAGGTGTCCTATATGAACTGCTAAAAAATACCATATCAAATTCAGTTGAACATATGGACAGCGGTCATTTTCATTACGTAAAAACATATCGCTTTTGTTTGTTTTTATAACATTTCTTGACAAATGCTCTGAATTGATCAACAGATTGTCCATTCTACTTCCTCGTGAAAGAGGAACAACGATTGGATTCGGTTATTAATTATATATCGGAAATTATCGAACGCCATATGGCATTTTATTGAATACCGTTTTTATCTCATGAAGAGTATGAAGAACATAATACATTCCATAACCGATTACAGACAATAACTTCGATAAACAGAGCATAATAACTACCTACTTGAAAATAATGTGATGTCGATGAAATGCAATCAAAAGAAACAAGTTCTTTAGAAAATCTTCAATATGATGGGCACCTGTGGATTTCTTCAAGACTAATTATTATCATGAATTATTTTCATTCTTGTCATTTCTAAAAGTATCTTGAATATTTTTTATATCTTCAATGTGTTCATTCATTGCGTGAATCTTTGATATATCGTGGACTATATCAAATCTGAAGAAAACTTGAAAAGAAAAAGTATTGAATTTTTTGAGCCACATCTTTAAAAATGTTTTCAATCATACAGGGGGTTACACGAAGGCAGGCCAGCTCAAAATATTTAATATATATAGTCTGACAAATAGCCCACTACTATTTTCAATGAGACCATATGAACATCAATGATCTGAACAACTCACGACAGCTTTCAGCTTGAGGGAGTTTTTCTTTGATTATTGTCTATTGACGTTCCATAATACAGTAGAATTGAAAAGTCTCGAAATCCAAGTTGCTTGAGATAAATTGAAGAAAATAATAGTATCTATTTCGTCATATACGAGTGATATTCAGGAAGATTATCGTGGACACCGCCAAATCATTCGCTAAGATTCCGTAGTGGAACATAAAACAAAACAAGACAATTTCAACTGCGAGTGATGTTAATTCAAATTTTGACACTTATCAAAGAACTCTTATGCAACCCAACTAGATTGTAGATTGTAGGAGGGGTCGTTGAGGCTGTGCAGCCTCTCAAGCTTCTCGACCTGTAAGATCTTTTGTGCATAACCCTCAATCTATTCGAGGCCCGGGATTCCGAGGCTTCGTGCGAAGTTTATCAGTTTCCTGGGAGCTAGGTTCGGAGGGCTCTAAAAAGGTCCCTTCCAGGAACTTGAGCCTCTTGCAGAAGAGTGCTGGGCATACGCATAGCAAATGTTCTGCAGTTTCAGCGAAGTTCTCGCAGTAGCGGCAACTATCACTCTCTGTTTTACCCATCTTTTTGAGGTGATACCTCAGAGGGCAGTGTCCAGTGAGGAGTCCCGTTACCAGTTTCAAGTCTTTTTGTCCAACTCGAGATGATGTTTAGCTTTCCTTGGCGAGAGGCTCACTAGCCTTTTCGCTTGTCTTTGTCCTGGCACTTTATTCCAGTGAGATTTCATTTCATCTGCTTCCCAGCGTCGGAACTTCTCTCTTAAGTGGGCTTTGGAAAGTCCACAGAAGGATTCTGGGCCAAGAAATTGTGTATTTGCCCTTTCTTTGGCAAGACAGTCTGCTTCCTCGTTGCCTTTAACTCCCTTATGACCTGGCACCCACATCAAAGTGACCTGGTTGTTCGCTGCCAGTTGTCTTAGGGATTGTTTACAGTCCCAAGTCAGCTTAGACTCACGAGTGTAGGACTTCAGAGCTTTTAGTGCTGCTTGGGTATCTGATAGAATCTATATTTTTGCCCTTCGAGTGTCCTTTTCGAGGCACTCCTGGGCACATATCTCTATAGCATTTACCTCTGCTTGAAAGATGGTTGGGGTGTTACCAAGGGATTTTGAGAGCCTGAAATTTTGCCCTGTAACTCCCACTCCAGCCCTTTCATCCATCTTGGATCCATCAGCATACCTTCCCAGTTGAGGTCCTTTCTCTGTGCAAAGATGGTTGTTTATGACCACTTCAAACTGAATTTCGAAGTCGTACCTAAGTGGCATGATATCTGTCGGTTTAGACATGGATTCTAGGGAAATATTTTCCAAAATCTTTCCAATCCGATTTCCTGATTTGAGTTTTTCTTTGTCTGGCTCAGTCTGAAGGCACTTATTGCTGCCTCTTTCATTACACTCAAGTGCAATGGTTGAAGGTTCAGAATAACCTCTAAGGCTGCAGTGGGGCACGTGAATATTGCCCCTGTGATTCCCAGACAAGCTTGCAACCCAACTAAATAGCCACTAATATTTCTTTGTTTACTTGAATAGTCGGTCATATTAAATATCATGTGACTAAATTCTTAACTTATCATACGCGGAAATATGTGTGAATGAAATAATCTTTCTATATATTGAACTCTCTTTCAATATACACAGTGAATAAAAAAATTACACCAGCTCTCTCCAGCTAACACCGTCTGGTGTCCCCTGAGGTCCTGATTGTTTTAGTGTCAGTATACACCGGCATATTATTCACCACAGTAGGTTTTATGTGACCTTTCCCAAAGGTGTTTTTAATAATCAAACCCAGTTGTCAGTAACACAAGTGGTCAGCAAAATAAACACTTTGGTGGTGTTTTTTATGCATTTCCAAAAGTGCGGTTTGACACCGCAGTTGTGTGATGCACATTATGTGATTTTCTTGATGGTGAATCCTACTTTCACGAAATTATCTTCGGTGCGTTTAAACACTGATCAGGTACATGTGAAGACTTTTGTGGTGTGAAGGAACACCATATCATGAATGTGTTCATGCGATCAGTGCTTTTCTTCACCACCACCGGTGTTTTTTACTAAGTTGGATCACCTATTGAAATTTGAAATATGAGTTATATGATGATAAACTAGACTAGAATCTAGGCCTAGAGACAATCTGATTATAGCGAACTGTTTCGGCTTATATTTCCTGATCAGTGGTACAAGGGATTCCATATCAAAATTATCTAATATATCTAACCCAATATTGAAATCAGGTATGGTAGGAAGGACGTCAGTGCCACCTATTGGCAGTTTGCTCTGAAATTCATTTGATTGAAATTACACCCAAGTTTTTTTTACTGTGTAGTGTTAGTGCTGAATTTAGCACTATGGTAGTGTTGTTCATGCATTTCCGAAAGTTCGATTTGACACCGCAGTGGTGTGATGCACATTCTGTGATTTTCTTGATGGTGAATCCTACCTCAACGAAATTCTCTTCAGTGCGTTTAAACACTGAGCAAGTACTTACATGCGAAAATTTTTCTGGTGGGAAGAAACACCATATCATTAGTGTGTTCAGGCGAATCAGTGCTTTTCTTCACCATCATCTCCGGTGTTTTTTACTAGGTTGGATTACCTATTGAAATATAATTTATATGATGATAAACTAGGGACAATTCGGTTGATGACTAACTGTTTCGGCTCATTTATCCTGATCAGTGGTACTAAGGCCTGCCTAGGCCATATGATACCGATCTTTATCAAAATCATCTCGTATATCATGCCCAATATTGAAATCAAGTACGGTAGGAAGGACGTCAGTGCCACCCATTGGCAAAAGTTCTAAGGAACTAAAATCGATGAGCGCAGGAAATCGTTAACATCAATGATAGCGCACCATTGGGAATATTTCATTTCAACCATTTGGTGTTTCTTATGATTTTATGTTTCAGAATCGTTTTACTTCACCACATCCGTGACATGATCGAAATCAACACCATTTAATATTCAATTGTGAAATGTTTAATAAGAAGGACACAACTTTCCAACATTAATAAGGCATAAGTTTGTTATGAACCTTCATTAACTAAATCATATAATTCTTGCAGCACATGTATCTATAATCATTACATGTTGAAAGATAAAGATCATCTTGACAGTTGACGGACGTCATACATCAGACGTGACTGAATCTAAATCACATTACTGTGACAGGTGTTGTATTCGTCGGAGTTTGATCTGAAATCCATTTGATTGAAATAATATCCCAGTTTTTTCACTGTGTAATCTTGGATCCATTCCACTCGAAGTGGGATAACCACTGAACTCTCTGGAGGATAACCCACAGATAAACTTAACCTCTGTTTTGTTTACGTTTGGTTCTGACGTGAAAAGTGTACTTCCAGCAGTTTTTCGAGAGTTTCTGGTGAAATTCATGTGAAATTTTATCGTTTTTCTCGTTTTTGTTGTTGTTTGGTAGCAAAGACACAAATGTAAGTAATGTCACAATGACACAAATATCAAAAATACGAAAACAAATGATACTCTTCGAGAAGTTCGAGTTGTTACCATGAGATAGTGCTACGTGTTATTTTCTATCGCGAATACGATTAGATAACTGACATTTTCGCAATATTCGTCACAAGCAGATTAATTCTGCAGGGAAGTTCACTGACCATTATTCTATCGAACGTTTCAGAACACTTCCCGAATAACGATTTCGAAATCCCATTTCACCAAGTTCGAATATTCTCGAACGACTTCTCAAGACAGTGTAAAATGAATTAGAATTTCAAATGGGTCTCGCATCCGAATCTCGCTAATAACATCTCAACTGAAAAAGACAGGTCGTAAATTAACACTCGTTATAAAACCCCGCATACAGAGTTTTCTTAGAGGGCACCGTTAGTTTTAATGTGTCTGGAGAGACATTAAGACCCCCGAGTAAAAACTCTGCAGAGCCATTAAAAATCGATAAAACGCAAATGGCGTTCTTGAAGCCCCAGCGATATAATTTATAAAATGTATTCACCCCTCGAGAAAAGCGGGAGAAAATGTCCGCCTCGCTAGAAAATCCATCAAGACTAGCAATTAACTCGAATTCAAATTTTATTCATTATAAATTACCAACGTATAAAACGAGCTTCTTTGAGATGGAGGAAGAAACGCCAATTTAAAGTTTCTCGCCGCTGTTTTATTACTCAACGTTCGTTACGTCTCACTTCTTCTGCGTGCTAGAAGAGACCAGAAAAGGGTCCAGTATTGGATACTGGGGAGCTGAGTCAGGGGGAGATGTCTTGAAATGCAAATGCCGCCATTATCTGAGGGTACGACGTTTTAGCGGATAAAGGTATTCGAATCTGCGTCGTAATACGGCAGACCGGAGAGAAATTGTTATTTTTTATAGACATGTAATTTTTCGGGCAAAAGAAAATGTTTACATTTCGTTAATATTTAGAACGTTCAAGTTTTATACTCCCATGATATTTTCAGCCGCAAAGCGTTTGGGAACGCTACCCCTGATAAGTACAAACAATTCTCGATTAACATCTACAGAAAACACATATTTCCTACTCCATAAAGTATTCAGTTTGGATGTCTCTTTCTTGCTATGTCCAACAATTAATTGTTCATAGAAGTTGGTATTTATTATACCTATTATTATTCAATGTAATGAATCTAATATTTCTCCAGGAGAACAATCAACATCGTACAATACTTACAACAAATGAAAATACAACAAAAAAACCACAATAATATTTCAGAACCAAATACCTATTACGGCAACTCAGTTGCCATCTTCAGTAAGTTTTATATTGTTTTTTTTTCAATTGACTTGGCCGTTACTTGATGGAAATCCATAGTTATTTTAAACAAACGAAAAACGATAAGATTTTCACGATAAATATATTTATATATATTTATTTCACAACATGTTTCGCTAACACTGTAGCTTCATCAGGTATAAGTACACTAAACTAATTACTACTATAACAACCATATTTATATCTAATTACACAGTTATAACAATATTTGTACCTGTAGGGATTAAAGAATGTTTATCCTCTATATTGCGGTAAATAACAAAAATAAAATGAATAGGTATCTAATTAAGCTATTTTTAGGAAAACAAATTCAACAAAGGAGAATTATTCAAATCTCATTGATCATTAAGCAACAGATTTGAATTCTTAAGTCTATTAATTTCGAGTGTTTCTAAATAGTTAAGTTTCACTCCTTTGTTTTCAACATGTAATATTTTGAATTCTTCATCAAAATCGTGATTTTCTTCTAAAAGGTGGTTGGAATATGTTGAATTTGTTTTCCTATTTACATAACTCATGTGGTGCTCATGGATGCGATTTTTGAAAGTTCTCCCAGTCTGACCAATGTATACTTTCGGGAAAGTTCCACAATTCAGTCTATATACTCCTGATTTTTCATATTTAGGAACTATGTCTTCATCATTTTTGATAAACTTTCCCAAAGTATTATTTGTTCTATAAGCAATCTTAGTGTCTTGTTTATGCAAAACTGTGTAATTAGGTATATAAATATGGTTGTTATCGTAGTAGTTAGTTTAGTGTACTTATACCTGATGAAGTTACAGTGTTAGCGAAACATGTTGTGAAAAAAATAAAAATAAATATATTTATCGTGAAAATCTTATCGTTTTTCGTTTGTTTACAATTTTATATTGGTGATGCTTCCACTGAAGAATGCGACTTGGTTGCCGAAATACAAATTTGTTCTTTCCTTTCGAAAAAAATCAATGTGGTGAAAACCAATTATGTTCTCGGAGGAGAATCATGCAAGCAATCAGTAGAAGGATATGGCGTGGGGAAATGGGTATTCCAATTTTTCTCCAAATTCTGGAGGTATAGGTGAGAGGAAAAACTTCTCAAGGAATTGAGTTTTTTTTTTGTATTTGTATTTGTGATATTTTTGTCATTGTGATATTACTCGTTGCCTCAATGGTATGTGTAAACAGAGCAGAAGCGTATCGATTAGCACCTATATAGCGAGTAATTGAGAAAGCAGTATGAAGTGATGGATTGTCATCTGCAAATGAGAAAAAGAGGTCATATCTAACAGATCGTTGATGTGTAGCAGGAACTAACTTGGCACCAAAACATATTCTTGTGGAACAACGGCGTTAATAGTCATTATGTCAAACGCCATCAAATACCACATGGAATGACATATTCAAAATAAAGCTTTTCAGTAAACGACACAGTTGCGAAGGAAACAGTAATTAGGACGGAAGTTTTTCAAGATGAGGCCTTCATGCTAAACTTGGTCGAATGACTCCAAAAAACATCTATCTCTATAGAGTTCATCCCGTATAACTTCGTATATTCGAATGGAATAGAAAATTATAGATTCACTTGAATATATTAAACAAATCAATCATAAAACTTTTGATGACAAAAGACCTAAAATATCAATTAATGATAAATTAATTACGTGAAATAGTTATTATCGATGAGAACGGAGCAGCAATCAACAAGAAAAAATATACAAGATATGCCCACATTGCGTCTCGATTTTCATGATAAAACCCCCGTATAACTTTCGTAATCAGAGTAGTACTCATGACTGATAGATTTTTCTTCAGAGATTTGAAAAATAATAATCATGAACAATTCTACAAAGATTTACCAGTTATACAATGGCAGACACTTTTTGGACTTGATAATATGGATGATGAAGTACGGTTCCGTAAAGAAAATATTTTACTTTTGCTTGATATAGACATGCACCTATTAGAAAAAAAGGCAAAGAAATAACTATAAATATTCTCCCTGGATAACAGATAACATGAAATTTATGCAACAGCTGAGAGAGAAGGCACTGAAAAATTTCAAACTCTCCGATAAGCAACCCCATTTCTGCGAATACAATAAGCAAATAAGGAATTGAACTACTTTCCCAATAAAATATGAAAAGAAAGCATTTTCAAAACATAAGTTCGAAAACTGCTCCTCGAAAGGAAAATTAAAAGAAAAAATTAAAAAACTGAGCATTTGTAAAAATAAAAATAGGGAAATAAAGTTGCACCTTAAAGACGTCAATGCATTGAATAATCACTTTTCAAATATTTCGAAAAATATGCTGATTCCTAGTGATGATCTGAATGAATACTATGCTGAAATCACAAGAAAATGGGATCAGTAACTCTTTTTCCTTCGAACTCGTCGATGTAACTACAGTTTCCGATCTAATATACACGCTAAGAAATATTCATCTGATAAATCACTTTTCCGGCTAGTGAAAATTTCCTGATACTTCTTAACAGCAATCCTAGTAATCCCAACTGAGAAAAAAGTTTCCTTCAATAAACCATTAGGAATATATACCAGTCTGAAAAGGACATTTCAGTTAAAGTAGATTAATATACCTCGAAGTAATCTTCATTGATTTACTAACAAGAAATCACAGGTGATATATTCACTATTCCTTATTGTGATTTTTACTTGAAAACTCTGGTAAAATCTGTCAGAGAGAATATTGGAAATTACTGTCAGCAGTTCTTAACAATGATTGATGAATACTAAATTGAACAATAAACATTCAAATAGTCGTTTTTCCCCTGAATGGTATGGGTTGTATTTTTTCCTCAGTTATTCGTTGATTCTGTTCGAGACAGTATCTCTTTTTCGCAGCTAGTGTGCCATCATAATCTAGGTGAAGATGAGATGTTTTTGTTGTTCAGCGGT
This sequence comes from Chrysomela aeneicollis, assembly GCA_029955515.1. Taxonomy (NCBI): domain Eukaryota; kingdom Metazoa; phylum Arthropoda; class Insecta; order Coleoptera; family Chrysomelidae; genus Chrysomela; species Chrysomela aeneicollis. Next base: position 4,444,242 of record JARUHQ010000025.1, read on the forward strand.
ATTTGCTTCATTCAAGGCTCCCAATGAACATTTGAGGATAACGCACAAATTATAAAATTATTCAGGGTATGAATGTGTTGAAGACAAAATGGTTTGTAGAAGGATTCTTAATGATTATAACTGCAATAAGAGGATGATAGTGATTAAACTATAGGACTGGACAAGGAGAAAAAGGAGGAAAGTGAAAAGAGAGGTAATTATAGCGATTTTAGAGTAAATTGTGATTGTTATGTAGGTTGATTTATTTTTTATAGAATCACGAATACTTCTGTCTAGAAGTTGAAAAATTCTCTGGATTCATGGATATAATGGTGACACAAAAATGGAATACCTAATACATTTCAAGGAAGGGTTATGGTTAAGAAAGATGAAAGCAGTGATAGGATACTAAAGACATTTTCTGCTCGCATAAACTTAACCTGGGATACACTTTGGTATGAAAAACGACTTTTTCATTCTATATTAATCCCTACGAGCTAAATAATTGTTTGTTCCAGATTTGGTACGATTTCGAAGAGTACCAATAGAGACATCAAAACTTTCCTATAAAAATCTGGATCAACTGGATAACATCAGTAAAGCTGCGCTATGGCTGTTACCACTATATTTTTCATTGAAAATAATCGAAAACTTATTTTGGAGGCCTTCGAAATTGGAAGCTCAAGAAGAATGTTTGCCTCTTGTTCTAATGATCAATACCATCAATGAGTATAGAAGAAGGGATTACAATAAATCGGTTGAGAGTATTCCACTTCCGGTAATAAATATGTGAATTCGAATTGTCACATTTCAATCTATTATATAAAGTTTATTTCACTGAGTAGAAAACAAAAACTACCAGGGCTCATTGATTAATTACAATATTTGATACAAGAAAGAAGTATACTCTTCCAGTATTGTGTAATTTACTTACTATTCCTCAATGTACATTTCAATCTATCATATAAAGTTCAATTCACTGAATAAAAAATAAAAACTACTAGTCCTAATAGGTTGAATACAATATTTGATATAAGGAAGCGGTACTCTTCCAGTATTGTCTAATTTACTATTCCTCGAAGTACACACCAATGATCTACGGATGGTAACAATTCAACCGTGTTCCTAGTAAAGTTGACTATTATATTATGTCATCAGTAAGTTGACTCAATTTACTTGGACTCAATAGTAGTGTTCACTGGAAAGAATTTCTGTCCATATATCAACTATATAAACCAGTGAAAATCACTTCGATTCTAGTAATTTCTACCGTTTTTTTCTTTGCGTGTACAATATCAACTTTAAAGGCCGATTCAGATTCATGCGTGCTCACCCTGCATTTTTGACCCTGTATGAAAAATGCATGCCTGTCGTAGTTCACATCTATGACTGTCGGCGTGCTTGTAAAATGCGTGGTGGGCATGCATGGAATAAGGACAAGTTCTTATTTTCCACTGTATTGCATGCGACTATCTTTAAATTGAATTTGACATTTGATATATTTTGAATTTGATGATAATTTTGTAATACATTCCCGCCTTTCTCTGTTGTGATTTTAATCTCGAGAAAATGAATGAGATGAAATTTTCGATTTACTTGAACTGACAATACTGAAAAACCCAATTAAAATATGACCTTGGGTAAGAAATGCAATGGAAATGCACATATGTGAAATGTCGTGCCTTTTTCAGGCACATCAAGCGTCAGAAATGCATGTGCCTGTAAATCGCACGTGCTACAAAAACCCTGCATGGAAATGCATGAATCTGAATCGGCCTTAAGGCTTTTGGTACTGATCAAGTCAACATCACTTTCATTCAGTTATGTTACCCATATAAAATCCCTCACCTATATAACACATATTATAAAATGAATGTATCTTGAAGTAATATTTTCCCTCTGCATGAAGAATGTTACCAAAGGTGAACCAACCAACTGATTTCAATCAACTCAGGTTAATATAAGTATTCTTAGAGTTCTAAAGCACTTGCAAAAACTATGGAAATTCAAATACGCCGCTTTGTAGATAATAATAATAATATCTTCCCGCGAAAGCAATCTGGTTTTAGACCTGGTTTCAGCTGTGGATCTGAACTCGCAAATATCAAAGATGATATTATCAAAGGTATCGATGGTAATAATGCGATTGTACTTGTTTTGTTTGCAGTACTTCTCAAAAGCGTTTGATCCGATTAAGCACAGAATTCTTATTTCTAAATTGCATTATTTGAAGTTCAACCTAAATGCTCGGAGAAACTTATAACTTCATTCTTATCGAACAGATCTCAACGTGTTACTTTTAAACGACAAAACTTCAAATTTTGTTCCTACGTCATACGGAGTTCCCCAGGGGAGTATTTCAGGCGTACTTCTATTCACATGCTTCACTTCTTCATTCCATGAGGCTCTGCAACATTGTAACTATCACAAAAACTGGGATTGACTCTAGATCTCAATTTGAGGTTTAAAGAACAACTGAATACCATGTTAAAGAAAAGTTACATGAGCTTGAAAATGATTTACCCTCACAGATACTTTTTAAGTCAGGATATAAGAAAACTGCTTTTTGAAGCATCAGTTTTTTCTCAATTTAACTATTGTGAAACCTATTATAGGCCTTGTTTAGATAGCGTGGATTATCAACGTATACAAAAAGTTCAGAATAGCTGTATGAGACTTATTTTTGGTAACAAAAGAAGAGACAGGATTTTCCATAAAATGCAAGAATTGGATTGGCTTGATATGTCGAATAGGCATAAACTACACATGATCTGCAATTACTACAAACTTTTAAAATTCAAGCAACCCAACTATCTCTATCCCCGTCACAGAAAGGAAAACTTCAAACAATATTGCCTATTACATGAAAATGTTTAGGATATCTGATTACAGTAAGTCATGTAACTCATTTAAAAAATCAATGAAATATTTTCGAGCAGAATTAGAACAAAAAGATAAAAAAGAGCAGAAAAAAACGTATTCTCTCACTCCTATTTTCCTCTTAACTTTCCTTCTTCATCCTTTCTTTCTTTTCTACTTTATTTTCTTGCTGTTCTGTCTCACTTCTTCTATCGCATGCTAGTCATCAGTAGTTGTATATTTAGTTATGAGTCTTCAGCTTTAGGCAGGATATATTCTTCACCTGTAGAAAGAAAATGGAACTCTCACCATTTATTCGCCTTCTCAATATATTGTTAATGCATAATCTTTATCTTTTGTTGTGGTGAATAATAAACGTATTATTATTATTATCTTAATATTTTTATTGATGATAAAGGAATATTTCTTGTAAATTGATCATGAATGAAAGATGCCTAACTATATTTTTTACTGGTTGTTAAAACTGTTAACACTAGTATAGTAGAATATATTGCATATCTTTCTGATGAATATTCTCCTTGCGATTTATAAATATATCCGAAAATCATATGTACCTACCTAGTTAGACTTTTACATTCCTAGAACATGGACGATCAAAAAGTATGACTCATAAAGTGATCTCCAGCCACCCTAACACAATTTTTTACATGTTTACACCCCTCTCATGATACCCCAATGATAATTGGCAATCTTTCAGAGATGCTATCCAATAGTATCGAACAGAATATACCTACTGTTTGTTTGGTAGGTACATTATGTCTAGACTATACATTTCGAATGAATGGAATATCAATTTGATATAATAACAGCAAATGAATACCTACTTACTGATACATTCCTTTCAACTGTTGAAAAATCCAATGTTTTGAATACTTATCCAAGTCTAATATCATTATATTGAGCATATGTTATTGATATCTATCAATGAATATCAATTATCTTCTTGTTGTTCTACAATTTATGAGGAATTGATGTATATATAGGGTGTTTCCCAACACTGTAGTTCATTATAATGAATTCACCACCATCATTGGTCATTTTTTCAATATAAATTGATTCTATCAGAAGATTACGAAATCACGTGTGTCTTGGTATTTTGATGAATAGAATTTAGATTATGTTTTTTGGGGTTTGTATAGAGTTTCCATGGTTCTGTACATAATGTGAGGATAACAATAAATGTGTGAGTTTATTCATTATCGGGTGGATTCGAATGTGGTGGAGTGTTTGACTTTATATTGATCACTTAGCATCATCTGAAATTTCGAATTGATAGATTGAATATGCTAGGGTTTGCTTGTTTTTCTTGATTCAATTCATTTATCGGAGAAAACATGTCCTTCATCTTCACAGCTATGATAATTATTCATTGTACGTGAAAGCTGTCAGCTCAAGACCTCGAATTCAACCTTCCACCTCATAGCAAATTTATAATTAATTTCAAAGAAAATAAAGTGAAAGCAATTTCTACAAAACCTATCTTATACTGATTAATTTGCCAGAGTTTCTGATTTCAACGAATATGAATTTCTTTATAATGTACCTAGTACGTCGATTTTCTTGAAGCTTCATTATATATTTCAGCCTTGGAAGAGATCGTTATGGAACCTTATTATTTAAATTTCACGTCAGAGACTTCTTGGAAGTTTCCACTCTGTAGTTTTCTTGTTCGTTTGAAGGCGTTCCGTAAAATTGAAGCGAAATCATTTGCTATAGCCTTTGTGAATTCAGTATTCGTTTGTGTGTTTTTAGTTTACCATTGTTTCGAGCCTTCTATTCTCCTCTCTTCCTACAAACTTAATTTGAATTAATTATGCATTCTATACATTCGATCTGATTCAACAAATCTATATCGCGACACAATCCTCACCGTGAGTTCAAGTTAATATATATATAATATTGTTTCGACGCTCAATGTATTATAAGTATTGAATTTGTGGACTGTATATTGATTTTATTGATATTGAATTATAATGTTTTTATCTGGCATAAATTATCAGATTAATTCTCAATTGACAGTAAATAACAACAACTCATTTTTTTTTATATAAAAACAGACGAACACATGAAGGAAACATGATATTGCAGATTCTTCTACAGGGCCAATTCGTCAACTCCAACATATATAAGAATATAATATTGGCGAAAATCACGAGAAATGTCAAAAACTTGACATGAGGGTGATCAACAAACATTTGGTATATGTTTTCAATGGTAATATGTCAATTTTCAATTCGAATTTTAGGGTAGAAATGAATAATCCTGAGTATCCAAAAGGGGCGCTATTGATAGATTATCGTTTATAGAATTCAAAACAGGTATTTCATGTGAGTTCCGTGGATTTATTATGTTTTTATAGGCTTTTCAAACCACCTCTGCAAAATCAATGGGGCCACTAAGGTATTTGTAATTCAATGATTTCTCTTTATTTCAAGAATGGCCAAGATTGAAATAAGTATCTAGAGTATATTGGAGATAAGAAGAAACCCTTAAAATAGCGAACAGCATTATTCAAAGCTGGTCACATACTTTGTGGGATAGATGTCAAACACATACTCGAACACAATATAAATAAACTCCTGTACAAAAACTTCAGCTCTAGGGTAGCTCTAATATGAAATTAAATAAGTTCCATGGAAAAATTAGCACTGGAAGTGTGAATTTATCTGTAAACCTGTAATAATTTTATCCTAGCCCAAAAATAGATGATTAGCAAAATAAAAACAAAGAATTGTAGTCAATTAACTTTATTCTATGAGAAAAGTATAGGGGTGCTTATATTGAGATTAGAATTTCACGAGACGAGACTAGCTTTTTTTTTCGAGACGAGATCGAGAAAACAGTTTCGAGATTTTTTCGAGATCGGGAAATTATTTTGAGAAATTATTTCGAGAATTCTCGATCCCGAAAATATATACATACATAACTCATAGCTCTAAATAAGCCAGAAAAAAGAAAATAAAAAATTATGCTAAAAAATAGTTTTATTTCATTTTGAACATAAAAACATAACAAACAAAAACAGTAACGAAGATAACAAAGGAAATAAAAAGGACAGAGGTAAAAATAAAATAAATATCTTCATATTCTTAAAGAACTTAAACGTCTTGAACTATTAGAAACTATTAAACGCGAAAATTAAATTCAAACATTCAAAAATTTACAAAACATGATGAAATGATAATGAGATCAAATATTATCATTATATTTTTATTAGATTTGAACATTAATTCAGCACTATTCGGTCAGTCCGCCTTACAGGGTGAATAAATGCCATAAAGGAAAAGGCCCATAAACTCAACTTCATTCATATTATATTTAAAAAAATGTTAGTCCAAGCTTATTACTACATCACTTCTAAGGATATTCCTATGGCAGACTTATGGCATCATTTTTGCATAAATTTCACTATGCAGTACTACTGCCACTACCATGGAAATGAAATAATTCGCGTAATATCGATATTTTTTTTTCAACATACGACTGTTTCGATTATAAAACATGAGTTTGTTGCTGGTGCTCGTACTCTTCTCTTCATGAACGAAGAAACAATTTTAAACTTTCACCTCTCGTACCTAGGAAAATTTTAAATGTATGGAGTAAAGAGTAAATTAAAACATCAAGGATTCGTTCAATATTCTTTATCGTATCATTGAAGATTAAGACATTATCAATTATATGAAATCTTCATTAATAGATAATTATCAACGTATCAAAATCTTTAGTTACTCATAATACATTAGTTACTATAATTTACGTCAGTTACGAAAGCATAATACGTTAGATACAAGCATAATGTTAGATAATATTCATTCATTTTCGCATCGCCGTTGTTAATGATACGATTGAGCTTTTAATGAAACTCGAATATTAGCGATTTAACACCGTCTCGGATATTGCGGTTGGCTCGGCTGACGCCTAAAAAAAATACCCTAATAATATATTTTGGTGCAGCCTTGGCCTTGTGTTATACATATACGTTATGAGCTATACGTAGCATTTTTTTGTATTATTTTTTATATTTAATTTTCGAGACTCTCGAAATTTCGAGAGTCTCGAAATCGAGATCGAGAAATTGTCTTCGAAAAAAACATCGAGACGAGAGTTTGTTTATTTCTCGTCTCGATGATCGAGACGAGAAAATGAAAATGAAACCCTAATTGAGATACCTACCGCAACACAAGTTATTATTTTCTTGTTATCATTAACATTATAATTCATATTATAAAAATAATTATATAATATAGATGAGTAGGTATGTTCCAAGAATAACTTAAAAAGTTTGAGACCTTCTGGTGTACCAGTCATTCAAATTCATTTATTTCATTTATATACTTCATTCAATTCACAGCTTATTCATTTTGAATAAAGATTTGATTTCATTCAGCCTACATTGCCATCACTCTTGAAGTTTGCATGTGATGACTTCCAGTTGTTTATTGAAGGAATTGCATTCTTTTTGAGCCTATCTCTTGGTTTAATTCTCCTTGATGGCCCTAAAGTAAAATCAAGGTTTTCATTACAAACAACAAGAGACACAACTACAGTTAAACCAGATCTTATTTGTTTGATTCAACCTGAAAGACATACCTTCGCATTCACTTGAGAAATCCAGTTCTATAGGAAGTGCTTACTACAAATGTAAATGTTTGTGGTAATAAGTTTTCCTATTTTCAACGTGATCATCCATTTTTCACACAATCCTGAAAGGAAATTCAGGATTTTGTGCCAAAGGAACGATGTCTTGACGGTAGGAGGAACGCTGAAATACTGAACAAATCTTTGTCGATTTCGTCTTCACGTCCTTTTGAACTTTATGCATGTTTCAATAATATTAGTAACTAGCTGATAAGCACGAAACAAGTCCGAAAACTATTCAAAACAATTCAATTTCATTAAAATTAATACGAAAGCCTATGCTATACAATGCTAAATTGCTTTGTTGATCACCCTCGGAAGACTTAGAGAATTTGACACCAGAGGCCGCCCACTCCGTGATCTTCGCGAATAGGAAACGCAAATATAAATAGGCTATCATGAAAAATTGTAAGAAAACTTTGAAAAAACACAGCAAGATCATTACTCAGAAAATAAATCGAAATAAATTCCACATATTTTCTGGTCGTATACACAGTGAAAAAAAAAATTACACCAGCTCACACCAGCTAACACCGTCTGGTGTCCTCTGAGGTCCTGATTGTTTAAGTGTCAGTAAACGCCGGCATATTATTCATCACTGTAGGTGTTAGGTGACCATTCCCCTAGGTGTTTTCAATCATCAAACCCAGTTATCAGTAACCCTAGTGTTCAGCAGAATGAAAATTTTGGTGGTGTTCTTTATGCATTTCAAAAAGTGCGATTTGACACCGCAGTGGTGTGATGCACACTATGTGATTTTCTTCATGCTGAATCATACCTTCATGAAATTCTCTTCGGTACGTTTAAACACTGAGCAGGTACATGTGAAGACTTTTCTGGTGTGAGGGAGCACCATATCATAAGTGTGTTCATGCGAATCAATGCTTTTCTTCACCACTTCCGGTGTTTTTTACCATCACAATTGAATGTGAAGAGTTAATGGTGATATTTCCATGAGATTGTTAATATAAACAATCGCATCAAATTCATTATATTGTTATATTGAAAATACAAATTACCACTGTTTTTGTCCCGAATTTTATCCGATCAACCGTGATAGGCCAAGAAACGGAATATTTCAATCTTCAAATATAGATAGTCTTCGACATGTCTTTGACAAATCATTTCGAATTTATTTGTCAAAGTTTTTCAGCGAAGATAGTAGGAATGTTTCGTTATAATAATTGTAAGAAAAATATATGCAACTACGATATTTACATCAGATGTTATAGAAATGTTTGTGAATATTATTTTGAGTATGATGTTAACTATCTCTGAAACTATTACATATACCCTTTTGGATTGGTCAGTTACTTCGCTATACCACAATCGTTTAGGCTCGGTTTTGGTACTCTATAAATAATGACAAAATCGTTAACACTGAATTATTTTCTATCTTTTTGCTATAATATATATAATAAAAAAACTTTTGTGACTGTTGGAAACAAATACGCCTAGCCTAGTGGCTATCTTTGGAACTCTTCGTAAGTTTATTAATGCATTTTTTTCCAATTCTACACCTAGTATAATTTTCTAACAGGACAACATTCGATATTATGATAAATTTGGTATCGCTGTTCGAATGATAATTAGGTATTTGTTATCTAGAAAATCCCAAAATTTCTATTCAAATTCAGATTACCATCAGATTATTTTTTTCATACCTCCACAATAACACTGTTTGGATTTCACCAAACTATGGTGAAACTACCTTTCTTATGAAGGACAAATCGAGAAGGCTGTGACCTATATAATACCTAACATCGTCACCAGAATCGTTTATCGCTCTTCCCGCTCTTCTCAAAATTACACATGATCCATTCAACTCATTTCTCACATCCATTCCCTATACGAAAGCATGAATGAAAATGCGTGGGTAATAATTGGCGGCGCTAATCATATCCAGGATATCAATATCATCAATGGAGAAAAGACTATATATATAGTACACCAACATTTTTTATTATAAAAAGTGAATTCTCGTTTTCGGCGTGGTCAGGGAAATTTTTTTTACAAAAAAACGAAACATGAAGAAGACGTAACTCATCCTCGATAAAGGACATGGAAGGATTGTTTGAAGAAATGAACAATAAATTTTAATGGAGTTGTAACTAATCACATCATGTGCGTTTTACATTTAAAAAAAAAATCATGGTGATATGAGAAGATCCATCTCATAAATGTAAAACGCACATATTTTTAGAGAGAAATTTTTTTTCATAATATTGTTTACCGTAAATTATCGAAAAACTAGAATTATTTTGAAACTCCGCTACCTGTATCTGGTGTCCACACTTTTTTATCTCTTGAGAGCACGAAAGGAAAATCTATGATGTTCGTGAAACATCGTACAAGCCAATAGAATAAGGACATCGGGAGATGAAGTAGGCATTGGAATTATTTTCAAAAGTTCATAGGAAATACCTCACTCGGCAAAATATTCAGGCGGTAATTTCCTTCTGCATCAAGTGAGTGCATCTACTTGTAACAAGTATATATACACGTAGTGCTACAGTCGTAGGTATGTAGTAGTGGTAATTGATTAAAAATAGAAAAGCCTCTAATATACATAAAAATCTTACTTCATATATATATATAAAAAATATAGAAACAAAAATATCACAAGCAAATCATTGTTAAATAAGACAGAGTTAAAGAATCATAGAGTTTTAACATACTTTGATAATGATGATTTGAAAGAAGCCAATGATACTGATGATTTTGTTCGTAGGTGGTTTATTAATTTTTATTCATTAAATTTATTGAAAGGGTTGAATCCTTTCAAAAATAGCGATCTCATGCTCATACTAGAATTTGTTCTGTGTATGTATATGAAAATCAGTCCTCATTCTTGTGCCATAGTTATGAATTTCATCATTTCTAATTGAGAATTCATTGAAATATGAAGGAACTAGGCCTTTGTTCAATTCGTAAATGAAAGTTCTACTCATGTAAAATAAACGCGTACTAACTGAATACCATTGCAGTGTATCCAACATCAGCTTATTTGGAGTATATCTATCACATTTCAGTATTTATCTCATTCCTTTATTTTGAAGCTATTGCAGCTGGAAAATCCTGTTTTGGTTGAATAAGTAAATTATTGTTGCACAATAGTCAAATTCAGGTTTAATAATGGAATTATAAATTGTCACTCTATAGCAAACATGGATAGCTCTTTTGCAATTCTTGAAAGGAAGTAGGACATTTTTTCGAAATTTTTCTAATGACATATTCTCCATGACTATTGAATGTTGAATTATTATCAATCATAAATACCAGGTATTTTAATTCTTCGACAATCTCCAAAGATGTATTTTTAATCACAATATCAATCGAATCCACAAGTATATTACTATATTTATATTTAGTTGTAAAATTCATTGATTTTGTTTTATCTACATTTTATTCGAGTTTATTCGTCTGCAAATATCTCTCAATATTGCCTGATGTTTTGTTAATTTCTAATATAGCTTTGCCTAAACTGTGATTTGTTCAATACACCAGTGTATCATCGGCAAATGAGCTAATAGAGCAATTCCCTGCAATTCAATGAATATCGTTTATGTAAATAATAAATAGATGGGGTCCCAAAACGCTGCCTTGTGGTATTGGAATAACTGGAGCCAATTTTTTTTTGAGTTCGGTATTCCAGATAACTTTCCATCCAACCATAAACAGTACCACCAACTACATAATACCTCAGTTTACGCAATAATATGTTCCTATCAATTGTTTCAAATGCACTTTTCAGATCTTCAAAAACTGCAATAACATATTTGTTTTCATCTGGTTTTTTCTTCAAATTAATAATTTCTGATTTCATAAATAAAATTCGTATTCTCTGGAACGTGATATACAGTATGGTGGGAATGTATTATGGAATAAATTCATTATCTCTAACGTATATGAATTTGAAGGAGAATTCTGAGACAGGTCGATTTTTATTTTCAAATTGACATCTCTTGATATGCATACGGAGTATGTGACGTCATCCATGTAGTTGTGGTGACGTCATCGATTATTTTTTTAAATTGGAACATACCCTGTTTATTTTTTTTTCGGAAGGTATATTCATTTTCTGACGGTATACTAATATTAGGGAAATAAAGTAATACAGGGTGAGAAAATATTATTAATTATTTTATATTTACAACAACGGAAATCGTTACAATAAATAATCAAATTCGTGATCTTCTGCAAGAATACAATGTAATAGACAGAAAACAAATCATTCTCGAACTTTGCTATCGTTTCTGAATATATTTGTGAAATATTCACTCGTATTCGTTCTTTCAAATTATCTGATCTTTCCGGCTTCTTACATAAACTTTGCTCTTCAGATAACCTCGGAGGAAAAAATCGAGAGGAGTTGAATCAGGAGATCTAGTTGGCCATTCGATTTCCCCTCTCCGGCCTATTTAGGTAATTGTGTACATTAATAGCATAATGAGGATGTAAATATAAAATTATTAAATTTTTTCCATCCTGTATCACTTTATTTTCCTAATATTAGTATATGGTCAGATAGACAATGGATATACCTTCCAGAAAAAAAATTAAACAGGGTGTCTTCCTATTTAAAAAATATTCGATGACGTCACCATATCTACGCGGATGACGTCACAAACTCCGTATGTATATCTAGAGATGTCAATTTGAAAATAAAAATCGACCTGTTTCAGGATTTTCCTTAAAATTCATATGCGTTAGAGATAATGAATGTATTCCATACATTTCCACCATACTGTATAAATTAATTATAATGTTTCCTATCGATGTTGATATAAATCTCTTTTGATTGATTTTTGATGATGAGGAATCACTTATTGGAATGTACGAACGTTTTTTGAGAAATCCTGCATAAATGGTAGTGTAAGATTTTGGAAGAAGAACTTTTCTGAGGAGAGTTTGAGCTCTATTTATTAAAGATGAAGTATCGATCATCACAACATCTTCATAATGTATCGAGCATACAAAATCTAATCTTGTTGTGACTGAAATCGAAATTGCCAACAGGTGAAAACACGTAGGAATTGCTTGTGTTTTATTTCTGTATTATTCCTCAACTTTTGCTTTTTTTGGTGTGGATAACCATGACTGATTCTCCGAATGTTATAGGACAAATCACCCTGTATAATCAGGAACTAGGATTCTGTTCCCCTTTCCGCGGTTGCTATGATACCTATATAAAGGCTAAAATCATGATTTATAACCATTTGACTATTCAATTAGAACAATGATAACTGAATTATGGAATCAGTCAAAATTCAACCGGAATTATTTATCATAATATTCTCATAATCATATAGTCGAATTCAATATAGATATGGTGAAATTTTGATATTTATATAATATCATGAAATGAAATATGCGTCAGAATATAACATAGACGGTATTCTATTATGGAAAACATGAAATATAATTCACGATGATGAAATCATTGGTTTGATTTCACAATAATGGAATAATGGAATTATATTCTGCTTTGTAGTTTGCATTAATGTCATGAATTTCCTGTTTTGATTTTTTCTCGTCGATTCGAATCCGTTTAAAGATACCACCCTACCTATATTTCTAAATAAATTGAAGCTGAAGTCTTGATTTTTATTTTCGTCGATGGAAGAAGGCCCAATATGTTACCTCAAGAAAATTATTCCTGGTGAGATAGAAAACGAGGTTAGAGTGGAGAAAAGTCGATACTAGTATCGAATTATTCATTTACGGTCGTATACCTAATAATAATTGTGGCACCAGCGTATCTCCATATTTACATATTATTATGACCCTGACAGTTTTGAGGTCCACGGCAATCTTGTTTCAGACTCAAAATATTTGCAAAATACATAATAAGCGAGTGTCTTTCTCACTCAAGGGTTAGAATGTCCACATTCTATTGTTGGCAATGATTTCAGGATTACTACATTCCAGGCTGTCTAGGGACAAATTTTCTCATTTCAGTGGTTAATAATAATATCGAAAAAAAAATTGAATAACCTCAATAGTTTCGAAGATATCACAAAAAACTGAAATTTCTGATTTTTGTTTCACGTACGAGAAGTTTATGAAGATTCTCTTTTCAGCAAATGAATTGTTAGAGCTTGAGTCAAGTTATCTAAAATTGAAACCATTGAATTGTACTACATGAAATAAACGACGAGTACAATATGAATCATCTATAAGGTTCTGGTTAGCGATTTTGTCTTCACCAGGGTCGTTGAATGATTTGTTCCATAAAGCTTCGCTGCAGTCTTCTTTATGGATATCCGGTAGATTGGGCATTAATGGCTGCAGTTCGAGGAACTACTCTGTTTAAAATATTCATCATTCATTTTGAGCAGAAATCATTAGTTTCGACACAAATAATTCCTAAATTTGAAAAATCTCGATTTTTCACACCCTATATCTCTGTAATATTTCGCGCTATACCCCAAGTATGATAGATCGACGAAATCAGCTCTCCAGGAAAAATCTAAAAATGAAATAAAATACAGGGTGTTCCATTTGAAATAACAAAGTTGTTGCTACTTTTTGATAGAAGCGGCAACGCCGCAACGCGGAAAGTATTTTAGATCGATAGAACAAAACTGATTACCGATTAAATCAAATTTTCAGAATAATCCTACGTCCCGTTCTCCGTAAACGTCTAAGGTACCATCGACCGTGAGTGACCCTGTGTAGTAGGATTCTTCATTTTCCTGAAATAGACTATGTACATTTTTTCAACATTCGATAGAACTTTCATCTGATTCCATTGATATTGACAAGTTTAATTTTTGCATGGAAAATGACTTGAGCTATTGATGACCAAAATTGATCATAATTACACTTGATGGATCCCATTGCTTATTATCACGTGCATAGACTGAGAGTGAAAATAATTCAATGTTATGCGTAGTATTAGCCAAGAAAGTGGTTGTTTTCTGCTAGTTTTCTGCCTTTCTTAAACATCTTAGATGTTAAGTGGTGAATTGTTATGACTATTGAGTTTACTAGATTTTTTTTATTTTCAGAGCCTATACTATGTTCATATCCATTTTGAGATATAAATGATCCCTGAAGCATTATTTTGATTGACTTTGATCGTCAATAACTCAGTCAAAGAGAGATCTATCGACCCGTTGAAATTGTTGCAAACCTCTCGATAAACTTTAATGCCAGCTGTTTTCGAATACAGAAAAAGATTAACGGGTTTTTTCGAAAAAAAAAAATTGAATAAAAATCATATTATGGTCCACCTATATCCCTCAATGTGCGGGTTAGTTGAAACCATCAAATCGGGTTAGTTAAACCACCAGGGAGAGATGAACCGCAATAATAAATATTGAAGAATAACAAGATATAGACAATATTATGTGCTAAAAAATGAGCACGTGCACATAGTGCTAAGAGGAATGGATAACTTTTTTTGTCCAGATATATCACACATATTTCTATATTTTATCTATGACTCACGGAGCCAATAGGTACATTTATTCACTAAACCCAATCGTCTTTCTTTTCTGTCACATCATAATTTTGCCTACCAGCCAGCACAATTGTTTTCTTCCCATTCTTCTGTATCGCTATCGTCATCCAAAGACATTTCTTCTCCCGACTCAGAAGTGCTACTCACTGATATTCCTTTTACTCTCACTCGTTTCTTATATTCCTGGTCTTTCCTGTATTTTGTGAGTTTTCATCAGTTTTTTTCTTCCTTTCATTATTTTAATAATGCTAACTTATATTTTTCATAGCTCCGGTGAATCGACCCTGTTTTTTTTTCAGTTTGCCAGATTCCTTCATTCTCATTGAAATAGCTTTGGGTACATTGAAGTGTCTGACTGCAGCATTTACTTCCATTGCTTCAGCATGTAGGTATATATAGCTTCTTATACAGTGTCACAGTGCCGGATTAGCCACGTAGCAAGAGTAGCAAATGCTACGGGCCCCGCGAATTTGGGGCCCCGCGCTCCAACGCCTGTCTGACCGTAATAAAAATTATTCTGATAGGAGCGCAAAATATCTTGCATGAGAACTCGTCACGTCAAATCGTAAAAATAAGTAGGTATTTTACGAACTTTGATAACGTTAATGCTCTAATGTTTAATTGAAATTGATAATCGGACTAGTTTCAACGATGAATAAGTTAGAAACGGGAATAATGACAATTACATGGAATGGAATCCTAGAACGCTTGCAAACGACTAGTGCTTCACTGCAGTCGTCTGATCAAGACCTTAATACTGGGCTGGTGGACGAGTGCGTGTATCGCTGGCTTAGTCAAGGGGTTTCGGGTTTGAATCCCGGCAGGGCTATTAGTAATTGTATTTATTTCTGTAGCATCGTTTAGCGGGAGGAGATAGGTGACCAACCGAACATTCTTGGTACCTAGATTTCAATCCTTCGGATTCTCAACGATAACCAGGCGAGTAGTGCTTCGGATGACACTTAAAAAGCTAAGGTCCCCATCTTTCCTACTCATACAAGTCTCAATGAGACTTCGAGGGTTGCTTTGCAACTAAGTTGGCGGTCTAAAAACACTTTTCAAAAAAAAAACACTCTTCGAAAAACACCTTTCAATACAGGATACGCACTTTATGAATCATCATATATGGCTACATCCAAGCAATGCGATCCACATTTTCTGATATTTAGGCTAGAGCCAAAGATCTGACCAACTGTGAAGAATACCAGCAACAGACATCAAGACGAATCAAGCAAAATACAAAGTACGACCATTTCAGCGGCTTTCCTACACTCGACGATTTTGTTGAAATTCAAACACCTGGACAATGTTTCGAAGTTCAGGTGTTTATTGTTATTGTGGATAACGTACTGTCTGTTTTAACTAAACGTATGAAAGTATATCATGAGATTAGTAGTGTTTTTTAAATCGAAAGCTAAAATATCTCACAACAGAATAGTTCCTCCAGTATGGTCAGTGCTTACGAAGACGATTTGGAGAATTAGTGTAGTTCGCAGAGCTGCTGAAAACAGATATGGCTACTGTTATTGACAGCAAGAAACAGGAGCCTCTGGAACAGCAATTTTATAAACTTTTATCAAATAATTCTTTAGAATCGTGTTTCCCAAACTTAGATATTGTCTTGCGTATTTACTTGTCTCTCATGATCACTAACTGCGTTGGCGAACGTTCTTTTTCAACATAAAAACGTATTAAAAATTAATTAAGAAACACAATGGGCCAAATTTGCTTAAATAAGTCGATATTGAAAGTGTTATCTCTAAAGTTGCCCATATTAAATCCAGAAAAGTTCAGTTGTAACAGTTTTGTTTTATTCAATTCCTTACACTTGTGAACCTAAAGCAAACCAAGGGCCCCATGACAGAATTTGCTACAGGCCCCGCGCTGGCTTGATCCGGCACTGAGTGTCACACATAGAGTTCGTGACATTTGGAAAAATAATCAAACTGGATAAAAATCGATTAAAAAAGAAATACAAGTAGTCTGATAAAAATGAAGAGAAATTCGTTTATTCGATTACTGACATATTAACGTCCATGCATTAATCCACATCAGTTTAACAATGAAATGAAAAAACTAGATGAACTTTGCAACAAACAAAGACGAATGCATTTTTTTTAATTTTCTGGTAACATGCCAATGTGGGTATTTCCTGGGCAAGATATAATATTGAAGTCTCATATTCATCAAAATTATGAAATTTGAATCATGTTTCGTTCGAATCGATAGAGCCAGAGATTCAAAAAATTAAAAAAAATGGAAAACAGTTGAGTGACAGTAGAGAGTCCAAATTTGGAACAAATGTATAAAATTGGAAACTGAGCAACTTTTTTCTGTAATTTTCCGATATTAAAAAAAATCTGAGTTTTTGAGGATTTTCGAAAAAAAATTCAAATTTGACAGGTTTAGAGTAGCACATGAAAAAAGGAAAGATGCTGTATTTCACTCATTTTTCAAGCAGAAACTAACCACGAAGTCAAATTTTCTTTATATCCATTAATAAAGAAAACTTCCATATGTCGCGAACTTTATGTGTGACACTGTATGTATGGCATTATTCGAGTCTTCTTCGGTCGAAGCAGCCTGTTCCGTCCGCAATTTTTATTTCCTTCGATATTTTATTGTTATTCTGTAAAAATACAGCTCGATACTGGTTCAACTCTTTCGTTTTAATGTGGTCCATCTATCCCAAACTCAAGGGGCAGATGGACCACTCCGAATTGGAAAATATAGAAGTAGAAAAGCATCGCCAGAGTGTAGGTACATATGAAAAACGAAATAATATGAAGTCGATTTCTATCAAATGTAAATACATAAACGAATATTCCCAGATTCGAATAACATATAAGCAAACCAGGATTATTTGACATCAACTGGGGACTGTTTGGCTACGTCACTTAATAAGTATTTTCCCTTTTCCACGTATATGTCTAAGGCGGTGGTCCATATCACTCGGAATTACCCTACTTATTGTTCCATTTCTTCCAAAGTTGATGTCCATTTCAGGATAGGAAGTATGCACATGGGGTAATTTGGTGTACAACCTAGGGGCATTGTTGGGCATTGAGAGGCATCATTGTGGGGCATTGTGGGGGCAATGCGAGGCATTGTCGGGCATTGTGGGGGCAATGCGAGGCATTGTGAGGTATTGTGAGGCATTGTTGGGCATTGTTGGGCAGTGCGAGGCATTGAAAGGGTAATGTGGTGCAATGTTTTGGCTGCAGTTGTTGCGCGCGCATCCGTTTCTGTTCGATGTGAAGCCTCCGATTCTGCGCACCACTAATACTTCGGCGAAAATTCTCCGTTTCTATCGAAATGGGCGGATAAAGTTTATTCGGAATCTAAAAAAAGATTCAAATTTTGAATCTCGGAGATTGAATACAGCGTTATAATAATCAGGATTTCTTTTTTTTTATTTAAAAATTCCCACAAGCTTTTATGGTTTCAAGCTAACTTTGTTTCAAGGAAAAATTAACTTTGTTTTATTTTTGGAAAACTTCACTTTGTTTTAGTTCCAGTAAAAACATTTAGTAGGTACAGGTTGTCCCATATTCGATTCACTTACAGGACATTTCGCCTATTTTTTGAAGAAGATTTACGATTCTCGCGAACGTAGGCTACTTGTTGTGAATCTCACGATACCACAAACAAAATTTAAATAAGCCGCTTCATTTCTGAGATATAGGGTGAAATTGAGAATATTGCATTTTGGGACCCCCTTGTATCTCAGCTATCTTTCAACTTATTGGCGAAGTAAAAACTGCCATTCATACATGTTTATACAAAAGAATCTAGTCAGATTTTCGAAATGAGCTGTCATTATTTAGATATAACACAAAGTTATGTTTTTTAATGGAACACCCAGTATATTTTTTAATATTTGAAACATGAATGCTATATTATATTTTGAGTATTAGCCCTGTAGTGAGATAATTTTCAGTTTATATTGTTAGGCAACACAAATATTACTTATATGAAAACATTACCTACTATAAAACAAGGCTCTATTGATTATTCTGCTGTTGAAAATGTTTTGTAAAACATTGTTCAAATGGTTACCCTATCTTCAAATCCGACATCTCAATCGGAAAATTTTCTAGGGGCATTCATTAGTGCACCCCGATTTTTACATATTTTATCATGTCCACTTTTTCTTCAAATTTGAAATGCGACATTTCGTCTTCTAGAAACCATCATCAACTTATTTGTTTTCAATACGGACCTGGATTTCTCATTTAATGTTTTGTTACTTTTGGATAGTCCAAAAACTATGAGCAATTACCAATTTTGATTTTCAAATTTTTGAATGACAAACATTGGAAGTTTCTCTATTTTTTTGATTATTCGATCCGAAACTATTTTCAAAACATTATTATTTACCAATATAACTAGGGGAGGCCTTTATCAGCATCTTAACACTAGAAAATATTTCAATTAAACTCCTCACCCATCCACTGCCTAATTATTACGATACTGAACTTTTGGCAAATGTGAACAGAACAAAATGAAATTCTGAAGTGAATGCTTGAATATAGGCATTTTCGTATGCGTCTTCGCAGGTTGCCCGTAAGCGCGCGATGGATCATATTCTTCCTTTAGCTCGTAATTTTGGTGTAAGATATTTATGTCCCATGAAATATCTTCAAATAAACGGTTCGTTTTTAATATCTTTATAAAAAATAATCCAGCGGCGATAAATCGGGGCTCCTTGCAGGCCAGCGCACCACCCTTTGGTTTCCAATCCACTGATTGGGAAATGTATTATGTTTCATTTGCGAGTTTTTACTGAACACTTTGATAAATTCAGATCATATCACGTTTTTCTGAATTGAAAAATATCATTTCTGATCCCGCATTTCTCTCGAAATATTGAACTGTCATACTTGGACGAGTGGTTGTGATTTTTTATCTCTAAAATCAAGGCCATTTTTCCAACTTCAGTAATGGCA
Source organism: Chrysomela aeneicollis (assembly GCA_029955515.1). Lineage (NCBI taxonomy): Eukaryota > Metazoa > Arthropoda > Insecta > Coleoptera > Chrysomelidae > Chrysomela > Chrysomela aeneicollis. The sequence goes on from JARUHQ010000025.1 coordinate 4,464,156, forward strand.
TCAAAAAAATAGAGAAACTGTCATCGAAACATTCGAAAATCAAAATTTATGATAGTTCATAGTTTTTGAGCTATCCAAAGGTAACAAAAAATTGAATGAAAATCTAGGTCCGTATTCAAAAAAAAATGTGTCGATGATGGTTTCTAGAAGACGAAACGTCGGATTTCGAATTTGATAACGCAATCTTGTAGTGAAGAAAAAGTGGCCATGATGGAGAGTTGTTTCTTCAAATAACACCAGAAAAAATAAAAGCGCGGTTCCATGAAATTTAAATTTTTTTCGGATATTTAAGTTGAACGCATTTATTTTTTCTTGTGTGGTTTTTGAATAAAATAAACAATAGTTATTTGTTCTTTGTGCCTTCAGATAATTTATTTTTAAATAAAATGAACTATTTAGGATACATAAGAATTTGTTTTCGTCTTATGAATATTATATCTTTTCAACAAATAAAATAAAAAGAGATAGGTATATAAGATATTGGGGGGCATTGCGAGGCATTTCGGGGCAGTGTTGGGCATTGCGGGGCATTGTGGGGGCATTGCGGGGCATTGTGGGGGCATTGCAGGGCAATATTTTGCAATGTGGGGCATTGTTGGGTAATGTGAGGCATTGTCGGGCATTGTTGAGTGAAAAAGGGGCATTGTGGGGTAATTTCGGTTGAGTAGAGGCATTCAATGCCCTTTGGTGTACAGAAAATGGCCATGTACTCACCCCTCGGAAGTATGCCATTACAACATTTTTTGAGAAAGAACTCGTATTTTTACTCATGCGATAATCCATAAAACGTCTGTATGCATTTTCGTACTTTTCTCTTGATTTCTTTGGCAATAATTCTAATGAAGCAGTATTCACTGCCTCAACCAGCTCTGGAGGAGTCCCAGGAATGGAAATTTCATCATCACTTATCATTTTACTTTCGAGAACACCAGCAATCAAATTTATAAGCGTCAAGTTTGACAATTCAACCTAAATACGTTTCCATAGTAGCCCAAGTAATTTTATTAGGAATTTCAAAGCACCATTTATTTGGGAATGAAATTATCGCGTTTTTTTTAAATCAATCAATATCTGTCGAATTTTAAAAGATTTGCGGAAAAATAGTATGTTTACCTCGTAGGAAAAGCCACATTCCTGGGCGACTGTGAAGATTGCTAAGTCGAGGTAAACAATGTAATATTATTTCATCAGTGCATGAAGATAATGTGAAAACTGCTGCATAACGAGAGTATTAATGAGAAGACAGGTAAAATTTCTCTGGTTATCAAATCGTTGAAAGACCCTATACAGTCCCCTCCATCGTCATTATCTTGCAAGTCCTGCCCAGAAGAGATCAATATCATTTCTGAAAAGATGAATTTCGTGAAACCGTCAGCTGTGGCGCATCATTCATATTTGCCGTTCTCAATTTTTGCTATCGCTAACGAATTCGAGAATATAAGAGAAAGAGCCCGGGCAAGAGAACTCCCGAAGTAGGCGGGTGGTGGGTGGAAATAAGGGGGTGGGTCGGGGAAAACGAAACAGCGAGGGTGAAATAAGAGGGTAAAAAGTTGGAGCGGCCATGGAATTAAAACAGAAATTGAAGACAAAGAGAGTGAAATTAATGTCGGAAAAAGAGGGGATCTAAGATGGCTACCCCTCACGGAAACGTTGTCGGTCTGTGTACCCAACTTCGAGGAAGTAATTTCAATTATTGGAGGCTTTCTAATTATATCTCTCCATCAAGATTGCTGAATTTTGTTTTGCAGATCACGACTTCTCATCAGAACTCAGATATTCTTCACATCTATCGTTATCGATGAAGAAACATGTAGATATTATCTGACTATTGAATTCCCCATGATGTATTTCTTATTGGTCTGTAAACGACACGTAAATAAGATAGAACAAATCATCAATATATTGAGATCAATGAACATTCCCTTTTTTAAAAAAAATTCACAGTGAAGGAATTATTCAGTAAAAGTAACAAAACTCAAAAATGAAAAGGTACCTACTCATCAGGACCAGATGAAGTGCCCCCGTTTTTTGATAAAAAAAAAGTAATGAAATCTTTAAGTGGACGTTTCATTCACATCTGGTTTTTTTCCGAAAGGACTGAAACATGGTACAGAAAAAGGATCGACCATTTTTGGAAAATTATAGACCAGTCATGGTACCATTTAGTTATGAAGAGTGTTTGAGTATTAATTTTCAGATCGTCTTATGAATTTCATAGAGAAAGTTTTAGCGAACATCAGCATGGATTCCGGAAATCAACGTCAACTGTCATGGGTCCAATTCTGTTCCTAATATATATTAAAGCATTTACAACTTGAAGAACATTGATGGTGATATTGTTTCATTTGCTGATGACACGGATTGAATATTTAATTTCTTGGCTGAATTCTAGTCTCTTGAGTCTGAACATCGACAAAACAAAATTCTTAACCTTTTCATCAACAATGATAAGAGACCAACCACTAGAGTACAACATTTTCATACTTACCCCCAATTGTCAAAATCTAGGTCAAAATCCTATAATTTGCTCTTGTCCACGTATAAAAAAACTGATTCAATAAAATATCTGGGTGTGGTGCTTGACCAACATGTACGCTGAGATAAACATGTAGATTTTTTCGTGAAAAGACCACCAACTCAGAAACAAATTAAATAAACATTTATTACTAATGACATACGATGCATCAGCTGAATCAGTTATAAGGTACTGTATTATTGTTTGGGGTGGGTTGAATAAAACACACCTACATAATCTTCAAGTGATACAAAACACCTTGCTTAAAATAGTACCGAGAATAGTACTGAAAAAAGATAGAAGACATCCAACTGAGTGCTTATATAAGGAGGCTAGGTCATTCAATATCAGAAAATTATACACTTATCACTGTATATTATGGACGATGAACTCGCCTCTTACATATCTGACACACACACACACGACATCCGAGTCAGATCCGACAGAACAATAAGAGTGCCTTTTTCTGAAAATGTATATACCCAAAGGTTTGTTACTTACTTTGGACCAAAACTTGTCGATCAAGTTCTCATTGAACTAAGAAATATAAATAATATTGACGAACGCAATAAAACAATTAGATCCTTCGTTGACCATAATTTAGATTTATAAAAAGAAACATTTGAATCAATCTGCTGAATCATGCCTGGATAATTTTTTATTTTATTTAGACCTGTCTCCCTATCGCCTGATTGTCTAGTTCAGTCCTCCTGTGGGTTGATCATTGATTTTTACTAATTTCTATCAATTTCTCTTAATTTTCATCTCCTACTGAAAGGAATGAATAATTTTTTCTGTTTTTTTTTGTCTTATTTGTATTCATGGTTGTGTCCAGATCTGGAAAAATACGCAACACAAGCTCTGCTTAGGCGTTTTCCAAGAGCTGAACACCACCATTTATTTATTGTTAACTTAGTTTTGAAATTTACTGCAATAATAATTAATGATATGTAATATCAAATATAGACAAGAATATGTATCTGAATTGAATAAATTTATTTATTGATTGATATCAGCTTCAATATCCTTCTGTAACAGAGTGGTAGAATGTATTGAAAAATCAGAATGCCCTGCTTCAGTCTTCTGTGACCTTAGCAGGGCATTTGATTTGATTGTGTGAATCATTCACGTCTGTTGATTAAATTAGAGATATTTGCTATTCGAGGTGTTGCTAACAGCTGGACAGCTTTATTCATTCAAGATCGATCACAATACGTCAGTATACCTCAAAAAATAGATAATATGTCCAAGATTTTCAACTTTCGACCAGAAACTTCAACAATGGGTGTCCCCCAAGGTTCCATATTAGGACCTCTACTGTTTATATTATATGTGACTGATAGTGATTTATATATTCCTTCAGAGATATATGTTACGTACGCAAATGAATTCTCAGTAATATTATGTACTGATACAACATCTGATATGAAAATTAATGAACCACTGTGATTAAAGAAATAACTAATTATTTTGGTATAGCTGATCTTTTCCTGAATTTGGAAGAAACAATACTATGCAGATTTCATAATAGACAAAATACTTGCGATTCGATAAATATAAAAGTTAATGGTGAACAATTATCGAGTTCAGGTGAGAATTTTAAATTCCTTGGAATCCATATTGACGAGCATCTTGAGTGGAAAGAACAATGTGGACATATTAACTCCAAGCTTCATTGAATGGCATATTTGTTCAGAAATATGAGAAATATACTTACTAAACAGCAGTTGATATATGCTTATGTTGATTCTCAATTGAGGTATGGAATATTATTGTGGGAAGTTTTTAAAGAGGTTTTCGATATTTTCATAGCGCAAAAGAAGATTATTCGTTGCATACTAACTGGTAACAACTGGTCAAGTAAATATTTGTCTACTTTATTTCATGAAATTATAAAAAAACATAGAGAAGTGACTAATCGCATTTTGAAAGATGACCAAAATCGAGCTGTTGGATTGTTAAAATCCTGCTTTGAATCCACTGGGTGACAATTATTCTTGAAACAAGTGAAATTTGGGGGTTTTCGGCCAATATTTCGGAAAATCTTTCTTTTCGTTCTGTTGTATGTTATGTGAAAATTATCGAGAATTCCAAGTAGAATTCAGAATGGTACGATATACAGATATTGTTTTGATTGATAACTCAAAAACGTGATGCTCAATCGATCATCTGTTATCACCATCATTGTAATCAGCGGAAAAATGATGATAGTTTGCATATTCAGCCGATGTAGTAGTTTCAAAATCATAGAAGTCACCAATGACGAACACTTAATTTGAATAACCTTGTATAATGCACCAGAAAGCAGTAAAAAAGCTAAGGATGCGAATGTGAGTTTATTGCTAAACTAAAACTAAATTGATAAAAACCTATTATATAGGTCACTTGTAATGAGCACTCCTGTATAATTTAGGACATACATGTTTTGAAAATTTTGCGTCGATGAGAACCATCGTAATATAGTTTTCTATCGATATACGAGAAAAATTCACTGTAGCGCTTCGCGGTTGTTATAGTTCCACTTTATGCTCTCACTGAACAGGCCCGGCCGAGAACAAAATAATGTGTTTGACCCAGAAGGAATATTTTGGATGTTTCTCAATACCATATTCGGTCTGATTCTCTAAGGAAGTGGTTATCTCAACAACTGTCATTTGGGTGGCAAATAGGAAGGTCAGTTGTTATTTGAATCACTTTCCGAATTTTTAATTCTCTAATGTCAAAATGGAAAAAAATTTAACAACTTGTCGTTGGTTTACCACTGATAAAGTGACTAATTTATCCACCAGATTTTACTGGTGGAAATGAAATAATAATTCATCACAAAGGTGATATATATTTGAAGAGGCAGTCATGAAGGAAATTTGTTACAGTTATCAGGATTTGAGTCGCTCAGGAAATAATTATATGGTAGGATAATCGATATTATCGAGAACCTATACCTTCCTATACTGAAAAAAATATCATAAAAATATCTACATATATATGCTCAAGAAACAGATAGCATCCAATTATATAGAGCCTTATGAAATTATACAAACCGAGAATATTAATGTTAATGATGTCTCTGATAGAACCAATGATGTTCAACATGGTAGAATGTGTTGCTACTGTAAAATTAGATACCTAGCTGAATCAATGAGCAATGATCCTGTGTAATAATATGCATTCCAATTCACTAGGTGCATTAACAAAACATATAATTATTATTCCTGCAATTATTCACGAAAAACTTGGCAGTCCCGGACACAGAAGACCAAAAAGTAATCTGTGTGAGTGTGTGCCGATATTTTCTATGTGCTAATACTACATCGAATCCAAAAAATGATGTTAGATTGACGTTGAAATTGCAGAAAAACAGCAAACTATAATAAAAGAGAAGAGGAGTTACTAACTTTTCTGCATTTATTTACCACTGAGTGGAAATGTCAGAAATTAGCAACCTTGATAAATTTCGTATTTGAAGAATACCACATATGAATAGTAGAAAATCTGAAGTGGTTAAAAAAGTAGTTGTTAACAGCGTTACTAATGTATCCACTGTGTTAACCACTTTTTAAAGAATCGGACCGATTATCTATTAACTTACTCCAATGTTCATTCGAATCTCAATCCATTTCTTGAAGAGGAAAACAGCAGTTTTTCCCAGCCGAAAATAATCAGGAATTCACAGGAACATCCTGATTTCACATCCGAATTTCATGGCACCGAATTCTTACTTTCACATTTTCCACTTGGAACCACCCATGCCGAGAAACAGTTTTCTCCACTGATTACACGTTGTCCTTACTCAAGGAGCACTTTCACTGTCCGGTCCCATTGATTATACCAGCTGTGCATGCTAGACTGCAATCACCTCAGAAAGAAAGGGTCATTTTTACCTTTCCACTTTTCTATCACCGTGCAAGAAACGTATTCGGGGCCTGCAGACTAAAAAAGGACGGAGTGGTATTTGCGGAAGGGGTTGAGGGTTACTTCAAGACCGGTCACTATACGAACTGGTCAAACTTGTTTTGATTTTTAAAATATTTGAATAGATTGGTCATTTTTATTTTTGGCAGCCCTTTTCGGTTCAAAGGGTCGGTACGGTCACATCTTCAATGCGAGTAGGTCGTGGGAAATATTATGTGAATGAATTTACCTGACCATTTGGTGGGGTGACATAATGTGACCTGATGAGTCCGTTCTGTCAGTTCTAAAGATATTCTCAGAATTGCATTTGGGATTCATGTTGTCAAATAGCTATCAACAACTTGCGGGAATGCAAGGTGTTGATGAGTATACTACGTCACAGGATATCGTTCCGCCTCATTGAAATTATCAAAAAATAATGATTATGTTCTATACACAGTATACAGGGCCACTCACTGTCGATGGTACCTTAGACGTTTACGGAGAACGAGACGTAGGATTATTCTGAAAATTTGGTTTATTGGTTAATCAGTTTTGTTCTATCGATCTAAAATACTTTCAGCGTTGCCGCTTCTATCAAAAAGTAGCAACAACTTTGTTATTTCAAACGGAACACCCTGTATTTTATTTTATTTTTAGATTCTTCCTGAAGAGCTGATTTCGTCAATACATCATACTTGGGGTATAGCGCGAAAGATTACAGAGATATAGGGTGTGAAAAATCGAGATTTTTCATTTTTAGTAATTTTTTGTGTCGAAACTAATCATTTCTGCTCATAACGGCCCACATGTCCCTATCTTAACTTTTCATTTACTATCTACTGACATTTAATAGAAACAAATAGAGGGTGATGCAAATCTCAAAATTTTGAACCACCCGTATTTGTTTCAATTAAATATCAATCGATAGTAAATGGAAAGTTGAGGTAGGGACATGTGAGCCGTTTTGAGCAAGAATGGATAGTTTCGGCACAAAAAATTCCTAAATTTGAAAAATCTCGATTTTTCACATCCTATATCTCTGTAGTCTTTTGCGCTATACCCCAAGTATGATAAATCGATGAAATCAGATCTTCAGGAAGAATCTAAAAATGAAATAAAATACAGGGTGTTCTATTTGAAATAACAAAGTTGTTGCTACTTTTTGATAGAAGCGGCAACGCCGCAACGCAAAAAGTATTTTAGATCGATAGAACAAAACTGATTACCCAATAAACCAAATTTTCCGAATAATCCTACATCTCGTTCTCCAGAAACGTCTAAGTTACCATCGACCGTGAGTGACCCTGTATACTTATTTAAAAAAAGTTTGTTTTATTTAAGATTATTTTTACAGGGAAGTCGCAGAGAAAACAGAATATGAATGTAGGTAACCGAAACTGAAGGCCGGTTCATTGATTACCAATTTGTTCCTCGGATGAAAGTGAATATCCTGCAGATAAGTTATGTTTCAATTGATTTTCATCTCCTACTTAACAAACTGACATATATAAAGAGTTGGCAATGCTGATTAATATATGAAAGTGACCAATTTCATTGGCTTTTTTCTGATCCTTCAGCTTTTATTGTCAGCCTTAAGATTTTCTATCTAATATTTTTTAAAGCATTCAACTCTCATTTCCACTGGAAATTATTTTTTGATCAGTTTTCTACTTTTTTCTTTCTTTCAACGCGAGCAAGATTGTTATCTGATACATAGACTCTTGCCTTTTGATGTTATATAAAAGAGTCAACAATCTGCAAAGAACTGATGTTATTTCTGAGTCACATTACATAAGGACGTTTGGGGAGATCAGGTTCATGTCGTGATTTTTCATTGTTCAATTCAAATCAACTTTTTCTCTACCTCTACCAATAAATGTATATATACCAATGTTGTGTCATCTGCGAATAGGATACTTAGGAGTTGTTATAGATAATGAGAAGTAGTAGGTCACAAACAGAACTTTGTGGTAGACCAAATATCACGTTCTTTATTCCGATAATACGTAGTTATAGTAGCTTGAAAACGATTTTTGGAATATGATTTGATGAGTGTGAGAGTGGCACACTTATAGCATGGTCGTTAAGCGTTAAGTTAAATTGTGAATCAATCAAGAAGTTCATGATGGTTGAAAATCTCGCATGAAAATTTTCATTTTCGGTTTTCTCTCCCAATATTACACAATTTATCAGAAAAATTAGGTTGATAAATAAAGAAATATTTCCGATGTGCAAGTATAGCCAATAGCTCAAGTTAAAAAAATCTTTCAGAATTAATAATTCTATACTCCCTTTCGGGATTTTCCACTCGATTTTTTCTCACTCTAACCTTGTTCAGGTGGAAATATTGAATCAACTGAATCAATGAATTTCCTAGTTCTTCGTGGATGCTTTTTGACCTCGCAAGAAAGTTTCACACAAAGTTGGTTATACTCGCGTTATCATTCAATATGGATTCATATAATGAATCTGCATTCAAAATCATCATTATTAGAGAAGTCGAAATCATTATACCGAAGAGCTAACAATCCATGAAAGTTTTTCACCCTTGAACAAACAACAACCTCCGTTGACAGGTGCCACAATAATTATGCGCAACTATTTTTTGTTGGCCTCATAATCGTGCCTTCCACTAACACAGCATCCATCCGGAGCAGGTAGGTCATTCATCACCTTTAGAAATATCTTCTTCTAGGGGTTGCCCCATCAGACAAGTGCATATCATGATTCGGGCATGCTTCTTCATGCACATCAGCTGGAGGGTTCTCTTTTATATTTTGTAGAAAGCAGTCTCATCTAGGACAGGAAGTCCCACTTAAAGATCGCTACGCTGAAAAGTAGTAAGTAAATAATATTGGTTATAATATACTATGTAGAATGTGTCTGATATTACCTTTGATCATATAAAAGACTAGATGAATAAAGGCTGGTTCATGCTTATACGGATATCGAAAAAATTTTGCGAATGAATTGGCCGCTGAAAAGAATAAATAAAGTTAATTGAAATATTTGAACTTTTTGCGAATCTTTCATGTCATCGTGATATGATACTACAGCATGCATAAATAAATATATAGTGTTGTGAGTCAATGTAATATTTATTATTTTCCGATTCGCATTAATTTTGTGAAATTCGTATAAGCATGAACCAGCCCTAACGCTCAATCCTTACCACAGTAGTTGTTTGAAGCCAACATCTAAATCAGTTACTATGGTTACCCCATTCTAAAACAAGGATAGCAACAAAACATATTCCCCCAGCATCAGTGTCTTGCTCTCTTGGAAGGGTCTGAATTTCGATAAATTGACCTACTAACAAAATTATCGTATCCATTCTTCAATTTATTAGCCGAATGATAATAGATTCAATTCACTGTCACAACTATATTGTTTACTTTCTGGCAATATGAAGTTCAAAAGTGTCGAACTTGAGAAATATAACATTAAACATGTTGTTTTCACTTTTCAATTCCACTAAATGAAGGCTTATCTACTACTCTGAACTGAACATTTTCTTCACTTGGGCCAACCATTTTATCACTTGTGAAATGATGCGAGCAAATTCTAACGTCTGTTGAAATATTCTCTTTCTCAATTATATTTTTACATATATCCGATAACTTCATGGAAACCCGAGAATGTTTTAAAATTATCAAAAATCGTTTTGCGTATGAGGGTGGATGAAGAATGTTTATACAACGAATGATACGACACTGAGTGGAATGATACGACACTGAGTGGAATCTTGTATTCTGGTCACCACTTTTAAATCGTCTCTTACACATTCAACATCGTTTCACCATCCTTTAAATTCTATTTTAACAAATAAACATGGTTTTTATTTAAAATCCTATTCAAATTTTCACACAAAACTGTAAAAATGCCGTTCAAAGAACCAGCAAATGAAATTTGATTTGAAAACGAGACGTTTCGCGCTGTCATTGTCAGCGTTCGGTCGATTATCGGTTGAACGAAATTAGCGGCGTTGGCGCATTCACCAGAAATACCTCAATCTCCAGAAAGACTTGCTATCTACAAACCACTTATATATAAATGAGGCACTGTATTATTTGACGAACATTGAATACACTCATATGACTCATATAAACACCAACAGAAGGATATATATGTATTTGGGAATCTTGAAAAAATGTGGTCTTGGGATGATTATCACTTTCAAATGTAACGATGTGGCAACCTCTGGGGGGGAATAATCATATTAATATGAATTTCATGTTGGCTTCAGGCAATTTGGGGGTTACTATTCTAGTGGGTTTGTTGTTCGGAGGATATTACAGTTTTCTAGTGATATCTTTTCCAATTTTCTTATAATATATCTGGATGATAGTATACAGTGATGGGCAAAAGTGTGAAACCAAGTGAATATTTCGGCAACAGTTTATTAGATTTTCTAAATTTTTTTAAACTGTAACTTCAAAATATGGCGGATTTGAAATTGTTATCGCCAATGTTTCATACGAAACACCCTATATATTTTTAAAACTTGAGAGATAATTTTTTAGCGATTTTATTGATGTAGATATCATTCGTTATTCTTATTTTGAATAGCAACACAGATATATATGAAAACATTGACGATGTTTTGAGGGAAGAGGCTCAGTGGTCAAAGTGTGTGGTAGTCTAAGTTTGCCTTGAAATCAAAACTATCATGCCCTAAGTTTCATCGTTCATCAATTTTTTTATAGTATACAGTTAGTTATACAGACCTTATTTTTCATGTCGTATCACTATTGGCCTCTTAAAATCTGCAAATGAAGGATGAACCATCGTATCGAAAATCAAGCACATCTAAGCAAATTTGAAACAGAGGAGGAAGTTTCATGAACACATTTTTTCATATTCCTATAATTAAAGGCGTCGGCGCAAAGAAAACGAGCAATTTCGGGTTTTCCAGTGTATTTCGAGAGAGGTTCGTAATATTTCTGATTTGGATGCATCGTTTCATTGTTCAATTCAACCAATTTCGTAATTCTTACCGATTTCGAGATGCCAGCAAAAAATATTCATGCACATGTTTTGATTTGAATTGAAAATAAAAAATGATACATCAGTGGATTCGCTAAAATATTTCTTTTCAGATTTCATGAAAATATATAGGGTGGATCATTTGAAATAATGAAGATGACAAGAATTTCGGAAAAACTGAATACGTGGCAACAATGGCGATAAAAAACGGTTACCAAGATATCAACTTAATTCCACACTTTTGCCCATCACTGTATAAAACATTGAAAAATAATAACATCTGAAAATGTATCCCTGCTCAATTAATGTGATTGCACAATGAAAATGTAATAGCTGATCTTATTGGTATCAATAGAATTGAATTATTTTCATTCTAGACAACCCTAATTCAAACTAGTCAATTTTCGAAAACACATGTTTCTCAATTAAATCAAATTCACTGTTTAGCTTTCCAGAGACTCGCTAATGAGACAATTGGTTGAAAACGTTCGAGTTTTTAATTTTGACATTGATTATACGGTGTACCTACTATGGCAGTCAGCGGTTTTGTTAATTTTCTAAGTACCTAAACATAACCAATCTCCGATTCCATTTTTACATCTTGGCAAAATAGTTTAGATTATGACCTTCCTTGAGACTCTGGAAACTCTTTTTCCTCTGACTATAAAAGAATTCTATTCAGGCAAGCAAGTAAGCAATGCGAAGTTATGAACAATTAAAGATATTCCATGATGATTGAGTCAGCTGTCGGAAGTTTCGCTGGATGAAGTCGAGTTTTAGTGATAATTATGAAAATGTCATCTTCATGGTACTAGTAGTAGTAGTAGTAGTTTATTGGCCACATTACATACAGAGTACAATTGGCAGGTCAAAAATGTCATAGACAGTCATGAGAATATAAAAACTTCACGTTACATAGATAAAAATTAAAAATATAGTTAAAAAGAAAAGAAGCAAATTCACATAAAAACACATATGTACATATGTACACATTAAAAAGCTTACTCGGTGAACATTCAGTGTTTGGATTCCAATGCCAGAAACTCTTCTATTGAATAAAAGCTATTTTCCAGGAGGTATTTCTTTGTTGCATTTTTAAAGTTGTTATAGCTTTTGATATCCTTTATATATTTTGGCAGGTTGTTATAAAGATATATGCAATTATAAAATGTAGACTTTTTAAATGTTGCAGTTTTATGTTTTGGTATTTCCAACATAAAACTTCTTGATGGATAATTATGATGACTTCCTAACACGTTGAAGTCAGAAATGTTGCTTTTCACAAAAGTTACACATTTTAAAATGAAAATAGAATGGAAGGGCAGAATGAGGTGTTGTTTGAAGACAGCCCTACATGATTTCCTGTATTCTAAATTAAATAATAATCTAATCATTCTTTTTTGAGAGGTAAAAACTCTTTTATATTCAGTAGCCAGCCCCCATGTTGCGATATTGTTCGATATATGGCTATATGCAAACGAATAGTATAAATTCAACAACCCCTTTTGGTCCAAAATTGGTTTCATCTGAAGAATTGCATACAAGGTGGATATAGGATGGTGAAACAGCTCTTCAATTGTTTCTGCGAAAAACTTGTAGACCGTTTGAGAAGGTACTAATATTTCCACGACTTGAATGAAGATGGCGGTGAGATCGATTATCGATGAAGATTTCTGTTGATTACGTATTTCTGTGGTTCGCATCTGACAGACATGAGTTGAAATGACATCAAAACACAATATTTTCAGTGAATCTGGAATAATTATCGATATTTTGACTCTTCTCAGTCATTTTTTATCTAGATGAGATGAAACTGATAAAAAGATGACAGATGCAGAGTTTCTGTTTTACCGACACAAGGTATGTGGCCATCTCTGATAACTTCAGGAAATATTACTACGGTATGTAATCAAGTAGGCAAAGGTCTACAGTTTATTCTAGTGCTTGTTAATAGGAAGCTGTTTCACCATCCTATATCCACCTTGATTGCATAGTATGCTTTATTTAGTTGTTTACAAACAAAGTCTATGTGGGAGGAGAAACTAAGGTCTGAGTTAAGCCATGTCCCAAGTAACTTGACATTGTCACTAAATATTAAATTTTTATAGAAGGTTTCTGGAACCGATTTTTTTATCGATACTTTTCTTCTTCTTCAAAAATCATCAATAACTTCGTCATTATTTCATATTTTGGTATCTAATTTGGGCAGTAAATTCAAAACTATGAAATACTAGTATATAAATCGCCATTTCTATGGAAATTAGAAATGTAATGTTTTAGTTCTACTAGCATCGTCTCATCATTTTTGCAAGTACCTATATACAGTATCACACATAAAGTTCGCGACATATGGAAGTTTTTTTATTAATAGATATATAGAAAATTTGACTTTGCAGTTAGTTTGTGCTTGAGAAATGAGTAAAATACAGCATCTTCCATTTTTTATGTGCTACTCTAAACCTGTCAAATTTGACATTTTTTTCGAAAATCCTCGAAAAATGCCACAGAAAAAAGTTGATCAGTTTCCAATTTTATATATTTGTTCCAAATTTGGACTTTTTATTTTATTTTTCGAATCTTTCGCTCTATCGATTCGAACGAAACATGATGATTCAAAATATCATAATATTGATGAATATGAGACATCAATATCATATCTTGACAAGGAAATACCCACATTGGCCTGTTACCAGAAATAAAAAAAAATGCATCTCCAGAAATACGTCTTTGTTGTTGCAAAGTTCATCTAGTTTTTTCATTTCATTGTTGAACTGATGTGGATTTTCAATGTATGGACGTTAATATGTCAGTAATCGAATAAACGAATTTCTCTTCATTCTTATTACACTCGTATTTCTTTTTTTCATAGATTTTTATCCCGTTTGATTATTTTTCTGACCAATAATTCAGTTACAAACAAACCTGAAATATCATAATTTTCTGTGAACTAAACAATACAGTTTTATAACTATTCAAAAGACTTTCCTTCTAGAAACAAATTTCGTGATTTTAAACAATACAAGACTAATGCAACATCTCGGGATGAAAATAGTATGTACTGATCAAATCGAAATATAATTTTCACTTAGTAGTAGTCGAAGTGACAGTAGAGAGTCAAAATTTGGAACAAATGCATAAAATCGGAAACTTGGTAACTTGTTTCTCTGACATTCTTCGAAATTTCCAACAAAACTGATTTTTTAAAGATTTTGGAAGGAAATTTCAAATTTGACAGGTTTAGAGTAGCACATGAAAAAGGGAAAGATGCTGTATTTTACAGATTTTTTGAGCACAAACTAACTGCGAAGTCAAATTTTATTTATATCTATCAATAAACTTCCATATATCGCGAACTTTATGTGTGACACTATTCATTCGATGGATAGTAAGAAAGATTAGAGGATTAAAGTTATTCCAACCAATATTGAATGAACCCATTATGTGTTTCTGGAAAATGTAGCAACATTTATTCAACGAGAAATACCCTTTCCTTCCTTGAATAGATGAAAGTTCGAAATATTGAAATTGAATTTCATACAGTTCAGATGAGTATAGGCAACGAGATTGAGAAATAAACCTGTTACTGGAGTATAAGTTGAATAACAAGAATATGATTTGTAACATTATTATTGGAATTGAAATTATTGTGGGACATTGAGATTATAATCCATAAACTAAAGGTACTTTATGTTGGCTATTGATTGTTTTCCAGACATTTCATGATTCAAACTCCCTGAATGTTGTTTTTTTGGCATCAAAAGAAAAATTTTTGACACAGTTTTTTTTTGTTTTTACACACTCCAAAATCGCTTTATGAATATCTTCTTTGAATGCAAGTCCCTGAATGTTGTTTCGACTCTGTAACGTATCCAATAAAACGTGACTTCTTCATTTATTTATGAAATATCAAGGGATAATAATTATAATAATTAAATAATTAAAGTATATATACACCATAGACGATGGCACATTATATTCAACATCACGAGAAAATACAAACATCCTAGCTAAATGTTTACAGGAAATACCACCTTGAATCTACAAGGAAAAAATATCGCTAGCATCGATACCTGACATTATTTTTTGTCAACGCCAATCAGGCACATTTTGCTGGGTTAGGAAATGTCTTCAATCGTTCTTATGTACTATTTCATAAATAATGATTATATTGAATATATTCAATCAAGAAAAAATAAAATGAAAATTTGGTAGGTAAACCAACACAAAATGTAAAATATAAATTGAACAAAACTGGCAGTTTCATGGGTAATGCGACCTTTCTTGAAACTAATTGTCCACAGAAAAAACTTTTATGACCATAAAAATACACAAGATCGACACAAGCATTCTCGAAAAACAGCATATCTGGCAATCGTCTAATTTGTCGTTGGTGTCATGGGGATCTCAGTTATTATAAGAGATACGAGTTCGGTTAAATTGGGTCAAAGTTGTGCATTTTCATGATGAACAATTATCTGATAGAAAATTTTATTCAACATTTTTCGTTTTTGAAGTAATGACAAAAAACTGAAATTTGTAATTTTCGTTTTTATTTTTTAAAGCAAAAACCATAAAAACTGGATGTTTTCAATTAGGACGTTATTAAGGCACCTTCTTACAAGGAATCTAAATCTGTCATCGCATTTTCCAAGGCGTTCTTGATATGAGAGATACAACAATCGGCTTTTGTTTTTCTTATGGGCGCCATATTGGATTCTTGCATTGTTGAAAAAAGTCTGTCAGTTTCTGAATACAATGATGTAACACACAATATGTTTGAATCCTACATGTTAACCAAAATTGAGAAAAAATCGTTCTTACGGAGAGTGCTTTGAAAATAATGCCAGCAGTTTTGTTCAACAGAAACTAAATTTTGATAGTTCAATTGAGGATAAGGAACGTTCACATTTCTGTCGAGCTTACCTTCTTAAAAAAGGTTTAAAGTTAGAAACCAACTTGACAGGAGAGCTAAAAGTTTTTTCTCAGAAAAACGAAACAAAATTATCAAATACATAACAAAGTTTTAAAAGATTCTTGAATAAACCAGTATTCTCTTAAAGACACAATTTCACTCGTTCTTCTGATGGGTAAAATTTCAAGAAATCTCTCTTCATTTCCCATAAAAAAAAATCCTGTATTCTTTCTTTTAGAAATCTCATTCTCGTAATTGTAAGTACCCATTGATTGAGCTATTCAGAACAATGGGTGAAGATTAAGATTGCGTTTAGAAGTGAATGGTGGAATATTCGAGCATCTTTTATGACTGTTTTGTTTTGCGAAGAAAATACTATTATAACTTTAAATATCGTTCCTATTTCGAAATAATTTATTAAACGAAATTTTTGGCATTGTTTCCAAAGCACTCTTCGCAAAAACAATTTTTTTACAATTTTGACCAGCACGAGATTCGAACATAGTAATCAAAAAAAAACAGACTTTTCAAAAATGTGAAAATCAAATATGGCGACCATAAGAAAAACCAAAGTTGAGTGTTATATCTCTGACATCAAGAACGCTATGGAAAATGTGATGACAGATTAAGATTACTTGTGAAGAAGTGACTGTAGAAGGTCTTGGTGGAAAACGTCTAGTTTGCTTCGTTTTCGATTGAAACAATATAAACGAAAAATACAAATTTTAAAAACGAAAAAGGTAAATGAAATTTTGTTTCATATACTTGATTATTCAGCATGAAATTGCGCAACTTTGCCCCAATTTAACCAACCTCTTATCTCTTATAATAACTGAGATCCCCATGGTTAAGCCCAAAAACGGGCACCCTGTATAACTACAACATTACTCCACGAAGATTTACATTTCAAAAGTTGAAAGAATATTGCGAAATAAACAATAAGGAGTTAAACATAACAAAATGGTCTGTCGTTGTGAAAATGTTGTGTTCTTCAAACCTAACCCATTTCCTTGTTAGACATCCCCATTTTCGACACAACTCAACCAAACTAATTCGGGTAGTGGTCAAACCTGTTTGAGTTCGAAAAAATCGTGCACTTTTGACATTATTCGGAGGGTCAGTTATGTAACTGAAAGGGTGTCTGGACAAGGGACACGGTGCGTTTTATTTCCTCGTTGACCCTGTTCCTGCTTTGAATTATCCCCATTGACCATTGGGCAGATGTTTTATGTTTAGAGCACGTGCTTTATGGATTGCTAGATCGATATTTAAAAAAAAAGTTGCTCATGAAAAACTTCGTGAAGAGGTTTCAGTATCAGGAAAGTCGATCATTTCCAGTTTCTGAGAATTTTCTGAGAACATATTTCGGTAGAACATCTCGAATATTCCCGGAATGTTCTCACTAGGACATGTAAATTGAACGAAGACCATTTCCAGAATATTATTAGGAATATTATTATTAGGATTATACTACGAATAATCTCACTAGATAATTCTTAGAATATTCCAAGAATAATCCTCGGCATATCTTGGAGATATCCTCAAAATATTTTATGGGGTATCAACAGATTTTTTCTACGTATACATTTTGCGAACGTTCTCAGAATATTCTCATGACATTGAACATTCTTATAATCTCCGAACATATTTTGTGAAACGAAGGAAAAAGCCACGAATTGCATTAAGTAACGAAAAAATCAAAATGAGATTTTAAATCTCGTACGTCAACAATTCACCTAAAAAACATCTAAGATGTTTGAAAAGGAAAACTACGAGTAGAAATAGTATATTACACAACAAGTGTGGAAAGTGGCATATTTCACACGAGTAGCCGTTTAGCACGAGCCGCGTAGCGGTGAGTGCGGAAACGTAACGAGTGAAGGAAATGCACTTTCCAACTAGTTTTGTACACTATTTTTCCTACGACTCCGAATACTTTCATTTCGCCGGAAGTCTTGTCAAAAATGTTACTTGAGCGGTCTCTATGATTTCAGGTGGTTTTGATTCAATATATCAAGTACTGTTTATTTCCATATTCAAGATGATATTTGAATACTTCTCCGACAATTCTTCATTGTGTGAATTACTGATTGATTGAGTTAGTTTAGTTTGGACACATTTTATTGATATTGACACCAGCGTACATAAAAAACCTTGACACCATTCGCCTGCTAGCGCCAGTAATCACGCAACCAGGAATACAGAACCATAGAAGTACTTAGTGCCCAAGCGCGTACGAGTTACTGCATCCTTGACTCTTCGCAAACATCTTTGATACCAGAGAATCTTCTCGTTGGTGATACTGTGATAGCAGCAAGCCGCGCATAAAACTGTAGCCGTACTCTTTTGAATGATCTAACCCTCTGTCATCAACATCGAAATAGTTCCAGCAAAGAGTATAGGTTCCAGTTTTAAAGTGAATTCAGAGGTTATGTATCAGACACATTGAAATTAATAGATAAAGAGTTCTTGGTATAATTCAAAACTAGACAGCAATTTTAATAAATAATATGAATTTGATTTGAGAACGCTTATATTGACAATGAGTATCTTCACAATATACCTTATTGTTTCTATATCAATTCAGGCGACCGTTGTGATATTTTTCATATCAACACTAGTGCTTTTTTTCTTTCAAATAAACAATACCCTGGTGATATGAGCTACTTTCTGAATAACAAAACAGTGTGATTATTGACGTTTTCATACGTGGTCGTAGGAAAACACCTTTTCAAACATCCTACACACATAAAAACAAATTCTCAAATGAAAACGATATATTTGTTCAACGTCCAATTCTTGTTTTGAAAAAGCGCATTCTTCTTCCGAAATAATTTATTTGAAATGAGTTTATTGAATATGTCAATTGTAGAAAATTATTTCACTGGAATATTCATTTGGTATAACAAAATGTTCTCAATTCAAGAAATTCAAAGTATCCAGAAAAAATAATTAAGTTCTTGAAAAATATATCACGGAATGTCTTCTTTCAAAATAACATTCAACATTTAATCTCTGAATAAGTAAATCTCTGAGAAAGTTTCTTTGGATTGTCCATAACATTTTTTTGAATATAATTGCGATCCCTTCGAGCCGAGAATGTTGCCAAACGGTGTGAGTGTGTTGTTTCGGTGCTCTTTTCGTGCATCCATCATTGTTCAACCAGTTCAACCTATTTTATTGGCATAGAAATATTGGCTTACCATATAAGAAAAACTAAGGTCTTAGGAGATATCTGAGGATATAATTATCACTTTCAGAGGTAAGTTACATGCCTATATCTTATCGACGTTTATTCTTTTTGTAGGTATTATTGTGTATCCAATCAATTAACGTAGCTATTATATCATCTCGAAAACTGATAATTCGTGAAAAACTTGAATAACCAGGATCGGCATAGTGAGTGAAAATTGGGGTTAGGTACCTGTGTGCGGATGAACGTTTAAATTTGTCCAAACACTGATTGAACAGTGGAAAAGAGCTTCTTGAACTTATGTAGACATCTTAGGTATTTTGATATTGCATATTATACCTAACATATTTTTACATTTTTTTACCAAATTTCGATCCAAGGAAAATGAATTCAGTAGTAAGAATGTGAACCCAGATTTGAAGAAATATAATAACCATACATTGTGCTGAGTCAGATTATCTCTCACATTGTACCTACATGGAGTTGTGAATTATATATTTTATATTTTTCAGTAGTTTGAAACCGAAGGAATACAACTTTATTGCGAGGTAAACTGGTGGACAAGTTCAGAAATAATCTCTACGAATAGGGGGAAAGGTTGTCAAGAAGAAGGTCTGCAAGTGATGATGTGATTGATGAGAGCCCCAATAAGAGAACGGAAGTTGAGGATGATTCTCATTTCAAGAAATCGATATAATTCCTCTAATTTGATAAAATTCTTGATACAAAACAATCTACAGCTAAAACTGAAAATCTGATTCTTTTTGTTCAAGAAAAATGCGAGTCATTGAGAGATTATGATTGTCTTGATTTGAATATATTGTGTTATCAATCTGAAATATTGTATTATTCTCACGAAGAACTCCATTCATTTACGATTCAAGAAATCTATAACATTGGTATGAGTGTATTTAGTTGGAAACACAATAGTCTTGAATTGAGCAGACATTTATTCCAGTATATATAAACAAGCCATACTCTTGAATCAAAGCATATCAAATCAAATCAAGTAATTCTTTTTATGTGTGTAGATGTTTTTCAGGTGAATTGTTGACGTACGAGTTTTTTGATCTCATTTTGATTTTTGCGTTACTTAGTGCAATTCGTGGCTTTTTCCTTCGAATCATATTGCTTTGTCAAGCATCAGCCACTCCCATGTCTCATGACGTGGGAGCCTTGTACTTGGAGTATTTCTTTCTTCCGCCGCATTGGGTCGCTAGTTCCAAGCCTTACTTAGCACTTAAATATACGTCGATTGAGGTCATTGGGACAGGCAGGGCTTCGAGTGGAGATGCACTGATGAGGGCCAATAAGCTCGAAACCGGTCTGTAGGTTGTCAGGCGTGCCTGTCTCAATGTAATCATAACCGCGTATTAGGAAGAAAGAAACATCTGCATACTGTATTCACTTAATGAATATGTGCGTAGGTACACTACGAGTAGATATACCTAATTCAATATTCTGCGTGGTATTCGCCAGGAGGGTAGTTGTTTTCTGCTCGTAGTTTACATTTTCAAACATACTAGATGTTTTTAGGTGAATTGTTGATGTACGAGATTTTGAATCTCATTTTCATTTTTGCGATATTTTGTGAACATGAACGGAAGGATTACTGGAAGAGTTAGTATAGTAACATAAAGTTCAAGTAATCATCGTATTACGTTCGAATCGTGGACTTCCCCCTCACAGAAAAGAATAGAAAGAAAAATTTCACTATAATATATTAGTTCCCATTTTTTGACCATGGTTATAGCTATTATGCGATTTGCAATAAACGAGGACATTGCTTGGTTACGGGGCGGTAGCCGAGTCAACCGCAATGTCCCAGACGCTAATAATTTTTAACTTAGCAGAGTTTCCCTCTATATTCCTCCACCAGGAGTTCGACCAAGACAAATAACATTTTACATAAATAAAAACAATGAACCAATCAATCAAATGTGTAGTCTATATAATCAATACTCGGATACTATAAGGCATGGTATTTTCGATATTTCGACCCATAAACTCGAAGTCAGTTTGAAAAATGCTATGAGCTCATGGAATTAATAATGTCTGGTATGAAGTATCTACAGTTTTCTTCGATACATTGATAAAACTATACAATTTTCTTTCTCTTTCGTTTTATTACTATTATTATCATTACTATTATTATGATCAATTATTGTATTTTTAGTTAGTTGTTTTCTCTGAATTATCAAGAAACATGTTATTAGGCCCAGCCCGTTCGTTTCTGCTGAATAAATAAATAATCGACTTGCATTCAAAGCTTTATCGAATCATTGACAACGGCGATGCGAAAATAAAAGCAACAAGGTTTTATTTCAATTCATTTTGGCATTTCAAGAAGTCATTTTCAAGCTTCATTTATCATCTTTATGTTCCTAATCCTAATGTATTATGAAACTCAGGTTTTTTGTAGGTTTTGGTACGGCTTTTATGTAAAAATATATTAATCTTAAAGAATATTTATTATCATAGTAATCGAAAATTGTAATGTATACAAAATTATTATAATCATATTATTATAGTCATGTTTACTTTTTTTATGCCTAGATCTGCTTTACATAATATATGAAGTGTGTCCAGGATAAGGATGTATCTCATGGATATCTCGGAAACCATTAGAGATACGAAGATGGTTGAATTGGAGAAACATTGCGCATTTTCAAGCCTAACAATATTCCGTTCAGAAAGTTCCGGAGAAATACCTAAAAAACCCTAAAAAACCGAAATTTATTTATTCAATTTATTTTTTGATGACGATATTCAAAGAGATATAAAAAACATTGCTTGGTTACGAGGCGCTTTCCGAGTCAACCGCAATGTCCGAGACGGTGTTAAATCGCTAATAATCTAGTTGCATTCAAAGCTTTATCATATTATGGACAACAGCGATGCGAAAATAAATAAATATTATTTGGTATCCAACGTATTATCCTTGTATCTAACGAATTATGCTTACATAACTGATGCAAATTATGGTAACTAATGTATTGTGAATAAATAAGGTTTTGGTACGTTTATGATGTTGATAATTATTGATAGATATTTCATTTAATCTTAAATTATGTCATATTCGTTGCTATAAATAATATATTTCTTTATTACAATAGAGTCGATTTCACTTATAATACCACCACAGCATCAATTATTGCTGGACATTTTGTCGAGAACACGAATAGGTATTTCTAAAAAATTTTCGTGGTCGAGAAAGAAATTCTGTGTTTAATTGAAGCTAGAGTGGTATTCGGTAGGAAAATTTCACACCAAGACTCCAGTTAAGATTACGCTAAATAAAATACAAGAGACCGACTTCGGGTTACGCAAAATAATAATAATAAGGTATAGCTGCTGGTAGATCAAACCATTATTCTTGACTAACTTTATTCTATACTAAAGTTGGTAGAAATAAACTTTCTTACAAGAAGAAATAATTCTAGTTGCTATGGTAATGATAATAAAAATATAGGCTTTTGATTGATTGAATATGTTAGGTGTGAAATTTTCTCGTGTAGTTAATAATACGGATTTTTTACCATATGAAATACGCTTTCATGGTTTGGAAAAATTCACTTGGTAGTTGTTATGTCACGATGTTCTCTGAACATTACTGGGTATCCCTTTTCGTGAGAACTCAGAACAAAAAAATGGTTGGCGTTTGTTTCTATAGGTACGGTGAGTTATTACTAGGATATCTAATCAATTTTGCATATAGTTCCTATAAGATAGAGAACAATTTCTGAGCAGGAAAAATATATGTTCGTCCTTTAAAATTTGTGATATTCCAAATATCATGTGAATCACTATTCCGTTGCAGAATGAACCTGTAACATAATGTTCATGAATTGATCACATTTTTCAGTTTTTTGAATTGATAAGAATATTTATGATTTATTGAATCCAAGAAACATTTCTAATTCATTTGCAGTAATTCTTTTCATCCATAATCATTTAAGTTTTTTCATCTACGATAAAATGAATATTGTGTATTCTTATAATGGTAGATATGAATTTCAGATATGGTACCTGTATTAACATTAATCAATGCAAAGAAGGATATTGCTTACCAAGGGAACCCTTTTCTGTAGAACACCCGGTGCATCGTACAATATGCCATACGTGTCTCTGCGCTATGTCCACGATTTAAAATGATAATATTATTTAAGAGCCCTCAGGTCGCGAAGGGTTAGTGCACAAAAGGGCCTCCTTATTCCTTGGTCGGCCTGAGCATTGCCTGGACATCATAAAAAGGGTTGGAACTGGACAAACCAGTATAATATGTAAATGTTGGGTATATGCTGGTCATCGCAAAGACGCCGTATGGTAATCAGATCTAACGGCAATTTCTCATATGGGACATTTTCATGTTGTAGAAGGTAGTTCAAGAATATACAGGGTTAGAAGCTCTGATGGCATTATTATACAGGGCGAAAATCAAAAAGAAATGGCTATCAGTGCTATCAAAAGACTTTTTTCGGCAACCTTCCGGAAAGTACTTACTTTCCAGACGATTTTTTTTTGAGAAAGTGGCATTTTTCCGGCCTAGTCCGGAAAGTACGTACTTCCCGGACAAGGCCGGAAAGAATCACATCGTTGTTGTCATTGTAAATATGAAAATCTTGGTAGTATGGTTTTGATAAATGCAGTTGATCATTACCATAGCAGCAAAATAACGACTGACAGCTATCTGACATAAAATTAGCTAACATTCAAAAATTATCAGATGAAAACAATCAATGTGAAACGGAAACTCTACCTTCTTGTTCTGACTTCAACAAAAGGCACTTAAATATACCAAGCATTTCAAACAAATTGAATCCATTCAATATTAACAATTGTTCTAATTTTAATATAAATATTAATATAAATAAGAATTGAAATGTTCGAGATTTTGTTCTAATAAAGAAATGTGTTTCTTTGATCTGTTATTCTACACGGTTGCCGAAAAAATTGTGTACGCAACACGCCCGAAAACAGTTTTTTTGGACTCGCAGACTTCAAGGACTCGCTACGCTCGTCCTAGAATTTTGTCCACTCATCCAAAAAAACAGTATTTTCCGGACTTGTTACGTAAATTACTATTTCCTACGACCACGTATGAAAACGTCAATAATCACACTGTTTTGTTATTCAGAAAGTAGCTCATATCACCATGGTATTGTTTATTTGAAAGAAAAAAAGCACCAGTGTTGATATGAAAAATATCACAACGGTCGCATGAATTGATAGAAATAATTAGGTATATTGTGAAGGTATTCACTGTCAATATATAAGCGTTCTCAAATCAAATTGATATTATTTATTGAAATTTCTGTCTCGTTTCGAATTGTACCGAGAATTATTTATCTTTCAATTTCAATAAGTCTGATACATAACCTCTGAACTCACTTTTTTTAATTTTTTTTTAAGATTCGCTCTCACCTTTCACTCACCCTCATTCATTTATTCACTCATTCATTTCACTCATCCTTGCATCAAAAATAAGTTCATTTGCCACGGAATAGTAATTTACGTAACAAGTCCGGAAAATACTGTTTTTTTGGATGAGTGGACAAAATTCTAGGACGAGCGTAGCGAGTCCTGGAAGTCTGCGAGTCCAAAAAAACTGTTTTCGGGCGTGTTGCATACACAATTTTTTCGGCAACCGTGTAGAATAACAAATCAAAGAAAAACATTTCTTTCAAAAATTGAAATTTTAGCTAATTTTATGTCAGATAGCTGTCAGTCGTTATTTTGCTGCTATGGTAATGATCAACTGCATTTATCAAAACCATACTACCAAGATTTTCATATTTACAATGACAACAACGATGTGATTCTTCCCGGCCTAGTCCGGGAAGTACGTACTTCCCGGACTAGGCCGGAAAAATGCCACTTTCTCAAAAAAAAATCGTCTGGAAAGTACGTACTTTCCGGACGGTTGCCGAAAAAATATTATAAGTATATTTATGTATGGACAGAACACGCTACACCCAGTCGCCTCGTTTTTTGTTATTTCTGACGGGCCTGGGAATCGAACCCACGACCGTGATGGACTTCCATTATAATCATCGCGCTTTGCGCATCGCCACCACGGCGACTGAATTCACTTTAAAACTGGAATATATACTCTTTGCTGGAACTATTTCGATGTTGATGACAGCAGGTGAGATCTTTCAAAATACGGCTACAGTTTTATGCGCGGCTTGCTGCTTGTATCAGTTTGATATCACAGTATCACCAAAGAGAAGATTCTTTGGTATCACAGATGTTTGCAAAGAGTCAAGGACGCACTAAATCGTACGCGCTTGCGCACTACGTACTTATATGGTTCTGTGCGTGATTACTGGCGCTAGCAGGCGTATGGTGTCATGTTTGTTTATGTACGCTGTTGTCAATATTAATAAAATTTGTCCAAACGCAACTAACTCAATCAATCAGTACTTCACATAATGAGGAATTGTCGGAGAAAAGTATTCAAATATCATCTTGAATATGGAAATAAACAGTACTTGATATATTAAATCAAAACCACCTGAAATTATAGTGACCGCTCAAGTTACATTTTTGAAAAGACCTCCCGCGAAATGAAAGTATTCGGAGTTGTAGGAAAAATAGTGTACAATAAAACTCGTTGGAAAGTGCATTTCCTTCACTCGTTACGTTTCCGCACTCACCGCTACGCAGCTCGTGCTAAACGACTACTCGTGTGAAATATGTCACTTTCCACACTCGTGTAATATACTATTTTCTACAAACGGTTAGCAAAGTAGTCTAGCTTTGACGCTTTCAAATCACAACACAAAGTTTACGTTTTTGGAGGCATGTCAAGTGACAGCATTGCCGCTCGTGCTCGGAAATAACGTCATTAAATGACAGCATATTTGCGCTCGCATCCATCATTGTTGAAAACGAACTCATCATTCTGTTGCATTATGGAAAATAATAGTGACAGTGAATTATCTAACATATCTCCTGATGTAGCAGAAAGTGCGAACATTGTTAATTTGAACCTCCTACCAGGGAAATCGAGGAAAAGTCGCATGCATTATGATATGATTCATGAAATGATAATAATAATGATATTTATTCACGAGAGAAATTAAAAAACAAGAAGAGCAATAAACAATGTACAATTTGTGAAATAAATACCAACGGTCTCAATAAGTGTGAAACAAATGTTTCAATAAATAAAACAATATTGACAATAGTATATATACTATACCTATACTGGTGAAACGATCAATGGAATACTTGATAGGAATAATGATTATAATAATAAATAATAATAATTTGGAGTCATAGTTCTCACGTACGTTAAACTAATTTTAGATTTTTTAATACATTCGGCCAGAATCGAAAAATAACATATCATTGACTAACCGTGTATACAATATACATTTGAAATGAAAGTGATGATAAATAATATTACGATACTTCGATAATAATCATCAAATGATATTGATAATACATTTTTCGTACCTATTCATAATAATTAAATGCATTGATTCAAGGGATTGTAAAGGGTAATGTACCGTTTGAATTTCCAAAAATGGGACTGATATCCTCTAGGAAAAATGTATTCCATAGTTTTTTCGATATTTCTGGAGTATACCTACACATATATTTTTTTTGCAATGTAGTGACGCAATGTAGTGACGCACGTGAAGAATGGATTGATTGATTGTCCATGAATCTTTTCATTCGTGTGTATTTTACAGCTTGGTAGAATCTTTCCAAATATATCATTTCATGTTTCCACAACATATTGAATATCATCATCTTGAAGTACACTGAAAAAACAACTATGGATCACAGATAGAAATTCAAGCTACAATAATGTAGTTTTAGATATTCAGGAGTGTAATAAACTGATACA
Organism: Chrysomela aeneicollis; assembly: GCA_029955515.1. NCBI lineage: Eukaryota > Metazoa > Arthropoda > Insecta > Coleoptera > Chrysomelidae > Chrysomela > Chrysomela aeneicollis. The sequence continues at coordinate 4,491,517 of JARUHQ010000025.1, forward strand.
TCTCCTCTGATGTATTGAATTCATGGACTCGTAATATTTCTGCGAATAATGTGTAAAAACATCGTGTAATTCTACTGCGGATAAATCCCAATGTATTGATACAGAAATAAATGGAATGTTGTACAATGAAATGAACCAATACATCAAGAACGTATAGTTACAGAAGTTAATGTTATGATACAGTTTGGCATGTAAAATTACATTTAGCATGTAATCATTATCCAATCGGAGGACAATTATGTGTCACGTGGTGTATTTGCTATAGTCATGACGGTCTCATCGCAGCCGCGGCGTCCATTGGCGAATGGCGTCATCACATCTTGCACACACGGATTGAATGAGTGCATCTTTTTAGTATTTCAAATTAAAGTGATTTTGTGAAGGAACCTTAACGTGAATTTGCAGGCAAGAGGTAAGTGATGTTTACTTGTAGAATTTGTAGAATATAAGGAAGTGATGTAATTTACATCAATTCTATCATACAGAAATAATTTAGGTGATGGCAATTTTGTTTGTTTAGAAATTAATTGTAATCGTTCATTCCGATTATATAATGCTTTCAAAAGTCACCCGTTGGGAATACATACCACTAATGAACACGAAGTGAACAACTCTTTCAATTTCATATGCAACAAACAAGATTGTTCATTCAATTGCAGTACATATGAACATATTTATAGTCATATGAATACTGGTACATATTTGTAATGTCCTTTCAAACCATGTAAAATAAAAACAGTATTTAATAAGGTAAACTCATTGAGTAATCATATTTTCAGATCACATATAATTCAAATTGTAATAGTGTGCAAAATATTGATGACAACAATTCTGGTACTAATTATCTCACCAGTTCCCATAGACTTCCACAGAACCGGAGAGCCTGCATCGGCATTCCCATGGACCTCTACAATTTCGCTGACTCTATGAAAATCTTCTTGTTTCATTTTGTTAATTCTCACAGTCAGTCAGATTCGAACTCTTGTACTTGTAACATCATATTATTTTTACTCCACATTTTTGTACTTCGACAAATAAAGTTGTTTTTAAAAAGAGACTTTGCAAGTTCAAAAATAAAATTGGCGCAGTCGGTAGGATAGTCGGGATTAGTGCATCGCGCATTAATTTTGTGTCTACAATTAACCGGCTATCTAGAACATTCGAATTTGGTTTTCGGGCATTTTCGTCGGACAGAGTGGCTCCTTGAAAATCAGGCAACCCAGTCCATCGAGGACCTATCCAGTGGAAATCAAGCAGAACCAATCGAAGAGGGAAAGAACAAAAATCGTCTTTCTCTGCGAAGCAGTTGACCAGGTGAAGATCCAGTTTGGTGGAACCGGCAATTTCTTCATAGATTAGGTGAACGATGAGCAAAGTCATCCTTATATTGTAAGTACATTTCATGTCTTTAGAATCACTATTCGAGAAACTATCTTTGGTACCGTCTTCTTCTGACTCAGACGGACAGGACAATATTTATTCAAGTACAAGTTTTAATAGTAATAATATTAATCAAGTTATCAATCAAAAAATGGCTCCTAAAGATTTCAAACCCGATTATTTGAAATGTGTCCCTGAATTTGACGGGAACCCTAACGAATTGAATAGATTCCTCACTACTTGCGAAAGTATAATCGCCAATTTTTATGATGCCGTTGATACATCTAATTTTTTGAATACCTTTATACTACATTCATTGATCGGAAAATTAACCGGTAATGCTCGATTAATCGTTAACATACAGAATGTAAATAATTGGCAGGAATTGAAAGAGTCCCTGTATCGTAATTTCGCGGATCAAAGAGATGAAGCTTGCCTGAACCGAGATCTAGTTATGGTGAGACAATCTCCAAATGAGAAGCCCCAGCAATTCTTCGACCGCGTTCTTCAACTCTTGAATTTATTGTGTTCATATGTCGATGTTCACGAAACTCAGGCCGAAGCGAAAATATTAAAGAGAAACTTATATAATAATCTAGCTTTAAAATCCTTCACGAGCGGATTGAGAGAACCCCTTGGAAATACAATCAGATGTATGCGTCCAACTGATTTGAATCAAGCACTACAGTTCATAACTCAAGACGAAAATAATCAATATTTCCAAAATAGTTCACAAAGTAATAATCGCACTACGACAAGACAACCAAATTCACAAATCAGACCAAATTTCAGACCACAACAGAACTTTTATCCGAGAAATCAAAACTTTTCCAATTTTTATCAACAACCCAATTTCAATCAACAATCGAATTTCAATCCCAGGCCAATGTTCAATCAATCGCAACCAATGAATAATTATTTTCCCTCACAACCTATTTATATGCAAACAAGACCACCAAATCAACCCCAACGATTTTTCAAGAACTCTGCAGTATTCAAACCGCATCAAAATAATAATACAAACGTTTTCAAACCTAATCCGAATTTTAAACCAACACAAGCTCCATCACCAATGAGCGTGAATACAAGACAAACCTTTAATCAAAATCAAGCTGGCCCCTCTCAGTCTAGGCAACCACAAAGAAATTTTATTTCAGAAGAATTGTACAACACTGAAGTTGATCAGTCAACAGAGCAATTACAATTCGTTGACCAAAATATCGAAACTACCGAATATATGCCGTATAATGAAGAAACTCATTCTATGCCGTTTAACGTTGAGGAGAACGAATATTTCTATGATGAAAATTTTCATGTAGATCAACCGGAAAACAACCAGACATAATATCATTCAATAGTACAGATTCTAGTGAATTACCGTTCATAATATTTCCGGAATATAATTTAAAAATATTAATAGACTCCGGATCGACTAAATCTTTTATAGACCCGGAAATCGCGTTCAAAATTTTTCCAAATTCAATCAGAACTGATCCATTTATTGTCTCAACAGTTTTCCAAAAATCAGCGCACAAATACAGTGCCCATCTGCCTACTTCTAGTATATTTAATCTACCAAAGCAAACAACGTTGAAATTCTACTTATTCAAGTTTCACGACTCTTTTCACGGTTTGATAGGTTTAGATAATTTAAAGCTATTGCAAGCTAACCTGAATTTTGACAAATCAATTTTGATAACGCCTTTTGCGCAAATTCGGTTATTTTATCACAAGACAAGAAACGAATTGAATCTTATAAAAGTTGCTCCGCGATCAGAACAAATTATTAAAGTCAAAACCTCCATAAAAGACGGTGACATTATAATACCTCATCGTAAGATTCACAATTGCGAAATACCAGAGTGCCTTACTACTGCGAAAAATGGCGAAGCGATAACTTCAATACTAAATAATACCACAAAATGTATAACCCTAGATTTCTCTGCCCAACTCGATGTTGAAAAATTTGATGAACATAGTATACAAGAATTCAATTTTAATAATTTCGATGATTCGTCGAAACAAAATTTGGATATTTCGAAACTGAGAACTGATCATATGAACAGTGAAGAAAAATCAAAAATTCTAAATCTCTGCAGAGAATATTCGGATATTTTTTACAATGAAGATACATCTCTGAGTTTCACTAATCAAGTCAAGCATAAAATACGAACAAACGATGAAATTCCCATTTACACAAAAACGTATCGCTATCCTTTTATTCATAAGCAAGAAGTGGAAAAACAAATTAAAAGCATGCTACAGCAGAAAATAATCAGGCCCAGTAATTCTCCTTGGTCGTCACCAATATGGGTGGTTCCAAAGAAGCTGGACGCCTCCGGTAAACAAAAGTGGCGCGTAGTAGTGGACTACCGCAAGCTTAATGAAAAAACGATAGATGATAAGTATCCACTGCCAAATATAACAGATCTTCTAGACAAATTGGGAAAATGTCAATACTTCTCAACTCTAGATTTGGCCAGTGGATTCCACCAAATTGAAATGGATGGAAATGATGTAGCGAAAACGGCTTTTAACACAGAAAATGGTCATTATGAGTACCTAAGGATGCCCTTTGGTCTCAAAAATGCACCTGCTACGTTTCAGCGTGTCATGGACAACATTCTTCGTGGCATTCAGAATGAAAAATGTCTTGTCTACCTGGACGACATAATTATTTTCTCAACATCATTGCAGGAGCATATTGAACGTTTGAGAGCCGTATTCCAAAGATTGAGAGATTCTAACTTCAAAGTACAGCTTGATAAATCGGAGTTCCTAAGAAAAGAAGTTGCGTATCTTGGCCATGTCGTAACCTCTGATGGAGTCAAGCCTAATCCTAACAAAATAATAGCAATTAAAAACTTTCCTATTCCCAAGACAACAAAACAAATAAAAGGATTTTTAGGTCTCCTGGGATACTATCGAAGATTCATAAACAATTTCGCCAAGCTCACGAAACCACTAACAAAATGCCTCAAGAAAGGTGCACAGATCGTCCACGATGCGGAATTCACTGAATGTTTCGAAACTTGCAAAAATTTATTAATGAACGAGCCAATCTTACAGTACCCGGATTTCTCTAAAAAATTCAATTTGACAACTGATGCCAGTAATGTGGCTTTAGGTGCAGTCCTTTCTCAAGAACATTCAGGAGTCGACAAACCAGTGGCGTACGCTTCACGTACTCTGAACGACTCGGAGCGGAACTATAGTACGATCGAGAAAGAGCTGTTGTCCATTGTTTGGGCAACCAAATATTTCAGGCCGTACCTATATGGAAGACACTTTAATATCATCACTGATCACAAACCACTCCAGTGGTTATTTTCTTTAAAAGACCCTAACTCTAAATTATTAAGATGGCGCATCAAATTAGACGAGTTCGATTACAGCATATCTTATAAAAAGGGTAAACTGAACTCGAACGCGGACGCCCTATCTAGGATTGAAATTCATACAAAAGAAACTGAAAATATTGATCAGTTAATCGACAATCTAATTAATACAGACCCAGGCTTAAGAGAATATTTCGGCGAATCTTCAAACAACAATAACTCTGATCAGAACCGCGATTCAGATAATATTTCAATGCAAGTTCAGCCTGATGAAGAAACAGTCGAAATTCCAAATGAACAACTAGAAAACGATGATGACATCACTGTGTACATACCAATTGCGAACAAAACCCAATTGTCGATATTCCCGTTTCAGAATCCCCTGTTAATCATGGTCAAAATCAAATTATATTTTCCACGGTATTGCACTCACCCGCTAAGGTGAAACATACTATCTTATTTGAAAAAAAACAAAGGTTTCACGTCCAAATTTCAAAAAATCAATTCGAATACGACGTTGTTAATTTCATAAAAAACTACATTGTTCCGAAGGTCCAGTATCACCTATATTTCGAAGAACCAAATATGTATGAGAAGTTCTCAGAAGTCGTAAGAAGAAATTTCGTATGGCCTTCCCTAAAATTGAAACGTTGTACCAAGAAACTTATAGATGTAACCAATAAGGACGATATTTTAGAAATCATAAAAAACTACCATGAAAGTAAGTCCAACCATCGCGGCATTGACGAAACCGAAAACAGGATCAAAACAAAATATTATTGGCCAGATTTGAAAAAATCCATTCAAACATACATTAATGAATGCGAAATTTGCCAGCAGAGCAAATACGAAAGGAAACCAATAAAAATGCAAATGAATATAACGCCAACGGCTTCCCAACCATTCGAAATTATTCACTTAGACACTTTTACTCTTGAGCAGACTAAATTCTTAACAATAATAGACACCTTTTCAAAGTACGCCCAAGCCTATAAATTGAATACATTGAGCTCGACCGAAATAACCAATAATCTCATAACTTTCTTTTCACACCATGGCGTTCCAAAACAAATAACTGTAGACAATGGGACAGAATTTAAGAACACCGTGATAACCGAGCTTTTGGCCCTCCATAAAATAAAACTTCATTTCTGCTCACCAAACCATCCTCAGTCTAATGGAGTAATAGAAAGACTCCATTCCACTTTAATAGAGCATATACGATTATTAAATACGCAAGGCTTTCAGAAGACTCCAATAAATCTGAAAATAACATACGCTATATTAGCCTATAATCACACAATACATTCTGCCACCAAATTCAAGCCTATAGACATCGTAAACGGGCACATAAGTAACGAAAATCCTTTCGATATAAATATAGATCGAATTTTAGTTAACGACTACGTAAATAACCACAAAGAAAAAACCAAAATCATGTACTCACAAATCAATCAAAGTCTCAGAGATAATAAGGAAAAAGTTATCACAAAATTGAATACGACTCGTGATAGTCCAGAACTATTCAAACAAACGGACAAAACATATATGAAAAAATTCATTCGGCAAAAAGACGCAAATAAATTTCATACGCCCACGCAAATACAAACAGTTGATGAAAATCGTAAGACAATAGCTACAACCTCCCAAGCGAAAGTCCATATGGACAATCTCAAACGTCCCCTAAGGAATACGTATAGTTTTGATTAGTTATAATTAATAATATTTCAGATTCCCTCTCGTGATGGGATACCACGAAACGATCCAAATAAAAAACTTGGAAACCAACCCTGGACTTCTACCTGTAAAATTAGGAACAGCCAAAGTGCAAGAGTATATGCATACCTTCATACATTTTTTCGACTTAAATCCTATAATGGCCGAAATTGATTGACTTGAAAAACAATATAGAAGTTTGCTGGAGAATCTCAGTCTCAATAAAAATTATTCAAATGATGCTTCAGAACATTTGAGGATCTTAACTCTAAAAAAGGAAAGAGCCGAAATTAGAATACAGGAAATCATTCCAAAGCCAAAACGCAGCAAGAGAGGTTTAATAAATGGTCTTGGATCATTGTTCAAAGCAGTATCCGGAAACTTAGATGCAAACGACGGCGAGCGTTATGACCGATTGATAAAAGATATTCAAGAAAATCAAAACAAACTAGCAAATAACATTGTTAGACAAAATACAATTTCTATCGAGATTATAAACAAGTTCAACGACACAATTCGAAAAATCACTCACAACGAAAAAGAATTAGAATCCAAAATTTATCAAATGGGTTTATTTATAACATTTAGTAAAAATCTAAATCACTCAATCATGGTGAAAGACCTCTTAAACCACATGATAAATATATACGATGTAATCAATTCTGTACTACAAGATATAGAAAACTCAATGACTTTCTCGAAATTGAACACAATGCACCCAAGCATCATTCAAATCTCTGATCTCTATAATGAGCTTTCAAAACTTGAAAATTCAATTAATAAAGATCAATTTCCGTTCGAAATTACTTTAGACAATGTTTTATTGATTGAAAAAATCATAGATATCGAATGTTACATCAAAAATAATAAAGTTACATATCTTTTACATTTACCTATCACATATTCAGAAATATTTGATTACTATCAACTATATTCAATTCCTGTACCAAGTCATAGTGAGTTCAAGACTATTCTACCAAATGATAGATTTCTCTTGAAGAGTGATTTGTACTTCACATTTACGGATGATCTTTGTACAAAAATCGTCCCTAACTACTTCATATGCAAGAAAATCGACCTAACAGAAGTCGAACCGGACGGCCCATGCGAAGTCCAACTTCTAGATAGGAAAAACCCTTCTAACTGCCAACAAGTCCTGGTCAAAATGTCAAAACCTATCATCAGACAACTAGAATCGAAACAATGGATAGCTGTATTTCCACAAGAAGATATGGTTAGTCTGAAATGTCGAAAACAAGAAGAATTCCTACGATTAGTTGGATCATACTTGATAGAAATTCCTGTCGGATGCCAAGTTAAAACCAGTACCGAACAAATAGCCAACGAAGAAGAATCAATGAATCAACGGCAATTGATCCTCTTCCCACAATTGGAACAAAGCTTGGAAAGAAAACAAAATTGGACTATTCACCTAGAAGAAACGAATTTGGATGATCTTCATCTAATAACGAAGAAAATCTTAGAAAACCAACCGGCGCTACAACATACCAGTATATCTCGTTTTCCCTCGATTTGGACCATCATCCTGTATATTTTAGCAGCATCTGGAGTTGCCTACTTCATCATCAAGAACCTGAGAATCATCGGACCAATCATCAAGAATCCAAACGACCAAACCCAGGGGATGAATTTATCAGAGGTTCAACTTCCTCGCTCCACTGCATAAGTTGAATCTTCGAAGGGAGGAATTATCTCACCAGTTCCCATAGACTTCCACAGAACCGGAGAGCCTGCATCGGCATTCCCATGGACCTCTACAATTTCGCTGACTCTATGAAAATCTTCTTGTTTCATTTTGTTAATTCTCACAGTCAGTCAGATTCGAACTCTTGTACTTGTAACATCATATTATTTTTACTCCACATTTTTGTACTTCGACAAATAAAGTTGTTTTTAAAAAGAGACTTTGCAAGTTCAAAAATAAAATTTACTTCTAACTCAAATACTGTTTTTGAATAATTGGCAGGAATCAAAATTGAAAATCTTATTGTCAATCTCGAGGAAAAAGCTAAGAAAATAGTTGAGGCTATTAGAAATCTTTCTTATATAATCAACCAATACAATTATTTAGGTTGTTTATCAAAATCAAAGTCATCTCTAAGCTAATACTTACGTCTGAAATACATTTTTCATCAATAGATAATTTAAATTACATGGGAGTTTTTATATCAAAAATAAGATGAAATAAAAAATGGCGAAAGCTTAATCGATCGACTTTCCATTTCCCTCAATTCAATGTGTAAATTTTGTTGCATAAAATTTTCTAATCAATTTATATTTTCAGATTCTAAGCAGTACGTCATTGTTTTAGAAGGAAATATGTTATGTACGTAAGTACGTACTAATCACCTCATCTATTTGGGATAATTATTGGGTACTTCACATCAAGAATTGATATTTGAGTTTTATTTTATGTTGTATATAGGTTACATATATAATATAGTTCATGTTATGTTCATGTATATTATATGTTGTTTTGACTCATCAGTATTTTCAATAAATGATATCAATAAAATGAATAGAAGTTATTTCATCCCATGTTTATCCACGAGATATAACACTAACAGTAAAAATAACTGTGATATTCACAGTGTGAAAGTACTTATATAATGTGTAAGATTACCAAGATATTTTTCAATATAAATGTAATATTACATACATTTATTACGTAATCCACGTAATAACCGGAAGTTATATCACATCAAAACTGTAATATTGCAGATACATTCAACATGTAATATTCCGTGCTAAATGTATTGAAACATGTAGCATGTAAAAATATTCGATTTCTTATGGCATCACATAACCAACGCTAATCACTGTGATTTTACCTATAAAATTTTTTCAGTGTAGGTGATTCGAAATGAAATAAGAACCTTTCTGTATTGTTCGACTTCATTTTCCCAAAACTTAACCGAGGTACTTTTAACGAGACTCTCAACTTACCGGTGCTGCATATAATTTATCAAAATTTACATACAAACGCAAGTCCCTCCTTAAAATGTAACCCTTTACTTCAATGTTAATGTCACTTTGTATCGCGTTTCTTATATATTCATCAAGGGACTTTATTAGTATTCTGAATTTCAAGGAAAATTCTCCACTCGTGGGCATATCCCCTCCTCTTCGTTCTCTTGTTTCCACTGAGGCTGTTTTTCTCGAACCCTGTTTTGCTTCAACTACAAATGATACGTAAATATTTTTCCCTAGTGTCACATTTTCCAAAAGATTTGAATTCTACGTGGCAGCTAAGGCAGAGATGCAGTAAAAATGAATTTACCTCAACGTTAACGTGAATGTTCTCTTCCTTTCTACTTAACAGGAGTTGACAAGAGATGAATGGGGATAGGAGATATTCGTCGGAGGAGTTGGAAATAAGGGTTGCCCTGTACGTCATTATCGTTAACGACCATAACAAAACACTCGAGTTTTCTTATGAGCATCCGTCCATCTTGTTTTGCTTCATTTGATATTTGATTACTTCAGACGTTTTCCATTAATTTTTCTCGTGTCACTCAGACTTTGAGTCTGCAATAGGTTCACTCTTTCTATGATGTATAAAAAATTACCCAAAATGATATAATATAATGTATAATTAATCCAGAAAATGTATGAAGAAGAATAGACTTTGTAGTCAAATTTTGGGTCTAAATTTCAGATATGACACGGTAAGAAGCCTTCCATATTAATTTGTTTATTTCTGACAGTGACATTATAGGCTTATATCGTCATAGTTACGATATCTATAATGAGGGTCATAACTCCCTTGGGATATTAAGGTTCAAAAACTCCCTCTCACCTTTTACAGGTGAAAATGATACAATAAATGCTTATAAACGTTTATATGTAATGAAAACTAAGACATATTTTCCTTATTCACGTCATTACAAATAATAAATGTACAATTTTCAAATGTTCCCTGAAAATTACTTCCGCCGCTGGAAACAATTCGTTGAACTTGGTGATATCTCTTTTCTCATATATGGTCACCATCGATTTGAGCATTGACCATTTTGTCCATAACGAATTTGGGCTAAACGTTTCTGACTGCAACGAATAAATACAATTATTACCAAATCTACCAGAAAATACTGAAAATACTTTACCAGTTCTTGAAAATATGCCAGAAAGACAGTTTCGTTGGCATCTTTTGACATAACATTTCTCTGTGTCAGCCACTTCAGATATAAGTTGTATTCTTTTTGATATAGGGCTTCACTTTTCGATGGAAGTAATGATTGTCTTGCTTTTTCCGCTTTTTTTATAATATCCTCCATTATATCAAAAAAAGATCGTCGATTTGTGGTAAAAAATAAACACGTTTTTAACGAAAAAACATTGATTGATAAGAAAGTTTGCTTATAAACATGTAACATAGCGACAACCTAGCAACAACCAAAAATGCTACAATCAACGCTACCTAATTCAAATATACCAGAAAGGTTATGAATTTAAACATTTATTGCGTTCTAAATATGGACATATTTTTATAAAAATCGGTCAAAAATAAAATTATCTATGTACCACGGGAATTATAGAGCCTTAAGGCTGGGAAAGGCCAGACACTTTGTCCAAATCCGGGACAGGGGGGGTTTGGAGGAAACAGCAGTGGGCGGTTACCAAATCGTCATAAATCAACGGTTATCCTTGTTCAACGAACGATCTTCTCATCTAGTACGGGTGATATCGCGACTGACGTTTTTATTCGCATTGCTCGATAATCTAATATGCGAGTAATACTGGGATGCTGTCTCTCAGTTTTCGAGAAAACAAAACTGGCGTAGATTCAAATCAGACTTGCTGCGGATCTTCAACTTGATGATTGTGTATACCAAATCACTTTTTACGACATTTTCTCTAGGCCAAGAACTTTTTTATTCTGAAAAAACACAAAAAGTACGATTTTTCTGTAGAACACGTTTTTTATCGTTCCTACCGTTATATTTCTGGAAATAATTGAGCGATCGGACTGATTTTTTTTTCAAATTGAAGTATACATGATAGCGCTTCTTGCCATATACAATATTGGTGAAAAATTCATGTTCATCAATTTCTAGAACTGTAGCAAATTTCAACTTGTTATTTTCGGAATGACAATTTTCAGTAATCGAGAAAAAATTTTATTTATGAAAATTTTTGTATACATGCTGCGAACAAAATTGAGCCAATAGATGAAATAAGTTTCCAGAATGAAAATTTTTCATGTAGCAGATATCTACATGTACTTATTTAATGAGACAATACTACATTATCGCGCGCTCGGCGCTCGGCTCTCTCCTCACACAGTCAGCCAACTGGTCTTTGTGTTCATAATGTGTAGTCGAGCTTTCATCAGTATATCAAATGAGAGGAAAATATACATTATTGGTATGAATAAAGTATCTACCTATTTAATGAGTTGGGATTAAATAACTCCATTCATTTTTTTATGTTGACAAAATAATAGTTGAACACATTGCTGCCTCATGATGGCATATTATGCCTTCTTCCAGTCCAATTCTGGCATCGTATAGGTTAGATAATTCTCCTTCGGTTAGGTATGCCATCATGTGAAATCTGTATAACTTCATAAAACATTGTGTATACTAAACGTTTGTGGTATACTTATCCGATATATCATGAAAGTTTCATGGTATAATATAATGGAAATTGCATTGTAATTAAAAAATCAGACAAATGTTAATTGAAAAGAAAAAAACACGTAAGTTGCGATATAAAATTTTAAAGAATCAAGCATTGTCTTATATCACTCACTGAATATCGAATTTTTTCGTAAAACTGACAGATGCCACTCGGTAAACATTCAGAGGACAACTATTATGCTTCCGTGGAACAAACAAATCTCTCCGAAATATTCGACGAAAGTAGAAAAATGGCGTCTATACCTATTTGGAACTATGTCTAGTTGGGCAGTATCCCCTACCATCATTTTTTCAAAAAGTTCAAAAGGAGGTACCCATTAAAAATGAACTTATGAATTTCGTGATTTTATTTTCAATTTCTGAAAATTGAGATTCTGAAAATATTTTCCTGACTTCTTTAGGTTGGATTTCAAAAATGACATTGTTTAGATTTCGGGAATTCAATAATATTCCATTTCTGGTATTACCGAAGTTTACACGAAACGGAAATTATTATGGTTGAAACGAGCAATTTGGAAAATCCATGTTAACGAGTTTTCAAAAAATACACGTTCAATGTATTACTGACACCCCTTCAATTGTTTATATTTTCAAACCATTTGTCGTCATTTAAATGCTACAAAGGATATTCAAGAATTTATTTTTAATAAGCATTTTGCATGTTTGAAAAAAACCTGTGACTCCACACAGTCCCAAACAATGAGTGAGAGTAGATGCGATACATTCGCCTGCATGTGTGCGGAACGAGGATCGAACACTTTATCTGATAATCGACGGTATATTCACCAGTAGGTAGGTACCTATGATGAATATTTGTATTCTATAAACATTATGAAAAACCAGGGTTGCGACGTTGTGAATCGAATAATGAAAATATAAGTAATTGAGTTGTGCATTATTTCCATATTTGAAAAATTATGAAAAATCAATATGAATAGAAAAAATCAATCTTTAAATCGAAAAAATCTTATTTTGTTGATTTGAAAAAAATCATGATGCTTCGCAACTCTTACAAAGTTTGGATAATTCTGTATCTATTTATATGAACAGCTTTTCAAGAGTCATATAAATTACGAGGTATAACATTAAAATAGCCATACGGAGTGATTGGGAGATTGAGAGCTACTTTCAATAACGTTGATAAGTTATATTCTCGGTTATTATCAAAGACATTCAAAAACAGGTTATTATGAATATTATTTATTTACGAATAATAATGAATAATGACTATATTTTCCTAAGGCCTTCATTCTTCTACTTTTTATTTCTTTGATTTTTGAGGACTGCTTTCACTACATATTTTGTATTTTGGATATTCATCTCCCGTTGGTCCCAATATATGTACCATTTTCAGAATCATATACATTCCACATGAGAATACAATATCATTTTCTTCTCCATTTGGATTTTTAGATCTCATTACACCTTTGAATTTCAAAATTTCAAGCTTTTCCTATGCAAATCCGCAAATTCATCATTAGTTGCACCAATAATTTCATAATACTTATTATGGTTCCAATCTATGATATTGTGTTGACTGACTCGTTTTTTCATCTTCATATTTTGGAGTATCACCAGAGGGCGCAAATATCATCGGACAATTCGCGCTCTGGACTTCTTGTGAAAACACCAGTCCATATTTCGATATGATTTTTTTTCTGTAGGAAGATGGGGATTCAAACTAGGTCCGATACTATTTGAAAAGTGTTTTTTATTATTATTCGCCAAATTCGATATGTTCAGGAATATTTGTATACCTTTTGTATTTCATATTTTTGAAAATAAAATAGTATTTCCATTAGCTGGATCACTTATCTACTTGATGAAGTCAATAAGTCATGAAAATACTGATTACTTTACTTTATGACAAGTCTATAGAGAAAGAGTGCTATTCGTTATAGCTCACTTCTTCAGCACCCTCTACTTCAAAATTTAGACCTTTAGGATATTACATACAGTATGGTGGAAATGTATGGAATAAATTCATTATCTCTAACGTTTATGAATTTTAAGGAAAATCCCGAGACAGGTCGATTTTTATTTTCAAATTGACATCTCTTGATATACATACGGAGTATGTGATGTCATCCGCGTAGTTGTGGTGACGTCATCGATTATTTTTTTAAATTAGAACATACCCCGTCCATTTTTTTTTCGGAAGGTATATTCATTATCTATCTGACGGTATACTAATATTAGGAAAATGAAGTAATACAGGGTGAGAAAAAATTATTTTATTTAATATTTACAACGGAAATCGTTACAATAAATAATCAAATTCGTGACGTTCTGCAAGAATACAATGTGATAGACAGAGAACAAATCATTCTCGAACTTCGCTATCGTTTCTGAATATATTTGTGAAATATTCACTCGTATTCGTTCTTTCAAATTATCTGATCTTTCCGGCTTCTTACATAAACTTTGCTCTTCAGATAACCTCAGAGGAAAAAATCGAGAGGAGTTGAATCAGGAGATCTAGTTGGCCATTCGATTTACCCTCTCCGACCTATTTAGGTAATTGTGCACATTGATAGCATAATGAGGTTGTAAATATAAAATAAATTTTTCCCACCCTGTTTCACTTTATTTTCCTAATATTAGTATATGGTCAGATAGAAAATGGATATACCTTCCAGAAGAAAAATTTAACAGGGTGTCTTTCTATTTAAAAAATAATCGATGACGTCACTACAACTACGCGGATGACGTCACAAACTCCGTATGTATATCAAGAGATGTCAATTTCAAAAAGGAAAATCGACCTGTCTCAGGATTTCCCTTAAAATTCATATGCGTTAGAGATAATGAATTTATTCCATACATTTCCACCATACTGTATATATTTTTTTGAATAGATTTAAGAATTCCTATATTAAAATGCCATTAGGTAGCATCCTGTATATATAGTGTCAATACCCGATTGCAAATTATCATTCAGTTATACAATGTTAAATACAACACGGTTTCATATTTATACTGTTCCCTCTCTACTTTTACGTATTGAGATCTGTTCAACATTCAAATCATCGCAATGATAAATCCTAAATCGATCCCCGGTAAATAGAAGCGACCTTTGTCGATAGGTTTCTATTCATTCATATTGTATACCTTCTGGGTGTATATATAAATATTCTTATTTGAATATCATACATACCTATTCCTCATTATGTATGAGAATTTTTTCATTGTGAACAATTCAGAATATTTTTATTTTCCACGCAATGTATAATTATTTTATACATATAATATACCATATTTACTAGCAAACCTAGCAAACTGATTCATATAAATTTCTATTTCCTATTCTAATTTCATAATATCACCCGTACTATCGATTGTATCGTGTTTATAATCTACTTCGTTGAGTTTCACCAGGGGGCGCAAATATCATCGGATAAATCGTGCGTATTTCTGACGTTGTAGAGCCTCGGCTCTTGACTTCCTGTGACGATACTAATCCATATTTTGATCTGATTTTTTTTGTGTAGAAAGATGAAGGTTCGACCGAGGGAGGATGCTATCTCAAAATTGATTATTTGATGTAGAAATATTTTTTTTTGATTCGCCAAATTGGCTAAAAATTTGCTATGTTCAGATATATTTTTATATCTTTTCTTTTCGAAATTTCGAAAAAAGAGATAGTATCCTCCCTAGCTTGATCCTTTATCTACATGATGGGATCAAAAAATCATGAAAATATTGATTGGTTTTCAAATGAGAAGTCAAGAGCGGGAGTGCTGCATTCGGTATTCTGCGCGTCCCATTGCCCACTCTTAATAACCTCTGGCAATTGCTGTCCCTCGGGCCAGAGGCCCTCGGGACGCAAACTTTGCCATCGGTAATTAAGGCCCTCATAATTCCCTTAATACATAAATAACTATAATTCAACGAGTAGTGTTTTCTTTAAGCAACTCAGTTGAGTTATTGAATAAAAAACACACTCATGAGATAAATCCAGTCATGAGTGGTATTTTATTACACTATTTCAAAAACGAAGTGGATATTGTTGAAATTGACTAATTCAATGAAATTTATCCCAAATCTGCTCATTTCGAAATGCGTGAACAATGTGTTTTTTTTATTCATTTGACGTTTGACTGTCACGTACACGAATCTGAAATCACCGAACTCGACAGGCCAATCAGAGTCAATAACAGTCAAGTTTGTGTTATAAATAATCCGACTAGAGCTCCTAATTGATTCATTTGGCAAGTAAGTGAAATAGTCATTTCGATTTGAGTATATTCAAATTCAAATCTGTATTACTTCGACTTTTTTCTGATTTTTTCTGATTTGAATAATTCGAATTCTGTTTGCGCTGTTCGCTAGCTCAGTCCTTCAGCTAAAATCTCTTACATTTTGTTACATGTAGTTTTTTTCATAAAATTGCTACAGGATGTTTTTTTAAACTGTGCAAAATTTCGGAATTTTAAAAGGATCCCAAATGAAGAAAAACAGTTTTTTTCAACTTTAACAGCAGAGGCATAAAGGTGATCTCATTAGCTTGAGCCATCTCCAGAATTGTCTTCTTATCTCCTTTATTTACAGAGTGACCTCAAAAAATCAATTTTTTGGTTTTTTTTTGTTTCGAGTATGGCTGTATAATCCACGTCGAAAAAAAGGCGTCTCTTCCAAATTAACAACATCTTGGGAAGGACCATATGGGGTCCTCGTTCTATTCCAAGCACATTATTCCGATTTTTTTGATATTTTGTCGATTTGACCCATTTTTCGACATCACTGACAACTTTTTTTCAAATTCCCGCCAAATCTGAGTTCACGTGATATAAAGGTGAGTTCCCAATGCAGCGGTTTTGCTTCTCGCGTCGCGCGTCATGCACTCTGATTGGTGAAGTGGAATTCAGATAATATTGAAGCGAAAGAGTTAAATATTTTCAACTTTCTTGCGTCGCAGACTCGCTGCTGGCATTGGTTAGGTTATTTATTTAATTGAAATGGAGGAACAAGAGCTTGAGGATATCTTAGGAGTGAGTGAAATTTTTGATGTTATCTTTAATCATCTCATTGAGGTTTTCAAATAATTGCAGTACTATTATGGATTATGTAGCATATAACCCAGCATTTTCGTGGGAAATAAACCGATAATTTTCTTCGCTTTTATATTATTATCGCCTCCATTTTATTTATTGATTCTGTTTCACATAACCACACTCAATTCTTTCATTGGGAATAATAAAAATAAGCAAAAAGCAGCACAGCAATTTCAAATTCCGATTCACCAATCAGAGTGCAAGACGCGCGACGCGAGAAGCAAAAACGCTGCATTGGGAACTCCCCTTAAGTCGTAACGGATTTTTCAGTTATCAGACATGTAGAAACGAATCGCCATTAAAGTTTTCCATGAATAAAAATAAAAAATGTTATTCCCATATGTAGCCAACTTTATGACGGACACAAATAAATATTTTTTTCAAAATGTGGTTGGACTTTGCTACTTACCCTACTAAATAACGAGATACTTTTCAACGTGTAGACTCATGCTTATAAGTCTCCCTGGATAATTTCAACGATAGAAGCGAATAGAATGTCGCTTCTCGAAATTCTGCGGGCTTCCTCTATGTAGAATTTTCTAAATGTTATTATTTCAGCCCGTCTTGACTCGCGAACTGCTATAAACAAAAGGCGGGACAGCTCCGAACAAATGAAGAGGAAGGAGAAGAAGCAGTAAATGAGTTGGAACAAAAGCACAGCGGATGGAGTGAGCAACGTGCACTTGATAAACACCACCATTACATTTGCATCTGAATCGCATAGTACATGTGTTTTTAAAACGAGATACAAACGACGTTGGTATTCATTTAATTTTCGTTCATTACTTCAACGGTTCCTAACGGAATCGTATTCACTAAGGGAATGTGTTCTCATGGAAGATAAAGCCGAATAAACAAAATTGCATTTATATACTCATATTCTGATTTCATCATTATATTTGACGGATTTGCTATGTAATAATATTGACATATTCAATTTTTTATTATCTAATGAACAAATTGCCGAAAGAAACAGCAATTTATTTCTGGATATCTGAATATTTCAAATAAATCCAATTAGAATATTCATAATATACAGGGTTATTCAAATTCGACGCTCATCATTGGAATCTCTAGAACAAAGAGATACAATGAACTTCAAATTTGCGGAATTTTATGGTCATTATTATGGTGCAATGATGACCATAAAATTCCGCAACTTTGCCCCAATTCAAAGTTCCTTGTACTCCGGCATTTTGATAGGAAATGCGATTTCTCTAGCTGATTTTTCGAATAAAAACATTCGAAAATATATACAATATACACGCAAAAAAACTGTAGCGATTACTAGAATCGAAGTTATTTTTTACTGGTTTCTACAGTTGATATATGGACAGAAATCATTTCTACTGAACACTACTATTGAATCAAAGTGAATTGAGTCAACCTACTGATCACGTAATATTATTATAGTCAACTTCATTAGGAACACCGGTGATAGGTAACTGCTTCCTTGTATCAAATATTGTATTTAACCGATGAGCACTTGTATAGTTTTTATTTTTTATTCAGTGAAATGAACTTCATATGATCTTCCTTGTATTAAATATTGCTATTGATCAATGAGCACTGATAGTTTTTATTTTGTATCTAGTGAAAGATATATGATAGATTGAAATGTATACCTACTATATACATGACAAGAAGTGACAATTCGAATTCACATATTTATTACCGGTTGTGGAATACTCTCAACCGATTTATTGTAATTCCTTCTTCTATACTCATTGATGGTATTCATGATCATAGAACAAGAAGCAAAAATTGAGAAGTATCAGGAAATTTTCACTAGCCGGAACTGTGATTCATCATATGGATATTTCTTAGCGTGTACCCGATCGGCATCAGAATTATCTTAGGAATACAATATTTGACATTTATTGAAATTGTCATTTGTGTCAATCGTCAAAGTTTTAAATCGATGTCTTATTAGTACCAAATATCTTATAACGCTAGATCCGGCATCATGTTGTATTTATTTGGTATCAGAGGGGTCTGCAAAAAAGTAGGTACTATGTTTACGTAGTACAACATATTTGTATGGTCAAAAATTCAAATGACCAATCAATGGCTGAGTAATTTCAACACCCACGGACCAACAAAACACTAGACCCGGTATACAGGATCTAGCGTAAGCATATTAAATTTATGCTTAGTACGTTAGACCCTCGGTTAGACCCCCCTCACCGGACCTACCAAACATATAACCTATAGATGTCCTATCTAGCGTAACCATATAATCTAAGAATATATCAATCAATAATTTGGGACACATTGTATGAACTATATGATATCAAATGGGTGGCCATTAGATAATCTCCAATAAATGCATTTTGAACCCATCCACTATCGTCCAATGAACGTACACATCGAACATTTCTTGATAAGAAACATAAATATACATTGGTTGTCCGAAGTGAATACCCTTCTTGTGTCCGAACATGTGTAGTATGTAAAGCTTGTTGGCAAATGTTAAGGAATCACTGTCTCTTGTAATTTCCCCTTCTTGTGAAAATCACTACCTAAAAAAGACTGAGGAAAATCCTTCGCCATTTCATGAAAATAATCCTTCACCAAAATATTAAAGTATCTCTTGAAAAATTAGCTAAATTAACTACTCAATAGGGGTGGGCGAAATTATCGTCTTCAAAGTATTTGGGAAGGGACATTGTGCAGGTCTCTGAAGTGACCACGAAGGGGTGTGAAGACTCAACTTGGCGGGTTAATCTCGAAGAGACTGCTAATATAGGAACGATTGTTGATATTTCAGTAGAGCATCGCCCATGAAAATATCTATAAAATAGAGATAAATCGCCAACTTTTCTACGGTGTTCCAGAGAAGTGAGCGAGTTTGTAAGCGAGGCATCACCAACGAGCCGAAATGCCCTTTCTTGGACAGAATCCAATAGTTTCAGGATATATGTTTAGGTGCCGCACTCCAAATATGGGAACAGTATTCCAGGACAGGTCGGATCTGTGCCTTATAGATCATAAGCAGCTGACTGGGAGTGAAAAAGCTCTTGGCTCGAAACAGAAAACCAAGTTTTTGGGATGCATTTTTCGCAATGGACCTCACGTGATTTTCCCAAGAAAGGCTAATGCTGATAGTAACGCCAAGCATCGAAATGGATGACTTCAATGGTATGGTACTCCTGACTGAATTATGTTGGCACAGTGAGATCTGCTTTTCTAGAGAAAATACATATCTGTGTTTTGTTTGCATTGAATTCTTCCAGGTAATTAGATCCCTACACGAGAATTGTTGCTAAATCCATATTTATTTGGTTAACATTTTTCCCTCGTACATTTCTGGTTTGACGGGCCAATATAAGGAGCCCTGGAAGAGAAAGCGGTATGGAGGGTACTATCATCCGCGAAGCTGTGTATAGGACATTTATGAGTAGAGTATCAGATGAAGCTGCCATAAATGTGAGACGTAAGCGAGCAGGTCACCATTTGATCTCTGATGACGAATGCCATATTGCCTATCGTTGACAATTCCTGAGTTTTCCAAATATTTCATGATATCACAATATAATAAATTACCTGAGAAAATCTAGAAGGGATAACGTTTCCCTAAAGTTATCTTATAACAGGGTATTTCTCGAATACCTGTAGAAAATTCAGCAGCATATTGGTGACGTCAAAATGGAAAGAAAAGTTCCTTTAAACATATGTCCGCGATTTTTTCTTTTATGAGATACAGAATATCACAGTTGAATTCTCATTTTCGATTTTTTGTGAATGAATTTCAAAATAATTGTTATATTTGATTGAAGTTTATTGATATCTGGAATCTCTTTATAGTGGGGGTGGCGCCACCTAAACATTTAGTCAACGTTGACACTCTCCATATCAGAAAGTCAGAAGGAAAGAATGCGGACACATTATATTTAGAGGAATTCTTCTTCTTATTTCAACATCAGAAACAACCCTGTGTATATTATATACCATTAATTACCGATAAACAAGATTGAAATATATATTTTCCACTCACCTTTAGTCTGGACTGAATGTCTAAAGCAGGAGAGAGTCTTCACAAACTCAAATGGCTTCGAGTAGAATGAATAATTCGAGCGCTTCAAGACGATATCTCAAATCTGGAACAAAGTAGGGAAAATTCTTATGAAGCCTGCTTTAAATTCTGAACATTGGCGTAGCAATCAAGATATATGACAGCCGTTGTGTGAACCTACACTATGTAGAACATTGATAGACGAGTGTTCCTCATGTAAAGTCCCTCCTTTCTTGTAGTGTACCGTAGCAATGAAGAGGAGTATGGCAAAAACTATGATAAACGGCTAACTGCAGCTTTATTTAACAAAAATCAACGAATAAGGTCTATTTCCGAAGAGTTCCTTTCATTTCATCAAATAAGTGACATTCTAATACGACTCAGGTTTCACAACTCAAGGTTATGCCGATGACCTGGTGTCATTATCTGGGGCAGACATGATGAAATAATTTACAATCACATGCAAGTAGCCATAAACAGAGTCAGAAGCTGATGTATGTAGGAGAAACTCAATGTCAACCCTATCAAAACAGTCCTAGTTCCATTTTCCAGGAAATTGAAGCATAAACTCACAGCCTTTATTCTGAATGGAACTTAGCTCACATTTTCCGAAGAAGAGCGTTATTGTCGACCAAGAACTGACATGATTGAACAGCCATATCAACCTCATCATTCCCAAAGCAATAGCGGTATGCTTGACATGTCGCAGAGTCTTTGGTAAGACACGGTGTCTGGAAACAAAAGAGATCTACTCCAACCATCTTTCAAGCAGAAATACATGCTACAGGGATAAGTGACCAGGAGTGGCTCAAAATGGCTCAGATAATCAAGCAGCACTGAAAGCTCTGAAGTCATACACTAAGGACTGAAAACTAACCCTGAGACAAATGTCAGAAAATAACCAGATTTCTTTGATGTGGGTGTCAGGCAACAAAGGAGTTAGAGCCAAGGAGGAAGCAAAGTGCCTTGCCAAATAAGAGGCCCGTTCTGTTGACTTGAAATAGGAGTTTAGACGCTGGGAAACAGATGAAGAGAAATATCACTGGAATATAACGCCAGGATGAGTCGTGAATAAGACAAGCAAAAAAGCTGTTAAGCCTATCGTGAAGGAAACCTGAACAGCTTCTCGAGTTGAAAAAGAAAGACTTGAAACTATAGTAACGGGACTTATCACTGGATACTGCGCTGTGAGGTATCATCTCGAAAAGATGGGCAGATCACAGAACTCCGAGAACTCCGCTGAAATAGCAAAACATTTGCTTTGCGAATATCTAGCGCTTTTCTACAAAAGATTTGAAGGTTGAGGTCCTTGTTAGGCTGCATAGCCATCACTACCCCCTCTACCATTTGATCTAATGTGAGCAATAACAAACTTGCCAAATTCTTCACAACAAGAAAAAAAGTTATGTACAACACACCTCAATTTATTGAATGTTACTCATTTTTTTGGAAACCTGTAATTTAAATGGTTCTCAAGATGCAACCGATGTTCTTTCTTGGTTATTATATGAATTCTATAATGAAAAAAATGTTGTATTTCATGTTATTCTCCAATGAACCAGTGACAGTGCATCATTATCAGCGCCAGAACCTGTGATTTGTAGTTTAGAGAATAATAATAGGTATTCGGGTTTGAGCATTCTCAATCAATTGGCCACGGGAATCTGTTTTCATAATAATTTTGTTCCTGTATACATCAAAGATATATTATCACCATACCTATATTGGATGAGCTGGATGTTGGTTTTTCTATCATTTCAAAGATTACGGATATTACAATGGGTCTATAGTTTATAGGATTGATCTTCTTGGATTTTTTTATGATGTGGTTGACTTCCATCTGTCTTTGAGGGAAATTATATGAGATAGTGAAAAACCTGCACATAATTGTATTAATTCTGTTAGCACAGATGGTATGAGAAATAAATGGAAGACTTTCCAATCTGATAAGATGTTACATGTATATACCAGCTTTGAATTTTCAAAAATAACTGAAAGTTAATGGTATATTGATTGACAGCTAGTACGGTTAATTTCTGTGTATTCAATGAATTAATAAGCAATCAATCCAACACAAAAAATAAGGTTGTTCAAGAGAATCAAGCTGTGATATGCAGGTGAGTATTAAACTCGTTTTGACAGATTAATATTATTAGCAACAAGCAACAAGGTATCAATGAAAACGAGCAAAATTTGTTAGTTTATAACCGAATAATTAGCTAGGATTACGTATTATCAGATAATTAGTAATTTAGTAATTTTGACGCGGTTCAAGTTCCTATGCGGAATCAATTACATATTTGACATATGGTACAAACTCGAGTACGAAGATAAGACAAAAATAGTCCATTTCAGTGAACAGTGAAATAATGTTTTCAAAATACACGGGAGAAATGGATTTTTATTTTTCAGACTTTCATGGTGGAATTCATGTGAAAAAATGTGAAAAAGATAGCAGATAAGAGACATATCGGAATACAGGGAGATGAGTACTATTCAACTTTATTTAAAACAAGATCGTTTTTTGCAAAAATGAAGTGGATGGAACTGGTATAACGAAACATTACACTGAAAATCAAAGCGACGCAAATCATGGCAAATTTGAAATATAAGAAAATTCCTCCAACACTCTCGCTATAGCGCAAAGAAAAGAAAACAGGCCAATTCGGTTTTCCCTATATGTTCAGAAAAAGGCTCGAGATATTTCTGTTTTCATTGTTCACTTGAATATAAAATTTTCACTAATTTCACTTTATTTTCGAGATGCTAGTATAGTGCGACATATAGAATAGTGGAATAATCCAAAGCTTTTATGATACACCACTGTGTTTGAATGAGGTGGAAAAGTAGAGAGAGAACTCCTGAACAGAAATGGTCGGACAAAGATGGCTTCTTTTTGTATAATGACATTTTCATATTAATGGAATAAGCGAAATGGTGAAACTTACGTAATTCCTTAGATTCGGTGTGCGTCCCTATTTTGAACTCATTGTGAGTTTATTCTAAATAACTGATATCGATGAAGACTGGTGGTATTGGTATATAATCATCCCGACTAGCTAATAATACGATATTGACGTTTTTTATAGGTTATTGAAAATTTCAGTTCCAATATTCGAGATTTTGACATTGAAAAATCCCAAAACAAAAAAGGTGATAAACTGTGACATCTATGTGAAAGGTGTCGAATGAACAACTGTACCTAATGGGATATGAAGAATAAAAAAATGAACAATGATAGATGAAAGATGAAAATGTTCTGTCACATGAACAAGATTTGTCTCTGGAGAGTTTCCTTCTTCTGCCGCATGGTGTCGCCACTTCCAACTGTCTCTTGGAACGCGGCTCAGTATGGTCAAATAGACGCGACGAAAATGCATTTGGACAGGCACCGCTTCGAGTGGAGATCTCACGGTCTCTACTTGGTTAACTACCTTGCACTGATGAGGGCCAATGAGCCCGAAACTGATCTGTAGGTTGTTGAGAGTGTCTGTATCGATGTGAATTTGTCACGTCTTAGGAAGGAAGAAACATTTGCGATCTGCATTCACAGTGTGAATCGTTTCATGGACTACGAGCAGATCTAATTTAATGTTCTGCGTGGTATCTGCCAGGAACAAAAATGTTGGGTCTTGTTTTCGATGACTAACTTCAATGGAGGACACAATCATATTGACAACTTATGTAATAAATTCAGAAAAGCCTGTTATTCTCTTAGTTTTCGCTCCAACCATTCTAGTCAAAGTGTTTTATTGACTGTCTATTACGCAAACTTCAATTCACATCTTAGATATGGCATCCTGAACTGGGGCTGGGGCACATCTTTTACCGTTTTTCGTTTGTTTTGTATATAAAAGAATGCTATTAGGATCATTGCTAAGTTGAGCTATAGAGATTCTTGTAGACAAACTTTTCAGAATTTGAACATTTTAATGCTAGCAGGAGTATACATAATGGAAGCTTGCACAAATATCTATCGAAATAGAAATACATTATCTGCTATCATAATCATCATACCTGGAATGCCCACTTATTATTACCTAGTCTACATCGCACTGCTCTTTATCAAAGAAGTGTTGAGTTTCGGGGCTTCAAACTCTTCAATAAACTCCCTGATAACATAAGAAATTCTGAAAATGTACATATCTGTCAATCAAGACTGAAGCAACTTCTTCTGTCAAAGAACTGCTACAGTATAGATGAGTTTTGTCTGTAATCCAATACTATATTTGTGTATGATTGGAATTGACGAAGTTGGTTTTGAAATCTGAAAAAGGGGTATTTTCATGAAAATGTGTAGAGTTAGCCATAGGGAAGTATCTTAGTTTTAGTTAGAGAATAAAATTCAACATCTGTTCTCGTGATGAAATAGATACATTTGAAATAACGAAGTTACAATCATTCGGAAGTAGCAATGATTCAGTGTTAATTTTTGACCACCCTGTGTACTTCAGTCAATTCTCCATATTTGTGATATGAAAGTTGATCCATTACTTATCTCCAAATTGAATTTGATGAAAAAAAGTTCAACAACCATTGACAATTGAATCCTCAAAAAGATTACTAAGTACTATCATTTTCACAAAATTCAAAATATCTTGAGAACTTCAACGTTTGAGTATGATGAACATTCATAAGAGTTACCTTTATGTTCATCGTAGAATCCGGAAAAGAAAAAATATATAGGGCATCCCGTTCAAAAAAACACAACTTTGATACATTTAGTGTTTTTGAGATACCCTGTATATCATGACAAAATTTTTAAAATGTACCCCTATACGTCCCAAATTCGGAACATTCGAAAAATCGAACGGCTTAGTCACAATTTTCCGTGTCTTTTGACGTGAATAACCCTGAATGGGAAGGATTCATTCATTATTATTTTATGTGCTATGCATTTGTTTATGTTTTATTTATATACACATTTTCAATTTCACAACTTTGTGACATCTATTTTATTAACGTTTCATTTTTTCAATATTGTACATTGACGTTTTCCTCTATTTCTCTTGTACTTCTGCTCCTGTGGTTTTACAGATCAACCTGAGTAACTAAAGAGATTATTATTCATGGAATTGAATTAAATCAATTCCAGGCACGACTCTGCGGCCTCCGAAACCACGCAGAGTCGAGTTGGAGACAAACCAGTTACCACTCCCCACGCCGTGAGGTAAGTGATCACTGAGACCGAATATCGTATGCCCTGAGTAGACGCAATGATCGCAGAATGACGGCCTTCTGCATTGCCCCTGCTAAAACGTGTTCCTTCTGTCGGCAAGCTGGTATTTTCTGAACTCTGGAGTTCCGAGAGCAGCGTCTGTCTTGTACCACCGAGGGAGCCTATTATCAGGATGACAATTTCAACCGAATGTTCTGGATATAGTCTGCGGAGTTCGAAGAGAAGATCTCCGTTGTCCGTTTTTCCTCCTTTTTCAAAACGATGTTCGGTTCGGCTGGTGCCGAGAATTAAATCTCGAACATCGTTCTGGTTTGATGGTCGAGTAGGACTACGTCAGGCTTTTTGCCTTTGTATCTGCCTGAGGGTGGGGAATGAGAAGTTCCAATGAATTCGACACTTCTCATTCTCCAAAACGGACTCAATATCTCCTGGGGCAAAAGGAAGCAATGGAGCTTCATCAATACCGTACGAGTGCCTCGAATGATGATAAAGCACTCGCAATGCCGCATTATGTCTTTGGATATAAGCCGAAACTGCATACCGTGCATGCTGAAAGCAGGTGCATCAGCGTTTCTGGCGCCCTACGGCAGGCCCTGCACCTTACATCAGGGACCTATATACCCATGACTCGGCTTCGGTAATAAAGGGTATTGAAAACTTAATCCTGGAATGCCATGATGAACCCCTCTGTTTCCGATTTGGGCCCGCCTGACCTCAGAAATGCAAGAGACAGCTCTTTGGATGAACCCCTGTCTTCGATGTTGTTGAAGAAGACAGAATGTAGGGGTTTATCCATGTGAAGCTGCAGAGTTTTTCCAACTTCTGCAGCTTTGATGCGGGCTCTCCTTCGAGCGTGGTCGAGCTCAGTGACTGGATCACGAGTTCTCCGCTAGGAATCGAAAATCGAGAGAGTCCATCGGCTGCTCGGTGTACTGCCTTGAAGAGGAATGCTCCTACTCCTGCATCTTCATGGCACCTGACCATTTGCATGAGGGGATCCGAACTCCTGATGACTTTGCAGGCACTATCCAGAACCATTCTGTTATACTGAGATACTCCAAACTCAAGAGACTACGGCCACCCTGATCTCTAAGAGATATAACCGTATAATCCCCTCTTGATGATGACTGGCTCTGTCTGGACTTTCACATTCCCCGATGTTATGGTAAAGCGAGTCCGCCAAAGCGGCATCAGTTGTTTTATGCATCTCACTATCGGATCAGGTACCAAAAGGCACTTGAGCAAGTACATGAGTAACTCGTGCGACGTTGTATCAAATGCCTTTCGATAATCGATCCAGGCCATAGAGAGGTCTCGCTTGTACTGCACGGAGTCCTGCGTTATAGATCTATCTATCAGCAGGTTCTCCTTGCAGCCAGCGACACCCCTCTTCGACCCTCGTTGCTCATATATCCGTTGATAAACCGGGTCTACCACTAGAAGCATACGCATGTACAAGATGCATGTAAACAGCTTGTAGCATGCGTTTAAACAGGTTATTGGTCTGTTATTTTTCGGGTCAGATAAATCTCCTTTGTTGGGGAGAAGCACGATTCGCTCCTCAATGAACCACTCCGGAATTTGCTGTTCTCCATTTGGCCAATAATTGAATATTCTGGCTAAATGGTGGTGGGTAGTGGGTTAATTTTTCCACCAAAAGTTATTGATCCCATCAGGACCTGGAGCAGTTCTTAGAACCCATTAGGGCCCTCTGAACCTCCTCGGTTGCAATCGATTGACGCAGCATTTCGGGCTCAGGCTCTAGGAACCTTTCACTGAAGGCACCGAACTGCGTCAGGGCTGGAGTATCTCTGTTGAATGGAAATGGTTGCCTCACCTCATAGATACCCTTCCAGAAGGTTTCCACCTGATCAACAGTCGGCGGTTCAACACTAGGAGGCGGTTGAAATAAGCGAGAGGGCCTTTCGTGAAGTTTATTTTCTGCCAAACCTCTCGCTCGCCTCTTTAGTGACTGCTTGGCAGCTACTAACATCCGAATCCTCTTCCAGGCAGTGCTTTTTGATGACGATTATCACTGCCAGGTCAAGTGTGTGATGAGTGCGACGTAATGTGGTGGCTATTCGTCGCACTTTTGACGTGAATGGCCTGTTGGCCTCCACCACAGGCAGCAGAATGATGTCATTTTGACGAACTTTTTTCGTCATCGCAGACGTCTATTTGACCTGAAGAATGACGTCATAATGACGGTAGGATGACATGGTAATGTCACCGACGAAAGACGTCAGGTCATGACGTCAATTTGACGTCAACATTGACAATATGATGACGGCCTATCGACGTCATTTTTAAATACTTCTTTGACGTCATATTGACGTCTGTACGTTCCATACCATATAAAAAAGCAGTAGATAAAAACGAATCTGACCTGAAAATCAATATATTGTATTGAAAAGACATCTCAAAGCACCTAGTGAAAGTTGTGAACAATGTATTGAATCAATCTGTGTTACAAACTTATATATAACGTTCAATCATCTTAGTTCAATCGAACAGCCATTTCCTAAGCGATGAGGAAAATATACACTAGGTAGGTACCAAGAAACGAGACTTGACATCAGATCATCACGATGAATCCAAACTGCACAGCACTCATACATCTTCAGCACGACTGTGAAAATGATGAATGAATTCTATAATTATTGCTATAAAATGGCGTCATGACGCGGACTGCCATTTGTTTTGCTGTTTGGCCGTTTCGTCTGTGCCCAGTGGGATCGGCGCAGGCGCAAGTGCCAAGTGACTACGTGACGTGTATCATGTCGGCTTTGGTGTGGGCGAGTAACCTCGGCTCGGTCTATCCGATGACACTGCCGATGATTACCGATCTCTCGGTTAATAATGACAAGAACTCTGTTATTTAGATTAAGAGCACTACCAGTATTTTATCAATAGGAATAGGTACAAGAGTACAAAAATAATCATGCAATTGAAATAAATACTGTAAAAAATAGTAGAATAACGACACAAAATGTCGTCGAAACAACGTCATACCTATGACGTCTGAAATACGTCTAAAAAATAACGTCATAAATGACGACATTTTTAGGGTAGGGACGTCGCGGACCAATAAAAACCAAAATTATACGTCAAAATGACGTCAGCCTGCTGCCATCACACACTGGATACGAAAAGTATGTTGTCTCGCCGACTGGATCTTTGCCTCCATATTTTGTACGCGTCGTTCTGCCCTCTCGACTGGGGAGGCCGATTCTACTTGTCTCTTCGGCTGAGAGGACATTATTATTATAATTATTGTTTGTTTATATATTTGTTTATTTGTAATCCTTCATACTCTTAACATACAATGTATTTTTTATTGGATAGTTTATTTTTCTTTCCAACTACCAAATAACACTTCATTGGGGAACAATTCGCTCACATTCGTATAACTGGAAGTTATGTCAATATCTCTGTTCATAAACCATCCAAGTATCTCCAACAAAAACTTGGAAAGCCATATAGAATGAGACATTAATTGTATTACTCGTGGGGTCGCATATGTATCTTTCACATGCAGGGGAAAGAAAAGCAATTTTCCTCCAAAATATTAATATTTATGGTGGAGAACGACCGACCCCACATTCCTATTTTCACTTCGGCTGAAACTTACAAGCTTTTTCACTTCAACCGTTTTAAATAACAGCGTACACGCTGGACAAAAAATCAATGGTCGGGACCCTTTTTCATAATCAAATTAAAGAGCTCTTTGAGAATGTTAAAGTAAGAAATGAATAATGTTCATCGCTTGTTATCGAATAGTGAATATTTGTAAATATTGATCTGAATGCAGTCATTGCTCTCTGTATTGTGTGTGTGAATATTTATTTACTACTAATGCAGGAAATCATCTTGATATCAATGAATTAAATAGGGTATGATAGTGATCTCTAATGACATATACTGAGAATGTCTTTGAAATTTGAAACAATGAGTTGCATTTCAATAGTCTGAGTGGATTAATATAGAATGTATTAGTTATATAATACACCACACACTATTTTTCTTGTATTCTCCTCAGAATTATTTTAGGTTATATATTTTCATCAGACCCGTTTCTCCTATGAATAGTTGGTAATCTTCCATGTGCTGTGAGTCCCGCTTTTTTTACCCCCTACTCTCATTCTTCAGGAATCCAATCAAAATGTGCTCTAGAATTGATACCAGTTCTTTGGAAATGACTCAATGTCAATCCTAGCAAAACAGTGCTGGTTCCATTGACCAAGAGGCGAGAGTATGAACTTAGAGCCCTCTGAATGGAATCCAGCTCACATTATCCAAAGTAGTTCAATATTTGGGCGTGATTATCGACCAAAAGCTGCCTATAGCGGCAAGCTGGACATGCCGCAGTCTTTAGCTAGACATGGGGTCTGAAACCATAATTGATCTACTGATGGTCTTACCAAACGATCATCAAACCCATGGTCACTTATGCTTCATTGATATAGTGGCCAGAAATGCAACAAATTTCTGCACAAGTCAAGCTGCAGAAAGTGCAGCGGCTAACTTGTCTGGGAATCACAGGGGCACATTTCAGGCTCTCAAAATCCCTATGTAACACCCCAACCATATTTCAAGCAGAAAGATATGTGCACAGGAGTGCCTCGAAAGGGACACTCGAAGGGCAGAAATCTATATCCTATCAGATAGCCAAGCAGCACTAAATGCTCTGAAGTCATACACTTGTGAGTCTAAGCTGACTTGGGACTGCAACCAATCCCTAAGATAACTGGCAGCGAACAACCAGGTCACTTTGATGTGGGTGTCAGGTCATAAGGGAGTTGAAGGCAACGAGGAAGCAGACTGCCTTGCCAAATATGGGGCAAATACACAATTTCCCGGCCCAGAACCCTTCTGTGGACTGTCCAAGGCCCACTTGAGAAAATAGATTCGACGTTGGGAAGCGAATGAAATGGAATCTCATTGGAATAAAGTGCCAGAACAGGCGAGTGAGCTAGTTGCCCTGTCGCCAAAGAAAGCGGAGGTTATTTATGCACAAAAGATCTGATAGGTCGAGGTGCTTGAGAGGCTGCACAGCCTCAACAACCCTCTATAATTTTAAATCAACTAGCAATTATGAGCAGACAGACCAGACAGACGTATACTGGACATCCTATCGTTGCCAAGCTCGCTAAAGACCTGCCAAACTACAATCTAACAAAATTATTAGAACGGTGAAGTCACCTAGAGAGGTTTTTCTGGGAACTGAAAATGATTAGACACACAAAATGTGTGTTTATTTTATTTTTTACGTATATCTTCAGAAATACTCAGAATTTTGTATTATTTTCGACGGTATTGTTTCACAAATGTCCCCAATGTAATCATCTTCGTATCTCAGTGACCGTGATCCCAATGGTGGCCCTCGAATTTGAATTAGGTACCCAGTAAAGATAGTGAAAGAAGAATTACACCAGCTCACACCATAAGGTGTCCCCTGAGGTCCTGATCGTTTTAGTGTCAGTAAACACCGGCATATTATTCAACACTGTAGGTGTTTTGTGACCTTTCCCACAGGTGTTTTTAAAAATCGAAACCAGTTGCGAATAACACTATTATTAGTGCTGAATTCAGCAGAATGAACACTTTGGTGGTGTTGTTTATGTATTTTCGAAAGTGCGATCCAATCACTGAGCAGGTACGTGCGAATACTTTTCTGGTGTGAAGGAACACCATATCATGAGTGTGTTCATGCGAATCAGTGCTTTTCTTCACCATCTCCGGAGTTTTTTACTAAGTTGGATCACCTATTGAATAAAATTCATGATGTGATGATAAACTAGACTCAGAAGAATCTAGGGACTATTCGGATGATAACGAACTGTTTCGGCTTATTCATACTGATCAGTGGTACTAGGAATTAGACCAATTGATACTGATCTATATCAAAATTATCTGATATATCTATCCCAATATTGAAATCAGGTACGGTAGGAAGAACGTCAGTGCCACCTATTGACACAAGTTCCAACGTTCTAGAATCGAACAGTTGAGCGCATGAAATGAATACAATATTTTTAGTAATTTATATCAAATCAGGTGTTTTCGGGATGCAATACTCAAAGAATGATCATCGACACCAAATTTGATGATTCATACAACGCCTCGATTCCATTGTGATATGACACAGTTTTACTTGGTGTCAATTTTATATGATAACTAATTTATGCGTTTACGTGAATGATAGCATCATTGAGAATATTAGATTTGATGATTTTTTATTTGGGAATCAGTGGTTAACATCACAGAACACTAAATTGTGAAATGTATAATGAAAAAGGACACAACTCTGATATTTAGGTGTTGTATTCGTTGGAGTGTTCTCTAAAAATCTCTTGATTGAAATTACACACTGGTTTTTTTACTGGTGTATACGTTCAAAGTAACGATAAGGTTCTCTGATCCGTGGTAACAATAAGTAAATTATTGTGATGGATCAAAATTCAATTCCCCAGAACTCACTGAGTATAATAAATAATATTCGAATAACTAATATCGATAATTAATGAAGAGGAACGAATCGTTGATGAATTGGATGGAAAGTTTTCCTGTTGTACCCTTCCCTTTATCTTTTAAATAATATACGTCGAGAACAACTATGGCCGCCTTAAAACTAACCTTAATTTATCAATGTCTTCAAGATAACGAAACAATGGAGTGTGTAAAACATCCATTGTGCCTGTTCATACAGCAAAACAACGTACTGTCGTTGAAACGAAACGCTACACAATGACCAAGGCCTTCTATTAAATGTACTTGGGAATTCGAGCGTGCATAGCAGAATACGGAATAGAAAGCTGTTTTCGTAAGATATTTTGGACATAAATTTTCCAATCAATGGTACTGTGTTTAATTCTCCTCAACAAAAATTCGACTCATTGAGAGAAGATGGTATTCGATTTCGGAAAACATCCATAAGAATGAATTCATAGACGCCGACTAAACGGGGGCACTGGAGTCCATGCTCCCTCTAGGAATTATCAAGAGGGCGCAACGTCCTCCCTGAGAATAGGTACACTCAAATCGGACAACCATTGGTAATTTAGCACTCATCATGCGAATTTATTTTTCACTGAACATACCCTTGTATTTTGACCTCAGGAATCAGAATTTGTAAATGAAATCCTGAAAAAGCACAACTTCTAAAGATTATCCATGTCAAAGTTCGAAATTTCACCTTATTTTACTTATAGCCACTGAGTGGTTTTACTATGAGTCAGCTATGACATCCACAGTATATGCGCCCAGAGATTTTCAAAAAGGCCGTTTTTATGTAGCCTAGGTGGTAAAGAAGAAAATAATAAAAAATGCAATTTCTTAGATAAAAAGCATGGATAATCTGGAAAAATGGTGATTTATTCATGACATTATTATCAAATTCGGATTCCTGAGGTCCAAATACATGATGGTGACAAACATTTCCATTGAAAAACAGATCGCATGGTAGTTGCAAAGTTATCCAACCATCTACCATTGTAATAAATTGAACCTGTAATTTTGTATTTTCCAATGATATGATTTCAAGAAATGATCTCTTGTGAGGGACGGTTCACTAATTAAGACTTTCATGTCATCAAATTTCATATGATGGTCGTACTTGTTAACATGATCTGCTAATGCTTATCTTTCAGGGTGCAATCCGCAGTCACTTTTGTGGGATGTTACTATTGCACCAATAGGCGATTGGCGAATCACAAATGAATTAAGCAACAAACGTTTTGAATTCTCAGAACGACATTACGCCGATATATTTCAAACAGATTTGCAGGAGATTACTTGGGATGACCCAGTACCTACCTATGTAATGATTCATGAACAAGAACCAGATTTTGTGCCAAGAATAACCCGGTAAACATTTTTTCCACGAATACATAAATGATACATCAATTTTATGTCATATAAATGATGGTCAACATCATTAATACGTATCTGAAAGACGTATTTTCTGAGGCGATAAGTCCCAACTTTCAGCGTTGTATATACGTCAGATAAAAACCGTCTTATTTGCATCTTCAGAATGATGTAACGTAACGAATGTTCAAGAAACATATTCAAATATACGTCACTAAATGGATGCAAATCTTATGTTTTGAATAAAATGGTATTTTTTGAGGCGATAAGTCCCAACTTTCAGCGTTGTATATACGTCAGATAAAAACCGCCTTATTTGCATCTTCAGAATGATATAACGTAACGAATGTTCAACTTACATATTCAAATATACGTCATAAAATAGATGCAACTCTTGTAATTTGAATAAAATGGTTTTTTTTCAGGCGATAAGTCCCAACTTTCAGCGTTGTATATACGTCAAATAGAAACCGTCTTATTTGCATCTTCAGAATAATGTAACGTAACGAATGTTTAACATACATATTCAAATATACGTCATAAAATAGATGCAAATCTTATGTTTTGTATAAAATGGTCTTTTTTGAGGCGATAATTCCAAATTTTCCGCGATTCACATACGTCGGTTCAAAAATGTCATATTTGCATCTTCAAAGTGATATATTATAATGAATGTTCAGAACACATAATTATAATTACGTCAAAAAATGGATTGAAAAATTTCGTCCCAAATAAAATGGTAGTATATAATCGATCATAATATTTATTTCATAATGGGTAACTCTAGAAACTATAAAGATACTCAATGATAAAGTCAAAATTATAGAAGTGAATAAATAAAAATTCAAAACCTACCTATAAATAATAACAAAAAATAATAGAACCTCAATCTATCTTTCTAGTAGGTATGTACAATACATTGATATTTTCACAGAACAAAACATATGTTTTATACTAAGTACCTACCCAAAAAAATATTAAGATACTAATTAACGAAAACTCAAGATTTCAGAATAAAAATTAAATGAAATTTATACCAACAGCTGCAATATTTTTCAATTTCTTCAAGCCGGGCAACCATTCCGTTATTCTGGTTTTTTGTGGCCACTTAGTAGGTAATAGTCATTTTTCAAATCTGAAAATAAAGTCGAGTATGTATGTATATGTTTTCAAATTCTTAGGTTGGGTTAGGTTCTACAGAAATAATATACTATAAAATGAAAAATTCATTGATTTGCTTTGAAAGTTTTCAAATTTTTTCGACTCAGTATTATAGTATGAACTTATCTTTCTCAACTTCTGAAATCAATGTAATTTCTCAAACATTTGGAAGTGAATAATGAAGGTCAAGTGAATTGTCAAAAAAAGCATTTTCGTCACATTCATAAATTCTGAATTTTTTTGAAGAAAAAGTTGAGAACTCATGCTACTTTGAATTAACAAATAATCTGAGAAAATTTAAATGTACCTATTCATACTGGAACTGATGGATTCAATCAAGAAAATAAACTTACCATTTTGAAGTGTCAGTTATGAAGATATCATTGTTTTGTTGGCCTTGTTTTCTATCTAGCGCAAATTATATTTTTAGAAGGTTCTTGATCAGATTCAATTTCATCGATACATATTCCTCGACCCTCCTGCCCGACTCTATTACCTGTTATTGAGTGTAACTGCTGAAATTAAATAACATATACAAGATAAATGATACAAACAATATTTCAGATGCATCGAGAAAATATGAACCTTGATAGCAATATTCTATTGCCTACAATTATTGAGAATATATTTTATTCAAATTATTGGGAAAAGTTTCAACTTACCACACAAGTCTTTATTATTTTTCTCAAGGAATCAACTGGGCCCAAGAACTCTTCTTCCCTCTGACTGAAGGCAAGTCTTCATTTCCACTCAGTATATCCAAAACTTGTCCAGCCAACTTTATTTTCTTTGAGGCCCTGGTGAAGTCATCTAAAAAATAGTGATATTTTTCATATACTTCTATAAATACCTTGATGATTTATAATTCCCAAATTATTCATCATTCAAAAAAATGTATTGACTATTTTTTCATATAATCTGACCTAATTAGGGCTTTTTGTTTAGGGCTTTGAAAAAATGATACCAGTCATGATTACATCAGGTAACTTCAAATAAAAAACGAACCACCCTGAGTTTTGTTGATACATAGAAAATTGAGGTCAGATTCATAAAAAAATTTCTCAAGAGAAGTTTTCGAATGACAAATATATGTTGATGATAACAAAATCATTGGGGTTGACACCTCATTCAGATTTATATCCACTGATTAGAATATGGAAAGATTAATCTCCACATGAATAGATCAGTCTCACCTTCCTCATAAACAGTTGTAGCTACACTATAATATATCTTACAATTTGCTGCAAAAAGGAATCACTTCTTCTGGGTGATCTTGAAAAATGTTATTGATTTAGTGGTGGTCAGGCACTAAACTCAATTTATTTTTTCTTGAGGGTTGGCCAATTTTCATGGATTGTAGGCACTCCATATCAGCATCTGAAAAAAATATATTGCCACACAAACCATTTTCTGAATACTAGCAAGTAGTGCACCTAGGGGGCTACCATCCCAAGATGGCCGCCATGGGGCAATGACGTCATCCAAGATGGCCGCCATGAGGCAGCTGTCAAATGTCATGTCATCTGTCAAATGTCAACTGTCAAATGTCAACTGTCAAATGTCAACTGTCATCTGTCAACTGTCATATGTCATCTGTCATTTCAACTGTCAAATATTCCATGTCATCTGTCAATCAGAATGTGTTCTATGCCTATTACGTCAGAGAGTGGGCTTGGGAATGCGACGCGTCATAGACCAATCAGAAGCCGTCATAGCCCCACCCACTTTTTTGGCGCGAAATTCAAGTTATTTTTGAGGTTATGTATTCTGCTTGCAACATGGGATAGGATATCGACCCCTCGGCCCCCTCAGGTGCCCCCTTGGCCCCCCTCAGGTCTTCGCTGTACCCCCTTAGCCCCCTTAGGTTTTTGCTATACCCCCTTGACCCCCCATAAGACTGCGCCCCCTTAGCGCTCCGCATCCGGAAACATTTCATGACGTCATATTTTATTTAAAAAAATCCTTCTATCGGCGGGATTTGAACTCCAGACCACCGGATTACGAGTCCGATGCGTTCCCACAGAGCTACGACCACTATATAATTTAATTGCAGTCAATGTCGATGCAACGTTATCGCTCAGCGTGACGTAGTCGAGCAGATCCGTCCCAAAGATAAGAGACCACGCGTCTCTACATTTCGTCCGATGAATCGACAATGAATGAGGTCTTTGATAAGATTGCAGGTGGCCAATGATGATATCATGAATCACGATCATAATTATTCATGATGATGTCATGCTTATCTCAGCATTTTATTCAATATATTGATGAACAGGTCATTCATAAGTTTACACGTGGCCGGCGAATCATGATTTTATTTATTCACAGATAGCGATTTTGTTGACCTTGAATGAGCATTCTTATTACAGCTCGATATGCAACTATGCACTTCTCGGTGCAAAACACATTCATCAATGACTCTATTGTTCTAATCAGCTATAAAACCAATTTCATATCGGGTGGAGCTTCAGTTTGCCTTCGATCATCAACGGTGAATCATCGTGGGTGTGTAGTTCGACAATTATTTTTTTTGTGGGTGTATATTCCAATAATCTAAGGTGAGTTTTATTTATTTATTTTTCTTGATCTCTATCACCATGCAACTTGAGTTTCGAAATAGGGTATTCAATCAGATGTTCTGAAATAGGGTATATCCATAGTATTTTTCTTTAATGTTTCGACAGTTTTGTTGTATATCTGATTTTTTTTTGTTCTTGGTTGTTTTGATAGATGGATCTTTCAGCAATAAACGCTACCACCCGAGTATCTTTATTCAAGCCGACAGTGCCTCTCCATAGCCTTCCTTTGAATGAGCCACAATTGATTAAAGATATTAGGGTGGCTCAAACAAGATACGGAGAAACAATTGTGGTTGAATTGGAGGAGAAGACAGTATTCCTACCGAAGAGAGCGGTTGAAGCAGTGAAGCTGCAAATCCCCCTCTTCACCCCTGACGACTACTCTCTCATTTTCAAAGGGTTGGCAGGACTGTCCTCCAACTTTGAAATTGTGAAGAAATAATCAAATGTGAGTAATCTGCTTAATGTCTAGAATGAATTTCCTCAACTCCTTTGAAGTGTGCATACATTTAACAAAACTCAACTTCTTTCAGAAACCAACAGTGCCCCTCCACAACCCTCCAGTCAACCGGTCACAAGAGAACGGCGGAGACTTCCATCATAGTTTTAAGATTTTGGTGAGTGGAACGTTTCTTTTTATTTGTGAAAACAATGGAAAATGCTAACGAGATTGGTCTTGTGAGTGATGAAATTATTAGGAAATTCAAGGAACTAGAAACAAAAAAATTATCAATCAATGAAAAGAGCTTTTGGATCAAGACAATCAATAAACATATTCAAATTTGTAATAAAGCAATTCGTGAGGCTGATTTGACATCAGGAATTCTTAGAAAACTCCAAACAAACGTGGGACATTTGAAAAGATTTTACGCTCTAATTAGAAATACGAAACATATTGGATCCGGTCTCACGAGTCCTAGGAGAAACCGGATAGCATGGAGGGATGTCCAATCGGTTTTTGCAAGCCGAATAAGGACGGGTATCATCATTAATATTTCTCACAAGGACGTAGCACAATTTCTGACCGATGCTTGTCATATTTTCAAAATTAAGATCAAAAATTGTCTCAATAATTTTCAATTAATCAAGGCCAATACCAACTTTTGTGGAGAATTCATAAAAAAATCTAAAGATGGTGACATAATCGAATTCAAATATTTCAACACAAAAAATGCTTCAATAGATATAGGAACGGATTTAGACCTTTGGTTCCAAGATAATGTTACTGATGTCATTTCAAATAAGCTTTCGGAATTTCAAGAAAAAGATAGTGGCTGGGCCTTACATCGCATCATTTCTTTGGAAGTAAACATAAATAAATTAGAAATTGGAAATGGATCCTCATACATTGGTCTGCCTGTCCAAATTTCAAAAAAGCAAGCTTGTATTAATGTTAAAAACACTGATGAAGCCTGCTTCTTTTGGAGCGTGGTCAGTGCCTTATACCCTCCAACGAATCATCATGTAGATAGGCCCAGCTCGTACCCTCATTACAACCAAGTTCTCAATACCACAGGCTTGGAAACTCCCCTAATGTTTAATCAAATTGGTAGGTTTGAAAAGTTGAATGATATTTCGGTGAACGTTTATGGTTTGGAACTGATCCAGGCAAACGGTAGAGAGTATTTTGAAGTAGTACCCGTAAGACTCACAAAACACAAGTTAGATAGACATGTCAATTTGCTCTTAGTTCAAAGTGAATATTTTCCAAAACCCAACGATTATGAAGCTCTACCTGAGGATGATGATGATGTAAAAATTCGGTATCATTATTGTTGGATAAAGGACATGTCAAGACTTCTTTCGGCCCAAATTAATAAACATAAGGTGAAAAAATATTTTTGTGATAGATGTTTGAATTATTTCTCCAATGAGTCGAAATTGAATGATCATAGTGCTGTGTGTGAAAACATCAACGATTGCAAAATTTCTTTTCCTGATTATGATTTTGTCGAGTTCAAAAATTCCATTTATAAGCAAAAAGCTGAATTTATCATATATGCTGACTTTGAATCTGAATTGCAGCACTATGATCACGAAATTTCTTCGAAAACAAAAAAATATCAGAAACACAATGCTTTCAGTGCAGGGTACTACTTTAAATGCTCCTACGATGACAACTTATCATATTTTAAGAGTCATCGAGGACCTGAATGCATGGATTGGTTCGCATCGGAAATGACAGAGGTCGCAAAATTTGTAAAGTCCAAGATCAAGACAATCATTCCCCTGACTGATTTCCCTGAAAAGGTCGGTGTAACAACTTGTCACATTTGTGAAAAGACATTCAAGGCTGGCGAAACAATCGTCAAAGACCACTGTCACTTCACGGGTCAGTTCAGGGGGTGGGCACACAATGCCTGTAACTTGAACTATCAAAAGTCTTTTGTAATACCTATAGTTTTCCACAACTTGAGTGGTTATGACTCTCATTTTCTCATTAGAGACATTACCAAACGTGGGAGGGTGAGCGTACTTCCTATAAATGTGGGAAAATACATTTCTTTTACGCAACACGATAAGGAATCTGGAATCAAATTTAGATTTATAGATTCATTAAGATTTTTAGGCGCCAGTCTTGATGAGCTGGCATCAAATTTAAATAAAGACGATTTTCGAAATTTGAAAAAAGAATTCATCACTTTAAGTGATAGTAAATTCGAGTTGCTCACAAAGAAAGGTGTCTTTCCATATGACTACATCAATAATGTAGATAAACTGAATGAAACTGAATTACCATCCATCGAGCATTTTTACAACAAGTTGAATGATGAAAATATTGATGAGGAAAAGTACGCTCATGCTCTTAACGTATGGCAACAATTCAATATCAAGACTCTAGGTCAATATAGCGATCTTTATATGAAGACAGATATCCTTCTGCTGGCAGACGTCATGGAAAATTTTAGAGAAGCTGCTTTGAAAACATACGGCTTAGATCCCGCATGGTATTACACCCTTCCTGGCTATACGTGGGATTGTATGTTGAAATTCACGAAATGTAAATTACAAATTTTGAAAGACGTTGATATGCTTATGTTCATTGAAAAGGCTATAAGAGGCGGCATTTCAGTTTGCAGCAACAGGTATTCCGAGGCTAATCATAAATATGTGCCAACATACGATCCTACGAAACCTTCAAAACATCTTCTCTATTTGGATGTCAACAATCTGTATGGATGGGCAATGTCTAGGCCCCTTCCTTTTGGAGGGTTTGAATGGACAGATACCAACATAGATGTTACATCTATTCCTGACGATGCACCAGAAGGGTATATCCTACAAGTTGACCTAGAGTACCCCGAACATCTGCACGATCTACATAAAGATTTCCCGTTCTGTTCAGAACACCGTAAACCTCCTGGCTCAAAATTGGCAAAATTAATGACAACATTACATCATAAGCAGCAATACATATTGCATTACGTAAATTTGAAACAAGCTATAGCCAATGGTTTGAAATTAACTAAAATCCACAAAGTGGTAAAATTCAAACAGTCGGCATGGTTGCAGCCCTACATTGATCTCAACACTAGATTGAGAACTGCAGCCACCAATACTTTTGAAAAAAATTTGTACAAGCTTATGAACAATGCGGTGTTTGGTAAGACCATGGAAAACATCCGCAAACATCGCATTGTTAAATTATGTAGATCGTGGGAGGGGCGGTACGGGGCAAGGAATTTGATTGCAAGTTCTAAATTCCGTAATCGGACAATATTGAGTGATGACTTGGTAGCTATCGAGCTGGGCAAGTCCAAAATAGTCTTCAACAAGCCCCTCTATGTTGGAATGGCTATTCTGGACTTATCCAAGACTCGTATGTACAACTTCCATTATGATTTCATGCTACCTACGATGGGTGTGGAAAATTGTAAGTTACTGTACACAGATACTGATAGCTTCATTTACGAACTTGGTTGTGATGATGTGTACGCGGAACTTATAAAAACCAATCTGAATGAATTCGATACTTCCGACTATCCTTCAGACAATATTTTTGGAATTCCGCAAGTGAATAAAAAAGTAATTGGAAAAATGAAGGATGAAGCAAATTCGAAAATTATTACGCACTTTGTAGGCTTACGTTCAAAAATGTATGCCTACAAGGTGCAGGGGGGTAAAGTAACCAAAAAATCTAAAGGGATCAAGCATAATGTAGTCAAGAATAAGATAACTTTTGATGATTATGTAACATGTCTTAAGGAATCAAAGGAACAAATCGTTACCCAACGAACAATCCGTTCCTATGCTCATGAAGTATTCAGCATCGAACAGACAAAAATTGCGCTGAGTCCTTATGACAGTAAAAGACATTTACTACCAAAT
Organism: Chrysomela aeneicollis; assembly: GCA_029955515.1. Taxonomy (NCBI): domain Eukaryota; kingdom Metazoa; phylum Arthropoda; class Insecta; order Coleoptera; family Chrysomelidae; genus Chrysomela; species Chrysomela aeneicollis. The sequence continues at coordinate 4,533,800 of JARUHQ010000025.1, forward strand.
TCGCATGATACCCTTCCTTTTGGACATTTCTCCATCACCCAAACTCCCATGGTGTCAGATCCGCCTGACGAAGAATTTTCGGAATGAATATCATTCTCTATTGTTTTTATGAATGAAAATGAAATATACTCCACTCTGTAAATATATATATATATATACTCATCCAATTATTGTATAACTCTTAGTTTTGAAGTAACATTGTTATATCTATATTTTTTTTATGTTTTTATATCTGTATAGCTGATGCTTGTATATAATATACATATATTATACCCCTCTACTCAAGTTTTACATGAATATATTTTCATCTTTTTTTATATCTATATATCTGATGTTTGTTGAACATGTATCTCTTTCATTGAATAAAACACTGTGAAATATATATCTTTGTCCTTTATTCAAAATATTTTAGAGCATTGCTTTTATAGAAAAACAAATATTCTCTCAATGCATTACCTAATAAGCTACAATTAGACATCTCACAAAATGCATACAAAACATCTAAACGACTATTTTCATTATCATGGAAACTAGATCTAATTAAATCTACAATATTATTAAAATAAGCACTAAAGTTCATGTCCTCCAGCATGGCCACCCGATGAATCACCACACCTCGATGAACTTCGAGGATTTGGTTGGCATCTTTATCGTCGATGTAGAAGTCAACACCAAATTTGCTCACCATTAGAAATTTCACTTCGCCGTACACCATCTGTGTAACTTTACAGTAATTTCCACATGGAAACGTGACGGCTTCACACTCTTGGCTAGTTGGTGCATTGAAAAATTTTTCCAATTGATTTTGCAGCAAATCGGTGAATACAGCCCACTCCATTAATCCAAAAGATATTCTGTATGATGAACATGTTAAAATGACAGCTGGACTGAACGATCTGGCAGGGCTTAAACCAACCCCAATATTGAAACACCCTGACGAGAATGATGTGTGGAGTAGGTAATACATCTCATCTTTGGCTGCATTCTCGAACATTTCCAACAGCTCGTCTAATTCTCCATCAGATTCTTCATTGAATGATGCTGCTGGTGGTGATGGTGGTGGTGGTGTCATCTCGACGTCACTTACATCTGACATACTAGCGTAACCACTATCTTGACTCGACATTGCTGGATACAAACTCGACTGAGACTGAAATCAACTTCATGCAGATATTTATATCCCCCTCCTTTCCCAGACTCATCCGAACTTGAATTGTGATTTCTGTTCTTTATGATGGAGATGAAAAGGCCCCACGACTGCAGAATTTTGTGCGTGTTTTCCATAAGATTCTATACTAAATCAACGTCTTCTATCCAACTGTTATGTTTTCTGTCAAGTCCTAGCCACTTGATGTACATTTTCTTTCCCTTTCTCCTCAATACTTTTTCAATGAGGTAAATGTCGGGATTTTTGGTTTTCTGCAATTCCTCCTCATAGAAAGCACCGCTGATTGGCTGACCATGCATGTCTTCGAGTAAGTATGTTACAGGATTGGTTATTTTAACTTTAGTGATTTTGAATAACTCTGTCGTCCAATTTGGCGTGTACCCTTTTTCGAAAATATGTTTAGACTTGGATATCCGCACGATATCACCAACTTTGAGCTTACGTGGACCAGCAATTTTCAAATGACTATATCTCTGACGTAAAATCTCTTTTTCGTTGGACTTGTTCACTTCAGAAGGTTTCAATCTAGTCCTACTGTGCTTGGTGTCATTATATTGTTTAGTAATTTTTGACAATACATCAATCCATCTGTATTTTCCATTCAGACTGAAATACTTGTAGAGTTTATTTTTGAGTGTTCTTATTACCCGTTCAGCAATGGTAGCCTTTTTCACAGTGAATGTATTATAGTGGTTTATGTTATATTTTTTCATCAAGGTCTGAAATTTGCTATTGAAAAATTCCGTTCCTTGATCTGATTGCAGATTTTTTGGTATACGCTTAGCTTGGTGCAGTATATCCGCAAAAGATTTAGTGATCTCTTCACCCGTCTTAGTTTTGAGTAGGCGTGTCCATAGGTATTTAGAAAAACAGTCGATAACTACCAAAATCATTTTGAAACCTTTATTTTGGTGTGCATAAGGTCTCATTTCGGCCAAATCCATTTGCCATAAATCGTCTAAGCCCTTGATGATGGTTCGTCGTCTAGGGTAAGTCTTACGGGCAGGCGCATGAAGCTCATCAACGAGTTGAATCTTGTCTGTTGAAGTCATACTATCAATGGGTATTTTTACTATTGAGTCTATTTATTGATCCTTCGATATTTTTCAAGGCATTTGTCATTTGACTTTGTAGTGCATCAATGCGGTTTGTAGTACTGTTTGCGTGACCACTAATCAATTCATTCAATTTTGTATTGAGCTTATCAATTTCAACTTTACTCACTTTTCCATCGAGTACTTCTCGCACTTTTTTGGTATAATTATCAATGGCCAACTTGAAATCAAATTTAATTTGTGAAATCACATCATCTACATACTTTTTCGTTGACATATGTTCACTAGCCGTTGGAGGGTTCCTCGAAATGAATTCTTCAAATTTATTTATTTTGTTGTCAATCAAATTCAATGCATCAGTTAAATTCTTTATCATAATATCATGTGATACAAATTGTTTTCTTAAATGAGTCAATTCAATAATGTTATTGCTACCTTCATGTGGAGCATATCTATGTCCGAACTTGTTCAGACTCATTGTTCAAATGACTCATCATTGCCAGTGTTATTAGTATATATAGCCAGCTTCCCGAAGTTCATTGATTATGGAAACTATTTCATTATCGAGTGAGGTGTTTCCAGCTGCCTTGGAAGCTATCAACAGCTTCAAACGATCAACGAGTTCATTCGGATCATCCCAATAAATATACTCCACCGGTTTTTCATTGTGCGTTAATTTCAAACCATTACCAGTCGTTGAACGTCTTCTACCTTTTCGCAACTCCATTATAAGCGGTTTTATGATTTCTGTGTATTTCCATCTCGTAGAACCTTTAAGTCTTCCATCTTTATTGATATATCGATCACTCAATTTCAATAGCTCCTTGTAAGCTTGCACATCTTCTTCGTTAAAATCCGTAGGATCATCATAGAAGATGAGCTTATACAGTCCTGGGGTTCCTCGTATCTGTTTACCTCCAATTTTGATGAAGCCAGTCCTTTTATCAAAGTCAAGTTCTTGCGTTCCTAGATACCATTTTGATGTTTGGGGATCATACGTTGGTCCATACATTGTATCTATTTTTTCACTATATGACCAATGATCTCTGATATATGGATGTGACATGACTGGATATTGATCTAGATATTCATCCATAACATTTTTCGAAATATTTTGTTCAGGTATATTTTCGCGAAATACTTCATCATCGTCATCTCGTCCACTCGTGTTCGCACTTATTCTGCCTACTTCTTCCATTGGGAGAAATTGTGTTTGTTCTTTTTCTTCTCCTTCCTCTTCTTCTTCTTTCTTCAGTTCAGGCGATTCTTCTTTTTTGATACTTCTTAATGCATTATTGATCTTCGAGGATTTGACAATTTCATGTAGTGGCTCCGAAATGGGTTTAAACATTTTGATGAGAGATTCATCTTTTTCCGATCTACCCAGTTTCAATGCCAAGTACTTTCTCCTAATTGAACGGGTGAGCTCTGCAATTTTGCGTTTGCGTGCAGCTATTTGATCGTCTATGTTCAAATCAGTGGGGGAGGCAGCACGTTTGCTGCGCTTTTTGTATTTGTGTGTGCCAACACGACTTGATGACATCATGATGGGGAATGATCTGATGATGTTTGATACTTATATTTTTATATATTTATCAAACCCTTGACGATATCTACCATCATTCATATCGAAATCTTTGACAATCACAAGAGTACCATATGCAACATTCCAACATTTCGAACACAAGCATTTAAAGTCTTCGAAACTCATGTCTGGAGATACGTGTTCATCAAATACGTGCTTCAAATTGATTTCATCTTGTTTGAATAGTACAATCAGGTTACAATTGTCTCGTATGAGCTGTTTAGGTATTTTTGAGTAGGTCTGACAAAGGTAGGCAGCATCAATATCCTTGTGTCTACACATTGAAAAATATTCCCGGATTTTCTGTTGGGAATCACACGCTACATCATCGAATAGAAATATAGAGTTGGGTTTTGCATCTGATGGACTTATAATCTCATCATTATCCTTGAATGGGAAGTAGCCAACCTCTTTCACTCCATTCAATACCTCTTGGAGTAGTTGATATTTTGGTTGATACAATGACTTGGAGTACACGTAAACATTTTCGAATTTCGCACCATTTGGATTGAAAATTACTGACAACATGACGTTCGTCTTACCACAACCACTTGGCCCACATACTATTGCCCGAAATGAATTGGGCAATAATTTACCATGTTTACAAGTGAACGTTGATGATGTGTGAAAATCTAAATTTTCAATAGGTAACGACTGTTCTTGTTGAATGACCTTCATCTTGTGACATGATTGACGTTTATGTTAGCCTATAAATATATGTGTAACAGTTCCACTTTATCAGTTTCAATGTCTTCGTACGAGGGAGAAGGTGTTTTGAATTCCCTGATAAACAAGTTACCTTTTGAGCTCCATTTACCCGGAGGCTATCAGTATTGTGGACGTAAGTCAGATTACTGGACGATGCAAACGATTACTAATATTTCATTTATTTTACAGCTGGAACTAAACTACAAAAACGATTGGCTCGTGGAGATACTGGCATTAATCCTCTAGACGCTGCATGCAAACAACACGACATTGCATACTCGCAGCACAAGACTCTGGAAGATCGTCACAAAGCCGATTCAGTATTGGAAGACGCTGCTTGGCAACGAGTGAAATCAACAGACGCCAAGTTTGGTGAGAGAGCTGCAGCCTTATTAGTTACTTCCGGAATGAAAGCTAAACGTAAGCTTGGTATGGGATGCTCATTCCAAAGACATATCGTGGGTAAAATTGGAAAATCTCTGAAGAAGAATCCCCCGACCAATCTAAAGAAGACTGCTTCGATTGCTCTAAAAGCTGCTAGACTTGCCATCAAGCAAGCTGGTGGAAAAAAGAAAATCAGAATACCACGCATCATACCTTTCAATGCAAAATCCGGAGGTATTCTACCACTATTGCCAATTTTTGCAGCCCTTGGTGCTCTTGGTAGCATTGCAGGGGGAAGTGGTGCGATAGCAAAGACAATTATCGATGCGAGGAATGCGAAAAAGAAATTGGAAGAAGATCATAGACATAATAAAGCTATGGAAGCTATTGGTAAAGGGCTGTACTTGCGTAAAAACGCCAAAGGAGGCTTTGGTTTATATTTAAAAAAACAAAAAAACTCCCAATGAAGCTACCCAATAGACCGTTGTACGATACCGAGTTGTTAGAGTATGTGAAATTCTTGAAGATACCACATTTTCGAGGCGTTTTCATGCGAGACAATTTGCCAAGCAGTGGTCCTCGTCAACGTGAAACTGCAATTCTAAATTTAGATGTGTCGAAGAATCAAGGCACTCATTGGGTAGCTTATAGAAAGATAAATGATGTCGTTGAGTATTTTGATTCATTTGGTTGTCTGAAACCACCGAAAGAACTTGTCCGATATCTGGGTAAAATCAAACTATACTACAACAACGATCAGTTTCAAAACTATAATCAGTTCAACTGTGGACATCTCTGCTTGAAGTTTTTGTACAATAATGGAAGCCGTTTTAGCATTCCTACATGGTGAGAAGAGGTTGCAAGACTTTACTGAAGATGAATTGAGAGAATTTCCAATCAAATATTTGATACAACATGCTAGACCATGGGAATTGTTGAATATTTGGCATAAATTACCAAACGATTATCAGTGTAATTTCGATTTGAGAATACGTCTACCATGTTACATTCATTATAATAGGCCAGATGCTCAAACACATGTGGATGGACCTGTCAGTTCACAGTACGATTGTCACGGTTGTAATTATTTTTTGAAATGTAGAGGGACCGTAATCTATTAATAAATAATATGAGGTTAAGTTGATGATGGTTTTATTATAAATATTCCTGTACCCCTGGTAATGTCATCAGTCATGTCTCAGCTGCTTACGCTGACTAGTACTACCAACGAGTTTTCTTTCACCCCTTCCACACCGATCATACTAGATCCCAGGAAAAGTTATTACATAGCTGTACTAGGCTTTCATACTTACCATTCCATACCAAACATCGATGGTGAAAAATTTTACTACTACGAAAATAATAATCGTTCAATATTGAAGGAAATCAAGCTGCCAACAGGTTGTTATGAGATTGAAAACATTGAAATTTATATTCAGGAGCATTTGAATAATACAGATTTCTCATTGAAACCAAACAACAACACCTTAGAGTGTGAAATCTATAGTCGATTGCACGCCATCAGTTTCGAAAACGATAATAGTTTTGGAGAATTATTAGGATTTTCGAAAAGGATCTTGGAGCCTGGTATAGTGCACTCTTCAGATCGACCAGTGAATATTCTTAAAGTATCTAGCTTACATTTCGATTGCAACATTACCGAAGGAGCCTTCTACGGGAACAGACCAGCCCATACTATATTGAGCTTTCCTATTACAGTCGATCCTGGATACGCAATCAACGAACGCCCCAATACCCCCATCTATTTGCCTGTGAGAAGTAACTTGACAGAGATCACCAACATCAGTGTTAGAGTATTGGATCAAGATCTCGGACCTGTGAATTTTCGAGGAGAGAAAAGTACTTTGCACTTGGACTTGAAGGAACGTTGAATGGGTTTGGTAATTCAGCATAAAAGGGTGCCACCCACTTCAAACCTATCAGTATCATCGAGTTCCTCCAAGCGACGTGACCAGCTCTCCCCAGAAAATATTATTTTTCTCCAATCTGTTGGATTGAAAGTTAGAGATGGTAAAACGCAAGTACGTTCATTCTGAGCAATCACCGACAACATCTGCAGCATCGTTCAATCAAATAAGGATGAACCCAATTTTCGATATTTACCGTCGACCCCAATATGATGAAACTATCCGGAAGGAAGAGTATCGATCCTACATCCCGTACGTGAAATCATTCGATAACAATGATATGGTGGAGATTAATGTGAATCAAGCAGATGCATTTTTCGCAATGCATGAATCTTTGTTGGAAATCAAAGGAAAATTAGATATTGACGGAGCTGGTAACGTGTCATTGGCTCCCAATTGTGGAGCGTTTCTTTTCGATTCGTGCACTTATGTGCAGAGTGCCAGAGAGATAGAAGTGATCAGAGATCCTGGAATTGTTAGTACTGTACGAGGATTCCTCTGCTGTAAACCTGAGGACTCTAAACATTTGGCGACGGCTGGATGGACGTACCCCGAAAAACCGTTCCTGAATGCTGTGGATAAGTCGTTCAGTTTGTTGATACCTCTCAAGCACATTTTCAACGTATTCAATGACTACACTTCGATTGTCTACGGAAGACAAACGATTCGTCTAGTTCGAGCACGTGACGATAAAGATAGCGTAATTGTCAAGGAACTTACCAATACTGGTGTAACAACTACTACGAAAGTCAAAGTTTTGATAGATAGTATGGTACTGAAGGTCAAGCATATATTTCCCAATGATGAAATCAAACTACAATTGATGCAACCCATCAAGAATGATACACCAATAATGATACCATTCAGAAAATGGAGTCTCAGCGAATTACCTGCGCTCACAAAAAGTGCAAAGAATGAAATTTGGGCAGTTAAAACCAGCGCCGCAGTGGAACGCCCACGTTACGTCATCGTTTGTTTCCAGAAGAATATACGCAATAAACTCGACAGTGATGTCACTACCTTTGATAACATTAACATATCTAGCATCAGACTATCATTGAATGGAGAATATTGGCCAAACGAAAGAATGCAGTTGGATTTCGATAGAAACGATTATGTCACTGCTTACTACAACTATACTAGTTTCTACTCGAGCTATTCACATTCCACACAAGTTCATCCAATTTTGGACTACTCAGCATTCAAAGATCATGCATTATTCGTGATTGATTGCTCCAAGCAGGAAGATAGCATGAAATCATCGACAGTGGATATAAAGCTGGAGATTGAGTCTGCTAAAGGATTTCCTGCTGATACTAAGGCCTATTGCATCATCGTGCACGATTGTCTGCTAGAGTACTTCCCTCTGACGGAGGTTGTGAAGAGCATAATATAAGTGGTCGAGTACCGTTCGTGCTCGCCATTTCACCGTTGTCCATCATGAGAATCGCATTCGTTGACATTCAAGGTTTCACGCTCGATGGCGTCTTTCATCCGAAAGAATTGACCATTCAGATTGGTCGTCAAAGATCAAACTTTTTGTTCAAGCCTCCTACACCTTATGCTGACGTGAGCGGAAAAGATAAAAAAACTACACAATACTTGGAAAAATTTGTTCATGGAATATCATATCATTCTGGAGATATTGACTATAGTGAAATGAATGCCATTTTGGAGAAATATCTACTACATTCAGTTGAGTGCATTTATGTAAGAGGAAATCAGAAGGCTGACTTTTTGAAAACAAAGTGTGCTGAGCTTGCAGTGTATCCAACCATTTACGATGTGACGCTGTATGATGACTCATCATTGACTACGGAAAACTTCCAGCCCACCATTACGTATTGTCCTAACCACGCCAATGGAAAATTCATGTGCACCCAACGAAATGTTGATCAATTACATCAATGGTTTACATATGTTGTATTACCCAAGTAGAAAAGTATTGTATATTTTCCTCAATATATGTAGAAAAGTATTGTATATTTTCCTCAATATATGTATTATTATTCTAATTATTGAGTTTTATTGAAACACCTCGTATATCTGTTGAATTGTTTATTTTTCATGTACTACAAGACGATCTATACTTTTTCATAGTTTTTACGAAAAAATTAATTATTGAAATGATTATAGTTGCTAATATCAAATATAGTATCGAAAACATTTTATAAATTTCATTTAATATGTTGACATCTGTTGTTGTCTTCTTGAAAGGTGTAGCTTGCCATTCTCTTTCCTCTTGAGTTCCATCATTCAATAGGAATTTCATTTTGTAAAATGAGTTATTTTCTTGTGGTATCTCCTTGTAAAATACTGGTAGTCGTCCATTATTCACTACTTTATGTTTCATTATTGCCCATGACGATTGACTGCAGTTTTTTCTTTCATCGTTGAAGCATATCTTTGAAATCTTGATATCAGTGGGTACGTTTGTATAGAATACATCATTCAAAACGGCTGTCAGAATGATTAATGATAGTCGTGACATTTTTAGAGTTATCTATATTAGTCACAGGTCTTCTACTCTCACAACTGAAAACTTTATCCCACAAACTCAGATACTCCAACTTCTTCAATACTCTAGTTTTCTCTTCGTAGAAAGTTATATCTCTACTCAACTGACGGACACGTTCACCGAATTCTTCTAGTTTCCTTCTGTACTCGTCTGAAGTCATTGTGATACTAACATGAATCTGCTTTCATCATTATATTTCAACTTTATGTCACTGAACCATAGAACTGACGTTTAACATTTGACATTTGATAGTTGGCTGCCAAACGTTAGATGTCAGACGCCTAACTACAGCAAGCACACCCTGTATACATCAATTTAGGGTATTAACACGTGGTGGTTCGGAGTGGTTCGGATTCCACTTGGGTAAGCTGTAGGTGCATTATGGTATATTTCCAGATATTTTCAAACGTCTGGCATCAATGCCTCATTTTTTCAAACGTCTGGCAACAGTGTCAGTCGCTTTGTCGTCTCTTATCTTTGTAACGTCACGCGAAATATTGTATCATGTTGAATCATCAATGGAATGCAGCGAACCTGACCTTAAATGCGATTATGTCTATCAATACACTGATATTCAATGAATGAATAAGCCATTGTTCGTTCCCCTGCTCCATGGCGTGATATGTTGAGTCATCATTGGAATGCAGCGAACCTGACCTTGAATGCGATTATCTCTATTCATGTTTAATGAATGAATAAGCCATTGTTCGTTTCCCCTGCTCCCCGCTTGCCGAGGTTGCTACGTTCTCTTATCTTTGGGACGGATCTGCTCGACTACGTCACGCTGAGCGATAACGTTGCATCGACATTGACTGCAATTAAATTATATAGTGGTCGTAGCTCTGTGGGAACGCATCGGACTCGTAATCCGGTGGTCTGGAGTTCAAATCCCGCCGATAGAAGGATTTTTTTAAATAAAATATGACGTCATGAAATGTTTCCGGATGCGGAGCGCTAAGGGGGCGCAGTCTTATGGGGGGTCAAGGGGGTATAGCAAAAACCTAAGGGGGCTAAGGGGGTACAGCGAAGACCTGAGGGGGGCCAAGGGGGCACCTGAGGGGGCCGAGGGGTCGATATCCTATCCCATGTTGCAAGCAGAATACATAACCTCAAAAATAACTTGAATTTCGCGCCAAAAAAGTGGGTAGGGCTATGACGCGTCGCGTTTCCATGTCCACTCTCTGACGTAATAGGCATAGAACATGTTCTGATTGACAGATGACATAGAATATTTGACAGTTGAAATGACAGATGACATATGACATGACAGTTGATATTTGACAGATGACATGACAGTTGACAGCTGCCCCATGGCGGCCATCTTGGATGACGTCATTGCCCCATGGCGGCCATCTTGGGATGGTAGCCCCCTAGGTGCACTACTCTAGCAAAAATAATAAATTATTCTACATGCTTTTGCGTTGTCTCAAGGTCAGTACAGTACAAGAAGCGTCTGGCCACGCCTGGCGTCATGTGAATTCAATAATGGACTGGCCCAAATCGAAAACTTTTTAATTTTGTAGTCTTCGATGTAGGTAGGTATTCAGACTATTCAGAGGGATAGGTTTTATTACATAAAATATGAGACAACAGCCTGATCGGCTCACAACAGCCCCAACAAAAAAACTTAGGTTAGGTGTGTCTTTTATGGTTGTGGAAATCATTGTCATCAAATGAGAATTCTGTTCATAACGATCCAATTCAACCAAATAGAAGTAGTCAGTACGTACGTAGTACTAGTTTTCTTTGATTCAACGACGGAATTAAGCCAGAAAATGCCTATGAATGCGAGTTACGGTAATTGTTCACACCGAGGTTCACACATAGGTATCATTTTCTATTATACTATAACGTAACGTGTAGCCAAAGTTTGTGTAGCTTACCTGATACTATTTAGACGAATTATTGCTCACACTAGCACCAAAAATTATACAAATAACCGTCCAACGCTGCGTTGTTGTGATCAAAATACAAGAACCATGGACGACCGCGCATCTGAGATGCTTTTGCTTTGCATTGTATCAAGGTCAGTACAAGAAGCGTCTGGCCGGCCACGTCTGGCGTCATGTGAATTCAATAATGGACTGGACCAAGCGGGATCGGGCTCATGTCATCTAACGGGTATAGATATGATGGCGGGAACTTTGAATATGAGAAATCCATGAGAATTTTCTACACTACAATGGGGGAGATATCATTTTGTGAAGAGGGTAACAGCGAATTCGATTGGAAATAACCTAGGGAATTCCGTATGCATTCAGTATATTTATCTAATTCCTTTTCGATATGTAGTGAAAATAAAATGTACCTATACACTCTAGAGTCTGGAGTGCGTACTAGTTTCTTGAATTGATTTCTCTATTAGTATTCAATTTATTGTTTTGTCTTGCCATTTCTTGAATAAAATAGGTTTAATTATTTTTATCGGACGCATCAACGTTATAAAGACGTAATAAAGACGTTTAATAGACACATCTGAAATATGTAAAAAACCCAACGTTTAATTGACGCTGAGTATTGGTCATCAAATTATTCAGGGTATTTTTCTACGAGAAGTCATCACGATGTAGACGTCAAATACACCTTGATCGACCATCACTGTGCTGCCTGGGTGGTAGCTTTCAGTATCAAGACTTATATTATTATAAGTGGTAGACTAATCTTGGAGATATCAGGAACACTTTCGTAGCGACTATGTATTTCACATAAACCTACAAGTTGAGTTGAGAAAAAAAGTTCTGAAGCAACGAAATCTGCAAAATATACTATCTGACTTCTCGAATTTCATATTACATAAGTTTGTTGTGGATTGATGCACTTGAAATCGCCTGAAACTAATTGATCCCCAACTATATAGTCATCATATAAGTTATTATGTATATTTATGGCCGAAGGATTATTATTCATGATTTTAATCAGGAACTTCATATCAGTTCACCTAGTAAACGTATCGAGTGTGTTGCTCGTGAATTATAGCCATAGATGTCTAACGAATGGTATTCACAAGAAATAATCGTCTTTTGGAATATTGAGTATTCGAACAATCTAATAATTACATATATTTACGTATACGATTTCAATCGATCTTTAATTTCACCATCATATCAGAAATATATGAATGATGAAAAAATTATGATTGAAACTTTCATTCAAGATCGACTTCTGAATGCTGACCTCGCTTTTCCAATTCCCAATACCAAGACCAACTACCAAAAGTCAAAACTTGTGCGAGGTGAAGGAGAGCGGAACCCTACAGCTTATAGTGCATTCCAAACCACTTCTAAGGCGTCGGTCGAAACGACGACACGATAAAAACCGTGAACCAGTTATTTTTATAACATGATACACTTCTTACAGGACTCGGAACACTATCACCGAACAACTGATGTCGCTAGTGGGGGCTTTGGCTATACTCCCCCCATGAAACCTCAAATCTGATTACCTTTATTCTCCGTATATCACCTCAACAATGTAATAATAATTCGATATTTGGTAGAAATCGTTAAACATTTTTTTGCTGCCATTCAATAACATATCAAATATATTCGTTTTCAATATTCAATATTATCATAATTCGAGAGATACATTCATGTCCGAAAAATCGTTATCAAAGATTGAACATGACATGAGTTTGATATGTATTGGCATATATATCAAGTCACGGATATGATCGACCTTCAACGTCTAATACAGGAAAAAAACATCATTTTTCGATTATTGAATTGATTATCTTTGGAAAGTGATTGTTGCAATAGCATCTAAACAATGTAATAATTCGATATTTTGCCCGTTCTAGAACGTTTTCTTGATGATATTCGATCAATTATCGAAAATATACGTTTTCAATCGATCTTCGATATTATCATCAAATAAGGGATATATTTATGATAAAAAAATCGTGATCGAACATTTCGATCAAGACATAAGTTTGAAGTCATATGACAAATGACTGGACTGTGTTGAACATATATTGGCATATATTCAGTCATGGATATGATCGACTTTCGACGTCTAACGCGGTATGAAGATGAACATCATTTTTCAATCCTCAAATTGATCGTCTTCAAAAAAACATTTTTGCAATGTCATATAAACGATGTAATGATTACTGAAACGTTTTCTTGATGATATTCCGATAAAATATCGAAAATACACGTTTTCAATCGATCTTCAATATAATCATCATGAAAGGGATGTATTCATGATCAAATAATCGTGATCGAAGATTTCAATCAAGAACTCGACATAACCTAATGTCATATTATGGCAAACGTCTTTAGTGGGTTGATCATAATTTAGCATATATTCAGTCATGGATATGATCGTTTTTCGACGTCAAACGCGGTATAGAAAAAACATCATTTTTCAATCCTTAAATTGATCGCCTTCAAACAAACATTTTTGCAATATCATCTGAACAATGTAATGATTCGATATCCTGCCCGTAATTTCTGAAATTTTTTCTTGATGATTATTCGATAAAATATCGAAAATATACGTATTCATTCGATCTTTAATATTATCATCATATAAGGGATGTATTCATGATCAAAGAATCGTGATCGAAGATTTCAATCAAGAACTCGACATAACCTAATGTCATATTATGGCAAACGTCTTTAGTGGGTTGATCATAATTTAGCATATATTCAGTCATGGATATGATCGTTTTTCGACGTCAAACGCGGTATAGAAAAAACATCATTTTTCAATCCTTAAATTGATCGCCTTCAAACAAACATTTTTGCAATATCATCTGAACAATGTAATGATTTGATATCCTGCCCGTAATTTCTGAAATTTTTTTTTGATGATTATTCGATAAAATATCGAAAATATACGTATTCATTCGATCTTTAATATTATCATCATATAAGGGATGTATTCATGATCAAAGAATCGTGATCGGAGATTTCAATCAAGAACTCGACATAACCTAATGTCATATTATGGCAAACGTCTGTAGTGGGTTGATCATAATTTAGCATATATTCAGTCATGGATATGATCGTTTTTCGACGTCAAACGCGGTATAGAAAAAACATCATTTTTCAATCCTTAAATTGATCGTCGTCAAACAAACATTTCTGCAATATCATCTGAACAATGTAATGATTCGATATCCTGCCCGTAATTTCTGGAATTTTTTCTTAATGATATTCGATAAAATATCGAAAATATACGTATTCATTCGATCTTCAATATTATCATCATATAAGGGATGTATTCATGATCAAAGAATCGTGATCGAAGATTTCAATCAAGAACTTGACATAAGTTTGATGTCATATGGCAAACGTCTGGAGTGTGTTGATCATAAATTGGTATATATTCAGTCATGGATATGATCGTTTTTCGACGTCAAACGCGGTATAAAAAAAACATCATTTTTCAATCCTTAAATTGATCGTCTTGAAAAAAACATTTTTGCAATATCATCTAAACAATGTAATGATTCGATATCCTGCCCGTAATTTCTGGAATTTTTTCTTGATGATATTCAATAAAATATCGAAAATAAACGTATTCATTCGATCTTCAATATCATCATCATATAAGGGATGTATTCATGATCAAAGAATCGTGATCGAAGATTTCAATCAAGAACTCGATAGTTAGTTTGATATCATATTACAAACGTCTGGAGTGTGTTTATCACCAATTGGCATATATTCAGTCATAGATATGATCGACTCACGACATCTGACGTGGTATAAAAAATACATAATTTTTCAATTCTTAAAACGATCGTCTTTGAAGGAACATTTTTGCAATATCATCTAAACAATGTAATGATTCGATATTTTGCCCGTAATTTCTGTAACGTTTTCTTAATGATATTCGATAAAATATCGAAAATATACGTTTTCAATCGATCTTCAATATTATCATCATATAATTGATGTATTCATGATCAAAGAATCGTGATCGAAGATTTTAATCAAGAACTTGACATAAGTTTGATGTCATATGGCAAACATCTGGAGTATGATGATCGTATATTGGCATACATTTAGTCTCGGATGTGATCGATTTCTAACGTACGTTTATATGTACTTCATTAAACGTCGTTCATGATACGTTTCACAAAAACCATCATATGACTGAAATGTGTGAACACAAATGTTTACCGGGAAGAAGATATTGTGACATTGGTTTTGTTCGTCACCAAGTGCACAGGTTTGGTCTCAAAATTCGAATCACTTACACTTTCAACCAAGTTCCTGAAAGAGCAGACAAAAATTGCCTTCAACGATTCCTCAAAATGTAAAGATTTGTCTAAACGGAAGTCAGCACACGCAAAAACTCAACAAAGGAATTGTTTCGCATTACTTGGTGCAGTTGAACCATTAACAAACTATTGAGATCTGAAGAAGAATGAAGAATAAACCATGGGTAGCCTTCTATTTCGAAGAATCTATATCCCAATGAGCATATTCAAGTTCTAAGTAGGCATAGTTTCAAAAGGCAAAGACTACACAGTTATCCAATGATTTCTTGAGACATTTTGCCCGTTTCAAATCTAACGCTCCTTTTCTTCCCATGTTTGTCGGTGCTTCTAGTCAACTTGATTACAGTAGGTATAGTAGAGACAGCAGAATTATTTCTCTTATATGTCTACACCACCCATGAGCTGCTTGACGCAGCTCCATTTCGTTTATTCGAAGCCCATTGGGATCAGAAATTACTACGATCCCAAGATTGTTTTTCCTGAAGTATTATCAAAATGTATGAACCCTCAGAATATAACCGACGGATATAAAACAATCGGATTTTATCCTTTCAATCCAAGCAATACATATTTCTCGATAATTATTCAGGATGTTGATGTATTACAATGCCTAATACTAACGCTACCATGTTTTTGAACCATTCACCAGAGAAGTAAAAAAATATAGCCTCGTTTAACAATGAAGAATCCGTGGATATATCTATCGTCTGAGGTAATAGGACTCATTTAAATCTATGTAATGTATTCTCTTGGCAGAATACTCTGACATGCTAGTCCCCATACCCAAAAACCCATACCCAAAAAGAGACAGTGAAATTATCGAGATTTATCGTCCTATATTTTTTAAATAAATTATGTTTGTTAGAATGACTGACTAGGTACCTGGAAACATGTAATCTGATGACAAAATGCCAACATGGGTTCAGGGAAACTAAAACATTCAACTTTGTAAAACAAGTACAAAATTAGGTAAATAAGAATATATTGTGATGTTTTTTTTCGACTTGAGTAGATCAATTTTTATCAGAAAAGCTAGTCAACAATGGTATTCGACTGGCACACCATAATACAGTTTTCTCGGTCCATCACTGATATTTCTATTTATTATATGTGGAAATACCTACCTAATAACATACATATATCCATCATTATCTTTCGAATGAAATAGCAGCAGATGAATAATCTTTGATACTTTGGTGACTGGTGTTATAGGAACCTGAGAAAAACTATACCTATGCTTGAAATTCGCAAATTCATAATGGAACCAGTACTTATATGATTTCAATTTCATTAACCCGTATCATTAGAAAGCTCAAGAACATTTTGAGGAAGAATAATCGACTCATATTTAATTTGAATTGAATTTTTTATTCATTCATGTCTTACCAAATACAACGGCAGCTCAGATTCAGCAGGATATTTTTTAGGGTCGTTTTCTATTTTTACTGATACCAGGGTGTCCCATGACTCGATGTCCATAGCTAAAGTAATTTTCTGGCACGAGGGAAAGAGGTCAATTAGACAAAAAAGAAGAAGAGAAAGAACGAACCTCAAAAGCTAACCTCTCATTTTATATCATAGATCTTATAACGCTAGATCCGGCATCTTGTAGTATTTGTCTACCAGAGGGGCTGGCAACAAAGTAGGTACTATGATCACGTATACATTCGTATGGTCAACAATTGAAACGACCAATCAATGGCTTCTTAGTACTTTCAACCCCTCCCTTACCTCCAAACAAATAACCTGGATACCGGATATAGCGTAAGCTTATTAAATCTATGATTTATATGTACAGTTTTTTTTGTTCATTTGACATTTCATATCTTTTAGAGATATACATCGGATTGGAAGTATTGAAAGTTCATCATTTTATACAAGCTCATCTGAATGGATATGAGTTGACCTCTAATTCACCTCAAATGTGGCTCTATGAGAAATCAAAAAGAAAGGAACAGATACCATTCAAAAAATATAACAGAACAGATTGTTTTGTATTCGTGACTATTGATATTTATTATTCTTCGCGTCTTCGTCCTTCTATGATAGTTGTTGGTAGGTACATTTTATTGTGAATCACGCGCAACAGTTTTTAAAGAACGGAAATGTTTTGCCTAGCCCACCTACTGATAACACGCCAACTCATACTCAGTTCATTTTGTTGCGCGTCGCGTGCACACGTTAGTTTTTGATAGTGCAAAATGCCGCAGAATAAAAGGAAAATAGATGCCTACGAGGAATTCAAGGACTTGAGGAAGAAGTTAACAAGATTGGAAAAAGTTTTTTGTAGTAATTCTTCATCGGAGACTAACTATTCGGAATCAGAAGGTCATTATGGAAAATAATGTTTTTTAGGGTACTGGTTTATCAACGACCAGAACGTGAGTAATATGAGTATATAGGGTGTAGTTGTCTTGACTACGGATACCCGCAGATTATTGTCTGCACATCACTGGAACTGACTAGAGGGTGTAGTTGTCTTGACTACAGAGACCCGCAGATTATTGTCTGCACATTACTGGAACTGACTAGAGGGTGTAGTTTTCTTGACTACAGAGACCCGCAGATTATTGTCTGCACATCATTGGAACTGACTAGAGGGTGTAGTTGTCTTGACTACAGAGACCCGCAGATTATTGTCTGCACATTACTGGAACTGACTAGAGGGTGTAGTTGTCTTGACTACAGAGACCCGCAGATTATTGTCTGCACATCACTGGAACTGACTAGAGGGTGTAGTTGTCTTGACTACAGTAGTCGCAGATTATTGTCTGCAAGTCAATGTTAGAAAAAACGGGTGATAGTTGTCTTAGCTACAGCAGTCCGCAGATTATTGTCTGTTCAATTGGCTAGCTGGTAGTAGTCAGGATAATATGGAAATACAATTATCATGAAAAGGCTACGAGCTATATTTATTGTATTAAAAAATATTTTTTCTTCCTTCGATAGACTCGGACTCTCCATCAGTCGACCAGCAAGAAGAGGTGGATTCACCAACCCCAATGGTAGCTACCCAAGTCGAGAGTGTTCCGAAGAAGGTTTCGTGTTTTCTCAGAGAAAACCCAGAATTATCGAACCAGCTAGGCCCAGAACTACATGAAAAACTGGTAGTCCGGTTGTCTAATTATCTTAGGGAGGGAGTTTTCTCAGGAAATAGGAAGGATCTTGTTAGAAAATTCGTTATTCCTGCAAATTGTTTGGCACTTCAGCCACCCAAGATGAATGAGGAAATCGAATCAGTTCTACCGCATCTGATTCAGACTACAGACAATGAAATACAACCATTAATTAACGAGGAAAATAGAAATGCATCACAGAAGAGCCCAATTGATGAATTTCTATTTGGAAAAACTGAAATCCTGTCAGACAGTACGAAAGGCAGCAGATGATAAAAAAAAAAAACTAGGAACATTATCTATCCTACTCCGGGCCCTCCAAGGTTACAGGCGCAGCATTTGAAGTCCAAGCGCCCTCAGTTCAAGAAGAGATTAAAGGAGAGAGGTCAGTCACCGTCGAGAGATCACCAGAGGTGGAAAACAATGAGCCGGAGGCAGGAACAAAGGTACCCCCATTACCGTTACAGATGATACAAGAGCTCCAGATCCCAATTCATCGGGTGTTTTGCAACTGACAAAAGATATAAAAAAAAATGTAATGAAACCGTCAGGACAGGCAGAAAGGAACATTCTTGTACCAAAACTGCCCATCTCAAGAATTTCCTTGTACAGAGAGGAAATAGAGAAAGTTGTTATGTCTAAATGTAGTTATATTGAAAATCAATTTTCTGGTTTAAAAACCGGACAATAGCTACAGTTTCATTCTTAATTTGAGAAAATTGAATGACTTCATTGCTGTTTATCACTTCAAATCAGATGATCACAGAACAGCTAGTAGGCTTATTTTTAGAGTCTATTTTTCAACAAAATTAGACATAAAGGACGCTTACTCTCTTCTACCCATTCATCAAAAATATAGAAAATACCATAGATTTGAATTCCAGAATACACTTTATGTATTCAATGTTCTTCCATTCAGCTCAAACATAGCACCCTTTTCATTCAAGAAATTACTCAGGCTAGCTGTGAAATACTTGAGAAAATTGGATGTAAAATTATTTATATATCTAGATGGTATATTGATTATCGGCAAAACTTATAACGAACGCTCAGGATTCACAAAATAACCAGAGACCTGTTGCAATCCTTAGGATTCTCGTTAAACTATAAAAAAAGTATAAATACTGTATTACCTTCAAAAGCAATTGAATTCTTGATATTCTTATTCAACTCTTATTCAGTAATATCAGGTTACTAGATACAAAAGTTGAATTAGTGAAATATTGGTTAAAAAAATTCAAAAGTATGAAAATCTGTAGAATCAGAGAATTGGCGCTTGTTGGAAAACTAGTATTAACTGCTCCAACATTCAAGTACGGTTGGATACACATTAAGACTTTTGAAACTGTTAAGTAGGTAACAGATATTAAAATCCCAGGGAATAAATTATAATCAAATGATGGAGATTCCTTCACCCTTGGGGTAGAAATTCACCTGGTGGCTAGAGAACGTGAAAAATGTTTATTAGAGAACCTTATTCACTAGAGACTTATTCAGACTCTTCAAAATCAGGATGGGGTGCCAATACAGAGTGTACTAAAACAAAGGGGTTTTGAAAATCAGAGGAAAGAAACAAACACATTGATTAGTTGGAATTATTGGCAGTACTGAATGGTCTAGAGTCTCTAGCTGAAAATCAAAGCGACTGTAATATATGTCTTCGTATTGATAATATAACAGCGATTGCATGCATCAACAAGATATATACCTATCACTAGAGATATTTAGCTTTGATGTGAGTCAATAAATAACTATGTGTTTGCTACTTACATAAATACTTCAGATAACGTGAGGGCAGATCTTTTGTCGAGATCAAAATTTGGAAACGTTGAGTTCGAGCTAAGTTCCAGCGCCTTCCAGAAAATTGTAGGTCGATGTGGAAATCCAAGTATAGACTTTTTCGCATCTAGCAGTAATACAAAATGCTCTAGCTATGTCTCCTGGTATCTTTATCCACATAGCTTAGCCAAAGTTTGCAGAATCTCGCTGATAGGCAGAGTTTCACAGAAAATTCGAGAAAACGTTGCTCTGGCAATCTTGTAGTACCTTACTGGCCTATTCAACCGTGATATCTCACATTCAATGAATTGTTGTTAGAAAACCCATTAGTCTTCACCCCAGATAAAAGATTACTTTCTTCCCCTTTCAGGGAATCACATCCACTCCACAAAATCCTTTTCCTGGTGGCAGGGAGATATTTTTGGGAAGCACTGAGGTTAAGAGGAATTCCAGAATCAGCTATTCCTGTCATGATCACATCAATTACATCTAAATCATCACAATAATACACTATTGTTTATAAAAATGGTGGAATAACTGCGATAATAGGAAGTTAGATTCATATGATTATTTACTGAATAACATTCTAGAATTTTCACTAGAAATTCTAAGTAGTGGACTCTCAAATACGTCACATTGTTCCTCATGATCTGCTTTGGCATCAAAATTGAATATGAAATCCAAGGATGGGAAAATAATAAAACGTTTTTTGAAGGAAGCATACAATAAAAACCCTTCAACACAAACACTCAACATGGGATCCGAGCGAAGTTCTGGAGTATCTAGAAAATATATTTCCTTTGGATTCATCATATTTGATAGAATTATTTCAAAAAATGACCATTTATAACCTCTGAGGTAAGATCAAATGCAAAACCTTGACAAAAATCGAACTGAAAAACATTACAGGGTTACGAGATGGGCTAGAAATACAAATTTCATCAAAAATAAAGACACCAGGACTCAAGAAAAATCAACCTGTTTTAATTATTTCATATTTCATGAAAAATCTAAAACTTTGTGTAGCATCCTTGACAAACCGTTATATCTAGACTACAAAAAATTCAGATTTGATGATACCCTACTATATATTTATCGAAAACCATATCATCCAGCATCTACCCAGACTCTCAGTAGATAGATCGAAGAAATGCTTTCCAAGAGTGGTATTGATACTGAGAGATTTGGTGGTCACGCAGTAAGACATGCTTCCACATCTAGTGCTTTTCGATCAGGACTAAATATAGAATTGATATATTAAATACTGTGTGCTGGATATAAAATTCAAGCGTTTTCAATAAATTCTACAAAAGACCCACTGTCAGTGATCATTCAAACATATCACTCAAGTGTTCACGATTTATGTACAAATATTGAGTGATTTATTATTATTTTTTTGGTATCGTAAAAAATAAATAAAATCACAATTCATATAGATGAATAGATATAGATATCTTAGCAGCGTTACTCTGATACCTGGGTGTGAAACCAATCGCATTCAGGTTCTTTGAACATCTACCAACAACTATCATAGAAGGACGAAGACGCGAAGAATAATTGTAAGATTGATCGACTTACCTGTAAGGAAGATTAATCTCAATTATTCGAGCGTCGTAGTCCTTCTATGATAGGGCCCTCCCTATCCAACACCCTAGAGGCGATTGGTTCATGTTACAAAATGAACTGAGTATGAGTTGGCGTGTTATCAGTAGGTGGGCTAGGCAAAACATTTCCGTTCTTTAAAAACTGTTGCGCGTGATTCACAATAAAATGTACCTACCAACAACTATCATAGAAGGACTACGACGCTCGAATAATTGAGATTAATCTTCCTTACAGGTAAGTCGATCAATCTTACAATTATATTTTCAATTGTTGTTTCAATATCGATATCAAAAATCGATTGAAATATTATATGTAGAACCTGTGCATTTGTATCAGAGTTTCTTGTTAAGCATAATGAATAAATACTGAGCTGTTCGTTCTTATTGAGCTATTTCTTTCCAAAATAATAATCACAATCATATCACAATTCTACTAGGTAGAAATACACATTGTGTGCATAAAGAAGTCGTACAACAGTTATATTTTGAGTCAGGCTTGTTGATCTTGATTAAACTTCTCGTCTATACAACAAATGGAAATATAACCCAAAAACCATAAAATCTTTGAGAAGAACTCAACTTCTCATCGACTTTCACAAGTAGTGTCAAAATTCAA
The DNA here is from genome assembly GCA_029955515.1 of Chrysomela aeneicollis. Classification (NCBI taxonomy): domain Eukaryota; kingdom Metazoa; phylum Arthropoda; class Insecta; order Coleoptera; family Chrysomelidae; genus Chrysomela; species Chrysomela aeneicollis. The sequence continues at coordinate 4,556,493 of JARUHQ010000025.1, forward strand.
ACTATTTTTGTCAAAAAAGATCCAAATGTGTACGTGTACTACTTTTTAATGAAATCTGGAACATAATAGGCAGGTTCACACCATACAAACCTTGTACGACTTCTTAATGCACACAACTGTATACCTAATTTTCGAATCCTAGAATTAAAAAAAAAACAACTTCATCTCATAGGCACTAAAAGCGTTGCCTAGCAACATACATAGAAAATGGACGACTTTTGAGTCGGTCATAGAAAAAACAAAACACGTCATGGCAATAGAGATGTTTATTCCACAAAAATTAACGTGAAAAACATAGATTCGAGATCTGAAGTCCAAAATTATCAAACCCAGGAAAAATATTTTTAGACAGTAGATCAATTCATATTCGCCATTAGTAATTTGAGTTAATATTTTGACACAGTAGATGAATTCATACTTGCAATTGGTACTGTCAGATCACTCTCATTGTGACGGATATTTTGTAACATGTTCTTCATTTATTCAAAGGATTCATGAATGTATCCATCTATAAAGTTTATTTTGTTGATATTTTGTGTTGAAAAATAATGATATATGACATGATAAATATTTGAATTCTAGTTAATGATTTTCAATGAGTTTTTGTTGTTATAACGACGAACAATATTTGGCCACTCCCAAGAATTAAGAAAACACAATATAATTTTGTTCACTTATTAAATTTCGAATGAAAATAGTATCGCAGACAAAAACTGATGAGTAGCGATAATTCGAGTGATTCAATTATCACACTTAGGAATATAACACGCAGAAAATGACAAAAAGACTCGCAAAAAGAGGATGAAACTATACCACAATTCTAAAAACATATTATTTGTAAGGTATATGGAGACATATATGGCCAGAAAGATTTTATCGACATGCTATCTGCGGAAAAAAGCAGTTTGTCATCGCTTCCTTTTGGATAGCTTGAAACTACTTTCCTGAAACACTGTTGCCCAGTTCGTAAGACTGACTAGTTCAGTTTCATGGAGATCGTGTACTGGTTATGTCTTTAGTTAATTGTCGTACCAAAGAGTTTCCACCATATTTTGTACATAGCTCACATCTTTGTGGGTACGTACCATCACCATCAAGTGAACCATCATACCTGATATTCTGATGAAAATATATCTCAAGTTTTACTACTTAACATCACGATTGTTAACATGTTCCACTGTGTGAGATATGACCAGGACCATAAAACCTAGCATTGGCTATAAAATCTGCTATTGGTCATGAAATTCAAAATATTGCTGATCAAAACAAGTCATGGCAATAGAGTTTCGTGAAAATAAAATAATGACTGATGCCTGTATGTTCATTCCACAAAAATTAACCATAGATTCGAGATCAGAAGTCCAAAATTATCAAACCCAGGAAAAATGTTTTTAGACAGTAGATCAATTCATATTCGCCATTAGTAATGTAAGTTAATATTTTGACACAGTAGATGAAATCATACTTGCAATTGGTACTGTCAGATCACTCTCATTGTGACAGATATTTTGTAACATGTTCTTCATTTACTCATTTTATATGACCTGTCCAAAGGATTTATGCATGTATCTATCTATAAAGTTCATTTTCCGCTTATAATGAGAGCTCTTTCCAACAAACAAACTCCTCGAAGCAATTCCCAGGGACGTCACTGTTTTCCCCCCACCCCTCCTCGCATCCCCCCACCCCCCACCACTTCCTCGATCCTGCAAGTTTCTCCGGGCTTCGGGCCTCTCCGTTCGCGCCGACGAAAATCTAATATAAAACCTGGAAACAAAAGAAACCTTTCTGACGGACATTTCCGCGGAAAAGTGGGGGGGAAAAACTCCTTGCCCAGAACCAATGGCAACCCGTCTGCGTTCAGATGTTTTATTGATCGGCATTTCAGACGTTGGAAAATATACTTCAGACGGCGCGGACTTGTACACCTTTCGGTCGGGAGAAAAAGGAAGCAGGAGGGGGGAGGGCGGTTTCCTTTTTAAAAGGAGCGAGGCATTCGTTTTCCGTACAGCCAAGTGGAATGGAGCGTTTTTATTGATGCTGCAGCGGTAGACAGAGAGACACGGTTGGAAGTAGGGGATCTGGATATTTCGCTCGTTTTAGGTTTTCATATTCCATGCCTTTTCTTTAGCTGACTCGGCTTTTATTTCACGAATGCTATTGTTTCGATGATATTCTACTTCTCGATACATTCGTAATGTGCGATTTTTGCCATAACAACCACGCGACGAGCGAAGCGAGGAGTACCCCAAGGGAAAAAGTGCGACAACGTGTCATATAAAACGTGTTATATACAATTCTTCAATTTTGCATTTAATTGAAGTCTTTTATCGATTTATTATCGATAAATAACAGGAACACCTTCGATTGGGAACATTGATGACATTGAAATATTTTAAATCTGACGCACAAGTGTAAAGCCCAGTTTGCTGTTGAACTATTACAATTTTTGCGATACCAGCGGTGAAAAATGCAATGTTGTTATTGTTTTTATTGGATTATTGGTCAAATCGAACCAAATCACACTCTGAATTGAAATTAACCAATGAAAACGTTGAGATTTTCACTGGTATCACCAAGTCTAAATCGCTCAGAAGTAAGCTGGGCCTAACTCTTCTGACTTTCATTTGACAGTTCGATTGTACCAACCTACGAATAATAAAAATGCGTCTCTTTCGATACGCATTTCCGTTTCATAATGACTTCATTGTAGAACCAAAATCGAGAAAGTCGTTTTCGAAATTCTTGTTTGAATTATTTTCTTTCGTCTATTTTTCGGTGTCGTGTAATCTACACCACACTCGAAATCAGCTGATTTTCAGTGCGGTTAACCTAATGTTATTCAGACTGGTGTAGAATACACCTCGCGAAACGAATGCTCAAAAGCGGTGCAAAATACACGAGGTGTAGGAGAGTGGTACACTTTGCATACAAACGAAAGGGGCTAATTTATTATCTTTTTTGTATCGATCTTTCAGCATTCAATTTCCCTCCTGAGAGGCAGAGAGCTTAAGTTCTTACATTGAATTCTTCGAAGAATTTACTGAAGAGAAAAATCAAAATTTTCATGCTAGATACTAGTTAACCAAATTATTAGTGAGCTACTCCCGTAGTGGATTTTTTTTCTTTTTTTTCAATGAGCCAAATCAGCATTAACAATTCAGAGCATGAAAGAGTTTGATATTGGTTCATTATTTTTTGTTTCTATATCGAGAGTTATGTATAGTTGACTTGATAATAACTTTTTTGTTATTATTTTTCTTGTAGTCATTCAGAATCTTCTATTTTTGAATTACTCATAAGATGAACGTTAATCGCAATGTTTCTCCTACGATGATTTGTTATTTATAAGTGTTGCTTGAAATAAACTGATGTGGTTGAAGTGAAATGAATACGACTCTAAATAGTAAAGAACTTTTTCTTCATACATAAGATAGTAAAGGTATTAACAAATTCATTTAAAATGTATCTAGAATTTCAGGCAATAGGTATTTGAAAAAATACCTGCATCTGTTTTTCTCGGGACATCCTGTGAACATATAATAATTGTAAAAAGCTAACCAAAACGGGTAAAATTTCAACAAAATTTGGAGTCAGTTTGATTAAACCTCTATACGTTATTACATGGTAATTACTGTTATAAACGAAATATACCTATTCTAGATCAGTGATATCATTCAATATGAATAAAATTATATCTCTAACGGAACTCAGCAAAATTTATCGTCAATTCTCTAACAAATTGTGTGTTACACATCATTCGAATGAATTTGATGTTTACGGCTTGCCATTAGTGCTCGGTAGCAGTTTTCGGGATTACCAAGCACTAAGCCTTCTCGTAAAATGCTCGAAGCTCTAAGAACGAAGCACTTGTGCAAGAAAGTGCTCGGCAGCACAGTGCTTACGAGCACAGAACTGCTCTAAGTGCTCCAAAAAGCACTGAGCACAATGATTTGGGATATCCCTGATGCAATGAAGTAAGTAGGTATATATTTTTTCGATCATTAAATTGTCCTCGTTTGTAAAAAAACATGTTTTAAATAAACAGTGATATCTTCCCGTCTCCTCATGAGTAGTCGGTTTCATATGGCAACAAGGGATGTGCCAATTGAAGCATTTCCAAGATGAATTGTATGTGAAATCCACATGTGAGTATTTTTTTTACAAAAGCATCTAAATCCCAATTAAAAATCTAACACAGTTGGAATGACTGGTAGACCACAAGCAGAAAACATCTACTTTTCTGGCAATACCACGCAGAACCATGCAACAATTCACATTCTGAATGAATATCTCAAATGTTGGGACAGGCACCGTTTCAAGTGGAGATTTCAAGGTCTCTACTCAGTTAAATCACCTGCACTGATAAGGGCCAGTAAGTCCGAAACCAGTCTCTCGGTTGTCAAGCGTGCCTGTCTCGATGTGGACTTTCTTATGTCTCAAGAAAAAAGAAACATTTGCGATCTGCCTGCATTCACAGTGTTGATCGTTGCATGGACTACGAACATCAGGTATAATTTTGTCTGCTCGTGATCTACCAGATTAAAGTGTGTTTGATTTTTAATTGGACCATACAAGATTATGTTTTCATTTCAATTCAAATAATTTTTTCCAATACCACTTCAAGGAATATCCAAGTTGTTTTTACATGTTGAATGAATTTGTATTTGTTTCTTGTTTCCTAAATATGTCATTTTGATTGAGTTGCAACCCTCAGCAAAATCCCTAACCAAATTTCATAGCAGATTTCAAGAAATTATCAATCTGTGCAAATACAGATGTATGATACCATCAATTTCGACATTTCTATAGAAATCCTAACATGTTATTTTTTCATTTCTTGACGTAGGAGTTGGTGTTCTTCTTAAATTTCTGGAGATCGTATGCCTCAGGGAACACCTCCCTAGGCAATGAGTTCCAAAGTCTCGATGTGTGTTGGATGAACGAGTCTTTAGAAAGAGACGTACTGCATTAGGTCTCTAAAGTGACCACGAAAGGGTGTGAAGACTGAACTTGACGGGTTAATCTCGAAGAGACTGCTAATGGAGGAACGATTGTTGATATTTCAGAAGAGCATCGCCCATGAAAATATCTAAAAAATATGGCCAACTTTTCTATGGAGTTCCAGAGAAGTGAGCGAGTTTGTAAGCGAGGCATCACCGACGAGACGAATTCCCCTTTTTTTGGACAGAATCTAATAGTTTCAGTATAAGTTTGGGTGCCGCACTCCGAATATGGGAACAGTATTCCAGGACAGGTCGGATCTGTGCCATATAGATCATGAGCAGCTGACTGGGAGTAAAATAGCTCTTGGCTCGAAACAAAAAACCAAGTTTTTGGGATGCACTCTTGGCAATGGACCTCTCGTGATTTTCTCAAGAAAGGTTATTGCTGATAGTAACGCCAAGCATCGAAATGGATAACTTCAATGGTATGGTTACTCCTGACTGAATTATGTTGGGCACAGTGAGATCAGCTTTTCTAGAGAAAAGACATGCTTGTGTTTTGTTTGCATTGAATTCTACCAGGTTATTAGATCCCCACTCGAGAATTGCTGCTAAATCCATATTCATTTTGTTAACATTTTTTCCTTGTTCATTTCTGGTTTGACGGGCCGATATATATAGGAGCCCTGGAAGAGGAAGCGGTATGGAGGGTACTATCATCCGCGAAGCTGTGTATAGGACATGAAGTTGCTTCCAACAAATCGTTGATGTGAAGTAGAAATAGTGTTAGTGCTAAAATTGATCCCTGCGGGACACCAGCATTTATGAGTGGAGTATCAGATGAAACACCTTCGACCACTACATGTTTGAGAGAAAACTAGCAAGCAGAGAACACAGCTGCCTGTAAGAAAATATTGTGAGAGGAAATAGCTTCTGGAATTTTCTTGGAATGGCTGGATTGTGATAGACAAAATTTCTGCATGTCTCTGAATTGTCAATGAAAGGGTGCTCTATGCTCTCCTGGTCTGAGTAGTCCGCTTGCTCAGAATCACTCGTGGTGGAAAGACATTCTGATATCTGCGATATTTCTGGAGAGGTCAATGAGTTTATTAATGCAGGTTCACCAAAACCATTCAATACGCCAGGAATGTACGGGATATTTTTCGCCTCACTGCAAAATGGCAGTTAATACAACTCCACAAGGAACAGTTTGCTCATCAAGCAGTTAAATCCACCATAAATGATATATACAATGTTTAGTTGAAAGCATTGAAGACACATTCGTGGAAAATCATATAGTATTAGTTTGGTATTAGAGGGGTATTGAAGAGAAGGGGTGAAGAGCAAGAAAGTACTATGATACTGTAACGTACAGTTGAAATATTTTGGCACAGCATATATTTATTTTTTTATTATCTTATGAACAAATTGCTGAAAGAAACAGAAAGTCATCCAAGAGGTATTTGGGATTTCCGATGGCACTGGGTACACAAATGATTCAAATTACTCCAATTAGAGTATTCATAATATACCTTTACTTCTTATTGTCACTTCTTGCTCAATCCAACAACACGCCTATGGATCATGGAATACAAGATCTGGCAGAATGTTTGTCTGCAAATCGAACAGGACATCGGCATTTTCATAGGAAATGCGACTGTTCAAACTAATTTATCGAGGAAAAACACTCGAAACTAAGTAAATCAGACTCTCTATCGACACTAGAATTCGCCAAAGAATACAACATGTAGATAACATTTGTCATAATTGTCATTTGTGTCAAACTAACGCGAGTATCGTCAAAATTTTAAAACGATCAATCGATGGCTTACGGTGGATTTATGCAGAGGTTTTAAGTCGTTAGTTTCCAGTCTTAAGTCGTAAGTTTTAAGTCGTAAGTTTTAAGTCGTAAGGAAAAATGGACCATTTATGCAAGAAGTTTTAAGGACTGTCAATAGTGTCAATCCTGTTATTTCTTGTGCTTATTTTTCTCATTTCCTTTTATTCAATCCAAACTTCCAGCCTCAATGATATTTTTTTTTATGTCTATTTGCTTTAGATGCATTCAACTCCTGCTGTTTGTTACGATAGCCTTTTGCAAAATCAGACACATGCGCAAATCGAGCGAGTTTCAAGTCGTAAATCGTAAGAGATAAATGTTGGCCAACTTTTCTTAGGACTTAAAACTTATGACAGCTGTATAAATGGTTACATTAAAAACCAATGGATGCACTTCTTATGACTCATTACTTGAAACTTGCATAAATTCACCGTTAGTACTTTCGAACCCCCCTGGACCTACCAAACAAATAACCTGGATGCCGGATCTAGCGTAAGCAATATAATCTAAGATTCCTGTAGTTTTACTTGTCTATGATATTTTGTACTCCTGTGATTTGCCTGATGTTTTTGATGATTTTTCTCATGTTCAATTCGCCAATATTCGTTACCAATCAGTGCAAGGTTATCGCAGTATCAAAGAAGTATCCTTTCGTGACCAGCTCTCGGTATAATAAAATGATGATATCTCTTGTATATGCAGTATGGTGGAAATGTATGGAATAAATTCATTATCTCTAACGCATATGAATTTTAAGGGAAATCCTGAGACAAGTCGATTTTTATTTTCAAATTGACATCTCTTGATATACATACGGAGTTTGTGACGTCATCGAATATTTTTTTAAATTGGAACATACCCTGTTTATTTTTTTTCGGAAGGTATATTCATTGTTAATCTGACGGTATACTAATATTAGGAAAATAAAATAATACAGGGTGAGAAAAAATTATTAATTATTTTATATTTACAACGGAAATCGTTACAATAAATAATCAAATTCGTGACCTTCTGCAAGAATACAATGTAATAGACAGAAAACAAATCATTCTCGAACTTTGCTATCGTTTCTGAATATATTTGTGAAATATTCACTCGTATATTCGCTCTTTCAAATTATCTGATCTTTCCGGCTTCTTACATAAACTTTGCTCTTCAGATAACCTCAGAGGAAAAAATCGAGAGGAGTTGAATCAGGAGATCTAGTTGGCCATTCGATTTACCCTCTCCGACCTATTTAGGTAATTGTGTACATTGATAGCATAATGAGGTTGTGAATATAAAATGATTTTTTTCCACCCTGTATCACTTTATTTCCCTGGGGTACACCATATTCTATATTGATGAATTCTCTTTTATATTTTCCAATTTTCTGTATAATCCCTCTATATCTTATTGCAATAGACCTATCGAATTTTTCCACACTACGGTGTTATAGGACATGGACATCCAGTATAATGCTAACTTATATTGAAATACATGTTCTCTTTCTGCATTGGTTCACATGAATTTCAGGATTTTCAACGAATGAACTCACTTTCAATCCATTATATTTGTAATTGTCGTTCTAAATGGAAACCTAGTAGGCTGGAGCTATAATATTGTCTGTTCACTCAAGGCCCAAACGTCTGCCAAGTTGAGGTCGCTACTTTATAGAAGTCGTTCGATGCTCATTTGTTTCAGTTTTTTCTCTGTCAGCGATCCAACTTTGGGTTGAAGTTATGTTCTTCTCTTTTTTTCGACTTCAGCACATATTGTATTGAACTATCATATTGTTACGAACCGCTGGCATTTCCGAGAAGGCCGGAAAGCATCCGCTCGACGCGTGACTCACAGCGGAGGTATCGCTCGCAGACGCACCGCTATAATTAGCGGATGATTCATTGCCGTCGAATATGAAAAGTGCTTCCAGTTCGTTCCTGTTCTTTCTGGACAGTGATGTCTTTGCCTATATAGGAGCCGCGGTTTCGCGGACAAGTTTTGTGGTTATAGTTTGGAAAGAGTTGAGATTAGAAAGAAAGCTAGTACAGTGAACATTGAGATTTGTAAAACGAGTGTTTATTGAGTTGTATTTAGTGTGTTTAGTGAAATAAATTGTTTAGTTTTGTACTGAGTGTTTCAAATTCACGAACCCATGGGGAAATAACGCAACAATAATCTGACATATTTTTACTTTTATAAATATTTCTACTCAAATGGGTCCAATTATCGCTCCAATACCAGTTCTTCGGAACAATAATAAGGCATTCAAAGAAAAAATTTTGGAGGTACTCACGTATTTTGGCCTCTAGAACAAGAATCCGAAACGCTTGTTTTGCAAATACACCCACCATTTGACATCTTAAATTTCTTCTACTCAAAACACTTAATTCATCCTTCTTTCTATTGAAACACCACACACGCTTACTATTACTTATTTTCAACACTTTTCAGCGAAAGAATTCAATATTTTTCAAAAAATGTACCGTTCCTCGGAAACGACACGAGACTTTGATCTGTCAACTTGACACTGTCACAAAGTTCAGCTCCAGTCATGCTCGGTTTTCGATGGGTTTCGTGAAATTTTTCGAATTTCTTCAAATATACTGTTTATTCTGCTGAAATTTGTTGAAAACAAGGAAATGTAAGTGTGTGTGGTGTTTTAGTTTAGAGACGGACTAATTTTTGTATGTTTTCTTCAGTGGATATGAATTATGCGTGCATCAGACCTGAACCCATGCTTCAATCTCTCTTTCTGGAACCAACAAATCATATAGAAATCGAAACTACAATATCCAACTTGGTAAAGGTAGGGAATATGGGTCCAAGCCCGATTTCGACGAAACTTTCACAGATGCTTCATGACATGATGAAAATACTATATCCATCAAAATTTTTTCGCGGAAAGACCTTTTTCCATATTTTTATGACAAATTTATGTCGTGGTACTCACTATCAAAACTCAAATACAATCTATATTGGACGGAGTAATAAATGCATCCATACGATTGAAACGCACTTTGTTGAACGGCTACTACTTTTATCAACACATTTAAAGTAATTTATGAGTACTAATAATTCCCAAAACGGTTGAAATAGGAATAAACTGATTGAATTATTCAATAGACATATTATGTTTACATTTATTTGGCAAATGACAGCTCCCTTCAAACTCCAAACAGCGAAACTGCTATTGCGATGTTGCCGTTTCGATTTCAAAAACATTCGATTTAGGTAAAACAAATAAAATATTTCGGAGCAGAGAGGACCAGAATTTCAAAATTTCAGAAGCAAGGATAAATGAATTTTTATTGGATGATTATTTTGGTAACGAATTAATGTTTCAACTCGAAAAAAAAACACATCACATTCAATCCGAGAATTCTATAGAAAAATAGTTATGGTCCTAAGAAGGACCGTTTAATTTTAAGCATTATCCTTTCACCAATAAATAGCATTCGGATCTTTAGTAACTTAAATTTAAACAAAGTTAGGTTAGGTGGTTTTTTCTTCTTTTCTGTTTCCAATTTCCATTCATAAGAGTTCCTACAGGAAGTAGAGAAAAATAAACAACGTGGTGATAGGTATGCGCGCGCTCGGTCGACATTTTGCAAATTCGCGCGCGCGGATTTGCGAAATGTCGACCGAGCGCGCTCGCTTCGCTCGCGTGTATGTATTATTGATATTTGTCAAGCAATAAGGGATTAGAGTTTCTATAAAGGTTTAAAAAATAGAGAAGATAGTGATAAATTTCAACAAAGTTAGGTTAGGTGGTTTTTCCTTCTTTCATCTTGGATTATCAGGCACCATGTTCTTAAATTATCAATTTAAAGCTGCTTATTTTCACAAATCTGATGTAGACGAAAGATTCGTTATCGACTCGATGAATGACATTCACACTGATTACTTTTTTCCATGAAAAATGTGATTCCATTTCAGGAAGGAATAAGGGAATAACTTTCATGTGGAAGTAATACCATTTTCAAAAAATCCTTCAATTATTTAAAAAATTCTATTTGATTAGAATTGAATAGAATGTTTCTGAAATCAAACCGGCAACGTTGCAAAAATATCTGCTCTAACAAGCTGTCATTAGTGTCATTCACCAATCAAAATGTTTTTGTATTCAAACTTCATTGATAACAAGTTTTTAACTTTTTTTAATTCTTGTTATTACTTTCAAAGAATCAGTTAATTTATATAGATTGTGCATGTAATTATTGTTGGCTCAACACAGTGCCTACCAATTTAAAAGATACATTGGACACTCCTTACAACGAATTGTGCGCGTATTTTGAAAGCCAGTGGGGAAATGTATGTTTTTCAAAAAAATAACATGGAAAAAGGTCTTTCCGCGGAAAAATTTTGATGGGTATAGTATTTTTATCATGTTTTAAAGCATCTGTGAAAGTTTCGTCGAAATCGGGCTTGGACCCATATTCCCCACTTTTTCCCCTTAAATTCAAACTGGCAGTTGTCAAACCTATATTTAAAAAAGGGGATAAAACTCTACCGGTCAACTACAGGCCTATATCTCTGATAACGACCCTAACAAAAATGTTCGAAAAAATTGTAAAACAGAGATTGGAAAGGTATTTTAAAAAATTTGAAATACTATATGAAGCGCAATTTGGATTCAGGGAAGGAACATCAACAAACGACGCCATCAGTAGTCTTCTTAAGAATGTCTACCAAGCTTTCGATGATGGGGACCCAGCCATGTGCATCTTCCTAGATCTCTCCAAGGCATTTGACACAGTGGATCATACTTTATTGCTGGAAGCACTGGAGAGAATATATACGGGGAACTTCTCACAAGCCCTTTCAACCCAGCAAGCACAAAAACATCTCAGAGATGTTGAAAGTACGAGATTTCGAGACATTGAACATCCACTGCGATATCCTGTTCATACATGAATAGTACTTTTATATAACAGCCAATGTCCGCCACAGGCGTCCATTTTCAGGATGTCCTTGGGATATCACAAAGAGAACTCTTCCTAAGTTTTTTTGATAGCCTTTTCATAGACACAACAGAACATTCCCAAAGCGTTTAGTGTATATTGATTTGCATTGATTAAAACTTTTTTTAAGATCACTTTATATAATCTTTTGCTATTCATTTGGACATTTGAGAAGAGATCTTCTTTCCTTTGTTTTGTTGGGATTTGGATTAGTGTGGTTGAAGAAGAACTATTATTTTCTTGCCGAAGTTTCGAATTATAATGAATCATCATCAGGACCCATTTCAAAAGAGCCATGATAATTGGTCTATTATAGTTTGAAACTTCGGCGCGAAATTAATAGTTATCTACTTCAATCACACTTACCCAAACTTCAACAAAACAAATGAAAGAACATTTTCAGAGATTACCAAAATGACCAGAAATGGTTAAAAAAAACACTTATATAATTTATGAACACTTTAAAAATATATGAACACTTATATTGACTTGAAATATAAATTCAATAAATTTTATTCCATCTATAGGACATATTTTTAGGAAAGAAAGATTTCACATTTAACTTGAATTAATATACTAACCACCAGTAATGTGTAACCTAATCTTGGTTTTATTAAAGACTGTCTCAACAACATATTTACATTTTAGTTTTGACATAATCACACTATAATACTGAATGAGGAGTTATATTTACACCAATTTCATATCTTCTCCTCTGTTAACACTTACAGCATGTGACTCTTGTACTGATTTGTACAAAAATATACCAGAATACCACTCCACTCTGCACATAAGCTATTCCATATTGACGGTATTTCCTGGATCAGAATCACCAAAGCAAACTGTTCTCTTCACCCCATTGTCTACGCTGTGAGGCTTCTATTTGATCTTTCTTGATGGAAATGTCAGTTTTGTATTGATGTTTGTTCGTGAAATCTTATTTATATCTACCTCCAACTGAAAAAAAAAGATGAAGTAACTCCGTTTTTTCGACTGATCTACTTATTCACTCACCTGTCCATCAAAATGATCTTCACAAAAATACTTGGTGGTTGTGATAGCTGTATTAACAGCAGAAAACCATCTCATCCTAATGTCTTTATTGTTCGGAATGGAAATAACAAAGTTTCTTTTCACAGTTATCGCTATTGTTCGAATTCACAAGAACTTTTTGAATGATTTTTTACAACACAACTGAGAACAATAACTTTAACCTCAATTTTCGTTGACTTGTTGAAGAATTTTTAACTAAGTTCAACTGTATAGGACGGCTCAAATGGGCTCAATCCACTGAACCCTTCATCCCGGGCGTGACGTCGAAAAGTATGTTGTATGACCTCATTGACATCCACAAGTAAACATTTTTTTGACCTCGCTAGTACCTCACCGTATACATACAAAGAAACGCCACACAAGAACAAAAACAATACTTTCAACATCTTCTGAAGACCTCTTAAGGAAGTACATATTGCGTCCCAGAAAAACATCCACATGCCAACATTTTCAGAACATCCCAAAACCTCCCAGGGATGTTTGTGCTCGCTGGGAAGCTATCTATCAGAGAGAAAACAATTGGTGCAAATCAATGAAACCTATAGCAATGAGAAAGAAGTTCTGTGTGGGGTTCCTCAGGGCACAGTACTCGGGCCAGTCCTATTCATTATATATCTTAACGAACTACTCGCACTCAATACAATTGGTGACATATTCAGTTTCGCTGATGACACTGTCGTATTTTACAGGGATACAAATTGGATGAACCTCAAAACAAAATCTGAGAGTGATATGGAAAAAATGTTAAACTGGTTTAGTTCACGAAAATTGACTGTCAACTATGAGAAAACGAAATACATGACCTACACCTGCTATAAAAATCGACTTTCAAAATTCGACTGTCTATCCATTTAACATAATAACGAGCCCATAAAAATATATGCAACTTATGAAATTAAATACCAAGGTATAACTATTGATCAGCACCTCAGATGGGACAGACACATACAAAATATTGCTATCACTCTCAGGAGTATGATATCAGGTTCAAATATTTCTCGAATATATTAGAAACTCAACACATGAGAATATTGTACTACGCTCTTATCGAATCTAGAATCCAATACGGGATCTTGGCGTGGGGAAGTGCTTTATATAGAGGTGGACGTGAGAAAGTTATCAATACTACAAAAGTACTTCCTGAAAATTATCCATAAAAGAGTAAGGAATTATCCAACCGAAAGTTTATTCACTGAAACAAACATGTTTGACTTGAGACAACTCTACCTTTTCACTATAATGATACATACCTACAAGAACAAAACAAGCATTCTACAAACATTAGATCACACTCACCAAACTAGACAAAAAACAAACCTGTATACAAAAACAACAACAACAAAAAGAAATCTTGGCCAGAGAAATCACTATTACTTATGCCAAAGAGTTTTCAACCATTTACCAGTAAACCTAAAAAAAGAAATATTCATGATAAATTCTATCAATTTCATAAAAAAAACAATAAAATTATATATTCTTAATATACAGAGATATGATATTCATGTTCTTCTGAATTGCAATTAGCATAGTAAGCTAAAACTGTGTTCAAATTTTGAAACTATTTATATTTAGATTACATTTCAGTTAATAATGTTTGCAAATAATTTAACAATTTAGCATTAGCATTTAGTATATAGCCAGCAAAATTTACGTTCAAATTTTGAAACTATTCAATAAATAATTTAGGTATTTATATTTGTATATTAGGAATAATTATATTTATATTTAACTACCAAATACATACCATTTCCACGATATTATATATATATACTTAACCAGATTCCCATGCACAACCTCGAGTTCTATGGGTTTCACGTTTGTTTACTATATATTATATTTTGTAAAGTACATCATATTTATGTACTTCTTGGTAAATAAACATTATTATTATTATTATTATTATCATGTGGAGCATGCCAATACATTCACTTGCCTCGCATTTGAATTTCTCATGATGTTTTTTTCTGTTTCCTTCTGTGCTTGAAACAGAAGATTCCCTGTGCTAAAAGGAGCGCGTAATTCAAAATTCAAATAAAAACATTAGGTTATGCCCAGTTTGACATTGAAAGTTCAAAATAGTTCACGGTTATTATGAGAAGATGTCTGCCTTACGGAAAAAGTGACGTCATTTTTTCCAGTGAACAGACAATATACCGTCTACTAGGTGTTCATTTAGATCGACAATGATATTTGTTATGGTGAAAAAATCTACAAAAAACATCAAAGGCCAGTATCAAGTAGATCGCTGTATTTATTTTTCGAAATTGATCCGGTTACATCCAAAAGTTCTAAAATCAAATTATAGTGAAGTGAGGTCATGAATTTTCCGCATTTCAGGATTGGCCTCGGAAAAATATAATATCTGATTAACAATTTTATTTATAGTCATTAATAATGCTCGTTAATATTTTTCGTCTACTTCATATACTAATTACCTATCTGGATTAGGCACGTTTTTTAACGGTTCTTCTCAAATATTTTCCTTGCTATACTGAAGTTCATAGCAATAACTGAATGGTCACCCGACCTGATGAATAAAAACTAATCCGCACCCCATGATATCAACCAAAAAAAACATATACATGAGAGTAAAAAAACGATGTGTTGACAGATGAATACCCAAACACATGTATTCTGGCAGTCAATAGCGCTATAAAAAGATCCTAAGGATAATACCTTTTTTCCTCAGCGACCCCAGCACATTAAAAAACAATTACTGCAGACCTTTTTGGGGTTTTTACAAATGAACTAAACTAACCCTTCCGTTTGTTTTTTTATTGCGTGAACGGCACGATCCATGAGGGCATGGCTTCAAATGCAATAAAAAACAGGTATAAACCCTTCGACCCTGTTAGACATCACTCAACAGGGAACTGTAGGACGATAGGGAAGAAGAAATCTGTAACTGGTGGGTTCAACCAACTAGTTTTCATCATTCAAGTATAGATGGCAGTATGGATTTGATTATTCTGGATTATTCTTTAGTGACTCCATACATATATAGTCACTGTAGATTATTCTAGTCACTGTGGGTTCTAAGTTTCTGGAGTTGAATATTTTTCTAAGAGCCAATTTATAAGTTCGTTATTTTTTCTCCTTTATGGTGTCCAATGAGTAGTGATCATAATGCCTCAGAAATGCTCTAGAATATCTTCTGTGTTCGAATAAATTTTATCATTGTTTGTTCATAATTCACCAGTTACGTTTGTGGTACTGAATATGTTGAATTTCACGCAATGGGGAAAATATAGTTTCTTTCTACTCAGGTACTTGCATTAAAAAAATTTGACGATGTTTCCAGAATTAATTCAAATTTGGTCAACGGCGGCAATCACATTCATAGATTTCAGGAGAAAGTTCCTCCACGACAAACGTTTTTTTTTTTTTAGAAATAATACTTTGCTCATTTCACAACAAAGTAGGGCAGTAATGTGAGAACCGCATCTCTCTCTCTATAGAGGAAAGGAACCAAACTTGAGATACATTTTTTGTAAAATGAAAATAAAATATAATTTATTTCAAAACATTAACTATCATGAACTCAGTACATCACTTGAAGGGTTTTATAATCACCATAACTAAATCAAGGCATACGAAAAAAGTTTACAGTTAGAAAAAAATAAAATTCATACAAGAAACAAAAGAGTCTTTCAAAATTGAGGTGCCTAACTTGAGATAGTCTGGTTCCCTAATTTGGGATAGGGTCCCAATGTGGTACATCACTCAAAAAATCCTTTTCCCTCGCAAAAAGAACAGGTGAATATGGAACTTGTCAATTCTCCACAATCCTCATGGGCCCATCTTTAACATTTGACACATTTAGCCCATTTCTCACCTTTTTTGTCTTCTGAAAATAAGCCTGTACGAAATATACATTCAGCGTCACTGCCGCCACTTTCATCCGATGAGGAGTCTTTCAAAACAGGCTCTTCACTGTAAGAATCAGAACTGGATGATAAAAATGTACGTTTGGCTTTATTTTCCATTTGTTTTGGACCTGCATCGTTCCTTTTTTTCGCGTCTTATCCATCTTACCAATATCTTTTTTTACTCCTTCAGCTTATTTATTTTGTCTCGCGTCCTTATTCTTTATACTTTCTAACAGCTCTTCTTCTTTATAGGGAGTTGTTGTTGAGTTTTTTTATGTACTGGAATGATACAGATTTCCATAGTTGATACCAAAACTTTTCCAACTTTTTCTTTACTTGTAGATGGCAAGGAAATATCTTCTTCGCACTGCAGTAAACTCAGTGGTCTTATTGGTATTTCCTTCGCTCTCAGAGGTGATGGGGTTCTTTCATGTTCACGTTGTTCTTCTGTTCCCAAGAAAGAGGAACATGATGGAAGATTCTCGATATTTTCCTGTTCCTCTAGGTTTTGCGCTAACATTCATGTAATGAAAAATGCTCAGCTAAATAATTAACATATTTCATACAGTACTTCGTATCGAGGTTCCCAATTTGAGATAGTCTCAAATTAAGATACCCGTACTGTCTCAAATTAGGAAAATTGAAAAAAAAATTGAGACAGCTATATTTCGGTTATAACTACTACAAATGAGTTTGTGCATGACAGAATAGTAGCATTAAGACTCTTTGTTCATAAAATCATACCACAGTGGACTGATGACCTCTCCTTAAAAACATATTTTCAGATTCAACAGGCACTCACAAAATTTTTCAGCACCCGAAGTTGAATTTATGTACATTACTCGGGAATCAGGTGGTAACTGACGAAAAAACGTGCTTGCGAACTCGGTTTGGCCTAAAAGACTCTACTTTTGCACATTATACGTAGATGGCACCAGCCATTCTGCCAGAAGGCTACTGTCTCAAATTAGGCTCCTATCTCAAATTTGGTTCCTTTCTCTATAATACAACTAAGATATCGTGCAAATGTATCTAAAATTGGACACACTGTACAAAGTCTATTGAAGTATTTACCGGTTAGTTGTTCATTGTATGTTAGTTTACACTATCCACCTGATTATTCACATCACGAAATTTGATTTATATCATCGAAATTCATGAATTTTTCATTTCTCTACCATTTTTTCATGCCTGATCTATTCCAAGCGGTGTTTCCATATTTCTTGTTCAAAACAATTCTTATAACTAAGCGGTTGTTCATCAGTTATGTAGGGTACAGGGCCTTCACGTAAATTTTGGACCCCCCCTCAACTATTTTATTCAGTGATAATTTTTTTTTCAAACCATGTAATTTTTTTATTGATATTATACAAGTTGACAGAAAAACAGTTCTGAAGATCTGAAAAATAAGTTATGGGCACCAAATTTATTTTTTCGACTGAAACATCCTAATATTTTGTTACTATTTGTAAATATACATGCATATATTATGATATCTCTAATAGATTTCGAGATATTTGACGTTGAAATTCAGATTTCATTCGGATTATCTCTGTGGGGTTAGGAAAAATAAATTTTTCTACAAACGTCAAAAAATGACAAGGTTCGCGCATTGACAACGATATGCGAAGTGACCCTTTTTTTCATTTTCCTTCGTTACCATGACACCGTGCGCGAAGTAGTGTGCGAAATACTTACTTCGCACACTGCATAGGGGATTTTTATATTTTAACCTTTATGTTCCTCAATCAAGCAAAAATCCAGGAAATCATTTATTTATTGATGTATAACAATAATTAAGGCTTTCAAATTGTGAGAAAATTTAACACTACCTAATTTTATTTTTTATTTACAATGTTAACATTAATGGTGCAGTCAGTGCACGAACCAATATTTATTCCTAAACCAGATAACTCAGATTCAACTCGTGATATCGTAGTTTTGGGAGTTGGAAGATTTTTGATTTGCAAGCAACTGCCGTTGAGGTGACAGCACTTTATCCTGAAATTTCACAGTCTAAAATTTTATTTGATGTTTGAATTTTATTGTTGGTAGAATCTTCCACGTATCGTTCGGCCACAGTCGAAGATTTCCATCCTATACATATCGCTTCAAAACACTTATATCGGCACCCGTATTAGCAAGAACTGTCAATTTGAAATAATTGTCAACAAATGCCATTTTATTTCCATAGTTATACAGTAATTACTTGAGTTGGAAAAACAGTTTTCCTACGACCACGTATGAAAACGTCAATAGTCACACTGTTTTGTTATTCAGAAAGTAGCTCATATCACCATGGTATTGTTTATTTGAAAGAAAAAAGCACTAGTGTTGATATGAAAAATATCACAACGGTCGCTTGAATGGATAGAAATAATTAGGTATATTGGGAAGGTATACTCACTGTCAATATAAGCGTTCTCAAATCAAATTCATATTATTTATTGAAATTTCTGTCTCGTTTTGAATTATACCGAGAATTCTTTATCGGTTAATTTCAATGTGTCTGATACATAACCTCTGAATTCACTTTAAAACTGGAACCTATACTCTTTGCTGGAACTATTCCGATGTTGATGACAACGGGTGAGAGTATTCAAAAGAGTACAGCTACAGTTTCACGCGCGGCTTGCTGCTTGCATCAGTTTGATATCACAGTATCACCAAAGAGAAGATTCTTTGGTATCACAGATGTTTGCAATTTGCAAGAAGTCAAGGACGTACTAACTCGAGTAACTCAACTCGTACGCGCTCGCGCACCATGTACTTCTATGGTTCTGTATTCCTGGTTGCGTGATTACTGGCGTATGGTGTCAAGGTTGTTTATGTACGCTGGTGTCGGTATCAATAAAATTTGTCCAAACTAAACTAACCCAATCAATCAGTAATTCACATAATGAGGAATTGTCTGAGAAGTATTCAAATATCATCTTGAATATGGAAATAAACAGTACTTGATATCGAATCAAAACCACCTGAAATTATAGAGACCACTCAAGTTACATTTTTGACAAGACTTCCTGCGAAATGAGAGTATTCGGAGTCGTAGGAAAAATAGTGTACGAAACTCGTTGAAAAGAGTGCATTTCCGTCACTCGTGACGTTTCCGCACTCACCGCTACGCGGCTCGTGCTAAACGACTACTCGTGTAAAATATGTCAGTTTCCAAACTTGTTGTGTAATATACAATTAAGCCAGTTCAATACTATTTTTCATATTAAGCTAAGCATGTTACTTATTTTAGAACAATATTTTTGACGTTTGTAGAAAAAATTTTGTTTGCATCTCATGCGCGAAATACTTTGGTGATCTCGACTATTTTTTTAAACTCGGCTGCGCCTCAAAAATAACTATTTATCAACAATTTTCAAAGATTATGCTTCTGCATGATTTTCAATATTCCTCCAGCGGGAAAACTCAGCCTTCTAGAGGCATGCGCCATAGAATTCGTTTTATATTCCTCGAAATTAAACTTCGTCATTGCCATTTTGAATCGTTCTCCTTTTTTTCTCCGAGAGAATTGGTCTCATTCATCAATGTAATAATATTCTTCGAAGTATTTCTATAAAATTCACTAAGTTGCCACAAAACACTCTATACAGCGTGTCTCACTTCAAACGGCCCCTCCTCCATATCTCAGTGATTATAGTCAAGCGATTTCAACCAAGTTTGGTGTGATATGATGAATAACCATCAATTTGATCCGTTCTACAGGGATGAAAATTATTTTGGACAGTGCCATGCGTTTTTGTTAATATAAAAAGTTGTTTTTTCATAAAATCATATTAGGCATTTTTTTACACGAAATCTAAATTATTGTTCTTCATGGTTCGGAACCCCGTACGTACATTTTCATATACTTTTTATGGAGGGTTTTGAAAAAACGGGCACATCCGTTGTACGGTAGTATAGAATATTTCTTCCTGGAACTGAAACACATCAGAACGAATTCCTGATCTCACAAATATTTGACAACAGATATTTCAATTATTTCCATAGCTACCCTGATCATCTATGTCCTAATTAGATGAAAAAATCCTGAGACAAATCCGGTGAAATCTATTGGAGGTAACATGATATATGTATGTATATTTGAAATCAGAAAAATATACTCTATTTAATAGTAGCAAAATATACAGGGTGCCGTAATTCGAGCCTAAGCATGGGGATCTCAGTTATTATGAGAGATACGAGGTCTATTAAATTGGGGCAAAGTTGCGCATTATCATGCTGAATAATATGTGTAATAAAATTCAATGCATCATTTTTCGTTTTCGAAATATTGAAAAAAAAATGGAAATTTGTATTCTTCGTTATTATTCTTTCAAGCAAAAACGAAGAGAACTAGACTTTTTTAACCAGGACGTTCTTGGGGCACTTTTCTACAAGGAATTCAAATCTGTCATCGTATCTTCCAAGGCCATCTTGATGTCAGAGATAGAACACTCAACTTTGTTTTTTACATTCATAAAAAGTCTATATTTTTCTGATAACAATGAATATAATCAAATCGCACATGCAGGTCAAATTGTCAAGAAATCGTTTTTGTGAAGAGTGCTTTGGAAACAATGCCAACAATTCTTTTTAACAAAATTCTGACAGTTCGATTGTATTTGGAAGCTTTAAAAGTTTTTTCTTCGCACAACAAAACAAAGTAATAAAATATGCTCTATATAATAGGTATTTCACCATTCACTTTCTAATCTTTTCCCCAAGTTCTGAATAGCTCGATCGATGGTTACAATTCTAAGAATCAAATATTATAAGAGAAAGTACTGGTTTATTGTTTCTGAGGAACGAAAAAAGATTTCTTGAAATTGTACCCATCGATGATATTGATGAGAAGAAGAATGAATAGAATTATAGAAGTGTCAAGAAGTAAATGGTGGAGTATTCTAGCATCTTTTTTGCAAAAAAAAACTTCTAGCTGTCCTATCATGTTCGTTCCTGACTTAAAACCTTAGTTTTCAAGTAAGTAACCTTGGTATGAATGTGCACGTTCTAGATCCTCGATTAAAATTTCGAAAGTCCATTTCTGTTAGTTCGTTAAATTAAATTGTTGATTTTTATTCCAAAGCACTCTTCGCAAAGACATTTATTTTTCGATTTTGAACACCATATAAGATTCAAACATATCGTGTGATACATCATTGTATTCAGAAAATAACAGACTCTTTAAAAATGTAAAAATCCAATATGGTGCCCATAAGAAAAAGTGCCCCAAGAACGTCTTAGTTAAAAATGTCCAGTAATTTTGGTTTTTGCTAGAAAAATTGAAAACGAAAATTACGCATTTCAGTTTTTTTCCAATATTTCAAAAACGAAAAATGATACATCAAATTTTCTTTCAGATTATTGTAGAGCATGAAAATGCGTAACTTTGCCCCCATTTGACTGACCTCGTGTCTCTTATGATAACTGAGATTCCCATGCTTAAGCTCGAATTACGGGCACCCTGTATAGGATGTTCCATTTGAAAAAATATATTTGGTGCCCATAACTTTTTTTTAGATCTTCAATTGTTTTTCTGTTCACATGAATAAGATCCAAAAGAAAAATTACACAATATCAATCTTTGATCAAGAAAATTGAACAATAATAAAAAACTTAAGGGGGGTTCAAAATATACGTGAAGACCCTGTACATGTACATGGAAGTTTTTTGTGTTATACCCAGGGTTCTTCAATATTCGGCAGTTTTCCGCTAGATTCAAAATAGATGAAGTTTTTGTTTTTTTAATAAAAATCTTCATGCATTAACTTGAAAGATTCTGATGAGGAAAAGCTGAATTATTTTATTTCCATATTTCTAAAATATGTGCTATGAATATATACCTGAATAATTAGCTTTCAAAAATGTTAGTAATACTTTCGGAAAAGTTTTTTCTTGAATTAAATAATTGAGATTTCAAGTGTTTACCTAAGGTAACTGTGATGAAATCACATTCACAGTTCTTATAATTGTATGAATATTTTTTTCTATTTTCATTGTATAATAGCCTCTATTTCGATACGCATTTTTTATTATTCGTAGATTGGTACAATCGAACTGTCAAATAAAAGTCAGAAGAGTTAGGCCCAGTTTATTTCTGAGCGATTTGGATTTGGTGATATTAGCAGTAAAAAACTCAATGCTTTAATTGGTCAACTTTAATTCAGAGTGTGATTTGATTCGAATTTACCAATAAAAACAATAACTACATTAAATTTTTCACCGCTGGTATTGCAATAATCAAAATCGCTCAACTGTAAACTGGGCTTTACGCTTGTGCGTCAGATTTTAATTATTTAAATGTCAACAATGTTACCAATCGTAGATGTTTCTATTATTTATCGATATTAAATCCATTTTTCTTCTACAAATCAATTCAAAATAAAAAAAAAATTGCATATGACACACGTTTTATAAGACACGTTGTCGCACTTGTTCACTTGAAGCACTCCTCGCTTCGCTCGTCGTACTCCAAACAACGCGTGCGACAAAATAGCGTCTTATAAAACTTGTATCATAATATACTATTTTCTATTTTTTTTGTATAATGAAATCATTGTGCAACGCAAATGCGTGTCGAAATAGCCTCTATTTCGATACGCATTTTTTATTATTCGGAGATTGGTACAATCGAACTGTCAAATGAAAGTCAGAAGAGTTAGGCCCAGTTTACTTTTGAGCGATTTGGATTTGGTGATATTGGCAGTGAAAAACTCAATGTTTAAATTGGTAAATTTCAATTCAGAGTGTAATTTGATTCAAATTGACCATTAAAAACAATAACAACATTGAATTTTTCACTGCTGGTATTGCAATAATCGAAATCGCTCAACTGTAATCTGGGCTTTACGCTTGTGCGTCAGATTTCAATTATTTCAATATCATTGTTACCAATAGAATATCTTCCTGTTATTTATCGATATAAAATCCAGTTTTTTCTTCAGATGAATTCAAAATAGAAAAAATTGCAAATATGACACACGTTTTATAAGACACGTTGTCGCACTTGCATATGAAACAACGCGTGCGACAAAATAGCGTCTTATAAAACTTGTATCATAATTTACTATTTCAGTCACACTTATTGAGGAGTTGGCTGATCGGAATAAATAAGTTCACGAAATTTTGATGTGACATATGAAAGTGCGATACGTTGAAGCATGATGTGTAATCAAGTTGGCCAATTCTGTGTCCAGAATGAACCAAAAAATTGATTCAGATCGAAATGGCCAGACGGAAGCTGTTCTGAATGAGACACACAATGCACTGAGGGATGCATGCATTATTTGCATGCGCTCACCCCATAGGATCGTATGAAGGGGTTGCAATTTAAAATCATACCTGTTTCCATTCAGATATTTTTTATGACTGGCTATTTTTACAGACAACGCTGACCCCTTTTACTTGATCTTCTCTTAGTACACACTAAGTTTTTCCGAAATACGGACGCGCACCTATACGGTGAAATTTCGAATATGGTTCCTAGTCAAAATTTGAAATATTTTTGGTTTATGCGGGCGCTCCGGTACAAAAGAAGTGTGTTTTCGGGCAACAACGAACAAAATTATGGTGGAAAGTTCGGGCTTTGTTTTATTTCGATATGTTGGGCAACTTAAATAATTATGTTAGAATAAGTAAGATGCAATCGTCTCAGGGCATTAGTATAACCGGGCATAGTTTTATAAGTTTTTCCTAACAAAATGTGTAAATATTATTGCTAATAGTGTTCATTCAGTGTTATAATCAATATGGTGAGTTTTTATATTGAAATATTCAATTTGAATTGTTATTATCTAAGAGTTTCAGCATTTTATTCGCGCAAGAATGTTTAATTCAAATTCGCATAAAATACAACGTTTCATACACAATCACATTCATTCAGAATCAGAATCGCAGACACTTTCCATAAAAAAAATTATTCGATATTTCTGTTCTAACAGCGGCTTCCACCTACCTCTTCAAGAGGATATAAATGTTAATATTAATAGTAAATAACTAGAATGTGATTGATTCAAGATTGTATTTTTCATTATTTCAATAGTGAAATAAAGTGACTTCATTGTTTCACTATAGTGGATGAAGTAGAACTTTATGTTCCGTAAATGTGGATAACACAATTATGCGGTTAATTGTAATAAAAAAAATTATGAGGTGATTATGGATGAAATAAATTTAAAAATGTTCATATATGAACTTCATGAAATCTTTACCTAGATATTATTAATAGGCATCAATCAATAAAAATTTATAATTTGGAAAGACGTAAGCACAGATTATTGGGAATTACACCTTTCCATAAAATTTTATAAACAATGTTCAGAAGTTAGTCCACTACAAGAATATCAGGTATACGTAGTTATACAGGATAGCCCATAGAGATATCCTAACAGACGTTTCTGGAAAACAGGACCTAGGCTAATTTGATCTGAAATATTTTCAGCGCTGCGGCGTTGCCTCTTATATTAAAAAAGAACAACAGCTTTGATATTATGAATGAATGAATTTTTCGCTTCATTATTGTTTTTCGGTTATTTTGTATTATATTTCCTTTATCTCCATCGGTTTTCGGGAATTTGATTAATTTCCTTATTTTTGTGCAAAACATACATAAATGTTTATGTGTGAAGGAATACGGTCTCCATTATACAGGGTCGTTCAGAGACTGTGACAAAAATGATTGGTG
This sequence comes from Chrysomela aeneicollis, assembly GCA_029955515.1. Classification (NCBI taxonomy): domain Eukaryota; kingdom Metazoa; phylum Arthropoda; class Insecta; order Coleoptera; family Chrysomelidae; genus Chrysomela; species Chrysomela aeneicollis. The sequence continues at coordinate 4,581,821 of JARUHQ010000025.1, forward strand.
AAAGTTATTGATATTTTTCAGAAGAATACGAATATGGCAAAATATGCAAGGTATATAGGAATAAAATGACTCATGGCTATTTTTACGAATCGCTTACCAAAACAAGTTTTCCAGATACCCCCAAATATGATAAAAATATTCGATGTTACCGAAATTATTCGATAGTTCCTGGTTATAATAGATAAATGAGTATATGAGTATTAATTTGAATTCAAGTTATTCCCTTTCTGGTAGCGAATTAATGACCTAATGATAATATTTCTCAATAGCCTTATACAAAAAATGCATAATGCGATTTTTGTAAAAACTTGATTACATTAATTTCGAAATTCTTGATGAGGAAGGTAGGTAGATAAAACGATATAATACATTATTTGAAAGGAAGTCATTGTCTTTCAAGGAATAGGTATAGTACACAGGGCATCATACTATCTATTTGAAATAATGCAATTTTTCCTATTTTTGTATTCATCAGTTAAACGACACAATTTTAACAACCCTGTATAATGAAGAAAGAATTATCCCGGACATATAACTCAATCAATCAATCAATCAATCAATCAATCAATCAATCAATCAATTTTTATTCAATTAATTCCGATACATATTCTTGCTACATGTCTTTAATATAATAATTACAGTAAATGAATATTAATTGCAGTAAATTAAAAAAATGTTTAACAATAAATAAGTGGTGGTGTTCAGTTCTTGGGAAACGCCTAAGCAAAGCTTGTGTTGCGTATTTTCCCAGATCTGGACACAACCATGAATGTAAATAATAGAAAAAAAAACTATTCATTCCTTTCAGTATGAAATAAAAATTAATAGAAATTAATAGAAATCAATGGAAATCAAAGATCAACCCACCTGGACTAGACAATCAGGCGAAAGGGAGACAGGTCTAATAAAAAAATCATTCAGACATGATTCAGTAGACCGATTCGAATGTTTCTTTTAAGAAATCAAAGTTGTGATCAACGAAGGATCTGATTGTTTTCTTGCGTTTATTAATATTTTTTATATTTCTAAGTTCAATGGGAACTTGATTGACAAGTTTTGGTCCAAAGTACGAAACAAACCTTTGGGTATATACATTCTTATAAAAAGGAACACTAATTGTTCTCTCGGATCTGGCACGGGTGTCGTATGTATGTGTCAGGTAAGTAAGAGGCGAGTTCATCGTCCATAGTAAACAGTGATAGGTGTATAATTTTCTGATATTGAATGAACTAGCCTCCTTATATAAGCTCTCAGTTGAATGTCTTCTATCTTTTTTCAGAACTATTTTAAGCAAGGTGTTTTGTATCACTTGAAGATTATATAAGTGTGTTTTATTCAGCCCATCCCAAACAATAATACAGTACCTTATTACTGATTCAGCTAATGCATCGTATGTCATTAGCAATAAATGTTTATTTAGTTTGTTTCTGAGTTGGTAGAATTTGAAAATAAGTTTCCTGAGTCTTTTCACGAGAAAATCTACATGTCTGTCCCAGCGTACATGTTGGTCAAGCATCACACCCAGATATTTTATTGAGTCAGTTTTTTTTATACGTGGACAAAAGCAAACTGTAGGATTTTGACAATTGGGGGTATGTATGAAAATGTTTTCCCCTAGTGGTTGGTCTCTTGTTGTTGATGAGAAGGTTAAAAATTTTGTTTTGTCGATGTTTAGACTCAGGAGACTAGAATTCAGCCAGGAGAAAATAGTGTTCAATCCTTTTTGTGCTTTTGCATAAGTAGAGTCCCATGTCTTACCACAGAAAATTAATGCCGTGTCATCAGCAAATGAAACAATATCACCATCAATGTTCTTCAAGTTGTAAATGCTGTTAATATATATTAGGAAGAGAATTGGACCCATGACAGTTCCCTGGGGTACACCCATGGCGACTGGTTGTGTCTGGCTATAAGTGTCCTTTATTTTGACCCTTTGGGTTCGGCCTTGTAAATAATCAGCTAATAGTTCTAAAGACTTACCTCTCACTCCTACATTTTCTAACCTCTGTAACAAAATATCGTGATTGACAGTGTCGAAGGCTTTAGCCAAGTCTAAAAACACCGCTAGACATTTTTTCTCTTCATTAGCATTATTCAGTATCTCATTCACTAGGTGAAACACGGCGTTTTCGGTTGACATTTTTTCTCTGAATCCATATTGGCATGGTGATAGAACCTGATGTTTTTCCAGAAAAAACTGAAACATAGGTTTCTATTAAACATTAAATACTGCAGAAAACATTTGATTGAAGCTATATATTTCACTCAAAAAAATGAGAAAATCTATATGAATTTCTTGAAAACCGCTTGGGAAGTATTGGACGAAATAATCAGAGAGCAATAGCAAAGGTGAGAGAATAATAAAATATATCAAAGTTGTTGCTACTTTTCAATAAAAACGGCAGAGCATCAAGGCTAAAATAGTATATTATAACACAAGTAATATAAGACGCTATTTTGTCGCACACGTTGTTTGGAGTACGACGAGCGAAGCAAGAAGTGCCCTAAGGGAACAAGGGCAAGACAAAGTCTTTTATTGAAGAAAATTGATTCAATATCGATAAATAACAGAAATATCTTCGATAGGTAAAAATGATGACCTTGAAAAATTTTAATCTGACGCACAAGAGTAAAGCCCAGTTTACTGTTGAGCGATTTTGATTTTTGCGATACCTGCAGTGAAAAATGCAATGCTGTTATTGTTTTTATAGGTCAATTCAAATCAAATCACACTCTGAATCAAAATTTTCCAGTTTTTCACTGCTATTATCACCAAATCCAAAATTTCTCATGAGTAAGCTGGGCCTAACTTTTATGACTTTCATTTGACAAATCGATTGTACCAACCTCCGAATAATGAAAATGCCTATCGAAACATAGGCTTTTTCGATAGACATTTGCGTTTCATATAATGACTTCATTATAGAACCAAAATGGAAAAATATTTTTTTTTCGATAAAACAGGACTATAATTACCCGAATAGTTCATCGAGTTTGAAGTACCCTGAATATATTCCTTCAAATAAAATAAAAATCCGAATCATTCGTCAGTGTCATCCTCATAGAGGAATATAAAATGCTGTTACTCCATCGTGAATGTTCTTTTGCGTAGAATTCGCTTTGTATCCAGCAGATCTGAATAAGGGCTCTGAGATTACTTTAACTGTCTTAAATATATATTGCAGAAGACTGAAAACAGAGCAAAAAGTGAAATCTTTAATCAAGTAGCATTTTCGCTCTCAAAGAAATAAGTTTTTAGAATGTTTAAACGCAAGATTTATCTATCCCAACCTTATTACTCTTATTCTTCTCCGTTCTTGACATTCATTTGTTTCCTACAAGCCAGCGGCCTGTTTTTAATCTTGGGACAAAACTTTTTAAAACTTGGAAAATTTATTACCTTTCTCCTCTCGGTAATACTCTGTAGGTTTTTGGAGAAAATACGACTTCTTTTGTAGTATTTAAGACCCAGGTTGGAAATGGTTCACAAATTTCGCACATTCCGAGTCGCCAATTCTTTCTATACAGAGTGTTCCAATATGCGATGTACATAAAACTTGAGACAGGGTCCCGCCGATTTCATAGGGACAGCATTGTTATTTCCTAAACGGTAAGACATGCCGTTTTGAGAACTGAAAAAGTTCCGGCCGTTCTTGAAATATTTTGAAAAAATTGCAAATCACTAATTTCGTTTTTATTTATTTTCCGAGTTAATATTCGAACAAGCTATTTTAAATTTTGCACAAACAGGTGATTTATCAAGACAAACAAGTTGAAGTTATCAGAAATATTCTATCATCAATAATTCCACAGATATACTGTGCAACTTTTGTTTTTCTAATGGGCACCATATTTGTTCTTTATACCATTGTATGGTACTAAAAATTCCCTTCACAGCCATGTATAACATGTTGATATTATCATATAAAAAGTACGAAAAAACAGTGAAAATCATTATTTGCAGGTTATTGCTTGAAATTTAACTGCCCTATACGGTAGGCCATGATGAATAGGAAACAAAATATTTCAATCGTTATGACTTCAGTATTAATATCTACATCTATCAAATTCAATGTTCTAGGATCAGCAAATTTATTAACAAACCCATAAAATATCAAGATCGAATCAATGAACAATGAATATTTCATCATAAAAAACTCAACTGAAACTATACTCAAAACCGAGCTCAACACCAAATAAAATACTTCAATAATAGTTATAAATATTGCTCAAAGTGTCCGCCATTATTTTCAATACATTTTTGGGTTCTTAATCGCAACTATCCTATTGCACTCGAAGAATGTCTCTTTTAAAGCCAAAGTAACTCTTTGTCGCAATTCCTCAACACTATTTAATTCATTGTGGCAAACTTCATTTTATTTTCTTAGAAATCCCCATAAAAAGTAATCGAGAGGATTGAGACAAGGCCACCTTACAGGACCTATGTTCCAATCCATTTATGATGTCGATATTAATACTGAAGTCATAACGATCGAAATATTTCCTATTTATCATGGCCTACCGTATAGGGCAGCTAAATTTTAAACAAAGGTAACCTGCAAAAAATGGTTTTTTACTGTTTTTGTGAAGGGAAAGGAAGAGAAAAACAAAAGTTGCACAGTACATCTGCGAGACTAATGAAGATATAATATTTCTGATAACTCCAACTCATTTGTCTTGATAAATTACCTGTTTGTGCAAAATTTAAAATTTCTTTTTCGAATATCAACTCGGAAAATAAATAAAAACCAAATAAGTGATTTTCAATTTTTTCAAAATATTTCAAGAACGGCAACCAACTTTATATGTCTTACCGTTGATGAAATAGCAATACTGTCCCTATGAAATCGGCGGGACCCTGTATATAAACAGAAAAACAGTTGAACATATGAAAAAAAAAAGTTATGGGCACCAAATATATTTTTTTAGATGAATCCGTATAAAATCTGAATTTCAACGTCGAATATCTCGAAATCTATCAAAGATAGATGTATATATGCTTGAAATCATAAAATTATACTCTATCCAGTAGTAACAAAGTATATAAGGTGTTCCATTTGATAAATATATTTGGTGAATATAATTTTGTTTTCAGACCTGCAAATGTTCTCCTGTTAACACATAAAAAATAAAATCAACATGGAAAAATACCTCAGATCATTTTTTGAAACGAAAAATTGAACGAAAGATATAAAAGTTATGGGGGGGTTCAAAATATACGTGAAGACCCTGTACATAGGAAATATCACTTCAACTTTGAGATGATTACATGAAAATTGTTCCCATAATAAATAGATAATAACGAAGTTCATGTTTCAGTTGACTCAGAATTGCTATACGACGAATATGCCTACACTGTTGGAAATTAGTTGCTAAATCAGCAAAAAAATATAGTCCCAGTAGGTCTACAACATTTTATAGTTGAAATATCAAGAGTATTTGAAGTTAATTTTCACCATAATGGTTATTGCCCGTCTCAACAACCGCCTCTTTGTATGGCTACTACGTCTTATTGGTGAATTAACTATAGTAAGTTAATAATTCTACTTCACCTTATAGCTGTTCGCAGTATTCTCTGAAGTTAATTGAGCAATTACAAATTGTCATTTTCACTTTAATTTGTTGTTATGAGTCCTACGTCATAATGTAGTTCTAGCTACAAAAAGTTGTCGATTGTACTACAACTCAGTGTATTTTCAACAATATTCTACTGCTAGAATTCAAAGTTCAAAATACTGAAATAACCATATATCATGAAAGACATTTTATTTTCTGCATAGCAACAATACGAAAAAAAAAACACAATTGGCACAAAAACACATCAAAAGCTGTCAGTAAATCGAAAGAACATCGCGGCACGTGATTCACTACAATGCTGGTCAACCTCTGTCTGTGTTTGTCATCCGAGACAACTTATTCCTATCTTCCTGGAGTGTTGAGTATCTCTCGTTCAATTGCTGAAACAAAAATTATATTAATAATTCATTTTGGATTCATTTGGTCATGAATTTTTCAATCCAATTAACTCTTGAAATCACTTGGATTTATTAACTGAATAGTACATTATCATTCAAAATATAATTCAGGACGAATCTTACCAGTACATTAATTTCTCTTCAACTTAACTCAGTTTTTGTTATCTTTTTTGTTACCCAGTAGTAGCTTGAAAAAATCCGAAGAAAGTAAAAATCGATCCATCGAACAAATATCTGAAATGAAGAGTTGTACAAATAATCACATCACAACTTCAACAGTTTTAACCTAGATGTTGCAGTTATCTTCATTAGTATAGTAAAAAATATATGAAATATGCATGAGAAGTAGTAAAACTTTCATAATAATAATTTCAAAATGTGAATATAAAACTGATATGATTATACTCACTTTTTTGCAGCGAAACTTCAATAATCACAGAGAGAATCCAAGAAAAATTCTCAACAAATCATGTGAAATTATTGCGCTTACAGATTCCGACGAAACATTGTTATTTGTTGCTCTAGATCAGGAAAAATATTCTCAACTGAAACAAAACAAAAATAATATTAATATTGGCATGAGTAAATAAAATTTATGTACGAGACCACATCAATCTACTCCACGTAGGTACTTACCTTTTTTATATCTTGACTACACGAGAGGAAACCCTAATGTATTCGTTCTAATGCTCTACAACGGCAACAGACTGCAGATAACTGAGTAAACTTGGGTTGGGACTCGGAATCGGTATTCGTGAGAAGACAAACGAAAAGTAGCGAATATATCCGAAGAGATCGGAACTAAAAAATCTTTGTAACCGAGCACAAACTGTTGCAAATTATAAAACTAGGTGATGTTAATTTGTCATCAGAGTGCGACAAAACCGCTATTTAATATTAATGTATTAGCAACTAGATGTCTATGTTTCAATAACCATTATTGAAGTTCTAGTTACAATTATTTGTTGTTGTGTTACAGATTATATCAAGTTGTTTGGACAGGAATTTCATCTGTTCATTTGATGCAAACTTGTTGCTGTTGTATTGACATTATCAGTAGTGAATTCGATAACTGACTGATTTAACAACTACATCGAAAATTGTGAAAGTGAAATTGAGACACAATTGTTGTTGAATTTGACTACAATTTTTTAACGATATGAGAAGTTGTTGAAAGTAACAACTAATTTCCAACAGTGTACCCTGTATAGGACGTGAGAAGTACTGTCTACAGCCAGACGTATAATTCAAAATTACTGAAAATTCCGTGGTACAAACCAGATTCCATTAGGGGCTAATTACTAGAATACATTATATTCTGCTGACATCAGTTCGCGGTTATGAAAACCTATAATTTTATATTTTTCGTGATATAGCGAGGGGCAGCAGTTCTGGCGAAAATATTTGTTGTTAATTCAATCCTCTAAAATAAATCGAATGTCCTCTTACTTCTAGTTAGAGAAAATACATCCATCCCATGATTTTGCAAATAATGTAGCATCACATGATGCCATAATAAAGATAAATAAAAAAGTAATAACTGTCACTAAAAACATTGATATAAAGTTGAAATAATAGATTTCAAACATTTAATAGAAATTTTCATTAAAATAAAGATGACGTTGCATGTTATATCATTCGAAAATTGAATAAACAAAATTGGACTAAAAAATCACTTTCATGAAAGTAAAAATAATGTTTTTCGGCTATTCTCAATAATTGACTTGATATACCTGATCGTCGTATATTCGAAAGCTTTCATATCGTGTGATAATAAACAGCGGTAAAATTTAATTGGATGTTTGAAATTCCAAGTAAAACTTGTGAAATCCGAAAAACTTTTGCGACTAGACTCCTCTAGTAGACTTTTTTGTTCGAGAAGAGAGCAAAAATTATCCGAATTGAAGAAAGTATATAAATTGATGTTTCATTGAAATCAGAGACGGCAAGTAACAAAGTTCAAGAGGGTTGAATTGCGTACGACCACAATAAAATGTATCACCTTGTAGATATTCAAAAATTCCGAATGATTCCAAATATCCAGTTTTTGAAGATTTATAAGAGTGCCAATTTTCAATTTAATATTTCGAAAATTGTAGGAAAAAACTTTCATCTTCAAAAAGGATCTTCATTGAGCTGTTGACGTCCTACTACAAAAAACTGACTCATCCTGTATATTATGTTATGTCGATAGTGTAACTATCTTGTTTGATGCATTGTATTAACTCAATCAATTATATATATCTCTACTCAATAAATTATTATTACCATTATACATATAGCTATAGCTACTATTTCAAATAGAAAATCGTTGAATTCTTCAATATCCGCATCAATCATCAATACATCAATCATTACACAACAAGAAATGCAAACAAACGCCACATTCATCTAGCTACATATACACACAAGTAAGAAAGGTACATATATCCATCAAAATATATTATTCACCTGACTCAATCAAAGATCTTGAGATTCCTATATTCAAGAGACAGTGTAAAATATTTCTAGAAGAGAAAAGTTACTACTCCTAGGAATATTTTAATGATTCATTTTGAGTACCCGTTCCATATTCTATGCATTATATTTCATTAAATTTGTCAAAATTCTGAATGTGTGCTTTTCATATGCTTTTTAAATTCACATATTATGTTAGGCGTATGGTAGCTTCGATTTTAATCATGTCTATCATTTTATTGACGATTTCTATACAAGTAGGTACGAGTCTTATGAATAAATTTTCACTCACACTCACCTACGTACATATTATATATCCATTCAACTATCAAGAACTTTGAAAAAAGAAAAAATCGTGACCATATATCCGATTTCATGAATCAATCAGCAGATATACATGAGGTTTTTGTATTCTTGCATCCAATAAAGTTCCATCGTCAGCATGTTACCCTAGTCCACATATTCATTTCGGTCCTCTCCTCTACATGCGAAAGGTATAGAATTCTTTTTCCCCCATCGCAAGTATTAACACCCTCTAATGTTTTCACCCTACACCACCCTCGCTTACTGGGGCCAAATAATGGCCAGATTAGGAATACGCCATTTTAAATTCGATGAATCAGATTTCTTTTCTAATTCAGAGGGAGAAAAAAGAAGGGTGAGCTTTATTACGGTGATATCGATTTTTTTAATATTTCAATAATCCCTGGTTGGAATTAATGGTTTCTTTAAGTGATGTGGATGAGGAAAAATACTTCTTTACTTATACCATTCTCAATGAGACTTCGAGGGTTGCTTGCAACTAACTTGGCGGTCAAAAACACTTTTCACACACATTCCAAACAATTTTCAAAAAATACTCGAAATCGCATTCGATAATTTTCAATTTATCTATAATGCGTTACAAAAAAAAAGTCAAGACCATAATGCAACTAATGAAGAATATTGGTAATGATAATTTAAATTGTAATTATCAACTAATTAACATTCGAATCTATTCAGAAGAAGGTTATTACATAAAAAGTTTTTATATGAGTCCAACAACGAAAATACTGCGGAATCCATTTCTCTTGATTTACCTATCATTTTTCTTAACAATGCGATTATGAATACTGAATTCAGAAGGTGAAGAAGTATTTGCAACTATATCAAAGAACCTATATGAAGTAGGTAACAAAATGTCCGTAAAAGTTCCTACGAAAGTTATCACGAAAAAATCGACAACTGAAATAGGTACTTTCCAGAAATGGATTCAACAAAATTCGTCATCCATACAGATGAATAGACATTATTTTTATCATATAACTGATATTACTATTGTAGGAAATGATGAAAAATAACAAATTTAATTTTTTTTTGAGCGACAATCTATCACTTTGCGTTGTAAATTCACAAATAGCTATTGTAGTCGCAATGAATTTATCCCCATCACTAAGTGAATGTGACGAATAATTGTCGTACAAATTCAAGAAAATGAGCATGTTCTCAAATTATCAAGTTATACGATTAACAATTTACAGGGGCAGATAAAGGCCGGACTCTGCAGGGGCCCCAAAATTGCTAGTGCACTTGTTCAATAATGAATGAAAAAAGTATTGTTAAAAAGTAATGATATTTCAATTTTTGCGTCAGATCTTCTATATTTATATACATTCCTACTACTCCATCAGAAAAAAGTGTTTTTCGGCAACCGTCTGGGAAATACGTACTTCCCGGACTAGGCCGGGAAGAATCACATCGTTGTTGTCATTGTAAATATGAAAATCTTGGTAGTATGGTTTTGATATATGCAGTTGATCATTACCATAGCAGCAAAATAACGACTGACAGCTATCTGACATAAAATCAATTCAATTCAATTCAAAAATCAATTTTTGAAAGAAATGTGTTTCCTTGATTTGTTATTCTACACGGTTGCCGAAAAAATTGTGTACGCAACACGCCCGAAAACAGTTTTTTTGGACTCGCAGACTTCCAGGACTCGCTACGCTCGTCCTAGAATTTTGTCCACTCATCCAAAAAAACAGTATTTTCCGGACTTGTTACGTAAATTACTATTTTCGGCAACCGTCCGGAAAGTACGTACTTTCCAGACGATTTTTTTTTGAGAAAGTGGCATTTTTCCGGCCTAGTCCGGGAAGTACGTATTTCCCGGACTAGGCCGGGAAGAATCACATCGTTGTTGTCATTGTAAATATGAAAATCTTGGTAGTATGGTTTTGATAAATGCAGTTGATCATTACCATAGCAGCAAAATAACGACTGACAGCTATCTGACATAAAATCAATTCAATTCAATTCAAAAATCAATTTTTGAAAGAAATGTGTTTCCTTGATTTGTTATTCTACACGGTTGCCGAAAAAATTGTGTACGCAACACGCCCGAAAACAGTTTTTTTGGACTCGCAGACTTCCAGGACTCGCTACGCTCGTCCTAGAATTTTGTCCACTCATCCAAAAAAACAGTATTTTCCGGACTTGTTACGTAAATTACTATTTTCGGCAACCGTCCGGAAAGTACGTACTTTCCAGACGATTTTTTTTTGAGAAAGTGGCATTTTTCCGGCCTAGTCCGGGAAGTACGTATTTCCCGGACTAGGCCGGGAAGAATCACATCGTTGTTGTCATTGTAAATATGAAAATCTTGGTAGTATGGTTTTGATAAATGCAGTTGATCATTACCATAGCAGCAAAATAACGACTGACAGCTATCTGACATAAAATCAATTCAATTCAATTCAAAAATCAATTTTTGAAAGAAATGTGTTTCCTTGATTTGTTATTCTACACGGTTGCCGAAAAAATTGTGTACGCAACACGCCCGAAAACAGTTTTTTTGGACTCGCAGACTTCCAGGACTCGCTACGCTCGTCCTAGAATTTTGTCCACTCATCCAAAAAAACAGTATTTTCCGGACTTGTTACGTAAATTACTATTTTCGGCAACCGTCCGGAAAGTACGTACTTTCCAGACGATTTTTTTTTGAGAAAGTGGCATTTTTCCGGCCTAGTCCGGGAAGTACGTATTTCCCGGACTAGGCCGGGAAGAATCACATCGTTGTTGTCATTGTAAATATGAAAATCTTGGTAGTATGGTTTTGATAAATGCAGTTGATCATTACCATAGCAGCAAAATAACGACTGACAGCTATCTGACATAAAATCAATTCAATTCAATTCAAAAATCAATTTTTGAAAGAAATGTGTTTCCTTGATTTGTTATTCTACACGGTTGCCGAAAAAATTGTGTACGCAACACGCCCGAAAACAGTTTTTTTGGACTCGCAGACTTCCAGGACTCGCTACGCTCGTCCTAGAATTTTGTCCACTCATCCAAAAAAACAGTATTTTCCGGACTTGTTACGTAAATTACTATTTTCGGCAACCGTCCGGAAAGTACGTACTTTCCAGACGATTTTTTTTGAGAAAGTGGCATTTTTCCGGCCTAGTCCGGGAAGTACGTATTTCTCGGACTAGGCCGGGAAGAATCACATCGTTGTTGTCATTGTAAATATGAAAATCTTGGTAGTATGGTTTTGATAAATGCAGTTGATCATTACCATAGCAGCAAAATAACGACTGACAGCTATCTGACATAAAATCAATTCAATTCAATTCAAAAATCAATTTTTGAAAGAAATGTGTTTCCTTGATTTGTTATTCTACACGGTTGCCGAAAAAATTGTGTACGCAACACGCCCGAAAACAGTTTTTTTGGACTCGCAGACTTCCAGGACTCGCTACGCTCGTCCTAGAATTTTGTCCACTCATCCAAAAAAACAGTATTTTCCGGACTTGTTACGTAAATTACTATTTTCGGCAACCGTCCGGAAAGTACGTACTTTCCAGACGATTTTTTTTTGAGAAAGTGGCATTTTTCCGGCCTAGTCCGGGAAGTACGTATTTCCCGGACTAGGCCGGGAAGAATCACATCGTTGTTGTCATTGTAAATATGAAAATCTTGGTAGTATGGTTTTGATAAATGCAGTTGATCATTACCATAGCAGCAAAATAACGACTGACAGCTATCTGACATAAAATCAATTCAATTCAATTCAAAAATCAATTTTTGAAAGAAATGTGTTTCCTTGATTTGTTATTCTACACGGTTGCCGAAAAAATTGTGTACGCAACACGCCCGAAAACAGTTTTTTTGGACTCGCAGACTTCCAGGACTCGCTACGCTCGTCCTAGAATTTTGTCCACTCATCCAAAAAAACAGTATTTTCCGGACTTGTTACGTAAATTACTATTTTCGGCAACCGTCCGGAAAGTACATACTTTCCAGACGATTTTTTTTTTGAGAAAGTGGCATTTTTCCGGCCTAGTCCGGGAAGTACGTATTTCCCGGACTAGGCCGGGAAGAATCACATCGTTGTTGTCATTGTGAATATGAAAATCTTGGTAGTATGGTTTTGATAAATGCAGTTGATCATTACCATAGCAGCAAAATAACGACTGACAGCTATCTGACATAAAATTAGCTAACATTTCAATTTTTGAAAGAAATGTGTTTCTTTGATTTGTTATTCTACACGGTTGCCGAAAAAATTGTGTACGCAACACGCCCGAAAACAGTTTTTTTGGACTCGCAGACTTCCAGGACTCGCTACGCTCGTCCTAGAATTTTGTCCACTCATCCAAAAAAACAGTATTTTCCGGACTTGTTACGTAAATTACTATTTTCGGCAACCGTCCGGAAAGTACGTACTTTCCAGACGATTTTTTTTTGAGAAAGTGGCATTTTTCCGGCCTAGTCCGGGAAGTACGTATTTCCCGGACTAGGCCGGGAAGAATCACATCGTTGTTGTCATTGTAAATATGAAAATCTTGGTAGTATGGTTTTGATAAATGCAGTTGATCATTACCATAGCAGCAAAATAACGACTGACAGCTATCTGACATAAAATTAGCTAACATTTCAATTTTTGAAAGAAATGTGTTTCTTTGATTTGTTATTCTACACGGTTGCCGAAAAAATTGTGTACGCAACACGCCCGAAAACAGTATTTTCCGGACTTGTTACGTAAATTACTATACCTGATACTATTTCAAGAGTTCTTGATGAATTAAAAATCATTGAAAATACATACGGGACTACGAAGATAGTTGGACTAGTTCTCAATTTTATCAATACCAAAGCAAACCCCAGAAGGCTTCTTTCAGTAAGTATAGCAAGCATAACATTGAGCTAGAAGAATCACTTTGCATTTCTAGAATTATTCTTTGGTCATAATTCAAGGCTGATTAAAATTCAATTGAAAGCTAGTTTAAGGTTAGTTCGATGACAGTTTATGACTCTGATGCCAAATTTTCGCTCTTCGTTTTTATTTAATTTAAATTTAATAAAAATCAATCAAGTTTGCTCGAGCTAGCAAAACCAAAAATAAAAGAGGACAATTATGAAAAATCTGAATCCACCATGGTGTAAGGCTTTCATTTTTAGCCTATTGTCGAATGTTTTAGTTAGGAAAAAATAGGTCTATCTTTTGAGAATGCGAGTTTTGGTGCTAAATGAATTGAACATTAAAGACAAATATAAATATGCTTATTTCAGCCCAATGCAACAGCGAAGTTATGGCAGATTCAAATTATCCATTCATTTTGTCTATACAATACCTAAAACATTATCAGAAAAGGCAAAACATTCGGCAATAGGATGAATTCAGAGCCTTGATTGAACCTCGAAATATTCAGATTCTTCATGAAATTTCTCTCTTCATATTATGCTTAGTGGTTAAACTCTCGATTTTTCGAACAAACGTAGAAAAATAGTAATTTACGTAACAAGTCCGGAAAATACTGTTTTTTTGGATGAGTGGACAAAATTCTAGGACGAGCGTAGCGAGTCCTGGAAGTCTGCGAGTCCAAAAAAACTGTTTTCGGGCGTGTTGCGTACACAATTTTTTCGGCAACCGTGTAGAATAACAAATCAAAGAAACACATTTCTTTATTAGAACAAAATTTCGAACATTTCAATTCTTATTTATATTAATATTTATATTAAAATTAGAACAATTGTTAATATTGAATGGATTCAATTTGTTTGAAATGCTTGGTATATTGAAGTGCCTTTTGTTGAAGTCAGAACAAGAAGGTAAAGTTTCCGTTTCACATTGATTGTTTTCATCTGATAATTTTTGAATGTTAGCTAATTTTATGTCAGATAGAATGAAATGATCTTCAATTACGGTATTATTAGGTTTTTTACATAGAGATAAGCAATCGGTTGAAGTGAGAGTCACAGAAGAACCTTTGGATTATGGTGTAATATCAGATCTGGTTTCGCCAGCTCAAAGTTTTTTTTTCAACCCCCCAACCCCTTGGCATCAAACCGAACTTTATTTTGCCACAGAAATTTTATATCAGCTCAAAGATGAGCGCAAAGAATTAATTCGCAAATATTAAGCCTTACGTTATGCATGGCCAAAGAAATTCTAACAATCAGAAGTAATTCTCAATAGAAGAAATAATCATGTGTCCTTGAATTTTGTATTTATTTTTCATTTCCGTTTTTTTTTGTTTACGGAATGGAAAAATAAATAAATTGAGTATGGGATGTATATTTCCTTAATTCGAGCTAGACACTCAAAAATGTGATGAAATGGGTAGCGTTAAAAATTGTTCAATAGCCCAGAGCCCGCCATCGGTTAGTCCGCCCCTGACAATGTATCTAATTGATTTTCCTAATCAGTAGATTCGTTTTTAGTGAGAAAATGTAGATCAGTAATCAAAATACTGAGCAAAGATGTGCCTCAAGCTGCACAGTATAGGTATTTTTTATTTGGATTATTTTTTTTTACAATTTTGAATTTTCTGTGAAAAAATCTGGTTGTGCAAAATCAATTTCTCCAATAAACACAACCAGTTTTGAATGCAATATTTTGCGTATCAATCAAACAATGCAAATGTCAGATGAAATTGCAGTAGTAGATCATCACTGATGGCAAAGGCACAAAAAAGAAAATAACGACCACATCATAAAAAACAAAGAATGGACAGAGAACATCTGCCGACCTGGCCAATGTCCCTAAATTTGACCTTTTGTTAGTTGACCCTTCGGTACCTTAATCCTGGGCAACTTCCGTGTTTGCAGACTGCTGTCACTTTCTACCTGGTTTATTTTCTTTTGTTTAATCACAACCCCGTTACACTCGGACTGATGGGTTTGGTTGTATTTTTTTAGGAATAAAGGGTTAGGGTGCTCAACGTTTCACTTTAAATTACAATGTCGTTATTTTAGATCATTCCTATATCCATTACCTAGAGTATACGCAGAAATACTGTTTGTTGAGTTCTTATTGGCATTCTATTTCATAGGTTTACGTTTTGATATTTATGTCTTGCAAAGATTGATCACACATGTCAAGTGATAAAATTATGATATAACATACATTAGATGACTAATTCTGAAATTATGATCAAAAATAAATGAAGAAATTAAGAATAATCAAAATGATACCTTTTGAATTGGGTTGAGTATAATTAATACCAATAGGATTACAATATTCAAGCTCACAGATGATACAAGTGTATAAACATAACAAGGTAAATCCATATGTGTCCATATGCACTAAGACCTAAGTGATTTTTAGAAAACCTGATTTGACCTCATCTAGTGAGTGTAATGCATTACTGAGTTGGCTGGTAGAATATTGTATGATAAATCTATTAGTCTTTCATAATATTCAGGATGAATTTTGTCAAATCTTTTATTTCATGACTCTCAGCATAATTTTTAATTCGAAGTTATTTTTATTGTTATGGACATATTTAATACATTTTGAAGCATAATATACATTTTGTGGCATATACATAAGGGAGAGTAAGTATTTGCGAATACTGAATATTCTATCTATACCAGTGTAGTGACCCCAGGCTAGATATTTTTGAGTGCATTAAGGTAAAATATGCATTCTATTACTTCCTTTTGATATACCATTTCGAGTGTAGATTCCAGTAATTTGTTATATATGTTGATTACTGAGAAAGGAATATTTTCTGTATGTATGTGAATCATTGTTCAGCAACTGTTAGTGTCTCCATGTGCTTTCAAATTCTCAGGATTCTTACTGTATATGAAAAAGGTTGAATCGTCTGGATATAGTAAATAGAATTTGCATTTCCAGGTGCGTTAGGAGAATCTTTGATGTGGATCAGGAATAAAACAGGGCCTAAAATAGAGCCCTGTGGTACTCCTATGTTGTAAAGTGCGCCCTTCAGGCTATTACTATGTTTGCCATATATAAATGTATCATACTATATTATATCATATTGATTGGTTCATCATAATATCATTTCGAAAAGTTAGCTCTCTCTAATCAGTTCATGTTTTAATAAATATAATAACATAATAACCTAATATCGTAAAGTGCTGACAGTTCATGTGCCTTGGGTAGCGAATGAATTCTTCAATAAACATATTGTTATTTATTATTCAAAAAACTATGGTCTCCTAAGTCACATGATGTGTCGTTTATAAAAACTATTGCACCTCTCCAAGGGGGGACAGATACCTCTGAAAACCATCAAACGTTGTATTGATAGTGTATAACCGTAATTTCTGAATCTATTTCAATTATACTGAGTTGCCAAAGGAAATCAATTTTTTTTCTTCCAATATTTGGGGCACCAACAAACACAATATTTGGTATTCCCCAACACCTAATTCAACATATATAGCTCTTCAGATTGTTCTCCATTTAATGTCACTGGTTCTTTTCGATTATGTGAGATTCATTTGATAAGTTGTAATAGTTGTATACTTCTATGACTAAAGTTATATTCACCTATTTTTTTATTAATAGGTCTTGTCACACAAAACGAAGGCTCTACAGAGGTCCCATGATACAACCTACCTTAAACCTTTTTAGTGTAAGTTCAGCGAATACTTTGTTATATCAAACAAAATTGGTGTTGAACTGATATTAATTATTTATGTTACAATATGTAGATAAAAGTCCCAGAAGAACGCAATTTGCTGAGGTTTTCTCATCAAGAGAAATTGAAAAACGTTGTTTTCTTACTCCTTCACTGAAAAAAAAACTTCAAGGAGACTCAGCAAATTTTGGACGATGTCAAGATACCACAACAAATTAAATTATAAAACATTATAAAAGGAATTTCAAATCATAAATGAAACGAGATAAATAATTGTACTATGTACTGAAATATCAGAAATTAATAAAGTAAAATTTATTTTCACTCAATGTTTGATCTTTCTTGTTGCAAGGTCTATATAAGACTATAATTCAAATGTCCTTTATTAATCGCATTTGAACTATCTGGTGTTTAAACACATATATATACACTTTACTAATCAAATCTGTGTATACGATAACATTGCTCGATTATTCGCAATATTCGTGAAAACCCAATTACTCAAACGAATTATTAAGATCCTCCATCTCTAGAAAGGCGAATCCAAAAATTATGCTGTGAAAAATTCAATTACGAAATCAAATTAATTTTCTGCCTTTTAATTATAGACGTCGAAATGGCGTACGACTGCTAGAAAAAGACTGAACCGAAAACGTCTGGACTGTAGATAAGGATGGAGCAATGGAGAACGAGAAATTAAGAAATGACTCCAATTAATTCTCAATTGTATACTTCCCAGAAAAATATTAAAATTTCAAATTTGATCAGGCTGATTCACAACCTTCGAAAATTCAATTATCTCAGTCGAGAGGAATGATAATTTTAAACATCACTATCTATAGGGTGTAGCTGTACAACATGTTGAAATCTTGACCTGGATTTTGGTTTGAGGGAGGGATATTATTTTTTGAGGTGGTTGACCAAACCTTTCATGATATTTTGAGAGTCCCCAAACCAAGATATACTCCACTTTTCTATAGGGCTCTCTGACAGTAGCCTTCGGAAACATTTATTTCTGATAGTTGGATAGATCCAATCATAGATCTTTCTGCTTACGCTAGATCCGGCATCATGTAGTATTTGTTTGGTATCAGAGGGGTATTGATGAGAGGGGGTGAAGGGCAAGAAAGTACTACATGATACAGTAGCGTACAGTTGAGATATTTTGAAGGGTACAAAACATATTCAATTCTTCATTTTCTATTGAATGATTTGACTTCATTGGTTACAAAAAAAAATGAACAGTAGGTAAATAGGGGTAGGTAGATATCGAATTGTACTTTGTACAGATTGAGGTGATTAAATAATGAAAACCTTGCTGATGAACATTGTTTATTATTATTAGGCATATCTGATTATTATAAAACAATTCATTTACATCAATTCTGGTAATATCATTCTGATATTCTAATATATATCTATGTATTTTTTCCTCTTGATGTGATGAACTGGATTTTCAGAGTAGATGTTTTTATTCTCAATCAGAGAATGAAATAGAATAAAATAAAGTATAATAACACACAGAAATACTTCCATATATACCCTGTAAATAGCTTTCGGTATTCCCTCTCAGTTTCTAAAGCTGTTAAGGTTGATGATGATCAGGAGAATCATTTGGAGTAAGATGGCGGCCGGTGGAGTAGATTCGATAACCCCCCAATGAATCACTATAGCGAATATAATTTATCTTCAAATGTACCTATCTCTTGATTTGCTTTCCAAATCCATATTCCAATGGCATATTCTCCACGTAGTTCTCCTTGTCAAGTTACCAATGACTCAATGGTTGATATCCTCAACAAAAAGAAAAAGTATATTATCAAATATGTGTTACTTGTAAAGGAATTGAAGAAAAGTTATTACCTCTCAATATTCTTTGGCTGCAATACTGAAACATCAATAAAATTGGTAAAGTTCCACTAGTGCATGATTTCTTGCCAGCTGGTGAAAGTCTGATACTTTCTGGAGAGAAATGATCATCAGAGCACAAAACTCCATAGAAAGGTATATTTCCGGTAATACCCAAAACATTGCACCAACTTTTTTTTTGTTCGATATTTTTGGGAAACCTATAAAATGAAATCATTTATATCACATACCTATTATATACGGCTGTATCATCATGCAATCGGTGAACAAATTGACAGAAATGGCAATAATTCATTCAAGAAGAACTCAAGATTGCCGAAGGGTCTGGACAAAGATTCTGGATATCCAAATAAGTAATTCAAATCTATCGAATATAAAGTATTCATAATTTATTTTTAGTTTCTATTCTTACTTCCTGTCCTATCCAACAGTACGCCTATGGTTTATGGAATACAAATACTATGATATAAGTACATACCTATGAAAAGATCTGGCAGAACCCTTTACAAATTTGTTACTGCAAATCCTACAGGATTTCGGCATTGCAATCTAATTGTTCACATAAAAACCCTCAAAACTATGTGAATCAGACCCGATCGACACCGGAATTCGCTGAAGATTACGATACTTGACATTTGTCGGAATTTTAAATTTGTGTCAAACTAACGCGGGTCGTCAAAATTTGAAATCGACCAATCAATGGCTTAGTACTTTCGAACCCTCCCGGACCTACAAAACAAATAACCTGGATACCGGATCTAGCGTAAGCAGTAAGATCTATGGATCCAATAGATAATTATAATTGGATGATATAGGAAAAGGCTTTTTATCATACACAGTAAAAAAATACTTGGCATTATTTTACAGGAAATCTAACCTCATATTATTGTTCTTTATGGTTTGAAACTCCCATATGTAAATTTTTATTAACGTTGATTCAAGGAAAAAATGTCGCGTAAAAAAATGTTTTTTCAACCGAATTATCAACTTTTTATCATCGTTTATAAAATGTGTAATAATCATCGCTTTCGATGCGTTGATATAATCAACGTATTTTCATTCATTTCGTTAAACTTCTCTTTCTAAACATAACAGGTTAAAAATGTTTGATTAACGTTTTGTATAAACGTTTTCATTGTATTGTTCTTCAACGTTGATTTCATATGAGAAATCACATATTTTCACAAATTCAATACCTACTTCGGATTTCTTCATATTTTCCCCCCTTAAGCTTTACTCGGATTCTTCTGTCTGTAAGAGAGAGAAACACTATAGATTTCCAAGGTTAAGGCATAGTGTAAAAGAATTTGATTCGAACGAAACGAAAATAATTGTCTATTATTATTATTATCACGTGTATTAGACGATTACTTCAATCGTTAAAAATTTAAAGTGAAAGTCAACGTTGAAATCTTCAATCAAAAACGCTTGTTCAACCAGTACAACGTGAATAAAACGTTACCTATTGCGCGGAAGTTCTATTTTATTTCCAAAATATTTGTCATCTCATTTGTGGTCATCTAACAAAAACAAAGCTACCAAATCTCAAAATTGTCTTCAAGAACTGTGTTTATCGAATAAATAATCACATATAGGAAAAACCAAGATATAAAAGGGTCATAAACCTCTAAAGCTTTATCAGAATTGATTGTCGTTTTCTGATACCTTACTAAACTACTACCGATATGGCATCAAAATTAAATCGGAATATTCTTTTATGCTCGAGAAAATCGAAATCAAAAATGATTATTTGACAGCACCATATTTCTGCTGACGTCACCTGGTAGATCGGGATGATATATATAAAAATATCGAAAATAATAGGAAAAAATAATTTTTTGACATAAGTGATGAGTCATCAGATGACAATATGTCAATTTTCAACAAATTTTTTTCGATTACCAAACTAATTCAAAATAATCAAAAGGGCGCATTAATTGATTGTTTATCATCTATATAACGCAAGTCAAGTATTTTATATGAGTTAATAATATTTCTATAGGATTTTCTATACCATCTCTGTGAAGTCAATGAGACGATTGAAATACGACACTATTAAATAGAGACATAAAAATGAAGAATCAATTCAATTAATAACTTAATTATTTGGGAAAAGTAGTTAAGTGTAGTGGTGCATCTGATAATATATTCAATAAACAACAAAAGTTATTTTATTATTATTATCACATATTCACAATATAATGTAAAGAAGAAATCTCATATAAACTCACATCATAGATAGAGTACGTACTAAGATCATCAGAAAAACTGGGATCAATATCTTCCACTATTCTTGATGGCCTATATGGAGCAGTTGTTTATGACTCTACACGAATAACTGGGGATTTAGGAAAATGCATTTATTATTTACAGAAGTGCTTTTTAATAAGAATTCTTATATTCATTCAGGTTCTTAGATGTTCATGTACAAAGATATTCGAAGAATAGAATAAGAATTTTAAATTAGATCAAAATTATCTTCACATCAGCAATTACTTGCAGATGTAGCTGATGATATGTGTTGTCCTACTGCGAAACACCAAGTTTGTCTCATATTAACACTTAACAAATATGTCTTTCGAGAATACACATTCGTGTTGCTACATGAAGCACAATTCTTTGAATGCTTGAATTTTCTGAAAAAAGTGGTCAGTGAAGAGTAAACTCAATCGTAACTTACCTTGAATCATCCGAATACTCGCCCCAGTAATATTTTACCGCCATCTGTCAAAGATGACAGAGATTGTCAATTCTTCTTCCACTTCGATTAATGGAACAGAACCTAAATTAACCTACCAGAACACATTTTTAGAAAAGGATGGAGAATTTTCGATTTTTGCACGCCGATTTTGGAAAGACCCTTGAAAATAAAAAATTCAAAAAACTATAGAAGTATTCTCTGGAGGCCCGCATTTCACATATATAATTTTTGAAAAAAAGTGCACAACCCTATTACTGCTTTCCGAGATTTGACATTTGACTGATAGAAAAAAAAAAATTCAGAAAACCAAGTGAGAAAAACCGAACGTGTGGCTAAAATGTTATATTTCGAATTGCTCAATCTCGAAAAATATTCAATTTTGAAAGTCATACGACATATTTTTGGATATTTCTATCAACTGAATAGTCTCCTCGGTTTACCCGTGAATTGATAAATAACAGTTTTAGTTCAATGGTCTTTGGAAATATGTTTATTGGAACTATTTTCTTATTTTGTACTGAAAACTCTATACCCTTCGATTATTTTACAGTAGACATTGATAAACCCACTATAATTCGTTGTCTGATTTAAAAAGTAATTTTCATTTAAACCAGTCATATAGAAATTAGTGAAAACCTCCTGCTATATAGCTTAAAAATTTTGTTAATTTTTCGGAGTTTGTCAATGATGTTATCTTGTTTTTTTTTTTCATTCTTCGAATGTTTGAAAGGAATACCTGAAATGTTTGTAGAACATCATGCAAGCAAAAGGATGGATTTGTGAGTGGATATAGGTATTGGAATTATTCTGAAATAATTCGGAAAGACCTCAATAGGTACCTATCTAATGAGTTTTCATCAAATAAAACATTATATAGGTATACGTGATCATTATTAAATGAGAGTTGAATTAACTTTATCGCCTGCCTACTTTATCGCCCGGTGGATGCTAAAAAGCCACCTAACGACCGGTCGTGCATAATATAAGTTCTGCAGGACTAAGAAACTTTCTTGACCTGATACTTAATTGATAAATCAGTGAAAAACACATGAATTGTTATGAAATTGCCGAACAACACAGATGCTTGAGTTGGTCCAATTATTTCTTTCGATAGGCCCTCGATTACAGTAATTATCCCCAAACAATATCCTTAAACGTTGAGAGAACGAAAGAATGCAGAGGAATAAAACGAAATGGAAGAAATTGGCGACAAAATAACAATTAACATCTGTGAAAGCGCGTGACAGAAAAGGGTAGCAGCTCTCCCAAGGATCGATGGAGAAGCGGTCTTTGTAAAAACATTTAAAAACAGCGATTCTCTCTGAAAGCAAAGGGTAATTAAAAATGATCTAAAAATAACAAACTGGAAACTTAATTGGCGAAGAAAAATAAGCTATTTTAAAAGCTTTAATTTTAAGGTCGTATATAGTTGCCATTTGAAATAAGCTTTCTTGTGGCCTGGTCTGTGAAACCTCGAGAAGCATTATGAATAAAATTTAGGTATCTGTTGATTCACGTCATGATATTGTTTTTATACAGCATAGCTTTCTTTACAAAACTTTCTTCTTTTCAAAATGTTCCACGTAAGGTACCTATAATATATTTTATGCACGACCGGGTGTGAAATGGCACTTTATCGCCTGGTTGTGCGGGCGTAAAATAACACTTTACCGCCCTCGGACTACTTTACCGCCCGCCGGGCGTAAAATGGCGCTTTACCGCCCGCCGGGCGTAAAATGGCGCTTTACCGCCCGCCGGACAATAAATTATCAATTATTCGCATCCACAGCTGCTTTACTGATTTCTGGTGGAGTACAATTCACACTTTCTTCGTCACTGGAATGCATTTCGTAATGACTCTTGTCTGTTATTGACACCAAATATAGCTACTAGCCTATTTATTCACCCACCAGTCTGGAACATGAGCAAATTGTAAACCCTTAATAACTCCCTAATTATAAGAGATATAAAGTAGAAACACTCTCATGGAATGCTTTTTCGAGAGAAATATCATGGGCGTAGCAAAAATGATTTTAAAGGGGTTTAAAAGGTATTTAAGAAGCTTTTTATTCCTATCATACTCGAGAGGTGAAGCTGTATTTATATATAATAAAATAACTTGCTTTCGTGGACCTAGGCGTGTTAATAGCCCTCGCAATCACTCAGGCTATTCCTTACACGCTGGGTTCCATAAAAACCTATTTCACGTCCTTGATACATAACTATTTTGGTTACATTATTCTATTATTATTATTATTTTGGATACATACTAATTAAGTCATTATGAAACGAAAATGCGTATCGAAATAGCCTGTGTTTCGATACGCATTTTTTATTATTCGGTTGGTACAATCAAACTGTCGAGTGAAAGTCAGAAGAGTTAGTTCCAGCTTACTTCTGAGTTCTGAACGATTTTGTATTTGGTGATAATTAGCATTGGAAAACTGGTCGTACTCCAAACAACGCATGCGACAAAATTGCGTCTTATAAAACTTGTATCATAATATACTATTTTAATTTGAATGATGATTTTAAATATTGGAAGATGTTGATACCAAATGATTCTAAACATTTTACATTAATAATTAGCTCTTAATTTCATGGTTCAGTTTTAATTTTTCAATACGTATCTATTCTTGAAAAATCAAGAATTTATCAAGGAAATTATACCTACTTTGAAATGATTATATTGGACATTGTGTTTTATATAACGTCTGTCCTAGACATTTTCTCTAATTTGCTCTAATTTCAAGTATTTTATTTTTAAAAATTGATTCGATATTGGTAAATTGTAGACGAATCTTCAATTGGTAACACTGATAAAATAAATAATCTACTTCGCAAGCATTTCATTCGCATACATTTTGCGAAAATCGTATGAGCTTTAACCAGCCTTTTGAGCCAGATTCATGCTTATACGAATTTTGCAAAATTCATGCAAATCGGTAAATAATAATAATCACTTTGATATTCCTATACTCTACAACATCATCGATTTATGCCTTCTGTGGTATCATGATATCATGATAATATAAAAAAATCTGAAAAAAAGTTCAAATATTTCAACATCATTGCGATATTTCATTTCAGCGGCCATTTTATTCGCATACATTTTCCGATATTCCTATAAGCAGAACCAGGCTTTAACTCTCATGACTTTCATCCGACAGTTCGATTTCATCAACCTTCTAAGAACAAAAGAATCGTGTCGAAACAGAAGCTATTTCGATACGCATTTGAATAATTACTTCATTATAGAATCAAAATAGGAAAATCAACTGTTACCAAAAACGGCTATCACACTGAGGCAACAAGAAACTGACAAGAGACAACGCGCAATATCATCGGTAGCAAGAATTCGAATCGGCCGAAGGAAAAATATTGCTGGTTGAGGCAACATTATTTATGGCGATGTACAGGGTGGCCAGATAAGAATGCAAAGTGCAGTATCTCGGAAACTATCCGTCTAAGAGACTTGCGGTGAAAAATTTTATTGCTAAAGTTGCCAAAAGAAAATCCTGGAAATTATTGTCATGTTTTCAAGATGGCCGCCAGGGGACGTAACCGCCATCTAAATTTTTGAAATGAATTTTTGACGAAATACGCCTAGTAAACGTACCAATGAAATACACACCTTTTAAAGTTGAGCTTCATTCGAGTAATTTTTGTTCGACACTTTTTGACGTACCTATTAAAATAAAGGGGTGGGGGTGGTTCAATGTTTTTTCAAATAAACAGCTGTAACTCCTGAACGACTGAACGGATTTCAACAAACTTGGTATCGTTGGAAAGAGCATTCATTGGTCTATCAAATTCATCTCAACTGTAATGTGTCTGATTTCAAGTGATGCAACTAGAGCGCGTTTTTTGACATTATAACAAAAAATTGCAAAATTGTCTGAAAAATAAAATGCAATAATATGACTTTTTTTCCATGAAAATGTAGTGGAATGATACCTTAATAGGTTAGTGAAAACCGTATCTCGATATATACAGTTTTCACCGCAAGTCTCTTAGACGAATAGTTTCTGAGATACTGCACTTTGCATTGTTATCTGGCCACCCTGTATAGAGTACTCAGTGAGTACCCACGTTGACAAGCGACGAATATTGTATCGTATCAATATCAATCATGCGACAAGATCATAACGGAAATGCTCAAGAATATGGGAGATAAAGGTGTAGAATTTTTGGTTGGACTTTATAGAAGAGTTTGGATGGAAGAAGACATACCCGAAGACTGGAAGTTAGCATCGATAGTTCCAATGAATAAAAAGGGAGATAAAGGAAATTGTAACAATTATAGAGGAATAACTTTGCTGAGCACATCAATGAAAATTTACGAA
Source organism: Chrysomela aeneicollis (assembly GCA_029955515.1). Classification (NCBI taxonomy): domain Eukaryota; kingdom Metazoa; phylum Arthropoda; class Insecta; order Coleoptera; family Chrysomelidae; genus Chrysomela; species Chrysomela aeneicollis. Next base: position 4,608,048 of record JARUHQ010000025.1, read on the forward strand.
GAAATCATCGATAAAAAAATGAAACCAATAATAAAAAACACATTAGAAGAATCACAAAGTGGATTCAGAAAAGGCAGGAGCATTCAAGACCATATATTTACGATTAAACAAATAGCAGAAAAGTCATTGCAACAGTCTATAGAAGTGTATTTGGGATTCATAGACCTAGAAAAAGCATTCGATAAAGTACCGAGACAAAAATTATGGAATATTCTGGCGGAAAGAGGCATCGACAATAAAATAATAAGAATAATAAAAATTACATACAACAATAATATTAACCGCATTATTTACCGAAATAAAACATCAGAGTCATTTTCAACAAGAGACGGACTGAGACAAGGAGGAGAACTAGCCCCGTATTGTTCACGGTATACATTGATGAAATAATCAAGAAATTCTCTTCAAGATCAAAGAAACTACATGTGGGATATAGATACCTCAACAGAACGGATATATCAGAAGGAGCATTTGCCGATGACGTAGTCAATAAAGCAGAAAGAGAAAAGAAATATGGAGATATGGAACAGTATACTAAAAGAATACGGGATGAAATTATATATAAATAAAACGAAAGTAATGGTGAATGGAGACCAACAAAATTCAATAAACATACAATTGGAAGGAATTCACATTGAACAGGTGAATAGTTTTAAATACTTGGGAGTAGAAGTAGAAGACAGTGGAAGGCAAGACATAGAGGTGAATAATAGAATTGAGAAAACTTTGAACCAATATCATGCGATGAACAAGTCTTTCATAAGCAAAAAGAAAATATCTAGAAAAACAAAAGTGAATGTATTTAAAACTATTTATAGACCAATACTAACATTTGATTGTGAATCCTGGGTGTTGACAAAGAAACAAGAAAGCAAAATCCAAGCCACAGAAATGAAATACCTCAGAAGGGTGAAAGGAGTAACAAAAAGAGACAAAATTAGAAATATAAAAATAAGAACTTGAGGTGCAGTCAACACTGAACTTCATAGAAAAACGGCAACTGAGTTGGTGAGGCCACTTACAAATAATGAGCAATTTAAGACCGGTCAAACAAGTATGGAAGACGAAAATACAAAAAAGAAAGAAACGCGGAGACCAAGGAAAACATGGGACGGAGCTATAGGAGAAATATTAAAGAAGAAAGAAAAGACATGGGAAGAATGGATGAAATTTGTACATGAAATAGAAATTGTTTGAAAACATAATTGTATTATATTATATAATATATACATCAATATTTGCGGGTGGTTCTAGAGCAGACGTGTTCAATTATTTTCGAAAAATATGTCGGACGGTCCAGTTTTTGGTACAAAGTCACTAGAAATAGTGCATCAGAAATATCCTTGTGTTAGCAGTAGGGAAGTTATTGAAAATCCATGGAAAGCACTTGAGGCTGAAGTGATCCAGAATAACTGATAATTACAATTTTTGAAGGATGAACCACCATCAGAAGTAATGTCGAAAGATAAAAAGTCATGGTCCTAAAAAGCTTTCGCAAAAGGATATAGGTTGTTGAAGTTGATTTTTTTAAATCGGGTTTTTACCGTAACTTCCGAGCTGTTGGACTGATTTTAATCGAATTGGAACCAAAGTTTAGTTAAATGGGTATCCATCGAACAATAACACCGGGAATCATCAAAAGTTTTCAGTGGCGTTAATGATAGGAGGGTTTCCCATTTTTCTTCCATTTTTCAACTCCCCTAATTATTTTTTCATCTGTTGACATTCTCGTATTCTAAATTCAATTCAGAAGAAAGAATAACTCTTGCAAAATTTTGATTTAAAGAGATATTTACCTTTAAAACTTTGAAAACATGCTGAAACGCAGAATTCATGATTTCAAAATGGAAAAATTTTCTTCACATCTTCAAATATTAAATGAAACTACACCTTTTCCAATTGTAGTTCAAAAAGCGTCAAGTTTATTTCAAAAAGTATCAATTGTATCTCAAATTAGTCAATTCAATTTCGAAAAAGCATCATGTGTATTTAAAAATTATCAATTCAATTTCAAAATGCGTCAATTGTATTTCAAATTAATCAATTTAATTTCAAAAAATTCTATTTCAATATCAAAATCCATCATTTCAATTCAAATTTAATCATTTTTATTTCAAAATCAGCCTACTGCAATCTAATATGTGATATATGATAGGAACCAGGAGCGTTTCTATAACAGGGTGAATGTAATTATCACCTTACACCGCATCTAACCTTTGCCTGTGCTTTTTCAGTTTAGAAATTCAAATGTAACATTTTGAAATACATTTGATATTTTTGGAAATACAAATGATCATTTTGGAAATTGAAGTGTTAGTTAGTTAGTTTTTGAAATTGAATTGATAATTTTGGAATACAATTGATGCTTTTTGAAATCTAAATGACTAATTTGGAATATAATTTACGCATTTTGAAATTGAATTGATAATTTTGAAATACATTTGATGCTTTTTCGAAATTAAATTGACTAATTTGAAATATAATTGATACTTCTTGAAATCCAAATGACTATTTGGAAATACCATTGACTATTTTTGAGCTAAAATTGGAAAAGGTGTAGTACATTTTCGAACTGCAATCCAGAATGATTAGATTATTTTACTTAACTTCAGATCAAATTTCATTTAAATTAGTCGAACGGTTCAAAAGTTACGGTGAAAACTCTATTTAAAAAAAATTAACTTCAACAACCTGTATCTTTTCAAAGAAGCATTTTAGGACCAGTATCTAACACCCTGTATAGAAGTTATCGGATAACATGATGGCTGTAGGGATTTCTGAAAATACTGTTACTTCAATGTGGTATAAGGTTAAAAAAATGTGCGTATAACTTATCGATAGCTGTCAGTTGCATATAACTCCAGGGTGAAAGCTGCATGGACCGGCCATTCTACAACACCGTATAATTTTGAATTTCCCAAACATGTAATAAACAAGCCACAGAATTGAGGAAACGACGAATTAACTTAGATATTGATGGTCCTATCCCAAATTCCATATTGTTTGATTTGCCGATTCGATATCAAGAATGATTTGGTGGATATGATGGAAATAAACCACTCCACCAATAAAGTATGAGCAATATTGGTAGGTACCGAAATATGGCGTCGCTCAACAAGTATAATAATGTAAATAACATCAGTAACAGTGGGTTTATACAGTGAATAAGATAAAATAAGGAATAAGATAAGAAAATATACGTAATTCAATGGAAGCGTTATTTATACATGTACTGAAATAAAATAAGAAATAAGGAATTAAATAAGAATGGACTTATTTCTCATTCTTATCTTATTTTTGTTCAAAAATTGAAGTGCGCATTTGCAAACAGAATTTTTCATGGCGTTCATTCCTAACCTCCAATATTTTCGATATTTTTTACCGTTTATTGCCAATCATTTTGTTGCATATTCGATTTTCTTTCGTTTTTGATCTTTGATCATATCATCATACATGAATCGAAATCTTCCACGTATTTGTGATTTCATCGGTTGATTCTTATTTCTTATTTAACTGTATAAACGGATCAATTTTTGTATTTCTCCTTAATGCTGTTCGCTGTATAAACCCACTGTTACTACTCCTATTGAGGAATAATCGCCAATTATTATATGTACAAAAATACAAATACCTTATTCACTCTTAGCTTTACAAAGTTAAGATGAGTTATATCATTTTGATGCACACGGCACCCACATTTACATACAAAAAAAAATATACCTATATATTATATGAGAATGAAATTGTATAAAACACTAATACATTTTACACACTACGAAAATTTCTTTACCATATAATATATTCCATATATACCATATAATCATTCACCTATACAGACTAGCATTGACCACATATAATGTGAGCGATTTGATGAATTCTTCGCTACTGTAAGGAGCAATTCTCAATAACATACCTTTGAGTTCAATTTTGAATCGATTATAGATATTCTACATTATACAGGGTCACTCACGGTCGATGGTACCTTAGACGTTTACGGAGAACGGGACGTAGGATTATTCTGAAAATTTGGTTTATTGGGCAATCAGTTTTGTTCTATCGATCTAAAATACTTTAAGCGTTGCGGCGTTGCCGCTTCTATCGAAAAGTAGCAACAACTTAGTTATTTCAAATGGAACACCCTGTATTTTATTTCATTTTTAGATTCTGCCTGAAGAGCTGATTTCGTCGATCTATCATACTTGGGGTATAGCGCGAAATATTACAGAGATATAGGGTGTGAAAAATCGAGATTTTTCAAATTTAGGAATTTTTTGTGTCGAAACTAATCATTTCTGCTCAAAACGGCTCACATGTCCCTATCTCAACTTTCCATTTACTATCTACTGACATTTAATATAAACAAATAGAGGGTGATGCAAAACTCAAAATTCTGAACCATCCGTATTTGTTTCAATTAAATATCAATCGATAGTAAATGGAAAGTTGAGATAGGGACATGTAAGCCGTTTTGAGCAAGAATGTATATAGTTTCGGCACAAAAAATTCCTAAATTTGAAAAATCTCGATTTTTCACACCCTATATCTCTGTAATCTTTCTCGCTACACCCCAAGTATGATAAATCGACGAAATTAGCTCTTCAGGAAGAATCTAAAAATGAAATAAAATACAGGGTGTTCCATTTGAAATAACAAAGTTGTTGCTACTTTTTGATAGAAGCGGCAACGCCGCAACTCTGAAAGTATTTTAGATCGATAGAACAAAACTGATTACCCAATAAACCAAATTTTCAGAATAATCCTACGTCCCGTTCTCCGTAAACGTCTGAGGTACCATCGACCGTGAGTGACCCTGTATATATTCTACAACCTGCATTGATTGGTGATTTCTTATAAAATTCGTGATAACGTTTTTTTAACCTAATCAAATCTTTAGACCTGGTTGGGTTATCATGAATATAGCGATTATGAGTGAAAGTGTTTTTATTTTTGTGAATATAGCATAGGAATTTGAGCAGATATATGACCGGCACTGTCAGAACCTTTTCCTTCCTAAAAATATGTTTACATGATTCGTTATAACCCAGTCCAAACATCAGTGTATATCCTTTTCTCGTTGCGTCACTTATTGCTTGACCCCATACTACTATATTATATGATATAGCAGAGTAAACAAATGCGTAATACACACCCATCAGTGATCTAAGTAGATGATTTTTCACAGATTTGATCACATAATAAGTTCGGTTTAATTTCTTCGCTATTTGATCGATATGACTGGACCAGGTAATGTTTCGATCGATTACAACTCCGAGAAAGGATGTTTATTCCGATTCTTATTTTGGTGATGAAGTTTTCAGATAAAAAAAATTGATTCATCAATTCCATATAATGGGTACAATAAAAATTTATAATTATGATTATCACGAAGCCGTTATATCGGAAAATCATACATCAAAAAGCTTGACAGCTAATGGATCAAATTTAATTCGAATCTGTGAATATATTATATAAATTATGTCGAGTATCAGAGCTACTTATACTCTATAGGCATTAGGTATGTATTTATATTTATGTATATTAATTAGGTAAATATCAGTCATTCCCGTTTTATTGATTTGTATATTATCGACGACTTTATGAATATACGAGATGAATAACATTTTAAATCGAATTATTCTCAAATTCGTATTCATTTCGATGAAATATATACAAGATTGCTGTTTGTGACAAAAAGAAAAAGTCTTCAAAATTTCAGCTTCATTTACATTTTCCTTTTCCATATTAATATCAGGAAATTTCTTATTGAAATAAAAAAAATCATGGTTTGCAATGTCTTCATCCAATTGTATTTTCTTGAAAAGATGGATAATGTTTCAATTTCAAATGTCGATTTTGGAGAAATTGAAAATCATGAATATAGTTTATGCACGACCGGGCGTAAAATGGCACTTTATCGCCCGGATATGCGGGCGTAAAGTAGCACTTTACCGCCCTCGGACTACTTTACCGCCCGCCGGGCGGTAAAATTGCACTTTACCGCCCGCTTGACAATAAATTAGTTGAGCAGGCGCTTAACTAAATTTCACTGTCATATCATCAACGGAAATCTATATTCCGAAGATTTTGAATGATTCAAAATGATTGAAACATTTGTATGCCCTGAATTAAAGTACAGGAGTTCCCATTATGAGTAACCTATATAGAATAGGTATATTGAGAGTCAAGGTTTAGGTAACTCGTAATGAGCTTTCCTGTATAATTCAGGATATCTATGTTTAAATTGTGATAAGTAATACACAGTTATCTTTATTTCTATATCTACAAAAGAATATGATCAGACCCAAACTTTATTATCGTAAAAATGTATCTAAATCTAGAATGTCATCTACTGTGATATTTGCCAATTCCTCGCAGCGGCACGCTCCACATATACCAAAAATCAGTGTTACCTACAACAAATTTTCCAGATTAATATTCTCAACATTATTGAAACATGAAAATAGGACTTACTTTCATCATAAGATACAAATAATCTGGTGCTTCCCTCAAAAATAATTCAATTTCTGCTCTACTCAGAATCTTAGATTTCTTTGGTTTATAACCATCGGATTTGCGTTTTAAAAAAGCTGTCAATCTTGTGTGACTGATATCTCGATTATCATTTACATTCAAAGTAGCTTTCAACATGGAATAATATGACCACATACCACATAGAAGAGGGCTCACGAGATTTTGATTTTTCCAGAAAATATGCAAGAAGTACACTCTCTGTGTAGTTCTTATTTTTCACATTATTTCCGTTGCACCAGCTCACAAATTCATCATAAAGTTTATCGTATATTTTATTTGATTTAGTAGGCAGCAAACTCAACTTTGCATCCTCAGCTGCCTTACTAATTTGTGGTGGAGTGCAATTCCCTCTCTCTTCATCACTGGATTGCATTTTAAACTGACCATTGTCTGTTTTGACAGCAAATATGGCTACTAGCCTATTCATTCCTCATGGAAAAATTGACTGAATAACCATGGTAACGTGGATTCCATCATCTTGATTTATTTTTCTGATATAATCTGAACCTCACTGCATCGGTGATGTATTCCTATCTTGCTTGAGAAGTGAAGAGGTATTTACAATGAAATATACTGGTCGTGCATAAAATGTTGTATGTAATTCGGGCGTAATTTGCTTTTTATATTAATAGCCCTCGCTATCGCTCAGGCTATTACTTACACGCTACGGTCCATAAAAGCCTATTTTACGCCCTTGATACATAAATAACTATTATATAGTGTTAAATAAAATGTACGAACCTATTATTTAAAAATGTACGTATTATCTCATGAAGTATTATGATTCACATCAGACAACTAAATGAGTATATCAATCCACGAAAATTGTTGAAGGAATGAAGAATCATCAAGGATCGAAATGCGTACTGGAAAAGTGGAAACATCGATCAGAATTGACTCATATTATTCGACAGTAGTAGGAAAAACTATTACCTGTCGAATTCTTGCACAAAGTTAATTTCTATCTCTTGAGCGGTTTTTGTAAACCTTTTGCGTGAGAAGTCCCCAGAGAAAAAAGTCCAAAACAGTGATATTCGGTATATATTCCCATCAGAAGATAATGCCCGTTACAGCTGTTACAATGGGTTTCTAACTACAAAAGATTATTCTTAATAACCATGACAAAAAATGAAAAAAACGGACAAGCATACTCATATAACATTATTTCATTACGTGAGAAGGGTCAATTTTTTTAATTAAATTAAAAATGACCCTTCTTGAACAAATAGAGTGTTAAGTTACTCTATTATTTCCGGGGAAGAAAACAAAGAGGTCCAGGTAAACCAAAATGGCTGCAAAAAATGTAACGAGGGGTGCGTAACACAATCGAATATGGTCTCTATGTCTAGGCTATCAAAGCATTGACGTATAGAAATGCACAATTTCTCATGATTGAATTGGGTATGGTAAAGAAATGTTTGAGTGATATGTACTCGATTCAATATGAGAACTCTTGAATCTTAATGAATAATATTAGCAGGTTTACTTCCTTTGAAAGGATATTCTCTGATTGATATGGTATGTATATGCCACTGAAAAAACAATTTATTCATAGTTAACTAAATTAATAAACAGCTAATAAATTATTTATTCGAATATGGCGGAATAAACTTTCATTTTCAAAAAACAAATAATTTACTTAAACTATTCAAATATACCTCACTATTACCAAATTCAAATTTATTTCCAGTAAATATAGGTCCCGCTATAGATCTATAGATTTATCAATTATAAGTAAATCATTATTTATTATAAATAAAGAATATTTCTTATTATTATACATTTCATTAGCAATTGATAAAGACATTTTTATTATCAATATGTTCTGTTTGTTTTAAAAAAGTTATATTTATTATTAATAAACCAAAAGGGATGCGAGACGCCCCTTCTGAAATCGAAATTGAATTCAATATAGAAGGAATCGTAATCAATTTACCCTTTATAAACTTACCTTGGCACGTACTTATCAAATCATCAAAATTGTTATCCCTCAAAAACTTTTCTAACTCCTGAAATTCGTCCTCCTCCATTTTGGCTTGATCAACTGCGTTGTGCTGATATATCTTTCACAATATTTATTATTTGAAGACAAAAAATAATATATTTTCCAATAAAACCAATTATTGATTTATAACAAATAACACTGAAAAAGCAGAAAGTAAATATTTATTATCTGTTACTATGACTTATTCACTTTAAATAAACTTTCAATTAATAATTAATACATTTCCATTAATATCACCCAATAAACTATTTTATTAGGAATAAATTTATATTGTTAATAATACACAAATCGACCACAAACAAACTATTTGTTATTCATTAGTGGATGATATTTTCGCGATTATTATTATTGAATGATGTTATTTAATACTTAATGAAATTTTCTTTTCTTTATTTATTGTAAATAAATGGCACCCAAACAAATATTTATTGACTATAAGCCCTATTTTTTTTTCAGTGATGTGAATTTGAGTGCATACAGGATGGTCCATAAGTGATTATACATGAAAGTAGGTATATGTTATAAATTCTTTACGAATGATTTGAATCAACGCACGAATAAACCAGAAATAGTCACAATTTGTAACAAATCACCTATATTTTTTGTTCTTGTAACTAATTATGAATTAATCATATTTCGGTACTATTCGATATGTTGTTATAACGAACAAACATCTCTATATGTAAAAAATAATGCCCGGCGTGGTCTTCTTAATCGCTCGCCGGGCGTAAAGTTATACTTTAGTGCCCGATTGATACTGTGCAAAATTGAAACATAATAACTATATGAGCAGAATCATACAGGAGTGAATTATATACAGAGGCTATTTCTTACACGCTTCGGTTCATATGGGACGCCCTTGATAAATGAATAACTATATATTATGAAAATCTAGGTGAGTAGATTCCATCTATATGTTGGCATGTATGATTTGTTTCCATATAGTTATTCTCTCAAAGTTTTTCTGTGCACTGTTTCCGTGCGCTAGCCCGAAAAAGCTCATCTTAATATATTACTATTATAGATGAAAATAAAGTGATTTCAAAGAAGTATGATGAAAATAGTACATTATGATACAAGTTTTATAAGACGCTATTTTGTCGCACGCGTTGTTTGGAGTACGACGAGCGAAGCGAGGAGTGCTCCAAGTGAACAAGTGCGACAACGTGTCTTATAAAACGTGTGTCATGTGCAATTCTTTCTATTTTGAATTGAATTGAAGAAAAAATGGATTTAATATCGATGAATAACAAAAACATCTTCGATTGGTATAACAATGATGATATTGAATTAATTAAAATCTGACGTACAAGCGTAAAGCCCAGTTTACAGTTGAGCGATTTTGATTATTGCAATACCAGCGGTGAACAATTCAATGTTTTTAATGTTTTTATTGGTCAAGTTGAATCAAATCAAACTCTGAAGTGAAATTTACCAATTAAAACATCACAATATCCAAATCGCTCAGAAGTAAACTGGGCCTAACTCTTCTGGCTTTTATTTGACAGTTCGATTGTACCAATCTCCGAATAATAAAAAATGCGTATCGAAATAGAGGCTATTTCGACACGCATTTGCGTTGCACAATGACTTCATTATACAACTAAAATAGAAAAATATATTTTTCGTTCAAAATTGAATGATTTGAATAAATCACAGTTCTGATCACAATCGACGTTTAATGTAAAAACAAATCAATTATTCCGTAACTGGAAAGACCAGTTATACGTGAAATCAGTATAGAGAACATTGCATGGTATTTTCGATTACCATGTTAAGCAGAATTTGACCATGTCTCTATGAACTAGGCCAAAAAAATTAAAGCTCTATTATAATAGTAAAATCCAGTAGGTAGGACGTTGACATTATATTTTTTTTGAAATCGATTCTAGTATAAGTACATGCTTCGTTTATAATAATCACTTCATTGATTCTCAATGCAGGGAACAAGTTCCATCAGACTATCAAGTTCCCTCTCGAACTTCCGCATTTTTCACCGACATCACTCCGAGTTTAAAACTCCCGGGGATCCGCACAGTCTTTTTAAATATTTTTGGTCGAATAAGAATGATCTAATTATTTTTTCGCGCCTTCTGATAAACTGTCTGTCAAGGAGCAGCAGCCCTACCATCTGAAAAATTCGTGCCCTGTTCTCATTCGAGCGGCTGGAATAGTCTATATAGGGTGCAGTGGTGATTGCCATGGTTGAACTGACTTGAGAAAGGAACATTTTTTTCTGCAAGGATTCTTATACTTTCATGCAAGTTGTTAATGAATTGAGAGGGAAAGATTTTTTCCTACGACCACGTATGAAAACGTCAATAATCACATTGTTTTGTTATTCAGAAAGTAGCTCATAACACCAGGGTATTGTTTATTTGAAAGAAAAGAAGCGCAAGTGTTGATATGCAAAATATCACAACGGTCGCCTGAATTGATAGAAATAATTAGGTATATTGTGAAGGTACTCACTGTCAATATATAAGCGTTCTCAAATCAAATTCATATTATTTATTGAAATTTCTGTCTCGTTTCGAATTATACCGAGAATTCTTTATCTATTTATTTCAATGTGTCTGATGCATAACCTCTGAATTCACTTTGAAACTGGAAGCTTTACTCTTTGCTGGAACTATTTCGATGTTGATGACAGCGGGTGAGATCATTCAAAAGAGTACGGCTACAGTTTTATGCGCGGATTGCTGTTTGCATCAGTTTGATATCACAGTATCACCAACGAGAAGATTCTTTGGTATCACAGATGTTTGCAAGGAGTCAAGGACGCACTAACTCGAGTAACTCGTACGCGCTTGCGCACTACGTACTTCTATGGTTCTGCATTCCTGGTTGCGTGATTACTGGCGCTAGCAGGCGTATAGTTTTAAGATTGTTTATGTACGCTGGTGTCAATATCAATAAAATTTGTCAAAACTAAACTAACTCAATCAATCAGTTATTCACATAATGAGGAATTGTCGGAGGAGTATTCAAATATCTTCTTGAATATATATGGAAATAAACAGTACTTGATATCCAATCAAAATCACCTGAAATTGTAGAGACCTCTCAAGTTACATTATTGACAAGATCACCCGCGAAATGAAAGTATCGGAGTAGTAGGAATAGTGTACGAAAATCGTTGGAAAGTGCATTTCCTTCACTCGTTACGTTTCCGCACTCACCGCTACGCGGCTCGTGCTAAACGACTACTCGTGTGAAATATGTTACTTTTCACACTTGTTGTGTAATATACTATTGTAGCACACATATGAAAATAGAAGAGGGTAATGAGACTCTGGTAGATCCATCGATATGACTTTTTTATAAAAGCTCCAAAAGATACCATAACAAAAATATATAACCCTGGTAATTCAATTCAGTCATCATTCTACAATGTCTGCTATCATATCATCTCATGATAAAATTCTAGATGCCATGGAACAGGAAGAGAGTCAGACTGGAATCTTCTGTGACTTCAGTGGTGCTTTCGATTTTGTTGATCATGATAAACTACTAAATATGTTATACAGATATGGTATTAGGAACCATGCTTTCATGATTGGTTTCATTCCTACTTGAAAGATAGATCTCAAATGTTTGAAATTTCTGTATATGGAAATTCAGCTTTCTCATCGATTGACATTAATACACAAGGGGTGCCACAAGGCTCTAACCTTTGTTCAGTTTAGTTCACTTTGTATATAAATGATTCACCACTTATTTTATCTGAAGCTTTTACCACACTGAGACAACTGGCAGCGAAAAACCAGGTCACTTTGATGTGGGTGCCAGGTCATAAGGGAGTTGAAGGCAACGAGGAAGCAGACTGACTTGCCAAATAAGGGGCAAATACACAATTTCTCGGCCCAGAACCCTTCTGTGGACTCTCCAAAGGCCACTTGAGAGAAGAGTTCCGATGCTGGGAAGCAGATGAAATGAAATCTCACTGGAATAAAGTGCCAGGACAAAGAGAAGCGAAGAGGCCTTTCGCCAAGGAAAGCTTAACAGCTTCTAGAGTTGGACAAAAAAGACTTGAAACTGGTAACGGGAGTCCTCACTAGACACTGCCCTCTGAGAAATCACCTCAAAAAGATGGGTGAAACAGAGAGTGATAGTTGCCGCTACTGCGAGAACTTCGCTGAAACTGCAGAACATTTACTTTGCGAATGCCCAGCACTCTTCTGTAAGAGGCTCAAGTTCCTGGAAGGGGCCTTCTCAGAGCTCTCCGATGTCGGGAACCTAGCTCCCAGGAAACTGATAAACTTCGCAAGAAGCCTTGGAATCCCGATCGAGCCTCGAAAAGATTAAGGGTTATGCACAAAAGATATGATAGGTCGAGGTGATTGAGAGGCTGCACGGCCTGTACAATCTACAATCTAACATTCTATATGCTGATGACTCCACATTATTAATCAAAGGTAAAGATTTTGAAATTCTACAGACTAAAATAGATAACTTAGTCAACAAATGATCTGTCTGGTCTTTTGATTGATCCTTGTTGTTCAATGCTAGCAAAACCAACTACACTACTTTCCATGGAACTTAGTCAACAAAGAAACAGGAAAGATAAAAATAAGAGACCATAATCTAATAATCAGCTCTGATGGTGAAATTTTAACACGTCCTCCAGATATAGCAAATACATTTGCTGAATATTTTGCTAATGTAACGAAAAACAATCTTGAAAATTATTTTGGAAGCTCAAGGCCAAGAACATGTACTACATGCAAAATGTTCAACAAAACATTCTTCTTCAATCCTGTAACACCAGAGGAAGTTGGAGATGTAATCAATAATTTGAAGAGCAAGCCTAGTACAGGCATTAACAATATATCAGCAAAAATCTTGAAGACAGGTGTGCAATATCTATCGATTCCATTATCTTATAAATCTATCCATTATTGAACACAAGTTTCCAACGTCGCTAAAATCTGCCAAAGTCATTCCGATTCACAAAAAAAATGATCCGGAAAATCTATCTAATTATAGACCGGTATCAGTGCTGAGTGTTATCTCCAGAATCTTCGAAAATATTGTTTGTAGCAGGATGATCTATCTTCTGAATATCAATAATCTTATTTCTACACATCAACATGGATTCCGAGCTAACAGATCAACACAAACTGCTGCATGCAATCTTTTGGGATATGTTTACAATGAACTGGACAGTGGAAAGCACGTGGCAGGGCTGTTTTTCGACCTATCACGTGCTTTTGACAGTCTAGACGTAAAATTCATTGAAAATAAATTATACAATGTTGGATTGAGATGAATATTCTTGGATTGGACTGTAGATTTTCTCAGCAATAGGAAGATGATAGTCAAAGTGAAGGATGCTACCTCCAACTCTCACATTATGAATAGAGGTGTTCCTCAGGGATCTGTACTGGGACCGCTAATATTCTTACTTTTTATAAATGACTTACCAGTTCACTTAAAATCGCAACTGCTTACAATTTATGCTGACGACACCTCACTAGCGGTCTCTGCACAGACTTCAGTGGAACTCAGGTCATCTATTACAGATACTGTGAATGCTTTCGTAAAAATATCGATAAAACAGAATGCATATATTTTTACTCCCATAATATCATCTCACACTCATCATCTCTAACGTGTCGATTCGACAATAATATAATTGAATAACTATAACAACAAAGTTCTTGGGCTTATAAATCGATGCAAATCTCAGATGGACAGAACAAGTTAACGCAGTCAACATGAAACTGAATAAGGCTTTTTATGCAATATCACGAATCAAAGAATGCATGCCCATCAGTGCAGTGATAAACGTTTACTACAGTTTAGTGTACAGTCACTTATGTTATAATCGAGGTTATAATTTGATTTCATGGAGAAACTCGATGGATGCTAACAAAATATTTATAACACAGAAAAAAATCACAAGAAAAATGTTCAACCTAGAATTCAAACAAACGTGTAGACCTACATTCATTGAATATAAAATCATGCCTTTTTACTGTGTATACATATATCACTTCATATTATATGTTAGGAAAAACTAAATTTCAGCTAAATTCCTCAAATCATGATTACGATACCAGAAACTCTGATCATCTTCGTGTTCCCAGGCACAACACCACAAAACTAGAGAATGGTTTCAGATATACCTAACTATCACAAGTATAGATTCTTTTATAAATTTCAAGAAAGAAATAAAGTTTTTAATATTGAGTAAGTGCTACTACAGTGTAGAAGAATACCTACACGATAGCCTGTAGGAACTTGACTTTTTTAAATCCACCATCTGTATTTTTTAGTGTTATTTTATTTTGTATTGTATAATTTTATTTTTTTGATGTCATAATTTTAAGGTGATCTCTGTTCTGACCTGTCCTATAGATAGATAGATAGATAGATAGATAGATAGATAGATAGATAGATAGATAGATAGATAGATAGATAGATAGATAGATAGATAGATAGATAGATAGATAGATAGATAGATAGATAGATAGATAGATAGATAGATAGATAGATAGATAGATAGATAGATAGATAGATAGATAGATAGATAGATAGATAGATAGATAGATAGATAGATAGATAGATAGATAGATAGATAGATAGATAGATAGATAGATAGATAGATAGATAGATAGATAGATAGATAGATAGATAGATAGATAGATAGATAGATAGATAGATAGATAGATAGATAGATAGATAGATAGATAGATAGATAGATAGATAGATAGATAGATAGATAGATAGATAGATAGATAGATAGATAGATAGATAGATAGATAGATAGATAGATAGATAGATAGATAGATAGATAGATAGATAGATAGATAGATAGATAGATAGATAGATAGATAGATAGATAGATAGATAGATAGATAGATAGATAGATAGATAGATAGATAGATAGATAGATAGATAGATAGATAGATAGATAGATAGATAGATAGATAGATAGATAGATAGATAGATAGATAGATAGATAGATAGATAGATAGATAGATAGATAGATAGATAGATAGATAGATAGATAGATAGATAGATAGATAGATAGATAGATAGATAGATAGATAGATAGATAGATAGATAGATAGATAGATAGATAGATAGATAGATAGATAGATAGATAGATAGATAGATAGATAGATAGATAGATAGATAGATAGATAGATAGATAGATAGATAGATAGATAGATAGATAGATGGTTTATTCACTATTTTACATACCAATGTACATTTATAGCATGTCATGTTGCATTTGGATGATATCCAAACTCAGAAAACTACAAAAGTATTATGTAAATATAAATAATATATTTCGTTCAATATATACAAATAAATGAAGATAAAACTATAAAAGAACATCACACACAATTTAAAATTTAAACGGTCATGAGATTTATAAATAAATAAAATATAAAAGTACAATCACATAGTTTGAAATTGAAAAGGAAGAGCGTCTATATCTTCAAATAGTACCTGGAAAATCAAAATTGAGATATTCTTCCATTGAATAAAAACAAGAATTCAAAAGAAAGCGTTTATTTTTAGTTTTGAAATCGTGAGCATTCAAATGTCTAACATCCTTAGGTAGTTTATTATATACCCCAATATTCAAAGAATTCCTTTCTGACTTCACTAGTCTATGCATTGGTTTTCTCAGCAAATCTCGTGATCTAGTGGGATATTGGTGACCCACGTTTTCAGCCTCATAATCTTTTATGTTATTATGGATTTCTAAAAGAGCCAAATAAAGAAAAATTGTAGGAACTGGCATGATTTGGAGATTGCGAAAAAGTGGTCTACAATGGTCCCTATACTTTGCCCCACTCATGATTCTGATAACTTTTTTTTGCTGAACAAATATTTTTTGAGAATAATGGGAGCTGCCCCATAGAAGTATGCCATAAATTATATGACTATGGAATAAACTGAAATAAGTTGATTTTAGAACATCAGAATTCACAAATTGTTTCATTTCACGAATCAGAAAAGTAGTGCTGGATAATTTACGACCTAGCTGTTCGATGTGAGCTGCCCAATTCAGCTTATCATCAATCACTATACCCAGTAATGTAACAGTGTTACCAATCGAGATGTTCGGGTGAGATGAAATCAACAACTCTTGATTTTTATCACTGTTCAATTTAAATAATATATTTTACAATGTCTGAAAGGATGAATAAATATTTCTATTTCAATTCTATCTTATACTCATCAGAACACTAACATACCAATATTAAATATCATCTAATATAAATGATACTTGTATATTGACACCACATTAGAAGTTTAGTTTCTTGGAGTCTATTTTGATTCTACCCTTTCTTTCAGTACTCACTGTAGTAAATTATGCAAGACTTTAAATTCAAAATGTTGCCAAATTAAAAACCTTGAAAGTGCATTGCATCTGAACCATCTTCTCAAATTTTATTTTACAGAAGTTCAATCTAGAATTTCCTATGGTATCATTATATGGGGAAACACTCCTGCGGCACATAGTGTATTTCTATCACACATTATCACAAAAGCGCAATCTAAGATGCCTTGCCGGAACATCGTCAAAGAACATAGTATAATTATTATAAAGTTGACTATTTGTCATGTGATGCTTTTCAAGCATTTGGAACTATCCAAAAGATCCCCAAACACTCTAGGTGTCCTTTTGTATAATTCCCTCCCAGTGAACCTGAAAAGTATGCCGATCCACAATTTTAAACGTGAACTATCGAAATTGCTTATTGATATCAGTCCTTACTCCATACAAGAATACACTGTTTGAGCAAATTGGTGAAATAAGTAAATTGAAGTCAAAATGTATATTTTCTGTCTGTCATATAACTTAAGTTCCGGAAGATTAATAAATTGATTGATTGATTGTCATTCACATTATGCTTTTCTGTGATTTGTCATGTAAAACTATACACCCTTCACTAAATCGACTGTTACATTCTTATAATAATTATTACAAGAATACACCAGGTACTATGACAGATTCGCGCCTGCGCAAATCACACTTTCACTCCATTTGTCGTTCAATAATGAAAGTTTGTTATCATTCAGAATACGGTTAATGAAAGAAAACAGTTAATTTTCTCGTGCTCTACCATGGGGATCTCAGTTATTATAAAATATACGAGGTCGGTTAAATTGGGTCAAAGTTGCGCATTTTCATAATGTACATATATCTGGGAGTGAATTAATGTGTCATTAATAGTTTGATTGATAGATTTTTGCAAGGACATTATCAATGGTTTTTTACAAGAAATCTGAATCTGTCATCGCATTTTACAAGGCTTTTTTGATGTCAGCGATACAACACTCAACTTTGGGTTTTCAGTATTGGATTTGTGCATTTTTAAAAAGTCAACTTTTTATTACAATTACGTATGTAAAACATCATCAATGAACATTGTTATAATTATTAGTAAGTTGACTCAACCTAGACTCTGTATTATAAAGATTGCGGGCAATTATTTTCCGCTCCTCCGTAATGGTGAACACCAGCAAGTGTTTTAAATGGGGTATTTCTTTAAAAAGCTTTTCCCCTATCTCATTTTTCCAACCCTCTGCTCATTTTTATATCAGAGATCTTCATTTTGTTGAATTAATTCTGTATTTCGTCATTTGCATTTGCTTGATTAGTTATCGATTGGAATTGGTGTGCAATATAAATACATGAAATAATTCTGTAAATTTATACCTATATGCAGAAGGCAGATACTGTTTAAACTATTTAGGACATCACAAAAATATAAAAAAATAGGGTTGGTGTCTCAGGCGAAGCTATATGCGAGATTTTCTACACCATAAGAATCTAATAATTTGATATGAAATCACAATCGATATGTGACTAGCGATAGGCATTGCCAAAGTAAATGTAAATAATTTTTTACATATTACCTACTTTTCCTATCAGGTATTCTTACTGGATAACTGATAAAATTCGGTTTCATTGAATGTTAATAAAATAAAGGTATTTCGCGGCCTAAACATACAAATAACTATTTATCAACACTTCAATAAACATTTCTTTATTTTCTTGCTGAAGATTGTTCATACATTTTTCGTAACGTATTTTCCAACTTGTTTCCAACTTGTTTTCAACTTGTTTCCAACTTGTTTTCAACTTGTTTCCAACTTGTTTCCAACAGTGATGCACACTACTCATAAATAAGCGGAAGTCGATACAAAATCACTATATTCTACACCTCCTGTGTTGCGATATTCGTGGGTAGAAGTGAACGACGACAGAGTTTCAACTTATAACTAATTTATTTGAACAATCACTAACACTTATTATCAACTTATTTGAAACGACTATTTATTTTGGAGGTTATGAGAAATGTTGACGTAATGCAACTTCGTATTCGGATGACTTCTGCCCTTAGCTGGACCTGTATATATGTTGTGTTTGAATTGTCCTTTATTTCAGTTAGGAATACAGTGGTGGGACTGGTGGGCGTTGACCGGTTTACACTAGCAAACCCGCCAAATTCAAATATTCCAGAAATATGAAAATGTGTATATAGTGATGAAGCAATAATTGAATATTTGTGTAGCAAGGGAATACTCTGTAGTCTTGAATTATTAATTTCGAAGTGAATTAAATATGCCAAAATCAAGTACAACAATGATTTTATAATGGAATTTCAAGAAGCACATAAGTGAATAATAATTCGTATTCAATCTGATGTAATGTTGAGTATGGGATTTTGAATGAAAACTCAAGTCATTATTCATTTTACTCGACTGATTATGCTTCAAAGAGACAAAATATTAAAATGGTACATGGAAATGTTCTGCTCAGAATAATAAATCAACAGTTATTTCAATAGTGCACACAAAAAATGATTGAACCACTACAAAAGTAACTATAATTTGACAAAAATATTCCTCAAATGTATGTGCATAGAAGTCGTACAGCAGTTATAGGCTATTTTGCGAGCTATTTTGTGTCGTCAGGCTTGTCAATCTCAATTAAAATTCTTATCGACTTTGACAAGTAGTGTCATAATTTAAACTATTTTTGTCACAAAAGTTTCAAATGTGTACGTGTATCACTTTTTAATGAAATCTAGAACATCATAGGCAAGTTTACACCATACAAATCTTGTAGGACTTCTTTATGCACACAACTATACATGCAATAAATAACAAATTATAAAAAACATTTACAATATATATAGATTAATATAGATCATGATTATTTATTTATTTATTGTTCTCATTACAAACACCAAATAATGGTAATTACAGGTAACGGTAGTGAAAAGAATTATACATAAAAAACAACAATACAGACTATACCTAAACTAAGCTAAGTACTAAGTGGGCATTATACTTCCATTATCTTTAATATAACAATAATAGATATTCAATGAAATATAATTTATATAAAAAATAAAATAATTGATATCAACCATTCTAGGATCTGATTTCTTCCAGATTGAGTTTGGTGCTAGGTTGGTTTGTTTTCATTCAATACAGTATTTTAGAACACGTGACCTTGTTGGACCAAACCTTAGATCATACATGCTTACGCTAGATCCGCCGTCATGTAGTATTTGTTTGATATTAGAGGGGTCTGTAAAAAAGTACAATGATATTACGTGGTACAACATATACATATGTATGGTCAAAATTTTACAACGATCAATCAATGGCAGTACGTTAAATCCTCCTGGACCTACCAAACGAATAACCTGGATACCGTATCTAGCGTAAGCATATGTGACCTAAGGACCAAACATGGCGCCAAATTATGTCAATTCAAAGTAAATGTCAGTAAACATCAGGAAAGTTAGTTGCTGATTTACCAGATATTTTCAAGATTATTTCGTTCATGGCTTGTTAAGGTAAAAGTAAATATTTATTGGGTTCAGAAAATTCTTGTAGTGAAGCTGCAGAGTGATATAGGGATCGATAAAATAAGAGTCATGAATACTGTTGATCCATATGCTATTGAAAATGATGAAGTGGAAACTGACGTGGAATTGTTTCCAAAAGTTGCCTCCTTGGACATCATCAGTATTTTAGACTCTTTCGGAACCTAACATGTCTCAAGAACTGATTTTAAATACTTCCAACAGAAAAAAATCAACTCGAATGACAGCGAAAATATGTGTGGTTATGTTTGTTCTGGTCCAGCAGGTCTAATTTGATAGCATTCTAAAATACTCTATAAATGGTATTGGACAATATCCATGACGATAATATATTCAGTTGAATTTATGTATTTCCTGTATTATCCAGGGTGGCCCATCGAAAACGTACCGCAAGGCATTACAGGCTGGGAAATAACTTTTCGATAAAATCCGAAAACAGGTCAAGTTTGTTTGTCAGGGAGACACATTTTGACGTCACAAGCATAGTAAAACCTTCAACCCCCTAAGTGGGGGTGTCACCCTAAATTTTTTTTCAAATGGGAACGAGGGTCAAGCGATACCTCTTTAGAAGGGACTTGTCATTCCCTATACAGTGCTGCGTAGATTTTTCAAATCGATCTACTCTTTCAGAAAATATGGAACCATCATGTGGGACGAAAAATACAAAAATCGGTTCAAGTGTACGTTATTGCAATAAGTTCCTTCAAATAAATTCGCTGTTTTTGCCGATGCACAGATTTTTTTAGCCTCATTTTAGAGTGTAAAAAATGAATTCATGCCTTGCGGTACATTTTCAATTGGCCACCCTGTATATGATAACAATAGTCACAAACAATGTTGGTATTTCATTTCTATGAATGAAAGCGTGAACCGAGGCGTGAACTGTTGCAAGAATAGCTTGTTACTCAGCTTCATTCAATGCTTGCAAAAGTATCACTTTGGAATCGCTTTTTCCTTGGAGATATGTAACAGTGCCTTCAGCCTGCATCTCATCGATGACTCTCTACATGATTGATTCCGAAGAACTAAACTGCTACAAACTTAACACATGGGTTTCTGTGTTTTCCTGTTCTATATGTCTGATAAACACACTTCACACATGTTTACCAGAATGACTTTTTCTGGCGCTGGCACTATATGCACTGGCTCAGGGTTTCATGCCATAATTATTCAAATTTCAATGTATCCAAAAGTTGAATGATGATGAACTGAATCGTTAATTCACAATTAACAATAATATTTCAAAATACACGGAAAAAAATGATTCGCTACAGGTACTGAAATATAGGTCAACGCCACAAAAAAAATTAGTACCTATAGAGACAGCAAAAAACTATGTGAAAGCAACAAATATTTCCTCCTAATAATTCTTTGCAGTATCAACTAATCCAACTGGTGTCGGAAGTAAACCAAACTTCCGACATTTTGGCTGCATGTAAGAACATTCCTAAGCTGTTATTACTAATATATTTCGCAGCAGTAGCAAATATTTTCAGGTATGATTACATAATGCTCTTGCTATAAGAAACACTATACCAAATACTTCCAGCCAAATATTTTTGCTCTAGTAGCAAATACTACTGCGTTAGTAGCAAGTATTTTCAGGTATCATTATGAATGCAATTGCTGTAAGAAACATTGTAGTTGACACTCTCAGCCAGATGTGTTTGCACTAGTGACAAATATTAGTGCTGTAGGTTACGATGTATTGAATATTAACAGCATACTAATTTTGCACCAGTAGTGCGGTTTTCTAGGTATTATTGCAAATGCATCAGTTGTAATAAAAGACGAAACTCTGAGAGCTGGAATAATGTTACACCCGGTATAATATAGAAACATTACTTCAGGTAGGTCCACTAGAACAACAATTTCTGGTAAACTCTCAATTTGCAGTTTATCTCCGAGAAGTGGTGTACTATTTTTTTCATAGACGATTGATGTAATGATAATCCCTCAAAATTTGTATGATGATCTGAAAAAAAAACGTAAATGAGAATAATAAACCTAGAATATACTTTGTCACATCTATATAGGGTTTTTCACCTTATCAGTGATTACAACATAAATGTATAGTACCCTCAGTGAAATGTTGAAATCATACCTTCAAATTTTTGCCTCAGGTGTCCGAATCCCCACGATTCCAAGAGCTCTTCGACAGACATCAAATTTTTCCATTTTTCACATATATTGTTTCTGACAGTTCTAAACTATACATTATTATTTGCATGTGGAAGAAGAACAACAGCAAGCAGTACACTAGCTGATACACGTGTTAATACTCTCAATAGTCTCAACTCAACTGTAGACAAAGATCGATGCGTCGTTATTAAGAATTCGCCATGTAGCCAATCAGGACGCTTCTTTCTTGTTGCCATATGAATTTTAGCAAATTTTATTTGCACCACCACAAAGTTACCCAGGCGCTCTTAACAAATTGAATTTGCTCCATTCGTTGATTGACGTTGTTTATAGGTTCGATACTTAGTAAATAATAATAATAATTATTATTATGTTAATGACTTTGCGTGGTGACGGATCATTGACAGCAAATAGATAATTGAGTAAAAATGTTTGCTGTGTTCATTTTCAAAACCATGCATGATTGGAAAATAGGTGATTTCATTAACTATTCCTACTTGAACATATGGATATATACCCAGCAAAAATAATAGTTCACCCGAATCCAAACTTCTTCTTATTCTCTTCTTTGCAAATAAAACTGTCCAATGTTACAGAACTAATATGCTATCGCAGCATTGTTGGTGAGGGATTCGAGCCAACAAATTATTATAGCTGGATATAAATATAATTCCAGTCCCTACAGCAGATTGATTATAGCATTTTCAATTATCATCTGTGACAAATGCATATTCGTAATGATGGCATAAATGTTTCATCTACACCTAGAAATGTTGTTGTGAGAGCAAATATATCACCAGCAATTCTGTTTTTGTTATGAGTAGCAAGTGATTTTTTTCCGTGTAGCCGATACGGATTTGGTGACTAGTGGACCGGTAGCGGCTGACTATGAAAAGTGTCAAGTTAGTGTTAATGAGAATCAAATTCGTATCCTACGATCATTAAAATTGTACATCTTGATTAAACGGAACTCACGGTAAATATAATAGAAATAAGACTTTCACATTCAATCTCGTCAACTTTGAATTCTATTTCACTTTTTATTCACAGCCATCCAGTCAACTTACCACTTCCATTTTTGCCATATCGTAATATTCACATTGTTTAAACTTGCCTGGCTTCTATACCAATGAGAAGCGATTATAAACCTTCCCTATATCTTCAACGCTGTATTCATAACTGAAATGGACTATATAGAAAAATCGAGAGCTGTCATTCTTCTGTCATCTCTCTCCATCCGATATCTTTCAGGATATTCCATCCTTTCCTGTTCTAGATCGGTCTTGAACAATCGAGAGTTATCTGGAATGTCTAATACAGGGGCTCATTTTATTCTCGCCATCTCGGCGATACTTCTACTTGACTGTGCCGAATTCCATTACATTGCTTCCTTCTTAAAAAACATTCTTCCTGGAATGCATCACTCTTATTATGGTGATGATAGGAACAATTGGTTTCATTACGACGGCAATGTGAAGTTTGATGGAAGTAACAGTGTGAAATGAAAAGTAAAACTTGATCGAATTTGAAATTTTGAATATTTTTGACTAAAGAATGTCAAAAAGTAACAAATAGGGTATCATTATATCACGATGTTATATTATATTGAATTAGGTGAACCCATTCAAAGTGAGGTAATGATAATGGTAATAGTAATTTCCAAATGAACCAAACCAAAAAATTTTACATACGTCAAAAAATACTTATTTATGTATTACTTCAACACAACAAATTTCACATGTTCATCGGTAGAGACAAAAAAGTTATAGAGAAACACTCGGTATAAGAGCAACTGATCAAGAAGAAATATTAGAAAGTAATGCAGTCATATTTAATATCAGTGCATGCACCAAATATTCGAAACAGCAGTGGCAACTCCACCAAATATTTAAAATTTATCGAAAATCCTTTTCCACCATTCTCGTTTGACGAAGTAGGTTGACATTGAATCTATAGAACTATAATAGGAATGGCACTGATAAAACCATACGCCTTTTTCGTTCAATTCATCGATAGGGTTGCATATCGATTACAAATTAGCTTTTGTATGAATATTTCACAAAAATGACAATGGACAAAGAATTTCGCATAATGGTTGTCCCATCATCAGATCTGACCTTTCAAACCTCTCCCCTCTATTACCAGAGACTTTTCATTGATTCATCTCGAATTTTAAACAAATCTTTGAAGTCAAAGAACACAATCGCCTTCTGTTCTGAACGTCTTCCTCAAACCTCATTATGATAAGATTTTTCAATTATGTTAAAGACGTACTTTTATGACAACAAGTGAACGCTATACGTCTTCCACTGCTTCGATATGGATTCCATCTCAGAATAGTAATATAAGCAGAAAAACAGAATAGTCAAATGATTTCAAGAAACAACTGAGTTTCATATTGGTTAATTCATTCAAAAGCGAGTAATTTTTTCTTGTTTCTTCGTTTTGATGATTTCTCTTGAGCCCTACTTGTTAAAGTGGAATCTACATAAAATAGAATGTATATATCAATGGTGTGACATTTTTACTTTGTTGACACACCATCTTCATTTGGGGACTTGCTCTTGGACCCTGAGGGTATTTTTGATTAATATATATCGCAAAACTCGAAAGAAATCATAAAAACTGTATACAGGGTGTCCGATAAAATTTGATAGCTCTCTCGGATTCAGATACAACCTGGAAAAATAAAATTTTGAAAAAAAAATTAAATGAGAAAAAATGCAAAGAAAATATAATAGTGTCCTTGAAACATATTCAGGTCTCTTAAACTATCAGGGGAGGAATTAGTACATTGTTTTATTAGGATTGAAAGTGACACTTTGTTTAACAAGCACGCAAAATTTGGTAGTTAAACAGAGACACTTTTGATCCAAATGAAACATTCTTATTTTTCTGCAACCAAAATAATTGATATCTAATTCATAAAATATAAGTAATCCTATAACCTTGACTAACTGTCTGACAGGAAGGGAAGAGGCGAATAACTATAACCCAATCTCTATCTGGTCTAAGAGATTCAAGTATTTAGAATTTGGAATTCCATTGGAATGATGCCCAATCTTGTCAATATATTTTATCGTCCAGAAAAACTAATGAATGAATCGTAACGAGTTCGCTATCAGGTACCAGCAAATATCCGTTTAAGTTGCCACCTGTTTTTAATATTTATATGGGTCGCTAGGTCGAAATATAAACAAATTCGATGTTCTCCGGTCGATATTTTCAATAAGTACCAAGCTATGTTTATACTCCAGGAAAGTTTCGTTTTATAAAAGAATGTACGAATTAGATGCATTTGGAATGGCAATTTCATCTACGAGATTATTAAGAACAATCATATATTATATTATAATGAGAATGAAGTATATATGAACATTTTATAAATATAGGAGGCACAATACGATGACTATAGGATAGACTTACCAGTTTGGTGATACACTTTGGAACTGAAGAATATAGTCTGAATAAAGTACTCCTATTTATTGTCAGTAGTAACACCCAAGAAAATTAATAATTGTTCGAAATAGTACATTATGCACCAAGGGACTGAAGTGGTATTTTAAAACCCGAGAACATTAATCCAAATAAAGTCAATCAATAAAAATAACAGCTACAATAATAATAATTTACCCTTGAAATAGCCTTCAAATGCCCAAAGTGCATAATAGTATATTATACACCTAGGGACTAAAGTAGTATTTTAAATCTTCAACAGACAAAAATTTTATAACGGGAGGGGTATAATTTGTCGAGGGATTTAAAAACACTATAGTCCTGAGGTTTATGTACCATTTCATGCACTTCAGAATAAGAGAAACATTAAAAAAATATAACAAAAAAAATATTTCTATTTCTATTGTGAGAAATGAAACACCAACGACTTCGTCGCTGCCACCGACAACGACAACAGCTTCATTTTTCCTTAAATCCCTAGGGATTTACAGCATATTTTTAATCACTAGAGATTCAATGTTCCTCTTTTTTCCCTGAAAATAGGGATTTAAAGTGCCCTTCAAATCCCCGATTCGCATTAAATAACTATTAATGCAATGAGATTATTATACCATTTATAATAGTCGAGGACATTGCTAGGTGAGGAGGCGTCAGCCGAGTCAACGGCAATGTCCGAGACGGTGTTAAATAGCTAATAATCGAGTTGAATTCAAAGCTTCATCGTATCGTTGACAACGGCGATACGAAAACAAATAGACAATTATGCTGGTATCTAACGTGTTATGCTTTCGTAAATGACTGAAATTATGGTAACCAATGGTATATGGGTAATACAGCAAAAATCACAAAGGCATCTCCACAACTTTAATTCAAACCACCACATCAAACTTATCAATGTCCAAGGAATGGGATAGTGAACAGTGAAAACGAATTCTTTTGAGAGTGACTGCAAGGAAGGTTTAATGGAGAAGATTGTAGAAAGAGAAAGTGAAAACTTGAATGAATTACAAGAATTGTTTTAAATATTTAAAGGAGAGAGAATTAAAGAATTTTATACAATAAAAATGTATTTGTTCATTAAGCGACAAATTGTTGTTGTCTTTCATAACAAAGTTTATTTCAAAAATTTCCAAAATATTAAGAAGTTGACCTTTTTGACAAATATGCAGAACTTCCAAGTCACTGTCTATATTGAAAGAATGTTGTGTATTTAATATATGGTTTGCAAATGAACTTTTTGTATTATATTCCTCTCTATAGGATGATCTAGATTTCTCAATGATTTTCACATGCTTCATAACTCTAGTGAGTATGGATCTCCCAGTTTGACCAATATATTGAGCATAACAAAGGGGGGTAGAACAAGTAATTTTGTATACACCAGGTTTTTGAAGAGAGGGAATTTTATCTTTAGTATTAACAAAAAGGCTATCGGTGGAATTCATGGTATAAAACGAAATATTAATGTCACTGGTGAAACGATGGAAAATATTAGCAATATCATTAGACACCTTACCTATATATGGAATAGAGAAGAATTTCCTAGATGTCGTATTACTTAAGGGTCTGAGACTATGGTTGAGAGGTTTAGAGAAGTGTTTATGAAAACTCGGCTAATAAAGGTGAAAGGTTACTACCCATAGCTAAACCAGAAGTTTGTGAATAAAATTGGTGATTGAATTGAAAAAAATTTGTTTCAATACCATATCTAAAAGTTGGCAAAGATTAAGAACGTGTTTTCACCAAAGCTGATAAAGGTAATTGTTTAGTAATTTCAGATAGAGATAATTACAATAATAAAGTGTTGGAATTTTTGAATTCAGACGATTTTACAAAACTTAAAGCCAATCCCACTTCAAAATTTTTTACACATTTAAAATTGACCTTCAATAATTGCATAGATACTATATCAATAGAGATTTCATATATTGATGTCTAAGTGTGGATTCATGCAGACAAGTAACATTTATCAATCAACAAGTTACAAGTAGAAGTTGGCCAACTTTTATCTTTTAAAATTAACTGAACGAGATTTTCTTCTAGTGCGCAGGTGGACGCTTATTGGTGAGTCCAATGGTGGAAATTAACCCCTGAATATTTATTTTTCGTTTTTTCGTTTATTTTGCTTTAAAATGATGATGCTATTTTGGTTGAAGGGTCATCCTTGTAGGTATATAAAAATACGCCACTTGGTCTTGCAGAAGACCATTTATTTTATGTGATTACAAACATCCCTTTTTCTTGTCTGCACCTACT
Organism: Chrysomela aeneicollis; assembly: GCA_029955515.1. Lineage (NCBI taxonomy): Eukaryota > Metazoa > Arthropoda > Insecta > Coleoptera > Chrysomelidae > Chrysomela > Chrysomela aeneicollis. Next base: position 4,636,311 of record JARUHQ010000025.1, read on the forward strand.
TCAAAGTAAAAAACTTGCCCTTAATAGCCGTTTCTATTTCACTGAATGTCGTGAATTATGTATAGAAAAAAAGATGTTCATTCCAAAAAGAAAAATACTATTGACACTAATAATAATCCAAGCAAAATTATGTTGTTCACTTGAATACTTTCTCCTTCATAATTGTCAAATTTGGGTGCATGAATACCACATTTTCAATACTTGATAATTGATAATTGTTGATTGATAATTATTACTTGATAATTGTTACTTGGTGCTGTATATGAATCCACACTAAATCTTATTCAATAATATGATAAATTTTATAACAGATTTTGAAAGCTCGTTTTCTAGAAACAGACCAACGCCCTAAGCAGATGTCTGTTGCCTATATAAAGCAACAGCAATCTAAAAAGAACAATTTGATACCATATACCTAATCGATGAATAAAGTTGAGGGCGGCCCTCATAGCAAATTCAAAAAAGAAAAGGAAGTTTCCTGAACTCATTTTCATATTCCTGAAAATGAAGGCGACAGTGTAAAGAAAAGCAAACGGAACATTTCGGTATTTCCCTTTATTTAGAAAACGATTCGTGATATTTTCGATTTGGAAGCATCATTTCATTGTCCACCAAAATTGGCAAATTTTATCTAATTCAACCAACTTCGTATCATTTGACGTTTTCGTATAATCTGTCTTCAACGGATATAAGCATAATTCACGATATTCATTTCGAGGATATATTGACGAATATTGACAAATTTATATTATTAAAATCAGAGACAATTTGCATATTATAAATAATTCGAACGTGCATGTAGATGTCAGTTCCAAACGAATGATCCTTTGTATTATTCAACAAACATTTACGACCAGTTCAGATATTTATATGTTCTATGTAGGTATTTTTCAGACGGATATCAATTTCCGCGAGATTAAATTATTGAAAAATCGGTGATGCACCAAAACCATGAATTCTTTATAATGCATTTTGGATCGAAATATCGCAATTCCACTGATGGAATTAGAACAATAATTTCCCATTTCCCTAATACTTCCCAATTAATGGAAGTAGTGTTATCTACAAATGTATAGCAGTCGAAATATATTTTTCGTATAATTTTTTCTTTGCTGCAATGTCATCCGACAATGAAATGGTAGATTTTACTATTTGCAATTTAGGTTTGATCAAAGAAAATAATAGTACTGAGCAATTGTTCAAATATTACCATCAATAATTATTTTTCCAATATTTCATAAATACAGACCAAAATGTACCCAAATATTTTTGTTGAATGTTCAATAAAATTTGTTCTCATTGTGTGATACATCTTTCTTATATGTTTCATCAGGCAATTGAATTGATTCCTGTAAAAATGATTCGTAAGTGGGTAATACAGTCATTCGAAATTAAAATCCGACATACCTATGTTTTTCATGTAGGTCGTCGGAAAAGTATAGTGTACAACTCGTGCGGAAATTGGATATTTCATACGAGTTTGACAAGATGATGAACCACGAGCCGAAGGCACTAGTTGCACAATATACTATTCGATATTTCCGTATTTACATATCACTTGAAAATCAAGTATTTTACTTCGAATTTGTTGTTTATTCTCTTATTGAAATATATTTTTTATATTCTTGTGTATATTTACTAGGAAATCGAGAAAGTGAATTTCAAGAGAGTTAGGGTAGGTACCTATCATAATGAGCTTATTAAAAAATGACAGGTATTTTCGATCTCTAAAAAATAATATTAAATTAATTGTCGGTAATTTTGCACTTATCATGCGATACATTTTTCAGTAACAATTTCCTTACTATACCTATTTATTTTGACCTAAGGAATCCAAATTCGATGATAAAATCGTGAACATATCTCTACTTTTCGTGATAATCCCTGCCAAAGTTAGCAATGTTAACTGAAAAATAGAACGCATGATAGATGCAAAATTACCTAACTGTCTTTTGCATCCTGAAAACACCATCAGCAGTGAATAGGTTTGTTACTTTTTTTGAGGCAAAACATGTGTTCATCTTGATTTTTTTGTATGGACCTAGTAAAATGTTGGCCTCAAATTTGCCGCCCTACGCTAAGCTAAGGGCCAGTCTCGAATTGGGATACATACCAAAAACATGGAGATCAATCGACGAAATCAGCTCTTCAGGAAGAATCTGAAAATGAAATAAAATACAGGGTGACCCATTTGAAATAACAAAGATGCTGCTACTTTCTGGTATAAGCGGCAATGCTGCATTGCTGAAAATATTTTAGATCGATAGACCAAGAGCAACTACTTGAGAAACCAAATTTTCAGAATGATCCTATGTCCCGTTCTTCGTAAACGTCTAAGGTACCATCGACCGTGAGTGACCCTGTATAGTCATTACGGTCCAAGGAAAATTCAATAATACTCTTAGGGAGAGAATGCAAATGGCCCTAAATATAATCAGTACATGGATAGATGCAGAAGGTTTAAATATTAGTCCTCTTAAATCAATCATTGTTGCTTTCACCTGAAAAAGGAAACTAGAGGACCTAGGACCTCTAACCCTCCAAGGGACCCATATACAGTTGTCGGGGGTTAGGTTAGGTTAGGTTAGGTTAAATATCTCGGGGTAATTTTAGACTCGAAATTTACCTGAAACCTACAACTGGCAAAAGTAAAGAAGAAAGCGACACTAATGATAGTCAGACGAGCACACGAAAAAACATGGGGGCTAAGTCCCAAAATGGTGTATTGAACTGTGGTGAAACCTATGCATCTTTGGTTTGGTGGACAAAGATAAGTCAAAAGATAGCCGCGGCTGAGTTGAGCAAGGTGCAAATACTTGCCTGCCTCAGCATCACGGGGGCTATGTGTAGTTTTCTACACCAACATCAGCCATGGAAGTACTGTTGAACCTTCCCCCGATTGACATAATAATCATGGCGGAGACGAGACTGGGACTTCTAAGGCAACAATATACGAGGGCTATATCGAATCATAACAAGATAAGGAAGATAGTGGGAGGTAACATTCTATAAATGAAACCAACGGACCACATGACCCCTAAATACTTCTTCAACACCAACTTCGATGTGACCATGCAAGATCGAAGCGATTGGACAGTTGACAACATCAAGGGCAAACCTGGAGAAAGGATCTGTTATACAGACAGATCCAAGACCAAGAAAGGAACTGGTGCTGGAATATACAGTGAGGGGAGAAACTCCCAATCGAGCATCTCACTGGGAACAGAAACTTCCGTATTTCAAGCGGAAATGTACGCCATCTCGCATTGTGCAAGAGAAAACATCATGAGGGAAGTGCGCAATGCACGGTTCAAAATATGTTCAGACAGTCAGGCGTCACTGAAGGCTCTTATGAACCCAAAAGTTACATCAAGACTGGTGTGGGAATGCCGAGAAGAGCTCAGTGTCCTCTCAGAACACAACAAAATAACTATGATGTGGGTTCCAGGACACTGTGGCATTGAGGGCAACGAAAAAGCTGATGAACTAGCCAGGAAAGGTTCATCAACTCCATATATTGGCCCAGAACCCGCACTCGGGGTTACTAATTCTAACACTAGAGGATGCATATGGAACTGGGTCAAACTAAAACAAAGAGAGCGCTGGAATGAAACTCCTCTCATGTACCACAGGAAAACCTACATCAAAGAACCGTCAAAACATATAGCCGAAGAACTACTCAAATTGAGTATAGGAACCAGGTTAGAACAATAAAGGCCTCCACACTGGTCACAGTCCAATGAGGGGACACCTGCATGGAGAACTTTCCTGTAGACAATGCGGTAAAGGCAAATAAACACCCAAACATATACTGTCAGAATGCGAGGCAATAGATCGCAGAAGGCAAGGCATATTCGGGCAGCCTAGGATAACTCCCGAAGAATACAATAGCCATCCGGTGAAGAACCTGTAAAAACTGGTACAGGGGATTGAAGCTACGGAGTGAGTGCTATGAAGATGAATGGGAAAACACAAAAAGCCCAAGAGGCTGAGGTATAGCTGGCGATAAAATCATCCGAAAAAAAAAAATAATAGGGTCTAACATTTGAAGTTTCAAAGTTGGTTTTCGGCAACAGTGCAGAAGTGAAAATGTGTTCAAAAGCTACATCTCAGCATTCCACTACAGCAAGCAAAATTTTAAAAATATTCTCATTTTCGTCCTTCAAATACCCCTTCGAGTTCAACGTACCCCCTGTAGATACTGCGAACGAAAGTATTTCATTGTGAATAAACGAAATTCCAATCACTATTGCACACTACATTCTGCATATACGCAATCGATATCGACCGTTTGAAACACGCAGGGCCGAATATGCACATTTATAATGCACTCGCATTGCACCCCAACTAGATAAAACCAAAATTGTCCATACTAGGTGAATTGCCATCCAGGATCCCATGTCTGTCTCACTTCCGTCCAGCATTATTGCAGTTGCCACCCTTGTCCGACTTGGACCGAAGCGAATATCGATAATTGTCGTCAGGGGATGAAAAATACTCGCATATATACAGGGTAATGCAAATTTTATGGTACACTATTGTCAAATCGGAAACGGGGAGAGATACGAACTGGGTTAAATTACGAAAAATATGTGCATTTTCATGGTCATTTCGAATATCAAAAGAAATTGAGGTTAAATTACGTAGTTCCTGAAATATCCTGGAAAAACTGAAAATTGTCGATTCTTATAGTCATCGATAACTTATCAACTATTGCTGCTAGGATTTTGAAATTCGTTATAGTTACTAAATATACTTATAGTTCTATAAAAAAGACAAAGTGAAAAAGACCAGCTATACAATATGAATTTACAATTGTCAATTTTGACAAGAAGATCTAAAAAGGGTAAAGAATTAATTATCTCTCCTTTAAATAGTTAAAACAATTCTTGTAATTCATTCAAGTTTTTACTTTCTCTTCTACAATCTTCTCCATTAAACCTTCCTTGCAGTTACTCTCAAAAGAATTCGTTTTCACTGTTCACTATCCCATTCCTTGGACATTGACAAGTTTGATGTGGTGATGCTGTGTCTTCTGTTCTGTGTTTCATAGTTGTCATGTCATAGAATTTTATTCAATGAATTTTCATGTATCATTCGATCTCCATTTTAAGATGAAGATGTTTCAATTTTGTAATTGCTCAAAATTTTCTTTATAACAATGTTTTCCGATAAAATGTTAATCGATACTACCTACTCCCATGATAGGTTTCAATAACACTTGAGCATCATGTGGATTTTTGTGTTTTCTCAATATTTTGTATGATTTTTTTCATCTACACGTAAGTTGACAAAAAATTCATATTGTATAGCTTGGTCTTTTTCACTTTGTCTTTTTATAGAACTATAAGTATTGGCTGATGATGGACCTAATTAGGTGCGAAACATGTACCCTTGTTTGAATTAAAGTTGTGGAGATGACTTTGTGATTTTTGCTGTATAACAAAAACCACTCCACTTTGAGAAATATGGATTCCTTTCACCGAATAGTTACTAAAGTTCGCATGCTGAATCCAACGGTGATATCAAGAAAAAATATAGGCACACTGGATTCGAAGATATCGAAGCCAACGTTGGTTCTTTCAATGGCAGCCATTTTGGATATTCACACCTTGGATTAGGTCATGAAATTCCCAATCATTTATATATCACACTTGTATGTTTAATGTTGGTACAGTATGCCAACAGTACACTTTCTGTATATGATTTTACCTTTTTCTCTTCACACCAACTCATAAATTTATTATATGCATATCCATACCTCTCTGGATTTATCAGGAAGTAGATTTGAAATAACTTCTTCAGCACGGTTTTGAATCTCTGGTGGAATTTGAAACTGGGTATCTTTTTCCCCGGACATTTTTGGAATTTAGTAGTTATGTTTATGTTTGTTGACAAAACAAAATATAATAGTAACTTCTCGTCAATTATGATGTGTGTATTTATGGTTTTTATAATATATCATGATCTCAGATGATATTGTTGAAAACAAATAAAAACTACTTAGATACCTACCTATTTAAGAATTTGACTATTATTGACTCACCTGTCTTCACCCTCCTCTGGATAGAAGTTCAGTGGGGTCAGAAAAGGTATTACTACTTACTCAAGTACAATGTATAATATTTTGAATAATCATAATTACCACTTGCACAAGAGTCGCAAGACATATGAAACTAAAATCCTGCTTGATTATTTCAATCATAGGTAGTATTTTGTAGGAGTAGATTGTAGCGACTTATAAAGAGGTTATAGTTTAGAAGTTATGGTTATAGTTGTTCTTCTTTTATTCCATTGGCAACACTTTTAGTGCCTAGGAGATGAAATTGATTGTTTAAATCCTATAGGATTACTATTTCATGTACCATTTTTGTGAAAACATTTTCAGATTTTTATATTTTCTGATCAAACTACCGAAAATGCATAAACAATAAGTTGGGGAAAAAGTACCCCTAACATCTTCCGTTTTCCATGCCCCTGAACAAAATTACGAAATATTCCCAAAATTTTCGAATTGGGCATAAAAAGCTAGGTACATGGACAAAATTTGGACATTTCTTCTCAAAACACCTTCATCTCGGGGGGAATTGCTGGACCCATGTTTATGTATATTTTTTACTATTCTTGTTTCTAGAATCTGCGGCTGAAAGCTTTCCATGTAATTTCGGGACACCCTGTATATTTGTGTCTCCTTCAATCAAAAATACAGCTGCAGTTCAACCAATTCAAAAGCAAGAAGATTTTATCTCGTAACTATTGATCCATTGTGCTACCATTTTATACACCCAGTTCCGTCCTCATCTTTGCGGATGATAATACACTTCACCACCTTGACCCCTAGAGCCTCAATATCATGTAATAAAACCAGAGATGCAAGGGAAATACGGGTCGACGCTGTAAATGAAAATTTAGTCATAATCAACTAATAAATCACTCATAATTGACTCATAATTGACTCATAATTGACTCATAATTGACTCATAATGTATTCATAACTAACTCATAATTGACTAATAATTTACTCATGATTGACTCATAGTTGAATCATAATTTATTCATAATTTACTCATAATTGACTCATAATCTACCCATGATTGACTCATAGTTGAATCATAATTTATTCATAATTTACTCATAATTTACTCATAATTTACTCATAATTTACTCATAATTGACTCATAATTCACTCATAGTTGACTCATAATTTATTCATAATTTACTCATAATTTACTCATAATTCACCTATAATTTACTCATAATTTAACCAGAATTTACTCATAATTTATTTATAATTTACTCAGAACTTGCCTTTAATTTACTCATAATCTACATAGTAGAGTTCGATGCAACAACAATTTCAGCTTGTATGCTCTCCAGGAAGGATGCATTTCCAATGCCCGATACTATGAAGTCAGGAACGACTTTTTTCATGACATCTTCAAAATTTAGGCTCGTTATTGCCAGGTGGTCATGTGAGGTCCATCGCAAAAACTGCTACACAGTAACACGGTTTTATTGTTTCATGTCAAAATCTATTCCTCACCCCTAAACAAAGACATGCAAGATCTGGCATGGAGTATCGTTCACATGTTTGGGATTCAGCAGCCAAACCTACGCTGAGGCTCCTAGATTTTGTCCAGAGAACTATTGGTATTGATTTGTTAATCGCATTTATTGTTCGATTAATTACATTTTGGGATCAAGACTGAATTGTAGAACTCATTACCAAGTGAGGTATTCCCTGATAATTGCCTTCAAATCTTCAATGAAAAATTATGATGCCTTTATCCTCCCCTAATATTCTTCTAATGGCTCCTACGATGTTCATGAAACATGCAGGGTTTGGTTTATTATATATCTTTCGACTCCACTAGGAGAGAACTCTTATGTTCGTGGATGTTCTGAATATGGAATCCAGAAGCGTCAGCGTAAGTTTGGGTGCTTAACTCGAAACATGTAAACAATAACTCATGATAGGTCAAAACTGTGCTTCATAGCTCATGAGAAGGATCAATCAACATCATCTTAGGCATTGTGAGGTCCGCCTTTTTGGAAAAAATATTGTCTTTTGGTTTTGGTTGCACAAGATTATGAGATTCTTATTCCGAAATTTCAGTCTTTTTCCAAAGAAGTTAAATATCTGGGCGTGATAATCGACCAAAAACTGACAAGGAACAGCCAACTCAACCACATTCTTTCCAGAGCTATAGCGGCAAACAGGACATGCCGCAGAGTCTTTGGCAAGACATGGGGTCTGAAACCAAAAATGATTTATTGGTCATACCAAACGATCATCAAACCCATGGTCACCTACGCTTCATTGATATGGTGGCCAAAAATGCAACAAATTTCGGCGCAAGTCAAGCTGCAGAAAGTGCAGTGGCTAGCTTGTCTGGGAATAACAGGGGCAATATTCTCGTGCCCTACTGCAGCCTCAGAGGTAACGCTAAACCTTCCACCATTGCACCTATGTGTTATGAAAGAAACAGCAATCAGTGCCTTCAGGCTGAGCCAGACAATGAACCCCAAATTAGGAAATCGGACTGGACATTTGAAGATTTTGGAAAATATTTCCCTAGAATCCATGTCCAAGCCTACAGATATGCCAGTTAGGTACGACTTCGAAATGCAGTTTGAAGTGGTCATAAACAACCACCAAATTTGCACAGAAAACGGACCTCAACTGGAAAGGGATATGCAACAGTGTGGTATACTGATGGATCCAAGATGGATAAAAGGGCTGGAGTGGGAGTTACAGGGCCACATTTCAGGCTCTCAAAATCCCTAGGTAACACCCCAACCATATCTCAAGCAGAAGTACATGCTATAAAGATATTTGCACAGGAGTGCCTCGAAAGGGACACTCGAAGGGCAGAAATCTATATCCTATCAGATAGCCAAGCAGCACTAAAAGCTCTAAGCTGACTTGGGACTGTAAACAATCCCTAAGACAACTGGCTGCACACAACCAGGTAACTTTGATGTGGCTCCAGGTCACAAGGGAGTTAAAGGCAACGAGGAAGCAGACTGCCTTGCCAAAGAAGGGGCAAATACACAATTTCCCGGCCCAGAACCCTTCTGTGGACTCTCCAAGGCCCACTTGAAAGAAGAGTTTCGACGTTGGGAAGCGGATGAAATGAAATCTCACTGGAATAAAATGCTAGGACAAAGACAATCGAAAAGGCTAGTGAGCCTATCGCCAAGGAAAGCTAAGCAGCTTCTCGAGTTGGACAGGAAAGACTTGAAACTGGTGACGGGACTCCTCACTGGACACTGCCCTCTAAGGTATCACCTCAAAAAGATGGGCAAAACAGAGAGTGATAGTTGCCGCTACTGCGAGAACTTCGCTGAAACTGCAGAATATTAATTTGCTTTGCGAATGCCCAGCGCTCTTCTGCAAGAGGCTCAAGTTCCTGGAAGAGGCCTTCTTAGAGCCCTCCGACATCAGGAACCTAGCTCCCAGGAAACTGATAAACTTCGCAAGAAGCCTCGGAATCCCGGGCCTCGAATAGATTAAGGGTTATGCACAAAAAATCTAATAGGTCGAGGTGCTTGAGAGGCTGCACAGCCTCAACGACCCCCCCTACAATCTACAATCTACAATCTACCCCATCAGATGACGAAGATGAAAAAGCTGTATGAAGTGTTCTGTCCATCCACAAATCCTGGTGCCATAACCACAAGAAAACATTTTGGTAAACGACACAGTTGCGAACGGTATACCATATAACGGAAGCTTTCCAAGAAGGTATTCAAACACTTTAGATATATCCAATGCTACAGCTAGAAACTTCCAGTGATTTTCCATTGACGTCTGCTATATGTCTGTTTAAAAATTAGACAATTAAATCTCCAGTAGGTCATATTGTCGGTCGTTTACAATTCTATAGATGTCTCTGTATGAGCTAATATCACCAAATGCTAATTGCTTTCTTCATTACTTTAGGGATGACAGATAGTAGCGCAATAGGTCTATTTCAGCTATTAGGAATGACATTTTTGCATTATACCGGGTGTCCCAGTATACATGTTTCAATGGATTATCTCAGCCATTCCTAGAAATTTGAAAATTCCACGATCTCCAATTCGTTCAAAGAACCTTCAACTGAGAAAATAAAAAATCTTAAGTCACTTCCGGTTTGACCGGAAGTGATTCCAACTTTCTTATTTCAAATAGCACCCTGTATATTTTTTGCAATTTTTCATTTCTAATCATAATTACCTTTCAAACTATGTTTAACAGTTTGTAGTTTACGAATGATTTGATGGAGAAAACGTCAATTGAAATTCCAAATGAAAGAATTGCAGTAGGCTACGATATTTTGTGTAATCTTGAAAATTACAAAGGAAAGGGATACAAGAATATAATAACTGAAGCAAAAATGTTGACCAACTGCTTCTCTTTATCATCTCGAATGCAAAATTGTTAATGAATTATGAATTATTATTGAAGTCAAAATCAAGATTACACAAAATAATCTTTCAATTTGAAATTTCAATTGACGTTTTCTCCATCAAATCAAATGAAAAATACAGAGTGTGATACATCGTTAGAAAGGTCATTTTGAGTAGACACGAAAATTTGCGAAAAATATATATGCTTCTCTTCATCATCTCGAATGAAAAATTGTTAATGAATTATCAATTTTTATTGAAGTCAAAATCAAGATTACACAAAATAATCTTTTCCTACGACCACCTATGAAAACGTCAATAATCACATTGTTTTGTTATTCAGAAAGTAGCTCATATCACCATGGTATTGTTTATTTGAAAGAAAAAAATCACTAGTGTTGATATGAAAAATATCACAACGGTCGCCTGAATTGATAGAAATAATTAGGTATATTGTGAATGTACTCACTGTCAATACATAAGCGTTCTCAAATCAAATTCATATTATTTATTGAAATTTCTGTCTCGTTTTGAATTATACCGAGAACTCTTCATTTATTAATTTCAATGTGTCTGATACAAAACCTCTGAATTCACTTTAAAACTGAAACCTATACTCTTTGCTGGAACTATTTCGATGTTGATGACAGAGGTTTAGATCATTCAAAAGAGTACTTTGTATTGAATCAAAACATCCTGAAATTCTAGAGACCGCTCAAGTTACATTTTTGACAAGACCTCCCGCGAAATGAAAGTATTCGGAGTCGTAGGAAAAATAGTGTACAAAACTCGTTGGAAAGTGTATTTCCTTCACTCGTTACGTTTCCGCACTCACCGCTACGCGGCTCGTGCTAAACGACTACTCGTGTGAAATATGTCAATTTCCACACTTGTTGTGTAATATACTATTTTCTATTTTGGTTGTATAATGAAGTCATTGTGCAACGCAAATGCGTGTCGAAATAGCCTGTATTTCGATACGCATTTTTTATTATTTGGAGATTGGTACAATCGAACTGTCAAATGAAAGTCAGAAGAGTTAGGCCCACTTTAAATCTGAGCGATTTGGATTTGGTGATATTAACAGTGAAAAACTCATTGTCTTGATTGGTAAATTTCAATTCAGAGTGTAATTTGATTAAAATTGACCAACAAACACAATAATAACATTTGAATTTTTCACCGTTAGTGTTGCAATAATCAAAATCGCTCAACTGTAAACTGGGCTTTACGCTTGTGCGTCAGATTTTAATTATTTCAATGTCATCATTGTTACCAATGGATGATGTTTCTGTAATTTATCGATTTCAAATCCATTTTTTTCTCAAAATTAATTGAAAATAAAAAAAATAACATATGATACTATTCAATTTGAAATTTCAATTGACGTTTTCTCCATCAAATTAAATGGAAAATACAGAGTGTGATACATCGTTAGAAAGGTCATTTTGAGTAGACACGAGCATTTGCAAAAATTATACAGGGTGCTATTTGAAATAAGAAAGTTAGAGTCACTTCCGGTTCAACAAATTTTTGTTTTTCTCAGTTGAAGGGTATTTGAATGAACAAAAGATCATGAAATTTTCAAATTTATATCTTTTGAAATGGCTGAGATGATCCACTGGAACAAGTATACTGGGACACCCGTATAGGAATTGGATAAAGTTCAGCAGAGTTTATTCGAAAGATGAAATATAATTTTGAATATTTCAATCATAGAGATTTTTCATTCAGCCAATTGGTAATTTTATGGCCATCTCGAATATCAGAAGAAATTGAGGATAAATTACGTGGTTCCTAAAATATCATGAAAAAACTGAAAATCGTCGATTCTTATAGCAATCGATAACTTCTCAACTATTGCTGCTAGGATTTTGAAATTTGGTATGGTTACTAAAGTTTGCATGCTGAATTCAACGGTGATATGAAAAAAAATCTATGCTCACTAGATTCGAAGATATCGAAGCCAACTTTGATTTTTCTAATGATAGCCATATTGGATTTCCACACCATCAGATAGATCATAAAATTGCCGATTCATCGTGGTATCACACTTGTGTGTTCAATGTTGGAAAAGTTGAAATAATAGGAAAAATGAAAAATAACAAGTTAATGAGAGGTCACAATTCCAGATAATTTCAGTTGAAGTGAAAAAAATGTTATGAAACTCAATAACTGAGGTGCTTGAGGGCAACTCTACTGCAAAATAAAAGTCATTGCTGCTCTCCGTTTGGTTGCCTCCTGTATTGAATTGATTGTAAATTTTTTTTAGCAAATCATGCATCATAGTCAGTGATTGTTCTGAAATACTCTGTATTTTTCAAGTAGTAGTCTTCTAACTATGAAATTTACAATTCTGATTTTCACATGTTATATAACATCAAGCACTGAGTACTGGACATTTTGACAGCCGCTTCCAATACTTGACTGAAACGTGTCGAATTTCGAAAGCAACGATGTATACATCGTATGTAAATATCACTCACTCTTTTCTTCGACATTAGATAACATCAAAAACAGTAGAATTATCCATTTCATCATTCAAACATTAGGTGGTAATTCTGACAGCAGGCTACTTGACTTTGATGATAAATTTTCCACAATGAAATCGGAATTACACATCAGCTTGCGAATTCAATATGAAGATACACTTACCTACTTATAATCTTCTGTCTAGTGCATCGTTTTACTATAACATATATAAAAACAATGAATAATCTAGAGGTATTGATGCTACATCAGAGATTTCACTTTTTTCTGTTATTTCGACTTCTTCTTCATTACACATACAATATATCGATGACTTGGTAATCATATGATCTATCTCATGGTATGAAAATCCAAAATGGCTGCCATTGAAAAAATCGAAGTTGGCTTCAATATCTTCGAATCAAGTGTGCCTAGATTGTTTTTATATCACCGTTGAATTCAACATGCAAACTTTAACATTTATAACAAATTTCAAAATCCTAGCAGCGATAGTTAAAAAGTTATCGATGACTATAAGAATCGACAATTTTCAGTTTTTTTAGAATAATTCAGGAACTACGTAAGATATCCTCGATTTCTTTTGATATTCAAGATTATCATGAAAATGCGCATCTTTTCCGTAATTCAACCTAGTTCCGATTTGACAATAGTGTACCATGAAATTTGCATTACCCTGTATAATCGAACATAAGATCATGCAATGCAATTTTCGATACGATCTGTTAATTTATGTATTCGTGTTTAGGTGAATAAAAACACGATTTGGAAATATTTATCGCATAGGAGTTTGGCCATTAGTAGAAAATAGATTATAATTATAATCTATGCTTTCATATGAACTGATGTCTCTCTCATGAGCGAACCAAATTAGTGTTTTCATCGATTTTGTTGGACCGGGATGAATAAAATATTATCCATTAGTCATATATATACATACATTATATACCAATGGATATGTTCGAATCAAGGTGGATATAGGATGGTGAAACAGCTTCCTATTAACAAGCACTAGAATAAACTGTAGACCTTTGCCTACTTGATTTCATACCGTAGTAATATTTCCTGAAATCAACAGAGATGGCGACATACCTTGTGTCGGTATAACAGAAACTGTGGATCTGTCATACTTTTATCAGTTTCATCTGTTCTAGATGAAAAATGATTGAGACGAGTCAAAATATCAATATTCATTCGAGATTTAACGAAAATTTATTGTTTTAATGTCGTTTCAAGTCACGTCTGTCAGATGTGAACCACAGAAATACGTAAGCAACAGAAATCTCATTCGATAATCAATCTTACCGCCATCTTCATTCAAGTCGTGGAAATATTAGTACCTTCTCAAACGGTCTACAAGTATTTCGCAGAAACAATTGAAGAGCTGTTCCACCATCCTATATCCACCTTGGTTCGAATCAATAGCTTTTATACAATAATTAGAAGCCATTACTTATCTACCTAGTTGTTCACTAAATGAAAATTGGTAAAGTGATAACTATATCCAGAGTTGTTTTTCTTTCATGATATTAATAGTTCATTCATTATGATGAATATTCATGATGAAGTTTTCCAAAGTTCTGATGATTTTTTTTTCTTTACTACGATTTATATTCATTCAATCTTATTGAAAATATACAGAGTGTCAGATATAGGTACATCAGTGAGTGATTGTTTAAAACGGCTTCGTTCTCGAGATACAGAGTGATCAAAATACATATTTTCAAGTTTTTTGAGGTTACTTTCGATATTATCGATAAAATCAGTTCAAAATGGGCAAGTATATTCAATTCAACAGTACGCACGAAATGATATCATTAATTCCTTGTTTTGTTCTGATTTTGAGATTGAAATATTCAATGTGATTTAATTTTTCATCTTATTGATCTCTTGTGAAATTTCGAAGTGAATTATAAAAACTCTTAGTAAACGTATGTTGTATCCCATGTTACTTGAACAAGAATGAAGCGATTTACACGATCCATAGTATTCCGGACCGAAAACTAAAAATTGAAATAAAAATTACTTCATTTGTCAAATATTGACAAGTGAGGTGTTGTTGGATTAAGAATGTCATTCTCGATCGAAATAAGTACAATACACAACCCCCAAATTTCGTTTTTCTATCTTCAATTATAAAAAAGTTATAGGGGTGAGCCACCTTGGAGAATCACCCGGTATGTAATCGCCATCAAAGAATCAACATTGAACTCCCAGTGACAATGCTGCAGAAATTGATACGAATTTGAAATTATAAAATTTATAAATCTTGTTTTGTTTGTTATGAAGGATAAGGTAATTTAAGATATTTCACAGATTGCTGATATGCATTGCCTAGCTTAACTAGTAGCTAACTTGGACCAGAAACAACACTTCCAGCCTTCATTGGAAATAAATAATGGTGGGTTTTATGGCATTTTTATCAGAATATACACAAATTCAATCGGTGAATCTTTGCCGGAAACTAAAAAGGTTTATTATTACATTAGGTACAAATAATAATAATACATAATCCGAGACATAATCAATACATTTGTAGTATTCCATCAGTATTTCACATTATCGAAATCATCAATTAATTATATTTTATAACCTTTATTTTTTCTCTGTTGCAGTCACTTCCTTGATTTGTTATGGAATAAGTATTTCGCCAGGAATCGAGGGCGACTATAATAATAACTGTCAAATGAAAAATAATCGGATGACAATGATTCTGAAGAAGGTTGGTATCGTAGTTATTTTTTTCCTATAATTCGGGGATTCAAAGGATAGTTCAAATCTCTATTTTCGGGGAATAAAGTGGTACTTCAATAGTGAATTTCTTTACAATAAAAGCTGAATTTCGAAATTCATTTTCAATAATTTTATCAGAAATATAAAATGATATGAATGCAACAAGAGTGTAACGTGTTCAGAACAATATTAAACTATAAAAAACTCAATTTTCAAGACCAGGAAGGCCAAAAATATACCGGAGCATTGTTTGATCACTTTATGTGTTTATCGAGTTATTGGAGTATTAGGTTTCACTTGCCGTACATCTGATACAAAAAAGTAGCTACACAGTCAAGGAGGGGGGGAGATTTCACAAAAAGGTAGTACAAAGTTTAAGATTTGTAAATCAGTTACAATTGCGAAAACACATTACTGTTCTTTTCATTAACTAGGATTTTCTGGAAAACATTACCGATTTTGATTACTGCTTGGACCTCTTCTATGAGAAAATATATTCATGTATCCATCAAACTGTCCCAAAAAAAGTCATTATGGAAAAGATGAAAAAAACGCAAATTCCCTGTCTGGTTTTCTAGAGACCTGATAAGCAATATCAATAAGAAAAATCATTACCATACTTTGATAAACAGATCCAAGGCCAGCGGTGACCAAATTATTGAATTTAGAAACCTTAGAAATAGAATAAAATTACAAACCAAACTTGAATATAGACAATATAAAGAAGATATTGAGCAAAACATAAATGTCGATCCACAAAGTTTCTGGACTTTTTTTAAATCCAAGAATGCGTCTGGTATACCCAAAACTATGCAACACAATGGTAAGGAATACAGTGATGCAGACAGCATTGCAAATGGGTTTGCTACTTTTTTTCACTCAGTTTTCAGTCCTTCATCTCTGATGAATTGTAATGAGTATGCATGCCACTTTGGAAATGTGAACTTGAGAATAATTAATGAGGACATGGTAAAAAATGGTATAAAAAAATTAAAGCCTAAAAAATCTACTGGTATAGATAATATCCCCTCCTATATATATAAAGGGTGCGTGGACTTTCTTGCAAAAGCAATTGCATACATCTTCAATTTATCTGTGCAATCTGGTACTTTTCCTAAAAAGCTCAAAACGGCAGTTATCGTCCCTACCTTCAAGGGAGGCTGTGAGAATGATGTCAGGGACTATAGACCAATAAGCATATTGAACTCTCTGGCTAAAATTTTTGAAGTCATACTATATGAAGAACTTCTAGAAAATGTAAAAGACAAAATTGCTGATGAGCAGCATGGTTTTGTTGCTGGCAAATCTACTGTCTCAAATTTATGTAAATTTACCACCCACGCTTTTGAAGCTGTAAATAATCAAACTCAGCTTGACACAATATATACAGACTGTGCCAAAGCATTCAATCTAGTTGACCATAAGATCCTATTTAGGCGAATGGCAGATTTAGGTTTTTCTGAAAAAACATGCTTGTTCTTCGTTTCATATCTCTCGGATCGTTTGCATAGAGTTAGAATTGGCAACTCATTCTCAAGACCTTACATTGCGACTTCAGGAGTCCCACAGGGTAGCAATGTTGGCCCTCTGTTGTTCATAATTTTCATTAATACAATAATCAAGTGTATAAAGCATTCTTATTGTCTGGTCTTCGCAGATGATTTTAAACTATTTAAGGAAGTTGTGTCTTTATCAGATTGCCTTTAGCTGAAGATTTAGATTATATTGCCGATTGGTTTTCGCAAAACAAAATGCGTCTAAACACTGACAAATGTGTCACAGTTACTTACACCAGAAAACTTAATCCAATTAATTTTGAGTATACCATCAATTACACAGTCTTGCAGATTAAACAAGAAACAAAAGATCTGGGTGTATATATACAAAGCAATTTGAAATTTACCTCTCACTATGCTTTTATTGTGAATAAAGCCTATAAAAAGCTGGGTTTTGTTATTCGAAACTCTAAAAATTTTAAAAACACAAGCACAATCATGAAACTCTATAATGCAATTGTCAGACCACACTTGGAATATGAGTCAATAATATGGTCACCCATGGCTAATTGTCACAGTGAATACATTGAGCGTGTACAAAACAAATTTCTCAGATTTTTGTACCTAAAAGATAATAATACCTATCCATACCTCGTCTCTTACCAAAGTATGCTAGATGATTATAATTACCAGAAACTCTGTCATAGAAGAAAACAACACTCTGTGATCTTCATATATTATATATTAAATAACATAAAATACCAAAGATGTACACTCATAAATTCAATAAGTTTTCATGTTCCTAAAGTTAGTTTAAGATGTAGACATGATAGGTTATTTAGTGTGAAGTCCCCACTAGATAGTCCGTTAAATCAAATGCTGGAGCACTGTGTAATTGTTTGTATAGGTGTAACGATATCGACTTTTTCAACACAACCGTAGGAAATATTAGGAATCTTGTGTTGTTAAATATGTTTTAGGTTTGTTCCTTGACTTTAATTCTTAAGTTTTAAATTGTCAGTGTTTCAACTTTAGTTGACCACAATGTGTTTGTCTAGCTTTTTTTTTTCTTGTCTTGTACTAATGTAGTGACTTTACTTGATTTTATTTCTGAACTAGTTACTTTTCGGTAGGTCCATATTAGTCTTAGTGCTTTCCTTCTCTTGCCAGTCTTATAATCTAATTACCTTTTGTAAGAATGGTGTTTTGTAAGACTCTAATTGAATAAATAAATAAAATTAATTTGAAACATAAAAATAAACATTTTCATTCAAAATATCAAAGATGTTGCTACTTTTCAATATATACGGCAACGCTGCAGCACTGATTATTCAAGGAACCAAATCTTCGAAATCATCCCATGTCACGTTCTCCAGAATCGTTTATAATAGACCATCAAGTTTGAAAAACCCTGATGCATGTACCTTTTCTGTATTTTCAAAGGTATAGAAGTCACTATTAGTCACTAACTTGAACATCAACGTCAACCATCACGAATGTTAAGAAAACACAACTTTAACTTTACAGGAGTAACTTTTATGGAGTTTCGCCAAACCCTATTTATTGTAATGTTTCCAGAAACACAATCCTTGCGTACCCTGGAAGAGTACAGCAGAATCATAAAAAAATCGAAGTCAGAACTCCCTATTTGGGCAAAAAGTGCAATGATTCTGTAATTTTCAAGATTGAAATAACCAAATTGGTAATCCTGGAAAAATACAGTTTCAAAAACATAACCTCAAGCAACGTCAGGTGATTAATTATTTTTATTTCATATAATATCGTCCAACAGACTTATCATAAGAGATACGAGGTAAGTTATACAATTTCATGCTGAACAATTAACTGAAACAAAATTTGGTTTGTCCGTTCTAATTTGTTTTAGCGAAAACCAAATGTACTAGACGTTCTTAACAAAGTCGTTCTCTTTACACACTCCAAGGTGGATATAGGATGGTGAAACAGCTCTTCAATTGTTTCTGCAAAAAACTTCTAGACCGTTTGAAAAGGTAGTAATATTTCAGCTACTTGAATGGAGATGGCGGTAAGATCGATTATCGAAGAAGATTTCTGTTGCTTACTTATTTCTGTGGTTCGCATCAGACAGACGTGACTTGAAACGGCATTAAACAATATATTTTCTATAAATCTGGAATTAATATGGATATTTTGACTCTTCTCAGTCATTTTTCATCTAGAACAGATGAAACTGATGAAAAGATGACAGAAGCACAGTTTCTGTTTCACCGACACAAGGTATGTCGCCATCTCTGTTAATTTCAGGAAATATTACTACGGTATGAAATCAAGTTGGCAAAGGTCTAAAGTTTATTCTATTGCTTGTTAATAGGAAGCTGCTTCACCATTCTATATCCACCTTGACACACTCTCTACAAGGAATTCAAATTGATAATCGTATTTTCCATGGCATTTTTGATGTCGGAGTTACAGCACTCAACTTTGGTTTTTCTTGTGGGCGCCATATTGAATTCTTCAATTTTTGAAAATAGTGTTTTTTTTAAAGCATATATCACACGATAGGTATGAATTCTACATACTGAACAGAATTGAAGAAAAATCGTTTTTGCGAATAATGCTTTCGAAAGAATGCTAAGAATTTTGTTTACAAAACTAAATTCTGATGAGAGTTCAATAATTGAATTTAGCAGCTCACCTACTTAACAACCAAGAGAAGTTATGAATAAGATGCTCGACTATACTTGACCATTCACCCTTAAACACAATTTTACTCTTTGCTCCAAGTTCTAAATAGCTTTATCGATGGGTACCATTTTATGAATCGAATTTTAGAAAAAATTATAATGGATTATCATTTATAGGGAATGGAGAAAGATTTCTTAAAATTGTACCAATCGATATTGATGAGCTGAGGAGAAGAAGATCCATAACCACTACTTCTAGGACTGAGATAAGAAAAAAATCTTGCATCTATTCTTTATCTCAAAAAGGGCCAATGTTTGTTCCACAAAAAAAATAGGACAGTGATGTGAAAACCGCAACACTCCATCCCCTCCAGACAACTGAGATATCTGAGAGTACGTCATTTGGATGACACTTTTTGGTCATCTGTGACGTACTGCGACGTTGGAGATGACGTGAATGTAACGTTAAAATGACCGGTAAATGTCACAAACCAAGACGTCATGTGTAACGTCTTTGCGAAGTCATTTGTATCTTCGTTATGACGTCACCTTTTTCGTTCTTTTGAAGTCGATTAGACGACATTCTTTGGTTGTTCTATTACTTTGAAGATGACGTGACTCTAACGTTGAAATGACGGGTAAATGTCAGCCCAACGTCATTTTTTTCGTCTTTGTGGCGTTCTTTTATCGCTTTTTTTGCGATATCATTCAAACTATGTGATGTAATGAAACACTCGTATCATTATTTCAAACTTTTTATTTCAAAATACGATGAACTATGAAAAACCCTTCAATTTATTAAACTAATTATTATTGGTTCTGACATGATCTCATAGTTTATACCTTACGACATAGCTTGGAATAACAACACATTCTGGGCTATATTATGTTGGGTCAAATGTTAGGTACCTACCCATTATTTGATACCTACTATAAGGAATTGAGAAACCATTGCATTATCATCAAAAGCTTACTAATTATTTCTATCAGGTATCAAGTTTATATTTGATGCAGAAGATGTTTATTTTACCATTAGGTATATTCATTCAATTTGGTGATATGATGAGAAATAGAATCGGCACCAAAACTGAACCCTTGTCGCAAGTCAGTATGTTTGAATTAAGATTGATTGCTTGCATGATCTCAAGATTAAAAAAAGGAATCGTCATCCGTATTCAAACATGACGTCTAAATTTTTCTTCATATAGGGTACGGTGTCTTGTTCTCCCAAACATCAACTCCGAAATCCTATTATTTTTATGTTGATCATTAAATTGATGTTTTTGTCTATTGATGTGAAACGTTGGATATTCTCACGTATCTAACAATATATCTCCACCACATTAAGACTAAATTTCACAAGTACTAAAAATATAATTATTGAGTGATTCTGAAGCAGAGTTGGACAATTTCATAGGTGCGCAAACATTAAGGATGTAGTTGGAGATGAATTTTATTGCGAATGCGAGATGCGAAAATGACACGAAGAAATTGATATACTAATGGGTTCGCAAAACATAAATGTCTTTCTATTGTCGACATATTTCTCCAGTTAGAATCAAATTCTTAGAATCATATGGGAATAAACGAGAATGTTTCCACAATATATTTTTCAAAATCGAGTTATACCTTCCTACTATTGCCATGTCACAAAATCAAAAGTTATCATACCAGATTCAATTAGTGCTCTTCTGGCAATGAATCAATCAAACACCCAAAGTGCCATTATACTTTTCATCAAACAAGAGCTCCATATACTCGAACAAAGCCAAGCAGTGATCAGATTTATGTGGGTCCCATCTCATGTGGGTATTCCAGGCAATGAAAAAGCAGATCAACTAGCGAAAACAGCAAACTTACATCCATTGACTGCTACTGAACCCAAATTAAACCATATTGACCTGAAATCTCTCTACAAACAAGAAATCAAGAACAGAAGTCACCAAGTTATCCTGAACTGGGACACACCCGCTTAACATATGGATACCTCATAACAGGTGATGAAGTGTGTGAAGTGTGTGGAACATACCTCGTGCTATATTACATCGACAGCCTCAATCATCACATCCCACAAACAATGAAGACATACTTGGTGAAAATTGTGATACTGAACAATTGATGGCTTTCCTCAACGAAATTTTAACATATATGAATTAATTGAACATACCTATCATATACTAATTGAACATTTGTATTATGCCGTTGCTAATAACCCTATGCAGGTGTTGATTTACCATGGTTTTTGTGTTATTTTAAGTTTAGAACTGGGTGTTGATGGGGCGGAAAAAGTTAGATATTCAAACTCAAATGACTGTCATTTGTTATTATTTCAAATGGTAGCATTTATTTTCTGTTGAGATCATTTGAAATATAGTGAAGGAAGCACAATTGTGGCTGACGCCAATCTAACATTGGCCAATGTTCTGGCAGAAAGTGTTCAATGAGACAAACAAGAAGAAGGAGAAGTAAAAAGTTAACTGATGGTTTTCAGTAGTAATACCACAAGTGATTGGATTTTCGCGAAGTCTGTTGATTTATTACATATACGAAACTGTGTTGCTTGGTGTTTCCTTCAGCTTCAAGCAACTCAGTTGAGTTATGAAACAAAAAACAGACTTACGAGATGAATCCAATCACGAGTGGTATTTTAGTAGACTATTTCACAAACAGAGTAAATGTTGAAAATCTGAAATTTGGTAAAATCAGCGTGATTATTGAGATAGTGAGATAGTGAGATAGTCGTCGTCTAAAAGTTGCTCCGCTTCCAGTGTGATTTCAAGTGGTTTTGCTTGGCCAAAAATTGCGATTTTTGTCAGTTTCAGTTCTGCTAGACCTCTGTGAGTAAGGCAAGCCATTTTTACATTGATTCAATTGGTCATAAATGCACTATAACCTGCATTATTATTATTGGTTCAATCAGAAGATACCCATAGTGCCCAGAGTTTTTGCCGTCCTCCAACAAAAAGTTACAAAGATAAGAACCAGCTTATCGTGAATAGTATCGTACCAGGAGCGGCGTTATTATATATTGTGAAATGGGTAAAGACGATATTACAAATAAGGATATTTACGCTTTATTAACGGACATAAAGGATACCACGGAAGAAACCAAAACTGAAATTCAGAATCTGAGGCAAGAATTCCAAATCAAGCTGGAAGTATTGGAATCCAACATTCAAACCTTGGAGTCGGATAATGTGTTGTTGAAATCCCGACTATTGGCTGCTGAGAGACAATTACGCAAAAACTCCTTTCTAATTTTCGGACTCAAATTAGACAACACGCCTTTAGTTGAGTTTGTGGTGAAATTCATTTCGGAGAAGTTGAAGGTAAAAGTTAACAAGTCGGAGATAAACAAATGTTACATCAATAAAAGCATTGATAACCATCCTGTTATACTGGATCTTGTGTCAAATTTGAAGAAATCCGAAATTATCTCGAATTTATCTCGTCTCAAGAATACCGGGGTATCATTTCTTGATGACCTGCCATTTGAGGATAGACAGGAGAAGAAATTATTGGTGGCCCACCTCAAAGAGGCAAAATCTAAGAATCTTGAAGCGAAGATTCGAAAAAATACGTTAGTTATTGATGGAGAAGTGTTTACTCTGTCAGAATTGAACGTCAACAACGATCTGCAAAAAAAACGACAACATTCAGTCAACGGTGGTTCTCTCAGGGCTGATTCCCTGAAGAAAACTAGTAATACTTCCCTAAATAGTATTTCCCAAGTCGACGCCTCTGATTTGCTTAGCTCCAAGCATTCCATGATTCTTCGTCGTATGCAGAATTAATTTCATGTGTAACAAGATTGTTATTCCTGTCAATAAAACCATTCAACTTCAGATTAAACATACACATAAATAATACTTTCATACTATATTTTGTTTCCCATTGCGTATAGGTATAGGTATAAGATCGGTATTCGCGTTGCAAAAGATGTTGTTCGCTCACCTGAATTTGAGGTCAATTTTCACAGGGTTTGATGTTCTCGAAAATTATATTGTGTCTAAAAATGTAGATGTATTTGGAGGCTCTGAAACATGGCTGCATGAGAACGTTGACGCTCGCCCTTTCTTTATTGAACAGTACTCACTGGAGCGCGTTGACAGAGATGGTAGAGGTGGTGGAGTTATTTTTTACATAAAAAATACTATCAAATATGAAGTCATTTTGAGAGAAGTATCACAAAGCATAGAACAGCTATGGATCAATATTAGAGCTCACGGAAAATGTTTCATGATTGGTGTGATATACAGACCCCCAAGAAGTTGTACTTCGGAATTCTTTGACTGTCTTGATAATACTGTTTCCCAAATTCTACCTGAATGTGATAAAATCGTGATTCTTGGCGATCTGAATATTGACCTTCTCGTCGAAAACTCAAATACAACCAATTTTCGAAACTTTTTAGAATCTTATGATCTAAACCAATTGATAAATGAGCCTACCAGAATTACTGCAACAAGCCAAACTTTACTTGATGTCATAATAACCTCTGCAGACGAGAATTCTCCTACATGTGAAGTGACAAACTTGCATAATGTTTTTGACCACTGTGCAGTTTCATGTCAAATAATGAAGGAAACTTCAGAAAAATCAACGAGATTCATAAAATACCGAGATTGGAAAAACTTTGATAAAGATTCATTCTACATACACATTAACAACTTTAACTGGGATTTCATTTACTCAATTGCCGGAGTCAATGAAATGGTGAGTTTCTTCACAGAAAACTTGAGAATGATTTTTGACATACACTGTCCTATTCGCGAAGCTAGAGTGTCAAAAAAACCTAGTCCCTGGCTTACGGAAACCATAAAAGAAATGATAAAATTGAGAGATAAAGCTTATAAAAAATTTAAAAACAGTAAAAATATCGCTCACTGGAATTACTATAAAGAACTCAGGAATTACGTCAGTGCAGCAGTTCTCAGAGAAAAAAAGGCTTATGTAGAATATGCAATCCGCCAAAAAAACAGTAAACTAACTTGGAATCGGCTCAGATCTTTGAAAATTATAGGCCAGAAAAATTCACATGAAATTCCTCCTCAATTAAGAAATGCTCGCGAAATCAATTCACTATTCATCTCTGTACCCAACATAGATAAAACTGAGGCACAAAATCGGTTGTTGGATAAATACGATGCAAACCCTCATAATACAACTTTTGAATTCACACTGGCTACCTCAAATGAAATCGCAGAATGTATAAATTCCATCAGATCAGAGGCAGTAGGATGCGATCATATATCAAAAAGAATGTTTGAACTTGTGAGTTTTCATTTGATAGAGTATTTAACACATATTGTCAATGCAGCTTTGATGTCAGGCTGGTTTCCTGATCCGTGGAAGTGTGCGATGGTGCTTCCCTTGCCCAAAACTGCGAATGTTTCATCATATTCTGATCTGAGGCCCATCAGTATCTTACCAATGCTATCTAAAATACTAGAAATGATTATGAAAAAGCAAATTTCAAATTATGTTTTCACAAGAAACATTATTCCTGTTTCACAGTCTGGGTTTCGGAAGCATCATAGCACTACTTCTGCTCTAGCCTGCATCACAGATGATATTCTGACTAGCACTGACAAAAACGAAGTAACTTGTTTAATTTTGTTAGATTATAGCAAGGCTTTCGATACCCTAGACCCCTTCGTACTCGAAAAAAAACTTAGATATTTTGGTTTCGGAGCTGGATCAGTTGAATTGATTGCCAACTATCTGAAACATCGATCGCAGTATGTTGTAGTTGATAACCAGGTATCCGAAGTACAATCACGAACTCTTGGTGTACCACAGGGCTCTATACTCGGGCCGCTACTGTTCTCTATCTACATTTCAGATTTCATCGAATTTATGGAATTCTGTAAAATTCATCAGTACGCTGACGATACACAGCTATATCTTAGTTTTCAGATAGAGAACGTTAAACTTGCAATAGATAATGTCAATAAAGATCTTGCGATATTGTATGATGTATCTTCCGCACATAATCTCAAATTGAATGCTAGCAAATCTAAACTCATTATATTTGGACCCAAAAAAAAGAGAATAATCCTTGCACAACAGAATAACATTAATATAGCAGGCGATGTGATACCAGTCGTAGAAGAATGTAAGAATTTGGGGTTATGGCTAGATAGTGATATGAGATATAGAAAACATGTCAATCATCTCAGTAAAATATCGTACAATACACTCAGGAATTTATACCCGCAGAAAAAAATTCTCGGTGACAATCTTAAACTACACTTATGTGAATCACTGATTATGTCGAAACTCTCATATTGTGATTGCATTTATGGCCCTGCACTTTTGAAACAAGATCAAATGCGTTTGCAAAGGATACAAAATTCATGTATGAGGTTCTCACTAGGCATTCGTAAATTTGATTCGATTAGTCAGTCATTCCGAGATACAAAAAAACTCAAACTTCCACTGCTACGCAAATTACATTTTTTAACCTTCATTCATAAGATCTTTGTTACCCAGGAACCATTATATTTGATAAAAAAACTGAAACGCTTCGAAAACATTAATGATTGTCCAACAAGAAATAGGCGCCTGTTAGTAATTCCCAAACATTCTACCACCATCTTCCAACGTAGCTTTTCATACATGGCTTGCACGCTCTACAATACGCTACCTCCAGAGTTCACAAACTACTCTATACTGAATTTCAAAAAGAAACTGAAAGCTCAACTTCTTTCTACAATGTGATTATTCGAGTATGAATAACGAATATGGCCATGTTTACGGTTTATGCTCTAAGTTTTGCTCCTAGTGTTCATATAATAACGAGTTTATTGATATAATATACTATTTGTTTATTTGAATCCCTTTTGTTATCATTGCTTTTTTCTTATTTCATACAAGTATTGGATGATTTGTTAATGATTCCTTTTCTCTTATCTTTTTATTTTTATTGTTTTTTCTCTCCTTTGCTTCCTTGTGAAGAGGTTGAGTTGAAAAGCACTGTTTACAGTGACACTCCACCTATTCAATCATATACAGTATGTTACATACTACTTCTAATCATGTATCGTGAATGATTGAATAAAGTCCTATTATTATTATTATTATTATTATTATTATTATTATTTATATTTGACCTTTCACTGTCACATACACAACTCTGAAAAACCGAACTTGACAGGCCAGTCAAGAGTCAAGTTTGTGTTATCGGTAATCCGAACTTGACTAGAGCTCCTGATTGGTTCATTTGGCAAGTGCGTGAAATAGTCACTTGTAATCTCCCTATAGCAGCAGAATTATTACCGATAATTTTTTTCAAGGCCACGAATGTTTCGTCTTCGACTCGGAATAATTTTCTATCAACAAAAACAAGAGTGAAACCGAGAAAAGACTTATAGGGAATTAATTCTGCTGCGTGGGAGAGTCGGTAAGAAAATTTCATAAATTGGAGTTGATGCTTTTAATATGATGAGACCCTACGATCTATTCTGCGTAGATAGTAACTAAGGTTTATCACTAAAATTTCAGGTACATTTAAAACAGTAATCCGTTTTCAAGTATAACATCTAATATCACATGTATACCCAGATTTGATTCTGAGTGACTTTTGTCAATAGATATAAGGCGCTTCATTTTTGACAGAAAAACTATCACTTATTCATTCCGTCAATAGGAACTAACAAAATTATCGTATGTAATCTCCCTAGAGCTTGAATAATTTCCGAAAATTTTTTCGAGGTGCGAATTTTTTCAAAATTTCACGAGGCGCAGGTTTCAATCCTTGAATCATCTTGATATTCTATCAAAATAACGCAATATTATGGTGATATAAGATGGGGAAAGAAGGAGATCTGTGTTATATTGGACGATAGGTACAGCTGTCAACAACTGTCAAGCCAGGGAGATTATCACATTAATTTTTCACCTAAGTCACGTGACCACAAAAATTTCCAGATAATTTAGGTTGTCGTCATAGTAACTTGTCGAAATCAAGGCATATAATTGGCTCAATACAGCAGGTAAAAAATGTTTACGGTAATCTCCCGTTGATATAAGCAACGTATACAAAAAGGAACCTTCCAATTGGTTGAAAATAAATTTATGACATTTTCTTGGTAATTTTCTCATCATCAATACATCTATGATGTACTCATGTAGGCAAATGTAGGTTAATATACAGGGCTATTCAAATTCGAGTCTATGCATGGGGATTTCGATAACGGTGAGAGATAGAGGGTTGGTTAAATGGGGGCAAAGTAGCGTATTTCAGAGGTTAATCATATGGATGAAAAAAATGTGACCTAGCTTTTTCAGTTCTGGAGTTATACAGGAAAAATCGAAAATTTCGAAATTCTTCTTTTGCCTATATATTTTTATTTTACGAATATTTTTTTCAAATTTTGCCACTTTGCCATAGCAACTTTTTGTAGCCTTTCCAAATATCTAAATAAAAATTATATAAAGGGTATCGTATAAATTGGGCCACCCTCAACTTTTAATTTTCAAATACGTACCTGTATTTTTTATTGCATTTTTTTGAATGCCAAAAGTCATGTTTCATATTGACGTAGTATTTTCATCTGAATTACGGTGTTTTGGAAATATTGAACTATTACCAGTAAAATTTCAACTTTTTTTTAATTTTTCCTATATAACTCCAGAACTGAAGAAGCTAGGTCAGATTTTTTTCATCCATATAATTAACCTCTGGAATATGCTACTTTGCTCCCATTTAACCAACCCTCTATCTCTTACCGTTATCGAAATCCCCATGCATAGACTCGAATTTGAATAGTCCTGTATAATATTTGTAATATTCACTGATGCTTTTGTCTAGTCTACCTCTCCCAATCATAGATTAAATACTCCCTAATCTATGCTCTAATATAGCTTTTTCTTCATATAAATATGAATATAAAATAATGGAAGGTAAAGGAAGAATAATGCATTCTCTTTTAGCCAAGAAACAAAAAACGAAATGAGAAAACCGTTGAAGATCTAAGACGGTCAAAGAGGTAGATTATAAGCAGGAAACAACTAGTTTCCTAGCAAATACCATTTAGAACATTGAATTATATCTGGTCGCAGTATATGCACATATTCATTAAGTGAATTCATTATGCAGATGTTTCCTTCTTCCTAACACATAACATAACATCTCCATGGTGCCTGTCCCAATGCCTGTCCCAGTGCCAGTGGCTGTCTTAATGACTATCCCAATGCCTGTCCCAATGTAATCTCTGCAAAGCATTTTGTTCTTCTTCTCTACTTTTTGCAATTCGTAGAAAATTTGTTTTGACTCAAGGAATCATGAATCGAAAAAATTATTATTCAGAAACCGGTTTTTCTTTATAATTTTAATTCATTTCCGAGGAGAATTTGACATACAGAGTGTTATACAGGGTGTACCAAGAATAGTAGACCTTCTAAGAGCCAAAAATGGAAAAAATAGAGCTATTGCCTCATGAAAGGGCCTTCTCGAGGATTATTTCTGCCTTCTGAGGATTCTGCAGGAGGGTTTGAAAAAATCTTCGGATACGACAATCTCGTTTTTCAAGACGCATAAACTCCAAACATGTCAACAATACTCTATAGCATATAAAAAATATAAGCTTCATCAGTTCTGGTTGCATTGGACTCCACAAGATTATCAGATCCCCATTTCAAAATTCCAATGAAATTTTCATTTCGTATCGAACTGTCTTCGCGAAGTTGGTGCCAAAACAGATCCTTGTGGAACACCAGCGTTGATAGTCATTTCAGAAGAAAACTTTTCAGTAAACGACAGGGTTGTGACGGCAAACCATATGATGAGAGATTACGTAGGCAAGTAAATCTCTCCAGTTGATCTCTGGCAAATCTCTGGTGACCATATTGTCGTTCGCGATTCTAGATTTCTTCAGATATTGTATTTTTCTCAATGTTGATTGCTTTATAAATTACTTTATATATGAGAAATGATAGCGCAATCGTTCTGTAATTATCATTTTGTATCATTCTTCCCAGTTTGAGGGAAACCCACCCATTTATATGGAAGGCTGAAAAACCTGCAAAAAAAGTATGTTCATTGTGGGGCACAATTCTCGAGAAAAAATCATCTGAATCAGCTTCCATCTGAATTTCGTGGTTTGGCGGATCATCGTGAATCCAGTAGCGTAGTTTGATTTTTTAAGTCATTGGGTATTTGCTCATGAAACAATGAAGCTCTATTGATTATTTTACTGTTGAAAATGTTATATACCTATACATTGTTCAAATTGCTGCTTTTTCTGTTGAAGACAGACCGCAGTAAAAAATAATGGACTTATATTCAAAGCTTGTCTAAGGCATTCATCGCGATATTCGTGCCGCGACTGCCGTGGTATATTATTTTATTTTTTATACAAGGCTATTCAAATTCGAGTCTATGCATGGGGATTCCGATAACGGTGGGAGATAGAGGGTTGGTTAAATGGGGGCAAAGTAGCATATTTCAGAGGTTAATTATATGGATGATAAGTTTCTTCAGTTCTGGAGTTATACAGGAAAAAAATTTGAAATTTTACTGGTAATATTTCAATATTTCCAAAACACTCTGTAATTCAAATGAAAATACTACGTCAATATGAAACGTGACTCTTGGCATTCAAAAAATGCAATATAAAATACAGGTCCGTGTTTGAAAATTAAAAGTTGAGGATGGACCAATTTATACTGTGTATATAATTGTTATTCAGATATTTGGATGGAAAATATCTGACCCAGCTTCTTCATTTCTGGAGTTATACAGGAAAAATTATAAAAAAAAAATTGAAATTTTACTGGTAATTTTTCAATATTTCCAAAACACTCTGTAATTCAGATGAAAATACTACGTCAATATGAAACATGACTATTGGCATTCGAAAACTGCAATGAAAAATACAGGTTCGTATTTGAAAATTAAAAGTTGAGGGTGGCCCAATTTATACGATACCCTGTACATAATTTTCATTCAGATATTTGGAAAGGCTACAAAAAGTTACTAAGACGAAGTGGCAAACTTTTAAAAATATCTTCGTGAAATAAAAAGATATAGGCAAAAGAAGAATTTCGTAATTTTCGATTTTTCCTGTATAACTCCAGAACTGAAGAAGCTAGGTCAGATTTTTTTTATCCATATAATCAACCTCTGAAATACGCTAGTTTGCCCTCTTTTAAACAAACCTCTATCTCTTACCGTTATCGAAATCCCCATGCATAGACTCGAATTTGAATAGCCCTGTATATCCTATTGAGAAGAACTCTGATATCTATAAGTCAGGCAATCTTGGTGGCTATTAAATTTCAACTTAATTTTAAGCTTTATTGCTTTATTGTAGTGTCATATAAGTATAAATTCATTGAATTCTCGAATAGTTCAGCTACTTAATAATTTCAAATGAATACTTTCCATTCTACCCTATATAAATTTGAGTGCAATCAGATTATTGCACCAAAAGATCTATTTCGAAAGTAATATTTATTTTAACTAGCTATAAAAACTGAAAAATATCTAATTACATATCTACTCGTGATATTTTATAAGTATAATATATTGTTGAAAAGCGTATAAGACATTTATCTTTCAAATATTGAAAAACATACAGTGTTCCATTTAAAAAACACTCTGGGAGCTTAAAAGGTCAAAACTAATCAAATATTTGTGGAATAGACATTTTGCGGGAGGTTAATTATGAAAACATTATTTATTCTTGTCACTAGGTGTAGTCATGCCCTGTATATTGATGCACATGAACTTATCCACCCAATCTTATGTGATTCAAAATTGACACATTAATGGATTCCAAGCACATTTTTTCCGATACAATTTTTTTTTGGCACCACTGACATTTTTTTTTTGAATTTCCACCAAATCTGATGTCACGTGATATAAGTCGTAACGGATTTTTCAGTTGTCAAACATGCAGAAACGAACTGCCATTATAGAATTTTTCAGAAATATCAATAACAATTTTTTTTCTATGTGTAGCCAACTTCATTATGGCGGACACTGTATATGATAAATGATAGCTGAGATAAGTAGATATTTTGTTTGCAGGATCGTGAGTTTCACAAAAAAAGTAGCCAACGTTCGCGAAGACCGTTAAACTGTCTTCGAAAATACAAACGAGATATTCCGTAAGGACATCAAAATCTGAATTCGAAAGCATCCAAAATCGGCACCAGTAAACTCTGGAAAATCATTATATACGGGTATCGATAAAACTTTTACAGTTGAAGATTTTGTTTCGCTTAAAGGTGTAAAGATCGACTCATCGAGAGTTCTAATAACTATTTTCACACTTATCGAACACCATCACAGGGGGGTCAGCCAACATGTTTTCCGTATGATTTCGTGCACACATCAAGCGTGCCGACGTTGCGACGTTCGATTGTTCCTCTCTGTCACTTTGATGTGGCAACGCTAGCGATGCTTTGCCTGCACCCACGGCCTATTCCGCGTTTTCCATGCCCCCCTGTACAACCGATAGGCTGGACCACAGAGCTGGCTTATGTACCCGTTATGTATCAATGCTATGTGCCCGGCACATAGATGATTTTCAGGGACTGAAAATTTCAGTTTATAGCTGACTGCGAACCCCTTTCACAATTCCCCCAAACCTGTCTATACCTACAGTTTTTTAAATAACAACAAAACCAAATAACTGTAAGTTGTCTACTTTTATTAGATAATTCGTGTTTGCTTCAATGCTACCTTTATTTTAATTCGAAATTGTTGGTCTCTTGCTTTGTATTTGCCGGTATACAAATTTGTGTAACAGTAACTGCAAAGAAGGTCATGAAACGGTGTGGAGAAATACGAGTGAAGAATGAATTTTCAGTTGGTCATAGAGTTCATATTGACCATTGATTGGTCAGTTTGACTCAATCTCCACTTCCTTTTCTTGTTTCTTCACACTGTTGCAATTGGGTATAGATACCAACTTTTCAAATACATGAATGAAACAAACATTTATATACTCTTGCATGCATTATAGTTTTCTTTCTTATTATTGCACATTCTTGAGACAAATTATAATGTATAATATGAGTGTGAATGTTTCAGACACTACTCAAAATGCATTATAGGTACTCTAAGTATGACTGAAAAAAAAAATGGCAGCACAATACCACATATATTTTACACTTGTAACAATATAATTTCAATTGCAAAGCTAAGGCATGATGTGTGCTCATTATATTTGTTATCTGATGTGATGATATCCCTATACAGAGTATTTTCAATAATTCCCGTTCAGGAAAGTTTATTTTCTAGTTCGGCCACACCTATGGTGTTATTTTAGTTGATTTTCTTATTGATTCCGATCACTTCTTCTTGTTATAATACCATTACACTTCAAATATATGTGTTGGTAGTGATCTCAGAATCAGTGGAAGATACAAAAAAGAATGTGTTGCCCATTCAGATTATCATGGGTAATATAATAAGTGGTATGATTATTACCGACAATTTTTTGGAATATTAATTAAGTTGCAATCCCAAAGCTGAAAATACGAGTCCGCAGGACGAGTTGTATTTTCTTGCATTTGGATTGCCAATGAATTGATATTCCAAAAAATTATAGGTTATTATAGTCATACTTACTACGAATTATATTCAGGACGACAATGTATCTATTTGAAATGAAGAAAAATCGTGTCACCGTTTTAACTCGAAGTAATTTACAGAAATCAAAATCAAAAACTAACAATGTGAACACTAAAGAGAAAAATTAGGGGTACACTTTTCCACTGAATCATCTATGATTCCAATGGACATTTGTCCCCTATGATCGCCCATATTGGGAAAATATAACTTTGGTCAAAATACAGAAATTTTACGTTCAATTTATAATTTAAGTCATTATTCTCAATTGATTGTTACTGAAATAAAAACTAAGCAGGTTTATCACCGTGAAAATACAGGGACAAGCTATATTTTCACTATAATTCCGATTCTATTGGCTGAATTTCAAAATTTGAAATCCACTGATTGGTTATTTTTCGGAAAATTCGTCAATCGTAAGAACATATATTTCCATAATTAGTCTTTAAAATTTAGAGGAGTAGTTTTCAATCAAACCCCAAAATGTTGTTTCATAAAAATCTGAAAACCCTTGTGATTTTATGCTCAGGATGGTATTGAGAAATAATATAAATGGAATTCAATGAATATCTATTGTAAATACTCTGTTCAATACAATTCTGGTATATGAGATATTGTCTATACAACGAATTGTTCTTTTTTTTTCAGAAATTTATCCATTATTAGAACTACAGTACAAAAACAACCGTCGTGATACAAAACATTCTGGCTATAATGTTCCTATATATCTCACAAGCAATCGCAGTTGGCTATCGACGAAGATTCACAAGAGGATCAACAAGAATAATAATCTCTTGAGTTGATTTGAATAATTTTCAATACACTTATTTATAACTAAATCAACGGGCATCTTATGGACTCTTAATTTGACGTTTTAAACCAGAGTTAAAGTTATTGACAACCTGCATCGGGCAAATAGAACATCAAGCAGACTCAATAATTTAACTTCAATCTATCATTTTTTCACATATAGGGCAACATTCCATCCGATTTGATTTAAAACAGTGGTAGTGTTATAATAGACTGGGCAACATAATTACTTAAACGGGCTAAGTTAATGAACTTTACTACAACACATAAAACAGAGTGAATTTTGTTTTGCCGATCTTATCAATTGATTTTGGAAGACTTTTGATTTTCAACCGTTGGAATGACCGAAAATCTGTGATCGAATCTAAAAGAAATAAAGAGAATTTTATGTACATGTTTAGGTGTATAACTGAAACTAATTTATATACGTTCGATTTGAAACAAAAACCAATCGTATTTTTCCAAAATATTGACTAGAGTGCCTTATATCGTCGGCCTTATAACCAAAACTTCCTATTAGAAAATTTGTATATTGATAAAAAATTGAAAAAAAATACAAAAATAAACCTCGTGGCTTATATTCGGTACAAGTACAAAATTGTTGAAAATTCATACATTTATAAGGATAAAAAATCTAAAAATTTCCCAATCGTGACTAAATATACTCGCCTTCGAAAAAATAAACCGACTACGACAACTTATACATATAAACAAGGAAGTGACTTCAGAAGAAGAATTCCGGGTAAGTCATTTTGTAATGAACTACTTATTTTTGTGGATGTATATTCAGAAGAGCTTTATCAATTCAGTGGCATGACATGCGAATTGAAACGAAAAATGCCTGTCAAACTAGCATCAAATGGCTATTATTTCAAAAATTTTGCCATAAAGCTTTTCGAATACATCCATTTGGCATGCGTACTGTCAAAAACAAATGCAACTCTTGATGTCGAATGGACAATAAATTATTTAGAGTGTTTAGAGAGTCGGGTCCAGATAATACATAGACGAATCATCCAAAATGGCTGCTATATACTGGTGACGTCACATTTCCCCTCTCCTATTCATCCAATGAGGCTGCATACATTTGGATGGATGATTTTTAAAATAACGACAATATATCCAGGGATAGCCACACCCAGATGAAAATAGTTGTAGTATTGATATTCTGCGATATAAAAAGTTAGGTAATTCCGTACGAAATGTAATCAAACGCAAATTTGAATTTGCAGTATTGGGCATGAATTCTCCATTATCGTTATATGATTGATTATCACACAGAGTATGTTCGAATGATTTGGGAAGAGTATGGGAATTGTTTAGGTTGGTAGGTATAAGAGATCATTCTGATCACTTGTCAATAATTAGATTCATGTTGTATATAAAACAATAATCATGTGAATCTTTAATGATTTTTCAATGTCATCAAAACGCCCCATCTGCAATTCACTTCGATTTTCACACGATATGCAGGTGAAAAAGTATTCACTTCTTGTTTGGTTGGACTTTTATAAATTTTTATTTCTGGTGGATTCACTCCTGAAATAATCGTTTTTGGCGGACATATACTTTTTGAGTTTTCTTCTACCCATTTTACTTTGGTGACCAAAAGGTGATAAAATTCAGATGGTCGTATTATAGGTAAGTATTATCCTTATCACCAGAAGAAAGCTTTATGAAATATAGACTACAAATAAACATGAGACTTATTTTATCTCTCAGCATTTCAACCTTGAACTATAAATAGAAAAATAAATACATTTTTAGAGGGGCAAACTTATTCTTATATTTGAAGACTATATACAGTGTGCCAATGAAAATAATAATCAGCACGGAGATCTCGGTAATAAGAAATCCCAAAAATGTTGTTTATTTCCAA
Organism: Chrysomela aeneicollis; assembly: GCA_029955515.1. Lineage (NCBI taxonomy): Eukaryota > Metazoa > Arthropoda > Insecta > Coleoptera > Chrysomelidae > Chrysomela > Chrysomela aeneicollis. Next base: position 4,672,359 of record JARUHQ010000025.1, read on the forward strand.
AGATATTCGAAAAAAAAACTAAATTTGGCGGTTTGTTCTTTTTAGGTTATTTGAACAGTTTTGAAAAAACCAAATGCGCACTTTCTCATTGTAACTTTTTGAGCTCCATACTTACAAAATGACGTTCCCATCAAAACCTCCGTTTCGTTTCGGAGAAACCATCATCAGCTTTACTTTTTCATATGACACGAAAAAAAAAGTACACCCTGTGCGACATAAAAAATGAAAAATGCTATATTTTTGTTTCGTCATATAACAAAGAAAAGTTGGTTATATTTCCTTGAAAACGAAACGATGTACGGAGACTTTCCTAACCCCATTTTATAAAGCTAAAAAAGTGGCGATGAGAAAATGCCTTTGATTTTTTTCAAATATCTTCAGAAGAAAATAAAAACTAAACCGCCAAATTTCGTTTTTTTTTCGACTATCGCCGGAAGTAAACAACATTTTCGGGATTTCTTTTTGCCCATTTGACCTACTCTTATATACGGTTTCCAAGATCCCCATGCTGTTCATTCTTATCTTGGGCACACTCTATAAAAGCCATAAAAGAGTTATATCGAAACTTTTGAAATGCAATAACTGTAGGTGAATTTTTCTCAGATTGGTTTACCATTGCAAAATGAGGAATAATATTGCGAAGCAACATATGCAACAGATATCAACCCTAAAACTATTATTATTTAACATTGACCATGACTGACATCGATCATGCTTAAAGTTTTCAAAATATTCATAAACCCTCTGAGAAATATATACTACCTATATGTATACACGGTACTCAGAAATACTCCAATATTACTGAAACTGATTTTTTTTTAATTTCAGAATCTAAAAATCTCAATAATTGAATTTATACGCCAAAAGTATAGTGTTGCGTTAGCGGTAGCAAACCAATATAATATCTACTAATAAATCTCAAGACCTGATGGATATCGAAAAAAACATTGTTCCAGGATTATTGAGATATCTAATTCTGATAGCACCAATTTCTGTTAACACCTGCTCATTGCATGCTGAGAGATTTCGAAATAACTCGAATAACAAAATCAAAAACTTCAGAAATATTATGTTAGTAAGTATTGCATAAAACTTATGCCTGTGCATGTCATTGGGCTTCAATGAAAGTTTTTTTGTGCAAACGACTCAAAAAAAAATTAATATGTATGTTGCTAGGCAACACTTTCAGTGCCTAGGAGATGAAGTTGACTTTTAATGCCTATAGGTACCTTATACTATTATAGAATTGTGATATGTTATGATCAGTAACCCATTTGAGAATAAACATCGTATTCATTATGTTCAACAAGAAACTGATGAAATTAAATTTCTACATATTATATACCTACCTATTCAATCTATTTCTGATATTGATATTGAAACTACACTTGAAAATTCGGCTCGGCTTCGTTATTACTTCGCCTCGTGAACGCAAAATTCCCTTGTCAAACAAAGTATCACTTTTGATCTTCATAAAACAATGTAGGTACTATCTTCTGAAAATAATTTCGTATTTTTATGTCATCAAACTGTGTTTAAGGTTCTGTTTTATTTTAAGAGCAGTGCCACTGTTTTATTCCAAGTATATGACTTTCTGAAACTAAATCGATTATGAACTGAATCGGTTATAGATCTCTAGTTCAATATATCGAATGTTTGCAGAGTGTAGAGTAGCTACCTATATCCTTGCCTACCTTATAGTCTTCATCTGTAACAAAGGTTGCATAACCGATTGGGAACTGAAGTCCAATAATAAGTAGCGTATTATGTTGTTGATGTTTGAGTTGTTTCATTTACGTTCACTTTGGATGTTATATCATAATAAACTAGGTAAAATACCGAATCACATTTGAAAGTCGACCGATATAATAATAAAATTCTACAGAAGATGAACCTATAGGCTGCCAGCCTGTCATTATAATTATAAGAATATAATTATCTCGTAACAATCATCATGAGGAATGATTTGCTGGTTGTAAGATGAGTTGCATAGCTAACAGTAATATTCATTGTATTGAATAACAGTTCTGGAAGCTATTATAAAGGCTTTACTGACTGTCGAATCCCATATTTTACTGAGTAATATAATCACTCAGTTGTCAATTTTCTCAAATTGAAGACCAGAGGAAGAGAAGATGGTGTGAGTGTAGGTCAAGCAAGGATGGTAAACTAGAGAAGGATGGTTCATTGCCTTAAGACGCAATGTTGGCACATCGAATGACGCGAGGCGAGCGTTCGTGACGTCACTGCCGGCCCTAAAACTTTGTTTACGTTTATGTTTCGATATTCATACTGTGGATTGTGGCTTTACAAATTGTTTTTTTTTAAGAGAGTTCTTCAATAATTGTGGGTATAATCAAATTACCCAGTAAGAAGATTTAGTAGTGTGGATAAATATTAATAAATTATTACATCACCTCCATTGAAAAGTGTGTAGTGTTAATGAAATCTTTTCAATTTCATATACCATCTGATAACCAGTATGCCAGGTAGCAGATTTGCTATTTTTTGGACAAAAACCAAGAGGATTTCAGTATTATTTACCACACATTTCCAAAAAGCACTGATTTTGTTTGGGATACTTTTTTGAAAAGGTGGATGAGTTGTGAACATGCAGATGTTGTGAATCCTGATACAAGTCATACATCAGAGCTGTGATTTGTCCAACCAAATTTAAGAAAGAGATCTACAAAATGGGTAGATGAAAATGTATTATGAAGAAGGAGTACCTATATTCTCATCATTTTATGATGTTCCATGTAATCATCAGATTCGGGAATTTTGAATACTTCGATCTATAATGAGGATATAATAACCTGCAAATAAAAGAAACAACCTGGATTTCATCTATAGTAGAGTCCAATGTATAAATGAAGAAAATAGTCAGCTAATGGGAAAATCGAGATTGTGTCAATATATTTATATACCTATTATGTAGGTACCTATAAATTAAATTAAAGAATTTATTTTATTTTCACCATTCACTGATAATTGTTAAACTTGATGAAATAGGTAGGTATATCAATTTCAATTCAAAATATTAACTTTCAATAACCTGTGCATTGAATAATATACAGGGTCACTCACGGTCGATGGTATACCTTAGACGTTTACGAAGAACGGGACGTAGGATTATTCTGAAAATTTGGTTTATTGGGTAATCTGTTTTGTTCTATCGATCTAAAATACTTTCAGCGTTGCGGCGATGCCGCTTCTATCAAAAAGTAGCAACAACTTTGTTATTTCAAATGGAACACCCTGTATTTTATTTCATTTTCAGATTCTTCCTGTTTTGTCGATCTATCATACTTGGGGTATAGCGAGAAAGATTACAGAGATATAGGGTGTGAAAAATCGAGATTTTTCAACTTTAGTAATCTTTTGTGTCGAAACTAATCATTTCTGCTCAAAACGGCTTACATGTCCCTATCTTAACTTTTCATTTACTATCTACTGACATTTAATAGAAACAAATAGAGGGTGATGCAAAACTCAAAATTTTGAACCACCCGTATTTGTTTCAATTAAATATCAATCGATAGTAAATGGAAAGTTGAGATAGGGACATCTAAGCCGTTTTGAGCAAGAATGGATAGTTTCGGCACAATAAATTCCTAAATTTGAAAAATCTCGATTTTTCACACCCTATATCTCTGTAATCTTTCTCGCTATACCCCAAGTATGATCGATCGACGAAATCAGCTCTTCAGGAAGAATCTAAAAATGAAATAAAATATAGGGTGTTTTATTTGAAATAACAAAGTTGTTGCTACTTTTTGATAGAAGCGGCAACGCCGCAACGCTGAAAGTATTTTAGATCTATAGAACAAAACTGATGATTACCCAATAAACCAAATTTTCAGAATAATCCGACGTCCCGTTCTCCGTAAACGTCTAAGGTACCATCGACCGTGAGTGACCCTGTATATGCACACATACATTACATGCATCATTCATCAGTACCTATGAATTCTTCATTGAAATTTTCCTATTTTTAATATGAAATTGTTTTCAAGGTAGGTATTAGGTACTCACCTATTTATGGAATAGGTATATTCCCTTTTTTGTAAACGTTAAATAATCTCATGTATTATTTTCTGGGTGGACATTCAGGAATTTTTGTGAATCAAGGAGTTTTTGTTCACAAAAATTACTAACATTTGAAGCCATATGATACCAATAACCATCAATAATCAATATGTATCGATTATAAAAAGGTACATCACAGTAAAATTACTTTTAATGCCCATTTAGTGATTTTCAAATCATATATACGTCTATTCAGCATTAATAATTTTGAATTCAGGGCCGTTGACTACGTCATCGCGCGCCTTCGGAAGCCACGCCTTTTGGCCGAAAAAATCGCTTGAATGAACCATCCTACTCTAGTTTACCATCCAAAAAGCTTAATTTCCGAGTATACCCAATGAATTTGTTGAAAATCATCTAATTCCTTGGAGGCTATTGAAATGATCTGAATTCAATCGTCCTCCTTTCTTCCTTCCTTCCTTCACTTTATTTGGGCTTAGCCTACTAGGGTTATTCACCCAGGTTCCGTATATTTAGTTGCTGGTATTCAGAAGAAGGCTACACCGGGGAGTGTCTGATTCGGGATCATCACCTTCTCCTTAGCGTGTCTGAAATTTGAATATTTATAATTTTGTGTTTATTGCATTCAAATAAGCTGTTATGATTGCTACTGATGATTTGTTATGTTTTCTTAGGAGTTCAAGAAGTGATAAGGCTGTCAAGGTACTTTGTCCTTCATGCTCGATGAATGCTCTATAGAGCATGACTATGTAATGGACATTCCATCTCTTACCCTAATTCTATGGAGATGGGCTGGTGTGTAACAGTGTCCTATTCTCATCCTGCAGATTATTGTGATGTATGATCTTAGGATGCTTATATCGTGATACCATGGTTTCTTAGGTAGATGGTTGATGATTTGCTCAAGATGTTTACCCTTGATGGTGCATATTTCAGTCCATTCTTCCTCCCATATTTCCCATATTTTTTCCTTGATGTGTGGAAGGAGTTCCTTATTGTATTCTATATTTTTGTAGTCTTTGCTTTCCCTTTCTCTTCCTTGCTTGGCTAGTATGTCTGCTTTTTCATTATCTTTGATGTTTGTATGGCTGGGGAATGGGGATCCAACCTATAATTACATTTAATCCTCTATTCATTGCTTGTTTTAATAGTTTTTCCCAGTCAAAGCGTAGCTGTCAGTGTCTGAGCTGATTCCTAGTCTGTGGACGTTTTTTTGGATGGCTATACAGGATAAGAGATTTTGGTATATTGAAGTCTAGTACTTTCTTGATAGCAGCTGCTATGCCTAATGTTTCTGCCGAGCTCAATTTCAAGAAAAAATTCAGGTAGTGTATGTCATAAATGACAATTACTTGTTCAAATCCCCAAAAACTATATGCGATTATTCGTATTTGGCGAAGGCGAATTATGTTTTTCGATAACAAATTGGTGTTTCATCAAGTTTGGTGCATCAATTCGATTTTTTCTCAGGTTAGCCGCAAATCAAATGAAGCTTTATCATCAAAGAGTGTTCCCAGAATAGTTTTTTTCTGAAGTTGAAACATTTTCACTACAATTTCGATGGTTTTCGATGTGCCTCTTACTTGAGAGGAAGAAAGTTGAAAAAAGTGAAAGAGAACCGAAGAGAACTTTGAGTTTTCAATCACAAAAGTCGGATCAATAAATGCATTACTATCGGAAACAGGTCCGTATCGCAAACATATCCGGTTGATGATGGTCAAAGATAAGTCGAAACGTAACCAGACCATAATGTGTATCACATCGATTGATTTGGGATGAGAAGTGCTTCTCAAATTCAAGATTATTGAATGAGGACCGTATACTTTAAATTATGAAGTTGATGATGGTTTCGCGAATACGAAACATTTAATGTTGCCACATTGAATTTCATCAAAATTGGCTGTGAGATGTTCCAACAGATATGCTTTAAATAACACTAATAACGAAAAAATAATAGGTATTGAAAACCCAATAAATCAGATATTTCTAAATAACTCAAAAACGAAGAACATCTCTGATTTTTTGAAGTCATATAGTCAGTCTTATATAGGTTCAGGAAATACTGGCCCTTCCTTATATCTTGGACACAGTGTATATACTCAGACATAAAAAGTTAGTGATAATATATCAATTATTCAAATTGTTTGCTCTAAATATAAATATCAATCCTATATTGTCTTATTTTTTCTCAGGAAAATATTTCCTTTTCTCTTCACCAAAATCTTTATGCTAGTTTATTGCTTCCATCACATTATTTTTTTGAATTCGAGTTCATCTGCTGAGATCATCATGTATAACTGAAACCATAGATTCTGAACGAATTTGGTGATCTTGGTTTGAATTGATTTCTCTGTCATCAACCACTTCAGCGTCATTATTCATTCTATGTGTCATAAGTTTTATATAAGAAGAACGTCAGAAGGTGAAAACGAAAAGGGACCATAAAATAAGGAATTCGAGAAATATGTGAAATTTGTGAAATTCGAAATCAATTCTTATTATTGGTATTGATATCTGCTTTTCCAGAAAATTCCTCGTCTACAGTAGCCCTTTTTACCCTATTTATCTCAGGAATATGATCATTCTGAGCGGGTCTATATGTGTTCTTCCAGATTTCTCATTATTTTGTGAAGTACATCGCATTCCATCAGAATGTGATGGGGCGTTTCTAGTTCTTTCACACAAAATCTGCAGATGTTTTCCTCAAGGCCAAGCCTCTTCAAGTGTTCTCCGAGTCTGCAGGGAACCGTTAAAAATACTGTTAATAACTTCAGATTTTTCTTCGATCGATCGAATAAAACTTTGGATATTATTTGGTTGAAATTTCTGAAGACCTTATTCCTCTTCCTTGATGAGTTTCTTTGTATATGTGTTTACCAAGACCGCAGAATGGTTCTATTTCTTCGTCGATTTTATTTTACAGATAGATAGATAGATAGATCTTGAGACATCTTGAGTTCAGTAATTTGCGCAACTTACTGCAGTGGGTACTAAAGGAGAAATTGTCGTTTATGTTTATGCCCAAAAACGTAGTACTATTGACAGTTTCTACTTTGGTATCATTGATACTAACAATTAGCTTCGGCAGGTTATGATTTTGAGAAGTGTGGAAAATCAAAACAAGATATTCAGGGTGTTCCTCAATGAGATGTGAATATTGAAGAGTGTGATTTTGCACAGAAAATTAATGATACTTTGCTGTATGAACTATATGAACTAAAATTGATCCTTCGCGAAGAAAGAAAACACGAGGTGGATATTAGGTTCCTTTACTAAGCTTTTTTATTCGTTGAATATGCAGTTTGACAATGAGAAGCAATATAATTGAGACCTGGAGGTTCTTTTCGGAAAATATAATATGTTTATAGGATGTGACCTAGAAGAGATGCTACAGATTTTGAAAAATTCAACACTCTATCATAGACCTTGGGCATAACAATTTTATTATTCTTCATATTTGGGAAACTGAAAATACGAAAAAGATTGTAGATTCGTACCTATTTACAGTATAATAACCACATAGGTATTTTGAAAAATTTCACCTGAGATGAGTAATTTCTCACGATTTTTCAAGTAAAACAATCTGAATGAATTTGGAATATTCATTGCTATAGCTCTAAAAATTATTATGCAATTATCTCACGCTACTAAAATTATACAATCATAGTCCGAAATATATTCAATATATTTAAAGTTTCCATGGACATTTTTATCTTCTATATTTCATTCTTCGAATGGTTTTCGTGTGTTCAGGATTAATTTCATTGAAGAAAAATTATATATTGTTTCTTTGTTAACAATCGAATTTTAATAAATTCATCATCAGGGCTCTGTAATATTTTTTCAAGTTGAAATGTGCTTGAATATATAGATGAAGAGCCTCATTCCTCTTCCTTAATGAGATTATTTGTATATGTGTTTTACCAAGACCGCACAATGGTTCTATATCTTCGTCTATTTTATTTTACAATGAAATGTCCACAAGTGAATATCCCTCTGGCCTATGAACAAGATATTCAGGGTGTTCCTCAATGAGATGTGAATATTGAAGAGTGTGATTTTGCACAAAAAATTAATGATACTTTGATAAAATTGATCCTTGATTGGATATCAGATTTTGAAAAATTTAACACTCTATCATAGACCATGATCACCAAAATTACGGTGCCTAATTGAAATGGAAGATTCCTTTCGAAAAAAGGGTTTTCCCAATATATTTTAACTCAAATGTCCTTCTTCATATTTGTATTCATAAAAACACAATTTTCTTGAAAACGCTTGGTTTTTCCGTATTCAAATTTATATACATTTTTCACTCGAAGTTGATCAAGGAGTTCTAAAAATGAATATTTTCTCTGATTTCACCAATGGCGTAAAAAATAGGTGAGAAAAGAGACCATCAAACCCTTCTTGTATACCACTGGTGGCAACTAAAAATTTGTTATTTTCTCCAAATGAACTTATTGAACAGAAAAATTCCTTCAAATGTAATTCAGTATAATGTTCAGAACTGTGGAAGTTTCTAATGTAAAATACCTGATGCTTTCGATATTTTATATTCATAAGAAAAATCTTCTCCATTTTTCGAGAATAATCTTCCGTTTCAATTTGGCACATTGTTTCAATATATTTCATTCAATGATGGATCAAAATATAATCGAGGGGAATTCAAGTAGATTTAATTTTATTGCTCATCGATGAATAAATCACTATCTATCTAAAATATATACACCCATTTCGATGATATCTGGTGAAAAAAAAAGTTACATAAATCCAGCCATAACTTTCGTACCACATGGTATACCTGAACCTTCGAAGTATACATAAATAATACAAGTAAATACTCAACTTAACTCAAGTAGTTCAGCAACTTCTTAAGTGAATTTAAGTAAAATTGAGTGATGTTGCATGAATCTGCCTTTAGTTTGGGAATATCGAGGATACCCATCTCAATGAAGAAAAAAGTTATATAAGTAACACTCTGTGCAGCATTTCGATCGGTTTCTTCTCTATCACTCACTAATGTGGTTCCAGGAATATAAATTAAAATAACAATCCTGAATAACGATCGGGTTCGATTTTTCAACTCGATCTGGAACGTAGGATCGCCCTGTATATTCGAGTTCAATATTGAATTCAACCTACCTCAACAAAGTTTGACAATTTCAATTCTTCATAATAACGCCTATTCAGCTTTTGACGCTCATCTCCTCCCAGAATTTATAAATAACGCATAAGGTAGATCTTATATTTCGCAGTGTATACTGAACTAAAAAGTGTATAAAAGAAACGAAAGAGTGTTTCAACTTGAAAAATAAAACAAGTATAAAATGCATTGACCTACCCTACACAGATTCTGTTAAGTATAGGAGGCTGTGCATGTATACATATAAGACAGTGACGTAGTGTTATGGAAATATAAAATCATGAAAATAATGATTTGTTCGTAGTATGTATGGCAAGTATCGCTTCTGTATGTACATCCTAAATATAAATAGGTACTATATATTACTTTCAAAATGATGATTTATTCGAGTCATCACAATAAACTTGTAATAATTGTAGTAATGATTTCATTTTGTGAATGTAAAGTTCACAATGAGAAAAGGCATTATAATCGTATGCATTCCCTTACCTACTGTGAAATAACAAAATTCTGTTCCTAAATTTAGAACGTGAAATCACAGTCTGCTTAAAAAATACATTTTTAATATTTTATGGGTGGGATTTATAGAATGATATCACGCTAAAATAGTGTTTATTTCATAAATATCAGTTACAAAAATAATTTCAATTGCATTCTCAAATGTTTTCGAGTATTGGCCAAATTCCATAATTATGCAGGAGTGTAAATTTACTAGAAAATATTTGAAGAAAGTGAACATTTCACCCAAATCCTATTTGACATTCTAACATTTTCAAATATGAACATGCTTCCATAGAAAAACTTCTGACTTTGCTTTTAAGTTATAGAGAAATCATATACATACAAATACTCACCAGGGTTACTGAACATTTTTGACATTTCTGTAACGAAAATCTCAAATTTCTTTAAATCTCTTTTTTGAGTTTTACTCCTAAATATATACCAGAGAGCTATTATTCCTGTGGTCAGAGATTCTTCACATAAAAAATCACTAATCTAAGATTATTATTCCATCGATCACGATTTATCTAACAGTATTCTGTTTTCTGTCGATTGGTGGGATCTTTCCTGATGCCTATAACCTTCAAAAAAATTCAATACTCGTCATCATTTAACTGGCTTGCACGATGTTCCATAAACATATTAGTATTAGGTATATTTTCCTTTCGGGTGGGCAAAAGATAAAAAAGTCTGAAAGTTTTATACCTGTTAAATTTCACAGCAATAATTATAATTTAGAACATTTTTAATAAAAATAATTCGTGCTATAAAATTTATCTCTCAAACTCTCTCACTCGTCACCTCAAAAGACAAAAACCAATATCGCAGAGAACAGGATTTAATTGAGTAATTACACAATTGCTTCAAAATTACCGATAATTTTTCATGAAAGCATGTTGTCTAAAAACTGCATGAGTTTATTTTCCTATTTTGTTGAAAGAGCCCGACTCCGAAGGAGGAGGGCTCTTTTAGCGAAATATGAAAATAACCGGATGCAGCTTTTTTACTGACAACATGCTTGAATGGAAAATTATCAGGTTTATTTTGATGCACGAGTGTAATTCGGTAGAATATTTCCGGAGTTAATTCAGTATTTATGCCTGTCAAGATGACAAATGTACATTTTAACAATCGTTACTATAGATACACGGACCGAGCGGGTATTTTTCGATACCTACCGGGTATTTACCAGCCCGAAAATGTCCCGCCGGGAATTTATCGCTGTAATTGATCGAAAATGTCCCGCTTCATATGGGATTTTTAACATACGATGGAAATATTCAGTATAACTTCTCTAAGCAATGGAGATATTTAAATGAGTTTCAAAAAAATTCAAGTATACTTATTCCAAGATCAAAAACAATCGTGTAATGTTGTGTTGTGAAAAATGTGAAATTCGAATTAATATTAGCTTCCGATTAAGTTAGATCAAGCTGTACTGCATATAATATATGATCATTTGAAACGTCAATGAAAAAAGATGAAAATTGCATCAAGTTGAAATACCTGATGAATTATCTCAAAGTATATGTTCACGTTTGGAAAAATGTAGACTCAATAATTTTTCTATTTCACAAAATGCTTGTTACGATCATTTCACATAATATTATATACCTGCTCGTAGATTAAGGTTTCAATTTATACAACTTGTTGATACGATCGTCATGCCATATCAGCGAGATATTTGTTGACACACCCTCGCATCTCCGTCACTGGATGACTCTAGAGTGCTCCATGCGTGGGAAAGAGACAGTCGTATATCTTAGTTCGTTGACCTAGCGTTTCTTTCTCCAGTACTTTATTTGCATGTGTTTTTTTCTATCTTATTGCGTTCTTTTACAGCCTACTTTAACTGAAATAACTCAACTTGAGATAGGTTATGGCTGTTAGGAATTTATTTTTATTACATTTTTATCTCTGCTGTTTTTCAGAACTTTTTCATCTCGTTGAAGTTTGTTCACATCGCTAGTTATTATTGATATTACTATAAAGTGGTATGATAAATTATTAGAATATAATGTTTTTACGATTTGAGTGGAATTATAAGATATAGCAAAATGTACCTAATGAAGTTATCCTCTTATTTAGGAAACTGAAAATACGAAAAAGATTGTAGATTCGTATTTTCAGTGTATTGAACACATAGGTATTTTGAAAAATCTCACGTGAGATGTGATATTTCAAGAAAAACAGGTGTCCTGAAGCGGTTATACATATTCTAAAATTAAAAAATCTAAATGAATTTGGAGTATTCATTGCTATAGCTCTCACAATTATGCAATTATATCACGCTACTAAAATGATACAATCATAGTCCGAAATATAATCAATATATGTAGAGTTTACATGGACATTTTTATCATTTTATATTTCTTTCTTCGGATGGTGTTCAGGATTAATTTCATTGAAATTAGGTATTGTTTCTTCTTTAACATTTGAATTTTAATAAATTCATCATCAGGGCTCTGTAATATTTTTTCAAGTTGAAATGTGCTAGAATATTTAGATAAAATGAGAATTAATCAAGCAAACGCCAACGAAATATTGAAACTTTTCCGGTGAATCGAAATATTAAAAAAATTCAGCAAATATTGTTTTTCCAAGTAAACACATAATCATTTCAGATACATGACTCATACATCATTTGAGTATGTTTATTCGGAAGATCTGATATGCTCAGTAGATATTTTTCTACATTTCAATTCAATGGAATATTTTGTTAGCATTTTCTTATTTTATTCTTAGCTCATTTTTAATAAAAATATTCAGCTTGAATTATTATGAATTCATTTGAATTCGAAACGTTGTCGAATATATAGATATTCCTCAGTAACAGACTATACTTCTGTTTTCAGGAACTAATTTCCAGCATTAATATTTCTATATAGTTTTCCGGAAGTTGGAAATTTTCATCTAGTTTCCACTGGCACCAACATCAAGATTTCTATTTGAGACACCATGTATAATGTACATTTCAATGAACCGTTAGAAGCGATAATGATGTATCACTTCATATACAGAGTTATTCATCAAATTTGACGCTCATCATTGAGATCTCCAGAAACGTGAAATATTGAATTGGGGCAGAGTTGCCTAATTTTTTCTTGGTTTACCAAAACTCAAAGCACTTTTTCATCGCCACTTCTGTTCTGACTATTCTTGACCATCAACAACTTTTTTTTTCGAATACAGATATGCAACTTTTCCCTCGTTTTCTACTGTCACTAGTGCCCTTAAATAAATTGACCCTTAGACTGAGAATTTCTTTATTTTAACGTTTTAGGCTTCAAATCCATATACAGGACTCAATATTTCATCAAACAAATGTACTATTGTTGTATTTTTGGAAAGAATCAGTGACCATTTGTCATTGAGGATTACTTCAAACATATCTGTACCAATTTTTTCAACAGTAAAAACACAAGAGCTTTTTTCATCGGATAAATTTCTTTTCGTAACGAAATAAATTTGCCAATCTGTAATTTTACGAGTTAACTTAACGTGTGATCAACTCTGCTAATGCGCGAGCTAAGGCATGCGTTGCCATGGTTATAAACAAATTAAATATTTTTTTACGACCACGTATGAAAACGTCAATTATCACACTGTTTTGTTATTCAGAAAGTAGCTCATATCACCATGGTATTGTTTATTTGAAAAAAACAGCACTAGTGTTGATATGAAAAATATCACAACGGTCGCCTGAATTGATAGAAATAATTAGGTATATTGTGAAGGTACTTACTGTCAATATAAGCGTTCTCAAATCAAATTCATATTATTTATTGAAATTTCTGTCTCGTTTTGAATTATACCGAGAACTCTTCATCTATTAATTTCAATGTGTCTGATACAACCTCTGAATTCACTTCAAAACTGGAACCTATACTCTTTGCTGGAACTATTTCGATGTTGATGACAAAGGGTTAGATCATTCAAAAGAGTACGGCTACAGTTTTATGCGCGGCTTGCTGCTTGCATCAGTTTGATATCACAGTATCACCAACGAGAAGATTCTTTGGTATCACAGATGTTTGCAAAGAGTCAAGGGCGCACTAACTCGAGTAACTCGTACGCGCTTGCGAACTACATACTTCTATGGTTATGTATTCCTGGTTGCGTGATCACTGGCGCTAGCAGGTGAATGGTGTCAAGGTTGTTTATGTACGCTGGTGTCAATATCAATAAAATTTGTCCAAACTAAACTAACTCAATCAATCAGTAATTCACATAATGAGGAATTGTCGAAGAAGTATTCAAATATCATCTTGAATATGGAAATAAACAGTACTTGATATATTGAATCAAAACCACCTGAGATTCTAGAGACCGCTCAAGTTACATTTTTGACAAGACCTCCCGCGAAATGAAAGTATTCGGAGTCGTAGGAAAAATAGTGTACAAAACTCGTTGGAAAGTGCATTTCCTTCACTCGTTACGTTTCCGCACTCACCGCTACGCGGCTCGTGCTAAACGACTACTCGTGTTAAATATGTCACTTTCCACACTTGTTGTGTAATATACTATAATCGTCTGTTAATTTTTATGCAACCGGCCCTCGTCTTCTATATTGGTATCTATGTTTTCCAATAAATAAATATGTTATCTACCTTCTATAAGGTATTTTTAAATATGAATATAATTCATATACAGGTTGAGTTAATGAAGCTGCGTTAATAGGCTGTCGAAAATTGCACTATCTCACTTTTCACCTGTCATAATTTCAAAAACAGTTTAAGATAGGTGTAGAATATTAGTGAAATATTCAACCTGAATGTCTAATAGGTATGCATCAATATACAGGATGATTCATTTGAAATAAAAAATTGTTGCCAAGTTCAGCTGGAAGTGACAACAACGCAGTATCAAAAATATTTTCAAAAATTTGAAGTTCAAACCAAATAACTTTCGTATTAATTTTTTTCTATCTTCAACAGTAGGAGGTATAGACCTCTGTGAACTTACAACAGACACCTATTTGTTTTAAACTGTAGAACTGCTATAATTTCTTTGAATGTGTTTCAGATTTTGAGAGAACAAAAATTGAAAACCTACCATATGAAGAAGAAATAATTGAAATGAAATGTCATAACATTTTCCATCAGATTTTTCTCAATATTGAGTAGATTCAAGTTCCCTATTTTTCTTTGGAGACCTTAGGCAATGACTCTTGGGAGAGAGTCTTGGTCTTGGTATCGAAAGTCACATTTTGGTCTTGAGAAGATTCATTAAGTCTTGGTCTTGTAGATTGTAGATTGTAGGGGGGGTCGTTAAGGCTGTGCAGCCTCTCAAGCACCTTGACCTATAAGATCTTTTGTGCATAACCCTCAATCTATTCGAAGCCCGGGATTCCGAGACTTCGTGCAAAGTTTATCAGTTTCCTGGGAGTTAGGTTCCTAACATCGAAGGGCTCTAAGAAGGCCCCTTCCAGGAACATGAGCCTCTTGCAAAAGAGTGCTGGGCATTCGCAAAGCAAATGTTCTGCAGTTTTAGCGAAGTTCTCGCAGTAGCGGCAAGTCTATCACTCTCTGTTTTATCCATCTTTTTGGGGTGATACCTCAGAGGGCAGTGTCCAGTGAGGAGTCCCGTTACCGATTTCAAGTCTTTTTTGTCCAACTCGAGAAGCTGTTCAGCTTTTCTTGGCGAAAGGCTCACTAGCCTTTTCGCTTGTCTTTGTCCTGGCACTTTATTCCAGTGAGATTTCATTTCATCCGCTTCCCAACGTCGAACCTCTTCTTTCAAGTGGGCCTTGGAAAGTCCACAGACGGGTTCTGGGCCGGGAATTGTGTATTTGTCTTGGTCTTGTATTAAGACAATGACAAGACCAAGACTATAGTCTTTTGGTCTCGCAATGCCCTACATACAGCATAGAATCCTTGCCTGGAGACTACAACGAAATATGTCAAAACCAGAAATATCTATACCTACCATCAAATAACATACGATATCAAAAACGGCATATAACGCCAAGTTGATAATATCTAAGCCCATCGAATGGTTCTCGTTCATGTAGAACCTCCACCAATGCAATTGAAAAAAATGTCATTTTATATCCTTTCTTAGCCAGGGACGATGGCAGATTAGCTACAACACCTTTTCGGAAATATTCGTAGAAAATTTCACTTTGAATCCACAAGAAAAAATCCTCCATGATATCGCTTCTATTGATAGTCGTGTGACTGAAATTGTCAATCGGACAATCAGATTCCATTTTGGTTACCAAAGAGAGATAGGATCAGACGAAGTTGCTCCAATCATTCTACATCAGATCTCTGCACTTTTTTTACCTCTCCTCATATAACTTGACGTGTTTTTTTTGTCTGAGATTGCAAGACGAGTTTAATCAATTCCAAAAAATACAAGAGTACTATTTCTGTTAACTACAGAACTATCGCTCTTCTATCTGTTATCTTGAGTAATGGAGAAAGAAATCAACATCGAGCTGATTCATTATCTGGGGAGATCTGGAATTGTGAAGGAATAACAAAAAAATTGTGGATAAAATACCTACATTTGTTAAATTTGAAAAACTTTTGAAAATCATCAGTTCTCTTAGTTTCGGTAGTTTGTAATTGTATTCTTGTAGTTGTTTGTCTGGTTTGAGCTCATGTGTTTCGTTTTTAGGTCCATTCTATTGGTTTCATAATAATTGGTGTTTTGGTCTTTTGTATTTGAATCTTCCGAATCTATGGGTCTTGATTCAGTTCGATGTTTTTCAGGTCGCATGGTTTTCTGTTTGTCTAAAACTAATTTCTGCGTGTCGTCTTACAAGCTCATTAATATGATCGTCCTCGATGTGAAGGTCTCTATAGATTAATGAATTGGACATATTCCATGGTGCATTTCTATCTTCCACTTGAAAAACCATTTTTGAATTCTTCATACTGTCCTCCGAATTGTTATTCGCCACACGAATCTGTTAGTGATCATCTGCTGTTGTTAAAAAAGATAGTTACCCAAAGATATAACGGAGCCTTTTGGTACTCTTGCATTGATGGAATGGATCACTATACACTGAAATTCATTATCTATTATCATCAGAAGATATTGAATCAAAAACCGAAATTCTTTCAAAAATTTCTCGACAATCAATAATAATTACAAATTTTCTGTAAAATGATCAGAGAACTGATATTTTTCTGATTGTGAAAAAATGTAATCCAGTATTACGATGAGTTTTGAAGGTTACCAAGGTAAGAGGATTACCAAATCATGAAAATAATTCACACAAATATTTCAGATTGGAAATAATACTATAATCCGTTGATGGAAGGATATAGTATGTGATTTCTCAAAATATATGGATGATAAATGGACACACATAGACACACATATTCAAAAACTGAAATGGTGAGCTGAAGTTGAATTATAAGTTTATATTTTGATGGGTATAAGAAGTTTAAAAGTATAATCAAATCAAGAAGAAAACACACACAGTTATACGAACAAAAAAAATTTGGAGACACTAACATACGCTCTAAATAATTTGTTCCTTCAATGCATAAACAATAGACCCAGATATTTCAAGTCTTTTCAAAGGACTTTTCCAATCATAAAAAATGTAGACGTGTAATAAGTTTATGCAGATGAACATAATTAATCTAATGATTTTGCTTCTCTACGTATTTTTCTAGAATTTCCTCAAGGATGGTGAAATGATTATATAGACAGCCTCTCATGTGACAAATAAAAAAGTAAAATATAGATTAGCACTCGAAACGATCATATAGAGTGCGAGCTTCCTTAAGTTAAAAAGTGAATTTTATCCTTAAAGACCTGAAAGTATTGACGTTTATTGAAAGGATTCGTCAAAAAATCATTTCAGAATTGAGTGACCATGATCAAACATGCCGTTGTTTCTAGATTAGAATAGCAATCTGAACATTTCATTCAAAATTTTCCAGTATTATCTTAGTTTCTTTTGTTGAATTTTCAAGTTTTTATTCGTGAATACATTTTGATATCGTGAATATCATCGTATTTACTAGCTGATTTTGAAACATTTTTCATTTCTGTATACAGTATGAAAAAAATCATCAATTGAGGTATTGCAAGAGGTACTAAATTTTTAAAATTGAGTTACCACCCCTTATTGGTAAATGAGTGGGTGGTATTTTTGGGAAAATTTTCTGAACGATTTTATAAAATGAATTAGTCACTTGTAATTATAGGGAGGTACTCTGAATTTTCCGTAACATCTACCGAAAATGAGAGTATGATAAGATAATGAAGATTCTTCTACTTTTATTGTCAAATAAACGAATGTTCAGCTAGTTATCGGATTGTGAATTTTGAATATGATGATATAATATTAGCAATGAGCTTAATCAAGAGTCAGCTTTCAGAAATTCCTATTTACTTTTGAGTAACTGAGCTCTCATAAGTTTATTCAAAAAAGTCCTAAACATCGATGTTGAACTTGTAGTCACTTCTTCGAGATGATGGCTGTAGAACTAGAAGTAGTTTGACACCAGGTTTAAAGGTCATGGGTTCAAATACCGTATGTGCATTCTCTGTTCGTACTTCTATTTTGTTCGGTTCCGCTACGAAATGACTTAGATTGATTGGGCTTTTCTGTACGATTATTAGTTAGTTTCTACAGAACCTATTTCCGGCCATTTTCAGTCGGAATAAGATGCATTATTTTTTCATATTCGATAAATAATCACCTCAGTAGATGTTACTCACCTCTAAGAAACCCAGTCAATATACATGGTGGCTAGGATGAGAATGAACTGGATAGGTATTTTAGAGATTGTGAAAACTTTTCAGCGTTTCTTTTGCGTGAAATATAATAATAATAATAATAATGAAATTAATAATAATATAATAAATCGTCTTTATTCATCAAAACAGAACAGAACATAGGGATAATTGGAAAAAAGAATCAATTCGAAGATAAACTGGAGGAAATTGTGTTGAAATGTTTCGTGTTACAAGGTGAAATAAATAAAAAGGAAAACTGCGAAATTCAATAGGTATTTCTAAAACAAAAGAAGATAAGCAATTACTGCAACAGCCACGTGAAAGGTCCTTACAACTTTTCTCTCATTCGACCACATCCATATCTTCTACCGTTACCAAGATACCCATGCTGTTCATGTATATCTTGGCAACCCCTTGTGTATGTATACTATCATGGAAAGTACTTGCACTAGTTAATACTTGAGTTTTCAGAATTGATATAAAATATTTTCATTTGTGACTTCTCTGGATGTATACCTGAAATAGACCACGAATTTTTTTGAATTTTCAGAATCTACGATGGTTTCTTGAATGCTTTCAAATTTCGAAATTTCTGGAAATTTTTATTGGGAAAATTGGAAAACTCAGTTTTTTTTTAGTGGCAACCCTCATATCTTCCTTTATAAATGGATTCTACATCGAAGAGTTGATAAACATTGTAATAATATATATTCATATCCACAATTACATGTTCTCATAGGAAGTCGAAAAAAAAAAGTTAAATCAATAGTTTACCAGACAATTTGGGGCTTGACACACTCAAAACAAACGAATTTTCTATTATTGATGCAACAACTCATGACTTGGATCTGCATACAATTATTTATGAAAAAATCGTTCATCCAGGTATAGAATCTTTTAAGAAAAAAGTTCCTTCACTTATCAACGAAAAATTCATGGATGAGAGAAAGAATGGCGTTGTCATTTGAAAAAATTGAATGTTTGATGTAGTGAATGTCTGCGTCATTTTCTGAGCACCCATCAAGATTTGGGAAGCTATAGGCACAAGTGTCATTTATGGAAACTGATAATAATTGGCTCAACTTGCTTTATATTTAAGAAAAAATTTGCCTCTATCCCATTTTTTATGAAAATAAAACACCTCAAAAACCAACTTTATAAATCTCGAACATTGTATATTCTGAAAATTCAACATATAGGGGCGGTGCCTTTCTGGTACAACCGGAAAACTGAAAATATATTTCTCTATTTTGGTTGTATAATGAAGTCATTGTGCAACGCAAATGCGTGTCGAAATAGCCTCTATTTCGATACGCATTTTTTATTATTCGCAAGTTAGTACAATCGAACTGTCAATAAATGAAAGTCAGAAGAGTTAGGCCCAGCTTACTTCTGAGCGATTTGAATTTGGTGATATTAGCAGTGAAAAATGTCATTTTATTACGATTATTAGGTTGTAAGAAAAATTTTGGTTGATAAATCGAAAATTAATAGAAACCGGTTACAAACAGTAACAAATGATACATGGTTATATTCTAAATTTCATATGGACACTTAAAAACTGAAAATATACTAGGTGTCCAATTTAAAAATCACCGAAAGTTTATGTCACTTTCGATCTCGCTTTCGATGAATCCAGAATTTGCATAAAGTTGAGTAACTTGTCAAAAAATGCGGTTTTATGTATTAAATAGATCCAGCCAATTAAATTCCATTATCTTCGAAAACTAAAAAATTGTAGGGGCGAGCCACCTTCCGTGGACACCTGGTAGTTAGGAAACAAAAAAAATCTGATCAAGGACTGTATGTTATTAAAACTGCCATTTCCTCAGCTGAAACACGTATAACTTTTGAATTACAAAAGGAATCTTTCGTAAATGTAACGTTTCTCGAAAAAAGGAAAAATAACAATTATAAAACTTCTTCCTAAAACTGGCTGCCAACTTAATGGACTCTCACTACCTACCTACTATAATTTTTTATTTTTATGGTCTTGGAACGTAGGTATGTTTTTCTTTCCTGTGTTTATATGGCAGTTAATAATTATTGTCAACCTCACTATTAAGGTGTATAAGTACCTATTCCATTTCATTAACAACTGTCAATTTTTATTGCTTACAACTTTTTCAGAGGGTTTTTATTGCTATATCAACAATGATGCACAGGGTCCTGAACAACGAGCGATACTGGCAAAAATTTTTCGTCAATTTGTATAAATCTATGATTGATCTAATAGTATATATTATGATACAAGATTTATAAGACGCTATTTTGTCGCACGCGTTGTTTGGAGTACGACGAGTGAAACGAAAATAACAGAAACATCTTCGATTTATCCAATGCCAAATCCCTCGCAAAAAAAATCTTCGATTTATTGAAATAATTAAAATCTGACGCACAAGCGTAAAGCCCAGTTTACAGTTGAGCGATTTTGATTAATGCAATACTATTAGAGGTGAAAAATTCAATGTTGTTATTGTTTTTATTGTCAATTTAAATCAAATTAAACTCTGAATAGAAATTCACCAATTAAAACATTGAATTTTACTCTAACCCGACGAGCATTTTAGGACTGACATTAGTTATCTGAATGTATCCCTCTATCATGAAGAAATTATTTCAAAAAAAAAATACTGATCGATGGAAAACTCTGTATTCTGTGTTCAACAGTGAACTTACCAAGATGAGAGAATGAGAAGATGAGAGTATTCGAGTTTTGATCAACCTCGTAAATCAAGATATTTCATAATCATCATTTCTTGCATATCATTATTTTTAATATTCACTGAATCAGATATTTCCGATCACATCATCTATTTTTTCAAGAGATAATGTTGTTTGAAACTCGTAATCAGGTACGATTTATCATGCCATTTTCTTTATTGTTTTATCATTTCATCACGAACTTGGGTTCTTTGAAAATAAGAATATGCCGCTTTTCCATTTAAAGGCGTCTCTGCTCTACATACTCAGTATATAAAACTAGCGTTATTCAAATGTTACTGGTGGAAAAGTCGACAGACAAGTCTGGAAATTTGTGGGCATCCAAATGGATATAATCATTGAAATATTGCACAGACCTTGAAACAATTTTGCCGCTTATCATAATACTTACCTTGAATTTTAAAAACTGACAATAAGACTATATGTGGACTATAATATAATATATTAGGACTGTGTGATTTATTAATTTTCATTATCTATCTCGTGATTAGCTGAACAAACTATAGTAGGTATCCATTCATCCTTCGAAATGAAGATATAGCTAGAATTTCAAAATATAGTCCATAGTACCTATAATAGTTTTTTAGAGTTCATTACAACCAGAACTCAAGCTTGTATCTTCTCCAAAAATGCCTTATATGATCAGCAAAACTATTTTTATGGAATCCTCAATAACCATCTCGGTATCACCACAGATTAGAGAATCATCATGAGATATGATCATGGTGAGGTCCATTACAAAAATTGTTCCCTAGAAACTCGGTTTTATATGTCATGGTGAAGACCCACCTAAACAACTTCTAAGATTTGATTTGTCATATAATATTGTTCACATGTTCGGAGTTCAGATCCTGTAAAACCACAAATATTTAGTAGGTTTTTCATATAACCCACAGCTTACCTATATACCTGAAATCCAAAATTAAAATACTAACGGAATTGGTACCAGCAACATTCGATAAAAAATGAGGTACCATTGAAGAAATTTTTAACGATCGTTTTTTATATAATAGTAGATATTATAATTATGTACGTGGTTATTGCTACTCATAAAATTTACCTGCATCACGAGTATTCCTCAAATTTTTCAAATTGATACCAAGATTGGATTGAGCTGCAATTTGATAAGAGTTAATAGTTCCGGTAACAATGCATTATGTAATGTTTGTTAGAGAAAAGCAAAATGGCAACTCCACGATGACCGACGAATTTTGTGATGATGGTCCGTTTGGATTTGAAACTGGTATTTGGAGATTTTGGGGAATTTCAGCTCCAAGATGCTGAGTTCTGTGACTATGGGCGAACTCAGTGCAGAGCTACGTTCAGAATGAAATAAACTTACGTAGGGGTGGGCGAATTTATCGATATATCGATAATTATCGATAATATCGATAATTTTTGAAGAAAAATCCTAGTCATGAGTTGTTGCATCAATAATAGAAAATTCGTTTGTTTTGAGTGTGTCAAGACCCAAATTGTCTGGTAAACTATTGATTTAACTTTTTTTTTTCGACTTCCTATGAGAACATGTAATTGTGGATATATGAATATATATTATTACAATGTTTATCAACTCTTCGATGTAGAATCCATTTATAAAGGAAGATATGAGGGTTGCCACTAAAAAAAAACTGAGTTTTCCAATTTTCGATATAGCTAAATTTTATAAGCTCCCAATAAAAATTTCCAGAAATTTCGAAATTTGAAACCATCCAAGGAACCATCGTAGATTCTGAAAATTCAAAAAAAATTCGTGGTCTATTTCAGGTATACATCCAGAGAAGTCACAAATGAAAATATTTTATATCAATTCTGAAAACTCAAGTATTAACTAGTGCAAGTACTTTCCATGATAGTATACATATACAAGGGGTTGCCAAGATATAAATGAACAGCATGGGTATCTTGGTAACGGTAGAAGATATGGATGTGGTCGAATGAGAGAAAAGTTGTAAGGACCTTTCTCGTGGCTGTTGCAGTAATTGCTTATCTTCTTTTGTTTTCGAATTTTTGAAGAAAAAATTATCGATTTATCGATAATTATCGATAATACGATAATATCGATAAACCTATAATATCGATAAATTCTTATAATCGATTATCGATATTTTCAAACCGTTATCGCCCACCCCTGATTTTCTGAATCCTGTATCAATAGTTTTTACATTTCCACGTAAACAATACAAAAAATATAAAAATTTTGCCATTTTCTGTTAGAGTATATTTTTCTGATTTCAAATATACCATGTATCATCTTATCTCTAAACTTTTTTGTCTATTGTTCAATTTTTATTTTCAAAAAATGATCCTATGTAATTTTTGATGTAGATTTTATATATGTGAACAGAAAAACAATTGCAAATCTGAAAAAAAGTAGTGCGCACCAAATATATTTTTATATATAGAAGGTTTTCTATTTGAAAAAATATATTTGGTGCCCATAACTTTTTTTTCAGATCTTCAATTGTTTTTCTGTTCACATATATAAAATCTGCATGATAAAATACATGGGAACATTTTCTGAGAATAAAAATTGAATGATAAATAAAATAGTTAAGGGAAGGTTCAAGATATACGTGAAGACCCTGTACTTACCTATATGAAACAGTGAAAGCAATAATTATTTCCTTTCAAGTGAACTAGTATGAAAACTTGTTTTTGAAAATTGAGTTCATGCGTTATATTAGGCAATTATTATTCTAGAACAGTACCTATAGTATCAAAATAATGTTGAGGGTAAAAAATGGTAGCAAACCTTGGATTATATATATACGTTTATAACTGTTGCCCTGAAAGAAAAACATCCATGAATTCGTTCAGAAATTCAACTAGACACCCTGTAGTTTGGGAGGGGCTAACATCGTTCAGAATTGTGAACGATCAGTTGACAAAAATGGAGACCCAAGAATAATAATAATAACTGCTAAGCAGTTCGTTTGGTTGTACGGAATAATGGGAGGGAATTTGTCAGTTAAAAATAAAGGATTCAAGTAATGTTATTTATACGAAGTCTATTCTGGCCAATAAAAATGATTCAGATAGAGAAGAACGTTTATTTTTATGTTGTTGTTATTTGATAACTTTGGCTAGGTCAGATGAAAAAATATGGCTGGAAGTTTTATCTGGAAATTTAAATATAGATTATTTTTATTGGCGTCTGATAAAAATCATTTGCACATTGAATAACACAGTGAACAAACAATTAAAATATGCTCGAAGTGGTTATCTATGAATTGTCAATTCGCTAACAAATTTTCTTCGGGAAAAAATTAGGTTATTAAAAATCCTCAATTCTGCCACCATTTTGAAAATTACTGTAATACTATGATAATATGTCATTGGAGGAGGTATTATCCTAAAAAACAATGATAGGTACACTTATGTCAATCATTGGTTCGTATCTCAAATTCTTAATTATATCCTTATCTCTATCTTGTATACCTAATGATTTAGCTCATACTTTTCAGGAAAATTCCTATACCTATTACCTCTCCCAATAGCCTTCTTCTGGCTTGCTCTACGAACATCAAAGGTTTTCCTCTTGTGCGGTCAAATTCATTTTCTTCAAAATGTTCATGTTAGTTTTTCAACGCATGCATTGGTAAACGTAATTTTCATAAATGATGATTTATCAACTTGGATATTTCCTGTAACTAGTTTGTGATTAAGTTATAGCAAAGTTTACAGAATACTTATTGTTTCTGTAAAATATAATTATCACCTTTATAATTTTTACTCTCAGATGTTCATTTATATATTCCTTGAAAGAACTATTGTCCATGAAAATAATTCCACGAATATAATCAATGGTAGTACTATGAGAATAATTTAATTAAGAATGCAATCATTGAAAAAAACGTGACTATATCGATCTGCGTTTTACAATAAAAACTCGACCTGTTCAGCAAGTGATCAAAATTTTCTATATAAAGCTCGTCTTTTTGTGATTCTAGCGCACTGAAATATGGAATGGTAGAGATATATGGAATATGGAACTATATTTAAATAACCTGAGGAATAGAGTTTTCATGGACCCTTGCATAAGTTCAATTTTTTACCTAATACAATAATTCGACTTATAACGGGGGAAAACACATTATTGATTAATTCTGTGTGTATACATTTCAACAATCCCTATTTTTTTGTGTTATCCTCAGAGTGTTAAACTTATCATCTCGATTAGTATTTTTGAAATAACAGGAGAACAATAATATTTCTAGTAAAAAATGTGCAACGGTCTTGCTCTAAGAGGAAAAACATATAAAGACGATCTTCCGAGTAATGAAATTAATAAATCAATATTGAATATATTAGGAAATGATGTGATTTGCGTACTTTTTAACGAGCTGCTATTAAAGGTCATGAGTCAGATAAGCATATTGCAAAACTTCGTCTCATTTGCATTATTTATAGAACTGAATAACAATCATTATTATCATTATAGTTCTCATAACTATTTTTATTTATTTGATTAAGCTCTTTCTCATAATTGTTATTTTCTTCTGGTTTTTGAACGTTTTGATGAGATGTCAGAAATTTGGTTAAAGGGCAACTTTTGTGGCATAAAATGTGCTCTAAACTTTTTTGCTTTTTGGATTGGAACAATTTTTGTAAATGTATCGTGAATCTACGTTATTTCAATATAAAAGTGTAATTGTTGTTAATCTCAAATTGTAACGGTTTACGAGTTAATCGCCATATTAGGGATCATCTGCAGGATTATTATTTTATTTATCATTTCGAGAAATGTAATAGTTGTATACGCTTAAATTTTGTTGAGCGGAAACATGATGTAAATTATTGAAGTGGTAGTTGGAAATAACATTGGAAATACCTGTGTCACTTTAAATACACTTCAATCAGAAAAAAACATAAAATTCAACCTATAACACCCTCTATCTTTCTCATCAGAAACCTTACATTGAAAAAAATGGAATCAAATCGTTCCAAATCAAATGAATTTTAATCGCAAAATTCAAAAAATTACAATAGTATATTATGATACAAGTTTTATAAGACGCTATTTTGTCGCACGCGTTGTTTGGAGTACGACGAGCGAAGCGAGGAGTGCTCCAAGTGAACAAGTGCGACAACGTGTCTTATAAAACGTGTGTCATATGCAATTTTTTCTATTTTGAATTAATTTGAAGAAAAACATGGATTTAATATCGATAAATTACAGAAACATCTTCGATTGGTAACAATGATGACATTGAAATAATTTAAATCTGACGCACAAGCGTAAAGCCCAGTTTACAGTTGAGCGATTTTGATTATTGCAATACCAGCGGTGAAAAATTCAAGGTTGTTATTGTTTTTTAAATTTAAAATTAAAACATTGAGTTTTTTACTGCTAATATAACCAAAAATCCAAATCGCTCAGAAGTAAACTGGGCCTAACTCTTCTGTCTTTCATTTGACAGTTCGATTGTACCAATCTCCGAATAATAAAAAATGCTTATCGAAATAGAGGCTATTTCGACACGCATTTGCGTTGCACAATGACTTCATTATACAACCAAAATAGAAAAAATATTTTTTTCAAATGAAACGAAAACGGCTTCAGGGTACATTAAAAATCTATACATATTTGAAAACAGAAGAAAGATTATTCCAAAAAATGTTGACGAAAATATGAGTAGAATTATGAGAATGAAATAAATGGTGGTACCTTTAAGAGGGACACCCTGTAAAATTACTTGAGGACCACCAGGTATACGAATTTATGTCAAAAGCACCCACGCTTTTTTAAATTCCAGTAGGTTTTTTCATAAAAAAATTGTATATTACATTAAATACTTATTATTATCTAATAGGAGACTTTGTTTCGATGAAATATCTAAAGATTGGACAGACATGCGATGGGAAATAAACGATTTACTTGCACACGACTCGAAGTATTCTTCCAGTGGGCGATTGGAGATTTCATCAAGCCTCATAATTTTTTATAGTCAGTGCCATTTCGGTTTGCAGCGGCAAATTCCTCATTATTCTCCACGTAAAATATTGTAATGGTAACTAGGTCAGACATCGAAGTAAAAGTTCCTTTAAATTCATTCTGATTTGCATGTTGGATGTATTAAATAACAATCTCTAATAAAGCGCTTGCTAAGTGCAGTCGTGTTGCAATACTTGAATATAAGATTTTTTGTGAAGGTTTCAATAATTCTTAGATTGAATCACACCTTTTGAATTAAATTAAGAGGATTCGATTGTATTTCAGAAAACGTTCGTATTTTGAATTTGCTTTTTTATCAATCAACAATCATATATAGAAAAACCAAAATTTAATTCATATATCATTTTTAATTCAGGAATTTAGTAGCGTAAATCATTTGGCTTCAGAAAATGTTATTATCTTCAGAGTTAGTGTATTTGTAGGTGAGTTCACCATTTTTTAAATATAATACGTGACAGAAACCTTCAAGAACATAGTGTTTTCTTAATACTGGCATGTTACATGATTTGCTTTCTCATCAGTCAAGAGAGTTGCAAACGAATGCATTCAATTTTTTTATTTCCATTTTCAAGGTAAATTAATGTATTGGTCGGAATATCAAATAATCAAACCGCTAAAAACTGACAACTGTTTAAATTTGGAGATTCTCTTTCAAACCTAAAATTTGCGTTAACTCCCGTATCAGCTTTTTCTGAATTTGAAGTCTTCACAAATCTTTCATGGTTCAAGATACTTATTTGTTTCCCTTGTATATAGAGGAGAAGGTTCGAATATGGAATATGCTTTCATTATGGAATAGTAACTTAATGATTCACCTTCATTCAAACATGATATGCAAAACACAGCAACCCATTTTATATACTTTCCTGTGTGGCACAGTTGTTGAATCGGGTGCTCTGAAAACTTTTCCAGGTTTGTAATTGTTAGTTTAAACTCTAAAGCATTTTGTATGGGAATTTTTACTGAATACAATTCAGTTATATGTATATGACTTCTAGATCAAATAGCTACATTCCTGTAATTCTTGTGTAATGTGATAAAATCTGAAATGTTGGTATGAGCTTGAATGTAAATATGGAATACTAGTAAATATGGAATACTAGTAACTATTCCATATTCCATGCAATCAGAAAAATTTCATTTAAAACAACCACGTATAAAAATTGTGGGCTTCACCCAGGAACATACACAGGATGAAATTGAGAACTGTTTAAAAAAACAGAACGATTTAACAGTTGAAATCAAAGTGAATTTTATTCGAAAAAACAGGAGTGGAACTAAAACGATTTTTTGTGAAACTGCACCAAATACATTTCATCAAATACTAAATCTTAAGAAGCTATGCCTAGGATGGGAAAGACTCATGGTATACGAGGACCTCAGTGTACCTAAATGTTATAATTGCCAAGAATACTACCATAAAAAACAAGACTGCACACATAAAAAGGTATGTCCAATATGCAGCGATGAACATGAAGAACAAATATGCCCGAAGGAAAAAATATTTTGTAAAAACTGTGATATTTCAAATGCAAAATACAGAACAAACCACACCACCGATCATCAGAGTAACAGTCCTGAATGCCCAACCCTGAAGTTTCACATTGAAATACTCAGAAACAAAATCAACTATCATCAGTAAAGGGTTTTATTTTATTCATATTATTTCAATGGATATTTCTGAACTAACTTTGCTGAATGAAATAGGAAATGAGGAAAGGAACACTCAAGATAATGTAACTGTGAGGTATGATATAGATGAATATAAGAACTTCTGCAGTGTTTTAGCTAATAATAAAAGTATAATAAAGCTTATTCACATTAATATACGAAGTGCTCACAAAAATTTTGACATGTTTCTGACCTTTCTTGAAACATTTCAAATGACAGATTTGGATGTTATAATTTTTGGTGAAACTCGAAATATTCTTAATAGCAATGATTTTACAATTCCTGGATTTCAAACTTGCTACAATAACAGCACCATCAACCAGAATGATGGCGTCCTTATTTTCATTAGAGATTACATTAACTTTGACATAAAACACACTATTCTACCAATAACTAAGGTAACAATTAGTAATATCACATTTGAATTATCTAATATACAATTTTCTATAATGCCTTGCTATAGATCTCCCTCCATAAATGATAACCTATTCCTAACTGATTTAGAATCTCACTTTAACAATTTAGAAAAGAACAACGTAGATATTTTCGTTGGAGATATCAACTTTGACATTCTTAATCCTGGAAAACCAACAAATAACAATTATTTATCTATGTTATCATACTTTGGGTTCAAATCCTACATAAATTCTTACACTAGAGTAACTTCAGAAACTAGCACTTGCCTTGATCACATTTTCGTGAGAAAAAATATTGGTATTAACACATTAACACTTGATTCATTTGTCATTGATACAGATATTACAGATCATTTCCCAGTCTTCTTGAATATCAGCTCAAATGAGATTAGAAATAACAACACAAACGTTGAACTGGAAACTATAGTCAAGTTTGACGAGGAAAAGTTTGGGGATGTCATAAGGAAAACTTGTTGGAACAATGTTCTTTCTCTGAAAGACCCAGAAATGGCATACAAGCTTTTTGCTGATACCTTCATATCATTGAAAAATAAATGTACCTTCACACAAAAATTTTCCTATAAAAAACATAAGAAACTGAAACCCTGGATTACACTAGGAATAATAGAGTCTATCAAGCATAGAGACAAATTAAAGCGACGGTTGATAAAGAATAAAAATGATCTCAATTTACTTCAAGAGTATAAAACATACAGGAATAATCTCAACAGAATTATAATTAATGTAAAAAACAATTATTATACAAACCAGATTAATGATAATATCACCAACATAAAGAAAATTTACGAAATAATCTCAGATGCAGCAAATGAGAATGAAAAAAAAATAAAAACAATATAATAATTTTAGATGAAAATGAAAAACAATTCCAAAATGATACTGACATGGCAAATTTTTGCAATGATTATTATGTGAATGTTGGTTTGAACATGGCAACACAAATAAAGGAACCCACCACTAATATCAAAATCGAATACCCCTCGTTAATGAATTCTATGACACTAAAACCTGTTTCTAAAGAAGAAATAATTATGCATATCAGTACACTAAAAAATAACAGTGCGCCAGGCATGGATGATATATCATCTAAAACGATAAAAAAATATCACAAATTCATCTTAGATCCCTTAATTCACATTATAAACCAAATTTTTCTAACAGGCAAAGTACCATCCCAACTCAAAATATCTGTTATAACACCAGTGCATAAAAAGGGCTCTAAAACTAATATAAGTAACTATCGACCCATCAGTGTCATTACTACCTTCTCAAAAATATTTGAAAAATGTCTCAAAAATAGGTTACTAGATTATCTTATTTCAGTGAATGTATTAAACGCCAATCAATTTGGATTTATGAAAAATATTAGCACAAATGATGCTATATTTGAACTCGTAAATAATATAAAAAAAAGTCTTGACACCAATGAGAAAGCAATTGCTGTTTTCTTAGATCTCGCAAAGGCTTTCGATACCGTACCACATAAACAACTTATTGACACACTTGAGCAGTATGGTGTCCGAGGTTTGGTACTGGAAATTTTTGAGAATTATTTAAGTAATAGAAAACAAATAACTAAAATCAGAAATGTTAAAAGTGACCCCCTTGAAATTAAGATAGGTATTCCACAGGGAACAGTGCTTGGTCCACTTCTTTTTATAACTTACATCAACTCACTGCTAAATTTAAACATAAATGGTATCTCTATATCTTATGCAGATGACACAGTTCTACTCTTCAAAGGTGAAAATTGGGAAAATGTTAAAAATAAAGTGCCTCATGGATTGCACATGGTAAAATGTTGGCTTGACAAAAATAAATTAACTTTGAATTCTGATAAAACATTCTATATTGCCTTTTCAATGACAAATGCAAATAGACCAAAGTTCAATTCTATTACAATAAATAATATCATAATAAAAGAGACTAATTCCATAAAATATTTAGGTATAACTCTAGACAAAAATCTAAAATGGACAAATCATATCAAAGACTTAACTAATAAAATAAGAAGATTAATTCATAAATTTTATGTAATACGCAAAATCTTAACAAAAAAACTTCTTTTGCAAATCTACAAGTCCCTAGTCGAATCACTCCTAAATTATGGAATCATAGTATGGGGAGGGCTCTATGACAATGCATTAACACAACTGAATGTAGTACAAAATTATATACTGAGAATAATATCATTCAAAAATCGACTATATTCCACACATTCTCTCTATAATGAATCGATTTTGAATGTCCGATGCTTATATTATCTTAGTAACTGCATCTTCTGTTATAAATCTACAAACAAAGATTTTGTGAACCATTGCTACCAAACTAGACAGAACACAAACAAACATATAGTAATACCATTTAGAAAATATGATGGAAACCAAAGGTTTGTTACAACTCTTGCACCGAAAATTTATAACTTCCTACCAAATGAGATCAAAGTGATAACTAAATACAAACACTTTGTTGATAAATGCAAGCACTTTATACATATAAATAGTGAACTCATATATGGAATGTTGTGAAAAATTTACTTCATTAAAAATTTTAACACCAACTAGATATCATGTTAATATATTCAATGTCATAATTCTTATCTCTATTTATTGTTAGTATTACCATTTATTTTATATCTTTTTTTTAATTGTAGTCTGCACATATTAATACTAAATTATGTTAATTCTTCTTCAACCCACAATATATTTTGTATTATTGCACACACAGGTGTTAACTCACCTAGGTGCATACTTGTAAAAATGAACTAACGAACACATTAGTACCACATAATTGTATAATATGTTATTATTTTTGAATAAACTGAAACTGAAACTGAAAAAACTGAAACTGAAACTGAAACTTCTGGTTCATGAAAAAGCCATTATAGTTTGAAGACTTATTTATCATTTTTATGAGCAGAAAAACTAGTTTGGGTCAAGCCTGATCAAATAACCTAGCTTTGAATCCCCTATTTCATTTTGGAAGTTTTGTCCAATAATCGAAATAGTATTCCATATTTGCACCGTATCATATATATAATACTTCAATTATTTATCAAGGATTCTGTAAACTGCATTGAAAATCTAGTAAATTCGCAGTAGGTATAGGTAATAATTACGTTCGCATTGATATCGTAGTTGTCTTCCATTTTTAAGGTTGACTATCACTTAACTCAATATATGTACTTTCACATAGGTTTAGATACATAAATGATACGAGCAGCATTTCAAGTAGTTGAAATCAAAAAATGAATAAGAAAGGGCCTGTGTAATATCGAAATTCTCAGATGAATGTTGGATATTGCTGTTCGATTTTTTTAGTTTTACAAGATATATAAATATGGTCCTAAGGTTGACAATATATTATTTTCTTTGTGAACCCGATATTTCCCATTTTCTGAAAAATTTAGGAAGGTTGGTACCAATTATTGTTGACAGAACCAGCAATTTCGATACTCATCAAAATAGTCCTTCGAGCCGGATAGTACGATGAAAGAAAATAAGATCCAATATATCATATATCTGGAGGAAAAGGATATAGTTCTTACGTTATATAGATGTCTTTTTCATATTTATTCCATACAATTCATCATAACAGTAGTGATTCAAAAGAGAAGAGAAAACATCAACTAAAACAATCTCATGGGAGTTTTGCCTTCTGGTCATGAACCTGCCGAATAATATAATTCTGAGAGCATTTCTCTCAGCTAATTATTTCAATATTATATACTTATTATTCCAATACATTAGGCATAATCGTGCCTTATTCGATAAATCAACTGGCGGCTGAAAAAAAACGAGACGCAGTTGTTCTATGTCCTTAACATGTGTTTCGAGCTATCTGTCTGTTCAGTGCGGAACTAAAAGAGTGTAAACAATGCATTTTTGGAGTTATGCAACGCATTGCATGCCTCAAACTGCCTCTCTTACGTCGTGCATTAATAATTCAACAATTTCTTTTCGCGATAAATTTTATTCAGGAACCATCGTGGTAATAATTCACGTAGTGCTTACGATGTATACATACATACACATAGCTACTCTTTTTAGTAATGTTTGAAGTTCGAAGCCATATGGAGCTGGTGCTACGAAGGCTCTAACTTGCCATTCAAAAAATAACCTTTTCTAGTTATTTAGATATTTGAATATACAGGGTGTTTCATTAATATTTGGAGATATCTCTACTGTAGAAATATTAATATTAGTAATTAGGTAACTCAAATTACTTATCTATACATAAACTGTGATTCCTTACTGAGATACAGAGTGTTTCATTGAAGATTTGAAAATGATTATTCCGTAAACTATTTGACGTATCCGTTTCATATTTTTACAGGAAGTGTGGAAACTGTGTGATAATAAAAGTTTCATTTGCGTGATAAATGCATTTTATGCACGACCGAGCGTAAAATGGCTCTTTATCGCCAGGTTGTGTTTGACACAACACCAGTCTGGAATATAAGCAAATTGTAAACACTTGTAGATTGTAGGGGGGGTCGTTAAGGCTGTGCAGCCTCTCAAGCACCTCGACTTATTAGATATTTTGTGCATAACCCGTAGTCTATTCGAGGTCAGGGATTCCGAGGCTTTTTGCGAAGTTTATTAGTTTCCTAGGAACTAGGTTCCTGACATCGGAGGGCTCTAAGCAGGCCCCTTCCAGGAACTTGAGCCTCTTGCAGAAGAGTGCTGGGCATTCGCAAAGCAAATGTTCTGCAGTTTCAGCGAAGTTCTCGCAGTAGTGGCAACTATCACTCTGAGTTTCACCCATCTTTTTGAAGTGATACCTCAGAGGGCAGTGTCCAGTGAGGAGTCCCGTTACCAGTTTCAAGTCTTTTTTGTCCAACTCGAGAAGCTGTTTAGCTTTCCTTGGCGAAAGGCTCACTAGCCTTTTTGCTCGTCTTTGTCCTGGCACTTTATTCCAGTGAGATTTAAATTTCATCTTCCCAGCGTCGGAACTCTTCTTTCAAGTGGGCCTTGGCGAGTTCACGGAAGGGTTCTGGGCTGAGAAATTTTGTATTTGTCCCTTCTTTGACAAGGCAGTCTGCTTCCTCGTTGCCTTCAACTCCCTTATGACCTGACACCCACTTCAAAGTGACCTAGTTGTTTGCTGGGAGTTATCTCAGGGATTGTTTACAGTCCCAAGTCAGCTTAGTCAGCTTAGTCAGTATGACTTCAGAGCTTTTAGTGCTGCTTGGCTATCTGATAGGATATAGATTTCTGCCCTTCGAGTGTCCCTTTCGAGGCACTCCTGTGCACATATCTCTATAGCATGATATCTGCTTGATAGATGGTTGGGGCGTTACCAAGGGATTTTGAGAGCCTGAAATTTGGCCCTGTACTCTCACTCCATCTTGGATCCATCAGTATACCACACTGTGCAAATTTGGTGGTTGTTTTGACCACTTCAAACTGCATTTCGAAGTCGCACCTATATCTGGCATGATATCTATCGGTTTAGACATGGATTCTAGGGAAATATTTTTTGACTCAGTCTGAAGGCTTTGATTGTTACTTATTTCATTACACACTCGCCCACGAGTCTGGAACATGAGTAAATTGTAAACCCTTAATAACTCCCTTATTATGAGAGATAGAGAAAAAGTAAAAACTCTCTCATGTAATGCTTTTTCGAAAGAAACATCATGGGCGTAGCAAAAATTATTTCAAAGGGGTTTAAAAGGTATTTAAGAACCGCTTTATTCCTATCATGATTGAGAGGTGAAAAGGTATTTACAATGAACTATACTGGGATTTTGCGCCCTTTATACATAAATAACTATTATGACAAAGAGCACCGACACGAATATACATTAAACTCAAAATTAAATATCTCGAAAAATAATGAATTTATCGTTTCGAATGAAGAGTGTGTTACTTGCATAGTATTAGAGAATCGAAAGATTGTGTAAAAATTGCAATTTTGCCAACTGCGTAGAATTTGGGAATGGTCAACCTGTCGTACGTCTCTGGTAGTAACCAGTAACGTTAATTTGACATTTAGACAGGTCCTCCACTTCCTGCCAAATAAGAACGGATGCGTTAAATAATTTCGAAGTATAGGTACTGGGTTTTGAGCCTATAGGATTCTGAAGTTGAAATATTTTCCGAAAATATTTTGCCAAATTGAAACGGAAAATTTTCCTCCAAAAATGGATACGACTCAAATGTCGCTCGTCTCGAAGATTCAAAGTATTGAATATGCTCGATATAACTGTCTTTTAACCGCGTGCATCAGTTATAGAATATTGATTTTTAGTAATATTTCACGCTCCTGTCAGATTGATCATCGAAAAGTTGTCATTTAGACTTCAAGTTTCTCTAGTTTTCATAGATGTTGCTTCGATAACTTTAGATAATACAATTTTTTGAGTTTTGAATGAATGTAGTTAAGTATAATTATTGAACTTTCAGAAATATATATTTAAAAACTACGAACATGGTTTTTCAACCGAGTTGTTAAATTATGTTGTTTTTATACATAATATATTATAAACAGTGATGGGCAAAAGTGTGGAACCAAGTGAATATCTCGGATACTGTTAGATATTTTTGAACTCCTTGTGTAGGATGATTTCAAAATATGGCGGATTTGAAAATATTATCGCCAACGTTGCCACGTTATCAGTTTCCCCGAAATTCTTGTCTACTTCGATGGGTATTCCAAATGGCACACCCTATATATTTTTATATGTGCAAGAGAATTTTTCAGCAAATTCTTTAATGTATCATTTGTTATTTTTATTTTATCTGAAAGATATCTGGAAAAGCATTGAGATACATACGATGGCTCAGACGTCAAAATGTGTGTTAGTATATCTGGGTTTGCTTGCATATATTAAGAATAACATAACTGATAACTCACTTATTCTATTTATATTAGTAGGTATTCATTGAATATTGATAGATTTTTTACATTTTGATACCGAATTTTGATATCTAAATCTAATCAATAACATATTCTGAAGTCTAACATAACAAACTCTATATATATAAGCTTTCAACAACCTTTTCCATCTCCCAATACATCCTTCTACTGGATAACACAATTTTCCACGAACATTATAGATTTTCCAATTGTAGTCGAAAGATGAAAAACAAGTTAGTGTATGATGACCACCACTGTAGCTCACTTGAACATATCTCAGCGTAACCAGCTATCCTATCAGCTATCAGCTGATGTAAGTGTCGTACAAGGTTTGTATGGTGTGAACCTGCCTATGATGTTAGAGATATCATTAAAAAGTAGTACACGTACACATTTGGACCTTTTGTGACAATTATGAATCAATCAATGAACCCATTTTCTGACAGGAGGAAGATGCCAATAAGACAAAGAAGAAGGAGAAGGACTAACCTCTATTGAAATAACCCAGGTCTCTCAGAGATGTCAAACGCAAGTGAAATTATGAAAATATAAGAGTATTGATCAAGTATCTAGATATAGGCACATATGAGTTAATCATTGTAAAAAACTTACCTTGTTAGTTTTTATCTTTCATCCACTAAAAGTGTCACATGTACAGTTTATGTTATTCTTTATTTCTAATAATAAAAACTTCAACTTCAAGAATTCTAGAACACATATTATCTTGTGGTCGACATGAATTCGCGTTGATGAACTATATATAGGCACTTAACAATATTTGGATTCTAATTCGAAATTCGAAACTTCTTACCAACTTTCAGCATAACTTTCAGGTATTACCTACTCATAAACAAAGTTTAGGAATTAAGAAGATAGAATATTATTGGCACAATATTCAAGGTTGTACTATTGATAATGGCTAATATACGTATATTCGTATCATCGTATCTAACGAGTTTAAAATTTTGAGATGAACAAATGTTGCCATAAAAAAATCACAACCCAAAAGAAATACCAAACAATGAAATGTGGAAGATATATTGTGAACATATAATAGGTACCAACTAACAACAAGGCGTGGCAGGAAGTAGGCGTTGATTATGAGAAAAAGGTGTAGCTCGTTGGTATTATTAATCCAAACAATTTAGAATAAGAAGATGATGCTTTTTATTGGTACGTCTTAACCACAGAACATTGAACATTCGATGCATTTCGAATCTCAACTGAATTATTAGATAATGAGCGGTATTTTGAATTGTACCTTGATGTATCAATATCATCACGTGATCATTATTTACTAAGTACAATCAATTCCGAAATGGAAAACTGTAAAAATCACTCATTGATTAATTGATTCAGTAGGTACGTTGATGAATTGTTGGTAATGATTACTTTAATGATAATGTTATTGCGCCA
Source organism: Chrysomela aeneicollis (assembly GCA_029955515.1). Classification (NCBI taxonomy): domain Eukaryota; kingdom Metazoa; phylum Arthropoda; class Insecta; order Coleoptera; family Chrysomelidae; genus Chrysomela; species Chrysomela aeneicollis. The sequence goes on from JARUHQ010000025.1 coordinate 4,709,833, forward strand.
AAAGATCTATTTTTAAAGTAATGGTTGTCTTGACTAGCTATAAAAACTGATACCAAGAATTTTTCATTATTATAATATATTTTTGAAAAGCGCAAAGCATTTAAGTTTCAAATAATCGAAAATATATAGGGTGTTAAAAAAACATAACCTCGGCTTTTATTCAAATAATAAGGGCGAATTCAAAAAATCTGACTACGCCACTGGATTTGACGTAAAAATATGTATAAAAGGCAGTTTTTACTTTTCCCATTACTTGAAAGATGGCTGAGATACAGGAGGGGTTCCATAATGCAATATTTCGCGAAGCGGGCTGTGAAAGTTTTGTTTGCAGTATCGTGAGTTTTACAAAAAAGTAGCCATGCACGTTCGCGAAGACCGCAAATCTCTATTTTCGAAAATAAGCGAGATGGATTTCGAAAATGGGAAACCCTGTCGTTAATCATCATCATGTATATATTTCAATCAATTACTCATGGAACAAGTTATTCTTAATATTATACCTGCTATATAATATGTAACGTAAGTACATAATTGATATAATATGCACCTATTGCTAGGTTGATGGACTGCAGAGTTATGAATAGATTATTACTTTCAGTTTCTTGCATTTCAGGTATCTCTTCTGCAACGTCTGTGGCAAGTGAAGAGAACAGAAAAATATACCTAACCTACTTGAAAGCCCAAATCTCAGAAGTGAGGCAATAAGTGAATTGTCAAAGTTTTCGAAAACATAGAAATACGTGAAATGAATCAAACAGCTGTAAGATATCTATACCTATACTTGAATAAAATGTTTACGATGGTATATGAAAAATCAGTAGGAATTGTCATATTCATATTTTCAATATTCTATAAATTTTTCAACTGATGCTAATACTTAACTTTCAAATTGAAATGAAAGCAAATATAAAACGTCATCATCTAAAGAATAAGCCTGAAAGAAAATATTTTGATGTTGTCAGTTGCCCAAGTCAGTTGACTTATAAAAATGTTATCTCTAATATGGTATAATAAGCATATATACCTACCTATATAAAGCCTTCTAAAAATGTGGCCATGCACTAGAATTTTTCACTTGAATACACATCCCGCGTAAATACATAGGTATACCTATCTGGTATTTATGATCTACCAATCTTGGATAAATTTGTATCTGATATACTACTATTTACCTATTACTGAAATTATAAACTTCTTAATAATCTCATTAACATTACTTATATCATTTTTGGGGTGAATAAATGAATGCAGGTACGCTCTAGGTGAAAAAATGATATTTAAGTTACATCAGCCACCCTCATCACCCTATAAAATTGTAATTGACAAACTAATTTGTGTAATCAAAAAAATAAACATATATTGAGGTGCGTTATGGCGTACCTACTTACACCGAAAAACGAATAAAGCAGCCCACTCCGCGTTATTAATACAATATTTCACAAAGTTCAATTACTCCTTGCTCCGCAGCAGGCCGCTCAAAAAAATGTAGATACGAGCTAGACTGCATAAGAACTATTTTATATATACCCATGCATTTATAGTGCATCTTTATCCCATGCACTGCGAATCCAACGTAACGTCTCCATGCAATTTTGTGCTTGCCCCCTCTACTCAAACCGCCTTCGTACATAGCTTTCTTCTACATACTCCTAAGATTCTCAACTGTTTCAAACTGAAATCATAGATATCTATGAGTTTAAAATGACCATAATGATAATCAGAGTTTTTCATCACTCGATCGTTGTCAGGGTAATTATTTGATAGCACTCTATTTCACAAGTGTTCAGTGACCAGTTCAGATACTTTGAATGAAAAACAGTGGGAATGATTGCGAATAGTGAGGTTAGAAAATGTGTTGTGCTGAAGTGAGGAACTACCTACCCTTGGAATAAGCGAAGTGGAAGATGAAAGTTCAAGTGGACTGACTGTGATGTTAAAGATAATCCCGACTAAGGCTCATTAAGTTCTTTGATGAATCCGTTAGTCGAATATAATCGATTTTAAATGTTTCCGCGCATTCATTGGTAATTTTCCTGAACATATATTCATACTATTATTCATCGCTGTTATTTTCAATCCGACCTACATAAACTTTCTTGATTCAAAAGAAATGAAATCCATTAACTATAAGCGACTGCATCAATATTAAATTCCATCAAGATAAAAACAGCGTTTCAAAAATAATCAATACTTAGTTTCCACCCAATGTTGTGCACCATATTTAATAGGCCGAGATTAGAATAAATGAAATCTGATAAATTATCAACAAGCGAATCATAGTAGAAAAAAAAATGGCTGCACAATATTAGAGCTCTGCGACGAGATTTTGAGATAAAAATAGACTGTTTGTACAGCCATCTTGATTTTTATATTAACGGCGGAAAAAAATAACCAACCATTTTTTGCGATTCCAGACGTCTCCTCCCATATTATTTGTATCAGGTGTTTACTCAATACTTTATCTACTTTCAAAATACACAATAACACTCGAATGATATGGAAAAATCGGTGAACTGTCTTCGTAAATATTCTTTTTCTTATTTTCCAGTTTAGCTGTGTTAGTCGGGATTATTTTTAGAGTACTTGGGTGATTTCAAATTGGAATGTTGCATTATTTTGTAGAAATATCAAAGTGCTGCTTGTCTGTGAACTGAGAAAAAAAAATCAACGGGTGAGTAGCTATTCAAATATCTATGTTTTCAATGATCGATGAATAGTGGTTTCAACTTTCTAATTGGAATTGGTTTGAATGGTGTGAGAAGAAGGATTTTGTTTCATTCTCGATTTTATTGGCTCACTACGACTTTATAGCCGGTTCATGAGTGAGTTTCCATTATGCCGATACCATATTTTGAGAAAATATCATGCTGATACTATCACCATCACCAGCATTTTCATTTTATCAATTCTTGAAATGTATCCATCCATAATCCAACAATTTTTTAAAAAGATCGACATTGATCTTGATTTGAAATGCAATAAATATTCAATAAAATACGGGTATATAGTTAAGCACTATAAAGCTCTATTTGATGTGTATGGTTTAAGTCAAGGTTCAAGTTTTATTAATCTAAATATAATTTCTTTGTCAAAAGTCTTACAATTGAGATTTTCGCGCACGTTAATTCAGGGGAATGCTAAATTGAATATGGCACACATGAAAAACATCAATATAATAAGTATACCTACCAGGAAAAAAATACCACAGTACCACAGAACGTTCATATTTAGGACAAAGCGAAGGAAAAAGCATTATTGTTGCATTGAAATCCACGATAATTACAAACTAAACTCGAACTTATCGAATCTTTTTTATCCCCATTAGAGCTGGTTGATGCTCGAAGGAATTTGGCAAAATTTATGCGAATAAAATGGCCGTTGAAAAGATAGGTATATCGAAATAAAGTTGAAATATTTGAACTTTTATGCGGATTTTTTTGTATTATCATTGTATCATGATACCACATAATGCATTAATTAGTAATGTACAGTAGGAATATCAATGCAATATTTATAATTTTCCGATATAATTTTTTGAAATTCGTATAAGCATGAACGTACCTTTACGCTGGATGAATAAATAATAGGTTCATGCTTAATAGGAATATCGCAAAATTTTTGCGAATAAAATGGCCACTGAAAAGAAATATCGCAATAAAATTGAAATATTTGAATTTCTTATGGATTTTTCATGTTATCATGATATGATACTACAGCATGCTCAAACCAGTAGTGTTGTTGAGTAGATATAATATCAATGTAATATTTACCTATTATTTTCCGATTAGCATCAGTTTAGTGAAATTCGTATAATCATAAATCAGGCCAGATTCCATTCGAATCATTGTGAAAAAACGTAAGTTTGAAACGGACACCTCTATCTAATATACTGAATTCAATAAGTACCTACCCACCTAAGTCTAGTCCTTAGAAAAGCAATATTAAATTTTTTAGAAAAAACAACCCATTGACCTGTCATATCGATTATTTAATTCAAAACAAAGGAGCAATAGTAGAATAGGCGAAAAAGAGAATATAGCTGAAATATTTTGCCTTTGCTTATTCTTTCGGGGATTTTTTCAAGCATTTCAATCAAACATTGCGGAAATTACTTAGCATCATGTTTAGCCTAAGGTAACTTTGTGAAAGGGGGTTAGTTCTCGTTGAAGGAATATATAATGTGGAAAGTATACTTTACAGTATACTATACAGTGCCCGTCATAAAGTTGGCTACACATGGAAAAAATATTGTTATTGATATTTTTAAAAAACTCTAATGGCGGTAGGTTTCTGCATGTCTGACATCTAAGAAATCCGTTAGACTTATATCACGTGACCTCAGATTTGGCGGAAATTTGAAAAAAGTTATATGTGATGCCAAGAAATATCAAAGGTTAAGAATAATACATAAGCTCATGTGCATCAAAATACAGGGTGTGACCGAGGGGCAGGACACTCTCGAAAATTATGTACACCTATATTGCCTCTTTCCAATTTATTTCGTTGAAATTCCCTTTATTGCCGTTTATTTCCGACTATTTCCGATATATTGCCGTATTGCCGATCTATTGCCGAGTATTAACTATGCCTATCAAATCCGACATAACGCCGTCTATTTTATTATCGAATAATGCCGATCATTTTTCGGCATATTCGGAATATTCAATGTGCCCGCCAACACATGGAAAACAATTGTTATTGATATTTTTAAAAACCTCTAATGGCGGTAGGTTTCTGCATGTCTGACAACTAAGAAATCCGTTACGACTTATATTACGTGACCTCAAACTTGGCGGAAATTTGAAAAAAGTTATAATACTCGTTATAATAGGTGATGCCAAGAAATATCAAAATTAGCAAGGAGTACTAATTAGTAAGTATTAGTTGATTTGAATCATATTTACGGGTTGAGAATATTGAATAAGCTCATGTGCATCAAAATACAGGGTGTGACTAATCTTATAGATTTTCAGTATATAATTTTATTCTGAATATCATATTAGGTGAGTTTGATACTCGGTTTGATAGGTAGGTACTTTGTTTATACTAAAGAAGCTAGCAAAGCCACACACGAATTTCGACTCGGGAAAGATCACATAATTTTAGGCTATTTTATTACCCTATTCCCGAATTTTTTGCTCTTCTCTGATAGAAAAATCGGTGGCTTTGCTAGCTTCGGCCGAACTCAGCAGAGCCATTTTTACTTACTTTGTTTGGATGGAGCCTTATGCAGATACGGGATGAGCTAAGAAAAATGTCTATGAGTGACATACAAAACCGAGTATACCAAAACGTATTGATAGATAATCAACTGAAGTTATAAATGAAATAAGTGCTCTACAACTAATTCGGATATATAAGTATATTACATTACGGTCATCTCATGCGAGTCTTATATGGTAAATCATCAAACATTTTTCATCAACTATTATTGTCATTGAATATATGAATCACATGTCATCGGAGTACTTACTCTATATTCTTATTGGAAAAATACCTTCACTTAATGCGAGATATTCGAAATTACGAAATGTGCTAAAAGCGAGGCTAAAAGCTACATCAGGTCATCTCTTTGGAAAGAGTTCAGCATCGCATTCAGTTGAAGCAGGTGTAAGAATAAAGGATATCGAAGATTTCTCTGTAAGAAAACAGAACGGTCGAATAAAGTTCTTATACGAAGAATTAAAGTAGGTACTTACCTCGTTGGGATTTGATATTCCTGTCCGAACCAATTTGACAATTTCTGAATTTAAATATGTTGCTTTGATTAGCTATTTTGCTGCACAAAACTACTACTTTCGATATTGAAGAAAATTGAATTACTACAAATAAAAGTGCACATTTTTTTTGGTAGGTTAGACGTTTCTGGAGAACAGGACTTAGGATTATTCTGAAAATTTGGTTTCTTGGGTAATCAGTTTTGTTCTATCGATCTAAAATATTTTCAGCGTTGCGGCGTTGCCGCTTTTATCGAAAAGTACAACAACTTTGTTATTTCAAATAGAATACCCTGTATTTTGTAACATTCTCGAATTCTTCCTGAAGAGATGATTTCGTCAATGCATCATACTTGGGGTCTAGGGTGAATGATAACATAATGATAATATATGGTGTGAAAAAAACGAGATTTTTCAACTTTAGGATTTTTTTGTGCCGAAACTATCCATTATTGCTCAAAACGGCTTACATGTTCCTATCCTAACTTTCCATTTACTATCGATTGATATTCAATTGAAACAAATACAGGGTGGTCCAGAAACTTGCATCACCCTGTATTTGTTTCTATTGAATGTCAGTAGATAGTAAATGAAAAGTTAAGATAAGGACATCTGAGCCGTTTTGAGCAAAAATGACAAAAATTTACAAAAGTTGAAAAATCTTGTAATCATTCACCCTAGAACCCAAGTATGATAAATCGACGGAATCAGCTCTTCAGGAAGAATTAGAGAATGTAACAAAATACAGGGTGTTCCATTTGAAATAACAAAGTTGTTGCTACTTTTCGATAGAAGCGGCAACGCCGCAACGCTGAAAATATTTTAGATCGATAGAACAAAACTGATTACCCGAGAAACCGAATTTTCAGAAAGATCCTACGTCCTGTTCTCCAGAAACGTCTAACCTACCATCGACCGTGAGTGACCCTGTATTATAGATATTTGTTGAGTACTTATACTCATTATATTTTGTTCAGTTCAGTTCTCAGATAAAATGTGACTTCTTACTGATATACAGAATGTTTCGATAAAAGACTTGAAAACGATTTTTCCCAAGTGTGGACACTGTAAAAAACCAAACGTTTCATTTGCGAAATAAATGCAATCTCATGACAAATACACCGACATAATAGAAACAATAATAAGAAATAATTGACTGTGCAGCTTTATGTTCAACTTTGAATATCGCGAAAAATAATTACTCTATCGTTACGAAGAAAGAGTACCTAAGTATATGTTTTTTACGAGGTTATTTATAGTTATTTGAGTTGAATAGGTATTAATCGAGGTATTAATATTTTGAGGCCAGGTTTCTAGTATCAAAATATCTCAAATCATCAATGAAACACCGTATATTTAATTTCAAAATTTCATATCGACTGAACAAAATAATGCACTACATATATTTTTGTTTCTTTCAAGACCCAAATAAATTGGTAATTTTAACCTATCGCTGGGTTTATACATTCAACTAAACTAACAACTAAGAATTAACAATTTATAATTATAGGAATTAACAATTATTAGGAAGGTGTTTATATACAATAAAATCAATAATTAGGAATTATATGTTGAATGTTTAAAGCTGTATGACATTTAAAAGTGTTAAATTAAATAATTTAATCAATCAAATGAGCAAAAAACCAAGAAACACTCATGTAGCACTATTAGGAACACAATTAATATCGATACTACTATGCCCACCAAAAGTTAAAAAAAATGATGGCATTATTTTCGTTTTGCGCGTTTTGTCCACAACATTTCTTAATTCTCAATCGTTAAGTTGAATGTTAACCAAATTCGTAATTCTTAATTATTAATTTAAGTAACAGATGTAAATGTATAACCCCACATAGACGTTCTCGTGTATTCAACATTTTGGAATATTATACGTTTTTGTGAATTAAATTTTCACCTCAATTTATCTAAAGAAGATCAACTTCTTGTCCTAGATACACGAATAACTATAGTAGGTACGAATGAAAATTAGAGTCTCTCCAAAATAACTTGTGGAGTTCCACAAGGATCAGTGCTTGGCCCCAATCTGTTCCTTCTCTACATGACTGACCTATCTGCGAGCCTATCTGATCGACATAGAACAAAAAGTTTACGTTGTTTGCAGATAATACTGGCATGAAAATGATATGGACTCATTGGAGTTGACTTTAAGAAAGCCAAATCTTGGTGTGATTCCAATTCTTTTTGCCTCAATGTGAGCAAAACTATAACTTGATTTCATTCAAATTTTCTTCTGGTCTTAGAATTATGGAATCTAAAATAAGACATGTACCAAATTCTTGGAATTATTATTGATAATACCCTGAAGTTTGATTAACACGTAATCAACAAAAAACTTGCATCAAACTGTTGAAAATCATATTTTTCCGAGTATTTTTCATTGGTTGAGACTCATTCGAGATAAAGTGAATCCTTTTGGGGCTTCTGTAGCATGCAATTAATGCAATAAGTACATATTCGTTCCACAAAAAAAGGCGGTGAGATATATATCAAAAGAAAAATGAAAAAGCTATGAATTGGACAAAAAATCAAAGGAAAAATAGTCTATCCAATTGAGAACATCAAACGTAGTTTGAAGTTGAATATCTGGTAGACTACGAGCAGAAAACAACTACTTTCCTGGCAAATACCACGCAGAACATTGAAATATATCTGCTCGTAAATGTTCCTTTCTTTCTAAGACGTGACAAATTGTCATCGAGACAGGCACGCTTAACAACCTACAGACCGGTTTCGAGCTTATTGGCCCTCATCAGTGCAAGGTAGATAAATGAGTAGGGACCATGAGATCTCCTTGAAGCAGTGCCTGTACACATGTCGAGACAACGAGCATACACACATAAAAAGAATTACTTGATTTGATTTGATATGCTTTGATTCAAGAGTATGGCTCGTTTATATATACTGGAATAAATGTCTGCTCAATTCAAGACTATTATGTTTCCAACTAAATACACTCATACCAATATTATAGATTTCTTGAATCGTAAATGAATGGAGTTCTCCGTGAGAATAATACAATATTTCAGATTGAGAACACAATATATTCAAATCAAGACAATCCTAATCTCTCAATGACTCGCATTTTTCTTGAACTAAAAGAATCAGATTTTCAGTTTTAGCTGTAGATTGTTTTGTATCAAGAATTTTATCAAATTATAGGAATTATATCGATTTCTTGAAATGAGAATCATCCTCAACTTCCGTTCTCTTATTGGGGCTCTCATCAATCACATCATCACTTGCAGACCTTCTTCTCGAAAACCTTTCTCCCTATTCGTAGAGATTATTTCTGAACTTGTCCACCAGTTTACCTCGCAATAAAGTTGTATTCCTCTGGTTTCAAACTACTGAAAAATATAAAATATATCATTCACAACTCCATGTAGGTACAATGTGAGAGATAATCTGACTTAGCACAATGCATAGTTATTATATTTCTTCAAATCTGGGTTCACATTCTTACTACTGAATTCATTTTCCTTGGATCGAAATTTGGTAAAAAAATGTAAAAATATGTTAGGTATAATATGCAGTATCAAAATACCTAAGATGTCTACAAGTTCAAGAAGCTCTTTTCCACTGTTCAATCAGTGTTTGGACAAATTTAAACGTTCATCCGCACTTAGGTACCCAACCTCAATTTTCACTCACTATGCCGATCTTGGTTATTCAAGTTTTTCACGAATTATCAGTTTTCGAGATGATATACCTAGCTACGTTAATTGATTGGATACACAATAATACCTACCCAAGAATGAACGTCGATAAGATATAGGCATGTAACTTACCCCTAAAAGTGGTAATTATATCATCAGATATCTCCTAAGACCTTAGTTTTTCTTTCATGGCAAGCCAATATTTCTATGCCAATAAAATGGGTTGAACTGGTTGAACAATGATGGATGCACGACAAGAGCACCGAAACAACACACTCACAACGTTTGGCAACATTCTCGGCTCGAAGGGATCGCAATTATATTCAAGAAAATGTTATGGTCAATCCAAATAAACTTTCTCAGAGATTTACTTATTCAGAGATTAAATGTTGAATGTTATTTTGAAAGAAGACATTCCGTGATATATTTTTTAAGAACTTAATTATTTTTCCTGGATACTTTGAATTTCTTGAATTGAGAACATTTTGTTATACCAAATGAATATTCCAGTGAAATAATTTTCTACAATTGACATATTCAATAAATTCATTTCAAATAAATTATTTCAGAAGAAGAATGCGCTTTTTCAAAACAAGAATTGGACGTTGAACGAATATATCGTTTTCATTTGAGAATTTGTTTTTATGTGTGTATATTTTTGCACAATAGGATTTATTATTTGCATTTAATTCCTGAGAGTAAACGTTGATTTTCACCATCTGATAATTCATATCTTGGATATAACCAAATATTTGCTCAATTACCAGATAAAATGAGATATGTTTGTTTTCATTTGGATATCAAAAGACTAATTTCGAATATCTTTCGAAATTTCTTTCGAGATAACGAATAATTCCTCAAACCATATTATTTTTTTGACATAAGTGGAAACTATACCAGTGAATACATACGCGTATTTCTCCAAGAAACATAATATTCTCAAACTTGAAGAGGAATAACAGCATCAGTAATAAAATATCTCTGAAGTCTTTGTCTATGCCTATTTTTCCATCTGATAATTTCTATTTTTTCAATATTAACTTTCCAAAAAAACGTTCAGCAATGTTTAATACACTTCAATTGACGCATGATGGTCGAAATAACAATGTTAGACAACGTTTGTTTCACATTTTTTCTCACAAACTGTGATAAAATAGTGACAGAATCATGTCGACAAAACATTCATGACTTTGAATAACGTTTCGGATATACGTTTGTTTACCGTCCGTACATCGACGTTTCTATGACAGTTTCACGACAATATTTAATACACCTTGACTAATGATCGTTGAAACACGTTGTTGAAAAACGTTAACTTCACCAACTGTGACAAAATAGTGATAGAATCATGTTGAATAATCGGTTATTTCCTGAGATGAATAAAACCTATCATCTTCAAAACGATTCAAGGAATTTCTCCCAAATCTTATCAATAGCCTTTTTGTTATTGAAACCTAGCAGAATGCGGATGGTGGCAAAATCGTGAGGGCTCAAAGTGGAAATCACTATAAATATTTAACTGGGTTGGTGATCGAGTGCGTTGAGGCGCTGGCCTTTGGGCCCACAGAGTCTGGGTTCGAATCCTGGCGCGTCTATTGAAAATTTTATTTATTTCTTTAGATAGGTGACCAACCGAACATTCTTGGTACCTAGATTTCAATCCTTCGGACTCTCAACGATAACCAGCCGAGTAGTGCTTCGGATGACACTTAAAAAGCTAAGGTCCCCGTCTTCCTTACTCATACAAGTCTCAATGAGACTTCGAGGGTTGCTTTGCAACTAAAATGGCGGTCAAAAACACTTTCTCAAACTTCCAGCAGATTTGTTGGCTTCCTTCTTGTTGTGGTGTAGCCAATATCATCGTCCGTAGTGGTGGGAGGGGATTAACTATCATTCTAATGCCTTCCAATTATACCTTGGTGAAAGTCGAAAACAAACGGGAATCATTGGGGTATATGAACTTCAATCATATCTTGGCATAGTATTTCTCATTCAGTATACATCTATTGGTCGATTGCAACTGGCTTCCACATATTCTGTTTTCGTTTTTGTTGGCGTTTCATTGAACCATGTTTCACTAGATGATGGTGTTTTGTTGGTATGCGTTCATGAATATACATTTCCAATATAGCGTGTGGATTACTTACAAAGTTTTTCAGATGGTTTTCTTTAGGCTAGGTAATTGTCGAACAATATGGGAATGATGAATCATTGATAAATTTAATGATGAATTTTACAAAATTATGAGGTAACCTATATTGATTTTGGCATCTCACTATATCAGACAATGAAAAATGCGCGCCAAATTTGAATTTGAATGTTATTACGCTTTTGGGAATAACCATCAGACTCCTATTTCCCCTCTCATACGTCTATGTAAATAGCTGACAGTGTGTGGGTATTTTAATTGTAACAATTCTTTGAGTGGATTGTATACAAGCACAATCTGAAATCTGTCGTTGAACAACACAGACAGGGCGAAAATATAGCAAGAAATAATGATGTCCCTTGTCGTGGGAATTGGAATTTCCTGTTCGATTTATCATATAAATCCCGTAAGACTAATTAAATTCTTCTAATAATTTATTCAAATTAAAATGGCAATTTTCTCCTATTGATTCGATAACCAATCTCAACTATACCCGAATGAAAAATAATTTTAGAATGCATGAACGGTTAAAAAAATAAATGAATGAATCTAGTCGTTAGATTTTATCGTGTGAACTGGTTCGATTCACGAATAAAGTATATTCGTTACACTACATTTAATTCTTACGCATATATTTTGCATACCAGGTCACTTGCAAGTACCTATATCATCTTGAGTTATTGAAAAATATTTTTCTATTTCGGTTCTACATCTACAGTGTCACACATAAAGTAGGCGACATATAGAAGTTTTTTTTATTAATAGATATAAAGAAAATTTTACTTCGCAGTTAGTTTGTGCATGTTTCATTTTTTCATGTGCTACTCTAAACCTGTCAAATTTGACATTTTTGTCGAAAATCTTCAAAAAATCTTTTTTTTTATTTCGAAAAATGCAAGAGAAAAAAGTTGCTCAATTTTATACATTTGTTCCAAATTTGGACTCTCTACTGTCACTTCGACTTTTTTTCCATTTTTTTTAATTGTTCGAATCTTTCGCTCTATCGATTCGAACAAAACATGATTAAAATTTCATAATTTTGATGAATATGAGACTTAAGCAAAGTTCATCTAGTTTTTTCATTTCATTGTGAAACTGATGTGGATTTTCAATGTATGGACGTTGATATGTCAGTAATCGAATAAACCAATTCCTCTTCATTCTTATTACACTCGTATTTCTTATTTTAATAGATTTTATCTAGTTTGATTATTTTCCTGACCAATAATTCAGTTACAAACCCGAAATATCATACTTTTCTGTAAACTAGACAATGACCTACAGTTTCATAACTATTCAAAAGACTTTCGTAATAGAGATTTGTACTAGACATGCATATAAAATTTCGTGATTTTGAACAATACAAGACTAATGCAACATCTCGGGATGAAAATATATTAGGTACTGATCAAATCGAAATAAAATTTTCACTTAGTAGTAGTCGAAGTGACAGTAGAGAGTCCAAATTTGGAACAAATGTATGAAATTGGAAACTGGGCAACTTTTTTCTCTGGCATTTTTCGAAATTTACAAAAGAATTGAGGATTTTCGAAAAAATGTCAAATTTGACAGGTTTAGCGTAGCACATGAAAAAAGGAAAGATGCTGTATTTTACTCATTTTTCAAGCACAAATTAACTGCATAGTAAAATTTTCTTTATATCTATTAATAAAAAACAACGTCCATATGTCGCGAACTTTATGTGTGACACTGTATAATGAAGTCGTTACGCATTTTTCATTATTCGGAAGTTGGTACAATCGAACAGTCAAATGAAAGTCAGAAGAGTTAGGTCCAGCTTACTTCTGAGCGTTTTTTTATTTGGTGATACTAGCAGTGAAAAACTCAATGTTTTCATTGTTAAATTTCAATTCTAAGTGTCATTTGATTCAAATTGATCAATAAAAACAATAACAACATTGCATTTTTCACCGCTGGTATCGCAAAAATCAAAATCGCTCAACAGTAAACTGGACTTCAGGCTTGTGCGTCAGATTTTAAATATTTTTATTCAATCATTGTTACCAATCGAAGATGTTTCTGTTATCCGGAAATACTCAATTATATCTTCAAAACCGTTATTCAACCTATTATTATTTCATTTCTATAAACATTAGGCATGAAAGGTTGTATCCTCAAGTGAAGTCTTTCAAAATGAAAACTTGATTTGGGGTATCTGGGCTATTGATCGTAAAGCGGAACCCCAAATATGTCAGCAGAGTAGTCATTAACTGAATTTTACGAGCTGTTGTGAGGTGACATATTTTTGGGCGCTTTAGAAAAACTATTATTTTTGTTATGTCGCTTCAACTTTGGACGAGACGGGCTTGCAAAGGCATCATGCTTTATGGATAAACTCTTCTCCGTAATGGCTATACTTTTTCTCCTGAAGGTTCATTGGAGGTATTGACTTTTTGGGCCAGCTCTGGTGATATTGATCATTATCTAAAATACATTCCTTCTAAAAATTGAAATTGTTACTCAGTTTAGACGCTTATTCTCCTTTGGAATAGCTGGTGATGAAACTGCCTTCTTTAAGTTTCAAGAAATACTGCTCCAGTATCAACTATATTCTCGATGTGCAGCCTTTTGTTTTCTAAATTGGTTGAAATCGTCCATCCGACATTCGGTTGGAAACAAGAAAAACTGGAAACATAGATTAGATTATACTGTAGGGGGGTCGGGAAAGCTATGCTACCCCACATGTACTCGGACTTAATAGATATTTTTCATACGCGCGTGCGTGAAGTTATATTTTCCTGCATACATTTGTGTTTGCAAAGTTACACTTTTCCGCACTCAGTGTAAAATTACTCAAAAATCTCATTGTTCAACAACTGAACAGATCTGCAATCAATACATTCATTATAAATATAAAATTTTTTGTTATGTATAGTTCTTTCCAAAAAAATCAACTGAAAATTATTCGATGACCTATAAATTTTATTTTCGTTATTATCTGATATGAAGCTCGTAGGAACAAGGTTGTTCCAAACACGTGCGCAAAGAGCCTTTTCCGTACGCAAAAACTAATACGAAATGCGCTTCGCGTCGTTCGCCTAACTGTGTATTTGCGTGCGATAAAGCAACACTTTATGCACTTGTTATGAAAATAACTATTGTGCATGATCAATTTTATCAATTTTCTGGGAGCTGACATCGGAGGGCATTGGAGGTCCCTTCCAGGAACTTTTTTTTATGTTCTGGTTCTCACGAAAAGGGATATCCTGTAATGTTCAGAGAACATCGTGAGAACCAAGGGAAAGAATGTAGGAGTTGGTGTTCTTCTTAAATTTATGGATATCGTATGCCTCGGGGAACACTTCCCTAGACAATGAGTTCCAAAGTCTCGATGTTCGTTGGATGAACGAGTATTTGGAAAGGGACGTTCTGCAGGTCACTAAAGTGACCACGAAGGGGTGTGAAGACTGAACTTGGCAGGTTAATCTCGAAGAGACTGCTAATGTAGCAACGACTGTTGATATTTCAGAAGAGCATCGCCCATGAAAATATCTATAAAACAGAGACAAATCGACAACTTTTCTATGGTGTTCCAGAGAAGTGAGCGAGTTTGTGAGCGAGGCATCACCAACGAGACGAATTGCCCTTTTTTGGACAGAATCCAATAGTTTCAGGATAGAGGTGTCGCACTCCAGATATGGAACAGTATTCCAGTACAGGTCGGATCTGTGCCTTATACATCATAAGCAGCTGACTGGGAGTGAAATAGCTCTTGGCTCGAAACAGAACTGAAGCCTCTTGCTCAATGAGACTGATTTGCCTATCTTTTCGAGACCTCAGAGGGCAGAGAGAGTCAAGTGAGAAGTCCCGTTACCAGTTTCAAGTCTTTTTGGTCCGACAAGTTGTTCAGCTTTCCTTGGCGAAAGGCTCACTAGCCTTTTCGCATGTCTTTGTCCTGGCACTTTGTTCCATTGAGATTTCATTTCATCTGCTTCCCAGCGTCGAAACTCTTCTCTCAAGTGGGTTTTGGAGAGTCCACAGAAGGTTTCTGAGCCGAAAAATTTGGTGTTTGCCCCTTGTTTGGCACGGCCTTTCTCGATGCCTGTTATCCTCTTGTGACTCTACATCAAAGTGACCTGGTTGTTTGCTGCCAGTTGTTTCAGGGAAACTGGATGCATAACAAGTGCCCGATTTTTGATGAGTAACCTGAAAGTTGTTGTTTTCGTCTGCCTTTTCTATAGATATATTTTCATTTCGTGGTAAAATGCTTTGTCACAAGTATTTTCCTGGTTATGTAAGTATCTATGGCCATTATGAGGGAGTGTGAATATCAGTCACCACTTCAGATAATTATTGATGTGTGATTTAGATAATGCATTTTCCATTATTTCTGTGATAAATATGTTTTTCGATACGCGGTATGATTTCATTTTTTTTAAACTCCAATGATTGGCATTACGATGATAACCATGTTGAATCTGGATGTACCTAGTAGCAAAAAATTATTTCTTTAATTATCTAATGAATCGAAGTTTCTAGAAACTGTGGTCGTATCGATTAAATGCATTTTTCTTTCAACTCGAAAATACACCGAGTTATTTATGAAACCTGAAACGTTGCTGAAATAGGATACTAGATTGTAGATTGTAGGAGGGGTCGTTAAGGCTGTGCAGCCTCTCAAGCACCTCGACTAATTAGATCTTTTGTGCATAATCCTTGATCTATTTGAGGCCCGCGATTCCGAGGCTTCTTGCGAAGTTTTATCAGTTTCCTGGTAGCTCGATTCCTGACATCGGAGGGCTCTAAGAAGGCCCCTTCCAGGAACTTGAGCCTCTTGCAGAAGAGTGATGGGCATTCGCATAGCAAATGTTCTGCAGTTTCAGCGAAGTTCTCGCAGTAGCGGCAACTGTCACTCTCTGTTTTACCCATATTTTTGAGGTGGTACCTCGAAGGGCAGTGTCCAGTGAGGAGTCCCGTTACCAGTTTCAAGTCTTTTTTGTCCAACTCGAGAAGCTGTTTAGCTGCCCTTGGCGTTAGGCTCACTAGCCTTTTCGCTTGTCTTTGTCCTGGCACTTTATTCCATTGAGATTTAATTGTCATCTTCCCATCGTCGGAACTCTTCTCTCAAGTGGGCCTTGGCGAGTTCACAGAAGGGTTCTGGGCTGAGAAATTTTGTATTTGTCCCTTCTTTGACAAGGTTGTCTGCTTCCTAGTTGCCTTTAACTCCCTTATGACCTAGCACCCACATCAAAGTGACCTGGTTGTTCGCTGCCAGTTGTCTTGGGGATTGTTTACAGTCCCAAGTCAGCTTAGACTCACAAGTGTATGACTTCAGAGCTTTTAGTGCTGCTTGGCTATCTGATATATATTTTTGCCCTTCGAGTGTCCCTTTCGAAGCAGTCCTGGGCACATATCTCTATAGCATGTACCACTGCTTGAAAGATGGTTGGGGTGTTACCAAGGGATTTTGAGAGCTTTCATCCATTTTGGATCCATCAGTATACCATACTGATGCATCATTTCCCAGTTGAGGTCCGTAGGATACTAAGTATTGATCAAGTGTTTTTATTCTATTGATTATTTTTCTACCAATGTTGTGAATTGACGTTTTGTTTCAATTTATTCTGAATCACTTTCATGGAAAGAACTATCTATAGTTCTACAGATAATTGGTGGAGGAGAGGATAAATATGGTCTTCAACCATCCAATGTCACTACTTATTATTCTCTCTTGATATTGATCTAAAATTCTAGGTAGCCTTTGGCTTCCGGATAGTTGAATTCCCACTTCAAACACTTCTCAAGATAAACTCTTTATGTACAGGGTGGCCAGATAAGAATGCAAAGTGCATCAGTATCTCGGAAACTATTCGTCTAAGAGACTTGCGGTGAAAAATGTATATCGAAATACGGTTTTCACTAGCCTATTAAGGTATCATTCCACTACATTTTCATGGAAAAAAAGTCATATAATTGCATTTGATTTTTCAGACAAATTTGCAATTTTTTGTTATTATGTTGAAAAACGCGCTCTAGTGGCATCACTTGAAATCAGACACATTACAGTTGAGATGAATTTGATAGACCAATGAATGCCCTTTCCAAAGATACCAAGTTTGTTGAAATCCGTTCAGTCATTCAGGAGTTAAAGCTGTTTATTTGAAAAAACATTGAACCACCCCCACTACTTCATTTTAATAGATACGTCAAAAAGTGTCGAGCAGAAGTTACTCGAATGAAGCTCAACTTTAAAAGGTATATATTTTATTGGTACGTTTACTAGGCGTATTTCGTCAAAAATTCATTTCAAAAGTTTTAGATGTTGGTTACGCCCCCTGACGGCCATCTTGGAAACATGAAAATAATTTCCAGGATTTTATTTTGGTAACTTAAGTCATAACATTTTTCACCGCAAGTCTCTTAGACGAATAGTTTCCGAGATACTGCACTCTGCATTCTTATCTGGCCACCCTGTACGTATAAAGAGTCCTTGATAAAACTAACCGTTCCTAAAATAAGTTCAACATATATTCTCAATTTCTCAATATCTACACCCTGTGAAAACGGCAGATATTGATGACATCATATAGATAAAGTACTCCCTAATCTATTTATGATGATGTGTGAACCCACCAAAAAATAAAATCAAGATGGTCAGCTTGGAGAGCAAGGAATTCTTGACAATCATTTGGTGGTGCCAAATGTACCCCACAATTCTGATAAAATACGAAATATTAATAATTGTGGTGATGAACGTATATCGAAAATACCTCAATATTCCTCAATATTATACACAACCTGCATGGTATTTGCCAGGAAAGTAGTTGGTTTCTGCTCGTGGTCTACCAGACATTAATTTTAAACTAAACGAATGACATTTCTTATTGGATAGACTATTTTTTTGTCCAATTCATGGCTTCATCTTTCATTCATTAGCTTAGTCGAGCTACTCCCATGTTTTGTAACATGGGAACTCTGTTTCTGGAGTGTTTCTTTTTTCCGCCGCAAGGTGTCGCTAATTTCAAGTGTCTGTTGGAACGTGGTTCAGTGCGGTGAAATATGCTTGACGGAGATTGCATTGGGACAGGCACCGCTTCTAGTGGAGATCTCAAGGTATCTACTCGATTGACAAAGAAGGTCAAGTATTTTCCAACAACTGTTCCATATAGGTATGGTTATAAGATTTCATATAAGAAAATGGAACATTGAATAAAGAAAAAGTTAAGGAGGATTCAGGATATAAGTGCAGACCTTGTGCAACATTTTCAATACTAGAGAAAACACATTCATGAATTCGAATCAATGCCAAAGTATAAGCTATAAAGAATGCAATTTATGGATTTCTATGGCAAAATATCGATGTGGGTGTTCCATTCCAAATTACTACGAAGACTACGATGTGGGAGCTCCGTGGTTTCAAAATATGTAATTTCCGCATTGCCCCAAGACCATGACTTCGAGAGATTCCACACGTGACTGATCAGTTTTGTAATATTCTCTAAAGATTTTTAGTTCATAATAAGGCACTAGTTTCATTAACCCAAACCTAGACATGTTCTGCCTTTTAAGTACCTATTTAGTAATCAACAAAATATACGTTGTTTAAAATGATATTTTCAAATACAGGTCGAGTAATTGCCTCAATATGGATCCCTGTGTCACTCAAATTCATTCATGTTCAAGTCGGGTTCTTTTAAACATCCCTATAATGCAAATAGTTTTATAGAGATACTTAGCGATGAAAATGTGTACTATACGAATTTAATCGAAAAATTAAAATAAGCAATCAAATACAGCGTGTTCCATTTGAAATGACAATGTTATACCACATGAATGAAAATTACAAAATCTGGCAACATCGCTGATTCGATTTTTGAATCCGGCGTAACGACCAAATTTTCCTAAATCCTGTATGAAGCATGCACATTCTCAGAGAATGAATATCTGATCGTGGTGAACGATGAAAATGGCAGCTAGTTGACGAAAAAGTTTACATATCCAGTCATATACTTCCTAATAGAAGAAAATTCTATAGCTACTTAAAAAAAAGTTCTGTGATCTACATCTTCTTACAACTAATTTATTGATATTGAGCTGTTGTTCTGATGGTTTTATAGTGATTTAATGTTTCTTACGTGTTGTTTGTTTGATTCTTGTTGATCATCTTTGTATTCATATTCAGCAGCAATGGTGGTAGCGGACATTTTCATGGTGCCATCTTTTCAACTACATTGGTACATTAGCTACATCTGGGTACACTTATATGACCATAGATCATATCATCTAGGCTCTGACTATGTTCTAGACATATAACAATCACGATTTATATTTTCACAATCGCAATGTGATAATCATTGCGTTAAAAATGTTAAATAAAGGTCATAATTTCCATTATCAAAATGCACTCCTCTAATCTAATGAAAACAGGGTTGATTTTTATGAAAGCTTATTTATCTCTGATAACAGAGTTCCAAGTTCATCTCGTACTGCAATGAAAAATCCATCAAAAAAATCATTTTTAGTCTGCTTACGAACGTTGCTTCGCTTGTCATTTTTTCTGTGTATTACCAGGTATTCATAATCATTTAATCGTAACTGGTTCAAGAGCACTTATTTTCTTACCACCCTGGTCTGTTTGAACAGATCGTTGTGAGTTATCTCCCTTTTTTTTCCTATTTTATCAGTGAGACAACTTGAAATAATGTGAGCAGGTCATGAGAGCTAGACTTTATTGAAGACTAATTGGCTCATATTCAGATCTCATTGTAAAATTTCGTTTCAACTATTGTATTATCGAACAGAAAAAATAATATGCTTAGACAAGAACTACTTCGTTTTCATGGACGAATGAAAATTATTGAAATGTTTGGAAGTTTGACCGAACATTTCCATGTGACATGTCTCCGTTGATGGAAGTAGGTGAGTTTATGCAATTCCATATTTTTTTACGACCAGATTATATACAGTGATGGGCAAAAGTGTGGAACCAATTGAATATCTCGGTAACCGTTTTCTTGAATTTTCGTATAGTGTGATTTCAAAATACGGCGGTTTCAGCAATGTTATCGCCAATGTTGCCACGTTTCAAATTTTTCTCCAAAATTCTTGTCAACTGTGTTTTTTTATACACCTGACACCCCCTTTATATTTTTACCAACTTTGAAATATACTATTTTAACGAATTTACTGATATATCATTTGTCATATTTATTTTCAATAACAACAGAGATATCTGAAAAAAGTTACAAACGAACAAATTGAATAATCAAAACTAACTAATACTGATGTGTTAGTTCTTCTTATACAAAATTCTCACTACCAGCATTTGAAGAAATGCATTCAAAAACAATCGGTATGATATTTTTAATTTCAAGGCATACTGAGATGCTAATATACTTCCATAAATCGTAACTACCACATAATATTATTGAAATTAAATTAATGCAAAACAGTAACCAAGTGAAAATAACTTCAATTTATCAAATGTTCAAACTGAGTAGGTGCTCTAGTCTAGACTAGTCTGTTTGTAAATTTCCTCGTAACATCAGCAATTACTTCTAGTTGAATTATTTCAATCTCTTGGGTAATTTATTCAGATAAATCTTGCAAAAGATTTGGTCGCTTGAAATGAAGTTTGGACTTCAAATGACCCCATAGAAAGTAGTCCAGTGGAGTTAGATCGGGGGATCGCGCAGTCCATTCAATCGTACCTCTTCTCCCAATTTATATATATATATTATAACGATTTTCGTGGGTGAAGTGAACGAGGACCGAGTTTTAACTGTTAACTGATTTATTTCAAGGAACACTAACACTTATTACAAACTAATTTCTAACGACTATTTATTTTGAAGGTTATGGACGATGTTCACACAACACAACTTCGTATTCAACTGACTTCTGCCCTGTATATATATATCGTTTGAGTTGTTCTAGAACCTTCTGGAACTGTCACTTTCCTGTCATCTCTCTCCATCAACAATCGAGAGCTTTCTGGAATGTCCAATTCAGGAGGATATTTCAATATTGGCTATACTTCTTGTTGACTTTGCCGAATTCCATTACAATATCATGAACCTTCAAACAATACCTACTTATTGTGACAACTACTATCACTGCTACATGATATGAATTCAGCAGAAGAAAACAAGTTAACAATAATTTCGGATAAACTGAAATTTTGGCAACATGGGCGTAAACATTTTTTAATCCACCGCCTTTTGAAATCAATGCACGAAATATTGAAAGAAAAACGGTTACCGAGATATTCACTTGGTTCCACACTTTTGCCTATCACTGTAAAAATTAAATGAATTCAACAGTATAACGATGCAAACTTTTCTGGCATTATCAAATACTTACCCATGGTGTTTATTTCGAATGATTGGAATTCATACATAATTATCATAGTCTCCATCTGATTCAGTCCCGGATTAAGGTATATTTCGCCGCTAGCCTACAGAGTTTTTGGTGCTCCTACTGTCCCCTATTTTTGTGCAGGAGTGCTAGATTATTCAATGTTTCGTTTGCAAGCAAATTCCATGAATTGTTTTTGTGCTTGAAAAACTCACTCCTAATGATGAAACGTATAAACTGAATACACTTATCTGGAAAATCTTTCTCAATATCGTTTTTATAAAAAAGTCAGAGATCGAATTCCTTCCGTCCAATGTTTCCATTTCTGTCACTGTTAATAATTTTTTTGGAATGTTTGCAGCCGACCATGTAAGCTTTGCTTCGACGGTTTAGTTCCTGGGTAAAAATTCTAGTAAATTGAGTTTTGTTTTACCATGGAACATTATATTCGCTGAATTTTGTTCCCAAATTGTCAGTTTCTGAATGTATTCCTGGTTTCATCGAATTCATGCTCTTGGCATCCTGAGATTTCTTCACTAACCCCTAGGATTCGTTCCCATTTCCGAAATCTTTCTGGACTTCAAGCTTTGAATGCAGTAGGGTAATTATATTCAATAGATCTATATATGCTCTTTGCTGAAACTCACATATTTGAACAATTATTTGAAGTATGTCAATCCAGAGTATAGTTAGGATCACAAATTCTAGAGTTGGAAATATATGCACCCAATAGAGAGACCTTATAGCGCTAGCTCGAGAATACCATCGTGTATCACAGTATCACATCAGGAGCACTTTGCTTGTAACAATATCTGTTCCGAACCATTTTTGGCAAGTAGATACCTATGCCTTCAATATTTTGCCTAAATATTTCTTATCTGGTGTCAATATAATATTTAAACCTGTTCGAGCACTATAAAAAACTTAGTAGAATAAAGCTGCTGCCGTAGCAACTAAATTTAGGAAAGTTGCGTCAAAGGATCATAAAATGCAAGCTTATTTTCTCCTTGAAACTTCACGTTAAATTTTAATAGAATAGCAATGCTACCCTATGCCTACGGGTAATCTCAAATGGGTTGGATTACTCAGCATCAAGGACCGCATACTTCACTCTGATTGAGTCTCATTTGAGGTATGAGATATATGGTAACGCATTCTGGGGAGTTTGTAGCCTCTTCTTCTTCTTTTTCTTCTTCTTCTTCTTCTTCACATTGGTGAGCGGGTGTGGTATCCCTCACACTTAGGCATCTCTATGTGCACCCACATCGCTTGTGATTCAACAAGGCATGCCAATTTCTTTAGTGAAATTCATCAGCTTCATTAGTTGAGTCACCTTCACATCCTGTGGGCTCATCATGATGTTCCCAAAGGCAGTTTTTCTCTGGTGCACCAGCGTGTGGCACTCAGTTAGAATGTGCGATGATGTCTCATCATCCTCCAAGCACCATCTGCAGAGGGAATCGTCTGTAATCCCGATTAGTTCCAAGTGCCTATTGAGATGGGTGTGTCCCATCTCTTTCGTAAGCTTTTTCGTAGGACACTTCTGGGAATTCCCAGTATCGTTTCAGGTCCAATTGGAGTTGTTTCCGATCAACACCTTTGCTATTCTGTCTGCCTTCTTGTTTCCAGGAATGTCCTGTGACCCATATGAGGCTGACTCTCCTTTTCTTTGTCAGGTTTTCTGAGGCATTTCTGCACTCTTACACTTATATGGATTTGATCCTGTTAGATCGCATTGCTGTCCCAACATATTGTGATTGGTCTTCGATCTTGTCGAGATTTTCATGATTACTGGTTAGTATTGCGAATACTTCTGCCTAGAACCTCCGAGTCTCAAGCCATTTGTGTACCCTATATCTACTTCAAAGTTCGTACTTCAGAAAAGAGCCTTGGAAATATGTGTAAATTTAAATTCAGAGATTCGTGTAGAGAGTTGTTCAGAGAACACAGAATCTTAACTGTTGTGTTTATTTTTATGTTGGAATCAGAAAAATATTCTTGGGACATCTAATTCTCAGCATAGCTTACAACCAATAAACAATTGCATTAGATTACCAATACCACCAGGACAATGGTGGAAGATTCTATAATTTACAATGGCATCAATGTACAATCACCTGCCTCCCAAAATAAGAAAAATATCATGTCTCAGACAGTTCAGGAAGCAGATTAAAATATAATTGATACGGCATTCTATATTTTTCACTAATTCTTCATGCATCACGAAACTTTATTTGAATATTATTTTAACGAATTTAAATGAAAATTTAGGAAATAATTGATACTTTACCGAATGCTACCTTTTGAAATCAAACGCGTTTATTTGGGAGAAGAGAAGTAACTGAAATAAATAACAAAACAAAACTGAATATTCTGTAAATTTTCTGGGAAATACCTACTTATTAGCTGATTTGCTTAGTAGGGCTTTTTCAAGTGGCCACGGCACAGAGAGGTTCATGAAATCTGCAATGATTGTAATTCTTCTTAAACATCAGATTAGATAGATGTAAGCTTTGAAACTTGAGCCTCTGATGAAATCATCAACAGGTTCGTTCATTAATTCAGATAATATTAATACAACCTTCTTTGTCAACCAAATTATTGATTCCAATCATTCTTTAAATGTAGATTGTAACATGAAAATAACCTGCTTATATAAACGTTCAAACCAAGTCTGAACGCATCATAATTTTCGTACGTTGTAAAAATTTAAATTTCAAACCTGTCGATTTGTTCCACCTTGGTTGTTTCTTTTGGTTTTTAACAATTCTCCCTGAAGCTTCGTCCATTTATTCGATTTATCACCTGATCATTTTTTTACAATTCTTTCATTAACAAATGTCCATATAACATCACCAGTCATATTCGAGAAATATTCTGTTGCTACATGGATACATGGTCCTTATTTGGTGTGAATTCCTGAATTCTGACAACCAATTTAGTTGTGTGTATGAAGTTCAGCTCTCTAACGTTTCCGATATTTGATAATATTATCCCCATCATTCACTTTTGGATGTTCATCAACCGTTTAAAAAAAGGGATATTGTCTTTTGATCCTTCTGTTGTTGATATTTGCTATGATTCTATGGTTTCAGTTACGGTACTACGACCTATTGATATGAGATTGTTTTTTCTGATTTTGTTTATTTCTAACACTACATAGTGAAAAAAAAATTACACCAGCTCACACCAGATAACACCGTCTGGTGTCCTCTGAGGTCCTAATTGTTTTAGTTTCAGTAAACATCGGCATATTATTCACCACTGTAGGTGTTTTTAATAATCAAACCCAGCTGTCAGTGACACTATTGTAAGTGCTGAATTTACCAGAATGAACACTTTGGTGGTGTTCTTTATGCATGTCCGAAAGTGCGATTTGACGCCGCAGTGGTGTGATGCACATTCTGAGATTTTCTTGATGCTGAATCCTACCTCTACGAAATTCTCTTCGGTGCGTTTTAACACTGAGCAGGTACATGCAAATACTTTTCTGGTGTGAAGGAACACCATATCATGAGTGTGATCATGCGAATCAGTGCTTTTCTTCACTACCGTTTTTCATTAAGTTGGATTACCTATTGAAATATAATTCATATGCTGATAAACTAGACCAGTGGCACTAGGGCCTAGGCTTATTCATACTGATCTATATCAAAATCATCTGATATATCTAGCCCAATATTAAAATTAGGTGCGGTAGGAAGGACGTTAGTGCCACCTATTGGCAAAAGTACTAAGGTTCTAAGATCGAACAGATGAACACATGAAATTCACACTATTCACAAGCTTACATAAAATATTTTTATCTGGTGTTTTCAGGATGCAATACATAACGAATGATTATTGCCACCAAATTAGATTCTTTATACACTGTCTCGATTTCATCGTGATATGACACGGTGTAATTTGGAGTTAATTTTATATAATAGGTGCTATTTAGGCGATAACGTCAATGATAGCACCAATGAGAATATTAAATTTCAACCATTTGGTGTTTCTTATGATTTCATGTTTTAGAATCGTTCTACTACACCATATTCGTGTCATTTTTCACTAATAAGATCGGAATTAGCACCACTGAACACTCAATTGTGAAATTTATGATAAAAAGGATACAACTTTGATATTCAGGTGTTGTATTCGTCGGAGTTTGTTCTGAAATCCATTTGATTGAAATTACACCCAAGTTTTTTTCACTGTGTATTGGCACTGCTTTTCGTCGCCCTGATTCTCTCTGATGATGGCTGAACCGGTTACAACCCTCACTCCTTTTTTCTATTAAATATTGGTTGATGTGGTTGGCTGACATTCGGTTTTTTCGTAATATTTCACTTGCAAATTTGACACACTGTATGAAACAGGAGTCTCACAATATCCGCCAAACATCAGAAAAAAATCTAATTTGAATTATCCCAATTCGTATTGATTGGTATAAATTTTCGTATATGGATGCATTCTTATATAATTATTCAGCTGCTAGTGTTGCATAATAAGGTAATGCTCAAATGTTAACTATTCATATTTATCAAGCGCACCTTGTCCAATATCATCCAATCAATTATTTCTGAGTAATGAGTGGGACGCAAATTGGCACGAAATCGACAGTCTGATTCATACGATCGCAGATATATACAGGGTTTCTGGTAAAGTGACAGAATACAGTCCGTATATTTTTTATGTCTTACCACAATTGATATCTCGAAATCGGTGATTGATAGGAATTCCGATAAATAAGACAAAAGTTGCATACACGTAAATAATCGTTCGAATGAAGAAAGTCGTATTTCGTGTCAAATATTGTTTCATTGAATCGCAAAATCATCATGCTATGCTGTTCTCCTCACAATCAGCAATTTGTGTCTCAAGTATAAATACCATCGATATGGCTAATGGCCTTAGATGCCGATGCCAGAACAAAAAATAAAAGAAAATCTAATCCTCATTCCTCTATGGATATATTAAAAATGAGTCTTGGAAACTACAAGAAGAACCAAGATGTTGCATACCTTCTATATCTCTGCTGGACTGTCAGATTTGAGATAGTTTCTTTTTAAAGCCATCAGATCATATTGTATCTCAGCCTTCAATCAAAAATGTGATAACCTAATTTTGCTTGTGGAAACTTTGATAAAATATATGTTTAGAAGTCAAGCTTTTGATACAATTGTTTTTATGAATTAACTGCACAAATATGGATCACGAGAAAATACATACAGGGTCTTCAAATTTATTTTGAACTCCCTTTAACTTTTTTATCTATTATTCGATTGTTTTTTACAAAAAACATCCTCATGTGATTTTTCTTGTAGACCTTATATACGAATCTATTAGAAAAGTCATAACTTCTAGAATATTAGGTGTATCAAAATGAGATTTGGTATAGGTGAATGGCACGTGAATAGGAAAGTTTTCGCATAATTTTTACTTTCCGGTCACTTCCGTTTTCACCGGAAATGGCTCCGGTTTTGAATTTCTAAATGGAACACCCTGTATATTGTAACATTTTTTGATTTCTGAGTCAATTCTCACTGCAATGAAAGTAAATAAATTATAATTCATGACACACTTGACAAAAGTACATAAATTATTATCCAGTATTTTCCTTAGTAATATTTAATTTATGTGCTTATGTTTAATCAAATCGCAAATAAATTAGTATCGTTAGATTCGTCTAAAAATCATTTTTCAGGAAAAGCTTGTCAAAAAATGGTTGCCATTTGAAAAATAATAGTTAGACACGAAAATCTAATGTTGCCAACTTGTCTCATTCCTATCTATCAAACTAGTCACTAAAACTATCCCATTGTAATTTTCTGACATCACCTGAGGTCCTCAGATTAGTTTACGTCCGATCATGGCCACCTAGATGCAATATTAAAAGTGACTCTAAAAAAATGAAGTAGGCTAAAAAACTTTCTAAAATATCACATTCTGATCCAGAATTGTCTAAGAAATCAAAAAATGTTACAATATACAGGGTGCTCCATTTAAAAATTCAAAACCGGAGTCATTTCCGGTGAAACCGGATGTGACCGGAAAGTGAAAAATATGCGAAAACTCTCCTCTTCACGTGCCATTCACCTATACCAGATCTCATTTTGATACACCTAATATTCTAAAAGTTATGACTTGTCTAATAGATTCGTTGACACCCGGTTATGCGTGATCAGAAAAACGAAAAGAAGATCTAATAAAAAGTTATGGACACCAAAATTATTTTCTCAAATGGAACACTATATATATTATATATATATTAGTATATTATTCTAATTTCGAACATATACAGGGTCACTCACGGTCGATGGTACCTTAGACGTTTACGCAGAACGGGACGTAGGATTATTCTGAAAATTTGGTTTATTGGGTAATCAGTTTTGTTCTATCGATCTAAAATACTTTCAGCGTTTAGGCGTTGCCGCTTCTATCAGAAAGTAGCAATAACTTTGTTATTTCAAATGGAACACCCTGTATTTTATTTCATTTTTAGATTCTTCCTGAAGAGCTGATTTCGTCGATCTATCATACTTGGGGTATAGCGAAGAAGATTACAGAGATATAGGGTGTGAAAAATCGAGATTTTTCAATTTTAGGAATTTTTTGTGTCGAAACTAATCATTTCTGCTCAAAACGGCTTACATGTCCCTATCTCAACTTTTCGTTTACTATCTACTGACATTTAATAGAAACAAATAGAGGGTGATGAAAAACTCAAAATTTTGAACCACCCGTATTTGTTTCAATTAAATGTCAGTAGATAGTTAATGGAAAGTTGAGATAGGGACATGTAAGCCGTTTTGAGCAAGAATGGATAGTTTCGACACAAAAAATTCCTAAATTTGAAAAATCTCGATTTTTCACACCCTATATCTCTGTAATCTTTCTCGCTATACTCCAAGTATGATAGATCGACGAAATCAGCTATTCAAGAAGAATCTAAAAATGAAATAAAATACAAGGGGTTGCATTTGAAATAACAACGTTGTTGCTACTTTTTGATAGAAGCGGCAACGCCGCAACGCTGAAAGTATTTTTGATCGATAGAACAAAACTGATTACCCAATAAACCAAATTTTCAGAATAATCCTACGTCCCGTTCTCCGTAAACGTCTAAGGTACCATCGACCATGAGTGACGTATATCATGTTATCTCTAATGGATTTCGAGATATTCGAAGTTGAAATTCAAATTTTATACGGATTTCGGATTAGGAGATATAAAATAATATTTGTTGTCAATGATTTCTAAAAAATTGTGCTTCTGCATTATTTTCCATATTCTTCCGGCAATCTATGTCATGATTAGCTAAAAAAATCCGTATGAAATCTGAGTTTCAACTTCAAATATCTCGAAATCTATTAAAGATAACATTATATATGTATACATATTTGAAATCAGAAAAATACACTTCATCAAATGGTGACAAAATATATAGGGTGTTCCATTGGAAAAAATATGTTTGGTCTCCATAACTTTTTTGTAGTTCTTCAATAGTTTTTTGGTAAATTATATGAAATCTAAAGAAAAAATAAAATAACATTATTTTTTGTAATAAATCAAGAATTGAACAATAGATAATAAAGTTGAGGGGAGTTCAAAATATACGTGAAGCCATTGAGAATGTACATCTTATTTATTAAAAGTAGTTGATTCTATAATCAGACCTCTCATGCATATTTGAGTAATGAAGGGTTATATTCGTAAGAAAATGTTTTCAAAACTGTTACTGTGATATCATCTGAGTTATTACATTAATAATACGGAAATTTCACACTCTACTGTACATCCATAATTTGGATCTCGGATGTGATCCAATCTACAGACACATCTCACCTCTATAGACATCGCAGCCCCTGTATACAGGAAATAGTCCATTAGCAAAAATTAATACTGTTTAGCAATGTGTGGTATCAAATCTATATCTTTTTCGTATATCTAGTACCCGAAAACCGAAAGGTATATGCAATTTATGACTCGCTTGTAGATAATATCACCCCTACGCAAAAACATGTATATAATTTTCTACTCCTAATGGCATCGTTTTGAACTTTTATACTGGAACGGGAAGTGTACGTTAATCTTGATGTTTCATTATTTCGGTGATTTGAACCCTTTTTTATTATCCCAGAAAATATTATAATTTGCCTTTCTTATACGATTTCCAGAAATCTTGAGGTTAATTCAAGAATATTTCGATACTTCTCAGTTTTGAAAATTCCTTCCATAACACTCATTTATTTTTGAGGATTACCATGTGTTAAATGACGATTATTAATCATTCATCCATCTATGGATATCAATAAAATTAGGAAAGAAATATTTATCGACCTGTCAAAAAAATTGTTCCATTTGAAAGATCAGAGTTGATGTCCACTTTAGGTGAACAAAAAAAACTGTTTATCAATGTTTCTCTTTATCATTTTTTCATATCTTCAAAAACGAATAAGTGGCGCATCTTGGGCGTAAAGTTATGAGTGACAGCAATCCTAGTAATCCCAACTGCGAAAAAAGTTTCTTTCAATATACCATTAGGAATATATACCAGTCTGAAAATGACATTTCAGTTAAAGTAGATAGTACTACACCTCGAAGTAATTTACTAACAAGAAATCGCAGGTGACGTATTCACTATTCCTTATAGTAATTTTAACCTGGGAACTCTGGTACAATCTGTCCGAGAGAATATTGAAAATTACTGTCAGCAGTTCTTAACAATATATTCAGAAATATTTACTATCACCTTAGTAAAATTAATCTCAGAAAATGATGAAGTTAACTAATCCAAATGAAAATAACCACTTACTATTCCTAAGCAATGTAATTAACTATTCAGCGAGTAATAATTGTCATAATGCTGTTCATTGAACATTAAATTAAACAATAAACATTCAAATAGTCGTTTTTCCCCTAAATGGTATGGGTTGACTTTCTTCTTCAGTTATTCGTTGATTCTGTTCGAGGAAGTATCTCTTTTTCGCAGCTAGTGTGCCATCATAATCGAGGTGAAGATACGAGATGTTTCTGTTGTTCAGCGGTATTTGCTTCATTCAAGGCTCCCAATGAACATTTGAGGATAACGCACAAATTATAAAATGATTCAGGGTATGGATGTGTTGAAGACAAAATGGTTTGTAGAGGGATTCTTTATGGTTATTGTTGCAATAAGAGGATGAGAGTGATTAAACTATAGCACTAGCCAAGAAGAAAAATGAGGAAAGTGAAAAGAGAGGTAATTATAGTGATTTTTGAGTAAATTGTGATTGTTATGTAGGTTGATTTATTTCTTATAGAATCACGAATACTTCTGTCCAGAAGATGGTTAAAAATTTCTCTGGATCCATGGATATTATTGTGACACAGAAATTGAATACCTAATACATTTCAAGAAAGGGTTATGGTTACGAAAGATGAAAGCATCGATATGATACTGAAGACATTTTCTGCTCGCATAAACATAACCTGGGATACACTTTGGTAAGAAAAACGACTTTTTCATTCTTTATTAATACCTACGAACTAAATAATTGTTTATTCCAGATTCAGTACGATTTCGAAGAGTACCAATAGAGACATCAAAACTTTCCTATAAAAATCTACTCCGGATCAACTGAATAACGTCAGTTAAGCGGCGCTATGGCTGTTACCACTATATTTTTCATTGAAAATAATCGAAAACTTATTATGGAGGCCTTCGAAATTGGAATCTCAAGAAGAATGTTTGCCTCTTGTTCTAATGATCAATACCATCAATGAGTATAGAAGAAGGGATTACAATAAATCAGTTAAGAGTATTCCACTTCCGGTAATGAATATAAGAATACGAATTGTCACTTTTTGTCATGTAGTAGGTACATTTCAATCTATTATATAAAGTTTATTTCACTGAATAAAAAATAAAAACTACCAGGGCTCATTGATTAATTACAATATTTTATACAAGGAAGAAGTACTCTTCCAGTATTGTGTAATTTACTATTCCTCAATGTACATTTCAATCTATCATATAAAGTTCAATTCACTGAATAAAAAATAAAAACTACTAGTGCTCATAGGTTAAATACAATATTTGATGCAAGGAAACGGTACTCTTCCAGTATTGTCTAATTTACTATTCCCTAAAGTACACACCAATGATGTACGAATGGTAACAATTCAACCATGTTCCTAGTTAAGTTGACTATTATATTATGTGATCAGTAAGTGGACTCAATTTACTTGTACTCAATGGTAGTGTTCACTGGAAAGAATTTCTGTCCATATATCAACTATATAAACCAGTGAAAATCACTTCGATTCTAGTAATTTCTACCGTTTTTTTCTTTGCGTGATATTATGCAATAAAAGGATTCATCCTGTACTTTATTAAAGCGCTGATTCGCATATCGCTTGACGGACGGTTGTGTTCTGCAACTATTTTGAAATATCGATTATCGATATCATTCAATGTATTATGTACATGAAAATGAAAAAACTATTGATACAGGATTCAGAAAATCAGGTTTGGGCGATAACGATTCGGATTTTTTGAGGGACCCCAAATAATGTTGAATTTTTGTTATTACGGACCTGGATTTTCCATATGACTGATAGGCAAGTCGCTTGGGTAGAAGTAGGAGAACGTATGTACTAAATATCAAAAACATATACCAAGTGGTTCGTTAGTTATGACCCCACAAAGAAATGAGCAATATTGATAAAACACTCTATATCTCGATTATGAAACTCGTAAGACCCAACAAATATGGTATATTCGGAATCGCCTCGGTGACCTCTATCCACTGTTGAAGTATTTCCGTTTCCCAATGGGACACCCTGTATATAGTCGGAATTATGATGAAAAATATATATAGGGTGTTCCATTTGAAAAAACCTCATGAAACACCCTATATTGAAAAATAATTGTATATTTATAAATCTATAACTTGTATACAAGAAACTTCTTTTCGTATATCTCCAGACAACATCAGAGGTAAGGAACTTCGGAGTAAATGTTGATCACCCTGAATAATTTATTTCTATAATTAGGTGTCTCAGAAATTTCTGTATAGAATGTTTCCAAGGATATCCCAAAACCATTGAACCAAATCAAAATTGAATTGTTTTTGTCCGTGTTCTTGTGACAGTTTTTTTTTCGCTTATTGGACGTAACAGACACACTGAAAAAATTATGCATGGATATCGTGTCATATATACATGTCAGTTGAAATACAGGCACACGGTGATAAATATTTTGAATATCGATGATCAAAAAATTCGATTTCCTTATTTTTGGCTCCCTTCTATTTATTTGATATTTTGCTTGGTTTGTGAATCAATTGATGAAATTCAACTTGATGAATTGAAAATATCAGTTTTCGAAACTCAACTATATTTCAGAAATATTACATTATTTTGTAATTATTTATTTATTCATTTATCGGTCAAGTACACTACACACTTTTTGTATAATCCCAAATGGTACATAAAAAAAATCAATTAAGAATCAATTACAGCATTAGAGTTCAGTTATGAACCTAACAAGTAAACTAATGTAATTGCTTAAAAATAAAATAATAATTGGCGCAAACCTCATCATATTGATGATATTGATTGAAAATCCAAAAACCTCGGAATATATACAGAAGAAAATCACTATTTTGATTGTACAATATATACCTAAACAAATTGCGATTCTGCAATTCAGCTCTTGAGATTAAAATTTTGAAAGTATGGAGATCTGTGGAAATACAATACTCGAGAGTTTTTTATCAATTTCTTGCATGATTTTCCCTTAACGGCTGACTAAACAAAAAATCTTCCCCAAAACTATTGAAGGGCCTGATAAAACAAATTCCTGACTACACCACTGAACACGTGTATCACCCTGTATGCCCATATGAAAAATGTTCATCGTTTAGCCATATTAATGCTAATTTTGATGATATTGATTGCAAATCCAAAAACCTCGGAATATACAGGGTCACTCTCGGTCGATGGTAGGTTAGATATTTCTGGAGAACAGGACGTAGGATTATTCTGAAAATCTGGCTTCTTGGGTAATCAGTTTTGTTCTATCGATCTAAAATATTTTCAGTGTTGCGGCGTTGACGCTTCTACCAAAAAGTAGCAACAACTTCTGTTGCGGCGAACATTGAAAATTTGGAATAGGTATGATTGGTAAACGACGAGGAGTCAAATCACAGCGTAAGAAATGGCCTACCTTGATGTTAATCTTCTTAAAGGTTTCGTAGGATTCCTCTCTGCCGCTAGGGGTTGCAACCACCTATCTCCGGTTTACTTGGAAGTGGACTGTAGTCTTCGGGGGGGATGGAAATCACACACTCAACTTCGAGAAAAGGGGTATATGCGTATCTGATACTGAGCCAAAATCGCGTAGTACCTTGAACGCACTTGTCTTGGTACTGAATATCTATCGACGATCGACTGAGGATCGTTGGGGGGTTTTCGGCCAGTGCCGAATTTGACTCCATTCTCGCGAAAAAATAGATATTTAATAATAAATGGATAGGATTTTCAATGAATAATCACCGGTAAATCTGCGTCACCTTCGAAGATTATAAGATAATTAATATTTTAGAAAAATTGAATTTAATAAACTTAAACTGAATTAACAAACAAAAAGCTAAGCGTAAACAACTTCGTTTTTTCAAATAAAACACCCTGTATTTTGTTACATTACAATTCTTCCTGAAGAGCTGATTTCGTCAATGCGTCATATTTGGGGTCTAGAGTGAATGATTACAGTGATATAGGGTGTGAAAAATCGGAATTTGAAACTATATGGAGATTTGTGGAAATAACAATACTCGAGAGTTTTTTATTAATTTCTTGCATAATTTTCCATCAACGGATGATTCAACAAAATATCTTCCCCAAAACTATTGATGGGCCTCCGATAAAACAAATTCCTGACCACACTACTAAACACGTGTATCACCCTGTATGCGAGTGACCTATTTATTTCTCGCCTTGAATGAATCAACAATATGTGTCGACTTACAATCAACCCCACTACAATATACTCTTCGCTGAGCCTGAAAAGGGGCAGAATTCCGTATTATTTGCTCACCCTATTAGAAACGTCTGGGAAAAAAGCGGGCAGGTCATTCTTTTTATTAGGGTGGGATTTAGAAAAATTTCCCGGAGGGGGTGGGCACATTTTTACGGACGCTAAGATGCAGGTAGGGGTGGTTTCGATGTAGGGGGTGTGTTGATTGAAGGTCAATGGTGGGAGAAAGAAATTGAAAATGGCAGGGTTGTTTGAGAGATGATTCATAAAAACGGTTAGGGTTTGTAGTGAAGT
Organism: Chrysomela aeneicollis; assembly: GCA_029955515.1. Taxonomy (NCBI): domain Eukaryota; kingdom Metazoa; phylum Arthropoda; class Insecta; order Coleoptera; family Chrysomelidae; genus Chrysomela; species Chrysomela aeneicollis. The sequence goes on from JARUHQ010000025.1 coordinate 4,744,993, forward strand.
GATGTGTGCTAGTTTTTTTAAAGGGTGGATTATTTTGAAAGGAGGGTATATAATTAGTTGCTTTGTAATGTTGAGGCGATGCATTGTGAAAGGAGTTGATTTTTTAAAAGTGTCGACTGATTTTATATACACAATGGAAACAGTGAAGTGAATGAACTTGAATTCTCACAGTTAGAACAGCGAAAAATATTGGTGAGTTTTGTCATAACTATCATCAGAATGTCATTTTGTAGTTACTGGTTATCGAGATATTGATATCTTGGGGTGTTGCCGTTACTATCGTTTTTGTTTCAAAAGAAATCAGTGAAACACATACAAAAAACCGAATCAAATCATTGCTGTTTTTATAGAAATATCATCTTTGTAACCGTATTGCTATTTGAAAATAGAGTAGACCAGATTTAAAAAAATATGAAACAATTTGAAGACCAAATACAGTCACTGTATCTATGAATAAAAAAAATTATATTACGATTTCGATACAATTTTTTACAGAAACAGATTTGTGGACTGAAATGATGAAATGAATCATCAATCAACTGACACTAATTAAATTATGGTAAAAGTTAGGTAGATGCTCATTCTAAATAGAAATGTATTAACTGAATTTTCAGATTGTTGATTTGAAATAAAACAAAGTTGAGAAATAAAATATCAGGAACATCTTTTTCCGTAGGAAAGTTGAGGAAATAATTGAACAAACAGAAAATGAAGTAGAAATCAACATATTTCTTTCATAACACTATTACTAAGTTGATACCTGTTAATTGGAAGAAAGTATGGATTCATGAAATTATGATAAATTTTTAAAATCAATCGCCTCATTGCTGAACCATCGTGATTGAAAACTGCGAAGTTGTATTTTTATAAACATAATAGGACTAAAATCAGTTTTTTGAACGTACCTATCCATAGCCGTCAAAAATAAAAAAAATATTTCGAAAAATAACAAAAAACGGTTACAAACAGTAACAAATAATACGTGGTTGTATTCTAAATCACATGGAGACAAAAAAAAACAGAAAATATACCAGATGTCCCATTTGAAAATCGAAAGATTACGTCACTTGCGGTGAATCCGGAATTTGCATGAAGTTAGTATGCTAAGATATGGACTAATCAATCTCCTGAAATGACAGAATCGATATTTTTTTATGTTTCAACTCATTCAATCAATCAAAAATATTTTCGTTTCCTCCAACCTTCCATGATGATTTCAATTATCTCACTATTTTCATCTCGTCTTGGAAGCTACAAGAGTTGAGAAAATAATGTTTTCAATTTCACCGGTGCAATATTTCATTTTAATTTCAAGTTTATCTTCGATTTCTTGATTATGATTCGATGTTTATATCTTCAAATGTGTATACAGAATTATATAGTTCTTCTATTAGAAAAAAATCCCAAAATATCAGAAATTTTAATTTTTTTTTAATTGACTTGGCCGTTACTTGATGAAAATCCATAGTTATTGTAAACAAATGAAAAACGGTAAGATTTTCACGATAAATATATTCATATATATCTTTTCACATGTTTCGCTAACACTGTAGCTTCATCAGGTGTACACTAAACTAACTACTACTATAACAACCATATTTATACCTAATAGACTCAAGAATTCAAATCTTTCGTTTAATGACCAATTAGATTCGAATAATTCTCCTTTGTTGAATTTGTTTTCCTGAAAATAGCTTAATTATATATTCATTTTACTTTTGTTATTTACCGCAATAAAGAGGATAAACATTCTTTAACCTCTACAGGTACAAATATTGTCATAACTGTGTAATTAGTTATAAATATGGTTGTTATCGTAGTAGTTAGTTTAGTGTACTTATACCTGATGAAGCTAAAATATTAGCGAAACATGTTGTGAAAAAACACATATAAATATATTTATCGTGAAAATCTTATCGTTTTTCGTTTGTTTACAATAGAAGTTTTCAATGAAAGCAAAAGCAATTATCAACTAGCAATTCAGAATGTTGTCTTTGCTGACGAATTGAAGCCAATGTCATTGTTCTAATAAATTAGCACTGGTCATTGGGACAAGCTAGTTATTGACCTGTTACATAAGTTTTTTGATCATATCTTCATAGTCGTCAGGCATACCCCTGTCGAGCCTGTTATCTTTGAATTCGTAATGCTGATCTCCATCTGGCAATTAAATGATATACAGGGGTGTCAATTAAAAAAATACCACAGAATTATTTTCATCGACTTAAATACGTATCACCCAGTGAATTTTTGTTATGGATTGCTCATGGAAAATATGCAGTACCTCTATGCCTCATGCATTTATTACATGACGTATCAGAGATATGTATATGATTTCTTAGAAAATTCACAGAACCCCGACTACAATCAAGATCGACGAACGACCTGATCTCAATGATGAGTGACCTTGAAAGATCTCGATCTCGAATCCCCTGCTTTGGTGACTAATAATGCTTGCATGCCAAATTCAGAGCTGGGTTTATTGAAAGATGCAGGTATCTGAATGAATCATTTATGATTTTCGCGATACATCAAATTCTATAATAACTATATTAAGAGGATTTTCATTGTAAGTGGTCATTTCAGGCGTGCTATCAATATGAAGTCGTAGAAGTATTACTAGTGTTTGAAAGTACGATTGAAATTCAACAAAATCAAGTAGGCAGAAGTCTACAAATATTTCTAGTGTCTTTTAATGGGACTCGTTCCACCATATCTATATCCACCTTGGTTCCAACCAAACCAACTATGATTCCTGTTTGAAAAGTTACAACTTTTTTTTTTTCAATTTTCTCGGCGCTACTGGATTATACACGAAAAAGTGGCTGAAAAATGTAAACGTTTTAATCTTGTACCTTTACATACAACCATGATAATCACATGCGTCGAAAAAACGAACTTTTGTTTATAACTCGAAAACAAAAGTCGATAACAAATTTTTGTTTGTTGGCCAAGTATCCTGATTTAACCTCCTTTGACTACAGTAATTTGAAATTGGAGAGTTTTTCACGAGAATATGAATACCCTACCGAAAGTAATTGAATGGTTAATTGTAACATAATTGAAAATTATCAAATTATAATTTATAGTGAGTAGACAAAAACAGGTGACAATAATTTCATGTTATGATTATCATCAATTAACTTTAATTGAAGCTTCCTTTTTTTCTCTATTGGTACAAATAATTATCATTTTTGTGACTATATATATGGTTCACATAAAACAGTAGAAAGCCTTTGTCCATACCTATCTCTTATTATTCAAGGTGATTCAATTCAAAAATAACTAAAGGTTCATTTATTCGCTCTTAAAGCATTTTATAAAAAACAGATCTTGAAATTTAAAAGAAAAAATCAATATCAAACATCAAAAATATGTCAATAGTTCTTGATGTTTTTGCATTGTGAACTCTGAGAAATGCTACATCTGATGCTAGTTTATGATAAAGCTTGTAGCTTGTAGCTTGTAAAATTAAGTAGGTAGGTATAATAAACGCGTCAGAATTATTCGTAATATGCATTTCAAATTATAGAGTCAACTCTTCAATATACCTAAACTAGTGAAGGACTGGTCCTCGATAGAAACTTTAAGTTTAATGGAAAAATCTCAGAAAAAATTGAACTAAATAATATTCTGTCAAATTCCACAGCTTGCCTTCAATATCATTGAAGTAGATAAAAAATTCAGATTTTCTTTTAATATATCTATGCCTCTAATACCTCTATACATACATATGTACCATTCTTCATCACTTACCCTGTATCAGCTATTTTGTATGTTTGCTATCGAGTATTTTTTAAAATTTCCACTCATTTCCACGTATCTACTATAAAACTTATTCCAAGTTGTATATCTAATAAGGCATGAAGTTGGAACAATTTCTAGCTGTAATACAAGCTACTCGTTTATCAATATGACGGTTCCCACAATTACCTATGCATCTTTTTCATCTGCATATTTTACGATTAACTATAAATACTCAGTTGAATAGCTGACTGATAGTCGGATAAAGCAAAAAAGCGCAACGAGGAAAAAGGAAGCTTTCATCTTGATTAATTATAAAGTACCTACTTACATAAAAGTCCCTCGTCGTTTCATCTGTACATATTTTTCATTATTCATTATCGACAATTTGAAGTGATGAACATAAAGGATATATAAATGAATAACAGCATTTATGTAATCGAAAATCAATGATGAAATTATTATGTATATTATTATCTAATTATGACAATTATCTTTCGAATATTTCAACTTTTCTTGTACTAAATTTTGGATCAACTATAGACGGAAGATTATGTGATAGGCATATACAGAGTGATCTGGATAAGAATGAACTAGAAAGGTATCTTGAAGATTGTAAAGGCTTCTCAGCTGTTCTTCTGCATGTAATATTTGGCAATTTGAAGTTATATCGTCATAAATAATTTCTCGTGATACACAGGTCTATTTTTGTTTTTATCCATAAGAAAAGTCGAAGTTGATGATGATATCTCGAAGACAAAACGTTGGATGTTATTTTTCGAAAGCCATAATAAAAAAAACTCCTGAAATAAATAGAAACGAAAGTTGCTATTTTTTTCGAATATTTCGAAAACAGTAGAAGATAAGAAAGAACCACCTGAGCGGTCCTTATATATTGCGCAACTTTACCGTTACAAAGTTACCCAAGCTGTACATTATTCTAATCTTGGCCACCCTGTATACCGTATTGTATTGTGTACATCGATTTGTACAGCATATTATGATAGTACCATCTGAGTTCAAATAGAAGAAACTCATGCAACAAGAAGTCAAATGTTATGTTGTCAAAAAAAATTTCAATACAATAATTTCACTGCAATCAAAAAGTCATATTGTTTGATAATAGCGTTGATTATATACTCAAGGATAATAGGAATATCGGAGAATATCCCTCATCTTGTACATAAACGAAACGTTGGACTTCAAATTTATGGTAGCATCTTATTGTGGATTTGAAAAAGTGATTATGAAATCTTCCAACTTTTCCACATTTTCTGCAATAAGATTCAGGAAATATCTGAATACTGAATTCTTATAATACTTGGGTACCATGTATTAAACTACTAATGATATTTCAAAAAATCATGAAAAAAAGCCCTTCTTATTTTACTAAAGGTAACTTGATAGGAAACTTTTGAAGTATAAGTAGTGTAACCTTGACAACAGAAATTTAAACTATTTCAAAATAATATTATATCCCATATAAACTCTAACCTCGACTCTAACTCAAATATTGATTCAGTAGAATCATATAAGCACTCTACAAACGTAAAATAGGTTAGGTTAATCGGAAATGAACAGAGAAAAAATGTTTCTCATCAAAATAGAATATCACTTCACTTGAGTATTGATAAACTCATCTCAATAATTCCTTGATTTGTTGTCCCTTGCTAATATAGGTATTTCTTTCCAGATGAATTTAATAATAACATATATGAGTGTTCTTTATACCTTCCTCGTAAATTTTCACCATGTGCATTTTTTGTGCATTGGTATGTTTGTATAGTTTGAAAGAATAAGAATGATTTCTTCATACATTATTATAATAATTTCCTACGAAAATGCTTTGGAAACAAAAGAAATATACTTACCAATTTATCGCATTTTTTTCCGGTATGATATTCGAAAGAAGTGAATCAATTTTCACAATGGTCTGTCATTTATGTATAGTATGTGCCTACGCAAAATGCAATTTCAAATCGTAAAATGAAATTTTTATTTTAAATTGGCAATGAACACGTTTTTATATTTTTAGTTGTTTCACATTTTGAAATCAAGCCAAAAGATTGAAATGATGAGTCTTCCCGATGTAAATATTTTTGCGGGACAAATAAAAAGCAACAATAGTTGGAATGAATTATTTTGTATTCTTCAGGAATTCTTGCTGAAACTATAACTCTGAGTTAGAATTCAATGAATGTCTAAAATTGTAAAAACGAAAAATATGTAACAAGTCTCGTAATATTTATTCCAGGATCTATGTGGTAGGTATATCTCATATTCCCATCATGCACAATTTATTATATTTTCGTTGTTAAGTTCCTGAAAATATGACTGAAATTATCATTTCTTTGCTTACATAAACTATCTTTACTTTCATAGTTAACGTTTAACAGTTGTATTGTTCAATGTTTTCATTTATTCAGGAAAAATTTGAAAGAATTTAAAAGAGGTAACTATTCATCCTCAACCAATAAAAAAAGGTATTTCATCTGAGTTGGCAGATTATTTGTTTCTTTTCATATCATACGATGGACATAAGTACAGAATCGAAAAAAAAATATGAAGATTGTTCAACTATATTGTAAATCATCTAGTCTGAGTTTATTTTTTCTTTTGTCACGCTTTAAATTGTTTGAATGCATAAACAATTTGTTATCAATTGTCGAGCACGATACCTGCCAAACTTCCCTATATCAAAATTCGTTCTTCTATCGAAAGACGAAATTGAGGACGATATTGTGGAACCTATCACATATTTTGGTCTTTCCAAAATTTCAGAGAAATATTCCATCAGCTATATCTTCTTCCAATATTCTTCCTCTGGCTCGCATTGTACTTACATTATAGGTTTTTCATTCGTGTAGTCAAAAAATTAGATGCAAAAATAATTATCATTTGTCTGAAAATATTCGGAGAATACATTTATTATTACAAAAAATGCCAATCGAATGATTGAATCTCCGAATTCTCGTAATTTTTTCTCAAAATCAAAATGTGAATTTTGAGAGCTTTCATTCTCCTTATAATGTGAAATTTCGCAGTAATTTGTCATACAAACTCATCAGACCTCATACCCATTGTAGAAAGTATAGAAATAAATGCATTATTTCATGATTGATAAAAAAATAATTGAGAAAGAAATGAAAATATTGTTCAGAAACTGTAACGTTTCCTATTATTCTCTCATTCTCAAATAACTTTACTTTTCGAATATGTAGATTTTGCATTGAAATTTGGTTCAAAATCTCAGACAGTTAATGAATTCACTAAAGATGATTCAATTCAAATAGATTTCTTTTATATAGCCAAGTTCTTCATTTCACCTGAAGTGAAGAAGTATTCCAAAGAAAAATTTAATTTGTATGTTGATCAGAAATAAATAATATAAATTGCTATACAGCGTTGAGCAACAAATGTAACGGATAAATTGATTTCCTACATTGAAGAAAAACACGTCTATCTATGTTTTCGAATGAACACTCTGTGACTTGATAAATATCCCCCCTTCTTATTCCCCTCAACGTTGCTATAAATGGTTTCAAAAACACATTTTATTAAAAAAAATGTTTATTACGCCTAAATGAAATTCTATTAAATTGATATGACCGCATGGACAATTTATTACTCTTCAAACTGACAAAATTGACACACTATATCATTTCAAAAATAACTGTCATGGTGAGTGGGGTGAAAAAGGGGTATTTTTTTGATGTCACAAAGTGTGTTTTCAAAAACATTAATTTCATGGTTTCACTGCATCTGTGAAACAATATAATATAAACCCTTGATAACAGTATTAAATAAATTTAAATTCACTAGCGATTCAAAAAACAGAGTGCCTAGCAGATAGATTGAAGTTTTTGTCACTTAATTTCCTTGACATAAAAGAGAAACTTTCTCATTCAAATTTCTTTGTATTATTGCTTCTTCCTAATGAAATCCCAATGGGTACGAATAAAAATACGATCTGTATACCTACCAATAACATCACAAAGTACAAGACACCACTCCATTTCAGGTATAACCACGTGCTGTATAAATAAATTACACGTACATCAATCACTAAATTCCTGATGTGAAGAGAATAATGAAACACTAATTCAATAAGCAAATAAATTGCAAATGACGAGATTGCATGGGTAGAGAGTTTCCGGTATTCGCGAAAGAAAAACCAATATGCCTACAAACAACGAGAAAATGAGCAACTTATACAGGTGTACGAATGAGCAGACAACATAAAACTCGAAGACCTAGCCTTGGACGGCAACCTCGATGCACCCCGTATATGAAGAGATCGCGTCGAAACCGCAATCATTCAAGCCCCAAAGAGGCACGTGCATCTTGCACCCCCGATTCACCCTAACCTCCAATTCCAAACTGATGGCGCGCTGTCCACTCAAACCGTCCGACAGAAAAACTCTCTCGCCCTCGCTCTGCGTACTCCCCTCAAAGTGGAGGGGCGCGCGGAAAAATGACAAGGAGCATTTTTTCTCAACCCTCCCGGGTGGGGATAGACATCGGTGCTCCTTACGAGCCAACGCATGCGTGTCGCTAAGATGGAATTCTAAGGTGTGCGCTGTCTCGCTCGCTCGCGTTCATCTTGTGTAAGCCGCTCTCGCTCTCAACCCTCGCGAATGTTTCCTTTCTCGCTTCGAAATATTAAACTTGCATATTTAGGTCTTTGTCTTATTTCGCGACTATTTTTCGTCGCTCTCCGTCGCTCCCATCGCCCTTGGATAAGTGCTTCCTTGTCGGCGAGATTTTACCCTTATATTCTTAGTAACAAGGCGTCGCTTTTAGACGCTGGACGTCTTTTGGAGACGACGACGCGTTTCTTAGTTATCTACGGACTTTCTTATAGCTAGGACGCGCCGCGACGCCTGAACTTGTGCCGCGCGAGGTGCCAAGTCAAAACTTTGAGGAAATTTCAGCTGCCACCCTTGCTTCGGTATACCCCGCGACGTTTCCAAATTTTTTTCTTCTCTTGAGCAGCTTAGTGGTGATCGTAGGAATTGGCGCAGGAAAATTTCGGTTTTTGAATTTTTTTGGCGCGAACTTAGTGTGATAGAAATTTGCCAAGGTGTTTGTTTACTGTGGGCTAGTGCAATAATTTTAAACAGAATATGTAAGTAACTTTGTGAATGTCAATTGTTCAATGTGCTTCCAATAACAGTTCAGTCTTTGAAGTTAGGAAATAAAAATTCACAGTGATGACGAGTTATTTATAAGCATTCAATTCAACAACATGATTGTCTCAAGCATGTCACTGGTTTGATAAATGACATTACAACAGTATATATATGAGGTTTGATTCTTATCATCTGAAGCAACTGTTTAAGAAATTGAATATGCATAACAGTTCAGTCATTGATGTTATAATTTGAATGTACTAATAAAAATTGACATGATTTGGTTTGAATAACTTCGACAAAAATAGATTTTTATATGAGAGGCAGATGAGAAACTCGATTCAACAACATTGATTGTCACAGGCACAGGATGAATGACAGTACAGCAGCATAAAATATTGGATTTTCATCATCTAAATTCTAAAGCAACTGTTGAAGAAATTGTATATGCTGCATATTTTCCCCTATGGTATCGGTACAATGAGATAACTTCATTCAAACCAAAACTCTTAACAATTTCGCATAAAACATTTGATAATGTATCACAGTGAATCATAATCTCACGGCTGATTTTTATGCAGAATAATATTTTCATCCGAATTATCCAATATTCTACAAGAGCGGTTATTATTATTATACATAGTGAAGTTCCTACATAGGCGAATCTTCATTCTCAAATAAATGTATATTATTCATAGTTCCTCCGTGAGTAAACATTTTGAAATAAACAATCAATATTTTGAAATTCGCAATACTTGAAGGCAATATGCTATATTTAATTCTGGCTCGAAATACTCTAATTCCTTTTGAAAAATACGTATGACTGTTTTTTCCACTTCTCCCACTAATAGCACTCTGCTTTAATTCAGGGTAATTTATGTATCATTAGTGATAACATATCGAGGGTGAATACAACTTGGAATTTTACTCCCGAAGTAAAGCGGCTTCAAATATAAAACAATTAATTTCACTTGTTCGATTGATAGCGTTGCTATAAATATGCAAGTTGTATTTTCGCATTTCTATGAATTCATTTGACTTCGAATGGCCCAAATCTTCTCAAAAGAATTGAACGTTTCTTGAACTGTTTTCGACTTGCTACACACTACAGGTCTTGTTTATTCGACATCATTTTATAAATGCATTTGTTCGATCAGTCTTGAACATTTCATTCACAACTACACATTGTTTTCAGATATATCTACAATTATAGCGACCTATCAAGGGGCAGGTATAGAACATCTGCTAGTTGAAAAAAAAAAACGAGCGACAGAGAGAGGTAATCAACCCTTCAAGTTCCTTGCATACATTTACCTACACACACATCTCAGTCGGCTTTGGATCCGCTAACAAGCGGCAATTCATAGTAAACTGAGACGAAGTGCAATAACATACAAGACGAAGATATAGTACAAACCAATTTCCAGACGATAACAAAGCCGTTTGACAGACGGCCGTCTTCACAATCGTTCACAGTTAGACTGTCAAAATTTTCACGACGGAGGAACAAAATATCCTCAGCAACCTCAAAGTCGAACATGAGAATCTTGTAGCGAAGTGGCTACAAAACTCCTTCAAGCTACAGGAAAACGCCGCCCTTGATCTGAGGGCGACCCCTCTGACACCGCTCCAAATCCCAATGGCGGAAGTGAACAACAGACCAGTTTTCAAGATGAACAATGACTTCTGGAACCAGGCGAGGGGACCGCCCCAGAACATGCCCCAGAACCTCTCGAATTCCAACCAGAATTCTCCGATACCGGGATCAACCAACTCCATACCGGCTCACTCCCCCAGCCAACAGAGCAACAGCAGCCAAATCCACCAGGTGGTCACACCTGGGGCTCTGGCTCTGCAGCAGGCTAACCAAAACAACCAGCAGCAGGGCCCCAACAACCAGCAGGCCCACTCGCAGCAGTCGCAGCAACAGCAGCAGAACCAGAACCAGCCGGCGAATCCCCAGCAGCAACAGATGAATCAGCAGCAGCAGCAGATGAGCCAACAGCAGTCGCAAAACAATGGTCAAAGCCAGCAGCAGCAGCAGCAGCAGCAGCCGCAACATTCTCCGCACTTGGGCAGTCCGAATTCGCATGCGCATGCGCTTGCGCAGGTGGCTCAGCAACAACAGCAGATGGTGAACATGCATCAGCAGCTGAGCAGCGGGCAGAACTCGCCTGATAAGCTGATGACTGAGAAGATTGTCAATGAATTGCAGGTAGGATTTTTTGAGTTTTGTTTGCATGTCTTATTTTGTTGATGTGATGTGGTTGTGTGTTCTGAATGATTTCATTCAGCGCAGCGTTCATAATTATGAATCTGGATCTTCTATAGTGAAACACCCTGTATTTTGATCTTAGTAAAGATGGAGATTATTATTACAAATTCCAAATGTACTTGCTCGCATCTAATTTAACGATAGTGACGTCTCTGCTCATTCTTACCTACTGGGCTTTATGAAAAACTGTTTCGAAACCAGAAAATCAAAAAACTAAAAACAGAAGAAAGACATATCTATTTATAGTCATTGATGTCATAATGTGCTATGTTAATTTATAACTGAACGTGAAATAAACTGCAAAGGTGTTCCATTTTTGGGTTCAAGAAGTTAAAGTGGATATCAAAAAAACTATGTAAGCTTTTCGCACAGAAATCGTCGATGATAGAAACCATGAAAAATGATCAGTGGGGCATTTTCAGGTACCTATCGTGATAAAGTTTTAGGTGATTATTCAAAATATTTATTTCGATTGTTTCGACTGACCAGTTTCAAATTCTTGAACCGTAACAAAAGCTTTTACTTCCCATGAAATGTTGCAAAGCGGTTACAGCTATTACAGGTAATTTCATCACCTGAAGCAAGTTATAGAAATTTGAGTTGAAAAAAATCAAAGAGAATCGCAAGCGGTATTTTTTTTGGCAATCTGTTTTTTTTAAATGACAGGCGGTATTGTCCAATAAGGAAGCCAATAAATATTTGATAATGATGATTTTATAGTAGCAATATACCAAAGTGGAATGAGAATAAAAAAAATACAGTTCTTTTGAACTTATTCGTTAGAATACATGTTATAATGTTATAATATATCAACAAAATTGCTTAAACGGATACAGAAATCAAACCCAACGATATTATACAGGGTGAATACTTCAAAAAATATTTTCATAACTTCATTAAACCGCTGAAATTTCTTAGTTCATTTCCAAATGATGAAAAAATCATCATAACAAATTAAATATGTAACTAATCAAAGTTTTGAACATTCAACGAAGAAGCTAATTTTAAGCGAATATTTTCAAAAAATAACTCGTCATGTGACCCTGTTTGAGTATACCATTTATAAACAAAATTAACTCAAATTTTTTGACTTGTGGCGCTTTTATTTCTACCAAATTAATTCATTTCATAATGTGAATAAAAACTGTCACATGCTCCTTCAATAGTAGCTATAACCAGAAAAAAATGTGAATATTATATATAATTCGAAAAACATGCCGCAATGCAAATATACGTATATCTGTTACCACTTTGGTTACTCTAATTATTATCTCTCATGGCATACACGTACCAATTTGTCTGTTCCCCAAAAAAGTAATGATAACACTAATGATACTTCTTCGGAAGAAATTAAACATACCTTTGGGACAAAAAACGACGTACGTATGCGTAGTACTCATTCAGAAATATTAATTGGGGATAATAGCCGTCTAGGACAAAAAAAGTTTGATTGTGCTCCAACATATGCTGCCTACCTTTACGAAACATGTGTCGGGATATTTCAATTCCAATGCAACGATCCCAGGAAAATATATCCCTGACATTTTTTTTGTTCCCACTATACCAGACAATGAGCAACAAGAATTAGCTATTTTTTAATCATGCAGTAGGTACTTATTATTATTGAACATTGCATACAGTCTATGTAAGATGTTTCAACAGTAATTCAGATTAGCAATCGAATACCGATCATTTGATGATATTTTTGAAGCTCCCAGAAAATCACTTTACCGAGTGTCCCAATATAGCTGTTCCAGTGGAATATATCAGCCATTTCAGAAGTTGAAAAATTTAAATTCCTACATTATGATGCTCATTCGAGGAAATTCAAAAAGAGCAAAATAAATATATCGGGTTACTTCCGGTTTGACCAGAAATTACTCTGAATTTCTCATTCCTAATACAAGCACCTTGTATCTACATTTTTATTTTTATTTCTGCATTCAATATTTCCTTTTCAACGATGGTATTACACTTTGAATTTTACATTCGATATGATATAGAAAAGATCACTTGAAATTCGAAATTAAATTTTTTGCAATTGTCTAAGATATTTTGTGATATCTTGAATTTGACTTCGACAGTTGGAAATCTAAATACCTCATTATTATTACAGTTATTATAATTGTATCGATATCAGTATTAATATAAATATCGCAAATTCAGAATTTCCACTCTGTATAATTCAGATATTATTGAAAATCTTTTTTTGCAATCCTGACATTTTTCTTTATAAAGAATAAATTCTGCATTCGAAATGTGAGGAAAGGGGAAAATACCATTGGAATTGCGTTTTCTGATATTGTTAACTGTTTACGATGTGTGCCACTCAATAAATGCGCTTCCCACCCGTATTATCTAATCTTTTGATGGTTCCAAAATAAATATTTCAAAATTTATACATACTAGTTAAATATGCAGTCACTGTGCAAAATATTCTGATCGAGCGCAATTTCATATTTTTCACAATAACAGGTTACACGTTCGAGGAAAAATGCCAAGATTTTCTCAAATCCTAAGAAAAAAATTGACTGGTGGCAGACAGTATCCTGGATTAGCACCGAATTAATTTGTCAGACTTAAAACTTCTGCATAATAATACAATACATGAAACAGTTTTTCGGCAGTATTTCCATTACTATGATGAAAGAAAATATTATATTACATGTATTATGAGTTTTATAAGACGATATTTTGACGCACGCGTGCACAAGTGCACAAGTGCGACAGCGTGTCTTATAAAACGTGTGTCATGTACAATTTCTTCTATTTTGCATTAATTTGAAGCCTTTTATTGAAGGAAATTGATTTAATATCGATGAAAAACAGAGACCTCTCTATCATTGTAACATTGAAATATTCAAAATTTGACGCACAAACGTATAAAGCCTATTTCGATTTTAAATGATACCACAGCGGTGAGAATTGTTGTTATTGTTTTTTTTTGGTAAATTTAAATCAAATCACACTCTGAATTAAAATTCATCAATAAAAACATTGGGTTTTCACTGCTAGTATCACCAAATTCAAAATCGCTCACAAGAAAGCTGGGCCTAAAAGTAAGTTAAGCTTATACGAATTTCTGAAAATTGATGTGAATCGGAAAATTATAAATATTATATTGATATTCGTACTCTTCAATACTATTGATTAATGCATTCATGATAATATAAAAAAATCCTCAAGAAAGTTCAAATATTTCAACTTCATTGCGATATTTCTTTTCAGCTGCCATTTTATTTGCATAAATTTTGCGAAATTCGTATGAGCATGAACCAGCCTTAACTCTTCTGACTTTCACTTGACAGCTCAATTGTACCAACCTCCGAATAATAAAAAATGCGTATCGAAGCAGAGGCTATTTCGATAGGCATTTGCGTTTCAAAATGACTTCATTATAGAACCAAAATAGAAAATAGTATATTATGGTACAAGTTTTATAAGACGCTGTTTTGTCGCACGCGTTGTTTAGAGTACGACGAGCGAAGCTCCAAGTGAACAAGTGCGACAACGTGTCATATCAAATTTTTTATTTTGAATTGATTCGAAGAAAAAAATGGATTTAATATCGATAAATAACAGAAACATCTTCGATTGGTAACAATGATGACATTGAAATGATTAAAATCTAACGCGCAAGCGTAAAGCCCAGTTTACAGTTGAGGGATTCTGATTATTGCAATACCAGCGGTGAAAAATTCAATGTTGTTATTGTTTTTATTGGTCAATTTAAAACAAATTACACTCTGAATTGAAATTTACCAATTAAAATATTGAGTTTTTCACTGCTAATATCACCAAATCCAAATCGCTCAGAAGTGAACTGGGCCTAACTCTTCTGACTTTCATTTGGCAGTTCGATTGTACCAACCTCCGAATAATAAAAAATGCGTATCGAAACAGAGGCTATTCAGACACGCATTTGTGTTTCATAATGACTTCATTATAGAACCAAAATAGAAAAAATCTTTTCATCATTCCAAATCTGGCATAGAGACGCCATCTGTGCAACAGCGTCTAAAACTTCCAGGCGTCGCACTTTCCACCGGCGTTGAATTTTCCTTTAGCTTAGACGGTGTGCGTCCAAGATAAGAAAATCAATAGGATGGAGAAGAGCGGCAACTTATAGAATTCAAATCGGAGGTTCAAATGTCCATGCTGTTTTTATACAGGGTGGTTATGATAACTCATAATCGTTTATTGGAACATCCCTTAAAATTTTTTCTAAATTGATTTTCGATATCAAATTCAGATTCTATTTTGATCACTTGAGACGATAATAATGCTAAAAGAGCTTCTAGATTGTAATGGACTGTCGAAGTCATAATGAATGATTTTCTGGAAATAGCCTTTTTTTATAAATTATATTTTGTTCTTGATTGATGTGTTATTGTGACTGATTTTTGTGTTACACGAAGTGATAGATGAATATGTTCATTTCCCAGAATATAGGCCATTTCAATTGGGAAAAAAACAATTAACATTTTTCCCTAATCAAATTTCTGAATTCTCTTTTCTTGTAATCTCAATTCTGAAATCGATTAGTCATTACCGTTTATCGAAATGATAATAATACAGAAGTAACCAGACTATTCTCCTCTCTTCAAATTTGAGAACTCTATCGATTTATGAGAACTATCCAAAATTAATACCCGATTATCTACTAAATATTATTCCAAATTCTGATTGTCTGTGATGACAAATATGATTCAACGAAATTCACAATTGATATGCCGAATTCAAAAATCGAATCAACGATGTTGCCAGATTTCGCAATTTTCAGTTGTGTAACATAACATCGTTCTTTCAAATGGATCACTTAGTATAATATTGGGTATCATCCCTGAAATATTTAGTTTCTGAGATGACAGTGTTTCAAAACTAACCGTTTCTAATCACCCGATCGCATTGAAAGCCGGAAAACTACTAAAGCATAAAGTTTCGGTCACTTATTAAGTTGGTTCTTGTGAAAAAATACGAACAGATTATTCGATGATACATGAAAAAGAGTACATATAAAAATTAATCAGTGAATGGTGAAGTCCATTTTGAACATGTGTTTAATAATAGAGTACTTGCCATGATATGTTATCCGAATCAAATTCGATTTTGATGTTTGTTCGTTGAACATTTATTTAGTGAATAGACTTTATAATAATACTTCAATATTTTCAACGCACGGTTTGTTTTCAAACAACAAAGATCTTATAGGCATGTTGCATGGCTGATGAAAAATACTTAAAATCAACTGAATAATCAAAATAAGCAACAAAATACAATCCAGGGTATTCCATTTCAAATAACAAAGTTATGCCACTCAACTAAACATTACAAAATTTGACAAAACATCTGATTAGGTTTCTTAATCCGGCATATCGAATTTTAGGAGGTATAATGATCAACTGATACCACCCAAAAAAATTATTTATATCCAAATAAACGAGAGAATTGAATAATCGTCTTCGGAAATTCTCCTACAATATTTGTATATCACTTTTTTGCATGCAAGTGTCTCGAAACTAATGTCCATTGGCTAAACTGTACTAATATAATACTAAACAGTTACTTTCCCAACTAACGCTGCCGGATTTCAATCAACTGCAGAGGAATTCTTCGGCAATCTCCGAAAGGACCTTGGAAGAATGCTGGACGACCCTTCAGCGTGTGAGTTGGCTTCTTTTCAACCGTGTATAGTATTCTTCCATGCTTTTGATACATTCGTTATTATTTTCCGTTAACACCCCTTTTTTCTTTGGCTTCTCATTTTGGTGTGTAGATCGGAACAACAGTATTCAATTTGGATTCAAGCAAGCATGAATTTAAAGTTATATGGGTTTGAAACCGAAACCAATGATTTGAAAGCAACAAGACCTGATATTAAAACTCAGAAAGATGACAAATTATCAATTGAGAAATTAATTTCTTTCATAGGTAAATATTCGTTTATCGCAAGAGAATGAGTTTGAAAAAAATTGTTGGTGGAACTCACGTATTTTGACCCCTTGATCACGAATCTGAAGTCAAAAGGCGTCGGTCTCATCAAGTGTTTTCGGAGATTATGGCCCATTTTATCTCAAAAATGCACCATTTGACATCTAAAATTTCTGCTATTAAAAACAAACAAAATTCACCCCTCTTTGAACCAAAACAACACACACGCTTACATTTACTCGTTTCCAAAATTTTATTGCAGAAAAAACTGTTATTTTCACAAAAATCCACCCTTTTTTAAAAAGTAACACGAGCCAAACAATCACTTTGCCAACATCATAAATACAAATTACTAGAAAATTAGTAAAAAAACCTTTTTCGGCAACCGTCCGGAAAGTACGTACTTTCCAGACGTTTTTTTTTGAGAGTGGCATTTTTCCGGCCTAGTCCGGGAAGTACGTACTTCCCGGACTAGGCCGGAAAGAATCACATCGTTGTTGTCATTGTAAATATGAAAATCTTGGTAGTATGGTTTTGATAAATGCAGTTGATCATTACCATAGCAGCAAAATAACGACTGACAGCTATCTGACATAAAATTAGCTAACATTTCAATTTTTGAAAGAAAGGTGTTTCTTTGATTTGTTATTCTACACGGTTGCCGAAAAAATTGTGTACGCAACACGCCCGAAAACAGTATCTCCGAAAATACTTGATATCGCCGCGTTTTGACTTCAGATTCGTGATCAGGAGATCAAAATACGTAAGTTTCACCAAAAATGTTTTTCGAACTCAAGTGCGATAAACGAAGATTTACTGTGACTGAAACCAATAATTTGAAAGCATGCAATAAACTAAGCAAAAAGAACTTAAATTAAAACTTAAACTCATAATTTCAATATAACGCATGCGTCAAGTCAAATATTGTGTCAAATTGTCAATGCGACAGCATCCCATAATCGTACCAAAAAGTTCAGAAATATATTACATTAGTTTTCTGGAGAATTTGGAAGAATAATTAAGCTCAGATATTCATTTCATCACCTTCTTGCGCATCTAATAGAACGCATCCCCACGATTTTACCTTTTTTTTGCATAATACATCAATTTTTGATTTATTATTAATTGCGCATGAATGAAGAGGTAACATTTTGACATACTGTGGGGTATTGGAAAAAAACATGTCAAAAAATGGTGAGTATTTTTTATAATTAACATCCAGACACCAACATAACACACTATAACCTCATTTGACGATTGTGAAAGTCATCTAACGAACATAACTTTTATTTAGATGCTTTATTCGATATTCATGATATAAATACTAACAATGATAGTGAAAGTGCTTGTAAGCCTTAGGAAAAAAAATCGCCCCTTTATTAGTTATAAAGGGGGATTTTTTCATGTCTGTTTCCGTATCAGAACGGCATAATACCTTACAGATTTTATTAAACCAAATTAAATTAATCCTCAATAAAATTTGCAGCTTTTTACTGGGAGCGCGGATTTTTAAAAAATCTTTTTTATCTGGGGACTGAGCTCAGCGATTAGGGCACGGTGTGAAGAGCAAACAAGAGACTTTAAAAATGGTTTTGCACCCTTTATTTGAACAGAAACGAAATTAAATACATCAAGTGTGAAAATATTGGATCCCAATCCATGCAGAAGTATAATTTGCAATTCTCTCGCAAATATGTTTCATTCATCACAGCAATTTATGATGTGAAAAATTGTTTGTGAATCAGTTATATAGGTATATCATTCATAGAATAAATGATTTTCATTGAAGTGGAACAGAGGAAGCTGATGAAAAATGCAATGATAAAAAATATGAACCAAAAGTTTTAACATTATTGACGACAATTAAGTTTCTAACAAATTGAAAAACGGTAGATATCATTCAAGTATAATCAGACTTATAGATAACTGAGAAAAAAAACAAAAGAAAACTGTTATATCCATGTAATTATTGAATATTACACATGATGTGCAAAAAAGAGAGCTTAATACAATTTGTGGAGAAAAAATGGAAATGTCTGCTGAACGTTATAGATTTAGGATGTAGATTTGAGATGATCTCAGGTTACTTTTTCCTGAATAATCTGAGGTATATTCAGCTTATTTTTTTGGGTTTCAATAGGACGAGAATGAGAATTTAGTACGAGAACATCGATAAGTACTAAGTATAAAAAATTCAGCAAGCCAATAACTTTTGTTTCATGACTAACCAGTATTTTTCCGTTATTCACTAGTAAATGAAGTGGCACTGATGAAACTTGTATCTGATATACAATAAAGACATCCATCGCATCTTGAGGTTTAACGAGAGATTGAAATACTATTTCCAATTAATACAGTACTTTGATCAAGCCGCTTTATTTTTTCTCGTGCAATCGTATCAAATAATTCCTTTAGTACCAAGACTCTTTCTTCATATTCTGAGATGTAACACGTTGATGATAACTGGTGAAAGGGTGAAATACGACCGGAAGCGGAAGTTTGGCGGGAAAGACACCCCAAAAACCGAGAATGGAAATTCTTACGTATATCTCCATGAACCATTAATAAAATAATGTAAGGGCCCGCATGTGCAAGTGGATTCATGTTGTTTCCATTTGTTTCACCTACAAACATACATATTAATATAAAGTGTGATTATATAACATGAAATTCCATATTCCGGCGATATTATCTTGAATATGTAAAGTGTGCCCAATTGAGTCATTTTGACAGCGATGAAAAGGTGCGTCCTTTAAAACTGCATGTTCACTTGTAATCTCCCTAGCAGCAGAATTATCACCGATAATTTTTTTCAAGGTCACGAATGTTTTTGTTGTTGACAGAAAATTATCCCTCGTCTTCGACTCGAAAACATGAGTGAAACCGAGAAAAAATTATAGGGAATTAATTCTGCTGCGTGGGAGATTCGGTAAGAAAATTTCATAAATTGGAGTTGCTGTTAATATGATGAGGAGATGAACCCTATACTGTAGTAGTAACTGATGTTTATTACTAATATTTCAGGAACATTCAAAACAGTAATCCGTTTTCAATAATAACATCTAATATCACATGTCTACCCAGATTTTATTCTAAGTGACGTTTGTCAATAAATATAAGGCGCTTCATTTTTGACAGAAAAATTATCACTTATTAATTCCGACAATAGGAACTAACAAAATTATCGCATGTAATACAACATGTGTATTGATGATTATCGAAACAAAAATTCCTTCGATTGTGAGAAACAAATCATGTTGCTTGGAAACTACACGAGCGCACAGCGCGAGTGTGGTTTCCCAAAGCAACATGATTTGTTTCGAAAAAGAGAAGGAATTTTCGATAATCATCAATAACACAAGTTGTATTTGTTCAGATTATTTCATGAATAAAATCAAAGCCATTTTGATGATTTCCTATTTTAAACGTACAGTTTATGGAATTAAATATTTTGATTATGCATTGTAGTTCGACACAAGATTCGTTATGCAACCAACAATACATTTATGCCATTGTATGATGTAGGCAAGATTACCTATGCACTAGGTACTACTGAGCTGAATTAATTTTGATTGACAATAAGAAGGGAAAAAACTTAAAAGAAACTCAAAGTCGGTCGACCACACATATAATAAAAACCAAATAAGTGACCGGTTTCGGCTCACATAGCCATCATCAGACTAAAAAACCATAATCAAAATAAATTCAGACTGAGAAAATTCAAAAAATGATTGATTACATCATTGGATTGAAGATTGAAAGGGACAATACCCCTTCCAAAACATGGTTTTATTATCGAAAAAACCATTTAAAATGTCTGACATTTTGTTTCACTTTAAGCAACATGATGTTCAATAATTTTCCCAAGTTGTTGGCAATTTTAAATGGTTTTTTCGATAATAAAACCATGTTTTGGAAGGGGTATTGTCCCTTTCAATCTTCAATCCAATGATGTAATCAATCATTTTTTGAATTTTCTCAGTCTGAATTTATTTTGATTATGGTTTTTTAGTCTGATGATGGCTATGTGAGCCGAAACCGGTCACTTATTTGGTTTTTATTATATGTGTGGTCGACCGACTTTGAGTTTCTTTTAAGTTTTTTCCCTTCTTAAAAACCTCTTGGACCACTTTGAGAAGCAATGGATGATTTTCACAACTTGATTGACAATGATTGTTGTCACAATTTGTGTGGTTAGGTTACATTAGATTAATTCGGATGAATTCTTGCTGAAATCATCCATAATTTGTGGAAAATTAAGTGGATACATACTAATAGTGTGTGTTTATCATCGTTCAGACGAAAATTTGGTGTAGTGGCATTCATTTATTTACAAGGGAATCGGAAAATACTATGACAGATTGCAACTAGTAAGTCGTTGTTTAATTAAACTACCCTACTGTCTACGAATCAGAAAGCGAAATACAGAAACGAAAACACAGCATGTAGGCATCCAATAACCAATCAGGAGCCGAAATACAAAATCGAAAACATGGTGTTATTGCTTATCAACACAATCATTTCAACCAATCAAAAACGTGTATTTTAGCACGAATGAAATAATCACGGTAATCGCCCGTTGCTGTAAGCAACGTATACAAAAATGAGCCTTCTAATTGGTTGAAAATAAATTTATGAAATTTTCCTAAAAATCATACTTCATATATGCAGTGATGGGCAAATGTGTGGATCCAAGTGAAAATCTCTGTAACCGTTTACTGGATATTTTTTAATTTTTGTGTACGGTGATTTCAAAACATGGCGGATTCAAATATTTTATCGCCAATGTTGCCACGTTTTCGGTTATTCCGAATTTCTTGTCAACTTTATTATTTCAAATGACAGACGCCATATATTCTTGGAAAAATCGCAAGGGAATTTTTCAGCTAATCAATTGGTATATAATTATTTTATTTTCGATATCAACAGAGATATATAAAAAAATCGACGAAGTATCGAGAAATGATAGCTCAGCTGTCAAAGTGTGTGTGTTAGTATCTGGATTTGCCTTGAAATTAAAGATCGAATGGAATTTGTCAAATATCGGTAGAGAGGATTATGAATAAAGGAAACAAATCAGTTTCATTTAGTTTTAATTATGGGGTTACTTTCTCTGTTGTTATTGGAAATAAAGATATCAAATGATGTATCAATGACTTTGCTTAAATATTTCCTTTGACATTTTATAAGAGTATATAGGGTGTGACATTTGAAATAATATCTAAAGTTGACAAGAATTTCGGAAAAACTAAAAACGTGCCGACATTGGCGATAACATTTTAGAATCCGCCATGTCAACATTCGCATACAGGGTGACTCACGGTCGATGGTAGGTTAAACGTTTCTGGAGAACAGGACTTGGGATTATTATGAAAATTCGGTTTCGTGGGTAATCAGTTCTGTTCTATCGATTTAAAATACTTCCAGCGTTGCGGCGTTGCCGCTTCTATCAAAATGTAGCAATAACTTTGTTATTTCAAATGGAACACCCTGTATTTTATTTTATTTTCAGATTCTTCCTGAAGAGCTGATTTCGTCGATACATCATACTTGGGATATAGCGCGAAAGATTACAAGATATAGGGGGTGAAAAATCGAGATTTTTCAAATTTAGGAATTTTTTGTGCCGAAACTATCCATTCTTGCTCAAAACGGCTCACATGTCCCTATCTCAACTTTCCATTTACTATCGATTGATATTTAATCGAAACAAATACGGGTGGTTCAGAATTTTGGGTTTTGCATCACCCTCTATTTGTTTCTATTAAATGTCAGTAGATAGTAAATGAAAAGTTAAGATAGGGACATGTTAGCCGTTTTGAGCAGAAATGAATAGTTTCGACACAAAAAATGCCTAAACTTGAAAAATCTCGATTTTTCACACCCTATATCTCTGTAATCTCTCTCGCTATTCCCCAAGTATGATATATCGACGAAATCAGCTCTTCAAGAAGAATCTAAAAATGGAATGAAATGCAGGGTGTTCTATTTGAAATAACAAAGTTGTTGCTACTTTTCGATAGAAGCGGCAACACTGTATTGATGAAAATATTTTAGACGGATAGAGCCAGTTTGATTATCGACGCCCACAAATTTTCGAAATGATCTGTCTTTCTGTTCTCCAGATACTTCTAATGTTCCATCCACTGTGAAACACCCGGTATATCATTGATTTGTCTTGACAAAAAAACACTCTAACTTCTTTATTTCGGATAAATTTCCCAACTAACCAAACATTATTCCATCAGTAGTTTCACTCGAAAAACTGACTTAGTATTTCTCGTAAAATTACAGATTTGCAAATATTTTCGTTTAATAAGATAAGAAAAACTCACCCGAGAAAAAAAGCTGTTGTGTTTTTACTGTTGTTGAGTTGTTCTGCATTCGTATACGAGGTATGTAAGAACCTTTATTTTTTATATCGACGATCTTAACTGATGAGAAAAGTTGACTCTAATTGAAAACTACATATTATACAATATTTGTGGTTAGTAAAAATGACAGAATCTATTTTTTTCTGGCATCTGTGTCAACTGAAATCAAGATTATTATAGAAAATTAAGTTACTTCACTATACCAGGAGCAAAATTTACGTTTTTCGGCAAACCTCGTATACGAATGCAAAAAATTGATATCTGATTTTGGAGTTTAAGACACTAACTATTTTCCTTATCACAAATAAAAAAGTTATCCATATGGTCCGACTTCATAATGTACCAACTAATAAGGTTATGAAAAATATTTTTGATAAATCGAGCAACAAGCCTTCTAGATCGCAATATCCAATTTCAAATTTTCAAAAATCCAGGCGATGCCATCCCGTATTTCAGTGGCTGAAAAAATATCCATGCGGCTATAGTGAATCAGAACGAGTTCGAAGACAGCAATCAAGCAAAGTCGTCCATATTTTTTCCTCTGCAAATTAAACTCAATTCAATAACTCAAATACATCGAACGAATGGGGAGGTGCCAATTCGTGAGGGGTGAATATTAAGGGTGTCGATAAGTATCGGTTAGGTGTATGGGGGGAAAAAATCACCCTCCACGCGTGAGGAAGAAGATGAAAAATCATAAATGGAATATTTCAAAGGGACGATGTCGGTTATGAGGAATTGACTACTAGTTGGTATCGAAAAGGTTCATCAAATTTTCTCTCTGGGGTTCGATTCAAGGCGTATACAGGGTAATTCAAGTTCGACAATCATCATTGGAATCCTCAAAATTGACTTGAAGCCTTGTGAAGTTGTTTAATTGTATTTTTCTGCAGTAGACCCAAAAGTCGTCCATTTTTTTCTGAAATTAGCTTTTGAAGTTAACGTTTCTCATACTGCATTACAAAATATAAATTATAAATATTCAAGTTGTAAGGCGCTCCTCTTCTGTCCCAAGAACAGATTTCTGAGGAATTCATGTGATTTTCCTGGGAAAAGTATATTATTTAGGATATTGGTGGACTTAAACTTTACACTATGATTTTTAAGTATCACATTTGATACCTTGGGACTATATCACTACCTAATGAAAATATAAGGATACCATTTCTCTCATATTTTCAAATCATGAACAAATTTCATTTTGTGACAAAATGAGGAAATCGTTATATTTATTCATTTGTTATGAAAATAGGACAGTCAATTTCTTTCCATACTAAAAAAAGTGATATTTTGCAAGCAGAAGATGAAAATAATGTAAATCTTCTGCATCCAGGCTTCCTAAATTCGGATAGAATTTCGTTCTTATCCTCCTCAGCCAGCATCTTGGACTGAAAACTGAACATGTGTTATTCAGCTACTGCAAATTCGAAATCTTTATAGTCCTTTTTTGGCAAACCTTGGCATTTTGCGTCAGCTCTGTACAACTTACAGGAACGCTCAAAATCTATGGAGCGATAAAAAGCTGGTATTATCATGGAATATAATATGATTGTCGTATACAGACCCAAAAGGTATTACCTATGATATCTTCCAGAAATGGCATGATATGTCACTTTTCATATAATGAGAAGCAATATACAGTGTCACACATAAAGTTCGCGACATATGGACGTTTTTTTTTATTACTAGATGTAAAGAAAATTTGACTTTGAGTTAGTTTGTGCTTGAAAAATTAGTATAATACAGCATCTTCACTCTTTTCATGTGCTACTCTAAACCTGTCAAATTTGACATTTTTTTTCGAAAATCCTCAAAAAATCAGTTTTTTTTTTGGAAATTTCGAAAAATGCCAGGGAAAAAAGTTGCTCAGTTTCCAATTTTATACATTTTTTCCAAATTTGGACTCTCTACTGTCACTTCGACTACTACTAAGTGAAAATTTTATTTCGATTTGATCAGTATCTACTATTTTCATCCAGAGATGTTGCATTAGTCTTGTATTGTTTAAAATCACGAAATTTTTTATCATGTCCTGTACAAATAATAATAATTATAATAATAATAATGTTTATTCATAATCATAAATCATATATATCATATAAATTTAAATTTAAAATGTTTTGAATAAACGAAGGTGTGGATAACAGAAGTAGTATTGACTACTTGTGTATGTGATTTCCATAGTAGAATTAGAAATAAAGTTGATAAAAAAATCTTTAAAAAATGAGTGAACAATACAAAATCTAAAACAGTAAATCGATGAAATGTGTAAACAGTGGGTTTTGACACATCCAGGTAAATTATTACATTATAAAAATAAAGAGGGTTAATAGTATCATATTTAAAATAACACATATACTAAAGGGTTAGTCTCAGTCGTATTATTTTTTTTACATAAACACTAAAAATATTTATTTTTCACTTGATCGTTACTGCTTTATAATACCTTGGCAACGGTTGCTATTAACAGACCCATAACGCCCGGGGCGTTATGGAGGGCATTATGAATCATAACGCCCGCTAAATGTTTTTTTCTGTAGTTCAATAAATTAATTACTCAGAAAAGTTTTATTTATAACTTCAGAAAATGGTCATACTCCTTCTCGTATAAGTGTTTGGATTTCACAGGCAGTAAATTTCCTAACGCTTTTTCAGCTTTGAGCGTCACATTCTGTGGGATCTCCATAATTATTATGAACACAACAGTTTTTAGTTTCCTCCACTAACAAGCTTGTCAATTCTTACAAAAATGCAGCGTCGTTTTATTAAATAAACAACCCTTAGCAACCTCTTCAATGTTTCCATGGCAATTGCATAGAAGCTCACTTGTGCTCAGTTGCCGACCAGAACGCAGTAAATACTATGAGAAAAAATTTATGAAGTAAACAACGTCGTTTAAGATAATTTTTTCGTGAAAAATAAAATCTTGTATGCACCACGAGCGTTACTAGATCCTAACGCCCATCGGGCAACATTCATCCCTCGGGCCAAAGGCCCTCGGGTGAATGTTACCCTCCGGGCGTTAGGATCTATATAACGCACTTGGTACATAAATAGCTATTAATACACTAAAATATATAATACACTAAAATATATAATAAATTTCTCTACTACTTTAGTGAATTGATCTCTGGTTAACAATATCAGTGAATAGAAGCCTATCTTTGAGAATCCATTTTTTCAGTTATTTTTTGAACATTTGGTAGTTTTTTATATATTTCAACTCGTGTGGTAACAAAGCATGGATTCTGGGTGCTAAATAATTCGTGTTACGTTGGCCTATAGTTTTTCCGCAACGTGGGAATAAAATTCCATCAGTCTTTCGAGTGTTATAGGGGTGTTTATGTGTACTGAGTGTAATTTTTCCAAGTTTTATAAATAGAAGTATTTTTTGAAGTCTTACATCTTTTATTTGGGATTCTTTGTATAAGGAATCTGTGGGAAAAGATGCCTTCTTACCGTAGATTATTTTCAAGATCCATTTTTGTAATACATGTACATCATTCAAGAAACAGTCATTTATGCCTCCCCAACCTAATATTCCATATGACAGTATAGACTCTATCAGAGAAAAATAAAGTGTTTTTAAATATTTTATGTGCAGGAAATCTCTTAGGTATTTGAATTTCGATAAATATCCCCTTAGTTTTCTGATAATTTCTTTGGTCTGTAGGTCCCACCTCATATGGCGATCTATCGTTATACCGAGATATTTAGTTTTTTCAGCTTCGGGAATTTGGGAGTTCAATCCGACATTCAAAGTTCCTAAATTGGGCAGACCATCGCTAGAACGAAAGTATTTTAAATAGTTATGAAACTGTAGGTCATTATTTAGTTTACAGATAAGTATGATATTTCGGGTTTGTTTGTAACTGAATTATTGGTCAGAAAAATAATCAAACTGGATACAAATCTATTAAAAAAAGAAATACGAGTGTAATAAGGATGAAGAGAAATTCGTTTATTCGATTACCGACATATTAACGTCCATATATTGAAAATCAACATCAGTTTAACAATGAAATGAAAAAACTAGATGAACTTTACAACAACAAAGACGAATTTCTGGAGATGCATTTTTTTATTTTCTGGTAACAGGCCAATGTGGGTATTTCCTGGGCAAGATATGGTATTGAAGTCTCATATTCATCAAAGTTATGAAATTTGAATCATGTTTCGTTCGAATCGATATAGAGCGAAAGATTCGAGAAATTAAAAAAAATGGAAAAAAGTCGAAGTGACTATAGAGAGTCCAAATTTGGAACAAATGTGTGAAATTGGAAACTGAGCAACTTTTTCATCTGGTATTTTTCGAAATATCCAACAAAAACTGATTTTTTGAGGATTTTCGAAAAAAATGTCAAAGTTGACAGGTTCAGAGTAGCACATGAAAAGAGGAAAGATGCTGTATTTTACTCATTTTTCAAGCACAAACTAACTGCGAAGTCAAATTATCTTTACATATATTAATAAAAAAACTTATGTGTGACACTGCATAGGCTATTCATTGCATTTATCAAGAATCTATATATAACAAAAAAACAAATCCTACACGTTTATTATGATTGTTATCGATTTCAAAGTTTCACTCGCAGTGCAGTACATAAAGCTCGATTTATAAACTCCGCTGCCGTAGCTACAGTTGACGTTGCCGTTCCAAAATGGATCGAGAAAATATGCGACGGCACCTGCGTCAGCTGCGGAATTTATGAACAGATGTTTATTTTTAGCATATTCCATCAACAAACAGTAACTGCAACGTCAACTGTAGCTACGGCAGCGGAGTTTATAAATTGAGCTTAATAAATATGCTTATATAGAACACGTGATTGGCAGACGCAACTGTGGGAAGGATTATCATATAATATCAATGGAATGTTTTTTACTAAAACAATACTAGTCACGAAAAAAAATTGTTTCGAGTTATAGGCATCATATATGATAACTCTGGAACCGAAGAGGCTATAGGGGATAAAGTTGATTTTTTAAATCCTAGGATTTTTCATCAAATGATGTATCATGCAGTGCATGATTGTCACTGTCTGCTTCTAATGAAAAATATGTTGACCACTTGAAATAACTGAAATATTCTATTATGATGGGTGAACCGTTGATTGCTAAAAGCTTCCCGTAAGGCTTTCTGATGGCTCAGTTTTCTTGTTGTCGATAATTTCTCCTTTTTTGGTACCTACTTAGACTTCTAAAATACAGGTAGGTTATTAATTTTCCATTTTATTATCTGTATCTTATGAGCCCTATCATTATATAAGAGCTATGTATCAATTAATTTTCATTACTATAATTAATATACTGGATATTATTTCGATGATTCATGTAAGTCATGAAGAAGACCTTGGAATTTATTATTATTGAAGTAGAATATTATACCCTGCCACAGTTCATAGCAAAAAAAAGTTGAAAATCCTCCCTGTTCATCCAACAGTTATAGTACCTACTACAATTCATATTGTGAAGAAAAATGTTGATTCATATTTCAACTGTTTGCTTTGAAAATTCGAATTTTCTACTCATCAATGCATATTCTCAAATATTCGAATATGAAATTTAATAATTTATGTTAAATAAGTACGTAAACAGCTGGATCTTTATCGCAATCCATGCTCATTTGACGGCAATATCACAAACTGCTCGAGAGTTGTTTCAATTACTATGCTGTTCACAAGAAAATTGTAATTCCAGATGTTATT
The DNA here is from genome assembly GCA_029955515.1 of Chrysomela aeneicollis. Classification (NCBI taxonomy): domain Eukaryota; kingdom Metazoa; phylum Arthropoda; class Insecta; order Coleoptera; family Chrysomelidae; genus Chrysomela; species Chrysomela aeneicollis. The sequence goes on from JARUHQ010000025.1 coordinate 4,774,157, forward strand.
CAGGTAAATAATTTCAAATCTTCAAGACTATGAGAACATTATACCACCACACCTTTGCGCTGAATCTTCATCAATTTCTCATGTGATCTTTGCGGCCTGTTACTGCTTCTCATTTCAACAGAACAAACCATCCACATGACCTTAAAATTACAGATTGGGGCAAAATTTTTCGTTCAATGAGAGAAACTTATCAAAAAACCTGTCATGTTTATACTGTTGATAAAAAGTTCTGCATGACCTGAAACCCAAAATGAAATAATCAATATCAATCAATATAATATAATGACAATCTTAATCGAGAATAGTTGACTCTAATTGAAAACTACGATCATCACATATTATCCAATATTATTGGTGAAAATGACTAAATCTGATTTTTTGTGGCATCTATGTCAAAGGAGATTAAGGAGATATTATATAGGATCAAGCTACTTAACTAGCAGAAGCAAAATTTATATTTTTCGGCAATCTTGTACACGATTCAAAAAATCTGATTATTTTCAGTTTGGAGTTAAGGCCATGCAAAACTCTACAAGAATATTGTAATTCCAGCTGTTACTCGAGTAAATAATTTTAAATCTTCAAGACTATGAGAACATTATATCACCACTCCTCTACGCTGAATCTTCATCAATTTCTCATGTGATCTTTTCGGCCTGTTACTGCTACTCATTTCAAAAGAACATATCAACCCTGCAAAAAATCATCCACACAACCGAATGACAATCATCTACCCATTTCAATTTCCTCTCCCATTCATTAAACTAACACATCAACCGGTCAGACCACTTTGCACAATGACGATTTGAAACTATTTCGTGAAAAAAAAAGATTCACACGGAACTGTATGCACACCGTGGACTCTGCAACTAAAACAAAAAACCCCTAAAATATGCATATCATTTTTCAACCCCATCCGAAGTGTTGAAGGGCATAGGAAACCCCGCTGCTCGTCGATTGTTTCAAGCAAAAAATTAACCCCAAATTATTTCCCTATGTAAATCGTGTCGGGACAGGTTTGAATAGAGGAATATGAGGAAAAGGAGCTGGCAGTGAAAGAAATATATACCTGTGCATGCTCGTAATGTACGGAAGCTGTAGCGGAGGTTATTCTCACGAAAAAAGAGGAATGTTTTTTGTCTCTGGTGCATCTTTAAGATTCTGTTTCAAATAGAGGATATGTTGGCCAGTTAATGAATTCAACACTGAAAAGGGCATCAGGGGAGAGTTTGTTTTAACGGTAATCTAGGTTGTATGTAGAGTATAATATAGTTTTGACATTTTCTTTTCATGTCAAACACGAAATGTACACGGTGATAATTTATAATGTCCTCCCCTCTCAACTTTGTTATTTTTCACATTATACAAAAATGATAAATCAGGAAGTTGTACAGGGTGGCCAGATAAGAATGCAAAGTGCAGTATCTCGGAAACTATTCGTCTAAGAGACTTGCGGTGAAAAATGTTATAACTAAAGTTACCAAAAGAAAATCCTGGAAATTATTTTCATGTTTCCAAGATGGCCGCCAGGATGCGTAACCGCCATCTAAAGCTTTTGAAATGAATTTTTGACGAAATACGCCTAGTAAACGTACCAATGAAATATATACACTTTAAAGTTGAGCTTCATTCGAGTAATTTTTGCTCGAAACGTATCTATTAAAATGAAGTGGTGGGGGGTGGTTCAATGTTTTTTCAAATAAACAGCTGCAACTCCTGAACGACTGAACGGATTTCAAAAAACTTGGTATCTTTGGAAAGGGCATTCATTGGTCTATCAAATTCATCTTATTTGTAATGTGTCTGATTTTAAGTGATGCCACTAGAGCGCGTTTTTTGACATAATAACAAAAAATTGGGAAGTGCGCCTTCTGACTATGGTAGATGACAGACGGCGTCCTCGAGGTTGAAAGTCAAGTTGATGTGAAATGTGATCGTCCATATTGAAATTACGAATATTAATTGAAAATATATTTATTAAAGTGAAGTTGAAGTGAATACTAGTGAAAAACAATTGGTCCTCTTGTTTCTACGCCGGTTAGAGGCCGGATGACAACGGATTTGTCGAATAAGGGGGCTTGTATTGAAGAACTTCTTGAAATTAAGAACTATTTTGCGTAAAATTGAATAATTAATTTTATTTACCTGATCTGGAGAAATTGGCACCGAAAGGAGCCAGAAATCCAATAAACCAAACAGAAGAAGAACAAAAAATTGCAAAATTGTCTGAAAAATCAAATGCAATTATATGACTTTTTTTCCATGAAAATGTAGTGGAATGATACCTTAATAGGCTAGTGAAAACCGTATCTCGATATATACATTTTTCACCGCAAGTCTGTTAGACGAATAGTTTCCGAGATACTGCACTTTGCATTCTTATCTGGCCACCCTGTACAAGATGATCTGCAGAACATATTTTAATTTCCACAAGACGTTTCAGAAATACGTGACAAGTGAAAGTTATAATTTTCAAATGCTATTGTTGTAAAATTTTTCACACTTCTGAATATTTTTTGTGCAATATGTCCTATACCTAAATGTAATAGTTTTCGAAATATTCGCTTTTACACTAAGCGGTTACATTAGAAAAAAAAAACAAGTTCCCCTTCTTGTGCCTGTGAATCAGCCATCTCCAATGCGAGACCACTGTTCATGACCTTTTTATAAGGAAAATATCATCTGGGGGTTAATTCTATTGAGTTCCCTTTGAGCAATTTTAACATTTATATTTGTTTTCTGAATAACGCATTGCGATAAAAATGTTATTTTTCCTCAACGTGTTACTCATTATCCTTTTCAGAAGAATATTTGCTAGGAACAAATAATCAAACAATATTTATATATATTAAAGGTGTACATAAAAAAAGGCGACATCACCATGCATTTCTGTCAGAAGTGAAATATTTTTTCATCTCGCTATTTTTTTTTGAGTTGTAGGTCTTTCGTAACAGATACCATATTATTCAATAGCCATGTATATAGTAGTACAATCTTTGGTAGTACTCAATATAGTTCCAGCATTCTTACAGAACGCATGTTTCGATGCGTTTCAAAGGAAATCCTTCGTTTCTAAGATTTTATTTTCCATACTGTCCTGTTTTGTTACTTATATATGTATTGTTTTAACCATTTTCTACACTGGAAACTTATTTTTATTGTCCTGATGATGACAGAATAAACTGTCGAAATGTTGGCTATTGAATAATATAGTTTCTCCACCAAAGGAGGTCGTCAACTTCAAAATCATTCAATACATCGGAAGTTGTGCCTTTTCGTCAACAAATGTGCCTTTTTAGGATAACTACTTGGGTATGAAAATCTTGAACTACTTGTTCTTTCATTTAGGTACCTACATTTGTATCCAATAATTTTTCAAATGGATGTTATGTCATTATCAAGGCACCAAAAGAAAACCAAATTTCACATTTGTTTCGAAATATTATAGGTACTTGAAATGAAGTCAGATCAAAATCAAATCGATTTTACGAAATTTCGATGAAACTCTTACGATTTACGAGATCGCCATGTCGAATTTGGTCCACCTGTACAATAATTTTGGTGAATAAAAAATGTGTTTTATCTATCCGTTCCTTGTAATGATAATATAGGTAACTGAGTTTTTCATTTCTTAGAGTAGGTAGGTATATAATACCATTCGTGTTTAAAAGTAATTTTGGAGTGGTTTCAAATGATTTCGAATTATGAGCTTGAATTTACACTCTTCTCGGTAATTTCCTCAATAATTTCTAACCAAAACAAAGTTCGATATTTATGGAAACCACCATCAAACACGATAGGTGAATTAGCCAGGCGTATGATATTAATAAAAAACAAATCGACAACATTCGAATGTGCACTTAATATCAGGTTATAATTTTGTAAAGAGGAAGTATCTATGTTTGGTACATAAAAATTAGTAATTTGAAGTATATATGTTCTTGAAATTATTCGGTTACTATCGAAATGAAAAATATGTTTCAATGAACGAGTTATAATATTACAAAGTTTTGTACGAATTGAAGGTAAATGGAAATCAGGGAATGAACAAGCGATTTGAAATATAGTCAGTGTCGTAGAATAAAAAAAAAATTATGAAATGTTTATTTTCTAATTTTCAAGTGTTTCGAAGTTATCACAATTTTTGTGGAATTCTTTTTGATTTGTTCTTAGAAGATTTTTTATCGTTTTCAACGGTCCTTCCAATGCCAACCCTCCTCCCCCAAAAAAAAAAAATCGGTTGTCTTAGGAGTTTATTAGAAACTTGTACGAGTTAGGATAGTGCGGATCTTACCTATTATTATTATTATTATTATTATGCACCAGCATAATAATTGTTCATGTGGATCTCCAAAAATTTCAAAACCGAAATATTCTCAGCAGATTGAATTCGTTAGGGAACAAATCGAGCATTTAATTAAACATATGAAGAAGAAAAACCGAAAATGAAATCATGGAAATTAATAGAAGAGGGCAAGTTGTTCAATATAAGACCCCTCTCCATGAAAAAAAAACAGCCGCAAAAGACATGACATCGGTGATCGACTACTAATAGTTTTTCTAAAGCCATTAAGTTAATGTCCACTTACTGGAAATTCTACGCCACTGACTATACTGCGAATTGATTGTTCATAATGTCTCATTCTGAGTGTTCAGAATTTTATTAGAATCGCAACATTGAAAACTTTCAATTAACCGTGTATTTATTTCAAATATTCAACCCATTTTCAGCATTTAAGCTGAAGAGGCAAATACGCTTTATAATTATGGTTGATGTAAATTGATGATAATATATATTTTATTATGCGTAGGTTTATTGAAATATATTTCCTGACATATTCACTTCGTTATTACGTAGATATAAGCATAATAATAATAATTTATAATTGCAAATCTGCAATAATTGCTTAATCGTTCAAATGATACGCATATTTTCTGTACCAATTCGTACCAACCCTGTGTAGAGCGTTCGATATGTAGGTACAATATTTTCCAGGGGTTGTTTTCGTGATGTATTCAGTTGACAGTTTCAAACCAAATAAAGTGGCCCATTTTTTCAGTGAAAGATTATACGAAATAATACATTTTTAATATTTCAGAGTGTAAAACGAACAATCAGATCATTATTTTCTTTGCTGAATATATTTATTGATTTATCTCTAGAATCTTCTATTAGGTACTATAGTTCTTTAAATAATGAATGTGTCATATTACCTCTGACACATATGTTTGCTTGTGTATCGTTAATATCATTTTCAAAATGTCAAATATTTTTTTCGGTATTGCAATAATTATTAATTGTTTCGCATTCCGAAGTATTTCTACCCAAAGATTAAATCTGTATAACAACGATTTGTTGATGTATTTGAAGATATATTCATTTATTCGGCGATTAGTTATTTCAATATGAATATAGGACTCTACCACCGCTTGGATTGAAAAAAATTATGATTAGGGAGATTAAAGATCGATTTTCAGTTTTCACACTGAACTTAAGATATGCGGACAATTTTTTTCTCGTGAAAACCACAGTTCTGAAGAAATGTTCTCAGCTAAATTGAAATGTATCAATCAATCAATAACATTTTTTGTATATAAAAGAATAATAATTCTTATCACAAGAGTATTTGATTACAAGCAATCAGAATTAAATGTAGAAAAAAAATAGTATACCAATTCGATAAGGAAAATATAATCTAGATTACAAGTTTTTTGTTCGTTTTTTATATAAAGAAGTTCAATTTATGTGTTAGTGACATTGTTATTTCTGGTAACTATGTTGCTCACTCATTAATAATAAACGAACGCAATTTCAACATATTCATCAGAGAAAAGACCAGTTTTTTCAAGTTTTGAAAACATGCACAATTAAGGAAGTTTATGAGGTCATTCAGATCTTGCAATTGTTGAAATATCTCACACTCCCTTATACCTCTAAAAATTGGTCAATGAAATAGTAGATGTTCTAATGTTTCCTGTTGTTGTAAGTTACAAACTGTACAGAGCTCTTCTGCATTGATATAACAGGAACCATTAAAAGTGAATTTTAAGCGTTTTCTATTGCTACTTCTGATTCGTGCAATTATTCTGGTAAAATATATTGGACAAAAATTAAGGGATAGCTTGATAATGAGAGTTTTTCAAGGTCATTTCTACGTAATGTGCTTTCATAACTGTCTAGAATACTCTGTGAATTTTTCTTATTGGGATTATATAGAAATGCATCCCACCGATGACCTTGGTTCGAGAAAAAAAATTGAAATTTAAACTACTAAGTTCGTGTTTTCATGCCCATATAATATTGTTATATTTGTGATTTGTTTAGTTTCAGTTAATTCAATCAATAATGGCTTCAAGATTATCAAGATATCAAATATAAATGAATACTTTCAGGATGATATATAATTTATTCACCGGGGTGACAACAGTCTTTCATCTGGATGTTTGGAAATATGTAGTGATCCTGGATTACGATTTATCAGGGGAAAAGTAAAAGCCGTCAACTTCAAGAATAAAATATATTAGTAATGTTGATTTTGTTTCATTATCATTATTAAGTTTTTCACTTTCAAGCTTTCAAATCAATATATTTTATTTTTTGTGATATCATGTATGCGTATGATATTGAATTTCCCGCCAAACTTTGCCTCCATCAATCAAATAAAGCTCCATTTTCATATCCATCCATTATTTTCAAAATATGCGACTTTATTGTAATCTTTTGATTATAGCTTGTTGAGAAAGGTTCATGGAATCTATTTGAACAGAAATAAATCTTGAGAAATTTCCCAAAGCATCTAAAAACTGACAAGAAATTCGCATGGGGAATTGAAGCTGCATCGTAATTCAAAAATACCGCCTAACCTCACTAATGATGATGTCTATCGACTATTGCGCAAGTCAAATTGAAAAACATTCCGATTGATTCATTTTTCTGAAATTGCTTCCATCGAAGGAATTGTAGGGAAAAATCTTTGTCGAACATTCAGTATACCTACTAACGTAAGAAAACGTGCGAAACTCAAACATAACACAATACCTACCTCTCAGCTCAGTCCGACCTACTTGAGCTCAATGACTTCAAATATAAACAACGCTGCATAAAGAAATTCCAAAGATAACGCCAGACTTTTTTAAAGCGAATAGTACAGCGTACGATAAAAATAATAAAAACATCACTGACCCGCACAATAAAAAATCGCGAGTCCAAGTCGCTAAAGTCAATGTCTGAACTGAAAAGCAGCAGTAAAAAACCGGTTGGTATACACACTAAAAGTCACTCTCTACCTACGGCTGAAAAAAAGACGATCGAAAATCCTGAATGTGTGTGAGTTCACCGCCAACTAGGTTCTACATACGTTTATCATTTTATATTAGAGCCTCTCTCTACACTGTCTGCAAGAAGGTATTGATGGGTTGGTGCCCGCAATGAAAAAGAATAATGTTTTAATTTTTGTTTGATGATGATAATCTTTTTTCATAAATCCTCAGGAATATGTTACTACTACAGTATGATGCCAAAGTATGTATTCAAATTTGTTATTGAGATGAAATTGATGAATGGGCGAAAAAATCATCCAGTATTATTTATCATGAACTTCACACATTTATTTACAATAAAATAAAATATTAGCATGGTCATGCATAGGTTCATGAGTTCATTCATTCAGAAATATGCATTTAAAAATGTGCATAGCTCTTTCCTGTATTTTTTCTTCGATTTACGCATACGAATATGATGATATTATAATCTTATTCGAAACAGTGATATTATACGCCCTTCGGGATATGTAGATTACAAATTGCTTTCAATATAGCGTTTCTTACAAAAAAATAAATCATTATAGTTTTTTATTCATTGAGATACAATGGTGATAATCAAAGGATTGTTTATAGAAATTGTTCCTACTAAACTAATATTTGATAAGAAAGAATTCTTCAACTGAAAACTGTCAGTTTTTTTTTGTTTTGACGATATCATGAGCTATTTTCAAGTGTTTTTATTATGAAAATCTGATTACTGTTGTGTATTTCAAATACTGAGCATCAAAATATTATTGTTTTTCAACGTCACAGTCACCTCGACGTTCTCTCTAAAGAATGCAATAGTTCAACTCGCAAAAAATAATCAATAGAAAAATAAATACCATCACATTAGGAAAACTATATCAGTTTTCAGAATGTATTACTACTGGGCGATGATGAGGAATGAAGTTTCATCAGAACCTGAAATTTTAGTTAATTCCATTTGGTGGTTTCAGTAGAAAATGAAAACAAAACAGCCAAATGTCATTTCTTTCGGATATCTCCAGAATTAGGTATTAGAAACTCCTTCCATTTATTCGAATATATTCATGCCGTTTTCGAGATAATATCAGTATATATTAACTATGTCACATTTTATATTTTCACACAAAGACTCCTGTTGAGATCACGTTAAATAAAGTAAAAAATACCGACTTTAGTTTGATCTTCCATTCTGAGAGAATAATTAACAATATCTGAGTTTGATTAGTACGAAAGCGCTGAACGGACATACAGCAAAATAAAATTATAATTGCCAGTTTGAACCGACAATTATACTTAATTGCCAGATAGAACTGACAATTATACATAATTGCCAGTTTGAACTGATATTTATACATAATTGCCAGATAGAACTGACAATTATACATAATTGCCAGATATATCTGGTAATTGTAATTGTCAGTTCAAACTGGCAATTATCTATAAATGCCAGTTCGAACTGACAATTATACATAATTGCCAGATAAAACTCGCATTTATAGATAATTGCCAGTTTGAACTGACAACTATACATAATTGTCAGATAGAACTGGCAATTATCTATAAATGCCAGTTCTATCTGGCATTTATAATTGTTAGTTCAAACTGGCAATTATCTATAATTGTCAGATATATCTGGCAATTATGTATAATTGTCAGGTCAAACTGGCAATTATGTATAATTGTCAGTTCTATCTGGCAATTATGTATAAATGTCAGTTCAAACTGGCATTATAATTTTATTTTGCTGATGTCCTTTCAGCGCTTTCGTAGATTAGAGATAATTTAGTAGATATATGTAGATTTTAAATGAAATCAATAGGAAGTATGAACGTTCAGGAAATTGGCAACTTATGGACAATCTGACCTTGACTACTTGATGAATGAACTTGGGTCGTGGGTCGTATATTCCTTTTCGAGAATGTGAAATCTTCAAAACTTCAGAATTCTTACTTATACTTCTACCCTTGTGTTTCTGAATTTCCAGCTAGCTGCACCATCCGGCTCGAAGGACCAAACATATATTCTTTCCAGGCTCTTGCTGGTCAATTAGTTCAATGTTGTGAGCTAGTGAAACGCCAGAATTTCTGTTTTTCCTTTTATTGACTTAGGGACAAATTATGACAATATCTGACATTGAGAATATAAATTATCTGCCAATTCTATCAACAACAACCAAGAATAGTACAATATTTCAAGTCAGAGAGAGATTGATGGAATCAATAAAACATTATCTATACAGGGTATAGTAAATTCCAAACAAGTTTCGCAAAATAATAATAAGCTAGCTATAGTGGTATTTCAAACCATCATTCTTGACTTACTTCATCACACTAAAGTTGGTTGAAATAGGTATATATTCTTACAAGAACCCGAAGTGGTACTTTGTATCGAAAGAAACTTTATGAGTATTCTGCAAAAAAATGTCGAGACTGATAAAGTTTGATTTTATCCAGTAATGATGATGATGCATCAAACGAAAAAAATTGTAAGAAAAACAAATCCCAAAAAACCATATACCCGCTATTCCATCAATAATTCGACTTTTCAGTTACATAATATTTCCATATCATGAGAATTTATATTATCTACCTCCACAGAATATCAATGCTGACATCATACCAAGAATATTTTATTTGTGTTCCTTTCATGATAGCTAAACGTTCACCTAAATTCAAAGTGAAGTCGTAAAAATAAACAATCGAAGAAACATCATGCCTCAACCAACGACCTTTTATGAGCTTCAAAACAAACCCACTATCTCCATGACATGGCTATAATTGAAAATGTATGTAAAAACTCATCAATAATGAACCAACTTCAACATCATAGCACTCACGCAACTTTTTAGAAACACGAAATGATAAATTCTCCATTTTTGTAAAACAAGTAGAATCAAAATATAACTTGTAATCAGAACAGATTTATGGCTATCTGCATGGAAGATCGTTATTTTGCAGTATATAAATTCTAATAAAATCGTAAAAACGCCGATTTAATAAGGGGAAAAATGTCTGGATTATAGCGTGCCTTCAAGCCATTATTAGCAAAAATTTTCAAATTATAAGTTTGAAATATAATTTTCTAATATCGCATGTCAATACCTTTCTTAACTGATAGGAAAATAAATTATCATATTCCCAACTTCACTCCATGGCAGCGAATATAAAATCATATACAAATGGCATAAGAAAATCTGTCCACAATGATTATACAGATCGTTCAAAAAGTATCTTAAGTGTATCACTGAGTAGGGTTTGATAGGGAAGAATAATTCAGAATAATAACGATATGTATAGAAATGATTCAATACCAGAATAACTTATTGTTTAAAAAAATAGTATATTATATTTATCTCCAATTTATATAATATGATAATTTTTTTAATACAAAAAGTTCAAATTCATGTTGTCTCTTATGGTATCAGATAATATCTATCTAACAAATCGACGAAACTATATGGTTGTGTACGACAAATAAAACATATAATCGTTGTAACTTTGTTCATAAACTAATCAACCTACCACACTCATCTTAATTTGAAAAACAAGCTTATACCGCGAGTTAATATGCACATTCCATAAATATTCGAAATATTTGTCAACAAGTTCGAAAACAAATATGAACTATTTGCCATTGAGAAATAGTGGACAAAATTGCATCAGTTATTATTATTATTATTATATCTTCTGTTCTACCATATTGCGATTTGAACATATATAGTTTTTTTTATTCACTTTTTTGGAGTAGTAATAGCTTTGAGCTAAACTTCGCCATAAGTATATGAAATGAATATTGATCGCAGTCATTCTCATCTGATTAATTTCTTCTTATAAAAAGATACAAACATGATTCAAATCTTTCAGGATCCCACTCTTACATGCACAAGTTTTCATCGAATTACACTTTAAGATTGATGTATTCTCAGTCATAGTAATACATTAAAAATCATACGAGAATCTGATCATTTTCGAAAATTTCATACGAGTATATATATGCTGAATTAAATACCTCAAAGTTGATAGAATTAGGTTTACATTAGGACCACATGGATAATAAAATAGGTGGGTGAATTTGAACAGGGGTAGTTAGCTACATTTAAATTACCTTTTTTACTGGCTAAGGGAGGGGTTTTAACCCCCAAACCTCTCAAATGTTACTAATTCTCTCATCTTCAGACACATAACGGACTTTCTTCTCGCCAATAGTATAAAGACAGGTTTATGTAAGAGTGACTTTTTCAATATTTTGAGCGCTCACCTTTTAGATATGAGAAAAATGAATGAACGACCGAAAGTTTTACGTTGGAAATATTCCAAACTCGCGTTTATCTTTCACTCCAAGAAAGAATATCTCGATACAAAACAAAAGAAATAAGTATTTGAGTGGCAAGTCTCCGGATGAAAAGAAAGAGCACTTAAAGGTAATTCAATTACAAAACATTCTGTGGTTCTTCTTCAGTTTGAAAGCCGTCGAAGCGTCAATAAAAAAGTTATGTCCTGAGGACCGATTAAAAGTCCTGATGAATGGATAATCTATATTATCCGCTTCACTATATAGGTACATACCTCTCTCACTTGTATAGTTCTAATATATCTATACGAAATTGAAGATTCGTATCCATCAAAAATATCCATACACGTTGTTCCAGAACTATATCTGCCGATACTAATTCAGTGGCTTATTTGTCATTGATATTTTTTTAACTTACTGATGCACAATGCAGTATCGAGTGATATTGGGAGAGGTGTTTTAAGCATCAAGAAATTCGCCGTTCGATGACAAAAAGTATTTCGATGGAGAGAAGTTCAGCAGGTCTCGAGCCTGTGACAACAAAAAGATTGCCAGTCTGAGCCAGTCTAGCGTGTAGTGCAGAATTTCATTTAGCAGAAATAACTTCATAAACAAACAACACTTTGAAAGAATTTATTCAAAATAATATGTCGGTTTATACTCGATGCAGGATAATAAATATAAGCAGAAAAGATATATACTAATTTATATATTTTTTCATGAATAGGTGATAGAAAAACCCTATAATCATCAATCAGAATCAGGTCAATGGACACATTTAAGGAATATTATTATGATTGAAGTAGTTGTCATAATACCAATGACAATTTTTCATTATATTTTTCCCTAGCTTGAGCTAGATCCGGCATCCTGTAGTAATTTTTTGGTCTAGAGGGGTCTGCAAGAAAGTAGGTACTATGGTCACGTGGAACAACACATTTGTATGGTCAACAACTAAAACGACCAATCAATGTCTTAGTACTTTCAACCCCCCCGTACCTACAAAACAAATAACCTGGATACCGGATCTAGCGTAAGCAATAAGATCTATGATAGTATTCCCCATGTAGGTACTTTCACTAACACTGGATGATCTGGTTTTTTGAATTTTTCATAGGTTATTCTTTAAATTTTTATTATTTCTAAAATATATATATTATATCACCCTAGAATTTTGCACGTATTTTGAGAAGATCAATATTAGAATATTTCATCAAATAATATGTCGATTGAGATATTGGTTAGTTATATTATGTTTTGAGTAGGTACTAATAATTTGAAGTTTATGAAATAATTCTTTCTCATATTTGTCATGAATTACCTGAAGTTTGGCTCCATCTGATAGAATCTTTCAAAATGTTTAATTATTGTTCTACTTAAATTATAAAAAGAAATGAATTATATATGTACCCAACATTGAATTCAATGATGTTGCATTTTTTCATTATTTCAGATGCATAGGTACTCATTCCATGATTATAATTAATCAAGAAATCGAATGCATATTTACTGGGTATTCCTCAAATGTGGCTAACCCCCATATCTTTTTTGTTTCTAGGTGAAATTCGGTGTACTATACACCGCATAGTATGCATTTTGGACGTATTAAATCATTCCACTTGCTGTCTTATTCTATATCACACATATGGTATACATTTATTTCAATAGAAAATTACACACTTAATAACTTTATTGTCTGGGAAAAGTAGGTAGGTTAGTGTTAGTGGTGCATCTGCTCAAATTGGTAATACTTGAATAGGCAACACAAGTTGATATTATATTTTCATATTCATATAGATAGAATACTTACTAAGAATAAATGAGGAAGTTGAGAATTATCTTGGTTCATCTTATGGAATTTGCTGTAGGACCTCATAATTTTCATAATCATTATATGAACTACTCTCGGAACTACTACATCAACATCAACCTAAAAATGTGGGTAGTTATATTATTCATTTTGGACAATACATTTATCATTCAGAAAACTGCTTTTTTACTGAGAATTCACATATTCATGACAATAAAGATTTAAGTCCATACATTTCACCAAAGTACTACATTATTGTACAAAAAATGAGGACAGGAATTTGAACTCACATGGAAATTATCTCCAAAGCACATATTATGCAGATGTAGCTGATATATGTGAACAAAAATCGAGAATCCACATTCGTGTTGCTACATGAAGAGCAAGTTCTGTAATTCTTAATTTTTCTGAAAATAATGGTCGGTTGATGAAGAGTATAATGATACGCTAAACAATAAAATAAAACTCAATAGCAACTTATCTTGAATCTAGAATTCAAATCGCCCAGTAATTTTTTACCGCCAACTGTCAAAGATGACAGAGATTGTCAATTCTTCTTACACTTCGATTAATGGAACATAACCTTAACCAACCTACCGGGTGACATCACGTTTTTAGAAAAGGATGGAGAATTTTCATTTTTAGAATGCCGATTTTGGAAAAACCCTTGACAATAAACATTTTAAAAAAACATAGACGTATTCTCTGGAGGCCCGCGTTTCACATATATAATTTTTGAAAAAAATTGTACAACCCTGTTGGTCCTGACAAAAATATTTAAAAAAAATCCATCAAATTTCTCTGAACCTTCATAGCTAGATTCATTTTCCACATTCATTTCATTGAGATTATGTATCAATCCAATGAATGTTAATAACGAGGAAGCGAGTGCACTCCACAATATTTGTTCTTCAGATTAAAATTAATAGAATATGAAATAATCATATCCTGTAGTAATCGCATATATTTTACCCTTGAGGTTCCCCCTCTCATAAAAAACGCCTTTTATCCAGGGTTTCGAGCGAGCAAGGCCGACTTATTCGCGTATGCACTGTAGACTCTCATTGCACATTTTAAACTGCACTCTGTCGTCGTGTCGATCTTTCATACATCTTCAGCGGATAATTTTTCGCGGCAAAGGAAAAATCCGAGTCCACCGCCGCAATGATTGTGTGATGTGAATTTTCCCAGTGGTGCGCCCCAGTGGGTCATGCCGGATTACAGCTGTCAATTCGAAACATCTGACTTGCTGTTCGCTCGTGCCATCTATGATCTAAATCACCTACTGAGTTATCTTCGATGTTGTGACTCCGGAACTAAAAACTTTGTGTGGTGCAAATTATTTTCTGGTTTTTCTCAGTGTCCCGCGATTCATTTGTAACAGATCAATGACTATGGAGAATGATACTGCGGTTTGTATATTTTTTTAGTATTTACAATTATTATCAGCACTTACCTCTACTGCAGGCAAGGACGTTTAGAGATAAAATAATGACATTATTTATATCATTTCAATATCATCTCGACTATCATGGTCCATAGAATTTACATTGCATAGCCTAGAATTTTTATTAATTGAACAATCTTAATGTGGAATTTGTCTTTTTGAAGGATCATTGATTTTTCTTTATTGAAAGATTTTAAATGAAGTTGTATTGAAATATATTCATTTTTGAATCTAAAATATTGATCACATTAGATATTTTTGATGGAATGAAGTTTTGGCGCCATTTTTGATTACCATTCCACATGTATCATGGAATACCTACCAATCTTCGTTTTATGAATCAAATCAGAGTTCATTCATACACATCATTGAAGTTATTTTCGGACAACATGTAAAAATCTATGGAAAAATCTATGTAAAAATCTATGAAATCACGTCAGGAATGAGGAGTTTGAATTAAGGCAATAATTACCCAAACTAAATTCATATTCCAATGAATTGGATAGACCGAAATCTGAGATGAAAGTACAGTTCCATGAAAATTATACAGCAGTTACAGCACTGCACAGTAACAATTTTTTTTTGATAATGATCAATACCAAATATACCTACATCGAATAAATCAACAATCAACGTTATCAATCTTAATAATATTGGGAATATAATGGGTATGTTTAAATAATGCCAAATCATTATTAGAAAATGGAATTCCCACAACAACTCGTCTCAGAAAAACCTGCATAACTATTTGCATCCTATAAATCGTAATGGAGAACAAGACAACTTTTTTATCGGCTGTTTGATAAGGCCTTCCACTTATAACGGCTACTCAATATGTAATTACTAGATTACATTTTTAGATGGTCATCATTATCTCATCTATATGTTGGGAAAAATATGTCGACAGTTATCCACAACCTATATGCATTTCATGCTGCAATTGGAAATATGCAATTTCTATTAATATTATGTCCTGGTCATAATATTGAGTCCAGATTTAGGCTGTCCTAATTCGCCCAGATGTTCAAGAATATCGAATTGTTTACGGCAGTGACACATTTCAATGGGAATATGACAAGAAAGGTCAAAGTAGATAATTAAAGACATTTTAGCAACAACCCTGATACATGATGAATATATTGCTCAAATGTTTCCTTGCGTATATTTATGGATCAAAAATTTCACAGGATGAAAAAGTTGCAAAAAAAAGAGAAGTAAGCATTATATTAAATAGATGGAGCACTATCGTTTTATTTACGCATATTTATATGTTTTTATCAAAATACCAACAATAATAACTGATACAGTTTCAATCACATTTTTCTGAAAAAAATAATTAGCAATAAAGTTTACCTTTATTGTTGGTCCAATGATTCGAATCAAATTCAGTGGACTTATTGTCAGTTATTCAGTTTTACATTTGATCAATTTTACATCAATTACCATTACGAAAATGCCAAAATTGCCATTGACTTTGTCATTATCTGTTAAAGTTCGTGAGCTAGCAATTTTTTTTAAACCAAAACGTATTTTCAATTAGCACAGATCTGAATGTTCGAACATCTTGAAATGAGGAATTATAATTAACAACATAAAAGCAAAACGAATAACATTCAATCATCAAATTACAATAAAGCATAATTCCTATTGAATTACGTATATGTTTATTCATGGAGAAAGTGACAACAATACAAAAAGCAACTCAGGAAAAATGTTTCATAAATATTTAGAATACAGCAGCTCTTTGTGGTCGTATGTAATAATAGTATGGTAGGTCAGGGAACTTATATCAATGTTATTTTTATCGTTTACTTTATGATACTTAGCAGCGAACACAATATGCACGCATTTTCAGATTTCGACAGCAGTTCCCAAACGTTATAAGAGTATAACAATTCTGAAATGACTAATCTGCTGCGAAAAAGTTATAACTGAGAGGTTTAGAAGACCTCAAATAGTATAATCAGATTTTACTCGAACATATAATGCGTAATTTTTGAAGAGTACATCTCCACCCTAATGTGTACACCAGACTACCATGAATCGAAAGTCTACCAAATACTACTAAATACTAACAAAGACCACCAAAGACCACCAAAGACCACCAAAGACCACCAAAGACCACCAAAGACCACCAAAGACCACCAAAGACTACCAAAGACTACCAAATATCACCAAATACTACCAAATACTATACCAAAGACTACCAGTGAGTACCACTACCAGACTACCAGACTTCCAATGAAAATTACCTCGCGGTATTCTTTCCTACTCTTACTATAGACTGTCGTTTCTAGTATTTTTTTATTCTGTAACTGCACGAAAGGATATTCTTTAATGTTTATGGAACATCGTTCAAGCCACCGTAAAATTGATATAGGTTTTACCTCGACAACATTTTACTTTTGGATACCTATTTGCAGGTATTTTTTAATTGGATGTCAATATTCAAGGCGGCCATTTTTGGGAACATTTCAGAAAAAACACTTCATATGAACATTAGGTCATACGTTGTTAACTTTTGAGATATAGGGTGGGAAATTTTTCAGAAATAAATAGTATTTTATTAATATATCTGATAGCACTTTAGATATTCTAATGGAATTCGGTATACAAATACAACGTATCAAAATGCATTTTTTAGTATATTAAAATGTTTTTATTTCTGCCAGTGCGGTTCGTACCGAATTTCACTTGCCTATTTTGACAGACATTGATGGTACGTACGTCACTGACTTCCCTTAAGATTCTTTTGAATTTTTTCAGTCCATTGCACGGTTCTTACTCAAAAAAAATTTAAAAAAATTATCTGCATGATTATAACAATAATATCACAATGCAAATAGTTTTTATTTTTCAGATCGAATTTGCTTGGAAGTGTTTGAAGACTGTTAATAAGTTGAAAATGAATGAGGATTTCAAAAATACCCTTCATAGTATACGCACTTCGCATTCGTACTTAGTATTTTAAAAATTTTCAAATAAGACATTGAAAAAATATTTTTGATCTCAAAAGTTAAGTCGATTGTGTCATACGTTCACAGAAAGTTCTCTTTTTGAAATAGAAATCACCCTGATGTATTTCATGAGCTTTTTCAGTGATTGGCGATGACGCGAAGCGGCTGACAACTTCAATTTACAAGTTATCCAAATTCTGATACTTTCAACAAACTAATTTTTCAAAAACACACAGGAAAAACCCGCAAATAATTATCTAATTTTAAAAATTCGTCAATAAAATCGACACCTGTGAAGTTATTACTATAACTGTAAATAATATGAAGATAGCACCAATAATTTCAACTGCTGTGATGTTACTGAGTGTGAATAAAGTAAAAATGGCACACAACAAAATAACAAATAATTTCAAATGGCTCATTCACACCAAAAAATAATTGATTTCTGGATCAGCGTTTTTAAATGAAAGTAAAGTATGTATGGATACCAACAGCGAATAAAAATATTTTAATGGTCATTAAACTCGCAACTATGAAAGGATAGGAGGGGTTTCTATAAAGTTTATATAATCGCCATATTTAACAACGCCAGGTCAATCTTGATAGAGCAAATCGCCTCGCAATTTCAATCGAAAAAGAATGAAAAGAAACAACTACTGGCATAACTCATTTCAGCATCTAACGAGTTTGAACTCTATGTTAGAGAGAAGATGAAGCACATTCCTTTGGCGCTGTCTTAATAAGAAAATATGAAACGTTACCTACCTGTATATTTGCCGAGGTAGATGCATACATAGGCTTCCTATAATAATTCTTACATTTTTGCTACACACAGATATTGAGTAAGTACCTACCTTCCTACATGATCATTAAAAATATTGAGAAACAAAAATCCATAAATTTATACGAATCTAAAAATGATATAATATTATGAGGTTGGTAATCTCGGTATATACTGAAAGAACAGTGGTTTCTCTGAATATAGGAGAAACTAGTTTCATTTGGCAATAGTTGGACTAGATCTTTGTATATCAGTAATAAATCCATACAATTACTCTATACATGGATATTTAATTATAATTTGAAGATAAATTTGTATCAATATTAAATAATATGTCGCAGTGATACTTTTTTCGAATAATTTTGAGAGATCTATATAAAACCCAAAATGGTACAAGGAACCGAGGACTAACGTCTGTAGTTAGTTTTTGAAAAACAAGGTGATATAGGAGGATTTTAAATATATTGTCAGTGACACACTCACAATTTTTCGAAATAACTGGAAGGAGAAAATAACTGCATTTGCTCTGATTATATAGATAATGATTCTGCAAGCTATTAGTTATTTTTTATCTTTTTGTATTTTATCTATGTCCTTCACATTAGTTTTGAAAAAAAAATTACTTATTTTTCGAATATATATTCGCTTGGAAATGTAAATTCGAAGCAAATCGAAATTGAAAAAAAATAAAGTTGTCTCATTCGAAATATTTTTTATCCATAAATTGTAGTTTTGACGAGAAAAATTCAATAGGTACACCACCAACTCGTCTCGAAAAACTATTTTATTTTGTTATTTGCTCGTTCTCAAGTAATATGATCACTTTAAGATATATGCAGTGTGACACAGACTCATGGTTCACCCTCTTTTCTCCCTTGTTGCTCTATAGCGATATTTCTGAAATTTCCTGCACCTTCTGACAAATTCGCAAAAAATATTTCCAAGTGGGACACCCTGTATATCATTACGGTTTTGAAATCTTCGTAAAACATCTGAACCCAATGACACCTTATATTTGATAGAACACCCATTTTATTTTTCGAACTAAAGCCATGAACTCCCTGAAATTATTGGAAAAACTGGAAGTTTTTCAGAAATATTGCCGGAGATACAAAGAAGTATGTGCCACGCAGTATAATTTACTGGATAAAGAATGAGCAAAGAACAAACTAAAATATGTTTCCCATTCAAATTTCACTTCTTAGATCTGTGAAATGCGTAATAAATTCAGAAGATGAATTTTGAATATGCCAAAAAGTGTGTCGATTTATGTTCATATAAAAAGCCGGCAAAGATCAAAGATTGTAGTCAATCATCGTATAAACAGTAGAAAAGCCATTTAAAAATCAATTATTTATGTAATCAAGTGAAACCTTATTACCTACGTTTTAATTATTAATAATACTTATATCAACAAGCCATTGAACGTCTGCAAAAAACAATTTACTGTAACAATATCTCTCTCATAATGGACCTAGCCTGCATTCTTGTATTTTTTCTCTCTGTACCAGATTAAAAGCTATTTTTAAATCAGCATCCAGCAACATTTTCAAACTTGAGTTAGGTTATGGTTTACAGTTGAACGCCCGAAGTGTGCACATCATGAATACAAACGATAACCATTACTCAGCTGGATCAACATAGGTTAATACACTTTGAAAAAGCGAGTCGTTTATAAAATAAATAAAAATAAAAAAGGCGGTTGTTTAGCTGCGATGTAGAGGGCGTACTGTGAAACGTGTATGCGCTCACTTGATATATTGCAGAGGAAGAAGATGAGGCTTTTTGTGATTCGTTTTGTTATGAGCAAGTAACCATATGTTATTGGCCATTATTGTAACAATATGAATATTTCTGATGAGGGTATCTCACTTGAGGTATAAATTTACTTTTGGATAAGTAATTCGTCTCAGAACTGCAGTTTGAAGAATACTATCAGAATTCTACACTTGCGATCCTGATTTTTAAGTTTGCAAATTATTATAGTGATTTCTTCACACTTATATTGTTTTTTTTCTCCATAACATGCCTATATATGAGCATGATCGCATTGGATGTAAACTTCCAACAGTAAGGTTATGGGTTCTAGTTTCAAGAATATATTACACATTCTAGAAACCTACATTAAAAAAATTCCAGTACCTATATCAAAACCACTGATTTTTACAAATAAAAAGGAATAAGCAGGGCCGGATTATCCATATCGGGGCCCCTAGGCGATGCAATTCTCGGAGCCCCTTTCCCTTACCGTTTTCTTACTTTTCAAAATATATTTTTTCCATTACAAAAGTCGAGTCGATCGACTCCTGCTGTTTGCTTTCATTGGATGAAATGATTTTGATCACAAAAATATTTTCACAACCAAACAAAATATTTTTGTGAAGTAGGTACAATATCAGTTTAAATAGCAATTCTTGTAACTTTTTAGATGCAAAATGGTTAAAATCATCTTGGAAGTTGACTTTTTCAACACATCATTTTCAATCGCCATTATCGACAATGAATTTAAACGGTTCTGTGATATTGTTGAACGAAGACATTTTTTCATTAATTTTATTTTGAAAAATTTCGTTCACCTGTGGCGTTTGATATCATCAGACTTCTATATATTTGCCATGCTGATCATTACATTCGGAAAAGTTGATTGTACCATATCATCAAAAAATCAATCCAAACGATGTTATCTGTCCCCGCATCCATCATTTTTTCTATGGTGATATTACCGGATGTAAATAATCGGGAATGTCACGAATGAAACCAAATGAAACGTTTTTTTC
Source organism: Chrysomela aeneicollis (assembly GCA_029955515.1). NCBI lineage: Eukaryota > Metazoa > Arthropoda > Insecta > Coleoptera > Chrysomelidae > Chrysomela > Chrysomela aeneicollis. Next base: position 4,795,509 of record JARUHQ010000025.1, read on the forward strand.
TTGATGCGTTCAACATCAATTATTATGCCCCCGTGGACCCCCAGTCGGTGCGGGGCCCCTAGGCAGTTGCCTAATCCGCCTTATGGATAATCCGGCCCTGTTTATAAGTACACTGATCAGCTTCAAAGATGGTTCGATACTTTCTTATCAGTAATTTCCTCATTGATGACGTTAATACAACAAAGCTAAAGGTTCTATTTTAACCTTGATCTTACAAGGTAAACAACCTGTGAATTTCGAACAAGAAACCTAATGGTGTTAGGCTGTTTTTGGAAGTTAATAGATAATAATTAGTCTTACTACCTATAGAATACAGAAGGAAATTATGTTCTCTATAGTGTAGTCAATTACTATATCAATCCATAAACCACCAAGAAAGTTATATGCCTACCAACAGGAAATAAGATAATATTTTCTGAAAATAGTAATTTACGTAACAAGTCCGGAAAATACTGTTTTTTTGGATGAGTGGACAAAATTCTAGGACGAGCGTAGCGAGTCCTGAAAGTCTGCGAGTCCAAAAAAACTGTTTTTGGGCGTGTTGCGTACACAATTTTTTCGGCAACCGTGTAGAATAACAAATCAAAGAAACACATTTCTTTATTAGAACAAAATTTCGAACATTTCAATTCTTATTTATATTAATATTTATATTAAAATTAGAACAATTGTTAATATTGAATGGATTCAATTTGTTTGAAATGCTTGGTATATTTAAGTGCCTTTTGTTGAAGTCAGAACAAGAAGGTAAAGTTTTCGTTTCACATTGATTGTTTTCATCTGATAATTTTTGAATGTTAGCTAATTTTATGTCAGATAGCTGTCAGTCGTTATTTTGCTGCTATGGTAATGATCAACTGCATTTATCAAAACCATACTACCAAGATTTTCATATTTACAACAACGATGTGATTCTTCCCGGCCTAGTCCGGGAAGTACGTACTTCCTGGACTAGATCGGAAAAATGCCACTTTCTCAAAAAAAATCGTCTGGAAAGTACGTACTTTCCGGACGGTTGCCGAAAAAATAATATTTTCACATATTTTATTCCTAGATATGATATTCCGAAGAAAAGTAGGAGTATTGGAAGATAACTCATATATAATCAGCACTAGAAATAATACATATCAAATCTTGAAAACTACTAGAAATATAGGAAACTTCTGTAGGATAGTTAATCGGGATGAAATACTCGATGTTTTTTTTTTCTGTATTTATGAGATATAATCATTATTTTTTGATTGGTAAACGAGTTCAAAAATTCGATACTGCACTGATAATAATATATATTAAAGCAAGAAGTACCTACTTTTTGACGCGTCCATTTTTCAAGTAGTTCAAAACTCCAGTAGAGGGGAGGTTTGAACTCACATAACCCCCTTGTACTTGAACTTTTTATTAGGTTTTATCAATAATAATAATTTTATCGGGATAATCAAGGGGATAATTGCTGATTCTTAACAATATATTTAGATCACTTATAACAAACAGTAAAGTACCTTTACTTAGATAAAAAGTATAAGTCAGAAACAATAAAAGTAGTCACCGATTTCTTCACACTTCTAGAATAATCCGACTTAATTTGTAAACCTCGAATAAAAATCTTATGTAGATTTTGAAACTGAAACAAAATATAAGGTGTTCTATCGAAATTATTGATTTTCCTTCAAACAGAAAAACTGTAAACTTGACTACAATATAGCGGTATCTGAGATATTTGGCCGTTTCCTTACTTTTGTCACACGCTGTATATTGGAAGAAGTTAAATCTGGTATACCACAATTATAAAAAAATCATGTGAAATTTGTATGATTCTTCTAGTAATAGTAGCTATAGAAAAATTATCTGAAATTTATTTTGTAATTGTAAAAGTTATCAATATAATAATCATCCAAACGGATCTGTTAATGGGATAGGTAATAAACAGAGGATAAGCAGAAAATAAAAAGCGCCTTGACAAATAAATTGCGAAAATAAATAAAATACAACGCATGAGGCGTTCTTGAAAAATCCAGACTTAAAAATAAACAATCAAGTATATTAAAGGCAACAAACTCGCACTGGCCTTGTGTATAAAAAGCGTACCTATATGCACGCTCAACGAAATGAATTCATAAACCAGCGTGTAATAAAATGTGAATGCGTCAAGGAAATCCGAATCAAAATTCTGTAGATTTTACATGGTGTCCCAATTTATCAGGGAAATGATGGAATTGCATTGCAATTTCCTGGGTCCGAGAGTAGATACAACTATTATGCTGGGTTTATAGATCCAACTAAACTAACAGAATTAACAATTAGGTAGGTGTTTATAAACAATACATTTAATGATGAAGAATCAAATGTTGAATGTTTAATGATTGAATAAAGCTCCATGGCGATTCAAGGTGTTCAATTAAATAATAATATTAACAAGCTAAACGTTAAGTTAACGTTAAGCTAGCAGAACCCAAGATTTTTCGTATAAAACGAAAAGCAAAAAATTCGGCAATAGGGTAATAAATTAGCCTTAAATTATGGCTGAATGAAAATTAAAATAATCCAAGGTGGTTCTGCTAGCTTAATGGAGGTACAAGCTAATGAGCGAAAAACCAAATAACTCCTGAATCTGAAACCCATAACACTATTGTAGAAACAATTAATATCGACAATAACATACCTGTCAAATGTTTAAAAACGACAATTAATGAAATTCTAATCATTTTGGGCGTTTTGCCCACAACATTTTTTCATTCTCAATCGGTAAGTTGAAAGTTTACCAACCTCGATATTCTTAAAGATGTAAATGTAAAACCCTCATAGACGTTCTCGTGTATTGACATTCTTGATTCTTAGTTGTTAATTCCTCCTTCTTCAATAACTTCTGCAGGCAAATGCTTTGTTTTCGAAACAAAATGTATTAGATACAGTTAACACTAAATGTATCAGGCTATAAAGGATAACTTTTCAATGAAAACTTTTTGAGTTGAAACTCAATAACAGAGAAAAATTACATGATGGGAACATGTGAAAGAGTATACTATATAAACAAAACAAACACACATGAGATTTAGCTGATGAATTTAGATGATGATGTGGTTGGAAAACTCAAAACTACATTTTTAGTTACGTTTGGGAAGCTGCCCAGACGTTCCTGGAACTCATTTTCTACATCGAAATATTATAACCTAATTTTCATTCATACATTCTGATGGATAAAATACAGTCTCTTACCCTTTTAAAATGAATATTTTGATAGACATATATTGACTGGTGAATTAACTTCTTTTCCTGGGCCTTCGATGAAAGTGTCTAACGTGACATCGATTAACCGATAATATCGATAAATTTGATAAATCGTTATCTTCCACCCCTTACAATAATTGAGATACTGAATTTATTTAATTTGTATGTTCCACACTGTATTTTGGAAATGAACATGATAATGATGGCCCACTATGTCTGCTGATTGGTGTAATGCTATTAGGATTGACAAATAATTGAAATGCAATGTAACATTTTGCAGATCAGCATCAGAATACTTGATGCTTTAGATATCTTCTTCTAGATACAAGGTGCACCACTCAAAATGGAGCCCCCTTTGACTTTTTTGTTCTTGAAGATATGAATGTTGATTAACATATGTTTTTTGATATAAAGAGACTGTCATTTTCTTGAAATGGACAACAACTTTGGTTTTTCAAACAGAACACTTTGTATATTTTTTCGAAATTCGATAGAACTATGTTTTCTGATTTCATTGATATCAACAAGTTGTATATATAGAAAAATCATTTCTGGGCGTGTAATGAACGATATCGTTTATTATATATACTTCGTTGAAAAAGAAAACATAAGACACAGAAGAAACTTGGGACATTTTTATTTTCACAGTTGTAAAAAACTTGAAACTACTAGACTAAGAATATTGAAAATCAAAAGAATGCGCTCATTACCACATTGTCCAAATTTGACCGTATTAAATCATCTCTTGGACACGCATCAAAGATCCCAAACACTATAATTGCTTCTGGTAGTAGATATTGTTCATATGGAGCTTGACATAAAAATGTTGTTACTTGTTCTTCTGTCAAAACTTTGGACTTTTTTGGAACATATCCTACAGCTTGACGCTTCAGGAAAGCAATAGTTTTTGGATATTTGTTGATGTCATTATCTTTAATGGCCAAACAACTCTTTAGCATTGAGAATCGACTCCATATAACGTGGAAGAATTCATAGATTCAGCTTTTTCGACAAAATAAACTAGAAGAATGTCGTCACTAACAATTTTGTTTTTGTTAAGATTTTGCCATTCTTTAAAAAGTTGATATTCGTGTTCATATCTTGACCTGAAGGATTTTACTGGTAATAAATTTTCATTTTGTTGGCATAAATTTGATCGACAGATAATTAACAATGCTGACAATGCAGTGTTTGGCATGTATATATGATTTGTTTCCATGGTTATTTTCAAAGTTTTTCCGTGCGCTATTTCCGTGCGCTAGCCCGAAAAAGCACATCTACAATATTACTAATAAAGATGAACATAAAGTGATTTCAAAAAAGTTGAATAAAAAAAATGTATTATTTCCGATGATGAAAACAAGAAACACCTATCAGGATGGTCGATATATCTATAGTGAATAGGGAATCCCTAAAGTTTCCATATAAAAATCTTTCATACTTATAACCATCTTCAAATCCATCGTGGTACAGCAATAAGTCAAACACTAGCTGATATTGGAACAAGAAGTAGGAGTACGAATCAAATCATCATTATTGTATCTAAAAGGAAACCTATACTGTGAGAAACCAACGAGAAACAAGTGAGAATAAAGACATAAATATCCTGCAAAAAACACAAGAAATTAAGAATGTACTAATTGAATGACTTTAATTCGTTCTTTAGAATAGAAATCGTCATATTAAGAAACTGGCGACTGTATAAATTGTGCCTTACGAGTCAGCACGTCTTCGTTCAACACTTCTCGATGCTGAGGAAAGACAAAGATCGGCAACTATTGACATATGCTTCAACATGTACCATTCGAGTGCCACTTATTGTCTATATAAATTTCTAGATACGGCAAAAAAGAACTTGAGGCATTTTAATGAGCTTTTATCGGAATGGTGTGTTAAGAAAAATTATACGATACTATTATTGTTAGAGTTCAGGGCTATTTTTTATGTACTTTCCGAGGTATTTTCATGATATTCGAGGAATTTGTGGTGATCTGTAATAATTCGTTTACCACAGCCTCACTTTTCTTCGTTTTACTTCTTTGCTAAGATATGGAAAATTTATAAAAGCAGTTGAATTCTTCTCGTACCATCAAGAAATTGAAATGCAATAGTAAACGACCGTTTTTTTCTACTAGAACTGAAACTGTTGAATAAAGACATTCGCTTATGTCATGTGGAAGAAAAATTGATCGAAAGGCCAAAACAAAAAGCATACCAGTCGAGATAACGGTACAATCCAGAAATCGGTGAGGAAACTACTTCGCAAGATTTGAAAGTTTTCTTTGAGAAATAATATTCACTTTTTCAACAATGTGGTGACAAAATGGAGTGTGATGGTGGAATTTTTGATTACACGAAATGGATACCTATAGTACATTCATGTTCGAGACAGGGTGGTTACCTACATAATCATGAAATTTTATTGGATTCGGTTGAGTAATATCCAGAGATCTAAAAAATGTATGAAATAATAAACATCGATGATAAAATCATAATATGCGATAATGGACTAAAGATGTGGTCAACCAAGTTTGATTGATACGAATCATCACAGGGTGTCAAAAATCGAATGGCGAACCCTTGTATATTTTTATATGGTTCGATGCGGAATTGAAAAACAAACATTTTTTCAATTTCCGCACGAGTTGTACACTATACTTTTCCGACGACCTACATGAAAAACATAGGTATGTCGGATTTTAATTTCGCATTACTGTATTACCTACTTACAAATCATTTTTACAGGAAACCAATTCAATTGTCTGAAGAAGCATATAAGAATAAGAAGGATATATCACTCAAAGAGAATAAATTTTATTGAACATTTAACAAACATATTTGGGTACATTTTGGTCTGTATTTATGAAATATTGGAAAAATAATTATTGGTGGTAATATTTGTACAATTGTTCAGTACTAACGAAATACCATTATTTTCTTTTACCAAACCTAAATTGCATACTTCTGGGGGAGTGAAATCTACCATTTCATCGTCGGATGACATTGCAGCAAAGAAAACTGAACAAATTAAACGATTCGGTACCTATCTACTTGGTAAATCACATTGACACTATAATGTTATGAATTTGTTTGTAGATATGTCATTGTCACAGCTACCTATAAGTAAAAATCAGAGTGTTGTTAACTATATTAGGTAATCGCACCAATTGCAGAGCGTGGAGATGAATATTTCATTTCGCACTAGTGCGAAATATCTTATTTTCTGTACTAGTTTACAGTTTACAATCCTTTTATCAACTGATTTTAATACCTAGCCATTTCAATGAAAAAAATTTGCTCAGGTGGCTTTCATCTACAATTTGTGGACATCCAAGTTCATCGGTATCCTTCTACTGGCTTGTACCATGTTATTTTCGGTTATTTTCGATCGATAGCAGTGTTTGTTAGTGAATTGACAAAGGAACTGACAAATTTTACGCTTGCAAGAAATCAGCTGAAGGCGATTTTTATTGATGTTACGACACGTTATGAAAATGCACAAGCTTTTCAGCTTCATCAGAACTACTGGAGTACCAATAATAATCAGGTATATTTAACAAATCTGAAAAAATTAGTGGCTATGAGTCAACATGAAATAATTTCCTATTGTGAAATCAATGTACAACAATATACGACACTCTGAGTAAAAAAACTTACAGTGGCAATAGACAACTGAATTATATTTTGGTGGAAGACATTGCCATATAATGTGATTCTTACAATGTTCTTGTTTTTATATTAACCAAATCCTTTATTTCTGAACCACTGGCTTTATGAAACCAAAGAAAACTATGGTTTGTTTTCAATCTAATCTTGATGTTAATTAACGTCACTATATTTTCTCGAATAACATCTCCCCTGTCCTTGATACTCGTTACTGATTTTCGATGAAATTTGAACTTGTTGTTTCGTCCCACTGTATGTATCATTGAAGTGAGGTGCGTGAAAGCAAATTCAACCATTACGTTTTACATTCAAACATCACGTCATATATTATCTCAATGCATTCGATTGCATTTTATCGAATTAGATTTTGCACTTGTTATCTATTCATTTCAACTGACCCAATTATACCCATACAGATAATTAATGAAATGCCATACTGGTCAATAAATTATCGATATTTATTTGGTCCATTGGAAACAGGCTGGAGTATTTTCAACTAAATGACAATTAATATAAGATCGAATTTTGCGTAAATATGTACGAAATGAAATAAGAGCATTATTTATATACTCGACTAATCCATAATAATTTGTTATAAATATGAAATACATTTTAATTGTTGTTTAGTAGATTGACAACATTTGTTTTAACAAGTGCAGTTTGTTCGGGTATAGTTTCTAAAAATTAGCATCTAATGATAATTGTGTCTGAGAACATTTCGCAGAAAGTGAATGTTTAGTTTTTGATAAGTGAAAACTTTGCTAGTGACAATGAATTACTGGAATGGATCACGCGAAAGTTATATTCAAGAGTATTCTTAGAATTTCTCTTTTGATATTAAATTATTATATCTCCAATCCTGCCATATTACCTACGTCTAATAAATTTGAAAATGTATTCCCGAGTATACATGAATCTTTGATAACATAAAACACATAAATATCTCATAAAATCTCTATAGTCTAATTGGTATAAAATGACCACTACTTGTGGGAACAGTCTTGTATAAAAATATTATTTGCAACTGCTCAAATGTGAACGCAAAATTATACGAAATTTCGATAATTACCTATGAACCGAGGCCTAATAACACATTTTTCTTCCTTTCGGTATGATAAAAACCGCAACATATAAATGAAGTTAAATACAGCTCTTCAATAATACAATGCGGGATTGACAAGCGTATAACTTTTATGAAAAATAACCGAGTAAAACGAAAGACCTGCACTTCCGAGTGACTCAAGCCATAATTATTCGTAGAATATGTTTATATTTTATGTTGTTGTGCATTATTATTGTATTTTTAAATGATACATCAATGTTTGATGATAAATTGGGAAGAAACAGTGATATTACGGGTATGTTCCTGACTAATTTAACCTCAACAAACAACAATGAAAATCAAAATTGAAAATGAAACCCTTGTCAGATCATGTAAGTTTTTGATATCTTACTCAATTTCATAATAAAATGATTTCAAAGAATAATTTTATACCAACTAATAACTTTTCCTATCATAATATCAGACATCAGCTATTTCAGCAATGGTCAGCTATACATAAAGTTCATGAAACATAATACCTATAGTGATGTATATACAGTGTGTTGCTTGAGTAGGTACGACAAATTTCGAGAGGTGATTCTTCGAAAGATTACATAACATGTGCCGAACGGCTTTGTTTTCGAGATATAGAGTGATCAAAATACATTATTTTGAGTTTCTGAAGTTTACTCCGACATATTCAACGATAATCAGTTCAAATCAATTCAATAGTGCCCACGAAACAAAACGGAATTGAAAGATTAAAATTCGGTGTAGTTTCATTTGTTATTTTTTACTTCTCTCGAAGTATATATAATAAAAAAATGAGTTTGTCCACGTACTTTTAATTAACACATCACATGGTTTATATATATAAGAGCCTTAGCTCTTAGCCTTAGCTCTTAGCTCTTAGCCACTTCCAAGTTCTGTGAAACTTGGGAGATTCGTTTCTGGAGTGTTTCTTTCTTCTGCCGCATGATGTCGCCACTTCCAATTGTCTGTTGGAACGCGACTCTGTGCGGTCAAATAGACGCGACGAAAATGCATTGGGACAGGCAACGCTTCGAGTGGAGATCTTACGGTCTCTACTCGGATAACTACCCTGCACTGATGAGGGCCAATAAGCCCGAAACCGGTCTGTAGGTTGTTAGGCGTGCCTGTCTCGATGTGAATTTGTCACGTCTTAGGAAGAAAGAAACATTTGCGATCTGCATTCACAGTGTGAATCGTTGCATGGACTACGAACAGATATAATTCAATGTTCTGCGTGGTATTTACCAGGAAAGTAGTTGTTTTCTGCTCGTAGTCTACCAGAAATTCATCTCAAACTATGTTTGATATTTTTAATTGGATAGACTATTTTTTCCTTTCAAAAAATACAATAATATTGTTTTTTGAAATTGACAATCATTACTGCCATGTGACGTGCACACACAATTTTCAAAATGTCAAAAATTAGATGATAATTATCAACTGAAAACCCGAAGTGCCTATATCGGTAATGATTTTTACATTGTCGATTTTGGGAACTTTTGGGTTCTGGATTTGTGATTACAGCTTTTGGTTATATAGACTTGCTAAGATAATAGGCTTTTCCAGTCCATCAAGATGAAAAGAGAAATATTTTTCACGACTTGTCAATGTACGTTGGTCTGGATTGAATATAAACAATAAACACAAATTTGTGAATTAAAAAACACAGAGGAAATCGATGAATACTATTGAACATAAAAAATAGCAGTAGGTGTATACATATATACATTATATAAAACGAATCGGTGAATAAAACTTATAAGTGATCAATGTGTGATCCTTCCCATCGGATTATATACCATGTACGCCTCCTGCCCAACACAACAAACCCATCATGGAACCACAGTGACTGTATCGAGTAGTACCTCCACCACGTGGTGCAGCCCACCCACCACCATGACCACCATGTACGCTTCCAGCCCTGGGGCACTGCCTCTGACGTATCCGTCTGCGTTTGATCCGGGCCCCAGCACTTCCTCCGTGTACTCACAGCCTCCCATGTTCCCGTTTGCGCCGTTCTCCACGATGCACATGCCATTCGATTATCCCCAGGTAGGAAAACGAGAGGTGTTTTCACTTACACCACCTTTTTTTTTTATTCTCAATCAACTGTTATTTGATGTGAGGAAAATGTATGTTGTGGTGTGCCACAGGGATCCATTTTGGGGCCACTATTCTCAAGTATTTATACAGAAAATTTCATAAATTTGTTTCCAACCGATTAGAAGGCTCCTTTTTGTATACGTTGCTTATAGCAACGGGCGATTACCGTGATTATTTCATTCATGCTAAAATACACGTTTTTGATTGGTTGAAATGATTGTGTTGATAAGCAATAGCACCATGTTTTCGATTTTGTATTTCGGCTCCTGATTGGCTATTGGATACCTACATGCTGTGTTTTCGTTTCTGTATTTCGCTTTCTGATTCGTAGGCAGTAGGGTAGTTTAATTAAACAACGACTTACTCGTTGCAATCTGTCATAGTATTTTCCGATTCCCTGGTAAATAAATGAATACCACTACACCAAATTTTCGCCTGAACCATGATAAACACACACTATTAATATGTATCCACTTCATTTTCCACAAATTCTAGACAATTTCAGCATTAATAGAATTAATCTAATGTAACCTATCCACACAAATTGTGACAACAATCATAATGAATTTAGCTCAGTAGTACCTAGTGCTTAGGTAATCTGGCCTACATCATACAATGGCATAAATGTATTGTTGGTTGCATAACGAATCTTCTTGTGTCGAACTACAATGCATAATCAAAATAACTAATTCCATATTATATTAACAATAAATAGGAAATCATCAAAATGGCTTTGATTTTATTCATGCAATAATCTGAACAAATACAACTTATGTTATTGATGATTATCGAAAATTCCTTCTCTTTTTTGAAACAAATCATGTTTCTTTATGAAACCACACTCGCGCTATTTGTCTCAAAATCGAAGGAATTTGTGTTTCGATAATCATCAATACACTTGTTGTATTACAAGCGATTATTTCATTCATGCTAAAATACACGTTTTCTATTGGTTGAAATGATTGTGTTGATAAGCAATAACACCATGTTTTCGATTTTGTATTTCGGCTCCTGATTGGCTATTGGATACCTACATGCTGTGTTTTCGTTTCTGTATTTCGCTTTCTGATTCGTAGGCAGTAGGGTAGTTTAAATAAACAACGACTTACTAGTTGCAATCTGTCATAGTATTTTCCGATTCCCTGGTAAATAAATGAATGCCACTACACCAAATTTTCGTCTGAACCATAATAAACACACACTATTAATATGTATCCACTTCATTTTCCACAAATTCTAGACAATTTCAGCATTAATAGAATTAATCTAATGTAACCTAACCACACAAATTGTGACAACAATCATAATGAATTTAGCTCAGTAGTACCTAGTGCTTAGGTAATCTGGCCTTCATCATACAATGGCATAAATGTATTGTTGGTTGCATAACGAATCTTCTTGTGTCGAACTACAATGCATAATCAAAATAACTAATTCCATATTATATTAACAATAAATAGGAAATCATCAAAATGGCTTTGATTTTATTCATGCAATAATCTGAACAAATACAACTTGTGTTATTGATGATTATCGAAAATTCCTTCTCTTTTTCGAAACAAATCATGTTTCTTTATGAAACCACACTCGCGCTATTTGTCTCAAAATCGAAGGAATTTGTGTTTCGATAATCATCAATACACTCGTTGTATTACAAGCGATAATTTTGTTAGTTTCCATTGACGGAATTAATAAGTGATAATTTTTCTGTCAAAAATGAAGCGCCTTATATATATTGACAAACGTCACTCCAAATCTGGGTAGACATGTGATATTTGATGTTATATGTTTGAAAACGAATTACTGTTTTGAATGTTCCTGAAATTTTAGTAATAAACCTCAGTTATTATCTACAGTATCTACGCAGAATAGGTGGTAGGGTTCATCTTCTCATCATATTAAAAGCAATTCCAATTTATGAAATTTTCTTACCGAATCTCTCCCACGCAGCAAAATCAATTCCCTATATTTTTTTTCTCGGTTTCACTCATGTTTTTGTGGAATAAAATTCACCTTCGGACTACAACTTTAATTTTGGTGTAGATGCACGCTTCTGCACAGAATGGGCAAACATATTTTGAGACGTATTATTTTGTTCGTATTCTTGAAAACAGCACCTTCATCATTTTCAAAAATGTCTTCTATCGCTTATCAAAGTTATGTTACTAGTCATTATGTACTCGTAAAGTGTTCAATTCAGAAAATAATATTTTCCCGGAAATATTCTTTCAAGCTTATGGTGACTAGACATTCCTATTCGTTTCGTTTTGGCTGATATTGTGATAAGAAGCGAATAATAATTTATCTTCCAATTTCTTGAAAAGTTTTCGCCCATCTCACCCTTTCCCCTACACTTTTTGCTCGCCGTTTTTAATCACAGCTTTCTCCATTTCGACGCTTACCTGTCCGTTTTAATTCGTCATTATTGAAATAATGTTCCACTTTTAATATTTCATTAGGATTCGAAGGTTTTTTTATTTCATTACTGCTCGCTCTGGCTTCAAGACTTTTGGACTCTTCAAATTCCGAGTTCTACTTCAGATGGCGAGAAATAGAGGTCATTAAACTGCCTTGAGACCCCACTTCAACTATTTTTTCGAAGATCCAGATCACGTTCTTTTGTTTGAATTGCACCTGTCTGAATTATCTGCTATAGAGTAGATTTTTCTGATGGATCAAATGGTTTGTTATACGGTGTTTTTCCGTTCAGAGATATTCAGTGATTTTATTATTCTCAATTTCATTTAATTCAAATTAGAAAAAATCTTTATGCAATAAGAACTTTGAGATTTCTTCATGAGCTTCAAAAGTTTACTGATTTCTGAAGATCGTGTGTCCAAAATGGAGGATGACAGAAGTACTGAAATAAACTGAATCGAAAGGATGAAATTGAAAATTGGTTAAAGAATAATCCAAGAGGGTTCATAAGAACAATCAAAAGTTATACTGAAATGTGTTAGAAAGTATTCAATATAATATTACAATATAATAAATACAATGAAACAAACCAAAAAGAAGACGAAAAAATACTAACTGATGAAATCAGATCATGTGAAGATGCAAAGCAAAGCGTAGGTAACTACTTCAAAGAAGTACTAAACATCAACAACACAAGAAATAAAAAAGTAGGAAAATCAGTGTGCTCAAGATCAGAATGCACAGCGTGGCAACATTAGTATTCATCAACATGAAATGATTTGAAGCGCTGCGTTGAATAATTTAAATTATGTGAATACATATTTTTCACCAGTATTCACTATTACCTGACTAGTTCAGTATTTGATAATTGTTTTGTTGACTAATTAGTATCAAAATGAGTGGAATTAATATTATCATCTAAATTTTAGGTCGAAACAAATTCAAACCACTATGTATGATAGGAGTATTCAGGATTTAAAAAAGCTTTCGGAATCTGTGAACTTACAGGGTGATCAACTAAAATAACGCGGAGTGTTTTATAAAGTTACCCTGTATTATTAATTATAATCAACGAGGGGGGTTATCCTTTGAGATTCATGGTCAAAAAAAATTTATAGTAGTCTAGTTTTGCTGCGACTCATCACATACTTGATAGCTTCTATTTTGTGTACAGGGTGACGCAAAATTAACGCCCAATATTTTCTCTGTTTTTGTTGTATCTTCAAGTTGTCAATAATTGTTACATCAGAGCAGACAACTCATACAGTAGTTGCCAAGTATGATGTTAGATACAATAAAATCGGAATAACTCAATAACTGTAACATTTAGGTATATGGAATGCTCAATAGAAATACATATTTGGTGAGTAGTTTCGGAAGAGGACCAAAAAAAACAGAAAAAATTCTGGGCATTAGTTTTGCGTCACCCTGTGCATATTATGAAAGCTATTAAGTATGTGATGAGTCATAAGAAGGCTAGACTACTACAGAATTATTGACACCATAAAAGATCAACCAAGAGATTAACCCTGAATTTTTGACTATGAATAATACAAGGTGACGATTTCACTTAGATTTTCACATAAAAGTGGCCATATCTTTAAACCCACCCTGTGGAATCTGATGAAAATCCATGTCGTTGGAATAGGAAGATAAGGGGAATTGAAATTCAAGAAAATATATAGGGTTTGATATCCTGTAACTTTATGACACACCCTCTAGATTGGAAAGTAGTTTTGTGGAATTTGAACATGAAACTTTTTTCGTATATTTTCTAAGACAAAATATACAGTGATTTTTTTATTAATAGATATAAAGAAAATTTGACTTCGCAGTTAGCTTGTGCTTGAAAAATCAGTGAAATATAGCATATTTCCTTCCTTCATGTGCTACTCTAAACCTGTCAAATTTGACATTTTTTTCGAAAATCAGTTTTTTGGAAATTTCATTTTGAAAAATGTCAGAGTAAAAAGTTGCTCAGTTTCCGATTTTATACATTTGTTCCACATTTGAACTCTCTACTATCACTTCGACTTTTTTCAATTTTTTTTATTTTTCGAATCTTTCGCTCTATCGATTCGAACGAAACATGTTTCAAATTTCATAATTTTGATGAATATGAGACTTCAATATCATATCTTGCCCAGGAAATACCCACATTGGCCTATTATCAGAAATTAAAAAAAAAAATGCATCTCCAGAAATTCGTCTTTGTTGTTGCAAAGTTCATCTAGTTTTTTCATTTATTTGTTAAACTAATGTGGATTTTCAATACATGGACGTTAATATGTCAGTTTTCGAATAAACGAATTTCTCTTTATTCTTATTACACTCGTATTTCTTTTGTTAATAGATTTTTATCCAGTTTGTAAACTAAACAACGATCTACAGTTTCATAACTATACAAAAGACTTTTCGTTCAAGCGATTTGTACTAGACATGATATGAAATTTCGTGATTTTAAACAATACAAGACTAATGCAACATCTCGGGATGAAAATAGTAGTACTGATCAAATCGAAATAAAATTTTCACTTAATAGTAGTAGTCGAAGTGACAGTAGAGAGTCAAAATTTGGAACAAATGTATGAAATTGGAAACTGGGCAACTTTTTTCTCTGGCATTTTTCGAAATTTCCATTTTTTTGATGATTTTCGAAAAAAAAAATCAAATTTGATAGGTTAAGAGTAGCACATGAAAAAGGAAAGATGCTGTATTTCACTCATTTTTCAAGCACAAACTAACTGCGAGGTCAAATTTTTTTTATATCTAATAATAAAGAAAACTTCTATATGTCGCGAACTTTATGTGTGACACTGTAGTTATGGAAGGAAAGTAGACTTGAAAAATAAATGCAATAGTTCTCGCACACTAAAATGAGATAATCTTATAAGAATTTCAACAATTACTCAACAATCAATAGGGATCAAGAATTCTTGAAAAGAAACATAGATAAATAATAAAAAAAAACATAGAGTGGGTTCGGAATGGAAGAAAGATCACAGGACCACATATACGAAATAAGAGATAATAAGGTGAACAATGTGCCACTCCGAAAATATACAGAGTGATGCGTTTTGTAACAAGGTAGCATCGATATGAACACAGGAGAATATATACTCGAACTCCGTTCTTTCTCTTTCAACCAATGGAAACGACTTCATATAGCTACAGGTCACGTGATATTTTTTCACGAAGTCACGCATTCGCAAACCTGAAATTTCATCAGAAGAAATTAACATTCTTACATTTTTTTCGTGACGCATGAACGATCGAGCGAAGTAAACTCGTTTAATGGTTAATAGTGCCGTTTTCTGTTGGGGTTTGATTAAAATTTACCTCCATAGAATCGAGCAGGAAGTATAATAATTGAGTTCAGAACGCGTGTAGGAGTGCATACGCTGCCTGATCAATATGCGTTTTCACTTTAATTGTTTGGCCCATGATAAAAAAACGCCAAGGCAGATGGTCACGTTGTGGAATACTAACATCATTTATTTTGCTTCATCATTCAGCTGTGGGTCATACCCAAATCACTTTTTTTTTCCTTACTAGGTCGTTCCAAACAAAGCAAGTCGCGGAGCTCGAACGGAATCCCAATTTCAAGTTGAGTTTTTCCAATGCGATATGCAAAGGGTTGTCCAAATTGGATATTTTTGTTGAAAAGAAACACCGGTTTTTGTAGGAGTTAGAAATAAACTAACCTATACATGTTATGAGCTCGATTTTCGTGAAAAATTAAATGCCGAAAACTGCACATCGATATCTTTTTTTTTATTTATTCAATAAGCATGGTCACTCAACAGACATAACTTAAAAGCTTGTCCTATAACAGAGTGACACAATGTGAAAAAAACATTACATATGAGATTGGAATCATACATGGAAAAATCCTATAACTAAATCAAACCTAAAAAGAAAAGAAAACAGGTGGGTTATTATACTATATATCACACTTTTTTCTATTTTATCTATTCTAGTAGGGTATTATAATTTGAACACAGAAGAGTTTTGAAATGCTTCTTGAACAATTTCGTGGGGTAATAAAAAATATCTAAGTGGGTATTACAATAGCTATTTATGTACCAAGTGCGTTATATAGATCCTAACGCCCGGAGGGTAACATCCACCCGAGGGCCTTTGGCCCGAGGGATGAATGTTGCCCGATGGGCGTTAGGATCTAGTAACGCTCGTGGTGCATACAAGATTTTATTTTTCACAAAAAAATTATCTTAAACGACGTTGTTTACTTCATAAATTTTTTCTCATAGTATGCACATTCAGGAGTTCATCATCGGTCAACTCACAGAACTTCAAACTTGGTACTAATTTTTCAGGAACATTTGAAAATTGTAATTTCTATTTGAGAGAAAATAATTAGTCCCTTTTTTATGTACAGTTATAAATAAAACTTTTCTGAGTAATTAATTTATTGAACTACAGAAAAAAACATTTAGCGGGCGTTATGATTCATAATGCCCTCCATAACGCCCCGGGCGTTATGGGTCTGTTAATAGCAACCGTTGCCAAGGTATTATAAAGCAGTAACGATCAAGTGAAAAATAATAGCTATTTATGTACCAAGTGCGTTATATAGATCCTAACGCCCGAAGGGTAACATTCACCCGAGGGCCTTTGGCCCGAGGGATGAATGTTGCCCGATGGGCGTTAGGATCTAGTAACGCTCGTGGTGCATACAAGATTTTATTTTTCACGAAAAAATTATCTTAAACGACGTTGTTTACTTCATAAATTTTTTCTCATAGTATTTACTGCGTTCTGGTCGGCAACTGAGCACAAGTGAATTAGTCCCTTTTTTATGTACAGTTATAAATAAAACTTTTCTGAGTAATTAATTTATTGAACTACAGAAAAAAACATTTAGCGGGCGTTATGATTCATAATGCCCTCCATAACGCCCCGGGCGTTATGGGTCTGTTAATAGCAACCGTTGCCAAGGTATTATAAAGCAGTAACGATCAAGTGAAAAATAAATAAAATTATATGAATTCATTGATCTTATTAAAGGAGAGTTATTGTAATAATTGCTATTATATGAATTCATTGATCTTATTAAAGGAGAGTTATTGTAATAATTGCTATTGAAAGTTTTTATATAGAAGGTCAGTCTATTTCTTGTGATGTAGAGACTACAATTCAAAGAATACTCAGAGATTATATAGTTGGCATCAATAAGATCATTGTATATCTTGTAAACAAAGAATATATAGGAAAATTCCCTTCGGATAAATAGGCGCTCAAGTTTATAGAATCTGAGGTTATTATCATAACATTCGAAATGTCGATGGCGAAAATATCTATAATTTAGATTTTTGACAATTTTCTTCTGGACATATTCAATATGCAAGATATATTTGTCATAGACAGGATTCCATATAACGCAACTATATTCTAATGTATCTTAAAATTATAAATTCAATCTCAAAATGCGCCAATTTCCATTTCGAATCAGTCAATTTAATTTCAAAAAGTGTCAAATGTTTTTCAAAATCAGTCTACTATAATCTCATATGTGATATATAACAGGAACCAGAAGCAATTCCATTAACATGGTGAATGAAAATATCACCTAACCTTTGCCTGTGCTTTTTCAGTTTTGAAATTCGAATGATGCATTACGAAATATACATTTGATATTCTTGATTTTTTTTTAATTAGAAGTGTTAGTTATTGAAACCAATTTGATAAATTTTAAATACAATAATTGATGTTTTCTAAATTAAAATGACTAATTCGAAATACAATTAACGCATTTTGAAATTGTATTGATAATTTTTAAATTCATTGAGGCTTTTTGAAATCGAAATACTAATTTGAAAAACAAACAATGCTTTTTAAAATACAAATGACTATGTGGAAATACAATTGACCATTTTTTAACTGAAGTTGGAAAAGGTGTAGTAATTTTGTAAAAACTGGTTTCGAAGTTATGACATGGACTCATGAACAGCATGAACTTTTCTTATGGACCACCCTATATATTTTTGCATATTCTTTTTGGTAAGTAATTGAATTCTCTCTTCAAATATATATGTAACACTTGCCACTTTTCTCCTTGGTATTTTGTTTTCAGTGACGTTTTTATATTATTTCAAATGAATATTGAAAAATGTTGCGTGTCATGCTGGAAAAACAAACAAAATAACTTCAAAAACCAACCATCACTGTGAAACAAGTATTAATTCTTTATTCAAATGAAATCTGCTCTATGAGTTTTCCTTCGAGTTCGCAACAATATATTCGAATTCATCTTTAATGGCTAGGAAAATGTAATTATATTCACGTGATCAATTAGGCATGCTCAATAATCGCAACTTCTGCATTACAATCTCATGAAATAAAAAGAATGGCTTGATGTACTTCCTGTTTGTTCCATTGTCACGAATTTTTATTGCGCCTTAATGAACATGTCACCACGAATTAAAATTGTGATTTATTGCTAACCCTTTCCTTGCAGTCCCAAGAGATAAAAAAGACATTATACTTCTGCTCCACAGAGAATGAAAAAAGCAATATCTAAAAACCACTAGAGATATATTTCATGCGAAACATCTAGAATGTCCCGGTGCAGTTTTCGAGCTACTTTAATTTTCGGTTTCTGTTATTAATGACCTTTTCTTCGAGATTTGTGTTCAGAAAAAACTAATATTTGCCATGGATGATGTTTTTATCTCATATATAATTCTTAGAAAAATATAGGGTATGTTCAAAGTAGTGACAAATAATTTATCAAACTAAAACCTTATTGATTTTGTCCACCAATCAGACTGAGCTATCAATTGTACTGGATGAGCACATATAGAATTGAGCCAAATAGTATCTGACACATTGAGCACTGCGCAAGCGTATTGACGATGGGTATGGAATCACACACGAAAACCTGATGAGCTTCTATAGTCCATTTCAGTTAAGAATACAGCGTTAAACAGATAGGGAAGGTTTTTCCTCGCTTCTCATTGGTCTGGAAGCCAGACAAGTTTACACAATGTGAAATATTGCGACATCCTAACAATGGAAGTGGTTAGTTGACCGACGGCCGTGTAAAAACAATGAAATAAAATCCAAAGTTGACAAGATTGAATATCAAAGTCTTCTCATTAACACCTGGCAGTTTTCATACTCTGCCGCTACGGTTCACCAGCCACCAAATCTATTATGACCATTTCGAAAAATTATGGTAATAACCTGTAATCAACAATTTAGTTCACCATTATTTAACTTCTGGATACATCGAAATTTGAATAATTATGGCAAATAACCCAGAACCAGGTCCTGATGCAATCTGCATGAGTACCTACATATAGTGCCAGCGCCAGAAAGTGTCATTGTGGGAAACATGTACGAAGTGTGTTTCTCAGACATATAGAACAGGAAAACTCAGTGTTAAGTTTGCAGCAGATGAGGTAGCTTTTCGGAATCAATCATGTAGAAAGTTATCGCTGAGATGCAGGCTGAAGGCACTGTTGCATCCCAAGGAAGAAGCGAATCCAAAGGGATACTTCTGAAAGCATTGGATGAAGCTGAGTAACAAGCTATTCTTGCAAGAGTTCACGCTTTTGTTCATAGAAATGAAATACCAACATTGTGATTATTGTTATTATATATAATACAAGAAATACATGAATTCAACTGAATATTTTATTTTCATGGATAATGCTCAATACCATTTATTAGAAGAAACCAACCAAGCATAATTATCAAACTCAACCTGGTAGAAATAAGATCATGGAATGGGATATCAAATTATAATTTCGTAGAGTGGTTTCATCATTTTTTGTGTGTAATATTGAAATTACTATTGATTTACTATTTTGAGGAAACCATTTCCACCTATGACATTTTCATATTTTGTCCTTTGAAGCATAATCAGTCAAGTAAAATGAATAATGACTTGAGTTTCATATGAAATTCCATACTCAACATTACATCAGATTGAATATCCTTGAAATATGTCAACGAATTATTGTTCACTTATGTGCTTCTTAAAATTCCATAATAAAATTATTTCTGCAGATTTGTTAATCCACTTAGAAATCAATGATTCAAGGCATCTTAAATCCTGCAGGATATACCTACCCTTGCTACACAAATATTCAATTATTGATTCATCACTTAACATTTTCATAGTTCTGAAATATTTGAATTTGGCAGGTTTGCTTGTGTAAACCAGGCTATGCCCCCCAGTCCCAAAACTGTATTCTTAACTGAAATTGACTATAGGACAAATTGGTTTGTTGGTCCAATGATACATAACTCTGAATTAGCCTGAAACATGAATGATATATGAGTCTGTAACTTGCCTGAAATTGAAAGCAACTCTACAACATCAAACGGTGATAGTTTCGCGATCACATCTCTTTACTGCCAATGTTTGCAGTAGGTACCACAATCACAACACTGAACTCACATGACACGCAATCCAAAGTAAGCATTGTGACTGACATTCCCGTGTCTTTCAGA
This sequence comes from Chrysomela aeneicollis, assembly GCA_029955515.1. NCBI lineage: Eukaryota > Metazoa > Arthropoda > Insecta > Coleoptera > Chrysomelidae > Chrysomela > Chrysomela aeneicollis. The sequence goes on from JARUHQ010000025.1 coordinate 4,816,477, forward strand.
TCTTCATGCACAAATCTGCCATGCAGATGCATGCCAGAGATCTGGCAGGACGGTCCGAGGTCAAACCACACCAGTGCCAGCAGTGTCTGAAGTCTTTCAGCAGCAACCATCAGCTGGTGCAGCACATAAGGGTGCATACGGGAGAAAAACCGTACAAATGTTCCTATTGCGATCGTCGATTCAAACAGCTGAGTCACGTTCAGCAACACACAAGACTCCATACTGGTGAGTATATTTGTCTTAACTTTTAATGACAACAGTATGGTTGAGAAAAAATGATAACTTTACCGTGAAATCTAGTGTCTTCTTATTTTTCGTCATCCTTCTTGTTTCGATCGACCCCTTTCTCTGTGGACATGGTATACGCAAATGTACCAGAATATAAAAAAGTTGGCTAGCTGAACTTTCATCCATTCCATAGCATCATATGTCATTTGGCTTACAGCCAAAGCCAACTTCTGATTTTGTTATGCAAATACCTAACTCTAGGTGATATTGCACAATCATCGGATATTTTGAATGTATTCAAGTTTACTGAGTGAAACACTTGTCAGTGTACTACGTCTTTGAACTAGTTCCTTCGAAATTTCTTCTCTTTTCGCCTTAATCCTTTCACCCCAGTGGTCACTGCTCGTCGACAACCTGATAGTCAAGCTGCATGATTCTGGTTTCACGACTCAAGGTGACGCCGATGACGTGGTTGTCACCATTAGGGGCAAACATGACGGGATAATTTCCAATCGCATGCAAGTAGCCCTAAACACAACCAGAAGCTGATGCGCATAGGAAGGACTCAATGTCAATCCTAGCAAAACAGTGCTGGTTCCATTTACCAAGAGGCGAAAGTATGAACTTAAAGCCCCAACTCTAAATGGAATTCAGCTCATTTTTTCCAAAGAAGTCAAATATTTGGGCGTTATAATCGACCAAAAACTGACATGGAACAGCCAACTCAACCACATTCTTTCCAGAGCTATAGCGGCTATAGCTATATGCCGCAGAGTCTTTGGCAAGACATGGGGTCTGAAACCAAAAATGATCTATTGGTCATACCAAACGATCATCTAACCCATGGTCACCTACGCTTCATTGATATGGTGGCCAAAAATGCAACAAATTTCGGCACAAGTCAAGCTGCAGAAAGTGCAGCGGCTAGCTTGTCTGGGAATCACAGGGGCAATATTCACGTGCCCCACTGCAGCCTTAGAGGTGATGCTGAACCTTCCACTATTGCATCTGTGTGTAGTGAAAGAAGCAGCAGATTGAGCCAGACAAAAAAACTCAAATCGGAATGGACACTTGAAGATTTTGGAAAATATTTCACTAGGATCCATGTCTAAACTGACAGATATCATGCCAGTAAGGTACGACTTCGAAATGCGGTTTGAAGTGGTCATCAACAACCACCAAATTTGCACAGAGAACGGACCTCAACTGGGAAGGGATGCATCAGTATGGTATACTGATGGATCCAAGATGGATGAAAGGGCTGGAGTGGGAGTTACAGGGCCAAATTTCAAGCTCTCAAAATCCCTTGGTAACACCCCAACCATCTTTCCAAGCAGAGGTACATGCTATAGAGATATGTACCCAGGAGTGCCTCGAAAGGGACACTCGAAGGGCAAAAATATATATTCTATCAGATAGCCAAGCAGCACTAAAAGTCATACACTTGTGAGTCTAAGCTGACTTGGGACTGTAAACAATCCCTAAGACAACTGACAGCGAACAACCAGGTCACTTTGATGTGGGTGCCAGGTCATAAGGGAGTTAAAGGCAACGAGGAAGCAGACTGCCTTGCCAAAGAAGGGGCAAATACACAATTTCTCGGCCCAGAACCCTTCTGTGGACTTTACAAAGCCCACTCGAGAGAGGAGTTCCGACGCTGGGAAGCGGATGAAATGAAATCTCACTGGAATAAAGTGCCAGGACAAAGACAAGCGAAAAGGCTAGTGAGCCTCTCGCCAAGGAAAGCTAAACAGCTTCTCGAGTTGGACAAAAAAGTCATGAAACTGGTAACGGGACTCCTCACTGGACACTGTCCTCTGAGGTACCACCTCAAAAAGATGGGTGAAACAGAGAGTGATAGTTGCCGCTACTGCGAGAACTTCGCTGAAACTGCAGAACATTTGCTATGCGAATGCTCAGCACTCTTCTGCAAGAGGCTCAAGTTCCTGGAAGGGGCCTTCTTAGATCCCTCCGACATCAGGAACCTAGCTCCCAGGAAACTGATAAACTTCGCACGAAGCCTCGGAATCCCGGGCCTCGAATATACTAAGGGTTATGCACAAAAGATCCAATAGGTCGAGGTGCTTGAGAGGCTGCACAACCTTAACGACCCCTCCTACAATCTACAATCTACAATCCACCCCATTGACTGAAAACTCTACAACAATAACAAAAACTACAAGGGTATTGTACTAGAAATGTAATATTGTAATATTTGTCCATCTTCATTACATCTTTCACTGTTAATGCTAAGTTCACATTCTGTAAACTTTGTTTACTCTATACTAATCTTTGTCTATACGAAAAGATATACTGGACATTGTTATCGAATATTAAATATCTAAGCTTATACCTTATTTTGATCAATTATCCAATGAAAAAAATTCCTTGGGCTATAAAGAACATGCCAATTCTGATCAACGACTTATAAATAAATAATCTCGACACTCGAGTACAGAAGGGTACTGCTTATTAACAACAGCAATAAGTATTCATAAAACACTTTATAGTTATGGCAGTCGTTAAAATATCTGTGAGTTTTTTCTTGGAGTTAGTAGCATCGGCTTTAGAAATAATCATCAGATAATGAAGTTCGAAGAATACAAAATAGAAATTAAAGAATGTTGCCCGCTTCTGTGGATAATCATCCGAGATGATAGCAAATCATGACATTCCCACAAAAAACGGGTTGCTCAAGGTATCCCCATTTTCGTATGGCTATTTCATAAATATGTGACTTCACTGGAAAAAAAACTTGAATTCATGTATCCTGCCTCTAGCTATCTCTTGAGAATGGAATGGATAATTCGAATGTTATCATCAATAAAACTAACTAGAGGAATAGTTTATCAAGAAGAAAATATGATATCAATATCAGAAGTGTTGGTCTCTTAACTTGCCAAATCTTCTCAGTAATCTTTGACATATTGTTTCTTGTTTCAAAATGAAGTTAACTCTGATGTGTATACCAAAACGACTTTAGCAGTTTCTTATCACAGAAAGAAGACAAACTGTATGTATAATAGTGTATAGCTACGCATTATCAATTCAGATACAACTAACAAAATTAACCTCGCATAAAAGTGTCTACTTTATTTTCAGTGAGCGATGTGGTTTTTCTTTCATTGAAATTATACAGGGTTAGTCGACGTGATTCCCGCGTGGTTACATTTGCCCCGTTGTGAATCAATATTTCAATGTCCTGTATTTTTTTTCGCCTAGCAAACTCGAATTTAGCTCGTTGAACAAAGTGTCACTTTTAATCCTAATGAAATAATGTACTATTTTGTTTTCTTTCACACGAATCATTCAAATTGAGGCACAAATAACAAACTGAAACATCCCATATGTTTGAAACTATTCAAGCACATTTATATTTCGTCTCGACATTGTTACAGGACACAAACTTACTTCAATTGATTTATCTTTCATAATATTGAGATTATACGCACCAATATGAGACTATTCGAAATCAAAACGTGACATGGGAGCTTTATTTCTGAACTGTTTCTTTCTTCCACCGCAAGATGTCGCTAATTCCAAGTGTCTCTTGGTACGCGGCTGAGTGCGGTGAAATAGCCTGATGAAAATTGCATTGAGACAGGCACCTCTTCGAGTATAGATCTCAGGGTCTGTACTCGGTTGACTACCCTGCACTGGTGAGGGCCAATAAACCCGAAACCGGTCTGTAGGTTTGTAAGCCTGTCTCTTCACGTCTTACCAAGAAAGAAACATTTGCGATCTGCATTCACAGCGTGAATCGTTGCATGGACTACGAGCAGATATAATTGAATTTTCTGTATGGTATTTGCCAGGAAAGTAGTAGTTTCGTGCGCGTGGTCTACCAGGCATGCAAATTCAAACTGTTTTTTGTATTTTCAATTGGATAAGACTCTTTTCTTTAATTTTTTCATCCACTTCATGTGTTTTCATTTTACATGATTTCAATTCATGAATACGAACAGTTTCGAATGTAGTAGTGGTGTGTATTGGCCACATTTATGTGCAAAGTATAGTGGCCAAGTTGGAGTTTCCCACAATCAATCAGAATCTTAAAAATGTTAGGTTACAAGGCACTTACAGATAAAATTCAAGAAATGACGAAGTTTGTAGACCTTAGACTATGGTAGAGTTACAAAATCAGCGTATTCAGGTTGACTGATTATTATACAAAATCCAAATCTAATAAAATCACACAATTTTAAAAGAAACGACAGACTCGCGCCAGGAACTTTTTCTGCTACGTGGCTGATGTCTGGTGGCTGCAGTTGAATATTGTCGATCATCGAAATAAAAAATATAAAATAAAGAGTAATCTAAAAAACAAACTCAAGTTTCCATCAACAATTCGTTTTTATACTCTTCATTCATTTGGTTTGAGGCTGTGCAGTTATGGTTTCAATTTTTCATTAGAAAACAAAGCGAGATAACTACGAAGAAAATGTATGTGGCCAAAAAGTTGCATTTTGAACAGGGTGTTCCGAAACAATGGTGTCAAATTGGAACGGAAGAAAAATAAATGATATATTTTTTTCAAATTTCACTTGTTGCTGAGATACAGGCAAGGTGGATATAGGATGGTGAAACAGCTTCCTATTAACAAGCACTAGAATAAACTGTAGACCTTTGCCTACTTGATTTCATACCGTAGTAATATTTCCTGAAGTTATCAGAGATGGCGACATACCTTGTGTCGGTAAAACAGAATCTGTGCATCTGTCATACTTTTATCAGTTTCATCTGTTCTAGATGAAAAACGATTGAGAAGAGTCAAAATATTAATATGCATTCAAGATTTATCGAAAATTTATTGTTTTAATGTCGTTTCAAGTCACGTCTGTCAGATGTGAACCACAGAAATACGTTTGCAACAGAAATCTTCTTCCATAATCGATCTTACCGCCATCTTCATTCAAGTCGTGGAAATATTAGTACCTTCTCAAACGGTCTACAAGTTTTTCGCAGAAACAATTGAAGAGCTGTTTCACCATCCTATATCCACCTTGGATACAGGCGTTGGATATGAAAGATTGATAAGTATTTTATGTTCCAGTTTTGAGAATCATTCTATTCAATTTGGAGGAATGTTTTTGTTCAATGAGTGCTTCTTTTGAAAAGAGTTATATCTTCAGTTGATTTTCCTCCTATTTTTCACGCCACTGGCGAAATCAGAAATAATATTCAATTTTTTATGTGTAAAAAAAGTATACTTATTCGAATCCAGAAAACCAATCGTTTTCAAAATAATTGCGCCTTTATGAACGCAAATATATTATTGATTAAAAATGTGTTCGGAGATGAAACGAATTTGCAACAGACATTTGAGAAAGAATATAGGTATAAGGAAAGTCCTATTTATTTTTCGAGATGAATCTCCCCTTTCAATTTGGCACCATAGTATCAGAACACCCTATATACCTGACACTGACATAATTGAACGAATTCTGATCAAATCAGAAGAAGTGATTTATTAATTGCATAGAAAACTACCACAGTTCAAGAACATCGAAAGAAGGGTTTCTCCTGTAAGTTGATGAAAACTCCTTTTTTTATGGCACCGGCACAGCGAATGATTTTTTCTAATGCCATATCAAAATTCATATTTTCATGTGACGATAATTTCCCTTTCAATTCAAAACTAGGTACCTATACGCAAATTCCAAGTTGTTCGATTCTTTGGATAATATGATGATTGATGAATTTATTGAATGGTTTTACCATGAGACATTGCCAATTCAGATTTTCAAGCTTAAAATCTGATGACACGAAAAACAAATGCGCCGCAGGCGAAAGTTTTTGAGAATCCAATGGTTTTCTAGTGGTTATATATACAATTTGAATCACTACAATAACACCAGTTACAATGTTAAACTAGGAAGCTAGGAATAGTTCTGTCACAGTTTGGTACATTTCGGCATGATTTCGAATCTCCTCTTATGTAAATCGTGTCATGTGTCGACTATCATGTGTCGACTGTCATGTGTCAACTGTCATGTGTCAACTGTCATGAGTCGACTGTCATGAGTCGACTGTCACGTGTCAACTGACATGTGTCGATTGTCATTTGTCTGAAAGTTAGCTCGTTAGCTATCACAAATGTATCAATTACCAGATTTTTCATACATTATATAAAAGATTTACCAAAATGCCCACCAGCCACTACTAGATGCCACATTTTGTTGCGAAACGAAAACCAGTTTTAGTGTAAAATCCACTGAGAGAAAGCTCCACAAGCGGAACAAACATTCACACCTGAGAACACTTGCCTCACGTGTGAAATTAAAATTTGATGAACCTCGGTCGGCTTTAAGAGGGCAAAAAAGCATCTGAACGATCATGTATCGCGTCGCCTCTCGTTCAATTTGCAGGGAAGTCGAGATTGATAGCGGCAAAAAAAATCGGCAAAAAAGCACCCCATTATAAATTGATTTCAAATAAGTGGCCCTCTAATCTTTTTAATAAAAGATGAATGAAATATTTTGCTTTTTAATCAAGCTGGACAAAGCAGGCAGCCAAGTGGAGTGTGCTAATTTTTTCGATGTTGGAATGCCAATATAAGGCTGGATGGACCGTTGACACACTGGACAATCAACTGATTAAAAATACTGGGTGATCGATCGGGGTACTACACGGTAAAAAATAAACTTGGGTGTGATTTCAATCAAGTGGATTTCACAGCAAACTCGGATGAAATAGACACCTGAATATATCAAAATTTTGTACTTTTTATTAGTTAGTGTTCAGTGGTGCCAATTCTTATCTTGATGGTGGTGAGAAATAACGCTGATGTGGTAAATTAGAAATATTTTGAAAGATGCAATCATGAGAAACAACAAATTTTTCAACAATAATAATATATTCTCAATAGCGCAAAAAACATGAAACTACAACACCACCTTACGCCGTGTCATATCATGATTGAATCTTCCTAACTCATACAAGTCCTAGACTTACGAGATGATTGATACTGCAGAAGACATTTGATTGAAGCTCAAAAAAATTAGATAATCTATGAATTTCTTGAAAACCGCTTTTTAAAAGTATTGGACGAAACAATCAGAGAGCAATGGCATAGTTGAGGAAACAATAAAATATATCAAAGTTGTTGCTACTTTTCAATATTATTTTTATTTGTGTATTTGCTGTATTGACGTATCAATGTTAGATTGTGAAGTATCATATAGTACCGCGATCACTAGTTTCTGCTAGATCACCAATAAGATAACCGATATTACCGATTAATATATGCTTGCAAGACCGGGCGTAAAGTGGCACTTTAGCGCCTGTAGAATTTCAACATTAAGTGTGATTGAAATAAAAACATGCATGATGTTTCATTCGAATAAAATATGAATTGATTGTTATATCTGATGAAGAAATATCTATTTAAGAAGAAGGGTCGTATTGGTCAAACATATGATGACGCGTTTAACAAATATGGATTAATCATCTTAAAAACTGTTGTATTGTAAATCTATGGAAAAATATCAGCAAGAAAAGAGGTGGTTCTCAAGAGTGAATTTGTGTAAATATAATATTATATAACCGAAACTTGCCCAGATAATAAATGATATCATTTTGGTTTAATCAGCAGAATTCACTTTTGAAATACAGGTCAGTTTGGTAATGCATTTTTTCTGAGATTTAAAAAATACAGTTTTATCAGTAGGTATCTACTAAAATACAATATATATAATGAAAAAACGAGTAATGGCAGTTTTGAATCATATATGTGAGGAGTCTAATCATCAGAAGCTAACGGCTGGTTCAATAATCGTAGTCAAGGCAATTCATTCAATACGTGAAAATGTCACAGGTCCGAAATGTGTATTCAATGATCATCAAATGCTATATATATACTTATGCAAAACAAATGAGTGCTTATCAGCGAGATATTTTTTTTATTCAGGACATGCAAGTTGCATAAAACATTTGACAGATGAGATACCTTTATACTATTTATTTTCTTTGTATACATGACAACGAGCAACATTGATATGAACAGTTGATTTTTCATTACATTGACATCACATTTTGAGGCTTTTTTTGCAAGCGACACCCAATATTCAAGTATAAGGAGCAAGCGTTGCATTTACTGAAATAATAAAATAATGTTGGAAACCTCTACTAATTTTTCGTAATGAAAAAGTTTATTTATTTATTTATTTATACTGACAAATCAACAGGCCTAGGCCCAATTACAGACAGACAGTTCATTACAGTAGATAATAAAAACATTAAAATAAAAACACTAAGACAAAATACTAAAATAAAAACACTACACAGGGAATGTAATACATTCAAATTCCTAAAAATACAGCTAAGTCGAAATATAAAAACAGGACATAACAACCTTGAAAGTATTAAAGTGTTAGCCTATAACTATAGATTCTGAGAATATTAAAAAGATGGGGAACAGCCTTTGATTTCACTACTACTTGAGATAAAAATATCTATATCACAGTGGTTTATATATTCATTTACAGCTTTTTGGCATCTTTCGAAAGGTGAACAAGAAGTAATATTGATATAGAAAATAATATGATTTTTCCTACGTAGTCTCACTACAGGTACATAAATGTTTATTGCATTAAGTAAATCAGGTACATTGAGTTTATTACTGATTATGTCTGATACAAACAGCACATCACTGATATCTCTTCGGGACTCTAATGTTTTTTGCCCAAATTCCAATAATTGAGTTTTGTATGAGATCATAAAAGGAGATTCCTTATGTTTTCTGTAATAGAGGCTTCTCAAGAATTTCCTTTGTACTTTTTCTATCATCTCGGAGTATACAACGGTATGGGGATTCCATATGACTGATCCATATTCTAATTTAGGTCTTACAAAAGCATTGTATAGAAGTATTCTGGTTTTCCAATCGAAATTATATGAGTTTCTAAGCACAAAACTTAACATTCTGTAACTTTCCTTCACGATATTCTTAATATGAGTTATGAAACAAAATTTTTGTTCAAAAACTACGACCAGATCTTTGAATTCGTGTACCTTTTCTAGTTTAGTTTCATTCACCCAGTACTCTGTATCAATGGGATTAATTTTACGGGTGAAAGATAGAAATTTGTATCAAAAGTATAATAATTATTTTCAATACAAATGTAGTGTGCATTTGAAGCCTTATCTATTGTCAGTCTTCATGACTTGTATAGGTAGGTACCTGACAAACTTTATTATAACTTCACTTTCGTTAACTTTCACCGGAAAACAGGTTTTTCCAAACGTGAAAATGAAACTATCTAAGATGGATAAGTTTATATTTGCGTACCGCGTTAAAAATGCACCTTGAGTCAGTTTTTTAACGCGTAAAATATGGTTCGGACTCGCAACGGTAGGTATAATACCTATCTATTTTTTTTTTCACTCCTATTGATTGATCCATGAATCATGCGTATATTTATTTTATTGATATAAATGCACCAACAATATACTGTTATAATATTATTATGGGCGTAGAAAAACGGTCATATTCAAGTATCTCTACTGAAAATTAACGCTACCTGATGCCTTCCTCATCTACTTATTTTAATCCACTAATGTGACATTTTCTCAGCTGCATGCAATCAATTTTTTCAAGCATAACTCGTATATATTTTCTTGAAACCGATGGCCACCATATTTTCAATTTTAAACATTACGCATTTATCAGAACATTGATCATAATTGGGACAAGGTCACTGCGATGACTCGCAACCAGTCTGGGTCTTATACCAGGTGTTATTGAAATAAATCAGATGTATGCGTCCGTACCAATTTTGAACTCGTTTTATATAAATTCACATTCTTAGTTTGAAACGATAGCAGCAGTAAGTAGGTAATATCAATTTGACATTTTCAATATTGTGATAAATTAATGCAAATAATGCAATGCCACCTACGATGAAATATAACAGGACATGAGAGAACTTATTTATGTAAAAATGATACTCATGTGATCAAGCTGCTGATGAAGGAACATCCCTTCAAAATGTTTCTGCCAATTTGACAAGAAGTTCTAGAAAACTTCAATAAAAAAATATGAGCATCAACCAAATTGAAATCTTTGGTGTCCAAATTAAATGAACCTATGACGTTATATGATTTTTTTTCTATTTTGGTTGTATAATGAAGTCATTGTGCACTGCAAATACGTGTCGAAGTAGCCTCTATTTCGATACGCATTTTTTATTATTCGGAGATTGGTACAATCGAACTGTCAAATGAAAGTCAGAAGGCCCAGTTTACTTCTGAGCGATTTATATTTGGTGATATTAGCAGTGAAAAACTCAATGTTTCAATTGGTTAATAGAAAAAATTTCATATGACACACATTTTATAAGACACGTTGTCGCACTTGTTCACTTGGAGCACTCCTCGCTTCGCTCGTCGTACTCCAAACAACGCGTGCGACAAAATTGCGTCTTATAAAACTTGTAAACTAAGATAATTCACAGAAAAATAAAAAATTGTGAGAAGTCGTACACAGAGAGAAATTTAAGTTTGGATTGGAATAAGCTCAATATTCTTCCAATAATAGTATACTTTAATAAAATACTTGCACTGGCTTATTATTATTTCCACTAATGACGTCACATCACCCGTATACATGACGCAATTAATTTTTTTAATGGAAAAACTGATTTTTCTCTTCATTTTTGAATTAATAGACGATTACGAAAATGAGATAACATAAAGTCACTCAGCAGGTAGCAGGAGATGAATCATCTAAGATATAATAAAAAAATATATTTGAAATTGACGTGGAATGAGCACTTAAAAATAATTACCTGGCATTTATCCGGAATCAATTGAGAAAATTAACAATTCACTGGACATGCACCTTATAATCATTCTATCCCAGTAAGTTATATTATGTCAATACTGATATGTTCGTTCTAAAAGCAATAAACTGTGCGAAATAGCTTTCTGGTCTTTCACATTGACAATATTTAATGCTTATTTTTCAGGACGTAACAGCAGAATGGAAGTTTCATTTTGAAATTATTGCATCGTTTCACCTTCAAGTATTTTGAAATCTAATGAAATGTAGTGAATTCTAATGATTCTTTATTCAGGATTATTAACGTGTTAGAAACAATTTTTGCATGGCATTTAGTTTTCAACACCCTATATATATAGGCCTCCTGAAAAATCGATATACAATGCAAAGGGTTGACAAACTGGGGTAATATTTTCCAATAATTTTAATCTCACTTCTTTTCAAGTACTTGGGGTGCATGAACGTCATGATAACAGAAGGGTCGCTGGCTCTGTAGGTCCTTTTTTCAAGGGCACCAAACTCAATGCACTTCCACTGAAATCTAAATCGATAAAGTATCACGACGCAATCTAGAATGTTATTATTGATATTAATTTTTACATTATGAACAGAACATAACCTGTGATTTTTTCACGTTATGTATATTTTTAGTATTTCAGTACATGACTAAATTCACAGTCAAAGGTATAATATTTGTGTAATATGAAGGATATTCCAAAAAATTATCAATAATATTAGTTTTCCTTGGTTTTCCCAAAGAGAATTGAGTCATTTTTAAATTCACCCCGTTTTGGGAGTATGTCAGACTCTACACAGAAACTTGCGATTCATAAATAAGTGAAAGAAAATCCACGATAACTCCTTTCGTTTTCAAAATATTTGGAAGAAACCTCGGAAATTTTTGAATTACCATTCTCATTGGCAGCGCTTCTCTTTTGTCACTTTTGACGATCTATAAATTGGCATTATTTTCAGTTTTCAAATTCGGCTTTTCGACTTTTCGTGGCCATCATCAGCTTTTTTATTCAAGTACCGACATTTGTTTCCTGATTTTCTATTCCTACAAGCAATAGTCCCCCGAAATATATTGATACAAGAATCTCCTCACTTCAACGTTTATGCTGGGTTTATAGATTCAACTAAACTAAAAATTAAATTAACAACTAAGAATTAAGAATGTTGAATACAGCACGAGAACGTCTATGAGGGTTTATACATTCACATATGTCAATTAAATTAATAATCCAGAATTACAAAGTTGGTCAACTTTCAACTTAACAATTAAAAATTGAGAAATTTTGTGGACAGAACGCGCAAAACAATCAGAATGCCATCATTTGTCATTGTTTATAATAGTGTTTACGGTTTTCAGTTTCAAGAGTTTTTAGTTTTTTCGGGTTTTTTGCTCATTTGATTAATAATATCATTAAATTCAACACTTTGAAATGACATTGAGCTTTAAATCATGTAACATTCAACATCTGATAATTAATTATTAATTGCATTGTATTAACACCCTCCCAATTGTTAATTCCTAATTATTAAATGTTAGTGGCATTCCACTGGCCTGGATATCAAACTATCTACATTTCAGAAAGCAATACGTGGAAATTAACAATATTACATCCGACCTTATCTCAACGGATTTAGGGGTTCCACAAGGATCCATTTTAGGACCCATATTATTCCTTTTTTATGTTAACGATCTGGACAAATCGATTCCAACATCTATAACCCTATATGCAGATGATACCTCAATTATTGTTTCCCACAGAAATGATTCATCCCTGCAGGATGAATGCAATAAAGTATTTCATGAATTGAATAGGTGGTTTTCATTAAACAATCTTTATTTGAATGTGAGCAAAACGGTTTCAATTCGGTTTCACAATCATCAGAGAAGTTGTGACACCATTAGTTTTCGCGCAAATGAGAACTCTGATCCCGTCATCGCAGATAATGAAGGCACTAAATTCTTAGGACTCTCCATTGATCAATGTTTGGAGTGGCAGAATCATTGTGAACTCTTGATAAAAAAGCTGAACACAATATCTTATCAAATTAGAAATTTGAAACAAGTTTTGGACTTGGATCAACTGCTGACATTGTATCATGCCCAGGTTGACTCCAGACTTAGGTACGGTCTGTGTTTCTGGGGCTTATCTTCACATTGGAAAAATGTCTTTGTAGCTCAAAAAAGATCATTACGAGCAATGCTAGGTATTCCAATGAGGGAATCTTGCAGAAATCTATTTTCCAAATATAATATTCTGACATTGCCTTGTCTTTTTATATTTGAATGTTGTTTGTATGTTTATAAAAATGCTGACAAACATTTTGTTCCCATAAAGTCGAAACATAATGTGAATACCAGACATAAAAATGATGTATATGTTCCATTTAGTATGTCTAAACTGGCATATAATTCTCCTAACCGTATGGCTCCCAGAATTTTCAACATATTGCCAATCAGTATAAAAAAATGTAAACCATTGTCTTTATTCAAGAAAAAATTGAAGGAATTCCTCATATATAACAGTTTTTACAGTCTGGAGGAATATATGTCTATTTAGTTCGTAGTCTCGTTTGTAGTTTACTATTGTGACGATTCCTATACAATCTAACTATAATTGTCAAAAGGAAAAAAAAATTTATTTATTTATTTATTTATTTAGTTATTAATTTTTAGTTTAGTTGAATCTATAAACCCAGCATTAGGCTCCGGCTCCGAAGTCATATTATTTCCAATTACTATCGACTTCGACATCAAGCAGTTGTAAAAATGAAAGAAATCAAATGTTTTCCAGTCACTACAAGAATTAACAATTACAGATAAATATTATGTTGAAACTCTTGTGGATTACAAGAGATGATCGAAAATATAACCTTCTTGCTCAATACATTAACATCTGAAGTCAGTAACTTTATTTTTCCATGCTCCCCAAAAATTAATCAAGGGGGCGAGATCTGGCAATCTAGCAGGCCACTCAACCACTCCATGCATGGTTTCTAAGCCATTGTTCTGGAAATTAATTGTGCGTAATCATGTATATCACTAATATAATGTTTCTTCTCTACATTGTGTGGTGCAATAGTATATTATGATACAATTGTAAACAAACAAAAAACGATAAGATTTTCACGATAAATGTGAAAATAACTATGGAAAATAACTATGGAAAATAACTATGGATTTTCATCAAGTAACGGCCAAGTCAATTGAAAAATTATGATACAAGTTTTATAAGACGCTATTTTGTCGCACGCGTTGTTTGGAGTACGACGAGCAAAGCGAGGAGTGCTCCAAGTGAACAAGTGCGACAAAATGTCTTATAAAACGTGTGCCATATGCAATTGTTTCTAATTTGAGTTGAATTCAAGAAAAAATGGATTTAATACCGATAAATAACAGAAACATCTTCGGTTGGTAACAATAATGATGACATTGAAATAATTAAAATCTGACGCACCAGCGTAAAGCCCAGTTTACAGTTGAACGAGTTTGATTATTGCAATACCAGCGATGAAAAATTCAATGTTGTTATTGTTTTTATTGGTCAATTCAAATGAAATTACACAATTGAAATTTAACCATCAAAACATTGAGTTTTTCACTACTAATATCACAAAATCCAAATCGCTCAGAAGTAAACTGGGCTTAACTCTTCTGACTTTCATTTGACAGTTCGATTATACCAATCTCCGAATAATAAAAAATGCGTATCGAAATAGAGGCTATTTCGACACGCATTTGCGTTGCACAATGACTCCATTATACAACCAAAGTAGAAAAATGAATTTATAATTCTGCTGTTTTTGAAATCGACACTATATTGATACCGAGATTAATACCTACCTCAAATCCTGACTATTTTGACATTTTCGTGGCAGACACATTATTCTATAAAGATATCTAGGATGTGACTCATTGAATGTATTTCTTGCTTGAGTTCTTTTATGTGCTGGATTTTTATCAGGGTCTATTAATATTCTACAAGGTCCGCGGCTATTACAGAAAATGATGATGAATTAAAAAGCCCTAAAAATTTAAATATGCCGCGGTAATGTTCAATATAAAGTTGTTGAGCCTCATGATGATGGGTCAAGTGGCGAGAGAATTTTAAATATGGAAAAAATGGAGAATCTGCGTCCTTATAGTTATGGACTGTCATAATATGCTACAATGTGTTCTACTGACGTGTGTGCATATTCAAATTCAATAATGGAATACTGAATGATTATTGAATTATGATTATTAAGTTACATGGTAGCAAACTTATGTTTTTTTCGAATGGAATACCCCATAAATTATCGTGAATTTCAATTCTTCTTTATCTTTCCGATTCCAACGATAAGGGGTTTCAGTAGGTTTTTTTTTTCAACCCCCTACCCCTTGGCATCATTGTATGAGAAATGCCAAATTGATGAATGTTAATAGCTGTTTCATATTATGTTTTGGTAATCTTACAAAACTTGGGATTTGCATCATCTACGCTATTTTTAAGTACCCGAAAAAAAAACTCGACGTTATTGCTAGAACTGGGTGACAACAAAAATGATACCGCATTTTTTTTTCGATAATGAATCCCGACATGAAAATAATGTGTTACAATAAAAAGTTTCCAAAACATTGATATAGAGTTTTTGAGTTGAAATGATATGTACGGGGTGGGTACTGGGTGACAACAAATGTTACTGAATTATCTTCCTGAAAGCCATGGAATTGAAATTTATTGGAAAATGTATCTCAAAAATTAATTTTCATATAATTGAAATAAATGTATATGATAAATTAATATTAAATAGAAGTTAAAGAAATTAACCACTATTCAAGCTATGGTATTGAGGCATAGATATCGGAGTATTAGTGACCATTTATGTCGAGAAACAAATCTGGAGTCAAAAACCGTAGCACCAAGTGTCAATAGAAGCATTACGTTGGTTTGACCTCCTGGCATAAAATAGTATATTGTACAACTAGTGCGAAATATCCAATTTCCGCACGAGTTGTACACTATACTTTTCCGACGACCTACATGAAAAACTTAGGTATGTCGGATTTTAATTTCGCATGACTGATTTTATTAAACATTTACAAAAATATTTGGGTACATTTTGGTCTGTATTCATGAAATATTGGAAAAATAATTATCGATGATGGTAATATTTGAACAATTGTTCAGTACTAACGGAATACTATTATTTTCTTTTAACAAACCTGAATTGCATACTTCTGGGGGAGTAGAATCTACCATTTCATCGTCGGATGACATTGCAGCAAAGAAAATTGGGGAAATTATACGATTCGGTACCTATCTACTTGGTAAATCACATTGACACTATAATGTTATGAATTTGTTTCTAGATATGTCATTGTCACAGCTACCTATGAATAAAAATTAGATTATAGTTAATATATTAGGTAATCGCACCAATCGCAGAGCGTGGAGATGAATATTTCATTTCGCATTAGTGCGAAATATCTTATTTTGTGTACTAGTTTACAGTGCGAAATGATATACGTATTTCAGGTAGTTCGTCAGAGAAAGTGTTTTCCTACAAGCGTGCGCAAAGTGGTAATTTTCTGCGCACACAAATGCCCAAAGTTACACTTTTTCGCACGTCGTGCAATTTTTTTTTTCGAGCGCAAATTGTTCATTCCCAATGATTTATGATGAATTAGATTTTTATAGATAGGATGTGGAATTTTGTTGTAAAATTGAAGAGAATTTGATATGAAAAGAATACATTTACTTACTGAAATGATCAAGTTCATTTATTACGATTATATTTTGAACTTTTCAAATACACTCCTCACTCCCAAAAATATGTTAGTTTCTGTTCCATGGGAGGTTTACCTGTGGAAAAAATATTCATTTTTTGACTTCCACGACGAATGTGATTCTTAGCGATGGATAAGGTATGAAAAAAACATCGAATTCATCACAATTCAGTACAGGATGTTTCATTAATTAATAATTAGAAATATTTCAACTGTGGAAACATGACTTCAAAACATTGATATTTAACTCATATCACTTGAAAAAAAGTTGCAGAAATACAATGTTTTTCCGGAGAGAAGGATACTTCAATCATCAGTAGATCATATTAAAAAACTGTACAAAAAAAATCCAACACCACCGGGATAATTGCCGCAACGTTAGGAATTTCCATGATCTGCCCTGTCGCTGGAATTGTATCCATTCATCGTCGCATTCGTCCCCCCATTTCCAATAAAATCCATATTATATTCGAAATTGGACGGCCCTGCAATTGCGAAACAACGATAGAAGTGCATGTGCAGTGTGCATCGTGCATACGTGTAGGAAATTTTCGGAGGGACACTTTAGGCCGTTTGCACGCGTTTCGAACGCTATGGAAATGCGTGCGTTGGATCACGAAAATTTGCAGATTTATTTCGTCAGTCAGTTCCGAGATCTTTTCGAAACATTTCATTTTTGTCAGTTGAACGGCAAGGGGTTCATTTTCAAGCCTCATCAGGAGTAAAATACGAATAAACTGGAAAAAAGGTAATTTTTAGATTTCATCAGGATGGAATTGCCAGAATGAAAGATTTAAACGTTTTGACTTATCCGTTTCACATTGGACAGGGAGTGTAGACTTTGTAAAAAATTAAGTTTCATTTGCGTATTAAATGCAATCTCATGACAATAAACTAAACTGTGCAGCTTTATGTATAACATTTAATAGATAAAGGAATTTCAAAAAGTATAGGTCAAGAGGGTAGAACTTACAGTCTAACTCCACCAAAAATTTGTTTAACATGTAGTCATATAGACTTACGTCAGGAAAAACAGGACATGTTTCAGGGATCAATCCCTCATCATCATCAATATTATAAAAGTACATCTATCGAGAGAAAAAATTCAATGTAAAACATCTTGACATATCAAAAAAGGATATACCTATAACTTATCAAAGTGAAAAATTTAAGTATGAAAAATATTGTTACAAAAGAAATACAAAAAGGGGAATCGCACTAAGTGCGAACTCCTAATGTTAGGAAATTTTCAAAAACCACATCTTCAGAATACAAATCAAAACTTTTTAAACTTTCAGGGAACCATCTGCTTACTCGAAATTATATCAAGCATAGAATAACATAATTATGACTATGAAAAAATGATGGATTGATGATTAATAAATCTATGATGTAGACATTGACTTCAAGGCGAAAGTAACCATTACCACAGGTAACCAATGTTGGTAAACTGGAAAGAAAAAACAAGGGAAAAAAAATTTTTTTAGATAATTAGGGAATCAAACAACTTTAAACTGTTGAACTGAGTCTGTTAAATGAGACATGCTGCCTCAGATTCTTCAAAACATTTATTGATTTTAAAAGTTTAAAAAAGAGTTTTTTACCCTTATCACAAAAATGTAAAAATTTCAATGATGTGAAAAAACAGAATTAGAATTCATGGAAACTTTATCAGAATTACTATTAATTAAACGAATATGTTCTGCAATCCTATATTCAAATTTTCTGCTTGTTTGGCCTATATAGCACATATTGCAATTGGGATCTGAACAGTTCTGTCTATAAACACCTGATTTTTCCAAAGGTGGGTAGAGTTAATGAGTTTTAATTATTGTAAGTTTTGAAAAAGGTTTTTTTTGTTTTGTTTTTTTTACCGCCAACTTAGTTGCAAGGCAACCCTCGTAAGTCTAGGACTTGTATGAGTAAGAAAGACGGGGACCTTAGCTTTTTAAGTGTCATCCGAAAGATGTGAGAATTATCAGAATTCAACTTATTCATCAGAATATTTTTCAGATTGAGAGAAATCAGTACAAAAAACGACAAAGAAAAATGTTTGGTAACAACTGGTTCAATTTCCTGCCAAATACCTATAATCGTGTATCCCAAAAAAATAGCCACTGCTTACAATCTCGAAACTCTGCCTTCAAAAATAAACCAAACATGCTTGTCCCACCTTGAGTGTATGTAAAATTGAATTTTTGGTAGTAGGTTTTAGCTACAACAATGGGCTTTTATAGAATCCCTGACTATTATTTTCAAAAATTCAACACATCTAATTAAAAAAAAATCGACATCTTGTGAAAATGGTAGAGCAGATCGAAGAAATCTAGACAATCATTCGACGTTAATGACAATCAATATTGTAATCTTTGAGATAATTATATAGATCAATCGTTTACTACTTAGGGAAATATGTTCATTATAATATCACTAAGTGAATGATAGTAAAGTACCTGAAGTACGCACCTTATAATCTACCCCAATATTGATTATATATATTGAAATGTCATGATAACACAGATATTTCATGAATATGGAAACTGCGTAATTGTTATGATTTAACAGTCGTGTCTGGAAGAATAACTGGATAATCATAAAGACGAAAGCCATTTCAAAATAATGTTATAATAAGCCATATCATCGCTTTAATCTGACATCCTGAATTTGGCGTGCTTAGAGCTCAGTATAGTGATTTCAATATGTTTTGTGATTTCACAGAGCTCTTAGATAAAAATGGTCTGAAGTAGATTGGATGAGTACTTTCGAATTATGGAATGAAAAAAATGTGCAATACGCAAATTGCAGTTTCAAAATTCACTTGAGAATCACATTCTGCAGTATGCATCATCGACCTCCACTGTAGATATTTTCCTCGTTTTCCCGTCGCATTTTCTCGTTTCACGGTCATTTCCCCCCCGTATATCGATGCAACATTGCACTTTGATCCTAAAGTCCTCCCCTATCCAGTTCGGTATATAAGCGATGCAAAATGTACATGCACCATGCACATGTGTGGTGTTCCACACACAAAACTAGACTCCTCTGCTGCTATATACCGTCCAAGCTCCGCCCCCGCCGATATATCACATGTACGGGGTGAGAGCACCCCCCCTTACCCCGTGCAGTTCGTACCCTCTACCCACAGCAATGTGGAAAATACGCACACGTACAGTCGCAACGAAGTGCGCCATTTTGGAAATGCGAAATTGTTGTTAAAAATCCTCCCACATATTCTATGTTTGCTTTGTCGATGGGATGGGATGTGATCTGATGGAATATGCATCATTTCCGATTGCTCCCCTTTTCCCTATCAGCTTGGATCTCTTAACATTCATTGCTGCTGAATCAGATCGCCCTGTACATGTTTCTGACGTTCGACACTGATGGTTACAAGTATAGGTCCATATATGGTTGATGCCCTTATCTCATAACTAAGCGGTTGTTGCAATACACTGAAAAAAATATGGTACATAATATCAATAAATGCCGTTTATCACCTGTTCGTTCATTTGCACAATGAATTTTTCATCAAGTCAATGAATAAATATTTAATGAAATATGTCAGTATTCATTGAAAAAATAAATTCTTATTCATTGTTATTGATGATGATCGTTGTTCAGAACAATGCACAGGTTTCGTTGTGATTATGGAAAAATTCAATAAGACGGTTAAAGATTTCACTGTGAAAATGTAATATTTATTATCATATCAATGAAAATAATTCATGATCCCAAAGCAATTACTACATAATTTTGAGGAATAAAGTTCATGATATCAATAAATAAGATTCGTTCATTGGCATGATGTATTTTGATTGCGTCAATGAATAATCATTTACCGACATAATGTATGTATTCATTTAAACAATACATTTTGGATTGAGATTAATGATGATAGTTATTCAGACCAATAAAAAGATTTCGTTGGGAAAAATCGTTGAGCGCAAGAAAATGTGCATTGAAACAATGACTCGTTTCCAGAAAGTATTGAAAAAAGTATTTATTTCAACGGTCTGGCAATGGACCAGTGTGGTCAAATTGTTCTCAAATCAACTAGCTATGTCAGGAACAGAAGACCAATGATTTAATTATGTTGTTCCCAACATGAAATCAGTACATTTCACTGACATATGAAGTTCATATGGTCAATATAGGTATAGGTACAAGTTCAAATAAGTTCATTGGCATAACGTACTCAGACTATTTGACATTGAAGACCTATTTTCATTGATTCCTCGAATATATTTCATTGTCTCAATGTGAAAGGACATAATATTGATGTTTCAACCATCAAACTATGAATCGCGTTATTGTATTGATGAACGTATTCATTAGGATGAAAAAACAGAAGATTGAACTCATCTCCATTGATTCTTCGAATATATTTCATTGTCTCAATGTATACGTACATCATATTAATGTACCAATCATCAAACGATGAATCTCGTTATTGTATTAATGAAATTATTCATTGAGACGATGAAACAAATATGTGGAAGGGAGGCTTACCATAGAATAATCCGAAATTCGGCATCTAGATAGTTGTATAAGCTTGGTTATATTTTTGAATCGCCAACGTATTGTTTTCTCGCTTTCGTGAGAGTTGTGAAGTGCTGGTGTCACGTGAGTTGAGTATTTTTCGTATAGGTTGAAGGAAAGTTATACAACAAGTGTTCTTATTTGAAAAGCACATTTAAAACTGCTGTAGTGACGAAAGCTCAGAAAGTACCTACCACCTACAAAAGAATTAGGATTGAAAAAAAATAGGTAAGGAATCATTGTTAAACCTATATGTTGATATTATATATTCCGTAAAACCGGGGCACCCTCATGAAATCTAAATTTTTAACAGAATCACACTTTATGAAACACTACCGATTATTTATGAAATGTCTTCAGATCCGGAAACAAACGCTGCAGCGCCTGCAGCCTGCATAAAGGCTTTCAGATATGATAATCTGACGGCAGAAGGTTCGATACTTACTGGATATCTTACAGCCACTATATACTTCAATAAATACATGGAAGGAAGAAAGAAGACGTATTCAAGAACTGGCCTCAGTACAAACGGCCCTCTGGGTTTCGTCTGGTAAGCTAATAATAAGAAGTATACCTAGTAGAGCATTTGCTCATCTCACATATTTTTCAGATTAACATGGACTACAACGTTTTACATGACAATGTCAATGGATAATTGGGAACCTTGCATGGAAAAAATTTTCCTCAAAATGTAATGGACAAAGGAGTGAATATTTATCGCGAAATGATTGAATTAATTCAATCGAAAAAACTTTTAGTGGACTTTCTATCAATAATCCAAAGACCAGTTTCTTGTGTTCATAATTTGCATTTCACATAATTTTATTATTTTGCAATGTATACATACTTTTCATCGTTTTCCTAGTGAGTTTCATGGAATATTCGTTATGTTCTGATATCGCCTCTGATATTTCTTTCAATTATTGTAATGATATGTTAACCTATAGTTAATATGAGGATTTATTATGTTAATGATATTGGAGGTATTGTATTTATATACGTAGGTACAGATTAATATTAGTCAATGTAATGTATTTGTTTTATTTTTATGATAATAAATTATAATCATTCTTCATTCTTGTAACATCTAGAGAACCCTTATCTTGTCACCTGTTTGGGCTTCAATCATCACTAATATGTGGAACTATGCTTTTGGTTTAAGTATTTTGCACGATAGATATTCTTTATTATTAATCTCAGGAAAAGGTCCATGGCATCTCAAAGTGGAGTGTTGGTCAATTGAGTATCACCTAATTTTATCAGAAATATAAAATTTTCTGATCAATGCCTGTTCTTGTCACTATTTCGCAGTTGTTACAGGATAATTTTTCATCTTGAGGATAAATTATCGAAATTTGGGACATTCAAATTAT
This sequence comes from Chrysomela aeneicollis, assembly GCA_029955515.1. Lineage (NCBI taxonomy): Eukaryota > Metazoa > Arthropoda > Insecta > Coleoptera > Chrysomelidae > Chrysomela > Chrysomela aeneicollis. Next base: position 4,839,179 of record JARUHQ010000025.1, read on the forward strand.
TTAGCGCTGGTATACCTCCTTTTCTCCTTCAGTTTCAGAGATCAATTGATCGAACTTCAATACATGCTGTAAACTTTCTATATGTCACTTATGTGAATTATTTACATTAACAAAAGTAATATTATAGCAAGAATGCAGCATGTGTTTGAGTTCGATAAATTATCTCTGAAACTGAAGGAGCAAAGGAGGTACCTACAACAGCGCTGTGACACCCTGTATATAAGTAAATCAATAAGGAACCTTTATTGCATTGATGATCAACATGCATCAATTCAATGAATACCATTTATTCAAACAATGAACAAAATTAATCAATTCAATGTATAGAGAGAGCATTTGGATGATAAACGGAAACATATATTGAATGAATACTATTCATTGAAGTAACGACCAATATTCTTGAATTCAATGAACAACTGTTCATTTGTTCGATGAATGGAATTCGTTACAGTAACGAACCTATGTTATGTAATTAATCATGAAATTAATGAAAGCGTTCATTTATATTATTAACATTCATATTCTTAATAAGGATAACCAGTGTTACATTGACACAACGATTGCGTTCATCGGACCAATATTAATGAAATTGTTCATTGAGTCACTGTACTTTTTCATTGTATTTAGGTACCGATTTCTTTCTGTGTAAAGTTCGTGTCTGAACAGTATTGTTCGTTAATGATATTCATATTAGCATATCATGCAGTCTGCTCTTGGAGATGAGAGTTTGAATATATCCTGATGGTCCTCAAATCTGCATCACTGAGTATCAAAGAAAGATCGAATTTGTGTGAAGCAATTCAACTCTTGGTCCTTCGAGCCGGATGGGATTTTTCTCAGGAGATCATTTTGCAAGAAAGTTTGATCCATAACTCTATACCTATCAGTAATAACAACATATGACAACTGATAAAATAGATATCTGCACAAAATATCGTACAGTTCTTGTTGCTGTGAAACCTTTTAACATTATGCCATTTAGAGAGGGGCACTTTTCGTGCTTGATTGGTTGTGGTATCAGTGAAACATTTTTCTGCTAGCATATCTTCTTCAGACAACAGTTTTTCATTATCAATTTCTCTGATACCTACTTCCTGAATGGTCTAATAAAATAATCTTCGATTTGTGATACAAGTATGACACATAAATAAAAGATATGTTGATATATTAAAATGAGTCCTATGAGTAAGATTTGCTTCTACTTTATACTCATTCTATGTAGCGTATTTAATACCGAGTATCTAATTTTCGTATATCTGATGGAATTATGAAATTATAAAACATACGATATTATTAGATTCTGGATAGTTGTTAGCTGTGAATCTACTTTGGATGGTCGCTGTACTATTGATTTCATTTGTAACAGGACTGACGCTGAATGTGATTACTTATGTAGTTGCCATTATCTCACTAGCGATACATTATAAAATTTGAGGTATTACCCTGAAATCCTCGCACAAAATGGCAATCAGCTTTCCCTTGAGAAGAATCTTCAACAATGAGAAAAAATTCGCCCCAATGATAATTTTTACTAACTAACTTGTGTCTGCAGATACATATTCTATCATCTTGCTATAGTATCAATCAAAACTAGAATGGAATAAGTTGTGGGCAGAATCAACTGCAATAACTCCAAGATAAGATCAAAGCTCATAAATTACCTAATTTTTTTTTCCTCCAAATACTATGCTGAACCCGAATCATCATTTGCATAGTTCGTCTTCATTTTTTACATGTTTTCAAGCGTGAGGTCATTGTCTATTGCCCACAATGAGGATATTTTTTATAGTACATGTGCACATGGTCAACGTAACATAACCCTTAACTCAAATTGTTGGGTACTGAACATCTGCTTCAGTTCGAAGGGTCATAGCTTAAAAAATGTAAATGGATTGATTATCATCGTGAGGACCGTAACAAATCAAATGGTGAACTTTTATTGAGCAACCGCGAAACGCAATGATATGTTTATAAAGAAAATAACGAATATGAGGACGAGGAACTGATAACAAGGAATATGATAGAAAGAGAAATTAGTCTATCCAATTAGAATATCAAACATAGTTTGAAATGAATGTCTGGTAGACTACGAGCAGAAAACAACTACTTTCCTGGTAAATACCACGCAGAACATTGAATTATATCTGTTCGTAATCCATGCAACGATTCACACTGTGAATGCAGATCGCAAATGTTTCTTTCTTCCTAAGACGTGACAAATTCACATCGGGACAGGCACGCCTAACAACCTACAGACCGGTTTCGGGCTTATTGGCCCTCATCAGTGCAGGGTAGTTATCCGAGTAGAGACCGTAAGATCTCCACTCGAAGCGTTGCCTGTCCCAATGCACCTTCGTCGCGTTTATTTGACCGCACTGAGCCGCGTTCCAACAGACAATTGGAAGTGGCGACACCATGCGGCAGAAGAAAGAAACACTCCAGAACTAAATCTCCCAAATCACAGAACTTGGAAGTGGCTTATAGCTCGACTAAGCTAATAAATGAAAAATGTCTACCAGACATTCATTTCAAACTATGTTTGATATTCTAATTGGATAGACTAATTTCTCTTTCTAAAATTGTTGTCCAATTTATGGCTTTTCCATTTTTCAAGGAATATGATGATGCAAAATGACATTTTTTCAAAAAGGAGATTGCTGGCATACAGATGGAATCAATACTGTACAATATTCAATAAGGGAATTATTTTTTCTCAAATTTTATCAATACAATAGCAGGATGAATATTGAAATATTTTACTATTGGTGTTAGCTTCCGTTTCAATATAATTCAAAATAAATTATAGCAACTTTCGTGGCTGATGAATCATTACAAACTCAAAATGTGACTAGGTATGATAGCTCAGAATATCTGATGGCTTATAAGAAGATCGAAAAGTTCGAAATTAAGAATTGCAGAAACTTCCCAACAGATGCAAACAGCCCCTTTATTAAAAATATGTCACAGTTCAGAAAGAATGCGTTCAAACGAAAGTCGTTTTTAAATTTCATCAGATTCCATTAAATGAATGTAACGAGTAGGTCATCGAAAATACTGAATAGAAAAATCGGTATCATGAATGAAACAAGGAAATGTTTAATTATATTATCACCAATACCATTTCTGTAAAGATCACTTTCTATAATTAATTAACGTTGATATTAAGATCAAATGAAATGAAGTGTGAAATTATATAAGAAGCGAGATAAGAAGCTAAATCACTTCCAATGCATTAATGAATGTGTCAGACGAATTTTTCTTTCGTAAATATAATTCTTTAAATTCAAATTGTTTATATTTATATTGTTCATCCGCTAATCTCAACTAAAATTCAAGGATATAGGCATACCTACCCAATTAATAAATTAAATTATACCTTATTGTTGTGAAACAATTTTCATTATAGATTATTGCCATATGTTAACCACTTGGACTCCAAAATGAACAAAAGCATCTGAATCCAAGGTGACTTCCTTCGATTATCCTGCATACATCATAATAGCTTAATTATATGCTGCGCCGAACTTTTAAAATAAGTTTTATAAGAAACAATTGAAACTCACCACCTACATATGGCTATTATCGGATCTGTATAACGTTCACTCTTGACTTTCTCTTTTTCCTTTTTTTATTTTTTCTACTCTGACAGTTCAGAAAGCATCTGTTGTATGAGACCGTTTCATTCAACCCTTGCCTTCTTACTGTAATTTTATAAATCGAAATGCTCCGTCTGAAATAGGGCGTTTGGTTTTTATAGGTTCGTACGTATCCCTTGATATGATTATTTATTACGTACAATATTGATTCGTAAATATTCATCAAGGTGTTTCATCAATACTGAGAGATATTTCAACTGTAGGATTCTGGGCTCAAAATATTGATAATCAACCAAAATAACTTATAGATGAAATAGGTATTACTTCTTACTGAGATTCAAGGTGTAATATTCAAGATTCAAAGACATGTCGTTTTTTTGTAACACTGCCAAAAATAAAACGTCATATTATGCCCATGATTTCTCCCCATCATGCGAGTGATGAGAAAAAAAATTCAAATATTCAAATAAGAAGCCACATTATATATAAGTTATTTAGATATTTTGAGCCCAGGATTCGATTATACTGTTGTCAAATATCACCTAATGAATATTATTCACAGAAGTTATAATGTTCTTCAATTTCCAATACTGAATGTTCTTTATTCTGAGCTTGATGCTTCATATAAAGAAGGGATGTGGAGACTGTGGCTCAATGAAAATATAACCAAAAAAACTACCAAAATATTTGAGAAAAACCAAATACGTACTTCGGCAACTAAGTTGCCATCTTCAGTGGAAACACTAATGAAACTAGTGGCTACTTAGTTGCCGAAATACGTATTTGGTTTTTCTCAAATATTTTGATGTTTTTGGGTTATATTTTCATTTGTTATATATTGATGAATCATTCTTAGCTGTTATACTGGAGTGTTTCCGTGCCCAACTAGTCTTGAAATTAAACGTATAATCTAAGAAATCATGGATAAACAGGGTGTTTCAATCGAAAAATAAATTACTGATTCCCTTTTATATTTTGAGTAGAAATAAATAATACTTATGTCATTAATGAGATCGAATCAAACCATACAACTTTTGTTCTAAATTTGTTTCGTGAAATGTAAAATAAAGAAGGGGGCGACAGACTTCTGGTCCTCACTGTTTAATATATAGGCTTGCGAAAGTAAAGAAGAATTTTGGAAAATAATATAAATGAAGTCGATAAAATCATTCAGTATAACATATAATATATAAAATGCACTGTGCCCAACATCAGAAAAGCTAGTATGGGTATTTCCTAAAATAGAGATACCAGATTTGGTTAAATGGATAAAGATTTGCGTAATCAAAAGACTCAGAAAAAAATAACTTTTTCTATTTTGGTTTTATAGTCATTATGAAACGCAGTTTTTATTATTCGGAGGTTGGTACAATAGAACTGTCAAATAAAAGTCAGAAGGGTAAGGCTCAGCTCATTACTTCTGAACGATTTTGGATTTGGTGATATTAGCAGTAAAAACTCAATGTTTTAATTGGTAAATTTCAATTCAGAGTGTAATTTGATTTGAATTGACTAATACAAACAATAACATTATTGAATTTTTCACCGCTGGTATTGCAAGATATCAAAATCGCTCAACTGTAAACTGGGCTTTACGCTTGTGCGTCAGATTTTAATTATTTCAATGTCATCAATGTTACCAATCGAAGATGTCTCTGTTGTTTATTGAAATTAAATCAATTGTTTTTTCTTAAAATTGATTCAAGATATAAGAAATTGCATATGACACACGTTTTATAAGACACGTTGTCGCACTTGTTCCCTTGGAGCACTCCTCGCTTCGCTCGTCGTACTCCAAACAACGCGTGCGACAAAATAGCGTCTTTTAAAACTTGTATCATAATATACTATTTCGGGTTTTCAGTGTTTTTTTTTCTGGCGTAATTGATGAAGTTAAAACAGATGTTAATCATCGCCTCATCAAATCATCACCTTCATTTTCGACTTCAAATACCGTCCCACTTCTATAATATCAAATTTGAGAAGTACTTTTCATTTTGAATTCAACGATGTTCTACACACCACAATTCCAAAATGTTATTCGAGACACCTGATTAAACAGTCACAAAAAATCTGTACGATGAGGAAAATTATGGGCATTTAAATCTGTGGTCAATAAAAGCCATATCTATAATCATACCCCGTCAGCAAGGAAGGCACCTGTTCAAAGAATTATTGCTTGAGGATTCTAGCTTGACTTGAAGAGGAATCATTTGGGTCGATAGGGCAGGTGGTGGACGCAAGTTGAACTTAAAACAATGTGAATAAAGGGAAGAAGATATACGTTCCTTCATTGTTTTGTGGGTGGGTAACTGTGATGTATGTATGTTACGAGTTCAGGAAAAGGTGTACCTACTTCAAAAAGAAATAATTATTCTCATTTACCACATGTTCCCGATGTCATGCTGTGCACGTATGTAATATGTAACAATTAGCAAGAGTATTTTGTCCAACAGGGGTATTTTGATATTCAAATTTAACATTCCAATATTCGGAAATACTTGGATACCTATACCAAATTTTGTTCCGGAATACTAAAGTATTCAAACTTTTCCAAAAGGATATTTTAGTTGGGCTCTAAATAATCCTATAGCAAGAGAAAATAGTCTATACAATTAAAACCAGACATTAATTTCAAACTATGTTTGATATTTCAATTGGATAGACTATTTTCTCATTCAAAAATTTGTATCCTATTCATGGCTTTTCCATTTTTCAATAGCAGTTCTTTCTTTACTTTTTCTTCATTTATTTTGATATGTGTCATGATTTCCCTAGAAAAATAAACAGGACTTTCCTAATATATTTTTCTCAAATAAAGCACTTTTTGAATAAAATCATTTCGTAAAATTTGGTATAGAAAATTTCTAAACTGTAGGAGTTAAGTAGGTATGAATAAAAACTACTCTTAATTTTTTATATTCAGCACTTCTTCATTGAGCTAAATTCTTGTGGTGAGAGATATTAGGAAAGTCCTATTTATTTTTCCAGAGAAATCTTCCGTTTCAATTTGACACCACCATAGTTTCGGGGCACCCTGTGTATAGAAAACTTATATTTTCTGGTATGTTGTTACGAAAATAAAGATTTTTTCGTTTTCCCCTATGAAACTCTGTGACAAAGTATTGTTGTAATAGATATCGCTGAAGACTTATACCAACAAATATTGAACATATTTTTTTTTCAACCCTACAATGCGCAATTTTTTGTAATAATTTCTTGTGTATTGTGTTGTCTCGAAATAATCTATGATATATATTATATATTATATATTATATATTATATATTATATATTATATATTATATATTATATATTATATATTATATATTATATATTATATATTATATATTATATATTATATATTATATATTATATATAATATATATTATATATTATATATTATATATTATATATTATATATTATATATTATATATTATATATTATATATTATATATTATATATTATATATTATATATTATATATTATATATTATATATTATATATTATATATTATATATTATATATTATATATTATATATTATATATTATATATTATATATTATATATTATATATTATATATTATATATTATATATTATATATTATATATTATATATTATATATTATATATTATATATTATATATTATATATTATATATTATATATTATATAGTATATATTATATATTATATATTATATATATTATTGATCAGGAGAAATTTTGACGAAAAATTTTTCAGGTGAACGTCCATACAAATGCCATCTCCCTGAATGTGGCAGGGCCTTCATTCAGCTCTCAAATCTCCAACAACATCTCAGGAATCACGATGCTCAAGTGGAGAGGGCGAAAAACAGACCATTCCACTGCAACATCTGCGGAAAGGGATTCGCGACAGAGTCGAGTCTAAGGACGCACACGTCGAAAGTAAGCCATGTATGTACACGAAGTTTTCTTTTTTGTTTTTATTGGTAACGTTTTCGTTCGACTTTTGTATACTTTTCTTGAAAAATGCACAACTTGTTAATTATTTTGTTAAGTTTCATGCGCACACTAGTCACCTGATTACTTCTGTAATACGGATTATTTTTATTTGTCATCCTGGATGATTTCATAATGATGGATGTACTCAATTATGTATACCTATTCACCCTAGGTTACAACTTTGTGTAGGCATTTAAATGCAATAAACTGTTTCAATTAGATTTCTCTGACTCCTGTCAAATAATTACATTTAAAAAAGAGAGAACTCAACACATAATAAATTTCGCGTATTGCTGTGGAGGTCAAATTCTATACATACATCCACTCTGCACCAATCACTATCTGAACATTTTCTGAAGGAAACATTGGTTAATTTTTTTTAATATCAGAATTTACTTAGCAAGTCACCTAATATTTGGAAAAGTTACGATCAGATCGATGAAATGCTGTGTCCAATCGTGAAATTCAATAAAAATAACTTTCTGCATTGGAGATTTCCAGAAATCAAAAAAAAATCGAGAGCAAAATTGCTGCTTTTATAAAATATTACCTCAAAGAATGAAACATCTATTGGTGTATGTATACTTTCAAGATGATGAAAACTATTTTTTATCATACTTCTTTCAAATCACTTTATTTTCATCTATATTAGTAATATTGTAAGATGGTCTTTTTCGGGCTAGCGTATATGCCGAACACTGTATTGTGAATCAATTGTATGCCAACAAAATGAACTCAGAAGAAAATCCAGAAATTCCCGATAATATCCTAGAGCGAAGAGTCTCTGCTTCAGTAACTGCAGTTCCACAAATTGAAACTCCAAAAGGACTGAACCTGTGAAATAATGCGAATTTTACAATAAACAAAACCATTAATAATAGTTCAAATTTAAAACAGTATTTGTTAATGCTGCTTTGATATTATAGTTATGGTTAGTTGATTTCCAATATTCATACTCTAGTAGTTCCAAGTTTTTTCATTCCTACAACTGTGAAAATAAAAATGTTCCAAGTTTCTTTTGTGTCTTATGTTTTCATTTTCAACGAAGTATAATAAAAAATATCGTTCATTACAAGACTCGTAATGAAGTACACTATTTTTTGTCCAATATTTTTCCTTTCACGTCCTTTCAACTCGTAACATAATTTGTATGGAATAAGATAGGAATACACATCATGAGTATTTTTGAAACAGTTGTGAGAAAAATCTTCGATGATGAAGTTTTCTTGGTGACGAAATTTCATAGAAAAAATATTCAAATATCTTTGAAATAAAAACAGATAATTCATGTAAATCAAAAACTTCAATCGAAATAGTTGAATTCTGAAATGTTCTAATTTTAATAATGACTCAATTAATGTACATTATGATATTGAACATTCAGTATCAATTTATTTCCATCGAAGATATTTCTTCAGGTTGTGCATTTTTTACATCGTTAACTTATTATGATTACAGTTATCTTGTTTCAAACATATGTACCCGCATTTTTTTATGTTTCTTATAATTTACTCTTAATTTGTTTTAGCACCATGGAAAGCCGATGATAAAACAAAATGTCAAATTATGTGCATGGATTTCGTAAACCCCTCGCTAGTCATGATTGTGTATTGAATGAATAATAAGCATACAAATAATTTTTCTGGTGGATCAAATGATGAATGATGATGAATGCAAGAATTAGCAAGCATAATTATTGTTCTCTTCTTCTACTTCCACCACTTTAGTCTCTTATTCTCTTTGATTTTTTTCTGTTAGAAGCGTCATCCTACCTAGTTGATGATGTTAAAACTAGCTTGAGTTATATTTATCAGGTGGTTTGAATACTATCATCATCACTTTAGATCTTGTTCACTTCAAGTCTTGGACTTTGAGAAATTGGTTTTCAATTCAGAATGAGTTATATATATATCTTACAGAATCAACATAATGAGCTTGAGTACTAAATAGAATAACACAGTTAACTAAAACTATGATCATTCATGTTTCGATCTTGGTTGCTTTGGATTTTGAATCTTTTGAGGAAATTACTCACTTTTGAGTAGTCACTCGAATGTTTCCATCTGTTTTTTCAATGTTTTTCTATTCTTGCGGATAGTTTTTAAATTTCTTCAGATAAATGATGAAACTTTTTTGTCATTATGACCGAACCTTGTTCATTCGTTTTTTCTACAAACGTCAGGAAAATTATATTTTTTAACTCATGCTGGCAGTGTCTATAATGTCAATTTATGACACTGCTGTTAGAAGTTATTTGTATGAGAAAAAATAAAAACATAATACATAATGAAGTGTTTATTTAATTAAACTTACAATTAGTGAAACTACAATTATTATGATAAGGAACTCCATGGCCAGTCTCATTGGTAGATGTAACAGAATTTATTTTGGTGAAGCTTTTTGGACCAGGACATGGAGTCGAAGTTTTGGCAAAATTGATCCGCAATGTTTGTAGAAAAAATAGTGCATGATATACCTGCTAAAAGTGATTTTATTTTGTTTCAAAGAATGGAACACCCCACCTTCGTCGTCATGTTCAAACTTTCCTCCTCACAAAATAAAATATCACTTATAGCACTTATATCATAAATAACTACTGTTACCAGTGAAATTTTCTTCTATATTTTCTTCTATAGTGAATAATTTGAAGACAATGCGCATGAGCAGTATAGTTCCAGAACGGTTCTAAGAAGAACCAACAACAACCAAAACAAACCTTTAGAAATGAAACTTGCACATATTTTGATGAATAGGGTTATGTTTTGTGGCATTGGCGTAAAGAACTTGATGGTGAATTGAAAGTAATATCAGGATAAGAACGACATAAGGTTGATTGTGGCTTCAGTCTCAAATCAAGAATCTGGCAGAGATGGAAATTGATAGGGATATCAAAGCGAAGACTTTAATTCGCGATATTGATTATTTGAAATATAATGATTTTTATTTTTGTTTTAAATTCACGAGTTTCTGAGGAAAAAACTGTTTTATGTGGTGACCTATATTGGGTTAGTCCTACTTTATACTGCTTCTTTTTATCGCATATTTCCTAATAATTATTGTTGTATTCGATCATAACAATTTTATTCGCGGAATACGTTTTGCCCTGGTTTATTTAACATGCTCACCTGATGCCCCTCATTCGTTAATGCGTTAATAAAATAATTTCTAGCCGTGAAACGGAACCCCATAAAATTGTCGACACATTTCTTATCGTATCTTCAAATCTCATCAGTATTCTTTAATAGATGTTGGTTTTCGAAGAAAATAATCCCTTATTATATTCCGGAAGGTCATGGGCGTACCTGATGTGAAACAGGGTTGTGTTTGATCAAATACAAAAGTAGTTGAACGTTAATTTACAATTAAAAATTGAATCTTACATATCTGAGCCAAATGAAAAGTGGAATAGTCTTTCTAATTTAGAATCTCGTCATTCTGAAATTTGTGAGATAAAAATAAACACAAACTAACAAACCATGTACTGATGTATCAGTTACAGATAATTCTTGCTTATAATCTTCAATTAAAACATGCCAAAATGAAGTACCACCCACACTATCTTTATATACAGTTTGTCCCCCTTAAAGACTTACCACTCCTGTAAAATCATCATTATTTGATTGAATTTGAAAAACTTTTTTTGTTGAATAGGTATTTGAAATGTCTATCCAATAGAGTGATTATATTCTTGTGCTGTTATCGTGGCCAACTGCGATCAGTTTTAGTGACCCATTCTCTTCTTGGATGATATTAGGTATGTGAAAGAATGTGAAAGAATGTGAATTTATAAGTCTCTTCGCAGATGATACCATAGTAGTTGCAAGTGATAAGAGTCTAAATACTGCAATTGAAAAGATTAATAACTCTTTGAACAACATTGCAGAATATTTAAATATTAATAAGCTAAAGCTAAATGTGCAAAAAACTAAGGCAATGATAATGACATCCAAATATAAATATAGTAAAATTGGTATAGACCAAATTAATATAGAAATATATGGTGAGAGAATTGAAATAGTATCAGAGATGAAATACTTAGGATTTATGATTGATAATACATTGTCATTAAATAATCATTTTACTTATATAACGAAAAAAATCAGTAAAAAGCTTTTTTCTTGACTAGAGTAACATCTCATTTGACAATACAAGCTTCTATAACAGTTTATAGAACAATCATACAACCACATTATGAATACTGTGCTAGTTTGCTCTACTTAATGAGTAATAATAATATTGCTACTCTTCAAAAACTTCAGAATAGAGGAATGCGTATTGTTCTGAGATGTAACAGGTTTACTCCTACTCAATTAATGCTGAATGTACTGAACTGGTTATCAGTAAAGGACAGGCTTTTCTATTTTTCAATGGTATTCATTTTCAAAATATTGCATAACCTATGTCCCACTTATTTTGAAGAATATATAACATTTTGTCATCAAATTCACAACTATGCCACTAGAAACAATAGAGATTTTTATGTTATGAGAACTAATTATACTAAAACCATGAATTCTTTATTTCACCAAGGACTCTTGAAATATAACAAACTTCCAAACAACATAAAAGAATGTAATACTTTAGATCCATTTAAATCAGAGCTCCTAGCATATATCAGAAATAATATTGATTAGATAAAATGGGACATCAATTATTACTTTTTTAATATTATTCTCATTGAACATATATATATATGATTTTAGGTTAGGTGATTATATATATCCATAATATTTTATTTATCTTATTTGTATATTAGGATTTCCTATTTAATAAAGATTTTCATTTTTTCATTTTTTGAAAAGTAGTGACTATTAGAGATTTTTGTTCACAAGAAATGATGATGGATTCTGAATCAGGATAACTAGGAACATACCTATACCGATTTTCATAACCATAAAACACAGGATGTCCAGTTAATTCTCCAATACACTTTTCAATATGTTGACGATTTTTGTTTACGACTTTATTTTAATGATAAAAATTGGTACAGGTATTATAATTTTTCATTGATTCTTTCCAATAATACAACAGTAGTAATTTTTTTCGATATATTGAATAAAGGAATTCTGACATCCTGTTTTATGATGATGAAAATCAAGTGATCCTGATTCAGAATTCATCATCATTTTTTGTGTAAAAAATCCCTCATAGTACTTTTTGAGAAATGATTCAATAAAATTGATCGCAGTTGCCCACGATTACAGTCAAAAAATATAATCACTTTAGTGTTGGATAGACATTTCAAATTCAAATACCAAAAAAAATTTTCAAAATCGGTCTAGCATATACTAAGAATGCTATGGATTTGCCACTTGGTGCCTTGGTACTCCTACTCTCCAACTATATCTGTACAAACTTTTCTTCCTGAAATCTTCTTTCCACACGCAAATTTTAAATGACATGTTGAATTTGATTCCACATCTGAATCGATATACCTTTTAATTCTGTAAACTTTGACCTAACTAATCAAAATGGGTGGTTTGCTTCGAAAAAAAAAACAGCAGTGTGTGATTGTTGAGCATATGGAAAAATCATGACATACTGAAGTGATAACTTTTTGAATATATGGTGTATATAATTAGATGCAGCCACCAAAATAGGTATTCCGTGAATAAATATTCAGTTTAGATTTTGCAAGCTATTTATAAGTTCCAAACAATTATCTTCCATACTGGAATATATTACTAGAAATACTAGGATGCGGGGTTCAGGGGTAAAACATTTCCATATGGATATTTTTAACAATGGGGAATATTCCTCAATTCGGTTTATTACTACAAATGCAAACATGAACTTATTGATTATGAGTTTCATTCATGAATTTTTCGAATTCGTTGCGGAAACTATCTAAATTAATTTTTCAAATATGGGATATTGAATTTTAAAGTGCTTTGTTTCTAGTTCACGAATTGGCAACATCGCCTAGTAGGCTAGAAGAACAACAACTCAAATTTGGCCACATTTTCATTATGTGCACTTGATGTCAATGCATAATTCAGGAATCGAACTGCTAATATAAAAAAATTATTATTCACAACATGAATTTAAGACCAACAAAAACACCAATCCATCCACAAGTCAAATATAAACATAACCTCCAAAACTGACTAGCATATCTTTTGAGGAGCATGGAACAGATATAAGCAGAATGGCACCCAACCCATAGAACTTATTGACAGTATCAGTTTTGTGTTATGACCTGATCAAAATATAACTCCGTTAATGGTGAATTTATAAACTCAACTAAACTAAGAATACGAATTAACAATTATTAATAAACAACTATATCAACTAAGGAGGTGTTTAAAAACATCAACCAAGAATTATGTTCTTTATTGTTCCATGCCTAAGATTCAGAGCGAACAAATGGTTCTGTGTTCAAATATGCCTAATGCGCATGCGTTGAATTCATAATTGTTAATTCCTAGTTGAAAAGATGAAAGATGACCATCTTCTCAGTTGTTAACTTTTAATTTAAATGACAGATACAAGTTTATATAACCTCGAAGGGATTTTCCTGTATTCATCTTTCTTAATTCTTGGTTCTTAATTGAATTTTTAGTATAGTTGAATTCACCATTATTCACCTAATCAACATAATTATTGATTCGTTGTCCTTTATTATTTATGAAATATGCAGTCGATGTTGCCAAATGGTAAAATAGGAACAAGGTGCTTTAAATTTTAAAACCTCATGTCAAGTCTTTTTTTAAACAATTGAAATGTTTTTTTTTTTTCGAAAAAGGTTGACATGATTTTGAAATGCGACGTTTTAAAGATATTTACTAAGAATTACTTCATTATCGTCCGAGGGAGAATTTCCCATTCGAGTTAGGTACCTACGTATTCCACCGCCGCCTATGATAAGATTTCCCACTGGCTAAACCGTTCCCACCATCCTTTTGAATGTTTAAGAAATAATTGAGGATTAGAAAGGAGATTTTTCGATTAACGTTGCACCTGATACCGCACTTTGCGAATACTTTTCTCACCCCTTTCTTCGTGTACCCGTTCTCTGTGCTTTCGCTCAGTCGAATATGATATCAGCATTCGCATTTTTTATTGGATCTGCATTCGAGACAGATTCGGGTTGGTATACAGAGTGTTCCTTTTTCGACCTTCACCATGGGAATCTCAGTTATTAAGAGATGAGAGGTCGGTTGAATCGGGTGAAAGTTGTGGTTTTTCATGTGCTGAACAATTATCTGAGAGGAAATTTAATTGTTATTTTTAGTCTTCGTGTTATTGAAAAAAAAAGTAAAATCGTAATGTTTATTTTTTTATTTTCAAGCGAAAGCCAAAGAACTAAACGTTTTTAGCTTGGACGTTCTCGAGGAACTTTTCTCCAAAGCCTTGTCGATATCAGAGTTAAAACACTCAACTTTGGTTTTTCTGATGGACGTCATATTGGATTTTTGCATTGCTTATCGAAAAGTATCATTTTTCCTGGATGCAATGATTTTTCACATGTTAAGTTCGAATCTTACAAAATTTTAGGATAAAATCGTATTTGCGTAAAGTACTTTGGACGAAAAATCAACAATTGTATTTAACAGTGTTCTTGACATTTTCGACGAATTTCTCAGGTTTTTTGTCATATTCCAACGTTTTCGAAAACAGACGATGTTCGCTATTTTTGGAAAGTGCATATATAAGATGATTGTATAGTCCAAAAAAGGGCAATTCGTCTCGTCTGTTATGCCTCGCTCACAAACTCGCTCACTTCTCTGGAACACCGTAGAAAATTTGTCGATTTATCTCTATTTTATAGATATTTTCATGGGCGATGCTCTTCTGAAATATCAAAAATCGTTCCTCTATAAGCAGTCTCTTCGAGATTAGCCCGCTAAGTTCAGTCTCCACACCCCTTCGTGGTCACTTTAGAGACCTGCAGAACGTCCCTTTCCAAAGACTCGTTCATCCAACGAACATCGAAACTTTGGAACTCATTGTCTAGGGAGGTGTTCCTCGAGGTATACGATCCCCAGAAATTTAAGAAAAACAGCAACTCCTACCTTCTTTCCCTTGGTTCTCACGATGTTCTCTGAACATTACAGGATATCCCTTTTCGTGGGAACAAGAACATAGAAAAATGTTAAATATTTTGATATAATATTCTGACAACGAAGTCCATATAGAATGAAGTTTAAACGACACTGCGAGTACTGGGAAACGGATATTTCACGAAATCGTAATTTAGGGCCAATTTATGCATCATTGTCTTTATCCTAGTCTTAGTCACAGTCTTCGTCTTAATCATATAATCAAGTTAAAAGCATAAATTTCAATGGGTGCATTTATGCAACATTTTTAGTCTCAGTCTTAATCATAATCATTGAAGCACGACCTTGAAAGTTACAAATTTTCAACTGTTATGCTTATGATTGAGACCACATATGAAATACGCATGCGTCGACCACGACCTGTCAATACAAATGACATTAAATTTGGTTTTTGTCACCAATATCAATGTCTGTGGCAATAATCGATAACAAATATAATATTCAGATATAGATATAATCTCGAATATAATAATTGATAACAAATAACAATCGCTATCGATGGATTGTTAATTGTCATATCATAATTCTTAAGTCTCAAGACTGTGATGCATAAACGTCCAAAATGATTGAGACTATGATTGGGACTGAGTAAAAACTATGACACAAGATTAGGATAAAGACAATGATACATAAATTGGCCTTTACTGTTTATATTATGACAAGTGTATGAAAAATCTAGATGTAGAAGAACGAGTTTTTTTCATCCAGTAGATATACTCACTCTAATTTTCAATAAGATTATCACTGAAGCGACTGCAAAATATCGTTTCTGAAACAAAAAGACTATAGAATACGGGCTCTGTGTAAGGAATAGAACTAAATACAAAGGGTTAGTGAAAACAGAATGGATCGGGGCATGCAAACGTTTTTTAATGTTTCGTATGCACGCATGTTTTTAAGTTTTCCCTAATCACAGTATCTCATATTTATGTTACGGCTCCAATTGTTTCATAAAATTTCAGCAATTTGAGTAATTGTTTTTTATCGTGCAATTTCGGGATCATTTCGTGAATTGGAAAATAATTCATCTAGTACCTCATAATTGCCAGTTTATATAGGGTGGCCAAGATGATAATGAACTGGTTATAGGTAGCTTGGAGATTGTTAAGTCTCTCAGATTTTTTTGCATGAAATATTAGCAATCTGAAAGTATACTGGAAGGTAAAGGTCATTACAAAAAAGTTCGCAATGATGCCGTAATTTATCAATGATGCTTGTTTCCTTGCTTCTATATCAGAAGTCGAATCTGTATAAAAGTTTAAAAATAATTGAATTATCAAGAATTCATTAATCGATTGAAGAACATTTTATTTTGATAGGGTTTTTCCAAATCCTCATGTAGTAATTCTTCCAGATCTAGACTGTAAATGAGGTATAAAAGTATCTGAGTATATCACCAATATCAAAAACTCTGATATTTTTCATCGGCAAATCATAATTTGCTAGAATCATTCAGAGGAGATGTCATTATTCATTCTTCACTACTTATATTCTCACACAAATATTTGCAAATATTGTTTTTCTAATTTTTACTATGACCAGCAATAAAAGATGTTCTGAATGCTGCGTTCTGTTCCATTCTTCATTTGCAATTCTTCCTTAGATATTTTAGGTTGGGATATCACAAAATACATTGAACCGACTCTTCTATTTTTTGGTAGCGCTTCAATTGTTCTGGAAGTTATTGTAATGTTTCTAACCCAAATCGACATCAAATTATAGCTTAGTTACGAAACAGCCTCATGAAATTTTAATACGTATACTTATCTATTAGGTACTACGATATCTTCCACTATTCAGATCATTTCGAAAGTATTCCTATACCTTTCGAATCACTAATGATATACCTATTATCAGTAATGCATTTTTTATTCATACTGAGTTGGTCAATGATTTTGAAAACGATAGCATATAATTACTGGATATCTACTTGAAAGACAAAAGATAGAGCAAGAGAGGAAGATGTGAACTGAAATTGTGAGGGTTTTTATTCTTGAAGATCCAATGAAATGGTGTCAATGAGTATGGATAAAAATTTTTTCGGGCTTATTCAAGCTAGATCAGAGCGTTAAGTTACAAATTTCGGAACTCAAGATCCATCATTCGATTAAAATCGTTTGTCCTACTTTTTATCGATCAAATATATGAACAGTAGATTGCAGTGACAAGATGTCTTTGTCATCCTTATATATAGTTTATTATCTATCAAAAAGTGTCTGGGCACAACTATATGGTATTGTTGCTCTAACAATATTATATCGTTAACACAATCATATGCATTGTCATTTTAACAAACCAATGGTTGGTGTGGAAATAGGAAATTTTTATGGATAAAACTTGGGTGCTATTTCAATCAAATGGATTCCAGAGCAAACTCCGACGAATAAAACACCTGAATATCAAAGTTGTGTCCTTTTTATTATACATTTCACAATAATTGAGTGTTGAGTGGTGCTAATTCCGATCTTAGTAGTGAAAAATGACACGAATGTGGTGAAGTAGAACGATTCTGAAACATAAAATCATGTAAGAAACATCAAATGGTTGAAATATAATATTCTCAATTGTGCTATCATTGACGTTCACGCATAAAAAACATATAAAATAAACACCAAGTTACACCGTGTTATATCACGATGAAATCGAGGCGGTGTATGAATCATCTAATTTGGTGGCAATAATCATTCGTTAAGTATCACATCCTGAAAACACCTGATTTGATATAATTGATAAAAATATTGTAGGATGTAGTCAACTGAATGGTGTGAATTTCATGCGTTCATCTGTTCGATCTTGAAACCTTAGAACTTTTGCCAATAGGTGGCACTCACGTCTTTCCTACCGTACCTGATTTCAATATTGGGCTAGATATATGAGATGTTTTTGATATAGATCAGTATCAATTGGCCTAGTCCCTTGTACCACTGAGCAGAATAAATAAGCCGAAACAGTTCGTTTTCATCCGAATTGTCCCTAGATTCTTTTAACTCTAGTTTATAATCATATGAATTATGCAATAGATGAGCCAACTTAGTAAAAAACACCGCAAGTGGTGAAGAAAAGCACTGATTCGCATGAACACACTCATGATATGGTGTTCCTTCACACCAGAGAAGTCTTCGCATGTACCTGATCAGTGTTTAAACGCACCGAAGAAAATTTCGTGGAGGTAGGATTCAACACAAGAAAATCAAATAATGTGCATCACCTCTCTGCAGTTTAAAATCGCACTTTTGGAAATGCATAAAGAACACCACCAAAGTGTTCATTCTGTGATACTAAAACAATCAGGACCTCAGGCGACACCAGACGGTGTTAGCTGGTGTTTTTCACTGTGCATATGGGTTCGCCTATGCTATAATTTTGTTACGATTACAATACCTATTTGTTATCCGTAAGTGAATTCCTGTTTAAAATATGGAATAAATGAAGATATCGTAGAAGGGATGCTCGAATAACAAAAATATAATAAGTATATCTAAAATCTGCAACAGCGAACAATGCACATACATTTCTCACCATCACAATTTCATTCACGTATTTCTCAGTGAACTATCTTGAAATTCATTCGCCTATTTGTTCTCTGCATCATGGACTCCACCCAGACAATTTGCCGGAGAACAACATGCATTTTTTATTCGTAATTTTTTCACGCACGCGATTCCGATCGCCTCCTACTTCCTCTAGAAAAAAACCTATTCGGTGAGGGGAGAGAACAAAAATGGATACACCCTTTTTAACCGCTTTGTGGTGCATTTTATGACGATAGCTATTCCCTAAATTTAATTACGATGATGATTCCGAATATTCAGAGCGAGGGATGGGAATTTTACAGTGTTGCACACAATGAAACAGTATTTTCGAAATCCAAATTGACTGATGTCCGGAACTCAATTAAAAGACATCTGCTTTCATTGTATTGCAACTTTTGTCAGAAGTAAAAATATACGTCTGAAGCTGCAGTACTCTAATTTTTGTACACAGTTTATTTTTCAGTAACAAATCGACAGTAAATCTTGAACATATTACGTAATTCACTTCTTGTTATACATATACAGAGTCCTTCAAAATTCGATGTAGATATTTCAAGGTCGTATATTGTTGGGATCAGAATAAGAATATTTTTCAAGTAAACAAGTTTCCTAGAATGCATAATCCCTTCGAGCCACTGAAATTTAAAAAAAACGGTTATATGGAACTGAGAATATAAAAACTAAAGGTCGACAAGACAAGAATTCTGTCTTGATAACAACTTCTTGTCTTGTCATGAGACAAAGTCAAGATATTTGAAAAAATCTTGACTTGACGTTTTCTTGACATATTATATCTTGTCTTGAGTCAAGGAATTTCAAGATCTTGAAAATTTCGGTGACACAGTAGGTACAGTTGTGTGCATAAAAAAGTCGTAGCTACAGCAGTTATTTCAAGTCAAGCTTGAGTGTCAAAATTCAAACTATCTAGGTATATGTCTTGTTGTTTCTTCATGGCAACAATCATTGCGATTTGGAAAATTCATATTATAATAGTATATTATGATACAAGTTTTATAAGACGCTATTTTGTCGCACGCGTTGTTTGGAGTACGACGTGCGACAACGTGTCTTATAAAACGTGTGTCATATTCAATTTTTTCTATTTTGAATTGATTTGAAGAAAACATGGATTTAATATCGATAAATAACAAAAACATCTTCGATTGGTAACAATGATGACATTGAAATAATTAAAATCTGACGCACGAGCGTAAAGCCCAGTTTACAGTTGAGCGATTTTGATTATTACAATACCAGCGTTGAAAATTTCAATGTTGCTATTGTTTTTATTGGTCAATTTAAATCAAATCACACTCTGAATTGAAATTTACCAATTAAAACATTGAGTTTTTCACTGCTAATATCACCAAATCCAAATCGCTCAGAAGTGAACTGGGCCTAACTCTTCTGACTTTCATTTGTCAGTTCGATTGTACCAATCTTCGAATAATAAAAAATGCGTATCGAAATAGAGGCTATTTCGACACGCATTTGCGTTGCACAATGACTTCATTATACAAACAAAATAGAAAAATTATATTATTATAAATATTTCGAAAATGGCTGAACCAGATATCAATAACCAATATATGAAATCAGAATAAAGAATATCTTCCATTTTTTCGAAAAATATATGAGGTATTATATCGAAAATAACGAAGTTGGTACGCATACTTTATATCAGCGATATTCCTTTGTTCCATCTGGTTCAACTTTCTGGAGGTTCAGAACGAACCCAACAACTTTTGCATTTGAAGTTTTTTTCTATCTCCAATTATAAACTCTGTAGAATCTGTTCAAATATACGGAATGACCCTCTACAGGGTGATTCCTCGGCACGATCGCAAATGGTCAAGGATTTTATCGGAACGCCAGCAACATCTGTACTTGCGGAAAGGCTATTTTAAACAGCAACTTTAAAAATCAAAAAGCTAAGAAATCGGCTGGACGTTGACTCCATAAAAAGTCTTATATGTGCCTTAATTCATAGCCTATGAATTCCGATTCAAAAACCTAGTTTGCAATTTCAGATTCATCAGGATTATCATTTTTAATTTGCATTTTGTATTCAATAAATGAAAATATGTTTTGTTATGTTGAAATATATTAATTTTTCACAAATAAATACGTTTCAAGATATTTCAAGATTTCATCTTTAATTGACAAGATATTTCAAGATTTCTTCTTTAATTGACAAGAAATCTTGGCATTGATATAAAATTGTTGTCTTGAAATCAAGACAAGATCAAGAGGAGATCTTGAAATTTTCAAGAACTTGGCGATCCCTAATAATAACGAATCGAATCATTTGAAAATCTCCGTTTCTTAGCACTCTAGGTATTTTTTTATTAAAAAATTTGGTGAACCCAGTTTCGAGGGAGTTGAAGGGGAGTCCACTCTTTCAATTAATGGCCCGAATTTCATGTTCAAAACGAGAAACTCCAACTTCAAATAGCATAATCTTGATGGCCCTGAAAAAATCTACAAATTTAGCTTCCCAAATTTTTTTGATACATCAACCGTTCGCCAGAAAATTGTTTTCAATGAAGGTGGTGTATTTTAACAATATCAGACTAACAAAACTTAGTAAGCTGCGATGTTTGAATTGAAGGTTGTATCATTGTTGACACTTATTTTAGTTGTCAATTTTTAGCAGGTTGGTAATTTGTTATTTCGACCAAGGAATTTGTTGGTATCAAAAACGTAAAATGATTGAAGTAGCTTTAGCTCGAATGGGGTGCATTTTGGGGCACATCTTTATTCGAAAAGAAAGCCTTATTTTGATCCCAGAAATAGGTCCTTAAAACTATATTATAGTCAGCAACTTATGTTTTGGGCTAATTGTCATGATCCTGGAATTAATTCTTAATTCAATCTTGATTAAATTTGACATGAGTATAAGTGGGTAGTTTTTTCAAATCCATAAAACACATCAGTAGTTACGATAAAAGGTGTT
Organism: Chrysomela aeneicollis; assembly: GCA_029955515.1. NCBI lineage: Eukaryota > Metazoa > Arthropoda > Insecta > Coleoptera > Chrysomelidae > Chrysomela > Chrysomela aeneicollis. The sequence goes on from JARUHQ010000025.1 coordinate 4,861,310, forward strand.
GAAAATGATAAAATACAAGACAATCATAGGAATATAGTAGGTACCAACTTATTCGAAAGGTGAATTATATTGTATAAACTACCTGATCAATTCATTCAATAGGATCAATCATTTTGCATCATCATAGTTGCATCTTTTTTATCTCTTTTCTCACAATATCTGAAAAATTCGTTACTTACATATCTTGTGAATCATCAGTTATTCAAGTAGTGGTACAGTAGTTTTCAAGGAAGGGAAGGATAAAACACATGATATAATAAGAATCCAATTCAAACTAATCTCTCAATTCTTCAGCATTATAAAGGTACCTATCAACTACCCTCCATCTGAATAACAAAAATGATTCACATTACCATAACTCCAACAATACTGAAATTGGTAGTATAGATACAAAATTGCAGTTGTCCAATTATTGAAAGCAGTAATTTATTCAAAGGCATGTTTCCTCTGGTAGGAAAGCCACGGAAAGAAATTTACTATTTGCGTGGGAAAGTTTTTCCAGGAAAAAGGATTTATTTCTATTCGGAGAATTTTTAATCTTATTCCTTATTCTTCCACAGATACCAGCAGGTGTGCTTTTCCCACCGAATAATGACTATAGAAATAATTTTGTATCAAGTTACCGAGAAAAGTAGGAAAACTCTTTTATTTTCATTTGGTTGAATGGAAGCCAAATTAAAAATATGGAGTTGGGTGTTTCGTGACAAAAAACAAAACATTAACTCATTCATAAACCACTTATTCAAAACATTTCATTTAGAAGAATCAATCTATGAATAACTCGAATATTATCATTCCTGTTTGTATTCAAACAATACTGATCGCCAAATAATAATAAATTGACAGAAACCTCCATTTCTCGATATTTATGTTATGCAGTTATTGAATCTTGAACGTTGCCAAGTGTTCATTGCAATTTCCGACTGTTTATTTCTTGTACGTGCATTCAAAGAAATTATTTTACATACTCCCATATGGCATCAATATAGAATTTATACTCGTTTGGGAATGTTTATATACTTCCATGCCAGTTAACTAGATAATTTTTTGACCGTTATGTTCATCTCAGCGGATATAAATCACTGGGGCAGTAGGTCATGTTCATACATGACTCCCAAGAAAATTTATCCTAATGATTCTGACTGGCTACAACCATTGACACGAAACAATATATGTTTTAATTGCATTGAAGTATAAAAACTAAAATATTAACTATGCTATTGGTATACATTTTACTTTTATTTATAATGCGGGATTATTATAGGTGCAAAAAGTTATCTTTCACATGAAGCACACAATTATTCTTCATAAATACCCAATTATACAACCAAACCATAAAAAGGTTTGACGAAATCAGATAACATAGATGGCAGCAGTTTTAAAATACCCACATATGCTATGGCTATAGTCGTCTAGACCAAATTGTGGTATTCACCAGTTAATGTACAGGGTCTTCACGTATATTTTGAACCCCCCCCTCCTCAACTTTCTCATCTACTGTTCAATTCTTTTTTTCGAAAAATGCTCTCATGTAATTTTTTCAGTAGATTTCATATATCTAAACAAAAAAACAGTTGAACAACTACAAAACAAGTTATGGATACCGAAAAAATGTTTTTAGATCTGCAACTGTTTTTCTGTTTACACATATGAAATATACAAGAAAAATTACATAATATCGTGTTTTGAAAAAACAGTCGAACAGTAGATAGAAAAGTTAAGGAGGGGTTGGTAGAATATCCATATGTTTCATCTTCCTGTATTTTATTATAGAAACTTCAACGATAAAAAACTCATTACCTTGTTTCGTCATATTGGTGTTTTTCTAGATATGCTTTCTACTGGATAACGGAGTTATTATATTTAGATTCCTGTTTGATGATGTTTTATATCGTTAGTTTGAAAAGTTCTACGAACTAGTAGAAATGCTTATCCCATGGGCTTAATCATTCGTATCTTATGACCTTAAATAGAAAAACATTTTATAGTCTGTTTCTAAAAATTAACAACCTTTTAACGGTAATTAAAGTCGTTTTTAATTGAAGATTTATATGCATCACGCTCACAATTATTATGATGACTCAGTAATTAACCTTTTACTCTTTTCCTCTTAATGTTGATGTGGAAAAAGGGTAGCTTATACTTGTTTTACCTCAAAATCTCATCGAGACGGCTGTAATTGCTGTATATTCTTTATTACATTTCGGATTCATTTTCTTGATTTTTCGTACTGGATTTTTGCTTTCGAATTAACGCTCCGCTCTGAGGAAGTTGAAGTGGGCTTAAACGATGAAAATATATCAAGCATTCACAGTTGTATTCTTTTTTCAGTGACAGAATTGCCAGGCCAATTTCGGTTCTCTTCTTGAGAAAATGCTGAAGACACGCTCATTTACAGAGGATGAAAAAAATGTATTGTCGTAGTTTGAATACTTGATAATATTTGATTGGGGTTATTGTAGAAAATATTCAGAAATCTCTTCTCCTAACATCAGAGGTTGAATATAAATTGATAAGATATAAATGCGCACATTAGAAAGAATACATGACACTTACATGCAATGAGCCCGTATTTTCATATACCTCCATAGCTAATTGATTTTCTTTAAAGTTCATCAAACAAAAGGCAACAAAATTAGGAGAATGAGTATAAAGTCTTTAAAATGGCAGACCATAATTTTCCTCATCGATCTAGTGTATATCTTAGCCCTAAGGAATAAAATGTGCATTCATTGCATGTCTGAATGGTTCACTTTATCCATGCATACCCACATAATATCTTAATTCACTTCATGTTTAGAAAAACACTTGGTATGGGTTAAATGAATAAAAATGAATTATTTATCAGGAGGATTTTGCATTTCACGCAGTTGAACGCAATATATGCTCAAGTACGAATAAATTATCTTGGTGAATTATTGTTTCTTTTTTGTGGTTGAGGACAATATAAGGATTGGCGAACACTGTTAAGGGTTACAACAACTATTGGCATGAATTGAGTTTCATTCATTATTCCATTCGTTTTGAATGATACCTACCGTATTCACTTTAGTCTTCCTGATGCATAAAAAACTGATATGACTTTTACATAAGATATACTCGATATACCGTATTGATTTTCAGATGTATGCTTTTAATAATAATAATAATAATAATACTTTATTTGCTCAAATAACATATGATGTTTTAGCATTGTCACACAATGTTTCACAATAACTACTGGAAAAGTTAATACTTTTTTCTAATATGGGAAGGATACTTGTATAAATCACTTTGTAATTTTCTCGAGAATCAAAATCGTGTTGTTATTCTGCTCATTTATATTACTTCTTTTTCCATTCAAATTTCATACGACTGTTGAATACCATCCATTCTTCAAGTGGGTCAGTTCGAATGAAGAATTGAGAATACTACGAATTCTGTAGACCAAATGCTTTAGATATTGAAAAGGTTCTACACCATTGCATCATATTCTTTTATTCTTTTTCTCCCTCTCATTCCTTCTGGTTTTTCCCTTTTGCTGTTGCCATCATCATTTTTTATCAGACACTTCTCTCAGCACATTTCGATGTGTTACCATTTTTCACGGATACCTTATATTTTATTGTCCACTGTTGTAATATTTTTCTTGTAGAAGCTTACTTGTTAGGTTCCATATGGTTTTGACAATAGCTTCTTTGAACTCTGTACCATCTATTCTTCTCATATTCACAGCCCAATCCTTTAAAGTCGACGCCAATTCTTCCACCGTCCGATTTCCATCTAATTCATATTTTCTTACATCACAAAAGTCCATGAACGCTTTCCACACAAAATTTTTATTGTGAACAGTATTCTTCGGTATATTCTATTCTATAATTTTATCAATATTATCTTGAGTATCACAACCAAATGGTGATATTTTGAAATATTTGAATTGTCAAAATCGAATTGAAACGAAATATTATACACATAGCAACCACATATCTAATAATAACTATATAGGGTAACATGGATACCAGAGCTGAAGCCGAGAAATAAAACAAATGACAGTCTGCGGGACAAATCGCGAATATGCGCATGCGCAAGTTTGAATTAAGAATCGACATTCGTTTTCATCATGGAGGAGAGTAGCTTTCTAGTGAGCGACAAACGTATGACAAAAATTAAAAATCAATCAAATGTTTCAGATAACCTTCAATTCGATGTTTTTATTTCATCATGACATATATTTTTCATATATTCATTCATTGATGGATTGTTTGACGATATTAAATGATAGTTGATGATAAATGCAGAAATGGATGTGATCTACAAAGCGATACTTGCGATTTGCATAGAAACCTGTGACGATTAAGTCATCGGAACAAGATTCGTGGGCTAATTTTTGATCAATCACTGTTATCACTCACTAATCACTTCTGTAAACAATCAGTAAGTACGTTAATAACTATAATAACGCTTTTTTACATAATTTGAGTCAACAAACATACCTAACCTATGAAATTCTGAAAACGTCAGTGGATTTCAACTCGTCAAAACTCGCGCATGCGCACAATAGGGTCATAAACCTCTAAGGGCCGGTTTATCAATGCAGGATTATCCCGAGGGGTAAGCTGACCCAGGGTTAACTTTATCCTAGAGCTAATTTCCCGTTTGATTTTGATAGCGTTTAACCCCACCTTGAAGTGAATAAACATTTTATCCCAGAGTTAGCTGTTAACCTAGGGTTATATCAACCTAACCCTGCATTGATGAACCGGCCCTAAAGCTTTAGCAGAATTAATAATCGTTTTCCGATACCTTACTAAACTACTACCGATATGGCATCAAAATTAAATCGGAATATTCTTTTAGCTCGAGAAAATCGAAATCAAAAATAATTATTTGACAGCACCATATTTCTGCTGACGTCACCTGGTAGATCGGGATGGTATCGTAAAAATATCGAAAATAATAGGGAAGAAGAATTTTTTGACATGAAAGTGATGGCAGATAAGTCAGATGACAATATGTCAAATTTTAATTCAAATTTTTTCGATAATGAAAGTAATTCAAAATATTTAAATAGGCGTATCAATTGATTGTTTATCATCTATATAACGCAAGTCAGGTATTTTATATGAGTTAATATTTCTATAGGATTTTCAATACCACCACCTCAGCGAAGTCAATGAGACGATTGAACTCAAAGACACTATAAAATAGAGAACTAAAAATGAAAAATTAATTCAATTAATAACTTTATTGTCTGGGAAAAATAGGTAAGTGTAGTGGTGCATCCGATAATATATTAAATAAACAACACAAGTTGATATTATAATTACATATTCACAATATAATGTAAAGAAGATATCTCATATAAACTCACATCATACGTACTAACAATAACTGAGGATTTAGGAAAATACATTTATTATTTACAGAAGTGCATGACAATAAAGATTTGGTTTATTAGCTTATACCTATTACTAAAATACTTTGTGCTTTCACTTCATAGGTTCTCATCATGTTCATGTACAAAGATTCAAAGAATAAGGATAAGAATTTTAACTTAGATCAAAATTATCTTCACAGCAATTACTTGCAGATGTAGCTATGTGTTGTCCTACTGCAAAACACAAAGTTTGTCTCATATTAACACTTGGAGTACAAATATGAATTTCGAGAATCCACATTCTTGTTGCTACATGAAGCACAATAAGTGCTTGAACTTTCTGAAAAAAGTGGTCAGTGAGGGGTATAATGAACGCTGAACAATGAAATAAAACTCAATAGTAACTTACCTTTAATCATCCGAATATATTTTCGCAGGAAGAATTAAAATCGCCCAGTAATTTTTTACCGCCATCTGTCAAAGATGACAGAGATTGTCAATTCTTCTTCCACTTCGATTAATGGAACAGAACCTAAACCAACCTACCAGGTGACGTCACATTATTAGAAAAGGATGGAGAATTTTCGATTTTCGAATGCCGATTTTGGAAAAACCCTTGAAAATAAAAATTTCAAAAAAATATCGACGTATTCTCTGGGGACCCGCGATTTCACATATATAATTTTTGAAAAAAGGTGTACAACCCTATTCATCATTGGCAAGGCAGACAGTCTTTTGTTTTTCCAAAAACTGGCTTCACTTTCGCGTAAAGAGAAGAATAGGTGTTATCCATATAGTTGTTATTATATATATGATAGCAACATGACATGATTTAGTGAAAAGATCCCATGGTTTCTTTCGATTGGTAGTGTTTGATCAGATGACCACAAATTAACAGATTTTATTGACTTGAGCAAAATATTGTCTGTCAAGTTACTTACCTATAATGACGTTTCAAATGAAAAGAGATGGATGTATGATCTGTCATTCGAATCGAGTATATATGATTTCAGTATGGATGGTTCGTAAGCATGCTTTTAGGATGTACCTGTAAAACACACACATTCGCTCGCCGAGTCTTCTAGTAGCCGATTGCATTTGTGTAGAGAGAGTTCTGGAAAGTTGAAGTCAAACCAATATATTGGCCATATGAGTTGGGCCTTCTATATGCACCATACAGCCGAAGACTAATTCCATTGGTTTGATTAAACTTTAAATTAACGCGCAGTTTTGTCAACAGTGTATTGGTCGTTTGCAGCAACATGCAGCTTTGATTGGAGGACCTAATGCCACATCTTGTCCGTTGTGCCACAAAATGTTCCTAGGAGGTGAAGCTCTGATGGAACATATGAAACATACTCATAAAGATCCTAATGCCTCAGGAGTAGCCAGTAAGTATCTAATTTTGCTGGAAAATGCTTCAAAATTGCATGTTCTGGTTTCGCATGTTGTATACTAAATTCACTTTTTGCATGTCATACTATAAACTCATTACTCAGAATGAATGTTCATTCTGTCCACATGTTTTATAATTTAGTGTACTTAGTGACTGCTGCTAGAATGCTTGAACCTGATGATGTGTATGCTTCTTTGTTATAATTTGCTGTTGGGAAAATCATCGTAATTTTTTCCATCCAAAGTCGATTAAAAGAAACAAAATTAATTCCTTGGATGATTTGAATATCAGAAACTGAGAGATAATCTCAGATCTGCCAGTGATATTGGAACTAGAAAGAAGCAAGCCTTGATTTGTATACAATTAAAAAATAAATAGAACAGAGGGGAAAGAAAATGCTTTCAAGCCTAATCGATCCTGTTGAAAAAACTCCTTTGATTTTTAAGTGGATCATGACATTGATTAATTATTAAAGTCGAGTTGATTTTACCCATAATTTCAGAGTATTTGTTTTCATCCATACATAATATTAGAATTTCTTAGAAGAAATATACTGGAAAAAATGTGGAATGAGGGAAATGTCACTTCTAACCAATATTTTGCTTTGATGTGGAGCTTCGCGGGTCCCTATCCCATTGAAACATGCTGTTTCCATGTTTTTTTATTTTTGCAATTCAGCTTATTAATGTAGTATACATGCCTTGATGAATCATAGTTAATATATAACTCAAATGGCTATACCAAGTAGACTGTGACAGAATTTTTCGAATATATATCTGTAGGATAACGTATTGATATAAATATATTGAGATCTCGTCTGAGAATTCCGATATTCTATATTATCGATATTTGAATATCGCTTCCTAAATTAAAATTGATCAAGATTTGAGACTTAAGTATTATATCGATACAAATTATAAATAATATAATGCTTTTATAAAGATCCTGGGGTGCTTCGCTTTATATCTTTTTTCTCTCTCTGTTGACGCCATCGATCCTTATTTAGCAAAAAGGAGAACTGCCAATCATCCCTGTCCTGTTTGCGGAAAACACTATGTCAACGAAGGCTCTTTGAGAAAACATTTAGCTTGTCACCCTGAAACATCGCAATTATCAAGTTCCTTAAGAATGTGGCCGTGTTCTGTATGTCAAGCTGTATTCACCCACGAATCAGGTATAAACAATTCACTATATTCTTACTACTCATAATATAATCTTCCCCAACAGTGCGTTCACATATGTTTCTCTTTTTTTTCTTTCTAACAAGAAATCCCCTCTGTAATTAACGGTAACAGGCATTCAGACGGTTCATTGTGAAAGGCTTCCTTAGACAGTTAAAAAAACAGGACTCCAACGGCGGACCCTTTTTTATCATTTATTATTTTGTGTGCATATGTGGACTGTAACTGTTGAGAAAGTGATGTGCCTTAAAGTAAATAATATAAAATCGCATTAGACTGTGAGATCAAGTAGCGGGTGGGCAAGTAAACGTCAACCAAACTATTTTTCCCGCCAAATATTTGGATGGTGCAAATATCGTCCATGCTCTACTGCGATGTTATTCTTGTTATGCTGTCAAATGCTTAGAATCACCACCGTTTGTCTGCTTCAATCTTCATGCCACGGGCACAGAGAACATAGAACCTTACAGATGAGACACTCCGCACATTCATTGACCTTGGACCTTTAAATTTTGCGCATAGCAGTTGCCGGATAGTCGTTGTGACCGTTGGAACTGCTGATGTGCAATGTTGCCATTTTAGTAATGCATAATCAACACCAATATAAAAGATCTGTGATTAGAGGTTACCTACTTCTGAGTGGTTTATTATAAACAAGTTGTCATAATAAATCACGATTCAATTATCTAATTGATGATCAGAATCTAAATTCCTCAACTTGAAATGTGATATAACAGTATAGGTATAGCAAAGATGGTGATAAGTATTCTCATCAAATGGAAAAGTTTGAACGAAAGTCAATAATATCAATCAATAAAAGTAATCACAGTTTTTCGTCATTTGCAATCTTTACATACACAGTAATGATTGCCAATAAACCATAGACCTAAATAGGTCTATGCAATAAACATATTATTGTACCTGATTCACATTCCAGACAAAGAAGGTGCAAACCTATGATCACAGGTTGTTTAATTGGTGCTGTGATAATTCTCGAAATCTTTATTACTTTTCCTTTTGAAATATGTTATACATTATAAGAACACAAACCCATTCGAAATATTGGATCGTGAATCGTGTAAAACGAAAACATTTGTAACATAACCAACAAAATGATGTAAACAAAACACGCAATCAATATTTTAGCGCCTGCGCATTACTATGACTGGACCTTCAAATCTTGCGCTTTCGACATCTCTCTCTAATTTTATTCGCTCTGTCTGACTGTCTCATCTGTAAGGTTTTCTAATCTGTGCCGCGGGTATCGGTTCTCAAGGTTCGCTTGGATTTTCTGTAGGGCTGCTGACTCACATGGAGCACATGCGGATGGACCCGAAACACCAGTTTGCAGCCCAGTACGTCCTATCTCGCGCGGCAGCTGAAAGAAGGGAACGTGAGACCATCCTCGCTGCGGTCACATCTGCATCTGGCAGCGGGCTGTTGGGGCTAACTGGAATGGGGCCGGGTATGATTTCATTTGATCTACATAGAATAGTTGGAGAAACCAAACGTTTTGGATGATTAAATCACGTTCGCGGACATATCGGCATTTGCAGCGATATGTGCTGATCGATACATAACTGTGAACAAAACTGAGGCTACTTTGACAGAGTTGAGAGATTTTGTATTATCACCTTTCTATCAGTCATCCCAATCAACAAAGGAATCTGCTTCTTATTTACAAGCACTAGAAAAGTCTGTAGATTTTTGAGTACCCGATTTCAAACCGTAGTGTATATTTCCTGACCAGAGATGGCACCCTACCTTTTGTTGGTAAAACAAAAACTGTGCGTCTGCCAATTCTTCATCAATGTTATCTGTTTTAGGAGAAAGAAGACTTATCAAATTATCATTAATTATCCCAGATTCATTGAAAATAGAGTGTTTCAATGTTATTTCAATTCATGTCTGACAGATGCGAACTACACAAATAAGCTTAGTTCATGTTAGAACGATTGCGATTATTTTTATGCGATTCCGCAAACTTGATTGGATTGTCGAAAAACCTAGTTCATGTCAATCGCTAAAAGAAGAGTTTCTCCATCCCTCAAAGTCGTGAGTGGAAACAAAGGATAGAGACAGTTTGTTTCGTTCAAGATATTTCCAACAAATGCATATACCTTCATTTAATTCACATTCGTCCACATCCAAGTCCACATCAACTCTCCTGTGAAGTAAACACCTCTCATTCTTAAACACATTTTCTTAATATAACCCTATTCCATTTGGAATGACAAATTTTACGGAAATCGCAAGAAAGTCCAATTTTTTTCACTTTCTTCCGACAAAAACGACGCCATTTTTTATCGCATTTTATTTGCGGACTTTGCTCCAACATGAACTAAGCTATATACGCATAACCAACAGAACCGTTTCTATTCCTTGATAATCGATCTTATCGCCATCTTCATTCAAGTCGTGGAAATATTCACTACGCTTCTCAAATGGTCTACAAGTTTTTCGCAGAAACAATTGAATAGCTGTTTCACCATCCTCTTTCCACTTTGTTCTGAACCAATGAGAGCCTTAGCAATATTGCCTGGATATAAAAAATATTGTTAGACATGGCACTGTTTTGTTTTGGATGTCGAATTAGTAGCATCAGGGGGCAAGTTTGACATCAAAACAATATTTTATATGTTTTACAATATTTTAGATGACTGAACATTCAAGAATTTTAAAAAACAGGTTATCAAGCTAGAATTTATTCGATTGATAATTAATAATGTTAGAAATATTGCAGGTAAGAAAAAATGTAACGCTAACAAGAACAACAATAATATTTTCATTCGCCATCCTCACATCTCGAATATTCAAACCGAAGATTATTGGTGCCTTGTTACAGTATCCGCAAATTCTTGCAAATAACGCAGCAAATCTGATCCTTTACAACATAATGTCGAAAGTCACACAGGCAAATCAAACACAGGTTTTCGTCACGTCCTTCATTTTTTAACTCATAGGTCTGCTTCCATGATAAATTTGGCACCCAATTTATGAGTGGAAGGTTTATGCATGAAGAGGACTCCTCTCAAAAATTCAAAAAAGGAGATTGGATTTTTTATTGGATGTAATTATTACACGTGAAAATGTTTTGTTGGAAAATCATTCTTCGGCGCCTGGATTCTTGTCTCCATCTGTCCAAAATTTTTCTTCATTGATTTTGAAGGACCAGAAAATCCACATTCCACAGGCTGGAAAGGTGTCTGGCGTAAGGCGTTTTGACACAATGTCCTCAGATTCAAAATCCTCAAAATATGCAGGATGATCAATACATAAATTGAAACAGTATTCCAGAAGTGATTTTTAATTGATTATATGCTCCAATTTTGGATTCTATGCTCCAATTTTAGATCCACATCCACAGATAGATACGTATCTTAGTTCCCTTACGACATTCATGAACTGTCATCTTCATTTTTTGTATATATGAATCTCCTTGATTCCTAGAGTTAGAGCTTCGTCAGTGATGTTGAAATATATAACAGATACTCACCTTGATTTTTTATTCTTTACAGCAAGTGGAAGTCCGATGTGTGCTTCACCTAGTGCTCATAGTGACAGTTCATCTGGAAATGGAAGGCTTTCTTCAGCTGGTTCCGATGCTGGTGGACTCAATAATAACAACAACAACTGCAATACCAAACTAGGTGATATTTTACGAAGTGAGTTAATCACAATATTTTATACAGGTAGTAATTACCTCGATCAGTGATATTTTTTCGGATATTTCTGAACGCGCTTTATATAGGTACCTACCTATTTAAGATGAAAACATACACTCATGAGTTTTGTCCCTTCAAAAGTGAAGACGACAAATATTTGAATGGTTTCTCGTATTAGAGAGAGAGAGATAAATTGTTTCACGAACTCTCAATCATGGTTACAAAGCATCTAGTCGAGAGTAAAAGCCATTAAAATATTACAATATAATAAAATAATACAATGATGGAAATGGAATTCCAGACAGTCAACAATAGAAAACCTGAAACATCAATTAAAATATTGCTATAAAATAAAATATTTTAATCATAGATCAAGGAGTATTAGTCAAATATCCATCCAAACGGTAATAGTGTCTATCTAGTAATGAATGCCTGAATGAATACAATGGTTCAATAATATTTAAAGGTCAACATGGAATCAATTAACCATTTTTTTACGTCCACAATTATGAATTGTCTGTTTTATTCACAATCCAGAGAACGTATAGTATAGGATATTCCTCCAGTTAACTGAATGAATATTTGTTCATCCTTTCGTTATTTGATAATGTGCTTCCTGCAGTCAAAAGATAAAAAAGCAATATTATTTTCGTTTTCACACATCATCAGATCATTTTCTAATTGAAAATTGGTGGATTGTTAAATGAAACGAAGAACGTTAGTTTGACATAGGTAGGTTGGTACTTATATTTCAATGTGACTACCTCAGTATGCATTCGTTGATAATTTATTTCCATCTTTCAATACGATACAAATCTTCGGAAAATCCATTCAGGTTCACAATATATATCAAGTATGTCAACAAAAAACACGATAATATTCAATCGCCAGCTAGTAAAAATAACCCCAACAGGAGGGAGCTATAGATTCAAAATTGAAAGAACTCTACACGTGAGCATCACCTTCAGAATATCAAAGCCAAATAATTCGTTAAAGGTAACAATGGACTCCACCAACAATACAACGTTGAAGACCAACTTCACACGGCGAATCGAATGGCAGTTCTGGCAAACATGGTCGGACAAGGTGGAGTACCTCCTGGCATTGGATCGGATCCCCAAGCAGCTGCCAACATAACTGCTGCCAATCTTGCCAACTTAGCCATGCGACTTGGAGTGACTCAGGTAATTGTCAAATTCAGATAAGCAATACGGTATCCCAGAACCTGTGACTTTCCTGGACCTCGATGTTCGGTCAAATTAGACCAAGAAATAGGAGTGAAGTTACAAAAAATAGCACCTAGCTGAAAATCGGTAGGATTGTTCAAAACACCATCATAAATGAAATCTGAAGAGTCCTTTTATTTGGTGAAAAGTTAAATGACGGCATTTGACAGCTGTCACTTATTCTTGTGTTTTATGATCCGTGATATACTTTCTAATGCCGAACAACATTCTATTGAGGGAAATTCAATCCATTTTGATTTCAATATTCCATAACTATTTGATTCTTGAAATACACTTTAAAGGAAATTCATTAATATTCTTTGTATTTATTGTATAAAATGATTTGCACCTTTCCAGAGTTTCTGTGAAAACACTGAAGGTATCAGCAGAACTGAAACCAATATAAAATCTCTAGAAATCTATTGTTTGAAATCCTTGAACCCATATTATTGTTCTTCAGAAAAGCACTTCTACAAATTTTCATTCTTCTTCACCCAGTATTCTTCTATCTTCCACAGATTTTTGACAACATTCAAATCAGAATGATGTTCTTTAGAAATTCTTTTTACTCAAATTGAAAAATAATATTGAGGTGCACTAGAATATTTCATCACAGGATAATTGGGTAAAAATACCTTATTTACGTAGTTTTCTCATGATTCCAAGATTATTAAAATATATAGAATCTATGAATTCACAGTTCTAACATCACATTGAAATGGAATAAAAAAAGCAAAATGGATTGTAATTCCCGCCAGATGTCAGCTGTCCGCCATTTGAAAAGTAAATCACAGGGCTTGAAACACAAGAATAAGTGACAGCTGTCAAAAGCCGCCATTGAACTGTTCACCAAACTTTTTTCCGTGGGATTGGTCAATTCCGAATCAAAGGTCTCAAAAACGGTTTTTCGCGATTTGTCGCGTCTTTGGAAAGAAACATTTGCGATCTGCAGTCACAGTGTGGACTACGAGCAGATATGATACAATGTTCTGCGTGGTATTTGCCAGGAAATTAGTTGTTTTCTGCTCGTAGTCTACCAAACATTCAATTTCGAACTATGTTTCGATATTTTTAATTGGATATACTTTTTCTTTTCATGTAAGAAATACTCTCGAACATGGATGATTTGAATAACGAAGCAAGATCCAATAATTGAATAAACAAATGTTGTACAAATACGTACGTAACACAATTCTTCATTCACAAATATCTGCCTTTGTGAATTCTTGAACTCATGAACAGAATAAACCACCGATTGATAGAACATTAACAAAAACTCATGTATAGCGAAGCGAGTATAATCACCATTACAAAACAATCTGCTAATGGTCATATATTAGTTCCAATTCTTACCGTTACCGTGAGAAAATCATTAATATAACGAGATTCCGCAGTCATAATTTAATTTTTTTAGGTACTCTTTGAATAAAACGTAGATCAGAGTTTATTTTAGCTTTTGAGAAACAATGCTGATATTCTCTTAGGTAGCTGTTTTTATTGGAATGATAATTAATTGTTAATAGCAATGCGATATTTGAAACTTCTACAATAAATAAGGATGGAAAATCTAAAGAATAAGTTTAAGACGCTTCCTCTTCAAAATCACTGCAAGACCATTTTATTGTTCCGCTAAAATTTAATGTTTTTCCTTAACTTTAAATCGTGAGTGTTTGATTAGGATTTCGGGGTGAACAAATAAATAAAAACCGTTGTATTGCCCAAGTAAAATTATTAAAGAATATAATTGGGCAATTAAGCCTTGGATTGCGCATGTCACTTGGCTCAAAGTTGCATCCATATAGAGAACTTGAAAGGGAAAATAGTGGAAGTGGTTATTTTCAACAATTGATAATGTTATATGTTATATTACAAGCAGCACAGAGTTATGAAATTGACATAATAATTTTTCTTACCGTCTTGAAAACCACGCAATTGCAATGTTATAGAAGCAAAAAGTTAAATTGTGTTTTAAAACATTCAGGCATTGTTAAGATGTCGCTTAGTAGATATCACGAGAGTACAAAAAGAATTTTTAAGAAAAAGTTCTAGTGTGAAAGTGTGATTTGTATGTAAATGAATTGTATATGCCGTTGAGTAGAACTGAAAAGTTGTTGTTATGAGGTTATTATAACCACGAACATAATAATATGTGGTTCGATTGAATAGATTTTTGAAACGTTTGAACAACTAGAGTAGTTTCAGGTTCTTTTCATTCATATTACCCTAATTATATGACGTCATACTACATACAATCTGATCAAACTCAAGTCGGCACTCTTGCTAACTTCTTTATTATGGAAGATACGGTTGAATTAGAGAGCTAGTATATATAGTATTTTTTTTTCGCTGTTAACTGTATTTTTAACAGAAAAACAATTGAATATCGCGTTTTCGCTTTATTCTAAGAAATATATTCAGATAAATATCCATCATGAATATTTTTAAGGAGACATCCTGTATATTTCAATTTCAACTTATCGCCAACTCTTTCCGGGACATAAACGGTTATTATAAATTTCATCCTGAAACCACAAATAAATGAGGAGTTAGGCGCATTTTAGGTTTTAGACAGCTCCCATGAAATTGAAAATGTATAGCTAATAATGTAACGAGATTATTATTCAATTTATAATAGTCGAGAACATTGCTAGGTGACAAGGCGTCAGCCGAGTCAACCGCAATGTCCGAGAAGGTGTTAAATCGCTAATATTCAAAGCTTTATCGTATCATTGACAACGGCGATGCGAAAATAAATGAAAAATAAAACGTATTATGCTTGTAACTAACGTATTAAGCTTTCGTAACTGACGTGAATTATGGTAACTAATGTATTATGAGTAACTAAGGTTTCGGTACGTTTATGATGTTAATAATTATAAATTGAGATTTTATATAATAATGTCTTGATCTTCAGTGATACGATAAAACGAAATAATACTTGTCGGTTGAGTTGAAAATACACATAATTCCGTTATTTGTGGTTTTAGGATGAAATTTAAAATAATCATTTATGCTCTGGAAGAAGTTGGCAATCGATTGAAATCAAAATATACGAGGTGTCCTATTGAAATAAAATCAAATTTTTTCGAATAGATCGAAAAGATCAGCGGAAAAAATACTACTCGTTCTCTAATTTAACCGACCTCGTATCTTCAATAATGAAGAAGAAAGCAAATGTGCCGACTTGAGTTTGATCACCGCGATAGAAAATAACACGTAGCGCTAACTCATGGTTACAACTCGAACTTCTCGAATTGGTATCGTTTTCGTATTTGTGACATTTGTGTCATTGTGACATTACTGACATTTGTGTGCTTGCCACTAAACAATAACTGAAACGATTAGATTTCACATGGATTTCACCAGAAGAACTCTCCAAAAACGTAAACAGAACAGAGGTTTGTCTATGTGTCTATGAACGAATGAATGCACGAATGAATGAACGAACGAATGAATGCACGAACGAACGAACTGATGCACGAACGAACGAATTAATGTACAAACGAATCAATGAATGCACGAACGCATTAATGAATGTACGAACGAACGAATGAATGTACGAACAAATAAATGTAAGAACGAATGAATGTACGAACGAATGCACGAACGAATGATTGAATGAATTAATGAATGCACGAACGAACGAATGAATGTACGAACGAACGAATGAATGCACGAACTAATAAATGTAAGAACGAATGAATGCATGAACGAACGAATGAATGTACGAACGAATTAATGTACGAACGAACGAATGAATGCCCAAATGAACGAACGGACGAATGAATGCACGAACGAATGAATGAACGAATTTACGAACGAACGAATGAACGAACGAATTAATTCACGAACGAACGGATGAATGTACGAACGAATCAATGAATGCACGAACCAATGAATGAAATTACGAACGAACGAATTAATGCACGAACAAATAAATGTAACAACGAATGAATGCATAAACGAACGAATGATAGTACGAACGAATGAATGTACGAACGAATGCACGAACGAATGATTGAATGAATGAATGAATGAATGAATGCACGAACTAATGAATGAATGCACGAACGAACGAATGAATGCACAAATGAACGAACGGACGAATGAATGCACGAACGAACGGATTAATGAACAAATGTACGAACGAACGAATGAACGAACGAATTAATGCACGAACGAATGGATGAATGTACGAACGAATCAATGAATGCACGAACGAATGAAAGAATTTTTGAACGAAAGAATGAATGCACGAACGAATGAGTGTACGAACGAATAAATGCACGAACGAACGAATGAATGCACGAACGAACGAATTATTGCACGAATGAACGGATGAATGTACGAATGAACGGATGAATGCACGGATGAATGCACGGATGAATGCACGAATGAATTAATGTACGAACGAACGAATTAATATACGAACGAACGAATTAATGCACGAACGAACAGACGAATGAATGCACGACAGAACGGATGAATGAACGAATGTACGAATGAACGAACGAATCAATGCACGAACGAACGGATGAATGTACGAACGAATCAATGAATGTATTTGTTGGGAACCACCGTGGAAAAACCGTCAGGACCCCCAGCCTCTTCACTTAAAAAATCACGAAATGACCCAAAATATGACCTGGTTTTCCTCCTTGCAGGCCAACCAGGTGAACAACTCGAGCAACCCGTCGACGCCCCCGATGCCGAACGATACCCTGTCGCTGTCGATGAACGCGATGAACGCGATGCGCGCCTCGATGGACAGCATCCGCGACATGGACGTGATGCGTTCGTCGGTGATGGACATGTCTTCGTCGCAGCAGTCGCAGCAGCAGCAGCAGCAGCAGGAGGCGCTCCGGATGCAGCACGCCGAGGCGCTGATCAGGTCTCAGGCTGAGACGGCGCTCAGGCTGGCAATGAGCCAGGCACTGCCGCAGCTCAACCAGCAGGAGAGCAGCCACAGCCCGCTGCGTCATAACGGTGGGTTCTAGAGATTTTTTTTTTGCATTTAGATTGTAGATTGTAGGAGGGGGGGTCGTTGAGGTTGTGCAGCCTCTCAAGCACCTCGACCTATTAGATATTTTGTGCATAACCCTTAATCTATTCGAGGCTTGGGACTCCGAGACTGCAAAGTTTATCCAGTTTCCTGGAAGCTAGGTTCCTGACATCGTAGGGCTCTAAGAAGTTCCTTCCAGGAACTTGAGCCTCTTGCAGAAGAGCGCTGGGCATTCGCAAAGCAAATGTTCTGCAGTTTCAGCGAAGATCTCGCGGTAGCGGCAACTATCACTCTCTGTTTCACCCATATTTTTGAGGTGATACCTCAGAGGGCAGTGTCCAGTGAAGAGTTCCGTTACCAGTTTCAAGTCTTTTTTGTCCAACTCGAGAAGCTTTTTAGCTTTCCTTGGCGAAAGGCTCACTAGCCTTTTCGTTTGTCTTTGTCCTGGCACTTTATTCCAGTGATATTTCATTCCATCCGCTTCCCCAAATCGAACCTCTTCTTTCAAGTGGGCCTTGGAGAGTCCACAGAAAGGTTCCGGACCGAGAAATTGTGTATTTGCCCCTTCTTTGGCAAAGCAGTCGCTTAACATTAGGAAATTGTATGCTTGTAAGCGAGCTTAAGTTTGATAGCTCGTGCATAAATACCTTTATGCACGACCGGGCGTAAAATGGCACTTTATTGCCCGGTTTTGCAGGCATAAAATAGCACTTTACCGCCCGCCAGTCGTAAAATTACACTTTACCACCCGCCGGACAATAAATTATTAATTATTCGCATCCTCAGCTGCTTTACTGATTTCTGGTGGATACAATTTACACTTTCTTCGTCACTGGAATGCATTTCGTAATGACTATTATCTGTATTGACAGCAAATATGGCCACAAGCCTATTTATTCACGCAACAGTCTGGAATATAAGCAAATTGTAAACCCTTAATAACTCCCTTATTATAAGAGATAGCGAGAAAAAGTAAAAACACTCTCATGCTTTTTCTCATGCTTTTTGCATCATGGGCGTAGCAAAAATTATTTTAAAGTGATTTAAAAGGTATTTGAAAACCGTTTTATTCCTGTCATGCTCGAGAGGTGAATAGGTATTTACAATAAAATATAATGGTCGTGCATAAAATATTGTATGTATTTCGGGCGTAACTTGCTTTTATGGATCTAGGCGTGTTATTACTTACACGCTGCGGTCTATAAAAGCCTATTTTACGCCCTCGACACATATATAACTCTTAGATCTTGATCTATATTGCAATAGGGCATTTTTTCTTTCCAGGCAACTACCAGAGCCACCAAGGTCAATCTTCACAGCAACTGAGTCCAGACTTAACCGAAGCATTGAGATTACAAGAACAACGGTTAGAGCAGGCTTTGAGGCTACACGGAAGTGATCCAAGGTCATTGGGATTCTCCCTATCCAGTCAACAACAGAATCAACAACCATGAAATTTTAGTTACTACTGAACGCATGATACGTGAGAAATTATATGTATACTTTTCCTTTTCGAAAGACTGTGGTCGCGATGGACCGATGAAATTATACAGAACGAAAAATGCTGGGTCATTTTTTTCGTTTGACCAAGTATAAAGGTTCACAGCATCAGGCCGTTCTGTCTTTTTTCCCCAACTACCTTGGAAAAAAGTACAATTTTTTTTTTAATTCTTCAAATTTTCGAACATCAAATATTTCTCCCTCCTTTATAAAACTAGTCAAGTTAACCGGAAAGTAAGTATATGATGAGGGTTTGTGCGAAATATACTCATTGATAGTCGTAGCATGTAATTATTAATTCTCATCAACTGAATGCTGATAGACTGCTGAATAATACTCATTTTTCAATTGTCAATTATCGTGAAAAAGAATTCAGATTTCGAATGGATCTTATTCAGAAATAATAGTGAGCATTATGAAAACTTGGGTGAATAATTCTAAATTTGCATGTCAATTTACGTTCGATATTACTTGTAAAAAATTAACGAAGGTTGAGTATCAAATCAACGAATTTGATTTCACATTGAAAGATGATCAAACACGTCAATAATGGTTTTTTTATACAGCCAGCTGGTTATCGCTCTTGAAAAAACTATTGAGATTTCGAAAGAAGTGAGAGAATGCTATGGAAATGTTCGAATTGTGAATTATCTTTTTTCGATCTACAGGAATAATAATTCGGTGTCCAATTTTCTTCTGGATTTGATTCGAATATAGATTGTTTCACTTCTGGAAGCATTGACCTTCAGATTCAGTTGACTAAATGAAAATTTATTTGTTACTCCATTTTATATGAATAATTAGGAACTATTGGAAACATTATTTGCTGAATTTATACAAATTGGGTACCGAATCTGGGTATCCAAAGTATTTTGTTTTTGATAATTTTGTATGCATTCGATGAGAATTTTCCATACTTTCCATAATTAACAGTTGGTACCTATATAAAATAAATGTACCTATAAATCAGATATAATAAGAGTATATCTGTACAGGACAGAAGTGGAGTTTATTCATAACTTTCACCTGATGAATATGTAGAGAAATCAAGAATAAAAACATTGAGAAATGAATTTATGAGTAGATGTTTACTACTGTTTTGATGAGATCCCTCTTTCGTCAGTTTAAGTAATATAACTATAACTCAGTAATTTCCTTACTTTCCAGCTAATTTGACAGTTTTATTGTTATGCTCATTTTTATAGTTCAAGAGTGTGCCAAATAGTTTTTTTCTTGATTTAGGTGACTATATTGCGGCTTATGCGCTCAGTATGAAAAATTTAATGGCTAAGCCATAATTATAAAAATAATAATGCACTTTAAAAGTGTACCACTACAAAATCATTAAACAATATGTATAGTTATAAGTGTTATGAAAGACTATCCAAACTCGTTTGGATATTCTAGAATTACTTGAATTTAGGTTGTACATAAATATAACTAATGTCTTAGATATACTAAATTGTATGAATGATCTAAAAGTGATTTTCAAAATAATCTTTCCTGAAAATTGTAAATTTTAATTTCTCGAAGATTGTTCTTATTGTTTTTCTGTGATTTTTTGTTTGGCCGGTTTGTTGTAACATACCTAGCAATAACCTAATGATTTCTTGCAATTTATACTGTGATTTTACAATATAAATCTTATTTTTATTTTTTTATGAGAAAAGGAAAATCGGCTTTATCTATTTTATTGAGGAGTACAAATACTTAATGATTATTTCAGAATTTTAAGACTATATCAGTGTGAATGTAGAGTGATTGTGACAGAACAAAGTTTATTTCGTATCCTCTCAGAAACCCTCGAACAATTTATGCTGGAATTCAAAAATATATTTATTTTCCCTAAATTCTGATAAAAATGTGGTTTTATGGTTTGTAAATATGTATGAAATAAGAGCCTGTGTACATATGCTTGTCTAAATTCATGAGATTATTTCACAAAATCGAGTTTCAAGTTCGTATCCAAGATTCTTTATCATATATACTCAGATTTGAAATTGAGTTTTTCTCAGTGTAAATAGTTTCAATACAAATTTGTGATTCATCTGAATCAGATACCATTTGTTTCCATAATACATAATAATAGCCATATATAGTCAATAGTTGAAAAAAAATACAATAGTGAGAACAGCATACCATGCTGCAATCTTCCCCAAAAAGTGACACAAATGTAGACATTCTACAAGCTCAGAGATGTGTGAAATTCCGTGAAAGCGCATAAAAGTTCATGCACAACACTCAGTTTCAGCAATAAATAGTTGATACATCGAAATTTTTTCAGACATATTATCTACGTTATCAAAATTTGCAAATTTTCTATAATAAGCAAACCATATAGATTCGATAATATAACTTTTCAATCAAGTTAGCCATGATATTAATTTATCAAAGCTATTCAAAATTATAAATGACGTAGATAAAATCCTTGGCAGCCCACTTGAGTGTAATTTTCTGGCAGTTTTTTCAGAAATCCATCTGGCTTTTTGAACGAAACTGTCAACCTTTATGCCAACAATACCAGAAGTGACAATGGCCAAGGCCAATAAGCATGTTTTCATGATAAGGACAACATGTAAAAACACAATAAATCAATGAAATAGCCCGGTTGCACGAAGTGCTTCAAAACATTTTGCCCATGGTAATTACTCCGGTAATTATCGCATAAAAAAATTACAATAGCCCAATCAAGAATTGATTGCGTGAGACTTCGGCATTGTTATTTCCACGATGCGTTTTTTCACTTAATTAATTATTGAATTCAACTTTTTAGCCACCCCAGGTAGACAAGACTTATTTGTCTACCCGTTAGTGTATTTTACATAAATATTAACGTCTAACTGCCCGAATGGACAAATATTTATTGTAAAATTACCAAAATAAAATTTTATTTGCAATAGCCCACAACACATGTGCATTTTTGCACACCAGTTTTCTATTTCTAACCATATTCAGTTATGAACATTATTTTACATTTTGAAACAAATTTTGCTGGAAATGTTCCAAAGGTGAACCAAAAAAAAGCTAGCTTCGCTATGTTCCCTTGCTCAATATATCCAAATAGTTTGTTGTGATTAATCGAGTTTAATTAACCAACTTCTGCTTTATTAAAATAGGTGGTGTTATAAATAATAATAGATATGGTTTCCAAATGCAGTCTAAACAAAATTCCCAATAAAATAAATATAAGTGTCAATATTATTATAAACTTTTTCTTTAATGTTGCGAAGAAAATTTCCCAGTGCTTATCAATCCAATAATATTACCTATAGAATAGCTGTATAATCATGCTTGTAGAGCAAAAAAGTAATGAAAATCACGATGGAACATTTACGGCAAAATTGGTTCGTTTATATTTCAGTTAAAATGCAATAGTCTAAACGCATAATGAATCATTTCTTATGCTATACAAAAATTCAGATATACCATACTTCAGTTTCAAGTTATTTGGTATCCTGAGTTTTCAAAAGCATTTAATTTATCAGAAGTCTAGTCTGAGTTGAATGCTTTCGATAATGATAGGTTACTTTCATTATTTTTTACAATAATATATTCAGAATTTACAGAACTACATCTTCATTTACACAAGTTAGAACGAAATAAAATTCTAAAATCGAACAAAACATACATTATCATTTCAAACAGTATCCAGAACGGCCATTCTATTATGTTGAATGATGATTTTCATTATCAAAATCAGAATATTTCGCGAGAGTGTTTGGCATAATTCGATTTCGTTATATACACAACTACACATTAAGAATACAATGTCTAAAGTCACTTTTGGGAAACAAAATGTTCGGAACCTACAAATAAACAAAATTGGAAAAAATTCTTCGTTATTCAATAAAACCACATAATAAAATATAAGTAGTTAACAATGAATGTTAGTTGAATTATTAAGTTATGTTTTGTATACGTCATGTTAAATATTAAGTTCAATGACTGAAAGGTACCTTTAAGATTTGAGGTTTATATAATATTTTATTACAGGACTGACACCGAATCAGAATGATCAAAATATCCTGAAAAGCACAATATGATACACAAAAGAAATAAAGTTGACAATTCGTCATCAGTTTTTGCCATAATACTGCACTAGAAAAGTATAGTTAAGTGTTTTATTGTTATACAACGTAGTTCAATAATAGTTACAGAATACATATGCATTTCTTTATGTTATACTCTTTTTACGACGAAATGTCAACGATAAAAAAATCTTAAGGGTACTTTGGGTTGAAAATGTACCTATATCACTTGTCAGGATCAAAATATTCGAGATAATTTTTTTGTCAAAAAATACTTCATATTTCGCGGTGAATTTTATGAATTTTTGGAAGCAGGGGGTGAGCCTTGTTTATTCTGATTCTTTCGAATCATTGTCAATTTAAAAAAAATCACGAAGTTTATTCAGCATTCATCAACTTATGCATGAGTCGAAGATCATTGTAGTTCTAAATTTATCATCAAATTTCGATAAACTGAACTTTTTCAATAAATTAGCCTCCATTATATAAGATGTATTCAGTGCTGACCCTATTTACTAACTCTATCCAACTTCTATATCAAGATCTAAAATGAGGAAAAAATTAGACATTTATACCAATTTTATGGACGGCTTTTCGAAAAAAAAAACAGAATGCAAAGCTTATTGCTTCGTCACTGTAATGACTTTATCATCTACAAAGTATTATCGATTTACCCTTCCGTGAGTGATATTGGTAGCATTTTCAGTTTTAACTCAAGTTATATCTCATAATGCGTGTAAAGTTTAGATATTTTCAAATATATTGTTTATGATTGCTCCGTATATTTTATATGCTTGTGCTATCACTGTAAAATAACGAAGCATATTCACTTGATACTTCATACGTTTCATTTTGATATCATACCTATCATAGCAGCATGAAATGATAAAATATAGGGGATCCTTCAATATCCTGGTAGGTACCTATAATTCATCAGTTTATGCAGATGGGGTGTTTTCAAGACGTATTTTGGCTGACCCTTTACCTTTGGAATATAAAGTACATATGTGAATGTATCTACAGTTATTTTGTTAGTTCATTGTTTATCTTTAAGCCTTGTGTACGTTATAGAAAAGTTTCATTTAATGTTTGGTGAAGTTGATTGATATGTTGACATTTGAAAGTTTCAATCATAGCAATTCCGTTGTTGCTAACGTTTTTAGAACTGTTTTTAAATATATACTTTAGATTTAAGGATATCTACTATGTTACAGTTTTTTACTATTTTGCCATTATAATTTTCAAATTGACTGCCAATCCATATTAACTTATATTTTTGCTTTTGTAGAAACATTTACGTTCCTATACAATAATTTTGTAAGCTGTAGTGCATCGCAAATTTGAATGAATGGTTGAATGATAGTGACTAACTTATTTTTCTATCTTGGACGGTCAAAATTATTGAATTTGTTGTTTAAATTCCATAATTTATTCCTAAATTCCATAGTTTCTTGAGATATTTTTGAAAATGAATATTTAAATAGTGTATATTAGAAAACATGCGAAATTGATTTGGGAGCATGGCTACTCAAAATTGTACATTTATGATAACTTAGGAAATTTTTGACATGGAATTATTCATTTTCACTAAAATATGGTTGAGAGAAATATTAGCTTTAGAATAAAATATCTGTGAAATTCAAGGCATTACGAAAATTTAAATAATTTGTAAAATATAGGTATATATATACATTTGTGAATTAGAAAACGAATTGTTGCCATGTTTTGTTTGAACAAAATCAAATTGATGTATGAATTATTGTATGTGTGACATGTACTGATTCTACTTACTGATGAAATAGCAAACAATGAAAAATAAAATGACGCATGGTTTCATTTAAAACCCATATTCCCTACACAAGTACCTACTATGAATAGGTTGGGTTATTTATATTAATAAATATACCTACGATTTTGAAAGAGAAAATAGTCTATCCAGTTAAAATATCAAACATAGTTTGAAATTAATGTCTGGTAGACTACAAGCAGAAAACAACTATACTTTCCTGGTAAATACTACGCAGAACATTGCATTATATCTGCTCGTAGTCCATGCAACGATTCACACCATGAATGCAGATCGCAAATGTTTCTTTCTTTCTAAGACGTGACAAATTCACATCGGGACAGGCACGCTTAACAACCTACAAACCGGTTTCGGGCTAATTGGCCCTCATCAGTGCAGGGTAGTTATCCGAGGTATTTACCAGGAAAGTACGTAATTGTTTTCTGCTTGTAGTCTACCAGACATTCATTTCAAACTATGTTTGATATTTTAATTGGATAGACTATTTTCTCTTTCAAATTTTTGGTCAAATTCATGGCTTTTCCATTTTTCATATATCTACGATTGTTTGATAGGGTGCTTTGAAATAATGAAAATCCCGCCGTTATCATAGTATAGTTAGTTCAAAAAGGTACCGCCGAAGGTGGACATAGATAAACGACTCTTCAATTGTTTTTTGTCAAAACCTGTAGACTGGTTTAGCGAAGATCATAACACCGGTAATATTTCACTAATCGTTCGGAGATGGCGTTAATATCGCATTTGATATCAATATCGATAATTCAGTACTCTATTGATATCCGTGTTCTATGGTTTCAAGTGACAGTGACATTAATTATGATTTTGGCTTGAAATATTAATATTGTTCGAATATTAAATCATGATGTTGATTGAAGAAATCACACAAAATCAAATTGAAGGAGATATTGTGAAAATTAATATTCATCAATCGGAATTAGCAGACGTGGCGCCATCCATATGAAGTCGTGGAAGTATTACTAGTGTTCGAAACCAGTCGAAACAGTCGAAACTATGATTGAAATTCAACAAAATCAAGTAGGCAGAAGTCTACCAAGGAAGCCATGAGTAGTGTTTATAATCAAAGAAAGGCGAGTTATAACCGCTGTAGAATTCAGTTCTTGAAGAGTTGAATAGATGGCATATTGCTTTGGTTTCGATTACAGTGGCTTAATGGTAGTTTCGATGTAGTTTCAATATTATTAACTCACTTGATAACAAAAATACATACATTTTGATCGCGCTATATAGGGAAAAATCACGGAGTGGGCGACATCTATAATTGATCGCATGAACTACTCGAGAGGTGAACAACAAACCAACCTCCATATGTTCATATGGGTAAAGTGTGAACTTTATTCATTATTTTCAGTGATTTAAGCATTGAAAGTGTTGTATTTTGATGATATTTTGTGAAGAATTGTTGTTAATAGACCACACAATCTGAAAATGCAAGAGATTAGAAGAGGTGATATGGAGATAAAATCGCGAAAAATATGCTTGTTCCATAATGCTCTAACATACTCAAGGCTTTGCATAAATTTCCTTCAAATTCTAAGCAGAAGATGGGCAGGATTTGGGAAAACCTAAATCCTAAGGCAAGTAGCCTAGAAATGGAAGATGATCTTGAAGATAGAGAAAGCTATCTCGGAATTTATGTTTGTAGCAAGCACTCATGATGATTGTTTCAGTGGTAAGTTCGGTTTTTCATTATTGTTGTCACTATGCTACCACCTCTTCTCCACCTCATTTGGTTCATTTTAATCATTTTGTAATTTATTACAGGCTCAGGCAAATATCAAATAATCATATGCAGTTGGAGCAACATGGAAATGAACAAGTAGGGAAGATTTATAAAGAAGAGAGTTCCACTGTAAATACAAAACCAACAACAACCTATATGACACACAACAATAATGTTGCTGATAATTATATGAAGTTTTGGGTGATTCTGGTGTTGTGTATTATCATCTGCTTGCTTGGCAGTATTATTTGGATTTAGGAATTTAACATGTTCAAGAATGTTTATTATTGCATTTTTTATGAGTTGTAGTCTTTCTCAGTCTGAAGGGAATCTATTTCATTCACCAATGATTAAAAGATTTGAATACTGATTTGTTATTATTGTGTTACATTTCCCAAATTATTCTATTAAGAAAAACATATGACATGCTAAAGAAAGCCATTTACTCTTATTTACCCAATAAAACTATGTATTTTTTTAATCATTTATTTGAACACTATCATTTCTTCTAAATGAGTTTATCAAATCTCCACAAAATGATGAATCTATATCAACTGTCACTTCCTGGTAGTTTTTGCACTTCACTTTGTTCTAATAGGTATATCTATTTGAATACATTATCATATAATCTAGGTTCCTTAAAATAAAAACAAACCAACATAGAAAAGAAAACTGATAAGTCAAAAAGGTGGAGTTTATATGCTTCCAGTCAAAATGGCCAACAAATCTTTTCAAAATTGAATTATACAACATTAACAATAAATCTGCTTTACAGGAACATTAAAATAAACCCATATCATATCTCATCTAGTTTCATGGTGATTTCATGTGAGCATTGTGGAGGATCTCAACACAAAACTTTTTATGATTTCTTCATTGAGGCCTTCAGTTCCAATATTGTGATTGCTGAAACACTTTCACTCCACATATAATATCCGAAATTGGCATTTCGAATTTCACACAGGCATTTTAAAAAGAATTTCAGGAACTAAGAACTGAAAAACTTCGAATAAAAACCGAAATTGATACCTGGACTTTGGTGGCATTTAACAAGAATCCAGTGACAATAAAACGGAAACGTCGACAACAAACCCTAGATACAACTTCAATCCAATATTCGAGTACGAAAAATCGACTTAAATCTCTGAGATAGCTGAAATTCTATTCAATAAAAACTTTGGTTTAACAAGAGATCAAATGACAGATTATTTGTTGTTCACCCCTCGATCCGACATTTTGACATTTACAGCGCCATCTGGCGTTTCGTGATTTTTCCCTATAGAGGCATCTGGTTCAGGAGTAGAAATTGCCTAGGCAAAGATGCCTGTATTGCATTTCCACACCCTTCCAGTTGCTTTAAAATTTGTATTATGTGCAATATAAAAGCGAGTTTACAATCGAAAATAGGAAGAATCCAACGGAAACACAAGGTTGAATAAATCATTAAATAAATTTGCTGTTGTTGAGTTTTTTTCTATTGGAACTTCTCAGGGTTCTGTAATACGAATTTTTTCACTTGTATTTTAAACTTCTTGTGGTTTTTTATTTCTCTAAAGTCAATTGGGATGAGATTAAAAAATTTGGGACCAGTACATAAAAGATCTTTGAGATAAAGATTTCTTGAAAGAATGAACTTTGAGGTTGCTGTTGTGAGTCGATCTGGTCATCCTTGTTTTGTTCACTTCGAATTTATTCTGCGTTCTGTGCATTTGTAGTAATGATTGATAAATGAATAGTGTTTTTATATTGAGTAGGTTGGTGTCTTTATAGAGTAATTGGTGGAGAACAATCTATCTTTTCAGTATAATTTTGATCAGGATATTTTGTGCCGTTTGTAATGATTGTAATGTGGTAATGAATGCACCACCCCATGCGACTATGCAGTATCTGATGATTGATTCAGCAAGACTATTGTACAATATAATCATGTTTTTTCTTGAGAGGATGTCTCTTAGAATATATAATTTATGAGTCAATGCTCTTATCCTTTTTGTCACATGAGATATGTGTTCTGACCAGCGTATGTGTTGATATATAATAACACCTAAATACTTTACTGATGATGTTCTTTCTAAAGTCGGACTCGGACAGCTGCATGTATTGTTATTATCACAGGTGGGAGTGTGTATTTTAAGAATTAATTGGGTGGGTTGATCAACTATTGATGGGAAGAAAGTTATGTACTTGGTTTTTTTAATATTCAAACTGAGTGTATTGTGATTTAACCATAATAATATTTTTCTCAATCCCAATTCCGCTTTGTTTTTTACATCTTCCCAATGTTTACCTGTAATAATTAGTGCTGTGTCATCTGCATAACATATTAATATGTCACTGTAGTTTCCATAAGCCACTGTAGGTTCCATGGAAATGGACCATATTGTATCACTGATGCCCCGATTGGATATCTTAGATAGACTCATAATTAAGTATTGCATAAAAATCAGGGCTACACTGTCGAAAAAACTACACCAGCTAACACCGCCTGGTGTCCTCTGAGGTCCTGATTGTTTTAGTGTCAGTACCCACCGGCATATTACGCAAATATAATATGGTTTGTATCGCCATCTACACGTGAATTATTGCTATAGGTTTCAATTTTGAAGTAAAATAATGGAGAGCTGTTCCACCTCATTATTTCCACCTTGGCTACATACAAAGATCATAATCATAATGATCGATGATCATTTGAACATTTTCATTTACAAAAACATTGAAATTGATAATAATATTCCCATGAAGTACCTACCTATCAAAAGTATGGATAATATCTTTAGAAGAACATATTCAATTAAAATTATTCTCCTCTATGAGCCCATCATCGATCATCCAATCAATGGAGCCAGAGGAATACTGGGGAAAAACTTTATGCAAAATGTAATCAAGCAGTTTTTTCAATCAGATCTATATATAAAATACTAACAAAACTGGGTGAAATTTATGAAAAAATCAGATAATAATTAGATAAAAATGGAGTGATAATGAAATTATATACCAATTTGGCCAAAAGAAATCGATGGAAAATATTCTTAAATGTCCGCTAGAGGGCGCAGTAACAATTATGTTAGGAAAAATTCGAATTTTCTTGAAACAGTACCATATCGAGGAAATGTTTTTATAATGGAAATGAATGGTTCATGAGTTTTTTTCGTCAGCTCGTTCTTGAAAATTTCACTTATCTTCAATAATGATGATGAGGGTGAAGGAAGCTATAAAAAACATATTTCGAATTGCAGCACCTTCCATGCTCTTCATCCTAAAGTAAATCAACTTAGGCTTGTTTGTATAGGTGAAGAATAAGATTTCACACTCATTCGAAGGCCTCTTGATTGATTGATTGCTGATTTTTAGTTATATCTGATTTTCTTGAAAAAATCAAATAAAACGATGCATGTTTATCACTGTACTTGGAGGGCATGAGAATATCTAAAACCGTAATTCGGTCGGTATATCTATTCGTTTTATTAGGGATATTTGCGAATAACTAATTTTAATGGAGAAAATCATGCTTACCGTTGACAATTTATACGTTTTATAAGAATAATATATCAGCAGTAAGTAGGCATTGAGTGTAAGCATTGTATATAAAGTATAAAATATAGCTCCAAGGGAACAAGTGCGACAACGTAATAAAACGTGTGTCATAAACAGTTTGTTCCATTTTGCATTAATTTGAAGTCTTTTTTTTGAAGAAATTGATTTAATATCGATAAATGATAGAAACATCATCGATTGGTAACAATGATGACAATGAAATATTTGAAATTTGACGCACAAGCGTAAAGACCAGTTTACTGTTGAGCGATTATGATTCTTGCGATACCAGCGGTGAAAAATGCAATATCATTATTGTTTTTATTGGTCAATTCAAATCAAATCATACTATGAATTGAAATTTACCAATTAAAACACTGAGTTTTTCACTGCTAGTATCACCAAATCCAAAATCGCTCAGAAATGAGCTGGGCCTAACTCTTCTGACTTTCATTTGGCAGTTCGATTGTACCAATCTCCGAAAAATAAAAAATGCTTATCGAAATAGAGGCTATTTCGACACGTATTTGCGTTTCATATATTTCTTCTTCTTATAGAACGAAAAAATGATTTGTCAGCTAAAAACTATTCAAGTCTTCTTTTGAAGAGTTTTAGAGGGCCACAAGACCTTATTTCCTTTGGTATAATGTTTAATAAATATTAATAAATGACAAAATGATGTTCTGATGTATTTTTGGGATCAAAATAAGACTTTTTTTGAAAATTGCGTTAAAAACGATAATTCGAAATTGTGACTACAACGGATCTAATCTCTTGAGAATTGTCATGGGGAGTTCATTATAGAACCATAATAGAAAAGTTATTTTATTCTATTTCTTTATACTCTAGTTGCAAAATACTTGTTAAAAAAATGTTCACCATTTCTTATTTTGCATTCCATTTTAGTCTAATATTCTCGCAATTTATCCAAAATGAAAACTGATTCAAATGATACCTCCACAAATTAAAATTAACTTTATTTTTTTGAATTTGACGAGGACGATGTTTGCTTAAACATTAATCTCCAAGGAATTATTCATTTTTTATGTAATAGAAAACGATCAAAAATAGAATTTAGTATTGCGGTTTAGTAGTTTTATCGTATCATTGGAGAATAAGACATTATTCTATGAAATCTTTATTAATAATTATCAACGTCGTAAACGTACCAAAACCTTAGTTAATCCTAATACATTAGGTATCATAATTTACGTCAGTTAAAAAGCATAATAGGTACGTTAGATACAAGCATAATACGTTAGATATACCAAATAACGTTTATTAATTTTTTATTTATTTTCTCTTCAGGGAGAATTCGAGAATGTAACAAAATTCAGGGTGTTCCATTTGAAATAACAAAGTTGTTGCTACTTTTCGATAGAAGCTGCAATAACGCCGCAACGCTGAAAATATTTTAGGTCTATAGAACAAAACTGATTACCCAATAGTGCACAGTATACTAGATTTTTCCATTTAGCTGACTTTGACCCAAGAATCCAAATTTTCAGAATAATCCTACGTCCAGTATGGTCCAGTTATCCAGAAACGTCTAACCTACCATCGACCGTGAGTGACCCTGTATATTGATGCAAGAATATTAGACCAGAATAAATGCAAAATAAACGTTGAAAATATTTGATAATGAGGGAGAGGAAAATACGATGAACTTACCTAAACTCAAGGAGTCAAGGCCTACTTACAAAAATAATTAGTTATAACAGCGCCCTCTAGAAGACGCAGTAAGAAGTAGCGACTAACAAAGTATAGGCAAGCATAGGTAAACGGTGAAATCATCTCTAACGTGTCTAAGTTGATCAGATTTAGATTCAGCAATATGAAATATGTTTTTTCAACAACTTTCCCCACCGTCATATCATTATTGAAGATAACTGAAATTTGAAAGAATGAGGATGATCTATGTATATACCTATTAGCTTCTGTCAATCAGGTACCTATGAACCTCGATATGGAAATGTAATGGAAATGTGCCCTACAGCGGTCATTTTAGAAACTTCTAGAGAATGGATGAGGGAAATCGTTGTCCTAGAATAACAAGGTTCTATCTACTCATTTCAACAAAATTGAGATTTTGGTTTATTAGGATTGAATTACAGTTAGAGTCACTGACCCCTATTCTTGAATTCTAGGGAGTAGAAAACAGGACAACTATCTCACCTCTTGACAGATGAATGATATATTTCCTCCTCACTTTTCTATCAATTTTTCTAATCCCTAGAATTCAAGAATAGGTGCCACTGTAGATTGAATCTGCTCAACTAGCGCTTTCTGTTGAAATTTTGAACGAGTTAGCAATAATGTAGAGTTCTATCTTCAGATGTTTTATTTTATCAGTTTTATCATGGTTCTATCTATCTACATCCAGATGGAGCTTTATTTCATCAAACCAGATTAAACCTTATTGGTTGAAAATTCTGAAATCTAAGCCATCCTGTATGTGATTCAAAAAAATGTCATTGGATAGGTAATCAAAAGTTAAGATAGGGACATGTGAGCCGTTTCGACCAATACTGAATAGTTTTCACACAAAAAAATCCTGAAGTTGAAAAATCTCGATTTTTGTAGTGTAATAGATCGATGGAATCAGCTCTTCAGGAAGAATCTGAAAATGCCATAAAGTATAGGGTGTTACATAAGAAAAAACATAACTTTGATATGCCAAAACTTTTTGGGACATCCTGTATATTTCAAAATAATTCTAAAATGTGGGGTGACAAAAACTTGAGAAATTTTGCCGTTTTATTAGAAATCTCCGTCGCGCTAGTCGTGGCCCACCCTGTATAGGTATGAACAAATTTCGGGATTTTTTTAAAATTCGTGGAAAATTATGTACTTATTCATTCATTTGGTAACACATCAGAAACAAATTGAAATAATTGAAACGAAACCTTTGGCCCCACTCTCTTGTTTTATCAGACAATATTCTAAATATGAAACTATTCGCGATATATACGTGCTAAGCGATACGCTACCTAGCGGAGACTCGTAAAAATACTCGAAGTGGGATAACCACTGAACTTTCTGGGGGATAACCCACCGACAAATTCAACCTCTGTTCGGTTCTGATAGTGAGAGGTGTATTTCCAGCACTCTTTCGAGAGAAATACGAATACAGAACAAAAATGATTTCGAGAAGTTCGAGTTGTTAACATCAGGTAGAGCTACGTGTTATTTCCTATTCAAATCGGGGCATCTCATAATTATTCAATCAAACAAATTTGTGGTATATGTCAGGTGAAAATATTGAATACCCAGACTAGTACTTCACATTTAATCTTCTATTTCCAAATCAAGTTCTATATCTACTAAGTTCATTTGCTGTAGTGTGTTCATCAACATATACCTGGAAAAATACATATAGAGACATCGAAACCACGCCAACTGAGATTTATGTTTTTTCATAGCTTTGTGGATGATGGTCCGGTCCTTGAAACCAATGATATACCTGAAAAACGAAGTCTCCTTTCAATAATTCCACACAGTTTGATTTAAATAAATACATAGGTTTGGCTATGACCAAGGTGGATATAGGATGGTGAAACAGCTCTTCAATTGTTTCTGCGAAAAACTTGTAGACCGTTTGAGAAGGTAGTAATATTTCAGCTACTTGAATGAAGATGGCGGTAATATCGATTATCGAAGAAGATTTCTGTTGCTTACGTATTTCTGTGGTTCGCATCTGACAGACGTAACTTGAAACGAAATTAAACAATATATTTTCCTTAGAACATACACTAGTGGTCTAAGATATTTTCTATAAATCTGGAATTAATATTGATATTTCGACATTTTTCATCTAGAACAGATGAAACTGATAAAAAGATGACAGAAGCACAGTTTCTGTTTTACCGACACAAGGTATGTCGCCATCTCTGTTAATTTCAGGAAATATTACTACGGTATGAAATCAAGTAGGCAAAGGTCTACAGTTTATTCTAGTGCTTGTTAATAGGAAGCTGTTTCACCATCCTATATCCACCTTGGCTATGACTAATTTGTTCAACACTTTCAGAATTATTTGTCGTTTGTGTCCTGTATCAATTTTCGCCCACTAAACTGGTAAAGTGCAATATTTTTTATTTGAAAAAATCCAATAGATGAGTTAAGGTTAGTTCATGTTAGAACGATTGCGATTATTTTCTTGCAATTTCACTAATTTGATTAGATTGGAGAATAACCTATTATAGTTCATGTTGAAGCGGATAATCGCTTAAAGTTGATACTCCGAGAGTTTCTCCATCCCTCAAAGTCGTTAGTGGAAACAAAGGATAGAGACAGTTTGTTGCGTTCAAGATAATTCCAACTAATACATAACTTCATTCACTTTAACAGTTTGTTTACTTTCAAAACGAAGTACATGCCAAACTCCACAAACCAGAATTGAAATACCAACATGGATTCATAAACAGAAGATGTAAATTCTATTGACTGCATATGTATGGTATTTCAGCCACAATATTGTGATGTTCTCCATATTCCCTCCGTTTTTTAAATCTTTATCACGCTACAACGAAGAGGTTCTCATGTTCTTTCAGGTCCAGAATAATGAATACGGAAAAGTTTGTGAACTTGTACAAACTGACACATTCGTCCCATATCAACAACTTGGGGCAAATTTTACAGAATCTAGGTTAGTTCATGTTAGAACGATTGCAATTATTTTTTTGCGATTGTGCAAATTTGATGGAATTGTCGAACAACCTATTAGTTCATATTGAAGCGGATAATCACTAGAAATGAATACTACGAGAGTTTCTCCATCCTTCAAAGTATTGAGTGGAAGCAAAGGAAAGAGACAGTTTGTTGCATTCAAGATATTTCCAACCAATAAATAATTTCATTCACTTTCCAAGACTGTTGACTTTCAAAAGGACATGTATGCAAAACTATCTATAAACCAGAATTAAAACATCAACATGGATTCAGAAACAGAAGATGTAAATTCTATTGACTGTTGTGTGGTTTCACCCACAAGTATGTGATTCTCCATACTTTACCTCCGGTTTTTTTAAATCTTTCTCATGCTACAACAAAGAGGTTTTCATGTTATTTCAGATCCAAAATAATAAATATGGTATAAAGCTTGTGAAATTGTAAATCCTGATACATTCGTCCTTATCAACAACTCGCCTGTAACACATATTTGTAAACACCCTCCTGAAACCCCATTTGGTATGACAAATTCTGCGGATATCGCATTTTATTATTATTGAGTATAGGAATTCAGGACAGGTATTTTGATATTGTCATTTATTGCCATTATTTCATATCCTTTTTCAAATCAGTCTACGAAATTGATTCATTTATCTGCAGTATATCTTCTGGTATGGTGGAATTCAAGATACTGATTCAGTTGATTTATAGCTATTAATATAACTAGATTATTATGCGATTTATAATAGTCAAGGACATTGCTATAAGTGACGAGCCGTCAGCCTATCTGTATGTCTTGATCTACGGTGATACGATAAATTTTATTATAATACATTTACTATTATTCTTAGTTCTTATGAATAATTTTTCTGAATTATCGATCCATATTATCAACTTTGCCTATCCTATCAACTGCCAAAAACTATCCAACAATTTGTGAGATGGGAAATTTAATCACATCAGATGTAGAAAATGAGTGGTTCTACAATAGTAGGTTAGTGCTAAACCATGGGAAACAAATTATCGCAATACTGTTGAAAATAAATGAGTCTGAAAAATTCCTAATAAGGTATAATATTGGACAATACTCTGAAATATGACCATTGAAAATAGCAACACATTTCATCATTGCCACTTTTCTGGATCTAAAAAATTACATTCTTATTTATGACTTTTAAGTTATGACTCAAGGGCCATCATTATATTTTTATTTAAATTGTTTTTTGCAAAGCATTTCTTCATTGCCACTTTTCGCGATCAAAAAAATGGCATTTTTTTTGTGATGATGACTTTTTGTGGCCATCATCATCTTTTTCTTTAAA
This sequence comes from Chrysomela aeneicollis, assembly GCA_029955515.1. Lineage (NCBI taxonomy): Eukaryota > Metazoa > Arthropoda > Insecta > Coleoptera > Chrysomelidae > Chrysomela > Chrysomela aeneicollis. The sequence goes on from JARUHQ010000025.1 coordinate 4,897,739, forward strand.
TATGATTGGGCCCAAATGGGGTTTCAGCATGATGGGGCACCGTCTCACAATTATTCAGCATCTAGAAACATTCAGAACTTTCATTTGAATTTTAATGAATTGATTATTATCAGAATTTGTATTATTAAGTTGACTAACAATTTGTAACCAGATAACTATGTTTCTTGTCTTATGAATCTATTTTTACCTTAGCAAATGTCCATGAGCTTACCTGAATCTGGACATTATTAATGACAAAGGTATATCCAAGAATAACCAGTATTTTCTCAATACATTAGTAGTATCAAGAACATAAACGCCACAGCCTGAAAAACAAGTTGATATGATGAATATTGTATTTTTTTCTTCAACCGCAAAAATATGGAACAAGGTGAGAACTTGAGATTTTTCACTGCAGCTACCTACTCTAATTTCAATATTTTCAGGGAAGAGAATCCATTTTTTATCTCCTCCAAATCTAATTGAGGTTTAGAAAATCAGTCTACTGTGACTCTCTTAATTCAAAAATTCATAAGAATGTGCAGGAAGTTGTAAGATGTGGACCACTGCACTAGCAAATTAGTGAAAACTGGTTTTTTAAATTTTGCATTTAAGCCTCTTTGGAGTATTTTTTAACTCTCATAATTAGAATTGTTTACATTTGATGCAAACTGTATAGTAAAAAGTTTGTGACCAATAAATATGTATTTGGCATTTCAGTTGGTACTGGTGCAATAGCTTTATTTTAAACTTGAAAAAAAAACAAAGAATGTTCATATATATATAGTTACCTACACTTTGGTATTCTTCCATCAAGAATTAGATTTGCCACTGCATAATATATACTGCAGTGATTATTATGCAAGGAAACACCATATCTATCAAAAGTAACAAGGGTTGTTATATCCAGAGATTCCACATAATGTGATATGATTTGAGATACTTCTGCAGTTGGCCATTGTACATCCATTGAATCAGGAAGTAATGTGTGATTTACCACAATTATATTACTTGATTCTATGCCTAACACTTTACATGACTTGTACAATTCCTTTTTTCTTGTTGAGCCCATACCATAGTTTCTTCCTGCAACAAAAATTGTATAAATTGATTGGAAATAACATTATAGCAAAATTATTATAGATTATGAGGTAGATTGGAAGGATTTTTTTGAGAGGTTAGAAAGTGGCCTGTGCTGTATCTTTCACTTTTAGTCACATGAATAAGTATAAAAGAATTTTATGTACAATAGTTTTCTGTCTTTGATTTGGAATCTTATGGTATATGGTAGGTGCTGTCATTTTGAGCATTCTCTTGTGAACCTTACCATAGAGAAACATTTAAATGTCTGGGAAATAACTTCATTGTTTGTTTTACTTAGTAATAAAGGATATATATTATTGTTGTATGCATTCGATAATAAGCATACACTTCATTTCACTATCAACTGAAAAATGAGGAATGATTGAAAACTGTAAATTTGAATACTCACCAGTGGATAAGCAAATCAGATACACTGTACAATACTTTTTTCTTGAATAAAAGAGAATTGTCGGTCCAAAGAACATGCATTCATCATCAGGGTGTGCAGTTATGAAAAGAACTCGCTTTGAATGTCTTATTTCTCGGTTGAAAGGGAGATACTGCCATTTGATTATACAAAAATATAGTAGTATGCATACTGCTATATACAATAAAAAAGCAGCAGTTAAATGTTCCACTATCTCTTTAAAGTAATTCAATACTCCTGAAAAAAATTCTTCTATATCGTCAAGTGCAAGTCTAGGATCAATTCCAGTTAAAGAGTAAAAACTAATTTTCATTTCAAATCAAATTTGACTTTTTAAATATAAACAAATATTGACATTGAGTCAATAACACCAACTTTGTTACAGGGGAGTGTCATCATGGCTGCCACCCTATCCCTATCACTACGGATTTTAAGATTTTGGTAAGTTTTCGAAAGTGCCCCTTTTCGGAAACTTGCCCGGAACACAAGTCGGGTTACGAAAAACGACCCTGGGTTAGTAATCGAGGGCCGAGGCAGTGCAAGTCAGGTAAACGCAAGGATGGTAACGGCGAACGTGCGGGTTAGGGATCGTGTCTGGGCACTTTCGGAAACTTAAGGCTGTGCTTAAGGCGAAGTCAGGTTAAGGCCGGTTCAGATCACTGTTCAGATTGATGCATTTCCATGCAGGGTTTTTGATGCACGTCATATATATAATAACAACTATATGGATAACACCTATTCTTCTCTTCACGCGAAAATGAAGCCAGTTTTGGAAAAACAAAAGACTGTCTGGCTTGCTAATGATGAATTGTGCGCAAGCGCGGGTTTTGACGAGTTAAAATCCACTGACGTTTTCAGAATTTCATAGGTTACGTATATTTGTTGACACAAATTATGTAAAAGAGCGTTAATATAGTTATTAATGTACTTACTGATTGTTTACAGAAGTGATTAGTGAGAGATAACAGTGATTGATCAAAAATTAGCCCACGAATCTTGTTCCGATGACTTTATCGTGACAGGTTTCCCAGCAAATCGCAAGTATCGCTTTGTAGATCACATCCATTTCTGCATTTATCATCAACTATCATTCAATATCGTCCAACAATCCATCAATGAATGAATATTTGAAAAATATATGTCATGATGAAATAAAAACATCGAATTGAAGGTTATCTGACACATTTGATTGATTTTTAATAATTATCATACGTTTGTCGCTCACTAGAAAGCTACTCTCCTCCATGATGAAAACGAATGTCGATTCTTAATTCAAACTTGCGCATGCGCATATTCGCGATTGGTCCCGCAGACTGTCATTTGTTTTATTTTTCGGCTTCATCTCTGGTATCCATGTTACCTATATAGTTATTATTAGATATATGATGCACGTACGATTTACAGGCACATGCATTTAGGTCTGTTCGCTGTTTATGCATGAAATTTATATTGTACACTACATTTTCTTACACCCACTGGCCGTTGTAGATGAGTGTAGTGAAGTGGAGTGTAATTAGTTCAACATCTGTTCGGTGCTTTTATTCTGCTTTATGCTAATCCTAGGATTCTGATTTTGAGGTTATGCTTATAATTATTTTGTATTTATTTATGGCTTGTGAATCTCTTTTGAATGCATCAAAAATGCACAGTGATGATGAAATCATCATTACGAATTCGGACGATGAATTGTTGACAAGTTCATCTGACGAGGATCAATCAATAGCATTGATGTCAATTCTTTTGATGCATTCGTAAATGGGGACAAAAGATTCCCGGGTAACAAATATAACCATTACGTACTTTGTCGAAGAAGTTTTCAAAATATATCATTATATACATCTAACCTCATATTATCCAATATCCATTTGCACTACACTTATCAGTCTTATCACACCTCCTCCAAATCGATTGTAACAACTGGTTTTTTCGTGCTACAACATTTTTTAACAACGAACATAGTGTAAGTGTACACGGGAAATCACCGAACGGTATCAGTGTTACACAATCTACTATTCTGTACAATAGTGTAGTTAATGGAGACACAGCGAACAGACCTATTCTGACACTTCTGCCTGAAAAAGGCATGACATTTCACATATGTGCATTTCCATCGCATTTCTTGCCCAAGGTCATATTTTATTTTGTTGAAAATTTCATCTCGCTCATTTTCTCCAGATTAAAATTACAACAGAGACTTGACTCAGAGAAAGGCGGGAATGTTACAAACTTTACAAAATGATCATCAAATTCATAATAGGTTCTTTCGTCTGCTTTTCGGTGTCGTGTAATCGACACCAGCTGATTTTCAGTGCAGTTAACCTGAGATGCTTACACCCACCTTGCTTCAAGATCCGGTATCCAGGTTACTTGTTTGACCTTGCTTGTTTGGTAGGTCCGGGGCAAGGAGAGTATACTAACAAGGAGATCCCAATCAGCTTTAGCCAATCAGAATCATTCAGCTAAAACGCGTCATAGTGACGTAACAGAGCATGCGGTAGGTGTCCCAAACAAAATCACATATACAGTGGCCCAACTACACTATTATTTGTAATCGTATATGGAGGGTGATGTAGATTGTAGGGTACTTACCACAAATTCCAATTCTAATGAAGCAAATGTAAAACTTCGAATAAAAATGATGTATTTTTTATATCTGTCACATCTACTACTAATCAGTAGTCTGTTCGACAAAGTATTTTTTCCAGTGATTACTTGAGAACACAATTCTAAGAAACATTGAAATTAAATGTTTATAACAAAAAATATTGAATTGAGGTTATGGTGAATAACAAAAAGCAAATTGAGTAAACTGTTATAGTGGAATGATATGAGAATATGTTACATTGTGAAGGATAGGATACGTAATAAAGTCATGATTAATATTATTTCTGGACTGATTATGCTTCAACTTGGACAAAATATGAACATGGTAGGTGGAAATGTTTCAGAAATGATCAAGAAATATAAATGCCTTTATTTAGTGGGAAAATAAATAGCGGCGCATTTGCTCATATTGGGAATAATAAAACAATAGTTATTTTAAAATTATCCATATGATTCATGAGGAAAACCCATAAAAACTCATGATTTGACAAAAATAATTCTTATATCTAAGTATGTACAATACACTTTCTAGTAGGTACATTAAGAAATTTCAATTTCAAAAATGCGCAATTACAATATAGATTTATAACTGATATTTATTAAATTATTTTGTTGAAGAAGAATAGAATAGAGGGTTTTGTAATCTAAATTTGGTTCGTCTGGGGACTGCGTGATCAATACACTATCTTGATTACCAAAAGATGTACTATAGGTACTTGTTCTTCTTCTCTAGCTTCCTCCATTACTCTTGAGATCAGATATTTTCTTTCTTTCTCCTCTTTGTCAATGTTCCTGATTACAGTTTTGATGAATTCCTGGTTCTCTTTGTTTTCATCAACTCCTGATGGTTCTTCTCCAGAATCATTGATGATACTTGGTACAGCTCCTCTTTCAAGAACTCTCCTTGAAACACCTCCTGAAAATTAGAATTTAGTTTGAAGACCCACATGTATAATATCTTTTTATTTTATATATTTTATCTTGATTTCAACCACTGAATAATACAATGAAGGCTGATTAAACTCAAATATAATTGGGGTCAAAAAGGCAATTAATATATACCTACCTATCATTGAAAACTTTCAAATTTTTTCTCCATATAACAATTTCAATGAAATTCTAAGATGTCATATATAACATTCAACAATATATAATAGGATTCATTAAAAAACCACAAAATCTATGATCAATTATCAAGTAGATTTCATATATTCATTTACAATAGTTACATAGAACAGCTATTACAGAGTATTATTTTTTGAGGGTTCTGTTTGTTCATCTTGAGAAACAAAACCCTGGAATTGATTAAGAAGATATGTAAGTGTAGGGTTGCTAATTTACTAATTTGTGCCAATAAGTTACTATTCACCAAACTATATATCTTGATTTCTATGTTATTTTTTGAGAAAAGACAAATCCAAACCAATTATTTGCAAGAAATATAGAAAACCTTACTTTATTCTTCCAGTTTAACAAAAGAGAGGTGTCTACAAAATGTTTACTTCCAGGAAGGAAGTTAGGTATGTGGTAATATATGCTCAATAAAAGGAATTCACATACCAATGAGATCACTCTGAAGATTCCTCTCAAAATCAATTTTTCGGAAATGAGATGAGCAAATCCTTGAAGTTGATGAAGGAACCCATCCCAATCCTCTCTCACAAAATGATATCCAAATTTTTTTCTCCCCTTCATTTTTAGGAAACTTATGGTAGGACACATCAGAAGTTTTATCACTCCTGTTTCCACAGAAGGAAACACAACACCAAGTCGGCATTTCCTGAAAAAAGTTTAAGTTGAAACTAGAATTCATGGAGGTGCATCCCCATCATCTTCTATACATGGAGATTGGTGAAATCTAGTAATTATTGATAAGAATTCGAATACTCACGAGGATCACTCCAAAACTATCAAACTTTGAGAAGTAATTCACAATTGTCTATATGTCTATAATATATTGTTCAACGTTCCTGTGAGCGTTGATATTCTTTGGTTCAACACCAACACTGCGAATGCTACAAATTCCAGAGTGATAACACACAAAAACACAGCAAAGCCAGCAAGAATCCAAAGTTTTAAGTTAGAATCAAACCGCCAAAACTCTGATTGTGAAATCAAATAGAAAATTGATGACACAACACAAAACACGAAACAAATTCTTGCTTTATAGAATAGTTGGACCACATTCGACTCCGCCACTGAAGAATGTGGCTGGTGGCAGCTGGCGGCCATGACATGCTCTGTGACGTCACGAGGCGTATTCTCATCTCTTTCTATCGCGGAACCATTGCCTTATGGGGATTGAGATCTCCTTGTTAGTATACTCTCCTTGGGTCCGGGGGTGTTGAAAGTACTAAGCCATTCCATTGATTGGTCGTTTTAGTTGTTGACCATACAAATGTGCATAGATCTTATGCAAATGTGTTGTCCCCAAAAACATTCAAATACAGGAGACTAAACGTACCATTGTTAAATCGCTTTCAAAGCCGTTTGCAACGAGTGCAAGAGAGAAAAATATACGAACGGGGCGCTATCTATGAGGTCAATGCTGACAGTGCTGACACTGACATTACTGAAAATGACAGTGCTGACATTTGGTCTGACACTTCTGACAGTTATTGTTGCACAATTTGCACCACGGTCGACTTTTGCTCTGCTTGTGTCTGCTTGATTTGAAGATTTTTATTGACGACATATTTGTTTGTCGTTTGTTGTACGTTTTCAAAGCGTTTACAAAATGGGATCTGTTAAAAGTGATCCAGTTTCGAATGGTGGTAAAAATAATGGAAAGCCGTATGGAAAAGTGGTATTAACATTAATAAATCAGTTATTACCTGAAGAAAAGCTATCCCCAACACCTTCTCAGCTAGATGGACTTGACACTGAAACTGAAACGGATTTACGGATATATGGATGTGAATTAATCCAGACAGCTGGAATACTGTTGAAATTACCACAGGTATATTGAGTTTTTTTATTCACTGCAGCTCATATTGACGTTCATTCACTAATGAGCTTGGCCGATATGTTCCAGGTGGCAATGGCTACTGGACAAGTTCTTCTCCAGCGATTTTATTACTCCAAAAGCCTAGTGCGTCACCCTGTTGAGCACACAGCAATGGCATGTATTTGTTTAGCTTCCAAAATTGAAGAAGCACCAAGAAGGGTGAGAGACGTTATTAACGTCTTCACTCATGTTCGTCAAGTGAATTCAAACAAGTAAGTTGCTGAATCTTATATTCTATCTTTACTTGGTTATTTTCATTGTAATATGACAGAAATTCATATCTTGACAGCATACCATAGCATCTGGAAACAAAATACCATTCTTTATGGAGGTAAATTTATCAAGTATAAAGCATTAGATGGGATTGTATTTGAATTATCAGTTAACCTGCAGTAAAGGGTAACCAAACCCATTTTATTAATTTTTTTACAGATGCTTCAGAACCCCAATAAATACCTAGCATTCATTGTTTCTGCAGCAAGGCTCTAACAAAATCTGTTTTTTTAAGACTGGATTCCTGTATCATTCTTCATTTGTGATATAACTAGGAGATTTTCATAATGAAATTTTCATGTCTGATTCAATTTGGAACTCAAACTTTATGTTTTTGTATTTTTTGATAGTTCAATGACTTCCATTTCTATTAGTATTTTTGTTGTGAAGGTTATGTTACAGTGAAATTATTGAAATCTATTTGGTGTTCCTTTACTGCAGGATTTCTGAACCTTCTCATTAGAACTACCTACTGGACAATAATTTCTAATTATATATTGTTCAATTGGTATTTTTCATGTAAACCACATTGTTTTAATAATTCCTTCCACATTTTAATCTATGTCTATTCAGTTACACATTTTGATGAATGACAATCAAAATGAATGTATCAAAAATGTCATGATTTTCTGAATATGTCATCTTTCTAATCTTCAATCACCAAACCATATTGTGTTCAATACTTGATATTTGAACATGCTATTATACTGATTTCTGCCAAATTACAAAGATACCTTTAATGCTTATCTTCGATTTTGATGTCACAATTGTTGGACACTCTTCATTTAGGTCATCAGTTTTTGCTGTGTTGTTGTATTTTTTGGAATCCATAAATCACCACTTTCATATTGATATTGTTCTTCCTGCTGCTTCTCACAAATAAACAAAAACCCATACATTATATTATGTGAGTTTAGATCTCATTAATTGTATTGAATGATTCTGTAATGATCTGAATGGATGATCTCTAGTTATCTGAATTCTCTGAATCTGTAAATATTTATGATGTGGACCTACTGGGATACTATGGGAATCTAATCTTCATTAATGAGAGGTCCTATATAGCAAGTGTGGTTCCAGTTTTAATATTGAAATCCTGGTATCTGAATTGAAATATCAATAGAGTGAGTTAAGAATCTGATTATTTTATGGTAGGTATATAATAAAAAATATTTTGGACATGTTTTCATTGAAGTGATTCAGGTATAAATTTTATTTATATCCTGTATTTCTAGGTAATATAAAGTATTTCATAATTTTGTCAGGGGAGTATGTATAGTATATTAAAATGGTCATCAGAATATTTCAGAATAAAGCTTTTACAGTTACTACATTTCCTTTCAATTCAATTATTTTTACAATTACTGTGTTCGACATTGTCACTTTGATTTTGTCAACAGTAACTGAATAATTGAATTATTATTTTTCCCACCAATAGCTTCAAAATCTACCATCGTTTTAAAGTTTTTTTTGCCTCATTGGCTACTAGTTCAAGAAATCATAGCCAACTTTTTTGCAATGTTGTTTTTTCATAAGCAGTGGCTGTCAATAATTGATTTTTTTGATTGATATGCCAAGAAATTAAATGTGACATTACAAGTCCTCAGGGCCCCTATTCTTGAATTCTAGGGAATAGAAAACATGACAACTATCTCACTTCTTGACAGATAAATGATATATTTCCTCCTCACTTTTCTATCAGTTTTTCTACTTCCTAGAATTCAAGAATAGGGGCCCTGGTGTTACCACTTTCACTATTTCTTGGAATTTCTGGGGAAATGAAAAATTTATCATATTGAAATGGAGTCATCAGTGACATGAATAAATACTGAGTGCTATGTCATTAGGTTTTTTACCTACTCATTGTAAATAAATATAAACAACGCTCGGCAACGATTATTATTTATATATATTATCATCGAGAACATTATCCTTTGACACGCTTGGTGATAGTTCAGAACTTAATGCGTCACATCCCGGCAAAGTGTTCAAACATACATTTTCCTTTTGTAATTTATTAAGTGGAAACTACTGTGAAAAAATTTAGAATTTATTTAGTGAAAACTACTGTTAAAAAAAAATTATCATTTTGTCCAGACATTAGTGTTTTCACTTTTACTTAATCTAACTTTGAGATTCAATATAACCAAATGAAAATATGGCAAATATTCGTTTATCTCACTCCTATGAATTTGGAAAAAAAATTCGGTGGAACTCCTCCTCCTGATTACGAATCTGAAGTCAAAACGCGGCGGTCTCAAGTATTTTCGGAGATACGGCCCCATTTTGTCTCAAAAATGCACACGCTTACATTTACTTGTTTTCAACACTTTTTGTAAAAGAAACTTTTATTTTTACAAAAATTCACCCTTCTTTAAAAGGTTAACAGAACTTCTTTTTTCACTGATTTTTCTGGTAATTTTCATTTAAGAAGTTGGCAACGTCTTACCACGAGCGAAGCAATCTCGTTGCCAACATCATAAATACAAATTACTAGAAAATCAGTGAAAAATTGTTGTTTTGTTTACGTTTTGAAGAAGGGTACATTTTTAGAAGGAGTTTTTTCTGCTGAAAAGTGTTGGAAACTATTAAATATATGCGCGTTTAGTGTTTTGGTTCAAAGAAGGGTGAATTTTTGTGTGTTTCTAAAAGCAGAAATGTGACATGTCAAAAGGTTCATTTTTGAGACAAAATGGGGCCGTATCTCCGAAAATACTTGCGTTTTGACTTCAGATCGTGATCAGGTGAAAATACGTTCCACCAAAAAATGTTTTCAAATTCATAGGAGTACGATAAGCGAAGATTTATCGAAAATATTTCATATCTGTTTTTGTTGTTCTGGTGAAATAAGTTTTTTATTTATTAGGATGTTGAGCTTTCAAATATTTGAAGAAAATTAACATGTATAACTAAACTACGCAACACTAATTACGTCGCACCCCGAAATATTGCCCCTGTTAAAATTTTAATAACTTTTTTCTGATTTGAATAATTTGAATGTTGTTTACACTATTCGGTTTTTTCCATGAAATTGCTACAGGATGTTTTCTGAAACTGTGCAAAATTTCGGAATTTTCAAAACGATCCCAAATGAAGAAAACCATTTTTTTTTTCAACTTTAACAGCAGAGGCATAAAGATAATCTCATTACCTTGAGCCATTTCCAAAACTGTCTTCTTAACTCTTATTTACAGAGTGATCTCAAAAAATCAATTTTTTGGTTTTGCAGTCATAACTTTTTTCCTCTTCAACCGATTTTCAAAATCTCAGGCTAATTTTGAAGCTGAAACCTTGGATGAGGAGACATGATGATCAGAATTGACAATTGACTCAAGATGAACATTCAAGATCGAGAGTTTCCTCAAATGTGACCCAAATTTGAAACAACCTCTAAATCCCGGCTGAGAGGAGAATTAAATGAAAATCAACTTGTTTTCGGATGGATCATTCTTTCTGGATACGTCCAGATCATTTTTGCTTTCAGTAGTCGAAAATTGTGCTTGAGAAAACCACATTGAAACGACATGATTTTGAAAGATATTCAGCCCAAGGAAAATGCGTGGCACGAAGCCAACGTAACAAGAATCATAATAAGTGACTGACAAGACAGGTTGAAAATGTCGTTTTCGTGAAAATAAAGATCGTGACCCAAAAAATTATTCGTAGGTCTTTTTTTTTCTGGAGATATATTAGACTTCACAAAAAAGTTTCAGAATACAACAACATTTCAGGGCAACCTTCACCCCCTATACAAAGTCTATCATCATGTTTATTATTTTTTTCAAACAATTCAACTTTTCAGACCCGAAAAAAAATTTATAAATATAAATTTATAAATTTTTTTCCACCTTTTTGTTCAACTTTTTCCGCTGAAAACAACTATGGGTACCGCTTGTGTCGATTCTGAAAAATAACTTTTTTTCGCTCTGTACATCAAACTATGATAATTGGAGTACCCGAGTTTGGGCGATTCTTAGTAGTTTTGTACGAAACTCACGATAATGATATGTGAAAAATTTTCAAAAATCTCCCCTTCATCCGTACCCGAAGTACCCCAAGGGGGAAAGGGGAGGGATGCATTTTTTTTTTGAAATCTTCGGCCCCGATTTGAGGGTCAGGTGAAATCTGATTCTTGATATATCTAACCGATTAGCCAGCAAAAATTCGACCCCCAAAAAAATTTTTGCGGGGGAGGGTGAGAAATTTGTATACAGTCTTTTTGGTGGTGATATTCTCGTTTCGATCAAACAACGTTTTCGATTTATTTCTTTTTCAACCGGGATTTCGAGAGGGTTTTAGATTTGAGTCACCTTTGCAGAAACCCTTGATCTTTATTGTTTATCTTGAGTCAATTCTGATCTTTATATCACCTCATCAAACGTTTCAACTTCAAAATTAGCCTAAGATTTTGGAAATCAGTTGAAGATGAAAAAAGTTATGACTGCAAAACCAAAAAGTTTATTTTCTGAGATCAATCTGTAAATAAAAGAGATAAGGAGGCAATTCTGGAGATGGCTCAAGGTTATGTGATCGTCTTCATGCCTCTGCTGTGAAAGTTGAAAAAGAAACAGTTTTTTTTCATTTGTGATCCTTTTGAAAATTCCAAAATTTTGCACAGTTTCTAAAAACATCCTGTAACAATTTTATGGAAAAAACCTCATGTATCGAAGAAGTACGAGATTATAGCTGAAGGCGAACAGTGTGAACAGAATTCAAATTGTTCCAAGCAGAAAAAAGTTATTCAAATTTCAACAGGGTCAACATTTCGGGGTGCGACGTAATTAGTGTTGCGTAGTTTATATAAGCCTAAACAATGTTTGTTCTGACTCTTAGAACAAAGAAAGACAAAGGAATTCCAAAACAATGTATAAACAATTTTTGGTAATTAGTTTCAATACACCAACATAACAAATTCGAAAGTGCTATCCCCTGTTTCACAATATTCCAAATTAAAAATTCAGCACACTTTATAATATCTTGAACACTTTTAAATATATGTCAAGGTATTTCTTCATGGAACATGATGTCACAACATTTTGATCACATTTTATAACTCCTGAGAAATATTTCAATCTTACGTCACTTTCCATAAATATCAATTATTAACAATCAATGTGTTTTTGCATTGGAAAAATTATTGAATATTACACTTTAGTGTGAAGACAAGTATTTAGATCATGGTAACCTCATTCTCAACTTTTTCTATAACATGAAAGCACACATGAGATAGAAATAATGTGATGAATTGGGCTATCATTGGAAGAAGTTAAAGTATCTAAGTCTCACTTATTTACCCATGTATAAGAATAAACCATTCAAAGCTATTGGTGATGTTGAGTTTGCTTATGCATATGACTAATTAAACCATTTAAATTATTTTTTTATAGATAATGCAAAATTCTTACCTGAATTCGATTGTTGGTTTTTATAATTTTGTCATATAAAAACATACTCAAATATGATTGTTAATTTACAGAGGCTCCAAATGGCTCAAAAGGGCCTCTGTGTGAAAAATCTTCATGAAGCTGAGTGGAACCTTAAAAGACCACCAGACATGAATGCTACTGCAAATAAAACCGCCTTCCATCAATGGCTGGACGGTTATTGGTGAGCCTAACAATGTACTGCAACTTTTTTTGGACTATTAAAGTAGTTCTAAGTCGTACTGATGGATGACGACACATGATTTCTTGAGCAAGAATTATTGGGGAGACTATCACAAATGTACCGTTTAAGGTAATGTACAGTAACAATATTTATGGTGCATAGTTTTTTGCATTTGTTTCTAAATTGATTTTTTAAATGTTTGACGTTATTCAATGGTTGTTTTTTCATAAATAATGTGGAGAATTCTGATAGTGGAGAATTTTAATTGAACACACAATAATTGTTTTCCTTCATTCACTCAAATCAAAAGATGTTACCTTGACCTGGGAATTGAACATTTGCAAAAACTATGAACAATTCATGTCCATGGCTGCTTACTTCTGACATATCTAACGTTTATTTATTTTAGCCAATATTTCTATATTCCTATTGTCCAGATACTTAAAAGAACTATCTTGAACAACTCATACAATGGTAGGTTTTTATCTTATTCTAGGTAAGGATTGGTAGTTAGTGAACTATTTCCTTGCTAGATGATGACATTGGATTTTAAACATTCGGTATTGATGATATTTGAATATCTAATATTTATCATTTCTACAGGATATTGAAGTAAATTAATAAATTGAGTTACCTATAAATCAACCATCCCACAATGAACTGTTGCGTTCGATTTTGTTGAAACTAGACTGTGTAAGATTTTACAAATTTGGCAGTTCACTAGAATCAATGAGGAAAACATTTTCAAGATGGTGGCATTTACTAATACCGGAAGTTGATGTCAACTTGTTTATTTAATAGAATACAATTATAAGAATAGTACGATTCCATTTGAAAAAAATTACTTTAATTTTCGGTACTATTTCTTGATCACCATGAATTTATTTAATTGATCTTCTGCAAGAAAACCAACCCCAATTTAAAAACTAACGTTTTCACTATGGGGAAATTAATATTTTTGTCTAGGCCTGCAAACGTCAAGTTCAAAATATGTCAAAAACGGTTAGACTAGGATATGCATAATATATGTCTAGAATTTTGCATATAATCTCAAAAAGAAAATGAGCGGTATAACCACCATCTTGAAAATGTATCGTTCGGATTTCTACAATAGATTTCGGTAAACTACAAAATTTTAACAAATTTTACAAAGTGTAGTTTCCGAGAATCGATCGTAACAGTACGTTGTGTTACATCCCGTATATTTTGATTCAAAGCAAATGATAATTGACTTCATAGATGTTCGAATTCTAGAAATATTTTCGGTTATTATACAGTTGAAAATTTGAGATTTTGGGTGAAATCAGTTACTAAGTGTAATGTGACATTAAAACTAATAAAACAGTGAATTATGCGGTATATCGCGTAAGTATTGTTTTCAATAGTGCAATAGAAATCATATATATGTATGTATTAGTTTGTATACAAATGTACTCTTCAATATCAATGCAATAAAGGAAAGTGTGGTAAAGAGGAAGAGACGGTTTTCTGTGCCTAAGAAGTTAGATTCAGCTCCTGTATAAACATTGGACTAACGACTAACATAATCTTTAAATCTTCACGCTAAAACATCATTAACAAATCAGTAGGTATTATTAACATGGAACCTCAAAAACACACAAAAAAGAAGGAACATAATTGCCGGTAAGCATGCAGTTGATGTACGAAATATAACAGGACTTTACTTAAACTCAACTACATTGATGGACATTTTTCAAATCGTATGCTGTAAACCAAAGTTGCTGATTATAAACGTGAACGAAGAAAGAAACGACAACTGATTTTTTTGTTCTGTCAATGAAATCTGTTGCTGTACTCGGATGGTTGACCACATTGCAAGGAATATTGGAAGAGGATAAAATACAATCGATCAGATTGAATGGAAAATAGCTAGTTTCACAAATTGACATTGAAATGAAACAAAAAAACCAGGAAACGATCTAACTGAACTAGGTCGCTGGCAATCATATATTTGATTGATCTATCAGATTTATCGATAGGTTTTTTCAGGAAGGTCAGAAGTACCAAATATTGAATGATATCCAATACTGTGAGGAAGAAAGTAAAGTTTACTGATTTTCTGTGATATCTAGTTTTATGGTCTCTCACATTCGGCAAGATGAGAAGAGGATGAATGCAAGCAAACTTCACTAGCGTCAATTTACATAATGTAATGTACCTATGTATTTCACTTTTTCTTATTCTATTTGGTATAAATTTCAATATATCAAATTTTGTACATCGATAAATTTGAATTTGTATTACCTAATATGTCTGAGGTTTTTTTATCTTTTGACTGTACAATATAAAAACCTATAATTCTTCTGGAAAATTATGCAAGCCAGAGGATGCATATTGGGAGAGGATATAGGTATTGGATTTTTTGATGTTATAAGTATCCGGAAAGGCTTCAATAGGCAATGATAATCATTTAAGTGCCGGTTCCATAAAAGCCCGTCAAGCCTTCTGTTAACTTAACGTGGGATTAACTCTGCTAATGCGCGAGCTAAGGCATGCGTTGCCGTGGTTATAAACAAATTAAATATTTAATCGTCTGTTGACTCTTTATGCAACCGGCCCTAAGTCTCTCAATTTCGGCAGGGTGTTCCAATTGTGGTTTCAGTATCAAAATCACAAATTGATTGTGTCAGTAAGAAGAACGTCGTTCAAGAGCTAAGTTTTGAGGAAAAATGGACGACTTTTGAGTCGGTTGCAGAAAAACGTTTTTTTTTATTGCTATGGCTTCAGAACATGTCATCATGACATTTGCAAGCATTTAACAAAGGTTACTTGACTTTAAACCAAAATTATTTCTGGTGCCTAAAATAAAGATACCAGTTACAAAGAAGAAAAATACTTGATTTTCTTCTTTGTAAAATGAATTATTCCACTTTGAGTAACTATGGACTTCTACCTAAGATTACAAATATTAGAGTGACACCAATTGAAATTGCGACATATTTGCTGGGATATCTCTTGGCACGTAAGCTCACTTTTCAACAGATCTATTCTGGTACTAACTTTCATTTGCTACACATCTGATATTCTTATAGTGTATAACGCAACAAAAAATCAGTCTTGCATTTTTCAAGAACGTAAACCTCACAATGTCAGTTATGTCAGGAACGACAACCTAAATTGAGATAATTTCCCTGGCTTGACAGTGCTTGAAAACTGTACCTACACTTTTTCCTAGCCTCTATTACCATGATATTGAGTGATTTTAATAGGATTCAAGGATTGAAACCTTAGGGATATTTCATTCACATTACCCATCACGGTTAAACATGAAAATCCCATTTCATTGTGTTTAATCATGACGTCAGTTCAGTTTGGGTACACCTCCCCTATCTGCCCATAGGTTTACCAACTCGAACGTTGGGAAAACCCGGTAAATCCAGGGGCGGACTGTACCATTGAATCGGCTCGGAAGATTTTGACCTTACCAGCCCAATAGAGAGAAATATCAAGTGTAGTTAAAAAAACACAAAACTAAATATAGACAACATTTCTATAGAAAAGAAACAACAAAGTTGAGGGATTAATATCAAATAGAATTTTTTTTTCTGAAATCAAAACATTGATTACAATTGAATTTTTGCAACTATGTAAATGATAACATAATTGTCCTTGATTGAAAGCATCAACATGTTATTTTCGCAGCTCAGAGACATGAAAGACTCCAAATGTTTTTGGCTTAGCCTATTCAGAAAAAAATTGAGTTCAGAAAGAGATCTCGTGAAATTGAGTTCTTTATAATATATTTATAAATTTTCTTTCAAACTTGAATAGACGTAAGAGTAAAAAGTTGCGATAAACAACAAGCTATCAACTTCTTGCGACACTGATGATTCGGAGGCCTTAATTCTCCACTAAAGACATGTGTTTGATCACTCAAAAGACACTGATAGAGTAAGTTACAGGCTTTCCCACTTCGGAGTAAAATCTTTCAGTTCCATTTGCAAACATCAACCCGTCCTCATTGCGGTTTCTGCTTATTGTGGACGATCAGAAAAACTTTACTACACGCTAAAACATCATTTTTGTCACCTCGACTGGTGTTTCGATAAGTATGTTACGATATTCAGAAAAATATTTAAAAAATTCTTCATGTTTAGGTTCATCAATGCTTACAATATGGACCTGTTTTTAGAATTTTTCGATGAAATCTACTCCAAGATTTTTTTATTTCGTATTATTTGAACAGAAAAATGTTGAAGTTATTGCTGAAATTGAAGATTTTCTGAAAACCTATTGCCGTTATAATAGTCTCATATTATATAAAGCTGTTGAGAAGACGTTTTCATATAATCACGAACTACAAGATCAACTATGCAGTTTTAAATATTCCGCAAAATAGCTCCAAACATGAGTGTGGATAGGGGTACTTTTTGACAACGATGGCGTGAAGCCAATGTACGGGGATCACTATTGAACACAGTCAGTCATATCATTTGAAGCGATGTTCCTGATGTGAAAATAAATTGGCTGAAACTATAATAATCTTGCATATAACCGCGTCAATCAGGTCACTGTTGAATGCCACACCATACACACTATAATATGCTTTTTCCAACAGTAACACTATTTATTCGATTCTATTTGTTTTTCTATATTTTATATTGCATATAAATTTTCTTCGTAATTGTCGAACATTTTTACTGAATGTACCGGCCCCAAAAGGCACCGGCCCATCGGGCGATGCCCCAGTCCGCCCCTGGGTAAAGCCTGTGGTTAATGTTAGGGATTTGTTTATTTCAGATAAAAATATTGATAATTAAGTGAAAAATATTAATGGAGTGAATGTCGAGGTACAAGAGATGTGTGCAAATATACTTATGTATAATGTTATATTCATTACTGTCCATCTGGGAGCGGGTCCCACTGAGTACCAAGTAATGTGAAAGAAACAGAAAATTAGAAATGGTTAATGCTGACGTCATAATGACGTAGCTACCTCATATATCTATTAGCTACGAATATTGATAATAAGGACAGCCTATTTGAAGCCGAAACAAAAGAGCATCGCTGGCAACGATGAATTTATGCGCGTGCGCCAACATAAAAGTAGATGATGACAGTCAAGAGCGACTGTCTTAGTGTTGTTTCTCTCTTATGTCCTCGCTGCTACTCAAATTGAAAATGATCGTATGTCGGTTATCACTTTTGCGATCTTTTTCAAACAAGCAGGTTATATCTGTGTTTTGTTGATGTGAATTTCCTCGTTTCTCGTTATTGTTTTTTGATTGCGTGTTGAGTGTTTGTGTTCCATTAATTCATAGTTGTTCAGATGATACTATTCATAATTTAAATTCTACACTGCCGTAAATATATCCAGTGTCGGTGTCCAGAACGTGTCCAGTCTCCAGGTTGTCTTCCACGATTCCAGAAATCAAGACACAATGTAGAAGTGCCTGTGCCATCAATGTCCAATAAAATATTGCAAAGATCAGGATCATTATTTAGATCCTGATTGCTTCATATTCTTTCAAATCTGAAGTAGTGGTTCGCTGAATTAGATCTATGATGATTACTCTTTGTCAAAGCTAAGCACAGTGTCCTTCATAAAGTCAGTATCATATGAGGAAAACTTTTATTAATGATTTATTTTGAAATTCGACTTGGGCCTTAAGTTGTGCTTTGAAAAATATGAAAAATGACCTACTCTGATGTGGTCACGTGACTTTCTCGACCTGTCAAAAGTAATATTTTTTCAAAGTAATCGGTGAAAATAGGCTTATTTATTCGAATTTCAAAACATTTTAAGGGGAAAAGTTGTTTCTTTTTCGATTTTACACCTACATCTCAAATTTGAACGTTCTATTGCAACTTTCACTTTTTGCCATTTTTTTGATAATTACAAAATTTCTGGAACACTAAAAAATTCGTAACTTCGACAAAACTGTTTTATACCAGTAGCTCTAATATGCGACTAACTTTCAATCACGAATCATCCAAAAAAATATGTTTTTCTCAAGAAAATGAGAATTACTGGTTAACATTTCTGTTATTTTTGATGCAAAGTTGACGTATCTTCATTTTTTGACAGGTAGCGAAAGTCACGTGACCACATCCGAGTAGGTCATTTTTCATATTTTTTAAAACACAACTTAACGCCCAAGTCGAATTTCAAAATAAATCATTGATAAAAGTTTTTCCCATATGATGCGGACTTTATGAAGGACACTGTATACTTCATATATTCTAATATCATCGGATATGTTCCAAATGACAATATTTGTTTACATATGATGTAAATTTTTCCTATGAATATGAGATTTACGAATTTTTGACATTTTGATTTGAATTTCGCGCTCGATTTCGCGCATGCGCCTTCAATCAACGTTGCCGATTATAAAATGAAAGATATATAAAAATCGGCTTCACTTTGCTAACATTGTCTCTTATGGCGTATGGTCAATATTGTAATTGATAGATATATGAGCTACCTCCCACCCAAATACCCTAACTGTGTTAGCCGAACGAGGAGCTGTCGATGTGCACAGTAGCGTGGTGGGACAAATTTTCGTACCGAATTTCCCGTGAGCTTGAATTATTCTCCGTAATTTTTTTCTCGGTTGGGAATTTTTTGAAGAAAATTTCCCTCGGCTGCGCTTCGGGAAATTTTCATATAATTCGCACCTCGAAAAAGTTTTCGGGAATTATTCAAGCTCTAGGGAGATTATAGGTGATAAACTCCTTGCAAGAATATTCAGAAAAGGGCATTTCAACGTACCTCTTGCATATGAAATAAGAAGATTAAGTTAAAGAAAGTAATTTGAACGAATAATTCAATCTTGAAACATTCAGTAAATTATTATGTTATAGTTATTTTTAGCTCTCATTAAAATTATTAGTATACCTGAATTCAATTAGTTTGTCTTTGATTGAAATTTTTTGGGTTCGACTTTAAATGAAATATTAATTGTTTACGGTATTTTGTTATACCAGTAGTGAAATTTTATTTATTTTGAATGAAAAACGATTGTGTCTAGACTTTATACGTTCTTTTCTTCATCGATTACTTGACGTCATAATTTTACTTTTATGAAATATAAATATGTGCATGTATCTAGATGTTATTATGTATTAATAATACCAAGGCTATTGATCGGACATTCGTCTAGATTTTAGGTATATATACAGGGTTATTCAAATTCGACGCTCATCATTGGGATCTCGAGAACCGTAAGAGATACAAAAAACTTTAAATTGGGGCAAAGTTGCGGAATTTTATGGTCATTATTATGGTGAAAAAAATCCGCGATAGCACTTATAGTTTACGAAATATTCCAAAAAAACTGAATTTTTGAATATTCCATTTAATTTCATTTTTGCGTTATTACTGGAGATACAAAAAAAAACTCTGTCTTCAAAATAGCATTCTTAGATTGTGAATTCGACGTTTCGTCTTGTTGCGCTACCTCATGGTAACAACTCGAATTTATCGAAATGGTATCGTTTTTGTTCTGTTTTGTATTTTTGACATTTGTGCCATTGTGACATCACTTACATTTGTGTTTTTACCGCCAAACAATAACTGAAATGAAAATAACGATAAGATTTCACCAGAAAAACTGCTGGAAGTACACCTTTCACATCAGAACCGAACGTAAATAGAACAGAAGTTGAGTTTGTTTTTGGGTTATCCCCCATAGAAATCAGTGGTTATCCCACATAAATATAGGATATCATCCTACGAGTATTTTCAAGAGTCACCGCTAGGTAGCGTATCGCCAAGAAGAAGAAAATTCATTAACAAAAGATAACAATACTGGTTAGAATCACCACAATGAATGAGGCAGGACAAGATAGTATTGGGAAACTATAACCAGAAACCAGAAGAGATCAAATGACTACTCTAGCGAAATTAAGAATGAGCTAGTAAAGGAAGAATAATGCAGATTTTCCACTTCTTGAATGCCTTAGGATCGCAGGAACTGCTTAGTCTCTGAGACATCCTGAATGGCTGATCAGCAGGAGGGGGCACAGATCTTATAGGTCGCAATGTATGAAATTATCATAAAACAGAATAGAATAGTAAATCAGAACCAGTTATCGTCATTCCAACACAAAACATCTGCACAGCAACTTTTGGCAAAGTAAGTTTGCCAAATTAACAGACCTATATAATAGCTCTTCTGGATCACCATCTGTGGAAAAGAAATCGTTGGAAAATCAGGAGCATCGTCTGTGTTCGGAAATGATATATACCTAGTGGCTAAAATCGGGTTCTCGAAATATTTATTTCTGGCGAATTTTATAAAAAGGTCGACAAAATGATGAATTCCATGTCCCACACCGGTCATGTCGTATGAGGTATGAAGCATCGTCTATCAGATATGTCAAAGTCGCTGTTTGGTTACAGTTTGCTACAGAATGCTGAGTTTCACACTCATTGAGTTACTTGTATATTATTATTTATGATATAATCATTATAACTATCTGAAAAGGGGCAACCTTGTTACGATACTGTTTCCCGAATGAAGGTGAATTTATCAAATAATGTCAGTCAGCTTCGACCAAAATCCGATTATAAAAAAGATAGCGAAACCGTAGATGTTGACGTTTAGCTTTTGTTGATGTAGCGCCTAGTATGATGATGTCAAGCAAGAATGGTTTTATAAAATCCTCAATATCCATGCTTGGTGTTACCAGTGATCAAAATAACCCAAACCTACTTGATAATCAATGTGGCCACTGTAATAAATTCTAAACTCAATGAAAAACCATTTATATGATACTTTTCAGGAATAATCTCTCCAAAATTTTTCACCACGCTCCACTCTGCAGATTTCTAGTTTTTGTGATCAAAATAACCCTGATCTACTTGATAATTTAATAAAGTAGCTTGTGGGCCACTCTAATAAATTCAAAACTCAATAAAAAAACATTATATGATTCGTAATAAATAGATACCTATTTGTACACATTTGTGGGCCACAATGTAATTAATTCGAAACTCAATAAAAAACCATTTATATGATACTTTTCAGGAATAATCTCTAATCATTTAATGAGTCAATTGCGTCATACCGAGCGTCATACTTTTCAAATTTCAAAATAGACCATTTGTAATTACTCACGAATTCGTAATAAATAGATACCTATTTTTTAACCACATTATGTATGAACATTTGTAGGAAGTCATAACACAAATACAAAAGCTAGATGTACATGAAGAAAAAACAACATAAATTAGTATATAGAATAGAATCTTGTGGGACTCTGTTTTCTTGAACATTTCATTTGGAATGATTAATCATAATCCCTCAACAACAGTAAGGCAACAACAAATATTAATTTGTATTGGTTCGTAGAAATTTTCGGCACCAGTCCGTCGTGACACATGTATGTAATTGGAGTTTCAAGATGTTTGAGGGTGTTCAACCCCTTTGGATCCATCATAATGTGAATTTCGTAGCATCGATTGTTTTAATCAGATGTGTAAGAAGTTTTCTGAATAATTATGCGACCGTCTACGTATTGACATATTATTATTGGGATTATTCGTTATTTAGAGGTATTTAACCCCTTGGCGACGTTTTGGGATTTTCGACACGTGAATGATCTGTAATAAATGTGTAAGAAATTTTGACAATCAGTTCTTCATTATATATTTGCAAATTTTTAAAGATACAGAGTGTGTGCAGCTTGAATCAAAAGCTAGCCCACTCCCTTTTTGTGGAGAATGGGAACTGTAAAACATTTTTTGTTCGCAAATTGTAATAAATGTGTACAAAATTATGGACTAGTTATTTCTGGAGTGTGCCATAAATGCTGGTGTAGCTTTAAGGACATAAAACTAAGAATTTGTACGTAATTAAAGGTCATTCATTCAAAAATAGAATAACCTTTCTATCTCAATCTAGAGTGAATAACATATCTGAGACTAAAACGATTAATCAAAAGCCAAACAAGTTCGACAGTCATATTTTCATATTCATTCATTATAATCTCATCCAAACTGTGATCGCCACAAACGAAAATGACAATACAAAACATACTCACATATACAAGCTATTTGTATATGTAACAACTAGCCTATGGAGTCTGATATCAAAGACAGGGTTATACAAGAACCTTTAACTGATTAAAAGGTGAGGAAGCGAATAGCTCTTTAGACCCTCTAATCTAGTGGGCAGGTGAGGTCGAAACTATGCGCTTTCTTAGGCACGCCGTCAAAAGAAGGGCAAATCAAAGTTACTGCGAGAACTTCGCTGAAACTGCTTAACATTTGCTTTGCGAATGCCTAGCGCTTCTCTGCAGAAGGCTCAAGTTCTTCGAAGGTGTCTTCTTAACTCCCTCCGACTCGAGGAACTCTCGGGATGAATATATTTAGGATAATTCACTAAAAATCTGATAGGTCGAGTCGCTTGAGAAGCTGCATAGCCTTCACCACCTACCCTACAAATCTAACCTAACCTAACCAGTGTAGGGTATTCCGTAAGAGTATTGGTCGAGGTTTCCTCTTCTTCATCTGCAATCGACGTCATTTACAACTCCAATGAGATTGAGGTGTCTGCTTTATTGATCGTTCCCGATTAGGAGTCTGATAGTACCTTTCAGATCTCTCATTTTCAGTCATGGTAAACGAAACATCACAAGTTGATTGATCGAGTAACAGTTTATGAATCAAATGTGGGAAATATTCATCTAATTGTATTTTCACCTTGTGTCGGAATAATCATCAAGTTAGCTATGACGATAATAGGTATATGGATATCTATTAACTTCAATATTGACCATACGCTATAAGAGACAATGTATGCAAAGTGAAGCCGAATTTCATAAATCTATCCTTTTTTATTTGGCAACGTTGATCGAGGGCGCATGCGCGAAATCGTGCGCGAAATTCAAATCATGAAAGATCTTAAATTCGTGATCTCATATTCATAGGAAAAACTTACTTCATATGTAAATAAATATTGTCATTTGTAACATATCCCATGATGGCAGAATACATGAAGTATACTTAGCTTTGAGAGAGAGTAATCAGAGATCTTCTAATTCAGCGAACCACTGCTTTCAGATTTAAAAGAATATGAAGCAATCAAGATCAAAACAATGGTAAGCATACGAATTATCCTGATCTTTGCAATATTTTATTAGACATTGATAGCACAGGCACTTCTCCATTGTGTCTTGATTTTTGGGATGGTGGAAGACAACCTGGAGGCTGGACACGTCCTGGATACCGATACTGGATATATTTACGGCAGTGTAAAACTTAAATTACGAATATTATCACCTGAACAAATATGAATTAATGGAACACAAACACTCAACACGCAATCAAAAAACAATAACGAGAAAAGAGGAAATTCACATCAATAGAACACAGATATTACCTGCTTGATTGAAAAAGATCGCAAAAGTGATAACCGACATACGATTATTCTCAATTTGAGTAGCAGCGAGGACATAAGGGAGAAACAACACTAAGACAGTCGCTCTTGACTGTCATCATCTACTTTTATTTTGGCGCATGCGCATAAATTCATCGTTGCCAGCGATGCTCTTTTGTTTCGGCTTCAGATAGGCTGCCCTTATTAATATTCGTAGTTAATAGATATATGGCTATGACCGATGCTATGCCAATATGATGTGAAAAGTGTAGTCTATAAGTTGTCAGAGCCTGATCAACTGTCAATTATTTATGATATGATTATAATCGAATGTCAGTGCTTGCATATAGAAAACCAATTGTGTTTCTATAAATATTGAATAACAATAAATGGACTGATATGCTCCAAGTTTACTGTGAGTGCCAAAAAAGGTTACCAAGCGGCACGATATGAAACAATTTCGAGATACAGAGGTCGAAAATTAAGTAAACTATAGCAAGCTTGAAGGAATCATGAAGCATATGAGAAACCTTAAAAGAAACATAGAACGTTTGATGAAAAAATGGAATTGAATGGCCAGGAGATTCCTCAACTTGCCGATAATTTGACACTGTTGAATTCATGCCACATTTTTTATGAACAGTGAAGGCATTGCATGAAAATGATCATAATCGGTGAGTGCAATTTTTTTAATTTTCACGTGAACAGAATAATTTGGTCAGTAGGAATATCCGTCGCTACTTACCAGCAAACATCTATAAGAGTTGTAGAAAATAACTGCCAGCAAAGGTTCAGTTTGAACTAGGGATGCACAGTCGTAAGTTTTCAGTCATAAGTAGTTCAATAATTGGTTTTCAATGTTTCCATTCATACACTTGACTTAAGTTTTGAGTTGCAAGTCATAAGTTTCAAGTCGTAAGAATGTTGGCCAATTTTTATCTCTTATGGCTTTAAATACTTAACACTGATCATATTTGCGCATGCGTTCGAAGTTTTCAATTCTGTGACGGTTTTTTATAGGTTATTGTCTGTGATTGTGTTGTTTATTCAAACTCATATCAGAATCATTAGATTATAAAAAGAAAAAATGGATATTGATGACTGCAATTGTAAAGTGACCACTGACATAACCACAGAAATTGACCAATGGGAGAAGTAACCCTTAAGACATGACATTTTTACTAAAAACTTACGACTTAAAATTGCTGCATAAATCCACCATTATTGGAATGTCGGGCGACTCGGGCAGACTCCAGGAGCGGACTGGGAGGCCAGGCGATCGGGCATCGCCCGATGGGCCGGTGCCTCTTGGGGCCGGTAAATTCAGTTAAAAATTATCGATAATTAAGAAAAAATGCATATACAATATAATATATAGGCAAAAAGATGGAATCGAACAAATTGTGTTGAAAGAAGCAAATTATGTAGTGGCACCACTAACAGTGACCTGGTTGACGCGGTTACATACTATTATACTTTCAGCCAATAGTGATCCCCGATACGATGGATTCAAGCCATGGTGGTCAAAAAGTCCCCTAGCCAAATTTATATTTGGGGATATTTTGCGGAATCGGAATCTTCAAATCTCCAAAGTTGTTCCTGTGGTCTTCTCAACAGCTTTCTATTATATGAGAACATTACAACTAATGGTTTTCAGATATTCATCAATTTCAGCAATAACATCATGATTTGTCTGTTCAAAGAACACGAAATAAAAAGAATTGGACTATTTTTCATTGAAAAAATTTGAAATACAGGTTTATTATATATTATTGATGAAATTATCACTGCAATGCAATCATAATCATAAAACATAAAAAATGTTTTCAATATTTTCTGAAGATAACATACCTAGCAAAATACTAGTCGAGGTACTTGGGTGAAACTGTACGTCCTTTATTACGTTTTTCTGATCATCCACAATAAAAAGAGAACGCAATGAGGACGATGTTTGCAAATGGACCTGACAGATTTTATTTCGAAGTGGAAACGCTTGTAACTTGCTCAATTAGTGTATTTTGGGTGATGAAACACATTTCTTCAAAGAAGAAGAATTAAGGTCGCCAAATCATCTACTAAAGCTCTCAATTTCACAAGATCTCTTTGTGAATTTGAATTTATTCTGAATAGGCTGAGGAATATTTTAAGCCAAAAACATTTGGAGCCCTTTCATGGTTGAAATTTATGTGCGAAAATTACATGTTGATGCTTTCAATCGAAGACAATAATGTTATCATTAACATCGTTCGAATTCATGATTCACCTACTGTGTCTATAATTCAATATTTCGATTTCACAAAAATAATTTTGTTTGTAGCTATATGCATTTTGTAGTATTTATAATGATCACTTGATTTTGTTGTTTTTTTTTTTTATAGAAATATTGTCTATTTTTGATTTCATGACAATGTGTTATTTATTACGTTTGATATTTCTCCCTATTGGGCCGGTAAGGTCAAAATCGCCCTGGCTGATTCAATGGTCCAGTCCGCCTCTGGCAGACTCTTGACGAAGGCCGCTTTAATTGGGCAATCATTAAAAAAAAATGGAAACGTACATATCTCCACCAATGTCAAGCCGTTGTGCATTTAATTTTCAATCTGAAGCTAACCATACCTTGCCACAACGTACAAGGCACTAACTCGTAATACATTTCAAATAGAAATTTGCTGGCGGGCCGCCAAAAATCAATCGTGGGCCGCGGTCTGTCCATCCATGGTTTGAAAGTTTGGTGCAGAATTCTTAATGATGGATTGATATGGTTTACCACTTGCTCAGATCAATAGAATTTACTTTGAGCAAGATGGGTCATAATGCAAGACATAATGTTAGTTGGATAAATGAAAAGGTTGATGGGCAGTTAATGAGGAAGTTTCTTCCAGATGAATTCTCATCAAATGAGAATGGCAATTGGAATCTTTCAAATCAATTTCATTTTCAGAATTTACCAATTTTTATATTATGAGGAGGCAAACAATGACGTATCGAGATATTTCAGTGAATTTTTCTGGATATTTAGGAAAAACTAGAAGCATGACAACCCTGTACTTTCGCACAAAAAATCTCCATTCGTTTATGTGTGAAGTCGATTGTAAATTTGCTGCGTCATCCAAATGGTGGAGGAGGCTTCTTATTTTTCAAAATATTTTTTGTAGTCAAATTTAATTGCACCCAAAAGTAAAAAAACATGTGATGCGATAATTTTGAATAAACTTGATGAAAAAATTGAAATTGAAAATAATATTAGAGTAGTATTTTTCACTTCAACTTCACATGTCGTTAGATTCAGAAAACAATGCAATAGGAAATATGACATTGATACCAGTTTATATTGTTTTCAAACTATTCATATTGTATTTTATTTCTGTCGGAAATTGGATAAAAAATGATGAAGTTATAGCTTGTGACATTTTTTATAAGACAGCATACATTTTATTCAGTAGTAGTCATATTTTAAAATTTATAATTATAAATGCTAAACAAAAAAAGTTCTTATCCTTTCAAACAATCCATTATCAAAAAATCAATGAGAACAATGATACTGATGAATGAAATGATACTGATGAATTGACATTATACTCTCAAGATAACTGGACCAAGTTTTCCAACTCCCACGGAAAATACCACATTTCATGAAGATTTCCCAATATCTGTTCATTCCTTATTATATCTTTATTTATCATAGCCTGAATCAGATTAGTAATCTGTGTGCAAATGACTAAGTTGAAGTCATGTATTGTTTTCCAGTAAAATAAATGGCATTACTTCGAAACTTATTGCTAGTGCTTAGTGAGTAGGTACTGAATATATTGCGTATTCGATTAGAACAAATACAAGTGGATTATCTTTTTGATGTGTTTGTTGTAGGTTAAATTGGGATCTCGTAAATCGTAGGAGATACAGGGTCGGTTATGGCAAAGTTGCGCAATTTGATGCCTAACAGATCGAAATTTCATTTTTTAATTTTTTCTGGTGTTATTTGAAGATGTTAATCGATATGAATATTATTTCATCATGGCCACTTCTTCTTCCCTACAAAATAGCGTTTTTAAATTTGAAATCCAACTAATTTTTGTCAAATACGGACCTGGATTTTTCATCTCATTTTTTGTTACCTCTGGATAGTCTGAGCTATCACAAGTTTTGATTTACAAAGTTTTCGATGACCAAAATTTACAGTTTCTCTATTTTTTTAGATATTCAATCCGAAACTATTTTTCAAACATTATTATTCATCAGTAATATAAAGAACGCTAATCAGCACCTAAACACTGGCAAGATTTCAATGGAAACCCTCACCCCTCCACTGCCTAATTATTTCGAAATGGCAAAATAATATCTATAATACTCAGTCAACTGATGAGGACTATGCCTAAATTGTAAAAAAAACAACATGAAATTCTGAAGTGAATTCTCGAATGATCCAACTTGCACCTATAGGCATATTCGTATTTCGTATATGCGTCTTCGCAGGTTGCTATCTTTGTATAAACGGTTTGTTTTCAATATCTCCATAAAAAATAACACAGCGGGAATAAATCGGGGCTCCTTGCAGGCCAGTGCACCACCCCTTGGTTTCCAATCATTCATTGTTCCATATGTGAAGATAGAGATTTAATATTGGGCTTATTTCAAAAAACAAAAATTGCATGAAGTTCGTTAATCTATACTTTTCAATAATAGGCAGACCGAGTGTTGAAAATTCGTTGGCGAATGATCTGCATGTGATGGATGTTTCAAACAATCATTGAGTAAATCCATTTCATCTTGTTCGCATTTCATATATTGAACGTAATGTAATTCAATGTTCTGCGAGGTATTTCACAGGAAAGTAGTCGTTTTCTATTGATATTATGTTGTTTTTTATGGTCCAATCTTATCTTGTTAACGCTACCAGATATCAGTGCAGTAGATTGTTGAAAAATAAACGGTATTTCAAACCATCTCTATAACTTCGTTTATGGGGATAAATAAAAGAAATTCGGTGTGTATGTAATAATACAGAGATATGCATTTTTGAAGAATTATTCTATCACAGGAAATGAATATTACTTTCTTATTTAAAATTTGATACCTGGTATATTATTACTTGAAAAATGAGAAAGCCATGAATTGGACAAAAATTTTGAAGGAAAAATGGTATATCCAATTAAAAATATAAAACCAAAGTTGAATGTCTGGTAGACTACGAGCAGAAAACAACTACTTTCCTGGTAAATACCACGCAAAACATCGAATTATATCTGCTCGTAGTCCATGCAACGATTCACACTGTGAATGCAGGTCGCAAATATTTCTTTCTTCGTAAGACGTGACAAAGATTACATTTAAGAATCTACTGACCGGTTTCGGGCTTATTTGCCCACATTAGTGCAGTGTTTTGGTGAAAATATCCTATTGTTGATGAGTGTTCTTTATCAATGGACAGTTTTGTGTTTATCCTACCAATACTAGTTTCATATAAAACTTATACGGTATTTTGTGATATCTACTAATTCTTCATAATTATTTTTTTATTGAGGTGATTTCGAGTGAAATCAAAATAAAACGAACAATCAGCAATTGTCGAAAAAATGTGTCATGGTTATTTTTATTGGAATTTTCATTATGCAAAATTACCCTGCTAACGTTTTATATGATCTTTCTAGTTATGTTTTTAATAGTCATGTCGTCTACTACTCGTAATAACAGTTGCTCATTGGTGATGATCGTATTAGTAATAAAGCTTAATTTTTTATATTTGTTTTTGTGGCAGCCTTCGCTCTTCTTTACTACTCCTGGGGACTGGACATATGGACGACCTTGGCCAAAATGGTGTCACGTGCATTGCGTACAAGTTGGTATCCTCGAAGACTAAATAAGTATGCTTCACTCGCAACTTTGAAATCTACTTTTCAAATGTTGAGAAGTTTCGATAGCCATTATTATTATTACCAATCTCTGGTCTCTCTTCAGTGTGAATAAATATTTCGCCTTTTATTGAATATTTATGTGGAAAGGGACAGGATAAATGAGCCTCAGATAATTATAATCAGTTCGCTTTACTAACGTTCTGAAGTTGAAAAAATGTTTTTTGATTGACAGGTTTTGAACGAGTCTGTTACAAGTTGTGTTCAAACAAAGCCAAATATGGCTTGTTGATGATCATTTCTGAATATTCTTGGTAAGCTCTCTTCAAGGTTCAACACATTTGTACAAGGAATCATAGAACTTTTCCTCTGCAGGTAGTATAGTGTGTATTTTCATGGATAAGTTCATTCATGAATTTTCTTATATATTCAGATATATTTTCCTTTTTTCCAGTGCTGGTGCTTTTGGTTAGATATTATACTTTCATCGTCTCATTTCTTCCTTAGTCTGCCTCTTACTCTTTTTCATTCTTGCTTTCATACCTATTTCTCAGTTATCTTTTCACTTTCATACCCGAAAAATTTGAGATGTTCTATTCATTTTGCTATTGATTCTGCTTTTAGTTCTTTTATGGCTACTACCTATCGAAATGTCTTATTTTATACAATTTATACATCTTCAGAATTTCGATTTTTGTTCGTTGTTGAGAGTCCAGCTTGTTTCATGTTTGGTTTTTTCGGGATTAAGTTCCTCGTAAGAAGGGTTTCATCCAAGAATAATATGAATCAATCATTCAAGATATACTTTATTGTCAGAAGAACACCTTCTCGTTAGCAAAGCTTACTCGAAATATTAAAAGTGAAAAATCTATACAATGTATAAAATGTATGTATAAAAATGTGGTACCCACACACTCCTAAGCAGGAAATATTCGAAATATTGAATAAATTATAAAATCGTGAAATATTGGATACAACAGCACATTATATATTACAAAATATAAGGAAAAGGATAGCAACTTGAAAAACTATATAATATCTTGAAATTAGAACAAAGTAAGTACATACAAAATAACAAATAACAGTCCAATATTGAAATACATCAGCGAAAACAAATCCATGAACACTTAACGATAAATATACATAATCTTAATACATATAAAGCCAGAACAAATAACTTATTAAACAGCCCTGTAAATACAGCTATCCACGTGTACAATGAAATCCCATTAGAAATAAGGAACTTAGCAACATATAGTGAATTCAAAAATGAAATCAAACTTTAATATTCTTGCTCTATATTTTTATTTTATTCAGATGTTTTTTTTCTCTTTTGATTTATAAATAATTATAGGCATATTCATTTTTAATTCGATAGTGTGCAATATTCAAAAATGTAAGGAGCTACATATAGGTACATATAATTTCAAAAACTTATTCAAATTTATTGTACTGTTTGGCCTATACCAGTATATGATACTGAAGGCTAAATAATTGTTATGACATGTATGATATGGTTATATTTGGGAATAAAGCATTAAAAAAACTGAAATGTGGTAGTCATAACAAGAATACTGTATCTTAACTCTGATATCTGAACAGTCTGAGACAAGATATATTATTTCTTATGTTGGGAGGCAGAGTAACTGTCATCGGTCGTTTTCAATAAGTGAATAAATAGCTATGCTATGAATAATCATCAACTACCAGAATAATTCAAATAATTTGCAAACAATCGATTTTCGTTACGGTGGGCAATACTGAGTTTCAGCTATTTCGACAATTATTATTAACGTGTTGATAACCCCAAAATATAAGCAGGTCCATGGATAATGAAGGTACAATACTCTCCCTATTAATTCTTGTTCTTGATATCAAAATTGTGATCAAAATGAAGAGTGTCCAATTGATTGCAAATGTCAGTTTCACAGCAGCAATGTTTTATTTTTATCTTATTACTATGTATAGAGAAATTCAACCGGTTATATTGGACCAGAGCTACATCCATCTGAAAAATCTAGTTATCAAGGCAGAGAGGAGGATACTGAAGGAGCTGGGATTTTGTGTCCATATAAAACATCCACACAAGGTACTTTTGGAAATAACATCAAGTCCGTTATTTATTTTTCATGAATTTAAATCGCTTTTCAGATTATTGTCATGTTTCTTCAAGTACTCGGTTTGAACAATCACCAGAAGTTGATGCAGTATTCCTGGAACTACATGAATGATTCATTGAGAACAGACGTATTCGTCAGATATCAACCTGAAACTGTTGCTTGTGCTTGTATATACCTAACTGCAAGGAAATTGAAACTACCGTTGCCGAAGAACCCAACATGGTTCTCCATATTCGGATCAACAGAGGAACAGATTCGTGATATCAGCCTCAGGATTTTGAAATTGTATAGCAGACCGAAGGTAAAATATTTGATAAAATGAAAGTGATTTTTTTTTACCAAACAAGTGAATTTATCTGTTGTTATTCTGTAAGTGTGAGTGATGTTTTATGTATATATTCACCATTTTGGATTTTATGAAACTTTATTACCTACTGTTGAATGTTGATGGTTACTTTGAGCGTGAGTAGACTTTCAAGTAACAAATATAGAGATAATTTGGCTTCTGAATTGCCTAGTTTTTTGTTTGTCTCAACTTTTGAATAATAAATCTGTTTTCGATTATCCTCTCAAACAATTTTTTTTTCTAGAAATGTTACGATGGGTGAAACGTTGTGAATATCCTAAAAAATATCTCCGGACGTTCTGAACTCATGTACAAAAAAATCGAGAGGTGATTCTTCCTATAACCTCCAAACTTTTAAGAGAAAATCTAATACCTAGCTCTTCTCCTAATATCCGTCTTCTTGTGCAGTTAAAAAATATTTATTTTCGGTACATACCGTACTGTACCGGGTGTACCACTAAGAAAGGACGCTGGCTGTATCTCGGAAACTATTTGCCGCATTGGTTTCGGAAAAAAATATTTATGATGAAAGTGACCAAGAGAAATCTCTGGAAAATACTTTCAAGTTTCCAGGATCGCCGCTAGAGGGCGTAATTGCATTGACTAGTTTAAAAAACGGGTTTTTATGAGAATTTGATACATCAAGACACTTTTTTAATAATCTCGAGTTGATATCCAATCATTTCGATCTGAAAAAAATTGCGCTAGATCTTAAAATAAAAGTGGGA
This sequence comes from Chrysomela aeneicollis, assembly GCA_029955515.1. Taxonomy (NCBI): domain Eukaryota; kingdom Metazoa; phylum Arthropoda; class Insecta; order Coleoptera; family Chrysomelidae; genus Chrysomela; species Chrysomela aeneicollis. Next base: position 4,931,110 of record JARUHQ010000025.1, read on the forward strand.
GGGGAGGATGAATAGCACTATAAAAAAACTTTCATAACTACAGTTTGGTGGAAAAAACTACAGGGACTCTTGCCCTTTCCGAGTTATTATCGATATTAACGCCATCTTCGAACGATTAGTGAAATATTACCGGTGTTATGATCTGTGCTAAACCAGGTTTTGACGAAAAACAATTAAAGAGTCTTTTCACCATATCTATATCCACCTCTAGTTATGCATAGGTTTATTAATAAAGGAGGTACCTATCGTCTAATATATGGTTTCGGAAAAAATATTTATGATGAAAGTGACCAAGAGAAATCTCTGGAAAATACTTTCAAGTTTCCAGGATCGCCGCTAGAGGGCGTAATTGCATTGACCAGTTTGAAAAACGGGTTTTAATGAGAATTTGATACATCAAGACACTTTTTTAATAATCTCGAGTTGATATCCAATCATTTCGATCTGAAAAAAATTGCGCTAGATCTTAAAATAAAAGTGGGAGGGGAGGATGAATAGCACTATAAAAAAACTTTCATTACTACAGTTTGGTGGAACGGAATTCAATGAAATTGGTTTCATTTTAAAGGGTTCTTTCAGTTCTTCCAGATAAATCACGAACCGAGTCGATTTAAATCCCGTGGTGGACGCTAGATGGCACAGTTGTAGTAGTGATACACCCGGTACACACCGAAAACTGTAATGTTATTCTTCGAGAATTCTGGAATTGCTAGAAATATAATCTGGTAACGTGGGTTGGGTTATGAAGAAAGGAATAGTCCTAAATTAGGACAATTTTACACTGTTTTATTTATCAGTATCCATTGATCTTTGATTAAATGAAAAACCAATCTAGAGCGGGAGTATATATTTTCAAAATGTATGACAATTCAAGGAGATCAGATTCATGCTTATTAGACAGTTCAGTTGGCTTGAAATTATATTTATAGGGTTAGTCAGTTCTTATCAATTCATTTTACCAGTGTTTCTCGATTGATTCAGCGCTTTTACAATAATTTGGAATATTTTTGTGTATCCATTTACATTTGCAGGCGAATATTGAAAGCTTAGAGAAAAAAGTCGAAGATCTTTGTGAAAAATACAAGTCGGCAAGGGCGAAGGTTAGGAATTCAGAAAACAACACGCCAAATAATGATTCCAGTCCCAGTCAACAAAAAACAACTGGAGCTCATAATGCATGGGGAGGGTTCATCAGGTAAGCATTTTACTTCACATGGTCTGACTGACCTCACATGGTCTGACTGACTTCACAGTAACGGCAATCAGAGATAAACTTTTTTGTGTAACTTCAGTGCGTTTTTGATTTCCAATCAATAAAACAATAAAATATCAACTTGATGTTCATTGTATATTCATGGAATACTTTTTTACTAAAAAATATAGGAATATCCTGATGATATCAAACATTTTATCAACATTTTAAAAAAATTCGTACCAAAAAACTTTGGTAAATTATTCAAGTTCTAGGGAGATTGTATGTGAAAATTTTATACTTGTTGACGACAACCTGAATTATCCGAAAATTCTTGCGGTCACGTGACAGCAGCAAAATTGATAGGTGATAATTTTCCTGCCTTGACAGTGCTTGACAGCTGTACCTGTCGTCCAATATAACGCAGACCTACATTTTTTCCTATCCTCCTGTACTATGAATATTGTGTGATTCTAATAAAATATAAATTCAATAATTGAAACTTTATTCTACTGAATATATCCGAACGAGGAACTTTCGAAGCGCACATCAGCGTATTGGGACAAGAACACGATTTGTACTGGGTGATTCAATAAGGGTAACTAGGTACTGTATCTCAGTAACTAGTGGTCATAGAAGTTTGGGGAAAAAATCCTTCAGAGGAAATCGACTAAGAAAAATTGCTGGAAATATTTTTCAAAATCTAAACGCCCCGCTAGGGGGCGTAATAGTTTCGATCGTATAAAAATTTGAATTTCACATAAGTTCAGAAATGAATACTCTCAAGTTAATGCTAACATAATGGTCCACCTTTTTGAAACATGAAGTTTCGTTGTAGGACCTAAAATAAAGGTGGTAGGGGGATCCTTAACTTTCTGGACCGTAAATGTCTATAACTTGAGTTTGAATGGACGGAATTCTGCTAACAAGGTATTGTGAATAGAATGAAAAACTAACCATGCCATTCTGGTTCTTACCGCCCTCGCTAGAGGGCGCGTTTTGTGAGGTTAACCGTTTCTTCAATTTTTCTCCGGAATCTCAATTCGGAAAGAAGATAACCGCATGACGATATCTTCATTCGTTGAAAAGTTATGGCTTGAAGAATATTGAATTAACAAATTTATCAAAGAAACATAATAGGTAATTGAGTTTTTAAATTTTTGTCGAGTTTCGTAGTCAAGCATGCCATGGAAAAATTGAAAAAAATATTCAAAACTTCGTTTCCATTTTAATTTAATCATGTAACTTTTTTTTCTATTTTGGTTGTATTATGAAGTCATTGTGCAACGCAAATGCGTGTCGAAATAGCTTCTATTACGATACGCATTTTTTATTATTTGGGGATTGGTACAATCGAACTGTCAAATGAAAGTCAGAAGAGTTAGGCCCAGTTTACTTCTGAGCGATTTGGATTTGGTGATGTTAGCAGTGAAAAACTCAATGTTTCAATTGGTAAATTTCAATTCAGAGTGTAATTTGATTTAAATTGGCCAATAAAAACAATAACAACATTGAAATTTTCACCGCTGGTATTGCAATAATCAAAATCGCTCAACTGTAAACTGGACTTTACGCTTGTGCGTCAGATTTTAATTACATATTTCAATGTCATCATTGTTACCAGTCGAAGATGTTTCTGTTATTTATCGATATTAAATCCATTTTTTTCTTCAAATCAATTCAAAACAGAAAAAATTGCATATGACACACGTTTTATAAGACACGTTGTCGCACTTGTTCACTTGGAGCACTCCTCGCTTCGCTAGTCGTACTCCAAACAACGCGTGCGACAAAATAGCGTCTTATAAAACTTGTATCATAATATACTATTTTTGGTGTTATCAGATATTTTTTGTTTGGTATATCATTATTGTTCTGATTGAATTAAGATGGAAAATAAGTTTTTTTTTATTTTTCCTTCACATGCTCGACTACGAAACTTGAAAAAAAAATGAAAACTCAATTACCTATTTTGTTTCTTCAATAAATTTGTTAATGAAATATGTTTTAAGTTATAACTTTTAAACGAATGAAGATATCGTCATGCGTTTTCAACATATGTTGAAAATTTGATCTTCTTTCCGAATCTAATGAAATAATCATACCATGTCAATTTCATGAAACACGTCCCCTAGCGAGGGCGGTAAGAACCAGAATGGCATGGATGGTTTTTTATCCAATTCACCAATCCTTTTTTTCTTGAACCATATCTTGTTAGCAAAATTCCGTCAAGTCAAACTTAAGTTATAGACATTTACAGTCCAAAAAGTTTAGGATTCCCCGCCTTTATTTCACGTCCTACAATGAAAATTTCAAAAAGATGGACCATTATGGTGGCATTAACGTTAGAGTATTAATTTCTGAACTTATATAGGAAAATTTACGAAAAAAAATAATTTTTTATTCGATCTAAGCTATTACGCCCCCTAGCGGTGGACGTATCAATTTAAAAATTATTTCCAGCAATTTTTCTTGGTTGATTTTCCCTGAGGAATTTTTCCCCCAAACTTCTATGACTGTTAGTTACTGATATACATTAGCTCGTTACCCTTACTGAATCACCCGGTACAACAATTTATATTAAGAAATTTAATAGTGCAGTCAGCGCGTTGGCTTCTCACGCAGTGGTACCGGGTACGATTCCTATTATGACCTTTCTTTTTTATTTTTGCGTACATCAATAAATTGTTCCTTTATCAAAAATTCACCGAATAGAGTTTCTAGTTAGATTTTGAGCCCCTTGGTTATCACAATGGAGGATGGTAGCCTTCGCATATTTTTTCTTAAATAGCCAAGTTCTTTCAGAAAATTTCTCATATCTACAGGCCGTTTCTTTTATCATGTGGTAACATTGCTATATTCTAAACCCTAATAGATACGAAGACGATTAAATAGGGAAAAAGGTAACTATTGTGGTGAGCAGTAAGTTGGTGAGAAAAAACTACAGGGACTCTCGCCCTTTCCGAGTTATTATCGACATTAACGCCATCTTCGAACGATTGGTGAAATATTACCGGTGTTATGATCTGTGCTAAACCAGGTTTTGACGAAAAACAATTAAAGAGTCTTCACCATATCTATATCCACCTCTAGTTATGCATAGGTTTATTAATAAAGGAGGTACCTATCGTCTAATATAACACACACCTACATTTTTTTCTCTAGTACATATTGCGTGATTTCAATAGAATACAATCAAGCTGCGAGCTAGAATTCGTGGTAAATTTTTTCTCGGTTGCGAATTTTTCTCATTTTTCTTTCAGTCGATCTGGAAGTCACACAGCACCCCCAATCGAGAAGAGGTCCAGATCAAGATCAGCGACACATTCACCGGATAAGCACAAGAAGCGATCGAAGAAACATAGATCCAGAAGTAGGTCGCCCACTAGGAACCACAAGAAAACTCACAAAAGGAAAAGTTATTCGAGGTCCAGAAGTAATACACCTCCGCCAAAAATCAAGAAGAGGTAAGAAAATTTATAATTATTGTTACATGCTCAAGAATTGAGTATTGTACATATTGCTGTGTATTGAGTGAATATTTTTGAATGTGTGTCACATATCTTTGGAAATGCTGGGGTTTCCTCTGGTCTTGGAAAACCTGAAATTTCAGGGTATTCAAAAGTGAACCTTGAAAGTAAGGACATTCGAGATTAAAGGCATACAATTTTGAAAAGGTTAGAGATTATGAAGATGCGAAAAACTCTGAAAATCATAAACGTATTAGGTTGAAAATCTCACACCTAACATTTTTGTCTCTTAGGGGAAGGAGCATGATATTAAACTGGAAATTTTTTGACGTTTAAAGGTTAGGTTATGTATGGTATTATTGGTATTAAACTGGAAAATTTTTGACGTTTAAAGGTTAGGTTAGGTATGGTATTATTGGTATTCGCGAAAATCACGAACCAACAGATGGCGCTCGAGAAATGTCAAAAATTTGACATGAGGGTGATCAACAAACATTTGGTATATGTTTTCAATGGTAATATGTCAATTTTCAATTCGAATTTTAGGGAAGAAATAAATAATCCTGAGTATCCAAAAAGGGCGCTATTGATAGATTATCGTTTATAGAATTCAAAAAAGGTTCTTCATGTGAGTTCCATGGATTTATTATGTTTTTATATGCTTTTCAAACCACCTCTGCAAAATCAGTGGGGCCACTAAGGTATTTGTATTTCAATGATTTCTCTTTATTTCAAGAATGGCCAAGATTGAAATAAGTATCTAAAGTATATTGGAGATAAGAAGAAACCCTTGAAATAGCGAAAAGCATTATTCAAAGCTGGTCACATACTTTGTGATATAGATGTCAAACACATACTTGAACACATATAAATAAACTCCTGTTCACAAACTTCAGCTCTAGGGTAGCTCTAATATGAAATTAAAATAGTTCCTTGGAAAAATTAGCAGTGGAAGTGTGAATTTATCTGTAAACCTGTAATAATTTTATCCTAACCCAAAAATAGATAAGCAAAATAAAAACAAAGAATTGTAGTCAATTAACTTTATTCTCTGAGAGAAGTAAGTATAGAGGTGCTTTTATTTAAAGTTTGAGACTTTGTGGTCTACCAGTCATTCAAATTCATTTATTTCAATTGATACTTCATTCAATTCACAGCTTATTCATTTTGAATAAAGATTTGATTTCATACAGCCTACATTGCCCTCACTCTTGAAGTTTGCATGTGATAACTTATTCCAGATGTTTATTGAAGGAATTGCATTCTTTTTGAGCCTATCTCTTGGTTTAATTCTCCTTGATGGTCCTAAAGTAAAATCAAGGTTTTCATTACAAACAACAAGAGACCCAACTACAGTTAAACCATATCTTATTTGTTTGATTTAACCTGAAAGACATACCTTCGCATTCACTTGAGAAATCCAGTTCCATAGGAAGTGCTTACTAAAAACGTAAATGTTTGTAGTGACAAGTTTTCCTATTTTCAACGTGATCATCCATTTTTCACACGTTCCTGAGAGGAAATTCAGGATTTTGTGCCAAAGGAACGATGTCCGTACGGTAGGAGGAACGCTGAAATACTGAACAAATCTTTGTCGATTTCGTCTTTACGACCTTTTGAACTTGCTGCATGTTTCAATAATATTAGTAACTAGCTGATAAGCACGAAACAAGTCCGAAAACTATTCAAAACAATTCAATTTCATCAAAAATAATACGAAAGCCTATGCTATACAATGCTAAATTGCTTTGTTGATCACCCTCGGAAGGCTTAAAAAATTTGACACCAGAGGCCGCCCACTCCGTGATTTTCGCGAATTACACTGGAAATTTTTTGACGTTTAAAGTCCGTGTCTCATGGTCAAACTATTTGATCGAATCTGTTTGACGTGACGTCATTTCTGTCTATTTGATTGAAATATTTCAAATGTGCAGAAATCCTGTTCACACGATTTGAAGAAGTTTGTTCAAACAGTTCAAAAATTGATTGATCATAACGGAAGAGAAATCTACATTCATGGTGGAATCTCGCTTTTTCAACAATATATTATATGAAAAGAAATAATACACAAAAATCTCTAAACATTTATTTCATGGTAAGTTGCGCGTCCCTTCAGAGATTAGTAAAATAGAAACGAAACTACCTCAGTTCCCTATTGAACTGTGTTTGCAAAACATTGAACAATGCCTCAACTCCTGATTCTATGGAATATATTAGTACTTATTATCAATTGAAAGGGTGAAGAGTGATTCAGAACACCTACCAGTTGTTTGGCCGTGAGAATGACTAGCAATATCATTCAATGCATCTGATATCATATCACTCTTGTGGTAATGATGTCTGATGTTATACAAAAGTTATTTATTGCTTCTATGGATATCTATTAGGAACGTTACTTGCTCCTCGGTCCAATTTCAAGCAGCAGACATTTCCAACAGTCCAAAACTCAAGTCTATTAGTATTCTGACGTTTCGATTTTCGGTGTCAACAAAGAACTTTAACCTTAGTTTTTCATCAAACAGGTAAAATATTTAGAACATGTTCTAATTTCAGCTGCTGTTTGATGTGACGTCATTGATGACATGACACTTTCATAGTTTGATCAAATAGTTTGACCGTGAGACACGGACTTAAAGGTTAAATGACATTCACATTTAACTTCGCAGGTCGGTATTTTGTACTTTATTTAACGTAGTCTAAACTTGAGTCTTGGGTTGACATTTTCTTACCAAATACCACTTTAGCTTCAATTAAATGCAGAAAATTCTTTCAAAATTTTTCAGCAATAATTGCTCTAGTGATATAAGTGAAAATTGAATACTTTTTTCTTTTATTTCGTACGAGATATCGATCTTTCGATTTACTGTGTTTTTTGTCAATAACAATCCTCGTAATGCTAAAAAATTTTGTGGGTTTTAATGAAGAACAAGAAGCTTTCACTAATATTGGTTTTCATCAACTCGATTTGTTCACACTAATACTAACACTCATGATAATTACTACTCATTTCATGTACTCTGAAATGTTGATGATGATCATATTTATATGGTGTTCATCTATTTCCGAATATTCTAGATGACCCCGTTATCCCCTCGAACCTTCTTTCATTTCTTATCATTTTCTACACATGTTGGACAGGAAGTAAGGTAATTTTGAAAATATTGTTTGTTGGGTAATTTATTCTGCTTTATCGATCTGAATTATCAATGCCGCTTATATTGAAAAGTACCATTAACTTTGATGGTTCAAATAACTTTTTTGCACAGCTTCATAAAGCTAGAAATATTAATGCCTCACTAATCAGATATATACAATCAATACTGAAAAGCAGAATCATTGTGGAGCCTTTTTTTGGAAAAGGGGAGACAGTCATGATGACAGTACTCCTAGGGGGAGTTTGATAGCCTTTGCTGTGGTTACTGGTTGTCAACAACCTGATAATGAAGTATAAGATTCTGGTTTTACGACTCAAGTAGCTCTAAACACAATCAGAAGCTGGTGCGCAGAGGAAGGACTCAATGTCAATCCTAGCAAAACAGTGCTGGTCGTGAACTAGAGGTCTGAACTCTGAATGGAAACCAGCTCTCATTTTTGAAAGAGGGATATTTGGGCGTAATAATAGACCAAAAATTAACATGGAACATCCAAATCAGCCACATTATTTCAAAAGCTATAGCGGCAAATTGGACATGCCGCAGATTATTTGGTGATAAATGGAGTCTGAAATCTTGAAGCTGGAAATCGGATTGGCCATTAGAATATGTGTAATGATAGAATAAGCAATTAGTGCTTTCAGACTGAGTCAGACAATAATTCTTCAAGCTGGAAATCGGATTGGACATTTGAATATTTTGGTAAACACTTCCCTAGAATCCATTTCTAACCCGACAGATATGATGACAGTTGGGTATGAATGTGAAATGCAGTTTTCAATTGAATAATCAACCAAATCTGCACAAAGACCGGTCCTATTCTGGAAAAGAATACATCAGTGTGGTACACTGGTGGATCCAAGGCGGATGGAAAAGCTAGAATGGGCGTTGCAGGTCGTTTCAAGATGGTTGATCTTGAACAGAAGTACATACATGCTATGAACAGATGTGACTAAAAAATGTCTTGAAAGGCCCACCTATGTGTAATGATAGAATAAGCAATTAGGGCTTTCAGACTGAGTCAGACAATAAATCTTCAAGCTGGAAATCGGATTGGACATTTGAATATTTTGGTAAACACTTCCCTAGAATCCATTTCTAACCCGACAGATATGATGACAGTTGGGTATGAATGTGAAATGCAGTTTTCAATTGAATAATCAACCAAATCGGCACAAAGACCGGTCCTATTCTGGAAAAGAATACATCAGTGTGGTACACTGGTGGATCCAAGGCGGATGGAAAGGCTAGAATGGGCGTTGCAGGTCGTTTCAAGATGGTTGATCTTGAACAGAAGTACATACATGCTATGAACAGATGTGACTAAAATATGTCTTGAAAGGCCCACCTATGTGTTATGATAGAATAAGCAATTAGTGCTTTCAGACTGAGTCAGACAATAAATCTTCAAGCTGGAAATCGGATTGGACATTTGAATATTTTGATAAACACTTCCCTAGAATCAATTTCTAAGTCGACAGATATTATGCCAGTTGGGCATGAATTTGAAATGCAGTTTTCAGTTGAATAATCAACCAAGTTTGCACCGAGACCGGTCATTTACTGGAAAAGAATACAACAGTGTGGTACACTGGTGGATCCAAGGCGGATGGAAGGGCTAGAATGGGCGTTACAGGTCGTTTCAAGATGGTTGATCTTGAACAGAAGTACATACATGCTATGAAGGATGTGACTAAAAAATGCCTTGAAAGGCCCACCTTTGTGTGATGAAAGAATTAGCAATCAGTGCTTTCAGACTTAGTCAGACAATAAATCTTGATTGGACATTTGAATATTTTGGTAAACACTTATTTCTAAGCCGACAGATATTATGCCAGTTGGGTATGAATTTGAAATGCAGTTTTCAGTTAAATAATCAACCAAATCTGCACAGAAACCAGTCCTTTACTGGAAAAGAATACATCAGTATGGTACACTGGTGGATCTTGAACAGATGTGTATGCTATGAAGATATGTGCCCAAAAATACCTCAAAAGGTAGCACTAAAAGATCTGAAGTCATACACTTGTGAGTCTAAGCTGACTTGGAACTGGAAACAATCCTTGAGGTAACTAGCAACAAACAACAAGGTAACTTTGATGTGGGTTCTTGCTGACAAGGGAAGGAGCTGAGATGCTTACAATACCTGGTGTGTGCATTCTTCAATTGTTTTTCGTCAAAATCACTGGATGAGTTTTTTGATGGCCACACTACCAAATTTCACATGTAGATGGCGATCAAATCGGTTCTGTCACAAATTTTTCGCTTGTGCAGTTTTGTCGAGATTAAATTATTTGAAAATTCGTTTTTCGATTCGAAATTAGTATTTTTAGTTGGACCAGCAGTGTTATAAGTGTTTAATTCACAATCATTCCATTCAATTTGACTTTGGTTGTTTCTGGTTTTTGAGATTTTACGATTGTGTTTTCTAGTTGTTTCAGTTTATTCTTAATAGTGAACATTGTGATTTTGTGGACAATCTGATGCTTCTTTCGTTTATTTATACAAGATCTAGTCAAAATATAATATATTCACATGCATTTCGTCAAATAGATTACTATATTATTCAATTGATCTTTGTGTAGGGCAAAGGGCAATGTACTATATATTCAATGGAAACTATATCCTGATGAGATCCTTAGTGGACACAGGTTGCAGAAATTTTCCTCTAGTTCAGAGGATCAAAGCGCATACTATGGAAATTCCATTATATATGTGAATAAATTTTTCAAAATTATAAATTGGTGTGTTATGTTGACAATCTTTCTCCCTTTCTATTATTTGACACCAAATATCAAAATTCAAACCAAACCATGTACAAGATTTGATATTCTTCCATGGGAGCCTAATATAAGAAAGAAAACTTGTTACAGACACACTTATTCAAAGTATTAATGTAGACTAATGCAAATTGAATAAAACCTCTGACTTATGAGAGAATATATTATCACTCCCATCATATCTGATGCACTACAAGGTAAGTTTCACCTTATTGCAAGCTATTCATGAAACATTATTCTTTTATATTCAATTTATGGCAAATAAATCTATTATTTCATTTGATAATGTTTATAAAGAATGAACTGAAATGATTAAAAACTTTCCAAGGCTTTTTATTGATTCATCATCAATTGTTAAAATTTTTGAAAACCTTGACTTTGCAATTTGTATACATTCTGAGGTTGATACTGATATCCTCCAGTATACTTCTTATTGATTAACTCTGCTAGTTCTGTTTATTATATATTTTATTGGAATACTGAACAAATCTCCATCTACTGATTGTTTCATGGATTAATTCTTCATCTACATTTACAAAATGTCAGCACAGATTATAATCAATAACTCATTTGATGAACAATATTATATACTACACAAGAAAACTAGTTAATTCCCTAATAATATCATGTGTATGTGAATAAAAAAGAAAATACATTCAAGTTCATAAAAGCATAAATGGAACTTTTTGAACACAAACATTTTATAAAAATAGTAAAGACATAGTTATCTACCAATGAATGCAAAATAACTGACAAAAATGAATAAAAAGAAGGTCAAAATTATTCTGGATTGCATTAATTGAAACTCTCAATTAAAAAATTGATATTTTCACTAGTGATTGGGCAATATATGGAATCCAATGTGGAGATATCTTGTAGTAGAGTTGGAAGAATGGTGATGTGCATCCAGTTGATTGAAGTTGTGAATTGAGAGAACTTTCCTCACATTATCAAATCTCTATGCAGTAACCTGAAAAGCAAAAAGTGTTATCTTAGTATTACTTATTTTATGATAGTATCTAGGACATTATATCACTAATCTAGGATTCACAGAATTGAATATGAAACTTTTCATAATTCACACATTAATCAGTAAAACATATTTTTGAATAACATCTCGAATTAAAATAAAGCCAAATATTGTTGCTGTAAATAGATAATATTCTGCATGAAAATTGCTAGACAAATATAGATTGATCACTTGAAAAGGTATATCAATATAATAGAAAATACAAGAACCTACTCACAAGAGAAAAAAATACAGAGAAAAATCATTTAGGATATAGAAACTTTTTCCTTTTCATTGAATCTCATCTTTGATCTTCTAGAATTACATATGAGGTGAATGTTTGGTGCCAAAAAAGCAAATTGCCTACAAAATAACTTATAATAATAGCCACATTCATCCAAAATATGTTACAAAAATGTGCACTTGACTAGGAATCTAGGTAGGTACCTATTGTATGTGTTTCTAAAATATAGTAAATATACTCACATGATGACTTGAATGATAATGAGATAGATAGTGTTCTCAATGCCTGTCCAATAAGTTTTTCAATCCCATTGTGTAGCTTGCTGCAATGCTGTGCTTGGGTACTCATAGCAGAACCTAGTCATGAATTCAACAAAATACCGGGGTGTCTTCAATCGATTATTGACTGTTAAACAGAGGCCTCTTCCATTCAATAGTGATATGTACTTCTGTTATATGGCTACAAAGTCATGTTTCTTATGTCCAGATTATATATTTCATGAATTGAGGTACTCACCATTCGTTTATACAATTGGGAACTGAAATATACCTGGATGATGACTTGTTTGTGGACCACAATCATCATAGATTCTAATTTATTTCTGATGTCTTGGCTGAATACAGCCCCCGTATGGAATTAATACATCGTATTTCTTCGATATAGTTATTTGACCTATTGTATAACTGGTAAATTACTGTTATGAATATCATCAGAGCAACAAACACCTCAAAAATTCGCTCACAATTCACATTTATTTGAATTTGTAAACAATAATTTCTCGCGAGACGCCATTTTATCAACACTTCGCCACCTGGCGGATCTTTTGAAAAGGATGGCCATCGAATTAAAAATGATGGATATCAAGTTGGCGTTGAGCCAAATCCATCCACAACTTTTGACGAAGCTTTTTCTATTGACTAGTTACACCAGGTATTGTAAGCATCTCAGAAGGAGCTGACAGCCTTGCCAAAGAAGTGCCAGAACAAAGACGACTGAAGAGGCTAGTGAACTAATCGCAAATCGAAGCTAAACAGCTTCTCGAGTTGAAAAGGTATCAACTTGGCTGAAACTGTAGACCATTTGCTTTGCGAATAGTCTAGCAGCCACTGCCGTTTTTTTTCACTGATTAATAACAGGCTGAAACTCCGTAAGTAGGTTCGGGTTGAACATAATTTCAATTACCTCGTTATTGACGCTCGAGTAAAACCATCTTTTTTGTATTATCTTATCTCTCAAATAAAAAACAGCTCCCATTTCCAAGTATTTTCAGAGGAAAAACTTGGGCGTCTTTCAGCCTGTTATTAATCACTGAAAAAAACAGGCGGTGGCTGCTTTTTTGCAATAGGCTTACGTTTCTGGCAGGAGACTTCTTTACACCCTTCGACTTCAGGAACTTGGCTCCCAGGTTACTGATACACTTTGTAGCAAGTGTCGGAATCCTGGGCCTCCATTAAGGGTCATGCACAAAAGATCTGATTGGTCGAGGAGTTTGGAAGGTTGCATAATATATACTTCACGAAGTTCACTTCTATATAATATAAGCTAGGAAATCTTTACTACCACATCTCTTCATTCACAACTTTGATGAAAAAATTTAATGGTCTTTTTGTTTCAGAGAAAGGAGGTCATCGAGGTCGCCAAGTGCAGACAGGGAGTCGAGGAATGAGCGGCACATAGACAGATACGATAAATATGAAAAAGAAAGGTACAAAGATGATAGAGAAAGAAGTTCAGGCAAAGACAAATATGAAGATAAAAAGGGTAGAAAAGATAAGCATGATACCAAATACAGGGAAAAGGAAGATACATATTCTAGGGAGGACAGGGATAGACATAATAAGAAATCGAAACATAGGGACGAAGAGAAAGTAGAAAGGTCGAAAGACAGGCGGTCAAATTAAGGATTTTGATTTTTTTTGATAGCCAATCCTTCTTTTAAAAATCATCTAGTGTTATGTGGATCATTTTTAATTTAGAATTAGTCACGTACATTTCATTGTAAATAGATATTTTCTATACCATCGTTGTTTTTCATTCATCTATAACAGATGATTCACCTTGGATCATTTGAATGAACATAAAAAATAGTTAACTTATGAATCGACTGAGATGAACTCTTGATATTTTGCATCTGTTGTCATGAAAAATATAAAGAAGAGGTTTTGAGACTGAATCAACAATATTACAACAAATAAAAATGTAACCCCAAAATATTTGAGAAAAAAACTGAATATGACAACTAACAACAATAGTTTGTTGGTTTTTGGGTTATTTGTTGTGGTATTCAATAAGTTGATTATTGTTACTAGAAATACAAATTTCATTAATTGATAAAAGTGAATAGCGAGACAGTTGTTTGACAATTTTTTAAAGGTAAAAAATAGTTTGAAATTTTGATGACAGATATACGAGGTCGTTGAATAAAACCAAATATGGATTGCAAGATATGGTATCAGAAATATACAGTGCCCGTATAAAGGGGCATAGTTATAACAAAGGTTACAACTATGAATTCAATTAGGAAAACTATAAAAATTCAACTTTATTCTTGTTAACAGTACAATCATATAAAGTAAAACTATATAATATTTAGTAATAACAACAATTCAAGACATTTATGTTCAGAGATAATCATCTGCAGGTACTTCGTGATTAGTTGCCCATTTGGGGCCATAGTGGAAAAATAATATTACAATTCAATTAAATTTCAATGATTGATGAAATTGAAATAATATTCAAAATTGAATGAATCAGATAAGAAACCAAATCGAAATCTAATGTTCTTACATTATGATAGAAACTTGTAAATTATATAATATAAAAATCAACAAAACAGTCTTCTCAGTCATCAAATAAAACAATGAAGTTGCAATTCGTCAATTGAAACAAAACAATCAACACATAATAACTCAACAACAAAAACTATTCAAACAAAAGTAACAAAACACGATATGAAAAACCAATCAACGAATTGCAAATAAAATTGAAAGAAAACTCACAGACTCAATAAAAAAATGGGTTCTGCAAAAATGTATCGCCGGCTCCCATATTTCTCACATTATTGACAGGAAACCGGTTGAAGCGATTCTGAAAATTGGGTCTTGGTGCATTTCCATCTCTACATGGCATGAGTCCTCTTACAGGTAATCCTGGAAAAAATATGAAAATAAGACCTAGTGGTCCAACTAGTCAATTGTTTCAGCAGAAAAAAATGAATGATAATCCAAATAATTTGAAACCGAAAAGAGTTATCGTGGGTTTTATTTCAAATTAAATCAATCAGACCAGAAGACAGCAACTTCAAAATATCTTACCCCTGTTGAATGTGACTGGATTCCATGATTCCAGAAACTGTGCCTTTTGTCTACCGTGATCTTCAGCTACTCTGACATTCAAAGGTAATATTGCATTTTCAATCAACTTTCCATCGAGATTGGCTATGGCAGCCTGTGCTTCCTCTCCTCTTGAATATCTGAAAATATTACCCTTCAAGCACCCATATTTGACGAAATCCTTATAAATCATTAATTTGGAACTCATTACCGAGTGAGATTTTTACCGAGACAAAAAAAATCGTCTGGAAAGTACGTACTTTCCGGACGGTTGCCGAAAAAATATCTTGTTTATATGTGAAATGCAATTCATAGTACTCAGCAAGGTGGTGAACAATTCTCATTAGTTATTCCTGTGAATTTTCATAATTTTTTTTTGGTTACTCTTATTGAATACTGAAATTTATTGTAATCTTGTCTATGTTTACACATTTTATTCACAAACTGTTACTCAATTATCGTTGGACTCAGAAAAATGCTAAATCTTACAGGGCAATAAAAAATATACCATTATATATACTGAAAAAAGATTGATTATAGGCCTCAGTTGCTGACAAAGAATAGCAGTTTATAGTGTTTTCAAAACAATCATCTTGATTTTTGATTATTGAATCTAAACTTGACATGTTCAAAGTGTAAAATTATTCCAAGTGTGCTCAACCATGTATATATTATGTTTGAAGTTGTAGGGTTGATCCTGGATGATATATTTTTTTTAAATAAATGAATATCAACAGAGTTGATTTTGAAAATATTGAATTATCAGGTTATACCAGGCAATATCAATGTAGAAACATGAATCCATATATGTGAAGGTACCGAACGGTTATTAATCTCCAAAGGTATCAGGAGTCACAATATGAGAATTGTCCCTGAAAAGGATTTCAAACCTCAACCATCGTCAATGAAGAAGATACAAACCGCTCAATTTCCACAGAGTTGAAAACCCAATATTTCATTATGTGTATGTACTAAGCTCATGAGCTTGAAAGTAAAATGTCTTTATTATTACTATATATCATATGAAAATCTGCTCAGTCGATGGCTATATGGCAGTTTCATTTTCAAAATTCATCTTCGAATCTGGTTTACCTCGTTAGATGAATTTAGTTCAACAAAAAATATTGCAATACTTACGACAGGAAAAAAAATACAGTGAGCACGTAGAGGTTGGAACAAATTCGTTGAAAGCTTGATATGCCCATTGGGGAAAAAAGCTCAGACACGTCAATTTTTTATTTCAGTTGCGCATGGCTTGGTCTAATCCTATTTTTTGCACGATTGATCATTTTTGACTGTTTACCGTGACAGATTTTACGTCAGTAGGTGACATTTACTAGCAACTCGACGGTAAGTAATCCAACTCGACGGTAAGTACTCCAACTCGACGGTAAGTAATTCACTTACCGTCGAGTTAAAAAATCTCTTAATTTTAATTTATTTTTATAATTTATAATGGTATCAATCGTGCAAAGTATGGAGAACGGTAAGGGTTTTATACCGATCGAAGACAATTGTCTGAGATCGGTTACCCTTAACGTTCGACATGCTTATAACGCATTTTTCTGTGTATGAATGTTATATTTTTTCTTATGTTACATAAGAACATTTCCAGAAATTAATTCATGGACACGAAAATACGCATGTTTCTAATTTTCGTTCCGACAGCGGCACTGACTGTAAATAATTATTTTGTGAGTATAAGAAGAAATATAACATCCATGCACAGAAAATGCGTTATTTTTGAAGGTATTATCAAAAGAGGGTATTGCCATTTAAAAAAATGATAATGACGTCATAACTCGAACAGTGATTACATCATCAAAAATATGAGTAGACCAAGAAATGCGCAACTGAAAAAGAAATCTGAGCTTTTTTCCCCAATGGCCATATCAAGCTTTTAACGAACTTGTTCTAACCTTTACGCGCGCACTGCATATATTCCCATTGAAGGCTATCTTTAGGTGAGTTTTGCAATCTGAAATTACACATTTAACTTTGCTCATATTTTATGATTGTTTCACTTCCTCTTATAAGCTTAAGACAACAATCCCAAAGATCATTTGCAAACCACCACCCAATGGCAGGTTTTTTGGATTCCTTATTGAGTTATATCTACCTAAATATTTTTCCATCATGACTATTATACAGCATAATGTAGCCATGCAACTTGAATGTAATAGTTGAAAGCAATTACACATGAATTATATTTATAAAATAAACTAATATTTTTTATTGATTTCATCTAACGTGGTTTACCTTACAAAAATATTGAATAAAAAAGAATATTTATTTTTCCAATGATACCTAACAAAAGCTACTCCTCTTGGCATACCAGTAATCTTATCCTTCAGTACAGTTCGTTGTACAATTTCCCCAAATTGTTTGAATAAATTGTCTATATCCTTTTCAGTAATATCTTTCGGTAGATTTGTAATGTAGAGGTTAGAATCCTTCATATCTGATCCTGGTGGTCGAGAGTAGGAAACTTTCAAACGTTTATTTCTGAAAGAGATACATTAAGTATTAAGTTCAGCAATATTTCAAATATTTCATGAATATGCCACCCAATTTTCCGCTATGCTTTACTTGTGCTCAAACTTAATGTATCATGATATGAATACTATAAGATTTTAGGCATTAGAATAACTGTTTTTCCGAATAATAATTTAATTCAAATCATAATAGAAGAACTCTTAGAATTTGCAACCATAACATAGGTAACTTATTTCATGTTTCAGGCAGTTCCTAGTTTATTATGGTTTCAATGACAATATACATATTATATTTAATATATAAAAGTTTCATGAAAGTTCTGGGAAAGATGTAGTAAGGTTCCACTTTTCTGGAAAGGCAGTGTGCTGCAATATTTTCACTCAATAAAATGTATAATATTTTGATTACAGCTATGACTTAATTCCTTTTAATATTCAAGGTTTAGACAAACCAGGTGTTTATTGAAAGGATATTGCTGCAATCTCAGATTTTTTGAATAACTTATACATGAGTAGAAAATATTCCATATTATAATATTACCTGAAATTGTAACCATTCAATACTTCAATAGCATTAGCAGCATCTTCGGCTGTTGTGTATTTAACGAATCCGAAGCCAAAGCTGTATCCAGTTTTGAAGTCTCTCATTATTTTAATACTCTCCACCTGGCCTATTGGGGCGAATATCTGAGCGAGATCACTTTCTTGGGCAAATTGAGGTATGTAATTAACAATCAATTTTGTTTTGTCCAACTGGCAATGATTACTATCGCCTGCCCCATTATTATCCATGCTTCCATTTGAATTTTCGTCGTAATTCATGTTCGTAGCAAACTAAAGGCAAACAAGATATTGTGATGGTTAGAAAATTGGGAATTCGTTTGGACATATTAGGTCTCCAAGTCAGTTGTTGAAATGATTCCAACAATAATTTACAGATTCAACGTAGGAAGTGGATATGCCAGGGCGATAATTATAATTGATAATAATAGATGTATTCGAAATAATCACAAAACATTATTATGAAATTCGTTAATCTAACCGCCCATAAATTATTTTTTCTACCATTTTTGTTATATTCTCATTCTTTCCCAATGGGTTTCATTATATATATATTTGGTTGTTTCAAAAATTATCGACCCTGGTCTAATACACATAATGCCACTGATAATTTCAAACAGGAACATTATAGAAAGGCAGCAGAATTGCGATCAGCAAAAGATTAGCAGCGAATTAGTGTGAAGAATGAAATGAAGATAGATGAAAGATATAAAACGGCACTGGTCGGTAGTATAAACAAATACAGCTTGGAGTCAGTCGTTTATGATCAGGTGACTTGCACAATTCCACAGTTCACTATATATAGATGTAGGTACTTACTGGAAAATTTCCTAGTTGTGTTCCGAACATTCTGAAATCAAAAGAACACTAGATTACGCCATAATGTAAACCTGGATACAGGAATTTAGAGTGAATTACTTCACATATTGAAGCAAAACTCCAAGTAATATTCCTGTTGCTGGCACATTGCCTAATACCTACCTTTGTTTTCAACAAAAATAATTAATATGAGGTAGGTATTCTTATTGTTACTTTTCAATTAGGAAAAAACATTTTTTCACGAAAATCCTTAGCATAATTGAATGTATGGAACCATCCATATCTTACTATCCAGTAGTTAGATCTCTTCAAACTTTCATGCAGGGTGGATTGAAAAGGTGGAGAATTGACAAAGCATATTCGCCAATGTTGCCACGTTTTCAATTTTTCTGGAATTATTATCAACTTCCTTAATTTGAATATAACACTTTTTCCTGTTGCCAATATCCTCTTAATTTTCAAGAAAAAATTCAATACCCATAATATCTTTGAAATATCCTTGCAGGATATTCCATGAACATCATGGGTTATGAACATATATGCCGGGAGCCCACAACGGATTTTTTGTGTCTCATTTGTTCACACAGCAGTATAACCCTTGCATAACCCTTAATATATTCGAGGCCCGGGATTCCGAGCAAAGTTTATCAGTTTCCTGGGACCCAGGTTCCTGACATTGGAGGGCTCTAAAAAGGCCTCTTCCAGGAACTTAAGCCTTTTGCAGAAGAGTGCTGGGCATTCGCAAAGCAATATTCTGCAGTTTCAGCGAAGTTCTCGTAGTAGCGGCAACTATCACTCTCTGTTTTACCCATCTTTTTGAGGTGGTACCTCAGAGGGCAGTGTCCAGTGAAGAGTCCCGTTACCAGTTTCAAGTATTTTTTGTCCAACTCGAGCTGTTTAGCTTTCCTTGGCGAAAGGCTCACTAGCCTAGTCATTTTTTACTGTTCAGCGTATGTTGCAAGTGACTGTAATTGATAAAAAAAGTTTGGACGGACGGCATTGCCGAACGTACAGGGTGGATACGACGCACAGTGGCGCTATTTATTGTTGTAAAAAAATTCTAAACAAAATTTTTTAATTGTTGATTTTCGGTTTTTTGTTGATTCAATTAAGTATTAACTGTAACTCAAGATAATATGATCGCCGAACATTTTGGTTGGATCGGGTGCCAACCACCCTCGCGCACTTTTGTCACAAGGGTGTAGAGTATGCAGGTATCATGTTCGGCATTGATTTTATATATTATCTATTTGATGTAATGAAAGTATGAAAAATACATGCTGAATAAATTTATTGGACATTGACCTTCGTAGTCATAAATTCTTCCAAATGTTAAGATAATTTTTTGTCAAAACCACCGTCCAATTCGGATGTTTTTTTAGAATAACAAGTCATTTTTTTCACAATGTTGGTACATGTATTCGGATAGAAATCTCTTTTTAACGAATACCGGGTGTAGCAATTATAGCTTTTTTTTCATAAAATTTCAATTACAATATCAATTTAGAACTGAAATCACACTTCAGCCTTATCTTTTTTCTACATTTTATTTTTCATTTACTCCGTTATCTTTCTTATTACATGAGAAACAACATTTTATTAGAGAGCATTATTTCATTTCAAATTATTAAAGAGGAAAATGTATACAAAATGTAACAAAACGAATCAGCAACGAGTATTTTCATCTCTGACACGAATAACTTCTCGACAACTACGGCCCACAGACCTGTCATTTTGGTCCAGTTCTTCCCATATTTGAGTAAGTCTGTCGTGCGTCTTCCAAAGTAATCTCCTGCCAAAAGTGTCCCAAAGATTCTCTATGGGATTCGAGTCCAGGCTTCAATCTGGCCATGCCATAGTAGCGATTTCGACTTTTCTAGATAATTTCTAAGAACTCAAGCAACATAAGGCCTGGCATTATCTTGTATCAACAAAAAAAGAAAAAATTAAAAAAAAAATGAGTCAATTGTGAACTTAATTCCAAATTGATATTCCAAATTGATATTACACCAGGTATTTGTGAAAAAGAGATTCTTATCAGAATACAGTTAGTACCTATACAACCTGTTATGCGAGAAAAAAATTCCAAACAAGTGGTTTTGACAAAGAGTGGTTTCAGCTTTTTGGTTATTTTTTGGGAAAGTGTATATAAAAAAACGTCCGCACTTTAGCTAGTGAAGTATTCACAGAAGTTTGCTATGTAGAACTGATACTATTTGGAAAGTGTTTTCAACCCCTAACTTAGTTGCAAAGCTACCCTTGAAAGTATGAGACTTTGCATGAGTTTTAGGATGACGGGGACTTTAGAATACCTAAAGGTCTGAAGGTATACACAAACAATAAACATACTGGGATCCAAACTCCTGCTCCTGATCACGAATCCAAAGTCAAAACTCATACACCATTTGATATCTCAAATTTCTGCAATTAAAAACACTCAAAATTCGTCCTTCCAACTAAAACACAATTTACTCCCAACATTATTCAGCGGAAAAAACTAAATTTTTCAAAAAATTCACTCTTTTTCAAAAATTGAACAGAACAGTAGAATACTTAACAACTTCTACCAGGGCTCGGTTCTCCCTAAGTTCGGTTTAACTTTTTGATAATGAATAAAGAATAAATAAATAGTTTATTAGCGGAAAAGTGTGATTCAGTTGATGGAAGTACGAATTTTGTATGTTTCCAATAGCAGAAATTTGAGATGTCAAATTAGGAATTTTTGAAATAAAATGGAACCATATATTCGCCGCGATTCGACTTCGGATTCGTGCTCAGGTGGCCAAGATACCTAATAAGTACTACCAAACATTTTTTTCAACTCAACAGGGAGTTCGGTAAACGAAGATTTATCAAGTCGGTACCCCAACCTGTCCACAAAAGAGCAGGAAGCTGTGAAAAATTATTTTAGAACAACATTTATTCTGTTTGAAAATGAGAATTGAAACTTGTTTATAACTAGTTGTCAAGTTCAAATGAAATATTAAGAACCGCCATATCAGCATCCCATATGACATATTTTAATGGTCCAAATAATGTGAATTGATGAATTATGAAGCATTAAATTTTCGTGTTTGCCACTTTTGACTAGACTTTTACTCGAGTTTTTGCTCTTGGTCTTATAAGCAGAATTTTCATATTTATGTTGAGATGTCAAATAAACACCCAGTCCCAAAAATGTTTGAATTTGAAAAAAATGAAAATATGCATTTTGGATTTCGGACAATTGGTTTAGAATCATAGATGAGGGAATTTCAAAAAGTTCACGTACCTTTCTGATATTATTGAATGGAATCAAGAACAAATTAAATGGATGATAAAACAAAATACAATAACAAAAAAGAATCCGATTATTTCAATATTCATGGAAATCATGGATCATACGCTAAGAAGCGGTTCTGTTCTATGTCTTCTGATGACACTGGTGCACAGAACTGTTTTAGTTCTGTGCACTGTTTAGTTCAGCAAGTGCAATACATCCAAGGTGGATATAGGATGGTGAAACAGCTCTTCAATCGTTTCTGCGAAAAACTTGTAGACCGTTTGAGAAGGTACTAATATTTCCACGACTTGAATGAAGATGGCGGTGAGATCGATTATCGAAGAAGATTTCTGTTGCTCATGTATTTCTATGGTTCGCATCTGACAGACATGAGTTGAAATGACATCAAAAGACAATATTTTCAGTGAATCTGGAATAGTTATCGATATTTTGACTCTTCTCAGTCATTTTTCATCTACAATGGATGAAACTGATAAAAATATGACAGAAGCACAGTTTCTATTTTACCGACACAAGGTATGTCGCCATCTCTGATAACTTCAGGAAATATTACTACGGTATGAAATCAAGTAGGCAAAGGTCTACAGTTTATTCTAGTGCTTGTTAATAGGAAGCTGTTTCACCATCCTATATCCACCTTGAATACATCAATCAACGGTTCTGTGCACTGGTGTGATTGCCAAATCAACAACGTAGATTAGATGGTATTTAGCGTATTTAGGGTCCAGTTGTTCCTACCCGTCCTTGAGGCTACCACTGAACTCAAACATTATTTGTTACACGGATTTTCATTTCAAGGACGGGACCAAACGGGACGCCAGACGCCATTTCACTTTCTGCTCTTTCTTTGTTCTCAATCAATTCTCAATGAATGCCATTCCGTTTGTTCTGTAAAAAGTTTTCCAACTCACCTTCTTATTATTAACATGGAGTACGACAAGCTCTAAAGGCTGATCGGAAAATGTTTGCGAATATAATTGCAGCTGAAAATATCATAATAAAGTTATCGGATTTTTTATGTTATCATGATATGACACTACAGCATGCACAAATTTATAGTATTGTACAGTAGAAATAATATCAATGTAATTTATTATTTTCCGATTCGCAGTAATTTTGCGAAATTCGTATAAGCATAAACCAGCCTTAAGTCTTACAGAATCCACATTCGTGTTGCTACATGAAGCACAAGTCTTTGAATGCTTAAACTTTTTGATGAAAGTGGCCAGTGAAGAGTATAATGAACGCTGAAGGTTCTTGCTGAACAATGAAATAAAACTCAATATAGTAACTTACCTTTAATCATCCGAATATAGTTTCGCCACCGACTTCTATACCAACCGCAGGAAGAATTAAAATCGCCCAGCAATTTTTTACCGCCATCTGTCAAAGATGACAGAGATTGTCAATTCTTCTTCCATCCTTGAAGTAAACCAACCTACCTGGTGACGTCCTGGAGACTCAAGGATGCTAAACTAGAGGAGACACTCGTTTCACATAGGTATATAATTTTTGAAAAAAAGTATACAACCCTATTATACAAAATGTAATTTACGGCCGTATTCGCCGTATACTTTAAATCTAAGCTTGACTTCAAGGTCGTTTCAAACTAAGCTTAGCTTAAAAGTATACTGAGATTTACGGCCGTATTCGCCGTATACTTCTGAGCTAAGCTTAACTTAAGCTCGATTTGAAAGCATACAATTTCCGTATAGTTAAGCGATCTTAAACCCTAAGCTAAGCTTCAAAGTATACGGCGAATACGGCCGTTAGTTCAGTGCTCTATGGTTCAGTGGTTCATTCGCGATAAGTGCGAAAATCACGCAGTGGTGTCAAAACTCAAAACTGTCAAATTCTTTACAATTTACAAATCTTGGTAAATAACGTATTTGTAAAACATCAAGTGACGGTTATCAGTGAGATGTTATCAGTTCAGCAGTTCGTTAATTTGTGAATTTATTTGAAGCCTGTGAGTTGATTAATAGTTTTTTCAAAACATGCAAGGTCACGAACCTTCTGAAAAGAAATCAAGGAAATTCTGTTCAGTTCCTCAGTGCTCTAGCTACTGTGGGGGGAATGTTTCTTTACACAAATTTCCTCTACGAGATACGAAGTTGTGTAAAATATGGAGAAACGTGCTTAAAATAGGAAAGCCCATTACACAAAACATGCATGTTTGTAGTAAGCACTTCATACCTGAAGATTTTTTAAATTCTAATGGTGAGTTAACCATCATAACCTCAAATTTCAGTTTCTGGTTTTTGATTTGAGAGTGACTAGGGAACGGTCCGACCGCTCCGCAATTTTTTCTTCGGGAACGGTCCGACCGTTCCGCAATTTTTTCTTCGGGACCGGTCCGACCGTTGAATACATGTTGAATATCATAGTTTGCACTATATAGTGGGTAGCGTACTATATCTTGTCACCATCACTCAAGCGGCCAGGGTTCGAATCCTATCAAGTTTTGTTTTTTTTTCATCAAATTTTACTTCCAAAAATATGATGCTAATAGGTTAGTAAGCTTAGGTCAGATAGTCTCATTAAATAAATATTTTGTCTTGAAATTTTCCTTCCTCGAAAAATAATTGTAATCCTTGCCAGATTAGTGAGTTTAGGTCAAATAGTCTCATTACATGAATGAAGCACCTAAAAGAGTTGGACCATCCTACAAAGTAAGAAATTGGGCGACGGTCGGACCGTTCCCGAAGAAAAAATTGCGGGACGGTCGGACGTCGGACCGTTCATCCTTGGGACCGTTCCCTAGCCCTGCCGCTCAATGATAGCGCGGAACGGTCGGACCGTTCCCGAAGAAAAAACTGCGGAGCGGTCGGACCGTTCCCTAGTCACCTCGCTAGTCACTGCCTTTTGATTTTAGGAACCCGGACAATTAAACGTAAACCACCAAAACTTCTCAAAAAGACAGCAGTGCCTTCAGTTAACATTCCAAAGTCATCACATGAAACTAAAAGGAGTGAACGCAGGAAGTGAGTATTTTCATCATTGACAATTTCTTGTGATTGTTCTTTCGTAAATACTTTACAAGGTTGATAAAACATGATGAAACTGACAAGAAAGACATAGGAAATCATTGTGAACATTCAGAGAGTCAGGTAGTTCAAAATGATGGTGAACTTATGGAGCCCCAAATAAAGCCAATTATCAATGAAGACATTCAAGTTATTCCTGATGAAGATGATATGGAACTGATGCCAAGTGGAATTGACCATGTGAATAACATTACGGTTGATACTTCTACACAGACAGCTGAATACATATTTCAGCTGCCCCAGATACTGGATACTGATGAGAAATTGAGATGTTTTACAGGTAAATAATATAAGATTCAATGTACTTCAATATCCAATTACTGCTTTAATTGCACTTCTTTATTCCATCATTATAACATTATATTATTTCAATTACCTATCTTCTTACAGGTGTGGATTATAAAACTTTGAAAGCATACAAAAAATGTGTGGAGAATGTGGCATCAGCAAATGATGTGAACCTTTTTAGTATTGAATTCAGTATAATTCTGGTACTAAGCAAGATAAAAACCAATATTTCATTTGGTTGTCTAGCACTTCTATTTGGTTTAAGTGTTTCCATGTGCACTAAGATTTTCCACTCCACTGTTAACCTCCTAGCCAGTGACCATCGAACCAGTTATTTATTGGTCAACCAAAGGAGAAATTATGAAGAACCTCCCAAAATGTTTCCACAAATTTAAGAATACAAGAATAGTAATAGACTGCATAGAAGTAAAAGTACAAAAATTCAATTGTCTCAATTGTAGCATGTTATCTTCTCATTATATGAAAGGACACACACTGCTAAATTCCTCATTGGTCTTACTCCATCAGGTTTGATTACCTATGTTAGCCAAGGGTATGGTGGTAGTGCTACAGACAAGGCCATATTCAATAGGGAGAATCTCATTTCAAAGTTATACCCTGATGATGAAATGTGAGGAAAATTACATTAAATTAATAAGGCCACCAGAAGGAGGAGGCATTTACTGCGGACATTGCTAGGGCTCGAGTTCATGTGAAAAGTGTCATACAAAGGATACAAATGTTTGATATCATGAACGATTGAATAAATTGGTACCTGATGCCTTATATTAATGATATCATGACAATTGTAGCTGCAATAGTCAACTTGGGCCCACCATTTCTAAGAGATGATGAATTTCAAATACAAAAGATCTATTTGTTTTTATTTCAGTGTTTTCCAGTTGAAAATAATGAGAGTATAGTAGGAAAGAAAAGAAAAAAATCAACTCAGTCCAATTTATTGGTGCAATAATAATGTAGATTGCATATTATTGAGGTAATTTTTCAAAACTTATTCAAATCAATCCAAAATGTTTCATCAAATTTTACCATTACTTCCATATACAAAAAATGAGTTTCTTCATATGCATGTCTATCTTTCAGTTTCGCTCCCTGTGTCATAATTTATAAGGTAATCACAAAGTTCTACAAATTTCATCTGAACCATTCACCTAAAACTTTTACAGGTATATTAATTTTAATTTAATTTAGGGCCGTTTTTTTAAACGAGTATGAGCTCCGTTCACTTAAGCAGAACTTGGTTTAGTTGCTCAGATAACCAGTGATTTGATTGGCTATTCAATAGCAACCAAACGAGGTTCAGCTTGAACGGAGTTCATTCTCAATGTATCATATTTGTGAAAAGTAATCAGAAATCAAATGTCAATAAGTATACTAATAGTATAGACAAGTCCCAACAAGTATTTCAGTAGGCGGCACATATGAAGTCATGAGGGGATGAATCTCAAAAAGCGCCTACAATATATTAATTAATGGCCTATAACTACTGTTATAAATGAGAATGACAAAGCCATGAATTCATAAACGAATGAACCACAAAGGCGCCGACAAAAGTAATTGATGGCCTACAAATCCATTGATTTGAGACTCGGTGACACAATCATATTTTGTTATGATATTTCTCCTTGAGTTCGTTAATTCAAACACTCAGTACAAAACTGAACGATTTATTCCACTATATAAGCACTCGAAATACAATTCAATAAACACAAATCACTTCGATATTCGCTATACAAATCTCTTCACAATTCTAGCTTTCTTTTTAAAACTGACTGTCCGCGTCACTGCGGTCCTTTAGGTACAAAACCTCAATTCCAGTAATATCTTGAATATTCAATAGAATTCGAAGAAATACCCGTCATTTTCGAGAAACTGCGACGGTTATGAATCATCCGTTATTGTCTTCTAATGAGGTACGTAGGCGACCGATATTATCGCGAGTCCATAAATCCCAACCAGTCGCGCGCCGCCGAGATAATAGCTTCCGGTATTCTCGGAACAGCACAGTCCGTAACAATATTGTGCACGTCTTCTTTTGTCGAGTTACCGCAGTTAGAGTTCTATTAAATATTCCGTTCATTTTCGAGAAATTGCGACGGTTATTATGAATCGTCGGCTATTGTCCTCTAATTATGTACGTCGGCGATCAATGTTATCGCGAGGCCATAAATCACAGCCGCAGTCGCGCGCCGCCGAGATGATGACTTCCTGTTATCTTGAAACACAGCACAATCTGTAACATCATCCCCCTCGGATTTGATCGTCCCGATCAATTACTTCATCATTGTAGGTTTCAATCTCTCTAGGTGGTTATCTTGGCCTCGGGGGCTCTGTTGGATTCTATAAACCACATCATTTAACCTTGTTATCACCTTATATTATGATCCTTTCCAAGATGGTGTTAACTTGGGAGAAACACATTTATTTCGACGTGAATTATACAGCCATACTCGATCTCTGAATTTGCTCTGAGGTCGTAGCGAGCCTTCATTTCGTTACTTGCCAATATCAATCTCCCAACAGTTCCATGGATTCTATTTCTAATCAAGCCATCCAGTAACTCCAAATCACAGGGCTAACGAAGTTCTCTTCCGAAGACTATGCTGATGGCTGGGGTCAGCTTTGTAGAGTCATGGACAGGTGCTCTATAGGCCATCAAGAATAGTAGAAGATCTCTGATGCTCCTCTACTACTCTGATGCTCCTCTACTACTTTGAAAATATAATCTTCCATGGTCCGATTGAACCTTCAAACCATGCCATCTGACTGTGGATGTAGAGGAGTAGTCCTGGTCTTGTTGATTCCCATTAATTCACAAACTTTATTGAGTAAGTTCGGTTCGAAGTTTTTTACATGATCAGAATGTAGCTCCATTGGTACTCTGAATCGAGAGAACATGTCCACAAGGCTCTCGCAAATGTGGAAGCTTCTTGATTAGGCATGGCTTAAGCTTCAACCCATTTACTGAAGTAGTCCATATATAGTAACTATAGTGTGTATTTTGGTTGCTTTTATTTGTCATCGGAAATGGCCCAGCTACGTCGATGGCTAACTTTCAAAAGGAGCACTACAATGTACCTACTGCTCTAGATCTTGTTTTAGGGCATTTGCTCGTTTCACAAACTGGGCATCTTCTACACCACTTTTCTACGTCATCGCGTCATTGGACCCAATAACCTCTGTCTAACTTTATCCAAGGTCTTATCAACTCCCAGATGACCTCCTGATTCTTATCCATGAATCTCCTTCAAGACTTCATGATTCCTTGATCTGGGCACAACTAGTTAAAAAGTTATTTTCTTGCCATCAGCTGACTCCCAAACTCGTTTCAGCAATCCATCCTCTACAATGAGGGAATTCCATTGTGCCCACATGGCTTTGAATGTTGGTGCTTGATCGGAGATGTCTTTCCAGGTAGTACTATCTGCTCCACTTTCCTTCTAGCGTAGAAATAAAAATCTCCAATATTGGTATTATTCTCTTGATCCACTCTGTACATCATCGTCGGTCATTTGTTTGATATCGGCACAATTCCTTCATGACGTTAAATCCGCACACAGTGTTTGCAGCTATCTGCATAAGGTCTTCTGGAATCTGGACAAAGCATTCGCGTTGCTGTGCCTTATTGTCCTGGTCGATGTTTGATCTTTAAGTGGTACTGGTTCAACTTCTCGATCCACCTGATGGCAACCTGTGACCTTCAGGGTTCTTCATTTCCAATAGCCGCACTTCAAATAAGCTCCATGGTCCGTCCTTATATGAGGAACTCCCTCCCGAAGAGATATTTTTGAAAATGATCTACAGCTCTCTGATGATCGCTAGTAGTTCTTTTCTAGTGACGCAGTACAGTTTTTTTATGTTCTGGTTCTCACGAAAAGGGATATCCTTTAATGTTCAGATAACATCGTGAGAACCAAGGGAATGAGTTCCGAAGTCTCGATCGATGTTCGTTGGATGAACGAGTCTTTGGAAAGGGAAGTTCTGGAGGTATCTGAAGTGACCACGAAGGGGTGTGATGACTGAACTTGACGGGCTAATCTCGAAGAGACTGCTAATGTAGGAACGATTGTTGACATTTCAGAAGTGCATCGCCCATGAAAATATCTAGAAAATGGAGATGAATCGGCAACTTTTCTACGGTATTCCAGAGAAGTGAGCGAGTTTGTAAGTAAGCGAGGCATCACCGACGAGACGAATTGCCCTTTTTTGGACAGAATCCTATAATTTCAGGATATGTTATATGTTTAGGTGCCGCACTCCAAGTATGGGAACAGTATTCCAGGGAAGGTCGGATCTGTACCTTATAGATCATAAGTAGCTGACTGGGAGTGAAATAGCTCTTGGCTCGAAACAGAAATCCAAGTTTTTGGGATGCACTTTTGGCAATGGACCTCACGTGATTTTCCCAAGAAAGGTTATTGCTGATTGTAACGCCAAGCATAGACATGGATGACTTCAATGGTGTGGTTACTCCTGACTGAATTATGTTGGGCATAGTGAGATCGGCTTTTCTAGAGAAAAGACATGCTTGTGTTTTGTTTGCATTGAATTCCATATTTATTTTGTTAACATTTCTTCCTCGTTCATTTCTGGTTTGACGGGCCGATATAGGAGCCTTGGAAGAGAAAGCGGTATGGAGGGTACTATCATCCGCGAAGCTGTGTACAGGACGAAGTTGCTTCCAACAAATCGTTGATGTGAAGTGGAAATAGTGTTGGTGCTAAAATTGATCCCTGCGGAACACCAGCATTTATGAGTAGAGTATCAGATGAAACTCCATCGACAACTAAATGAAGAGACCTGTTTGAGAGAAAACTAGCAAGCTGAGAACACAGCTGAGGGGGCAAACCATAAGATAGAAGCTTGGCGAAGAGTCCCTGGTGCCAAACTCGATCAAATGTCTTGGAATTATCTAATGTCACAGCTAAAGTTTCTCCATATTTTTCAATAGATAGCTGCCATAAATTTGAGACGTAAGCGAGCAGGTCACCAGTTGATCTCTGATGACGGAAGCCATATTGCCTATCGTTGACAATTCCTGAGTAGGTATTCCAGATATTTCAAGAGCTCGATGTTGATGGCTTCTTCCATGACCTTTGATATAATTGATAACAGTGCGATAGGTCTGTAGTTGCTCGGTAAGGTATTTTTGCCTCTTTTGGGGACTGTTTGTACTCTTGCAATTTTCCAGCAAATAGGTGCGCAAAGATATTGGCTTTTTCCTGGGCAGTCTCAGCTATAGAGTTCCATCTCCCTTGGTTAGAGGAGGAAATGAGCTGGAAGTTAAATTTCTTCCTACAGCTTTGGCGAAAGACCGGGACCCATAAGGACATTCAACACGTTTTTATCTCATTTTGGCATTGTGAGCATCTTTTGAAGATTCTATTGTCCCTTTGCATATGCCTCTAGCCTCGAAATATGCTTCTCTAGTCTCAGGGCACGGATTTTTTAGCCATCGATGGTATGCTGTCTGTTTGGAAGCGACAGCTCTCAAAAGTCAAAAGTTCTTTATTTCTTTTTGGACAATATACATTGTATAAGAAAAAGTCATTGTAGAAGTGTATTAAGGCGAGTAAAATTACTAATTACTAATACATATATATATATATATATATATATATATATATATAAAAAAAAACAAAAGCAAATAAAATATTGTCAAATCTATTTAAAAAATCACTGCTTTCCCATGAAAAATTCATTCATGTTATATGGACATAAGTTCGTTAAATAACTTTTCAACTGATATTTGAACGTCTTTTCACCTTCAATATTTTTTATAGATAGTGGTATATGATTGAAAATTTTAGGGCCAATTCGTTCAGGAGCGTTATATGTGATGTTCACTCGGCTCTTAGGCAAATGCAGATCATTTTTATTTCGGGTATTATACTGGTGTAGATCCTTATTTTTACAAAACATAGTTCCGTTCTTTTTGACGAACACAGATATAAAGAGCAGTCAAGCTGAGAATTCTCAGTTTTTTGAAAGACTCTCTAGAACAGTTTCTGCAAAACCAGTGCTTATTGGATGATGTTCTTCTTGCGGTGTTCGCTATGTAAGTTTGCATCCCCAACATGATGATTTCAGAAATAATCTCAGCACGTTGTGTTGGATCTACTGAAGAGAAATAAACTCTCTTTCATGAAAACGCTGAGAAATATATACGAAGACCTTTCCAGTCGGCCGAATTGTAAGGCCACATGAGACGTGGCGGTATTGTGCTGCTCGATGGTATATGAAAAGAGCAGGTTGTGGAGATCCAAGTGAGGCACAAACTTCTATTCTATATAGATCAGGATTGGTGGTGAGGAAAAGGTCTAGTGTGTTGGCAGACTGGTTGTTGACATCAGGAATGCGGGGACCATGAGTGATGTCGAAGGCCTCAGCTTGACGACCCTCATCTGTTAGAGAATTTGAGCCAGGCAGCGTATTATGTACATTAAAGTCTCCCATGATTATGATTTCAGCTGTTGGATGGTTCTCCTGAATGAATTCCAGTTTGAGTGATAGAAGTCGAAGAGGTTGTTATATGAAGGTTCATAGGTGACAGGTGAAGGCAGCAGAGGAACTTTGTTTGATTGGTGTCAGCTAGCTTGAACCACATCACATCAAAGTCTTTCGGTTCCAAACTCTCCTCACGCTGGCATGAAAGGTTAGCCTTAGCGTAAAGGCAGGCTCCAGCACTTTCGAACCTGAATTGAGAATGGAGTTCGTAACCAGGACAAAGCATGTAGACCTTGTTAGGTGTACGAGTTTACTTGTGTTTCTGCTAGGGCCGGAATATCTGTAAGTGATTGATGTTCTTGTTGAGTCCGCGGATGTTACAAAAATTAATCTTTAATATTGAGTCCCCTCGAGTACCTCTCGCCCGGAAATCTGAATGAAGAGGTATTTTGCTTTCGGAGTGTTTTACTCTAGGAGACTCCATCATTATTACTCTCAAAATGCACCTGAAAATAAAGAAGGAATTGGGGAGAAGAAAAGGGAAAGAGGGGGACCGGAAAGTATCGACTGAACACTGAAACATGGAGTGATCCATTTCACAGCACACAAAGTCGATATGGTTGTATTTTACCGGGCGATGAGACCATCTTCCACCTATGGTTATCCTTTTAGTCGCCTGTCACGACAGGCTACCATGGGACTATTCTAAAGCCGCGACCCCATACAGAGCTCATCATTTTGCTGTAGTATTCTATAGTCTATCTACCTTATCTGAAGTCAAAAAATCCTCACTTCCGACACCACTGTTACGATATTTCTTCATGGGTTCGTTAATTCAAACACTCAGTATAAAACTGAACAATTTATTCCACTAAACACTTGGTGAAATCACTTAGATTTTCGCCATACAAATCTCTATGTTCAAAATACTAGATTTTTTTCTAAAACTGACTGTCCGCGCCACTGCGGTGCTCTATTCAGGTACGAAACATCAATTCTAGTAATATTTTGAATATTCAATATAATTCGAAGAAATACTCGTCATTTTCGAGAAACTGCGACGGTAATGAACCATCCGTTATTGTCCTCTAATTAGGTACGTCGGCGACCGATATTATCGCGAGGCCATAAATCCCAACCAGTCGCGCGCCGCCGAGATAATAGCTTCCGGTATTTTCGGAACACAGCACAGTCCGTAACAATATTGTGCTCGTCTTCTTTTGTCGAGTTACCGCAGTAGGGACGAAGGGTTAGATTTGATATAAAAGTAGCTAATGGAAGTCAATCGAGAGCAGTCACTGACATGATTCAAAGGAGTTAAATTCCGTCGTTATTCCGCGGATACACGTTCACTCACGGTTTCAGAGCGAATAACGGACTTTCAAATCGCGGATTCTTTGTCATCAGAATCGTACTTTGTCCATTTTTTGCAAGTTGTCAATAGAAAATTGCGATAGTTAGTCTTCAGGCTAAAAGTGATGCCATATCGTATATAAAAGTAACTTGTCCAATTGAAAGTCTTCTCAGCTCACCCTAGTTTAGTTTGCAAGAGTCGCGAATTTTGAGTATTATCTACGAAGTGGATAAATTTATTGTTTTTCTCATTTATGCGAGAAATGAAAATAAATAACAACTTTTTTTCATTTTCATCGAGAATATAACCTCTGATTCACTATTTGAATTCAATCTATATGCCTTTCGGACCCATATATAGCCACAGTGAGGCCTGAATTTTTCATTTTGATATGATTTTTTTCAATGAAAAGTTCCACTAAAATCATTCTAG
Organism: Chrysomela aeneicollis; assembly: GCA_029955515.1. NCBI lineage: Eukaryota > Metazoa > Arthropoda > Insecta > Coleoptera > Chrysomelidae > Chrysomela > Chrysomela aeneicollis. Next base: position 4,965,036 of record JARUHQ010000025.1, read on the forward strand.
TTAAAGTTTTGAATGGAGTTGTAGATTCAACCTATTGCTAAAGCGAATTTCTATCCTTATCATACATTTTATATTTTATAAGTATATGTAGGTATAACAGTACAAATATTATAAAGGCAAAAATTGAATCATTTCAATTAATTGTAAACATACTAACAAAATGTTCTAAGTATACCTACTATAATAATATACAACACATGCATGGTTTACAAAAGACCTTGTTTGATATTTTCGATCTGTCCTACCCTATCCTTCCTCAGTTGTTTCTGAGGTGGCGCCCATTTGATTTGGTATATTTATAAGTACATCTACATCGAAATTTTAGTGAAAATTAATGAGAAATATTAGTTAGTTAATGATTCCTAGATTTGGAGTCGCGCCACAGCATTCAAAGTATACTTCTTTGTCTCACTAAGAATAGTTCAGCAAGAGTAGTTTTGTACCACATCTATAAAAAAACAGCATTCCACACTTACTTGAAAAATGTGTATTAGGAAACATCAAAGAGCAAATTTTTTCAGTTACTCATATGCGGCAGAAGTGTTGTAAACCACCAAAATTAACGGTGAAATAATGTCATAATTATAAAACAAATAGTTGCAGCTTGAGATCGTTAGCGTCGTGGTTCTAAATAGTGGGATTTTTCCAATTACTATAATGCCGGCAGAGGAACGCCAACAATGTTTGTTCAGTTGTGATTTGGTATCCAAAGAAGGTGATCATTTGTGCATTTTTGATGAAAAATTACGTATTCGATATTTTTTATAGGTATGGGAATATTGTAGATTTCGGAAAATCTATTGGGGAACAACGTCGTGAAAGTATGTATGAAAGTATGAGTATGTGTTCCTACTCAAATATGCATTGAAAAACCTGTAGCATCGAATTCATTTTCACAGATGCTTTTGAAGAGGAAAAGTTCCGAACATGTTCTTTTTTTTCGGAAAGTTCAATTTAATATTGCCTATTCTCTAGCTAACGCAGTAAGAATATTATATACCTGAATTTGGGTTACTTTGCACAAAGTTTTAATTCTTTTTCTGAAATATCTATGATGGTTTTGTTGGAAATTATACAGCTGGTTCTAACTGAGTGAGAATTTGATCTTTTGACTACATAATTTCGTGATTAGAAGCATAAAGTTAATAAGAAACGACATTTTTTATGATTTCAAAGGTACCTTCTGCTGTGGGGCTATTTTGTCGAGTAGTGGCTTATTATCTGCATGTTTTTGAATCGTACAGGCAAATTAAATAGTCTTGATGGCGTACTTAGTACAAACCATATAGATACATAATGACATAACAGACCTAAACACTTTTACATTAAAAACGTATATTCATAAGAAAACGGTTGAACATTTCACCCAGATGGAAATAAACAGTTTTTTCATAAAATGAAACTTAGGTGACTCTTATGTTAAAAAAAATGATAAAATACTGTCAAGGAAAAAAAACTTGCAAAATATGTGGGGCAACTTTGCCATCCAGACGATATGAAATTCACCATCTAGAATCTACAGGGTGTTTCATAGTGGGTGGAACATTAGAAGTACCTGGAGAACAGAAAAACCGATCATTTCGAAAATTTGTGGGCGTGGATAATCAGACTTGCTCTATCCGTCTAAAATATTTTCATCAATACAGTGTTGCCGCTTGTATCAGAAAGTAGTAGCTACTTTGTTATTTCAAATGGAACACCCTGTATTTTGTTAGATTTTTGAATTCTTCCTGAAAATCTGATTTTGTCGACCTATTATACTTGGGGTATAGCGAAAAAGATTACAGAGATATAGGGTGTGAAAAATCGAGATTTTTCAACTTTAGGAATTTTTTGTGTCGAAACTAATCATTTCTGCTGAAAACGGCTTACATGTCCCTATCTTATCTTTCCATTTACTATCTACTGACATTCAATAGAAACAAATAGAGGGTGATGCAAAACTCAAAATTCTGAACCAACCGTATTCGTTTCAATTAAATATCAATCGACAGTAAATGAAAAGTTGAGATAGGGACATGTGAGCCGTTTTGAGCAGAAATGAATAGTTTCGACACAAAAAATTCCTAAAGTTGAAAAATCACGATTTTTCACACCCTATATCTCTGTTATCATTCACCCTAGACCACAAGTATGAGGCATTGACGAAATCAGCTCTTCAGGGATAATTCAAAAATCTTACAAAATACAGGGTGTTCTATTTGAAATAACAAAGTAGCTACTACTTTCTGATACAAGCGGCAACACTGTATCGTTGAGGCGGATAGAGCAAGTTTGATTACCCACGTCCACAAATTTTCGAAATGATCTGTCTTTCTGTTCTCCAGATACTTCTAATGTTCCATCCACTGTGAAACACCCGGTAGATGTTTAAACCATAATTCAAATTTCATTAGTTTCAACTAGACAACCCTTAGCATCAAAACATTATGATATTACGAGGTTAAAATTAAACTTTTACTCGCTAAATTTTCATAATAAAAAACTGCTTCGTCAATTTACCGCCAACTTCATCAAAGTGCCGTTACCTACCAGATTAACAGATTAATTAAGATTCAGTTTTTAAGGCAAAGTTGCCACGGCTGGCAAAGTAACTCGACTTTGAAGGTACTTGTCGAGGTGATGAAAAATATCATAGACATTACGTGATCAGTCTATAAAAAATATTCTAAACACTTAACAAAATGTTGCATTCAAATATGGCTCCCATTTCATATTTTCACATTTTGATGTTCAAATCAAGAATTGGGTATGAATTATCCTAAGTGGACCACCCAGTATACCTTTTTGGATCAACATCTGAATCGATAACAAGTTAGATAACCACTAGATAACAACTATCTCAACTAATATTGACATTGTACAAACAGAAGAACACTAGTCTATACCTAAACTAAAGCAAGTTATTCTCTACAAATGGGCTGAGTTACATTATTTTTCACATAATCAAATGGTCTGGTGATCAATATTCAATTCTTCATATTACCTACCTACAATTCAGTTCCCGGTTTTTTTTTTGATGTGAGTACTATCATTGCGTTAAAAGGTGTTATATGCTATTGAGTCAAGTGCTTGTATATGTAAACTTGGAGATATAATTGACTAATCGACTACTCGTGAGATAATACAAATGGTAGGAATGTCATTTCATAGTTCCACACACCCTTTCATCCATATCTTTCAATTTTGTTCTTAGAAGAAAATGATTGATACTATAGTATCTATAACAAGATTTACGTTAATATGTATCAGACATTTTTCAACTCACTAGATTAAAAATCTGGTGATCAGTCAATTATTATCATAATCGGTGATAGCGACATTTGAATATCTACGTCCATATGGAACGGAATAGGACTAATGATTGTAAATAAAAATTTGGCCTTCACCTTGGTGATTCCCAAATTTGATTCTTAAGTTCCTGATTCACCCACATTCATTTCATAAATAAAATCGATTGCCTGAAATGAAAGAATTGATTCTGACTTTTGGCTCTATAAAGCTGTATCACTAAAAATGTTTTCAACTACAAGTTCTAACGCGCGGTCTACGTAGATCACCTTGTATTGATCACTCTACGAATGAAATTGTAAAAATATTAAATAGATACGTCGTGTGAGGAAACGATTAAGAATACATTTTTTCTATATATTTCATAAAAATAGTTATTTATGTATCAAGGGCGTTAAATAGGCTTTTATGGACCGCAGCGTACTTACACCCTGCGGTTAACACGCCTAGATGCATACATTTTATGCACGACCAGTATATTTTATTGTGAATACCTCTTTACCTCTCAAGCATGATAGAAATAAAACGGTTCTCGAATACCTTTCAAACCCATTTAGAATAATTTTTGCTGCGCCCATGATGTTCCTCTCGAAAAAGCACTACATGAGACTGTTTTTACTTTTTCTCTTTCTATCATAATAAGGGAGTCATTAAGGGTTTACAATTTGCTCATGTTCCAGACTGGTGGGTGAATAAATAGGCTAGCAGTGGTTCCCAAAGTGTGCGCCGCGGCGCCCCGGGGCGCCGTGAGGAGCAATCAGGGGCGCCGCCATCAGGCGCTCCTGATGAGCCAGAGTTTGAGTTACTTTTGTCAACGCCGACGACTGTGAAAAGAATTGTATGCGGTTGAATTGTTGAGATAAATAGAAGAAGTAATAGAGAATTTTAGTAGTGATACAAACAAGGTGTTGTGATTTACAAACTCAGGACACATAAATGTTCCAAAATGGATCGGTTGATTCGTATTAATCGTACGCTGTCTTTTCGTGAAAAGTTAGTAACAAAATGGAAAGATTTTTGTTTTATAAAGAAACCGATAAATCAAGCATCGACAAGTGACGAAGGAGTAAAAAGAAGGAAAAATCGCAAATACGATGATAGCTATTCAAACTTTGGTTTTACTTCAGTAGAAGCATAGAATAAATACTCCGTAGAAGTAAATCATGAAGAAATGTGTGTGCTCTGTTTGAAAACTCTAGCTGTCGAAAATATGCCATTCATCCTGCGATGGTTGGAAGTCACGCGAATTTTTCATAAGAAAATTGTAGATTTTCAGCTGTAGCTGTAATAAAGAGCAAATATCGTTCAAAGATCAACGTGGAGCAAGAAATAAGAGCGACAGTGTCAAGCCTTATTCCTCGTTTTGAAAAAATTTGTGGAGATCACCAAGCTCACCCATCACATTGTTTTTTTTCCTCAATGATAATGTATTCTTGTGTGTTAGTTCAATAATGAACCTATATGAAAGTTAGATTGGGGTTGTTTTCATGCATATGTTTTGTAACTAGTGTCAATATATGTACAATCGCGTTCTATAGAAAGTTATACAGTACAACGTTTGTGCTTTCCTACTATAAGTAGTAGGCAAGTTGTAAAGCACATACTTTGTACATTCTTGGACACGTTTGTGTATTATGGCGAGTGAGGGCGCCTTGACAAAGTACTAAACCTGGAAGTGCGCCGCACACTGAAAAAGTTTGGGAACCACTGGGCTAGTAGCTATATTTGGTGTCAATAACAGACAATAGTCATTACGAAATGCATTCCAGTGACGAAGAAAGTGTGAAATGTATTCCACCAGAAATCAGTAAAGCAGCTGAGGATGCGAATAATTAATAATTTATTGTCCGGCGGGCGTAAAGTACCATTTTACGCCCGGCGGGCGGTGGAGTAGTCCGAGGGCGGTAAAGTGCTATTTAACGCCCGCGTAACCGGGCGATAAAGTGCCATTTTACGCCCGGTCGTGCATAAAAGACAAGAATAATCATAGATCTTATTGCTTAGGCTAGATCCGGTATCCAGGTTACTTGTTTTGTAGGTCCGGGGGGTTGAAAGTACTAGGCCATTGATTAATCGTTTTCATTTTTGTCCATACATGTGTTGTACCACGTGATCATGTAGTACCTACTTTCTTGCAGACCCCTCTTGACCGGATCTAGCGTAAGCAGTAAGATCTATGGGAATAATAGGCATATTTCGAAATCCTGGAATAGAGTAGAATAGACCCAAGGATGTTGAACTGTATGGTATATGGCCATTGGGTAACGTTGTTTCTGATTTGACAGAAATAAAACCTTTTCATACAGAGATAAGTGAAAGGCGAAAGGCCAAGACTAGAGAAAACATGATAGTACGAAAAAGCCATGCTAGTACATAATCGAATATTGATCTTATCTATACTAATGTAGAAAATTACATTTATCCAGAGGTTTTTTTAAGTTTGGTTTTTCAAGGAAATTCAAATTCCTCATAACTTGCTGAGTATTTCAGTAAGTTTTGTTGAAATGTGTCAACTTTTGTAATTGGCTCGAAACGTTTGATAACTTGATGCTCACTTAAAGTATACGGAAAAGTAGATGTTTCTTTTTCCAAATTGCCGAACCATAATACCATAATCTTAGCTTAAACATTATCTTCAATGAGGAAACTAACAGAAGCTGATAATTCGAAAAATTTGGGTTTTGGTAAAATAATTTTTCACTTATTGAAGCGAACATCATTTGAATAAATATTTCAATGATGACATAATCTAATCAGGTATGACAGATTTCCGATACTCTGGTCAATCTGAGGCTAACGTTAGAGGATTGAGGTATTTAGGCTTGTACGCAACATTTTCTCTATACTGCAATAATATTTGTAGTGATTTTTATTGATGGTTCAAAATTATTCATGAGCCTGACGGTTTCCTTTGACCATTTCGAGCAAGTTCAGATAACGGAAGTCGATTAAATTTGAGTGTCAAGAGCAATAGACTAAACCAAGACGCTGTCAAATCAAATTCAAGATGGATACCTTGGGGCATACAAACCGTTTGAGTGTATCAGAACTCTAGCTATTTGAACCTTGTGATTTTAATTTGAAATAAGTTTCAACTCCAGAACGAATTTAAAAATTCATTTGTGAATATTCTGTGTTTAGGCTATCTTGTAATTTGTGAATTTTCTAATAAAATTGAAGATAGAGCTACAAAAACATGCCACATACTTGTTGTGTTGTTAAGTGTTGGAGTCGAGGAAATCGTGATGATGTGAAGTTTTTCAATATACCCAGTGTACTACATTTTGAACACAAAACAGAATTGAATGAGTTCTCAAAAATCCGAAGAGAAAGATGGTTGAAAGCAATCAAAAGGGAAGTTCTCACAGAAGTTAAACTAAAGTATGCTTAAGTATGTGCTAAACATTTTTTGAAAAGTAAAAAGTTACATAACTTTTCATGAAAGTATTTGTTGCAAAATGTGGTTTGAAATTTTAGGAAAACCAGCTCCTTCAACTGATCCATCAGAGTGAAAGGATCGATGCCTTGAATGACTCTGATTTTTTCCATATACCGTAATGCAATGTCTTTATTTTCAGTCTCTAATGATAACATATACTCACTTATATTACCACAAGCCATTGTATTCATTTTTGAAACATTCAAAAAGGAAATTCAAACTATAAACACAAAAACACATGTAATCAAATAGACTAAACACTCCGTGTATGCCCCAAGGCATCCATTTTTGATCACGTGTTCTGGATAGGCTTATTCGGAAAAGTGTTGAAAAGTGTTTTTAACCGCCAACTTAGTTGCAAAGCAACCCCCGACAGACGGGGACCTTAGCTTTTCAAGTGTCATCCGAAGCACTAACTCGGCTGGTTATCGTTGAGGGTCTGAAGGATTGAAATCTAGGTACCAATAATGTTCGGTTGTTCACCTATCTCCTCCCGCTAAACGATACTATAGAAATATATAAATATTTCCAATAGCCGCCGCGGGATTTAAACCCGGGCCCTCTAGACCAGTGTATCCCAAACATTGTTCCGCCATGGCCCGGTAATTTTCAGACTGCCCCTCCGTGACCCACTCGATACTTTTCAACCCAATTCAGGTATTTCCATCAGGTAAAATAATACATATTTATTAATAGCAAAAATGTTTGGTAATTTATCCGCTAGGTGGCGATGTCGAATTTGTTCAAAATTTTTGGGTGTAATTACGTACTTTGGCCTCCTTAACTCGAAGCAGAAGTCAAAACGCGGCGGACTTGAGTATTTTCGGAGATTTGGGCCCATTTTGTTTCGAAAATATACCATTCGACTGATTTGACAACTCAAATTTTTGCTATTGAAAACGCATAAAATCCACCTTTCTTTAAACAAACACACCACACACTCTTACATCTACTTGTTTCCAACAATTGTCAGGGAATAAAACTAATATTTTTCAAAAAAATTCACCCTTCTCTCAAACGTAACCACATCAACACCAGACATTAACCTAAAACCACAGCCTACCTGATTGCCTGGTTCCCGATCTCGTCAAGCTCAACTCTCGGCGGGTTTTGTTCACGTTTGGAAGAAGGATGATTTTGTTGAAAAATATTAGTTATTCTCTGCTGAAAATTGTAGGGTAGTTTTGCACTCATCATGCGATCTACATTTTGATGAAAATGTTTGTTGTATTGAAGAGAGAATACACTGACTCGTGTTGCTGTAAAGCATGACCGTTGCTTATGTAGCCTAGTTGGTGAAATAATAGGAAAATTACAGAAAAATTACACATTTATGATATTTTTCTTACACAAAAATTATAATTAACTATGGTGAATGCATGTAATATGTCTTGGGTTCTATGAAAATACAATACTTGCCTAAAACTTGCCATACAAGGAAGGTGAAATTTCGAACTTTGGTATCGATTATCTCGAAAGCTAAAGATATTTTCACGATAATATTATGGAATTCGTGTGCAAAATTACAGTTAAGTGTAAGCGTGTGCAGTGTTTTTAGTTAGAAGGAGGACGAATGTTTTCAATAGCGCAGAAATTTGAAATATCATATCGTGTCAAATATGTACGGGTGTACATATTTGACAGGTCGGCGAGGTACGATATTATGGAAACCATAAACTTTAGGGCTCCGAGAAAAAAATATTGAGGACTAAATCGGTCAAGAGATATTGATGGAAAATATTTTCAAGTTCCTAAAATGACCGCTAGAGGGCACATCTACTATGACATAACTGAAAATTCAATTTTTCTCGGAAAAACACTCTATCAAGGTACTGTTTCAATTACGGAAATAAAGAGTTCAGCAAAATTTGCGTCAGTTTGTTCTCTTACTTTTTTTCATATATTGAAAAATAATGGTGGGGCAAGCTGTTGAAAAAATAATTTTTGAAATCGCTGCATCTCCTGCACCCTCTCTCCAAATACGATCAACTTGGGCTCATTTGAAAGAAAATTTCACAATCATTCGAACGCTCCATTCGATGTTGATCTCCAGTTCACACCACGTCTACTAGAGGGCGTTGTTCACCCAAGGTTCAGTTTTTTCAAATTTTCACAAAAAAATCAAATGGAATGCTACAAATTTCTACCATTTCTTTTGAAGAGAATTATATTAGCTACATTTTTGTTTAAACCGCGATTCGATATCTTCATTTATTTTTGAGTTATTCGCAAATAATTAATTTGACCTGAAAAAATGTTCAAAATGCATTCCATTATTTTCAATGCAACTATTCAATCTTCATTGGCTGCTCAACACAGCTGTTTCAATTTCTGCTCTTGGAATGCTAGCAATACGTTTTTAGATCAAGGCACAAATGCACCAAAATGCTGAACATTTGAATAATAACCGTTTTAATCACTAGCACAGGCGAATAGGATTGAATTACCTTATATTTTGCATGCAATGCAGACTTACTGAAGATAACGGAAATCATAGAATATTTTTTTCAACAATAAATTTGATTTTTTCGGGTAAAATTAATTATTTGCGAATAACTCAAAAACGTATGAAGATATCGAATCGCGGTTTTCATCAAAATGTAGCTAATTTCATTCTACTCAAATGTAATGATAGAAATTTATAGCATTCAATTTGATTTTTTCGAGAAAATTCGAAAAAACCTAATCTTGGGTGAACAAGGCCCTCTAGTAGACGCGGTGTGAACTAGAGATCAACATCGAATGAATCGTTCGAATGATTGTGGAATTCTCTTCCAAACGAGTCTAGGTTGATCGAATTTGGAGCAAGGGTGCAGGAGATGCAGCGATTTCAAAAATTATTTTTTCAACAGCTTGCCCCACCATTATTTTTCAATATATGAAAAAAAGTAAGAGAACAAACTGACGCAAATTTTGCTGAACTCTTTATTTCCGTAATTGAAACAGTACCTTGATGAAGTGATTTTTCGAGAAAAATTGAATTTTCAGTTATGTCATAGTAGATGTGCCCTATAGCGGTCATTTTAGGAACTTGAAAATATTTTCCATCAATTTCTCTTGACCGATTTAGTCCTTGATATTTTTTTCTCGGAGCCCTAAAGTTTATGGTTTCCATAATATCGTACCTCGCCGACCTTAGTGGGACACCCTGTATATGTATTTTCGAAACAAAATGGGGACATATCTAAAAAAATACTTGGGTTTGCTACGTTTTGACTCCAGATTCGAGTTCAGAGGCCAAAATAAGTAAATATAGCAGAAAATATTGAAAAAATTCGACATCGTCACCTAACGGAAAAATAACCAAATATTTTATTGATACTATATTAGCATTGGCATTACTAAAGCTCGACAAACGAAACAGATACACTTAAGAAGAATAGTTCCTCCCATTATTAAAATTATACGTAGTAATACTTACGCGCTATGGTGACTAGTGATTGAGACTAGCGTGGCGTGAGTCTGTTTGAAAGTTTTTTCCTGTGATTCCCGTGAACAACTCAAAAAACCTTAGACCATACACTAGATAGACGCGGTATGTACCTTATGCAATGTTTGGTAAAGGTAGGGGGCGCTGACTATGGCATTTTCGGGGAGGTGAGACGATCGTTGAACCGAGAGTCCAGGGACGTGCTTTTTTTAGGGATTCAAAATATGAAAAAATTGATGTATTCTCAAGCATATTTTCGGTTTGGTTTTCAATTCCCGCAAAAGCTGAGTGAGAATTCCAACAAATGTTTAACAAACATCATGAAAAAGTTGATTTGAATATACAGCTCATTTTTTTCCATTTTACAAATAGTGTATAGTGTGCTGTTGAATTCTATAAATAATATATTTCGCCTGATGAGCTAATGCTGATTCGAATGTTTTCAGAATCCATCAGAATACAATAAATAATATACAAGCACATCATTAGTTTGCAAGATGAGAGAAGAATTTGAATAATACACATTTAATACAATAAAATATATTTATACATACAATATACATATCGATGAATCTGTGAATTGAACAAATGAATTAATATGTGTAGTAAAAACTGAAAATTCCCAAACTTTGATTATTTTCTATAAGATAGAAGCACCTTTTGTATGCAGTTTTAAACTTTCCTGTCAAATTTCTGTTTGGCCTTCTCAGCCCAGCTATAGCTTCTCTTATTTGATTGACCAACCTTTTGGAAACCTGAAAATGTCAGAGTTTTTCTAGGACTTTGCATGATCATCAGATGTGATGAATGGCAAAACTATAGGGTGAAGGTTTCCTGATGAACAAAAATGGTGTTCATATTTTACAAGTGCATGCTTCAACATTTTCTGTGGATATACTTAAGTTTACCTGAAGAAACTATTTTCTGTCACTATAAGAAAAGCTTTCTCAACAAATATCTGCAGTAGGGCAGTGATCATATCATAAAATTCTGTATGATTTTCCAATGTTTCTATCCTGAAACTACTCGACACAACTGCATCCATATTTATATGTTATTTGGAAACCTAAAAAACGTTTGGTAAATATTATATTCGAAAAATATTCCCATTCAAAATGTTTTCAATATGGATCATTCCTACAGCTACTTTGCATCTACGCCTATGGAATACTTACAAATCAAATCATTCCGTCGACGTTTTGTTATCTTTGTTAACACAAATTCCACAATATTTTGCCATAGTCCTTTCCTCTTGAATACACTCAAGAATTAATCATTTCCAACACAAATAACATTGAAAAATAAATAAAAACACGAGAAATTCTCCACATATACAAAATGTAAACAAATGCCTCCATACGTCAACAACGCCAATGTCAGAATTGGCCAATAGGAAAACTCGTACCATGTCAAATTTTGTTTCCCCCCTCAGTTACAAAACAAATCGCCCTCGATACCGAGTCTATCTAGTGTATGGTCTAAGCAAAAAACTCTCGCGATCGACCGTTTGAGCACCCCTGGTCTTGTGTCTATAGCAGCGTTTCCCATAGCTGGGTCGTGACCCGGAAGCGTATTGGCATTCTTTACTACAGTACAACGCATACATACCGTCGCCGTTGATTGAATACATCAATCAACGCCGTCGCAACGCGCTCACAGACCAACGCGCTGCATCGCGGTAAACAATGGCCAAACAAACGCTCACAACATTCAGACATACCTTACAACAGCTCAACGCTGAGGCGCGTTGTAATGTAGTAAGGATTGCCCCATGATTACGCGAAGATACTTCGGACAATCCTTACCGCGATGCAACGTGCAAAAGATGCCGCATATTTGCCTAAGTTTAACCCTTTCTGGATCTATTAGCGTTTCCGAAATCCCATGCAATGAAGTGGCGCAAATTTGATACACCCTGTACTTATCCCATTGTATGTTTAATCGAGGGCTTGATACAAGGTTCCCAAAAAGTGAGCATCAATTACATTATTTTTCCTCTTCTTCTCATGTCGCTCTGTCTTTCAACTGCATTTTTATTACCTTCCGAATGCTGCTCTCACATTATAATCTGGTCAAAGTCAAATAATTGCAAAAATGTAAGAAATATCTAGGAAATGTTTTTTTGAAGTTAAAAAACCTTTTGGAAATTTTCGGGAAATGTCTGAAATGTTTGAGAAATGTCAGTATGTTTTGAAAATTTCAGAAATGTTTACGAAATTTGAGATATATGTAGGAAATTTCAAGATTTTTTGATAAATTTGGATCACGTTATTTCAAGACCTTATAAAGCTGAGTTACTGTTACATCTATAATTATCAGTTGTCAATACAACCGTATCAAAAGATGCAAATCAACAATTATAGCTTGATTAATAGAAAATCCCTCTGAAATTAGACTGTTAAAAATTTTGATGTACAGCTGGCTCGAAAAATAAAATAAATACGGCAAATTCTACTCCCAAGAAATATTGAGCAGTATATTCTGATGACTGTGTCACGTCATGTAATGACATTCATGCTTTGTTGTTAACATTATTATTGTGTACTATAACCATTAAATATATAAAAAAAGATATACACTGCCCATTTTCGTAAAAATCTACTTCAATAGTCGTATCCATTTTTTTTTTCGAACCAGCTGTATAACAATGTTATGCCACAAGAAAATTTACTCAACAGAGTGTTTATTATAACCGTCCCAACCTATAGGAATATAGAAATTGATTTATTAGTCATCACCCACTTAATTTCGATGCAAAGAAAAAAGAATTCGATAACGTACCTTTTCTAAAAAATAAAAATTTATGGGTATCAGAAATGTCATACTCACTTGTTGTTTCTAATGGTATAGCGACTTATTTTCTTGAAAATTATTATCACTGTAGCATCGCACTCTTTATTTCGCTGGCTTGTGCCATCTCTCTTTCTCTCTTTAACTTTATCAAATTTGTTGTGGTGACATTTGTATACTTTTTTGAAGTGGATCCTCTTTTTGTTCGGATATGTATATAAGCATGTCATTACATGACGTGACATAATCACCAGAATATACTGCTCAATATTTCTTGGGAGTAGAATTTGCCGTATTTATTTAATTTTTCGAGCCAGCTGTACATCAAAATTTTTAACAGTCTAATTTCAGAGGGATTTTCTATTAATCAAGCTATAAATGTTGATTTGCATCTTTTGATACGGTTGTATTGACAACTGATAATAATTATAGATGTAACAGTAACTCAGCTTTATAAGGTCTTGAAATAACGTGATCCAAATTTATCAAAAAATCTTGAAATTTCCTACATAAATCTCAAATTTCGTAAACATTTCTGAAATTTTCAAAACATACTGACATTTCTCAAACATTTCAGACATTTCCCGAAAATTTCCAAAAGGATTTTTAATATCAAAAAAACATTTCCTAGATGTTTCTTACATTTTTGCAATTATTTGACTTTGACCAGATTATAATGTGAGAGCAGCATTCGGAAGGTAATAAAAATGCAGTTGAAAGACAGAGCGACATAAGAAGAAGAGGAAAAATAATTTAATTGATGCTCACTTTTTGGGAACCTTGTATCAAGCCCTCGATCAAACATACAATGGGATAAGTACAGGGTGTATCAAATTTGCGCCACTTCATTGCATGGGATTTCGGAAACGCTAATAGATCCAGGGAGGGTTAAACTTAGACAAATATGCGGCATCTTTTGCACGTTGAATCGCGGTAAGGATTGTCCGAAGTATCTTCGCGTAATCATGGGGCAATCCTTACTACATTACAACGCGCCTCAGCGTTGAGCTGTAGTAAGGTATGTCTGAATGTTGTGAGCGTTTGTTTGGCCATTGTTTACCGCGATGCAGCGCGTTGCGACGGTATGTATGCGTTGTACTGTAGTAAAGAATGCCAATACGCGACCCGGTACCAGGCCATCAAAATAAAATACCAGGTCGCAACATTCCCGCTTTGTTTTGAAAATAATCGAATCTTTGGTTGAAAATATAAGCAGCAGCTCTTTGCTCCGCATTAACATTGAGTGACCAAAATAGGCAATACCAAAATATGTATCGCTCTTATAAATATCGATTTTTTTCTTCTTATAATCTAACAATTCTGAGATGAGTTTAAAAAAACAACTCAATCACAGAAAATGACCTATAAAACCGTCACAAAATTAAAAACTTCGAACGCATGCGCAAATATAATCAGTTTCAAGTTTTAAGCCATAAGACTTAAAACTGCTGCATAAATCCACCATTATTACCTACAAAAACAAAGGTGGATATAGATATGGTGAAACAACTCTTCAATTGTTTTCCGTCATAACCTACTGTAGTCTGATTTAGCGAAGATCATAACACCGGTAATATTTCACTAATCGTTCGCAGATGGCGTTAATATCGCATTTGACATCAATATCGATAATTCAGTTCTCTATATTAATATCCGTATTCTATGGTTTCGTGTTCAAGTGACAGTCACAGATCATTCTTAATTGTGGTTTTGGCTTGAAATATAAATATTGTTCGATTATTTAATCATGATATTGATTGAATAAATCACACGAAATCAAAATGACTGAGAAATTGTGAAAATTAATGTTCATCATGCGGAATCAGCAGAGGTGGCGCCATCCTTATGAAGTCGTGGAAATATTACTTGTGTTTGAATTTTGGATTGAAACTATGATTGAAATTCAACAAAATCAAGTAGGCAGATCTCTACAAATATTTCTAGTGCCTTTTAATGGGACTCATTCCACCATATCTATAACCACCTTGCCTATAACTAAGTGTACCTGAAATAGTATCAATCCAGTAAGCCGTTACTGAGATATTCTAAGATTTCTACACTTTTGGGTCACATCGTATGTTTTGTAATGAAAAATACATATAAATGTAAAGTACAGGGCAGGTAGTACTTTAATCTCAACGTGAATTAGTTATCAATTTACATTCCATGAGAGTTTTCTTTATAAATCCTATGAATTCACTATTGGGTTTCTGAATGAGACTGTTGATGTCTGTATTATTTTTGCAGGAATGACGATGGCTCAACCAGTCAATTCCAAAATTGAAAAGATTTTGAACAAATTGCTGGAACCGAATTTCAAACCCAAAGACGATGCATACCTCAACTTAATGCTGACTCATTTGACAGGTGCATCACGTGAGTATCTATTTAACCGTTGATTGATATAGTTACGATATTTCCACTTGGGTTCGTGAATTTTAAACACTCAGTACGAAACTGAACAATTTATTTCACTAAACACACTTAATACAACTCAATAAAAACTTAGTTAAATCACAACGATATTCGCTTTACAAATCTCAATGTTCACTGTACTAGCTTTCTTTCTAATCTCAACTCTTTCCAAACTATAACTAACTTGTCCGCGAAACCACGTTTCTTATATAGGTAAAAACATCATTGACCAGAAATAACAGGAATAAACTGGAAGTATTTTTCATATTCGACGGCAATGAATCATCCGCTAATTATAGCGGTGCGTCTGCGACCAATATCTTCGCTGTGAGTCACGCGTCGAGATGATGCTTTCCGGCCTTCTCGGAAATGCCAGCGGTTCGTAACAATATATTGCTTTTACAATGATAATGATATGAAATTTGAGCATTTTTATTCAGGGCGGCATAAATAACGGGCAGCATATCTGATTTTTGACTCCAGGCAGAAAGTTCTGAACTTCTCGGAGAAAAGCCCGCAAATAAGATATGAAACTTCTGTAGGCACACATGGATGAAAGCCAACGCGTAGCGTATTCTTCATAACCATTGAACTGACTTTCTCGTGCCTCTAGTCAGTCTAGTCGTCAGTCTAGTCAGTCTAGTCAGTCTAGTCAGTCTAGTCAGTCTAGTCAGTCTAGTCAGTCTAGTCAGTCTAGTCAGTCTAGTCAGTCTAGTCAGTCTAGTCAGTCTAGTCAGTCTAGTCAGTCTAGTCAGTCTAGTCAGTCTAGTCAGTCTAGTCAGTCTAGTCAGTCTAGTCAGTCTAGTCAGTCTAGTCAGTCTAGTCAGTCTAGTCAGTCTAGTCAGTCTAGTCGGTCTAGTCAGTCTAGTCAGTCTAGTCAGTCTAGTCAGTCTAGTCAGTCTAGTCGGTCTAGTCAGTCTAGTCAGTCTAGTCAGTCTAGTCAGTCTAGTCAGTCTAGTCAGTCTAGTCAGTCTAGTCAGTCTAGTCAGTCTAGTCAGTCTAGTCAGTCTAGTCAGTCTAGTCAGTCTAGTCAGTCTAGTCAGTCTAGTCAGTCTAGTCAGTCTAGTCAGTCTAGTCAGTCTAGTCAGTCTAGTCAGTCTAGTCAGTCTAGTCAGTCTAGTCAGTCTAGTCAGTCTAGTCAGTCTAGTCAGTCTAGTCAGTCTAGTCAGTCTAGTCAGTCTAGTCAGTCTAGTCAGTCTAGTCAGTCTAGTCAGTCTAGTCAGTCTAGTCAGTCTAGTCAGTCTAGTCAGTCTAGTCAGTCTAGTCAGTCTAGTCAGTCTAGTCAGTCTAGTCAGTCTAGTCAGTCTAGTCAGTCTAGTCAGTCTAGTCAGTCTAGTCAGTCTAGTCAGTCTAGTCAGTCTAGTCAGTCTAGTCAGTCTAGTCAGTCTAGTCAGTCTAGTCAGTCTAGTCAGTCTAGTCAGTCTAGTCAGTCTAGTCAGTCTAGTCAGTCTAGTCAGTCTAGTCAGTCTAGTCAGTCTAGTCAGTCTAGTCAGTCTAGTCAGTCTAGTCAGTCTAGTCAGTCTAGTCAGTCTAGTCAGTCTAGTCAGTCTAGTCAGTCTAGTCAGTCTAGTCAGTCTAGTCAGTCTAGTCAGTCTAGTCAGTCTAGTCAGTCTAGTCAGTCTAGTCAGTCTAGTCAGTCTAGTCAGTCTAGTCAGTCTAGTCAGTCTAGTCAGTCTAGTCAGTCTAGTCAGTCTAGTCAGTCTAGTCAGTCTAGTCAGTCTAGTCAGTCTAGTCAGTCTAGTCAGTCTAGTCAGTCTAGTCAGTCTAGTCAGTCTAGTCAGTCTAGTCAGTCTAGTCAGTCTAGTCAGTCTAGTCAGTGTAGTCAGTCTAGTCAGTCTAGTCAGTCTAGTCAGTCTAGTCAGTCTAGTCAGTCTAGTCAGTCTAGTCAGTCTAGTCAGTCTAGTCAGTCTAGTCAGTCTAGTCAGTCTAGTCAGTCTAGTCAGTCTAGTCAGTCTAGTCAGTCTAGTCAGTCTAGTCAGTCTAGTCAGTCTAGTCAGTCTAGTCAGTCTAGTCAGTCTAGTCAGTCTAGTCAGTCTAGTCAGTCTAGTCAGTCTAGTCAGTCTAGTCAGTCTAGTCAGTCTAGTCAGTCTAGTCAGTCTAGTCAGTCTAGTCAGTCTAGTCAGTCTAGTCAGTCTAGTCAGTCTAGTCAGTCTAGTCAGTCTAGTCAGTCTAGTCAGTCTAGTCAGTCTAGTCAGTCTAGTCAGTCTAGTCAGTCTAGTCAGTCTAGTCAGTCTAGTCAGTCTAGTCAGTCTAGTCAGTCTAGTCAGTCTAGTCAGTCTAGTCAGTCTAGTCAGTCTAGTCAGTCTAGTCAGTCTAGTCAGTCTAGTCAGTCTAGTCAGTCTAGTCAGTCTAGTCAGTCTAGTCAGTCTAGTCAGTCTAGTCAGTCTAGTCAGTCTAGTCAGTCTAGTCAGTCTAGTCAGTCTAGTCAGTCTAGTCAGTCTAGTCAGTCTAGTCAGTCTAGTCAGTCTAGTCAGTCTAGTCAGTCTAGTCAGTCTAGTCAGTCTAGTCAGTCTAGTCAGTCTAGTCAGTCTAGTCAGTCTAGTCAGTCTAGTCAGTCTAGTCAGTCTAGTCAGTCTAGTCAGTCTAGTCAGTCTAGTCAGTCTAGTCAGTCTAGTCAGTCTAGTCAGTCGGGCTCAAATCGGAGACGAAGCTGTTTATCTCGGATTGCTTCCAAAGATAAATGATACTCTTTTCTTTCGAAACTTTTTTTATTAATGTTTTCAAATAATGTTAGACGCGTCTTCGAAAATTCATTTTGAAAAAAAATAATATCATTGTAAACTGATTCAATCAATTTAACAAAAAATATCAAGAACAAACAATATAACATTCAATAATGCAAGAAGACTTATAACAACAGGTTTTCAAATTGAACACCATTTGAATTAAAGCATGTTTATGACTTCGCATTTTGACATGATTAACAGCATTGGTTAATTCTATCGCAGGTACCCAGTGAAAATAAGTTACACCTGCTCACACCAGCTAACACCGTCTGGTGTCCCCTGAGGTCCTGATTGTATTAGTGTCAATAAATACCGGCATATTATGCACCACTGTAGGTGTTATGTGACCTTTCCCATAGGTGTTTTTAAGAATCAAATCCAGTTACCATCAGTAACACTACAACTTTTCCAATTTTAGTTCAAACATGTTCAATTTTATTTCCAAATAGCCATTTGGATTTCAAAAAGTATCAATTGTATTTCAAATTAGTCAATTTAATTTCAAAAAGCATCAAATGAATTTCGAAATTATCAATTCAATTTCAAATTGCGTCAATTGTATTTCAAATTTGTCATTTGGATTTCAAAACGCATCGATTGTATTCCAAAATTATCAATTCAATTTCGAAAACTAACACTTCAAATTCCATACATTTGATACTTTTTGAAATTAAATTGACTAATTTGAAATACAATTGATAATTTTTGAAATAAACTTGACGCTCTTTGAACTACAGTCGGAAAAGGTGTAGTGTTAGTGCTGAATTTAGCAGAATAAACACTTTGGTGGGGTTCTTAATGCATTTCCGAAAGTGCGAATTAACACCGCAGTGGTGTGATGCACATTCTGTGATTTTTTTGATGCTAAAATTCATACCAGTCAGATGCCTTCATGCAATATTTTTATTAATTTACATCAAATCTGGTGTTTTCAGGATGCAATACTTAACGATTGATCATTGCCACCAAATCAGATGATTCATACACCGTCTCGATACCATCGTGATATGACACGGTGTAACTTGGTGTTAATTTTATATAATAGGTGTTTTTTATGCGCTAACGTCAATGATAGCAGCTTTGAGAATATTAAATTTCAACCATTTGGCGTTTCTTATGATTTTATGATTCAGAATCGTTCTACTTCACCACATTCGTGTCATTTTTCACCACTAAGATTGCAATTAACACCACTCAACACTCAATAATTGTGAAATGTATAATAAAAAGGACACAACATTGATATTCAGGTGTTGTATTCGTCGGAGTTTGCTCTGAAATCCATTTGATTGAAATTACACTTGAGTTTTTTTTTTCAACGCATCTCGCGAAAGGTAATTTAATTCCTGAAACGAATATGCAAGAATATATAGGGTGGTCCACAGGAAAAAATACAAGTTTTTGTCATAGCTTCAACACCAGTCTTTGAAAAAAAACTAGGGACACCACTGGATTTCTCTAAAGAAAGTCCTTTGATAATCTTTTTACAGAAACAAAAAATAATCTTGAATAAATAAGTTACGAGGCACAAAATTGAAAAACACCCTGTTTATTTTAAACGGTTCAAGATATCGAGGTGCGGTTTTCGGCATCTGATTTCTCATGAAAATCGATTCCGTGACATGTAAGATAGTTTTCTCGAGAAATCGATGTTTCCTATCAAGAGTGTCCAATATGGACCACCCTGTACATTATTCTCCGAAATGAAAATTATGACACTACATGGCGAGTCTGCCAGACATCACATTGCAGTCATTGCATGAAATCAAATGCTTCTTTGAATTTAGAAGAATACCTCATTATGCTAATCAATTTCATAACGTTGATTCGAAGATAAAATACTCAAAAAAATAATCCAGCAATATTTTGGCTAGCCAATTATGTTGTATAAACGACCCTTTCAATATCTCCGTCATAATATTATTATGAAATTCTAGATACTTTGAAGATATAAAAGGGAGATTTTACAAAAAGAGCGATTAGTGATTTATTAAGAAATATGACAAAAATTTCGGAATAAAAAAGCCGAATCTGATATCAAACATTGCATTGCATTCCCTCTAATTTATCTTAATTTTGTACAAATTCCTGATTGGCCCGTATGTGAAGGATTCTCATACAAGGAGCGTGCCTTGTTTTATGTAATTTATCTAAAAAATATTCGATGCCTTTTATTATAACTGATATTATTTTATAGATGGTAACAAGAATGCTGTGGGGAAACAAGAAACCAACAAAGACCTACTTTTGCAGTGGATGAAACGAGCCATTTCGAACTGGGATGAGACACAACCGATTGGCAGTGCTATCACTCTAACTTTCACTTTGAATTTGATGAGCTACCTGAGTAGAGATGAGCTCGTATTCTTGAAAATGAACAACGAGAACATGCTTGAACGATTGTCAACAATCACCATAAGCTACTTCAAGTATTCAGGAGTCCAACCAAATGTCGAACTGGCTTACATCAAATTCCTCTCTTCATGCTTGAACCATGTGATAGGTTTACAGTGGATTATGTCAAACAAGCACTGGCACTTTGTGATGAGATCATCTTTGAATTCTAACAATGTTTATATATCTGAGGAAGGATATAAATTTATAGCTAGTCTGCTGGAGAAATCCACAAAAATCAACGCAGCGAATGCTAAGAATATTTTGAAAGTTATTTTGATACCTTTGATAAATGCTGGGAGTATCCAAACACATGAATGTGGTACCACCACAGTGATGAATGAAGAAGTCCTGTATCTTTCAATAACTCCTATATTATTTCTCCTTACTAGAGTGTTCGAGACATTTATAGAAAGTAAGGATCAAGAAAGCATAAAGGAGATAATCATGATTTTGGAAGACAATTTTTATTTCGATAAAATGATTAAAATTCTCACGACATCGGTAAAGAAGGAAGAGTTTTCCTTCAATTTGCACAAATTATACATCATTTGGAATTTTTTGATCGTATACATCAAATATGGTGGAAATCCTGTTGCATTTTATGAAAAGATAGAAAAGCAAATATTGGACATTTTTTATGATGCAACCTCCCGATTGAATATGGTGGATATGCTGAAATTACTTCACTTGAGCCTCGTTTACTGGAATAATGTGAGATCAAGAATATCATCCATCTCAGACTCGAATTCATTAGAAAAATCCTTAGATAAACAGTTATTGGTACTACAGATGTCTCCAGTGTGTGCTGTTGGAAGATATGAAGATGAAGGAGCAGAACATAGTCGCATTGTATGTACACAAAAATTTTTTGAACAAATAACACCTCACACTCTCAGAGTCAGATATAAATGGAGGTCACATTTAAAAGAAGCATTCTCCTTCCACGACGGAATCTTGGCTCTGAAATATATCTTGCATTCTAGAAAATACTTCTCTAGAGAAAATGCTGTGCTGGCATTTCAGATCTTGATATACATCGTCAAAGATGTGACTGATATCTTGCATCAACGACCCGACTTCATAAATGCTTTCTTGAATCAGTCTGATTTAGTTACGCTTCTTCTGGAATGCATAAAAGTTATTATAGACGAGTTCACTATCACCTGGAAAGATAGTGTTGAGTCTCTTTGCCTCATACAAATTACGCATGCCTTGGTTAAGGTTACCCTTTGGCCTTCAAAAGTGAGTATCCATTTGTAATACCTTCAATAGCATGCGCTGACAATAAGTCATTTTTTACATAATATATACAGGGTTTTAGAAATATCCAATTAGAAAATCAAACATACTTTGAAATTAATGTCTGGTAGACTACGAGCAGAAAACAACTACTCTCCTGGTAAATACCACGCAGAACATTGAATTATATCTGCTCGTAGTCCATGCAACGATTCACACTGTGAATGCAGATCGCAAATGTTTCTTTCTTCCTAAGACGTGACAAATTCACATTGAGACAGGCACGCTTAACAAACTACATACCGGTTTCTGGCTTATTGGCCCTCATCAGTGCAGGGTAGTTATCCGAGTAGAGATCGTAAGATCTCCACTCGAAGCGTTGCCTGTCCCAATGCACCTTCGTCGTGTCTATTTGACCGCACTGAGCCGCTTCCAAGAGACAATTGGAAGTGGCGACACCATGCGGCAGAAGAAAGATACACTCCAGAAATAAATCTCCCAAGTTACAGAACTTGGAAATGGCTGAGAGCTCGACTAAGCTAATAAATGAAAAATGGAAAAGCCATAAATTTTAGAAAGAGAAAATAGTCGATCCAATTAGAATATCAAACATAGTTTGAAATTAAACGTCTGGTAGACTGCGAGCAGAAAACAACTACCTACTTTCCTGACAAATACCACGCAGAACATTGAATTATATCTGCTCGTAGTCCATGCAACGATTCACACTGTGGACTCGAGCAGATATAATTCAATGTTCTTTGTGGTATTTACCAGGAAAGTAGGTGTTTTCTGCTCGTAGTCTACCAGACATTCATTTCAAACTATGTTTGATATTCTAATTCGATAGACTATCTTCTCTTTTTAAAATGTTTGTCTAAATAATGGCTTGTCCATTCTTCATTTATTTTATTTATTTATTAAACAAGTGAGAATGGGCTGAGGTATACAAACCTATAAAGGACCATTAATACATTGTATATAAGTATAAAAAAATAAAAAAAGATTTAAAATTAAATTCAATGAGATTCATTAGATAAATATATGCATAAAAGTATTCCATAAAAAAAAATAAAAAATATAGCGTACAATATACAACAAACAAGAAATACTGAAAAACCGATATTGATAATATATATAAAAAAACAGATATATGTATATAGATGTTATGTTAGACGATCTCGAGGACAATCTATTCGGTTTTTAAAGATTGAAACCGAGGGAGCATTAACTGTTTCTGCATCTAAATTGTTCCATGCCGAGAAGACACGATTGACCAAAAAGTTCTGGCGTTTGGTGGTCTTGAAATGTTCCTTGGTAAGTTTTAAATTATGCCCTCGCAATCTAGTGTCAGCATTCATCTGGAACATATTACTAAGAGACGGCAGGAGTCCATGAATAATCCGATATGTTAGGATCAAATCTCCTCGATGTCTTCGGTCGTTGAATGTAGTTAGACATAGCTGATTCAGACGATCTTCGTACGATGGTCTCCTGACACCGAATGACATTCGGGTTGCTCGTTGTTGCACAGATTCCAGCATGTTACGGTCTCTAACCAAATCTGGGCTCCAAACTTGTCCTCCATATTCAAGAATTGGTCTAACATAGACTGTATAGGTTGGTAAACGTTTCAGGTGGCGTTTTCGAAAAGATTTTCTTCAGAAGGTATATTTTTGTATTTGCTCGTTTGCATACATTCGAAATATGA
Source organism: Chrysomela aeneicollis (assembly GCA_029955515.1). Lineage (NCBI taxonomy): Eukaryota > Metazoa > Arthropoda > Insecta > Coleoptera > Chrysomelidae > Chrysomela > Chrysomela aeneicollis. The sequence continues at coordinate 4,988,474 of JARUHQ010000025.1, forward strand.
TGTGTCCATGTCAAATCACTGGTTATGGTAACTCCAAGATCATTGTGATATTCCACTTTCACTAATTGCTCGTCGTTTATAGTATAATTATGTCTTGGGTTGTTTTTTCCAAGATGAAGTACAACACATTTACCAATATTGAGTGGCAACAACCATTCACAACTCCAGTTGTACAAAGCGATTAGGTCATTTTGCAATACTTGGTGCGATCTTGGGTCATTGTAGAGTTTTGTGTCATCGGCGTAGAAAGAACAGGTAGATGTGAACACATGTGATAAATCTGAGGTATAACAAAAAAACAATAAAGGACCAAGTACGGATCCTTGAGGTACTCCACTCAGTACGGGACATTGATCGGAAAAACAATCATCAATTCGAACACGAAAATGTCTGTTTTCTAGAAAATTCTTAATCCATTTCAGCAGTAGTCCACGTATACCAAAATATTCCAGTTTAAACAATAGTCTTTTCCTAGGCACACAATCGAAAGCTTTAGAGAAATCAAGATATATAATGTCCATAGGAGTATTATTGTCCAATTGTATTGACCAATCATTCACGCACTTCAATAAGATTGTTGTTTGTTTGTTGTTCATATACAGGGTTATTCAATATAAATTCAGTATGATGGACAAATACGAGTAACTCGATCCATATCTTTTAAAAACATTCGTGCCACTGAAGTATTAATTTCATTGATCGTTATGGTACACCATCATATCGAGATCAAAAAATTTCGAAAAACGAAGAAAAAAATCCAGGTCCGTCGGTTATTCCGAAATATCTCTTCAAATAAACTAAGAAATGAATGGAAAGAGAAATTAATGAAACGATTTTCTACGGAAATAATTGAGATTTGTCGAATTTCCAAGCAGCATTTTGTTGAAAATGGAATAGCATAGAGCAACTTTGCTTTGAACTACTCTGTATTTTTTAAGGGTATACCTATGATAATAGCAAGTTACTGGTCTTTGATGATAATGATGATATTCTGTTAAGTTGAGTAGGTGGTTGGTATTCCTGAAGAAAAGCAATGTAAGATACGTTTTCCTCTTTTTCTACTTTCAGTAATTTCAAGAGAAAAACTAACACGTAATGGTCGAGCAATTTTTATTATTATCAAATAAGCAGTTATTGAAGACACCAATGTTATAATATAAATGGTTGTTTGGTTTGGTGTTGAAATTTCGATGTTCTCTTTTTTTATGATTTCCACATAATTCGAGTATTTGTTTGAACAATTCTTATCTCAGAATTTTAAGTTACCGACAAAGATTTCATTCTCATCGATAGGCGTTGATTTATGTCGAAGGTGAATGTCCAGTAATCTTTATATCTTGTTTGATCACTTATTTTTGCTATATTTAGTAGAAATCTATAGTCTAGCTAGTTTGTCTCCATGTGAACAGGCATTTTGTTCTCAACTCAAAGAGCCGCCCAGGCCCTGTGACATGACATATACTGGCTTCACTACTTGCTTTCACTTTATGCTCTGTGAACCTCCTTCAAGATCACATAATTATTAAATTGCTGCTTATGGAATATTGATAAATGGGTTCCTATGAGTCCAAATCAACTTTTGAGTCTAGAACTATTCTGTTCTGTATGAAGCAAAAAATATATTATTTCAAAAATAACTTTACCATTCTCTAACGTCCTATAGAAATGAGTTGAAAAAGATTTGAATTCAAATTCAAAAAATATGATAAACAATAAAACATTGATTCAAAAAGAATATCATTCCACAGTTTTTACAAATGCGCTAGACCTTTTTCATATTCACCACTAATTTTCTACATCTCAAGGGATTATCAAAATGCACTAATCCACCGTTGATTTTGAATGCACGAATGTAAAATAAGCATCATTAGAAATCAACAAACAAGTCGAATCATGCAAAAACGAGTGACCTGATACGCATTTTTTATTATTCGGAGATTAGTACAATCGAACTGTCAAATGAAAGTCAGAAGAGTTAGGACCAGTTTACTTCTGAGCGATTTAGTTTTGGTGATATTGGCAGTGAAAAACTCAATGTTTTAATTGGTTAATTTCAATTCAGATTATAACTTGATTTAAATTGACCAATAAAAACAATAACAATATTTAATTTTTCACCGCTGGTATTGCAATAATCGAAATCGCTCAACTGTAAACTGGGCTTTACGCTTGTGCGTCTGATTTTAATTATTTCAATGTCATCATTGTTACCAATCGAAGATGTTTCTGTTATTTATCAATAAATCCATGTTTTTCTTTGAAAAAATTCAAAATAGAAAAAACTGTATATGACACACGTTTTATAAGACATGTTGTCGCACTTGTTCACTTGGAGCACTCCTCGCTTCGCTCGTCGTACTCCAAACAACGCGTGCGACAAAATAGCGTCTTTTAAAACTTGTATCATAATATATTATTTTTTACTAAATAATGCATTCGAAATCAATTTTTACGACATTATGCAACACAAAAATAGCAAATTACAAAAAACTAAAATTGGGGCTTGGCCAGCCTTTTTTCAGTTTCTTAAATAACGTACGCCTACACTTGATTACAGGGGCATATGTCGGATCTGGAAGGAAGAAATTAATTTGGAATATGCCTTTCAATTTCAGCAATAAAAGTAGCTTTAAGCATTCTTCGGAATATATTGGTGTCGAATGTTTTGTTCACATCATTCAACTAGTTGGTTCAAACGTTCTCATTCATGTTTGCACAAATAATAAAAAATATAAGAGCATTTATAATCATAATATATAATTCCTCAGTTATGAATTTCTCTGGCTACAACTGAGATGCAAGGGAGTTCCTTATGATATTTAAATTGGTGAATTTTCATAATTTGACGTACAAACTCGATAAGTTGAATTCCATGTCTTATTCAATTCTTCTTCATTATCGTTTACAGATTATTATCAGCTCTCTACAACTGATCGAAAAAGCTCTTGTGAAATATATGACTCCAGAGATGGCACTCTTGATGGATACTACTGAAGATTCCGCAATATATCATTTACTGTCCATTCTGAAGGCCAAATTATCCAAATTTGACTGGGAAGTGCGAGAATCAGCAATAGAATTGATTCGTTCCATAACTATTTCTACTTATACAAGTGAGTTGGCTACAATATTCAAGGTACTGGTGTCCTTCAAAGGACCATTTCGAAAATGCATTCAATGATTGCGGTTGAATACTCAAATAAAAAAAATTATAGTAAGTTTATTGGAAACAGTGGCGACTCCTAACCTACGAGAGGTGATGGAAGTGTTGCGTCAGGAAATTGCAACCTATTTTTCAAAATTATTCAAAAGGAAGAATTTATTAACCTACTCATATGAAGAAATATTCAGGAACTAGACTGACTTCTGAAAGAAAGAATAAAACATTTACTTCAACCTAAATAAAAAACGCTTGACGAAACTGTGGAGTTTTATTAGAAATACCAAATAAGGCGATGTGATCTCCTAATCTTCAATCTTTTTCATAAACTGAAAGATAGCTACTATATCAAAATATAGTCCGAGGATTTTATATTGTTCAAATATAAAGAGATAGTTGAAGAAAAACAATCAATATATTTTTATATTAACTTATTGAATTACAATCGATAACATTTATGCCCTGAACAAACCTTCGTCCAAATGTCATTATATATTGGATTTTATAGATAATATATGTTACGATATTTCTACTTGGATTTGTTAATTTAAACACTCAATACAACACTGAACAATTTATTTTACTAATCTCTCGAAATACAACTCGATAAACACTTAATTGAGAATTACTTCGATATTCGCTATAAAAATCTCTGTTCAACACTGTCCGCGACACTGCGGTCATTTATATAGGTGCAAAACATCCATTCTTGTAAAGTCTTGAATATTCAATAATGTTCTAAGGAATACCGTTCATTTTCGAGAAACTGTGACGGTTATAAATCATCGCCGCTGTTGTCCTCTAATTATGTACGTCAGCGACCGACGTTATCGCGAGGCCATAAATCACAGCCAGTCGCGCGCCGCCGTGATAATGACTTCCGGTATTCTCGGAACGCAGCACAGTCCGTAACAATAATAAAAAATTGAAATAGGAGGGCTGTAGTCAGTCACAGAGTACCTATACGTAAGCTGCCCCTGTTTGGAGATTCAAAAATGTAAAAATTGATTGGAGTGAAGTGTGGCAAAAGAATAGGTACCTCAGGAATACATATCTATTTTATTCGTTCTTGGAACCTTATAAAATATATAGATGAACAAATCAACCTGATGATTTCTTTTGAATTATTACAATTTCTTGAAAAAGAGGTTACCGTCTATGGGTAGATTCAAATGAGATTCAAATGATATCGAAATCATCAGATCATTCTAAAAGGAGAATATATTTGAAACATACAGTTTCTGTAGGTTTATGAAACTCTTCCTGAAAAAAAAAATGCCTAACTCGCATTCGTTTTTTTATTGATGGAAATTATTTAGAAAGTGGGGTTATTACATCTGAAATGATATTAGTGAAGTCACTGCTGGTGAACCAGACCACGTTACCAATCTTCCATTATGATCATGATAGATCTCGTTCTACCTCATTAAACTTCTGACATTCACATTTCTATAGGAAAATATTATTCAAAAGTTATATTCATGCATTGAATACTCGCCACACTGGTCTCGTCACTGTATCTAGTCACATCAGAAAGGAAATCTTGCCAATCTCAATCAATATTATTGAACAATAATAACTGCAGAAACTGAAGAATTCTTAATACTCAAGGCTTATACCTCTCCTCTTCCTCTCAATCTCATTTACATCTCCACCTTCCTCTTACTCTATCATTCTCTGTTTTCTACCTTAGATTAGCTTAGTTATTGGGAATTTAGGTTAGGGCCAATTCAGTTGTAACTGAACTCTGGTTCTCTATAATCACCTATAGGAGTTTGTATATATTGTTACGCGCTGTGCTTTCAAGAAGACCGGAAGTCACTATCTAGGCCGTAATTTATGGCCTTGCGATGAGATCGATCACCGACGTATCAATTAGAGCGGATGATTTATTACCGGTAATTCTTCGAAGTTCCTGTAATTTCTGGAGAATGAGTGACTTCGCTAGAATGATATTTTTACTTATATAAGGGACCGCGCAGAGTCGCGGACAGTCAGTTTTAGTTTGGAAAGAGTTGAGTTTAGAAAGAAAGCTAGTATTGTGAAAATCGAGATTTGTAAAGAGAAAATCATTGTGATTTAACTGTGTAAAGTGTTTATTGAGTTGTATTTCGAGTGTTTGCTGAAATAAATTTGTCTCCCCTGCTAATAACTCTCAGCAGCTGATGCGGTGTCATTTTTGTTGAAATAAAAAAATAATAATTTTCAATGTTTTGAATTCACGAACCCGAGTAGAAATATCGTTACAATATTATCCTTATTTACATAGGTAGTTTTGATGAATAATAACCTTATTGAGTATTTTAATCACTAATAATGACTGAATATCAATTTACAGAATTCTCATCTCTGGGCAAAATTCTTTTGATAAATGAGTTCCCAACTACTATACTCCAGATAGCAAAAACAGATGGAAATTCATGTGTAAGAGCTACGTCTCTCAAGTGTTTACAAGAAATGGTGAAAGTCAATGAGTTATGGGATGTCCTAATACACAAAGGCCACATTTTGGTAAGAAACTAATCCAACAGTACTGAAAATATTTCAATATCAGTTCATTCTTCGAGAAAAACTGCTTAAAAACGTCTATCTAATTCAAAATTGGCTTGGTTTTGAGTGAAACGTATAAATCATAATACGAGACTAATATCTCAATTGAACTATCTCAGGTTATCTATCTATTTATATTTATTTCAATTACAATTTAGCGAATTGATATTGCAATATCAACTAATGTTTATTTATATCATTGAACTATACATTTTCAGGAAATTGTGACTAGAATATTGCATGTGGAAAAAGACGGGATTGTTCAAACAGAAGCAGTATCCTTGATTGATTCCATCTACAAGAACCATGAGCTTCCCGAATATATTTCATCCAATTTTTATGATACTATGCATCATGTTGTCGTAGCAGACTTACATTGGAAAACCAGAGTGAATGCTCTGAAATTTTGGAAAAACGTCATCGATAAGCATCTCACTCAACAAGGCATGATAGATGATAAGTTTCCCAAGTTTATATTTTCGAAAGAAATGCGTAAAATCATCAATCTGACTCCACTGCAAGTGAAGATGAGACTCGTGAAAGTACTGAAGCAACTTTCTGAGATCGGCTGCCTTTCTTCCTTCCAACTTGCTCTAAGAGATGATTCTGACAAGGAAGTCATGAAGTATGCTTCCACCGCTATAAATGATTTCGCTGGATGCCTGAAAGAGTACAACATCTCTACATCCGATGTATCTTCAGAGAACATCACCTATCACTCTCCGCAATCTAACTCACCCAAATCCAGACCAAGTACGGGTTCGGAGGATGATGTGAAATATATCAGTTACTCAAGTTCAAATGATTCTATGATGGATGAAGTTATCGATTCCTTGGATACGGATTTGCTAGAATCAATTTTCACTTCCCTTGATCAGTCCCCAGATGATAATGTCGAGATGCAAAATCGAAAAGTGGTGTCCCCAAAGGAGTTTCTCGAATTAGTCTATTCTGATCTTGCTTTTCGCGTTCACCAGAGTTCCAACTGGGTTGGTGGTGATGACAGTTTCGATTCCCTGCTGGATGATATTCTGAGGGAGTATGAAGGAAATTTCGTCGATGAAATGGACTTTTTCTAATATTTCTCGTCTATGACATTCTAGTGTATGGTTGGAACCTATACAGGACGTTTATAATATATGCGCAAGATGTGTTATCTTGTCCAAAAATATGAAAAAAAGTTTATATTAACTATATTTTACATACGGTGTTAAAATTAAGAATAGTTTTTTTGCGAATATCTCTGGAACCGTCATCTACACATAATAGGTTATGTTTTTTTCAAGTCATAATTGGTGAAGATTTTGAAGGGGTGGTGGGTTATAGGGGCTAAAAAAAATAGTTGAGCCGCCCTTTCGACCAATTTGAACCGCCAAAATTTTTTAAACTCAAAAGGTACCTACTCTTGGTCATAAGATCTAAAGTTGACCATTTTCTAAAAAAATCTATTTTCACTGATTTTATTAGAACAATTGAACAAACTGAACGTTAACTTCATAGTTGCAAAATTGAAAAAAAAAACAATAACAAATGACCAACGTAGGTGATACATTCCTTACAGTGGAGGTAGAAGTTATAGGACAAGGGGTTGAACTTACAGACAAACTCCTCCAAAGTGTTTAATATGTATAGTCATAGACTTACATTAGGACATGGTTCGAAGGATTAATCCATCATCATCAGCAATAATAAAAAGTACATCGATGGTGTCAGTGAAAATTTAAACATGAAAAATTATTAAAGTAAACAAAGGGGATCGCACGAAGTGCGAACTCCCAATGTTAGGGGATCTTCAAAAATCGCATCATAAAAAATAAATCAAAAAATTATTTAGGTAAATGTTAGGGAACCATATCAGATTGATCGAAAGAGTGACTAACGAGGTCTGCGTATATATTACGAAACACCCTATGTAGGCAGAACCATATCAAGGGTACAGGGGAAAATGAATTAGTCCATGCGGATTTCGAGAAAATCTAAAATATAAGTTTACTCGTTGTAGAGTTAATTCTGAAGAAAAAAACTCGCTAAAATGTCTTTGAGAAAATCAGTGTTTATCCTACAAAATATCATGAGATACTATTTCATGAAAAACCACTGCTACACTGTTGAACAAAACAAAAGGTTCAATATTCTGAACTCATGCCATCTTTCGTGTTCAAAGACAAAATTCAATTGCTGGTAGTATGTTCTGGCCTCTAGTATATAAAAGAAGTCAGTGAGTTCTTGCAAATTCTTGCATTTGGCCTTTCCTGACGGGAATTTATTGGACCTAATGAAGTTTTTGCAACAGCGCATTCTCTTCTTTGATCTCGTTTCTTTCTTGCTTTTTCGACAGGCTCTTCTGAGTCGTTATCTCAAACTTTGAAATATCATATGGGTCCAAGGAAATTTTCTCCGGGGAAAACACAATAATAAACAAAAAGTATGGCACGCGCGTTCCGTTTGCCTAATTAATTGCTTACGTGGCCCACCATGGCTAATATTTCGTGGGCCCAAGCTGTACAATTTTTCTTCAACAAAGGATAACTTTTGACGTTTTTGAATTTCAACACAAAGTTTACGTTTTCTGAGGAATGTCATCAAGTGACGGCATTGCCGCTCGTGCGCGGAAATAATGTCATCAAGTGACAGCATTGCCGCTCATGCGCGGAAATAATGTCAATTGTCATTAGGTGACAGCATTTTTGCGCTAGCATCCATCTTCTGTTGCATGATGGAAAATAATATAGTGACAGTTACCCATCTCCTATTCTGATAAATTCATGACATGGTGCCATTAAATGATTCAATGCTAAAGATATCAAACTTGTCGAGTTTCTCAAAAAAACACCAGTCCATTAAATATCAAACAAAAATGAGTTTGACTATATCTTTTCGATTCATAACTATGGGTTAGACATAAGTTTTCAAGTAGCCGCAATAGCCAACGGGTTCATAGCGCGGCTTCTCAAGCCGCCAGCCCGGGTTCGATCCCTGAGCAATTCTTTTTCAATCTATGATTCATTTTCCCTTCTCTTCTGTTAGATGTATGACTTATTGGATTGAATTTCAATATAATAGTGGATAAGTAATGAAGAAAATGATTTAGATGACGTATATAATAAAATGTGAGTCAATTGAATGGACTGTCGAGATTTCTCGTCTAGAAACTGTGTTTAAAAAAAAATGTGTTTATTTCGAGGGCAAAGTGTCTTACCGCTCACTTTGCGCTTCTAATATACCCAAATAAATATCAACCATTCGATTATCTGATATTAAACATAATATAATGACGCAAAACTAGATGCATAGCTCATTTTTGACAAAAATTGGACTGACGCCGTTTTTTCCCTAGACCTAATTATGGATGAAGATTGTGGTAACAATACTGTCCAATGATTAGTCTGACAAAAATAGGGAAAAAGTTCGAATGAACATGATGGTTACAAAAATGACTCTTAAGAGAGCTACGGTCTTCCTAAAGGGAGCTCCTGAAGATGGTATTCCCCGAATATTTCCGAAACGCTTTATCATAAGATTATGTAAGATGTAGCAGTTTTTTTTTTTATTATTTTTTTATATATTTTTTTATTTCATATTTTATAGATTGTAGTATTTTCATTCTTCCACTTATTTTTTCTCTTTCCTTCATCTATATTTGAATACTCTTGTAATTTATTCATCAAAATGGTTGTAACTACACTTTGAACTTTCCTATAAATAATTTGTCCTGTAAATGGGTAACTGTTGGGCAATAAAATGCTATTATTATTATTATTATTTATTTATTTTACATTTGATGAGGAAACGTACCACGGGCCGCACTAAACAATAATTATTATTGACATATAAGCGCTAAGGAAATACCATCCTCAGGAGCCTCCTGCAGGAAAGTCGTAGTTCCTTCGGGAGTACTTTTTCGACCAATGTTCATAATGACTTTTTACCCGATATATGGTGGTAGAAGTCGCTGGTAGAGTTTGGCAGGCTGATTATGGGACACCCTATGATTAACATTGTTAGAGTAACAAGATTATGTATAATGGTTGTGCCTATGCTAACGATAAGTTTTGTTAGAATTACAACGATTTTGTTCGGTGTTCGATAAGAATTGGATGTGAATTTACTATTTTTGTTATGTTCATACAGTGTTTTTGTAATAACTAGGTTCACTATGTAATATGTATATATTAATTCATTGGGAGAATTATAGATTTTTTCCATGTGATGGTGATTTTTAGATATAAACCGAGATTCGATAATAGTACACTCAAAAGGAATCTCGCACGAGGTTTAAATTTTGAGAAATAAAGCCATATATTCATATTATACAGGTTGACACAAAGAGTGCATACTTACTATAATTTTAAAAAATTTCTGGAGTGGCCAAGTTGTTACACCGTGTAATTTCTCATTTTATTATCGAGATGGATTGTAGATAAGATCTTTTGTGCATAAATCTTAATCTATTCGAGGCCCGGGATTCCGAGGCTTCTTGCAAAGTTTATCAGTTTCCAGGAACTTGAGCCTCTTGCAGAAGAGTGCTGGGAATTCGCAAAGCAAATGTTCTGCAGTTTCAGCGAAGTTCTCGCAGTAGCGGCAACTATCACTCTCTGTTTTACCCATCTTTTTGAGGTGATACCTCAGAGGACAGTGTCCAGTGAGGAGTCCCGTTAACAGTTTCATGTCTTTTTTGTCCAACTCGAGAAGCTGTTTAGCTTTCCTTGGCGAGAGGCTCACTAGCCTTTTCGCTTGTCTTTGTCCTGGCACTTTATTCCAGTGAGATTTCATTTCATCCGCTTCCCAGCGTCGGAACTCTTTTCTCAAGTGGGCTTTGGAAAGTCCACAGAAGGGTTCTGGGCCGAGAAATTGTGTATTTGCCCCTTCTTTGGCAAGGCAGTCTGCTTCCTCGTTGCCTTCAACTCCCTTATGACCTGACACCCACATCAAAGTGACCTGGTTGTTCGCTGCCAGTTGTCTTAGGGATTGTTTACAGTCCCAAGTTAGCTTAGACTCACAAGTGTATATGACTTCAGAGCTTTTAGTGCTGCTTGGCTATCTGATAGATTGATAGAACATAGATTTTTGCCCTTCGAGTGTCCCTTTCGAGGCACACCTGGGCACATGTATCTATAGCATGCACTTCTGTTTAATAATATGCTATTTTGTCGCACGCGTTGTTTGGAATACGATGAGCGAAGCGATGAGTGCGATAACGTGTCTTATAAAACGTGTGTCATGTACAATATTTTCTATTCTGCATTGATTTGAAGTCTTTCATTGAAATAAATTGATTTGATATAGATAAATAACAGTTGTTCGATTGATAACAATGATGACAATGAAATATTTAAATTCTGACGCACAAGCGTAAAGTCCACCAGTTTACTTCACTGCTAATATCTCCAAATCCAAATCAATCAGAAGTAAGCTGGACCTAACTCTTCTGACTTTCATTTGACAGTTTGATTGTACCAACCTCCGAATAATAAAAAATGCGTATCGAAATAGAGGCTATTTCGACACGCATTTGCGTTGCACAATGACTTCATTATAGACCCAAAATAGAAAAACATTGTTTATATCGAAAGATTTTACTATGTATATACTTTCTGTACCTATTCAAACACAGCAAATTCGATCTCTTTTTTGTTAGTGTTAGTATACACTGAAGTAGAATACATTTCTCGGGTTTATAGATTATGAATAACAATATTCGATGGAATAAATTCAATATTATTTAGCTAAAAGCAAAAAATGTTTGCACATGTTTCCAACCGCGTATCATACGCTATATGTGGATGTACTTATAACGTCACCACTTCGTGTATATGACGCCATCATCGATTTTGATTAATAGAACAACCTATTTTTCTCTTCATTTTTGAATTCCCTCATAATGATTACAAAAATGTAAGGTCACATGTTAATGTTACCCATTTTCTCCCTAAAAGCCATTATTTTTTATTATTTCTGTCTACAATCTACAAACAAAAATAAATCCAGTTTCGATACGTGAATGTATCATTCTTTCTTGATATTCTTTGGTGATTCTTTCATCAGTTCCTTCAGAATGTTAATGCATGGCCTTTCGACAGCTAAATGCAAAACAAGTCCAGCAACAAAGGATATCAGCAAATCAGATGTAATTGAGGTGATCTGAAAATTGAAAGGAAACATTGATTATTGAATATATTGAGTATGTAGAAGTATTTGAGTATGCCGAGGGGTATGCGCAATTGAAGCCTCAAAATTCACTGAACCTGTTATATTCCCAGAGCAGATTTTGGATTTATTTGAATTCAAGACCAAGTTTTAATGTGTAGGAGTGAATGGAAGGAAAATACCTAGAAAATGGTATAGGAATATAGAGGGTGCTCTATTTGAAAGAATCTTTATTCTAGGGAAACAATATCAGATTTACACTAGTGTGAGAATGAACCTGTACAAGTGTATATCTTATGGATAATTCTACCTGACGTAATAATCAATGGACATGAAATCTTGTGCCTTTTCTAACTAATGAAACAAATAACTTTTTTCTAGGCGCGACCACGTATGAAAAAATCAAATCACACTGTTTTGTTATTTGAAAAGTAGCTCATATGACAATTGCATTGTTATTTGAAATAAAGCACACGTGTTGAAATGAAGAAAAATGGAACGCTCGCATGTATGGATATAGAAATAATCAGGTATATTAGTTGTTACTCAGCATCACCATAAGCGCTTTCGAAATAAAAAAAGTCTATCCAATTAAAAATATCAAAACATATTTCGGAATTGAATGTCTGGTAGACTACGAGCAGAAAACAACGACTTTTCTGGCAAATACCACGGAGAACATTGAATTATATCTGCTCGTAGTCCATGCAATGATTCACACTGTGAATGCAGATCGCAAATGTTTCTTTCTTTCTAAGACGTGACCAATTCACATCGAGACAGGCACGCTTAACAACTTACAGACCGGTTTCGGGCTTAGTGGCCCTCATCAGTGCAGGGTAGTTATCCGAGTAGAGACCGTAAGATCTCCACTCGAAGCGTTGCTTGCACTGATGAGGGCCAATAAGCCCGAAACCGGTCTGTAGTTAAGCATGCCAGTCTCGATGTGAATTTGTCACGTCTTAGAGGAAGAAAGACACATTTGCGATCTGCATTCACAGTGTGAATCATTGCATGGACTACGAGCAGACATAATTCAATGTTCGGCGTGGTATTTGCCAGGAAAATAGTAGTTTTCTGCTCGTAGTCTACCAGACATTCAATTTCAAACTATGTTTTGATATTTTTAATTGGATAGACTATTTCCCTTCTCAAAATTTTTGTTCAATTCATGTTTTTTTTTCATTTTTCCTAAGCGCTTTCGTTACAGCACATAATTTTCATATCCGTGATATTTGTGTAGGCATGTGGTTTCGAATCTCAATAATATTGTTAAAAAGGATAGAATTCAGTAATTCACAACTGTAATTGTCGAAAAAGTTTTTAATCATTACCTGAAATATGGATATAAACTGTGTCCAAGATGAGAATGAACAGCATGGGAATATCGGAAACGGTAAGTGATACGGGGTCGATTAAATTAGAGAAAAGTCTCGCATTTATGTGCCTAATAATATGACATTTAGAAAGTTTTAATATTTCAAGTAGTTTCGGAGATATCCAAGAAAAACCGAAATTTGAGAATTTTGTTTTTATTTTCTCCTAGCTTTATTTTCGAAGGAAATGTAAAACAAATAGCACTTCGCCATGGCCATTTTTTAAGGACTACACGATAACATAAGCAGAATTTTTCTGCGACGTTTCGTCTTTTATAAAACATCATCAACTTTGTATTTTTATATGGGCCGAAACTAGTATATCCTGTATACGACTCCATTTTTCATTGTTAATACAGCAATGTATCACACAATATGATTTCAGAACCATTTCTCGCGAAAAATGTAATTTAGTGATTACCTACTTAATTTGTTTTTCTTCAATTTTAGATAGTAGGCGTCTAAATATTGATTTACCAGGTTGTCGCCTCTCTGGATACTTATTAGAGTACGCACGTTCAGCATCAACACAATTTCTTTGGCACAATATGTAACATGACAACATATCAAATTTTTCAGTATTCGAAAAGCTGCCGTTTTCCATTTTTAACACAAATTAGGTAGGTAAGAGTAGGAACGGTAATATGTCAAAAATTCTACCAAACTACAGTATTATTATGACAACAGAATATAATGTGGTCATATTTTCCAGCGCCTACTATCTAAAATTGAGGAAAAACAGATTAAGTAATCACTAAAAATAGAAACTTGATGATGTTTTCTGAAAGACGAAACGTCGCAGAAAAATTCAGCTTATGTCATCGTGTAGTCCTTGAAAAGTGGCCATGGCGAAGTGCTATTTGTTTCACATTTCCTTTGAAAATAAAGCTAGGACAAAATAAAAACGAAATTCTCATATTTCTCCGAAATATCTCCGAAACTACTTGGAATATTAAAACTTTCTAAATGTCATATTATTAGGCACATAAATGCGCTACTTTTCTCTAATCTAATCGACCCCGTATCACTTACCGATTCCGATATCCCCATGCTGTTTCACACACGACTGAATTTAGTATCTCAATGATTATACAGGGTGATCAAACTCAACTCAGCACTATTGCTACTAACGCGATATTCAATTGTTTTTCTGTCAGCAATATGGTTATCACTATCAACGGAAAAAATACTACTACACAGTGAAAAAAAAATTATACCAGCTCACACCGTCTCTGGTGTCACCTGAGGTCCTGATTGTATTAGTGTTAGTAAACACCGGCATATTGTTCACCACTGTAGGTGTTGTGATCTTTCCCATAGGTGTTGTCAATAATCAAACCCAGTTTTCAGGAACACTATAGTGTTATTGCTGAATTTAGCAGAATGAACACTTTTTGGTGGTGTTTTTTATGTATTTCCCAAAGTGCGATTTGACACCGCAGTGGTGTACCCAAGTTTTTCTTACTGTGTAGTTCTCTGATTTAACTGACCTCGTATCTTCCATAATGAAGAAGTTAGCAATAGTGACGACTTTTCAAGTTTTTTAGGTGTTTGAAAAGTGTTTTTGAAAGTGTTTGAAAGTGTATATAATTTCTCACCATTATTTCCTGCGACATCTCCACTGGTTCGTTCATCATAGCATATCGACTGAATACTATCGGGAAATGTATGATGTAGGTGCAATAAGTCAAATTTGATAAGAACACGAGAAATCGGGATTCACAGATTGTCTTGATGATACCTGAAAAAATGTTCTGTCACAAGTCGATATATAGAACCTATTGTTGTATCTACGGAAATCGAATCGATGAAAATGAGTATAACCTCAGAGGAAAAAAACTATTCATCTGAAATAGTGCTGAATACTGTCAAAAATTATTACATATATTTTGGTCACGAAATTTATTTTATAGACAGTTATGTGATTATGTTTTCGATTCAAAATCGGTATCTGGAGGTTTCCGGAGTAGGAATTTATGATTTTTTATTTGTTGAAATTGAAAAGTTTAAGATGCGTCCGTAGAATGGCGAACTCCTATTGAAAATAAGAGCTTCTCGATCAAGGATTTGAAGATTGTGAGTTGTGTGACTATACCGGGTCTAAATTTGAAAACTTTCAATGCGAATATCTCGCGAAATAAAAAAGTTAGAAAAACGCCGTTTGGCACAAATGCTAAAGACTTAGGGGGAGATAGTATTGCTTACAACAGAATGGAATGCATTTTGAACATCTGTTCAAATAAAATATCCTTTTTTACACAATTTATTTTATTTTATTCGACTTGTTTTCCGTGCACCCTGTAGTGGGTGGAAAAAAAAGTCTTGTACAGGTGAATACTACTGACTGAGACCGTTCATTTGAGGTATCACAAAAGAGGTAGTGCCATTTGACATTTCAAAGTTGGGTGTGTCGCTCCAACGGGGTGACTGATCCCTTCACTGAAATATGGTGGTTCTAGTTCCCCCTATATCTTTAGCATTTGTGCCAAACGGCGTTTTTCAAACTTTTTTATTTCGCGAGATATTCGCATTGAAAGTTTTCAAATTTACTATCTTACTTGCAAATTGAAGTCAATATTGGGAGTATCAAGACAGATGATTAAATACATTATACTAACAGATACAAAATGAGATAATATTATTAAACACAAATGCACTGAAAATTATTAAATAGTAATTTCATCGATCGATCTATTCGCGAAAATCACGAAGTGGGCGGCCTCTGGTGTCGAATTCTCGAAGCCTTCCGAGGGTGATAAACGAAGCAATTTAACAATGTATTTGCTAGGCTTTCGCATTATTTTCAAAGAATTTGAATTATTGTGAATGGTTTTCGGACTTTTTTCGTGCTTATCAGCTGGTTACTGATATTATAGAAACATGCAGCCAGTTCATATGGTCGTAAAGACGAAATCGAGAAAGATTTGTTCAGTCACCTTAGTGTTCTTTCTGCCGTACAGACATCTTTCCCTCGGCACAAAATCCAAAATTTCCACTTCACGATTGTGTAAAAAATGGAATATCATGTTGAAAATAGAAAAACCTATTACCACAAACATTTAAGTTTGTAATAAGCACTTCCTGGAATTAGATTTCTGAATAAGTAAATGCTAAATTGAAGGTATAGGTATAGTATAGGTAGAATCAAACAAATAATATCTGGTTAACCTGTAGTTGTGTCTCTTATTTTTTATTGTGATGAAAACCTTGATTTCACTTCAGGACCATCAAGAAGAGGCTCAAAAAGAATGCAATTACTTCAATGAACATCTCAGTCATCACATGGAAACTTCAACAGTGAGCACAATATAGGCTTGATGAAATCAAATATTTATTTAAAATGAATAAGTCATGTATTGGATAAGTATTAATTGAGTGAAATGAATTTAAATGACTGGTAGACCATAAGATCTCTAACTTCTTTGGTACATACCAGAGATTATCTATATAAAATAATTGTTATTCTGGACTATAATTACATTGTAAATTCGAAAATAATAACTTGTGTTGCCTATTTAAGATATCTCATTATGAGAACATGCACCACTACACTTACTTTTCTCAGAAAATAAAGTTAATTGACACGATTTTGTTTTTATTTCTGCAATCTATTTTTTGGGTTAGAATAAAATTACAGCATAATACATATACATTCACACTTCCACTGCTAACTTCTCCATACAATTATTTTAATTTCATATGAGAGCTAGGTACCCTAGAGCTGAAGTTTGTGAACAGTAGTTTATTTATGTGTGTTCCACAAAGTATGATGTGACCCAGCTTTGAACAATGCTTCTCGCTGTTTTATGGGTTTCTTCTTATTTCTGATACACTTTAGATACTCATTTCAATATTGGGCATTCTGGAAATATAACAATATAAAGAAAAATCATTGAAATACAAATACCTTAGTGGCCCCCATTGATTTTGCAGAGGTGGTAAAATACCTGTTTTGTGTTCTATTGTTGGGATGTTTGGATTGAAACAACGAATTGCTCGCAGTACTTTATTAGGAGATAACCCTCGTTCGACCGTTAGCTCAGAAGTTCAGAATTGTAATGATCCGCTACTTTTATTTTGTAAAACAGGTGGATGATGATAAGTAAGTCCATCGACATGTCCTAAATATAAAATATGCAAGAGAATCAATTAATGTGCAGAAATCAAATACATGAAAAAGGCAACGAACCTCGCAAACGGGAACATGTTTATGAAACTACTATTGCCAAATATATACATCGAAATTGCAATTTATGTTACACCATATTCATATCTAAAACATCCTATACTTTTGAAATATATACGAATATAATATCATCTACTTCACAACACTATAAATGATAACCGAACATAGCACCCTTTCAAATATTTTAGATTCGTTATTTCTTTTCTGAAATGTGAATCAAAAATTGAAAAATTATCATTGAAAACATAACGAAATGTTAGTTTATCACCTTCATGTAAAATTTTTGGCATTTCTGCAGCGCCATCTATTGGTTCGTGATTTTCGCGAATAGCATTCTGTGTGTAACAGATACGAACAATCGAATAATGATGATTGTGATGTGATTTCTCACCAACTAATTATTAATCAAGATAATCAATATTTCTAATGATATTCTCACCTCCGATACCATGTGACATTCCAAAGATGCCGATAGCAATTCCGAGAGTGAAGATTGGTTTCAGTGCAGCACCTATGATTGCTGATGATAATCGAGAAAACTCGAACATCGAAACATACACCGCTCCTAGTGGTAGACTAAAGGATACCAGCAGCCAGTAGTAAGTGATTTTCTGAAATGATAAAATAATCTTAGCGCAGATCTTTCAGTCTGGAAGGCACTTGAATAACCGGTAGTAAATTGTTGATGAGGAGTTGTATGATTGAAAGAATTGGTACACTACATCCTCATCATCTTAGATTTCATTCGTGAGAAGTTTGTGCGTTAATGGGAGGCGGGAAATTTGATGAGAATCCGATGAGAAATATTATATATGGGCGATCTCACATTTGAAGAAGCGCCATTGAAATTTGTGAGAAATCATCTGACGTTATTTGTGATAACTATATACGTATGTTGGATATGAAATAAACATCTCAACGACAGTCATTGAAATAGTATATTACACAACAAGTGTGGAAAGTGACATATTTCACAAGAGTGGTCGTGTGCGGAAACGTAACGAGTAAAGGAAAAGCACTTTCCAACGAGTTTTGTACACTATTTTTGATACGACTCCGAATACTTTCATTTCGCGGGAGGTATTGTCAAAAATGTAACTTGAGCGGTCTCTATAATTTCAGGTGGTTTCGAATCGATATCGAGTATTGTTTATTTCCATATTCAAGATGATATTTGAATATTTCTCCGACAATCCCTCATAATGTGAATTACTGATTGATCGAGTTAATTTAGTTTGGACAAATTTTATTGATATTGACACCAGCGTACATGAACAAACTTGACACCATACGCCTGCTAGCGCCAGTAATCACGCAACCAGGAATACAGAACCATAGAAGTACGTAGTGCGCAAGCCCGTACGAGATGCGTACGAGTTAGTGTGTACTTGACTACTTGCAAACATCTGTGATACTAAAGAATCTTATCTTTGGTGATACTGTGATATCAAACTGATGCAAGCAGCAAGCCGCGCATAAAACTGTAGCCGTACTCACCCGCTGTCATCAACATCGAAATAGTGCCAGCAAAGAATAAAGGTTCCAGTTTTAAAGTGAATTCAGAGGTTAGATATCAGACACATTGAAATTAATAGATAAAGAATTCTTGGTATAATACGAAACGAGACAGAAATTTCATTAAATAATATGAGTTTGATTTGAGAACGCTTATACATTGACAGTGAGTACCTTCACAATATGCCTAATTATTTCTATCAATTCATGCGACCGTTGTGATATTTTTCATATCAACACTTGTGCTTTATTTTCTTTCTAATAAACAATACCATGATGCCATGGTGATATGAGCTACTTACTGAAAAACAAAACAGTGTGATTATTGACGTTTTCATACGTGGTCGTAGGAAAAATAATAAAATAGTACTGGTACAGACAGATTAAAATATTCCTGAGGAGTACGTAAATTCATGACTTTTTTTATTTTTCCAAGCGAAAACCAAGAGAACTAGACGTTTTAAAGTAAGACTTTATTGAGGAACTTTTTTAACATCAAGGAATCTGAATCTGTCATCGTATTTTGCATGGCGTTTTTGATGTTAGAGAAACAACACTCTACTTTGGTTTTTATTTTTGATGGCACTATATTGGAATTTTCTAATTCTGAGATGTATGTTTATTCCTGAATACAATAATATAATAATATAATAACATTTCGATCTTACATGCTGATCAAAATTGAAATAAAATTATTTTTGTATCGAGTGGTCTGGAAAGAACACCAACTACTTTGTTTAACAAACTGAAATATGTTTTTCCGTATTTAGCAAAAATTATGATGGGCACGAATAGTCATAAAGTCGAATTCAAAAACTGAGATTGTTATTTTGTAGATCTAGAATTGGCAATGACAATGAGCTTCGAATTTGAATAGCCATATATGGCATATATAGCAATTTTGATATTATCTCTAAACAGTTATGGAATAAAATACAGAGTGTTCTATTTGTAAGAATCATTCACAACCCAATAATTTATTTTGGACACTACCTATTTTCTATGAAGTGTATAAAATATTGCTGAAAAATATTCGCTGAACCTACTTTGAAATCCCGAATCGGATCTGGAATCATACGAAGTTACAGGTGAGACTATGGTGAATCACCTATAGGTAGATAGATAATTTATTTTTTACTGAATGTTACAAATACAAGTACAGTACATTATGAGAGTCGTCAAAATATTGATGGTCAGTACAATATCTAAGAGATTATAGACTTGGTACAAATATAGAGATAAAATAAAATTTATAATAAAACTTGTTTAAAATTGTAAAATTGTAATGAATACAATATCTAGCTAATGCAAAGCTAAACTTTTAAGAGAGAGATCTGTGAGAATATTTCAAGTATAAAAATTTTCGGTACATACTATAATTTTAAAATTGATTAAAAACTTTGTTGGGTTGAGGGTTTTCTTTTCTGTTTCAGTAATGCTTTCAGATTATGTTTGAATTGGTTGGTGTTGAAGCACCTAATATACTCTTTCATGGTACCTACATATCTTGTTATAGCATTGAATCCAGATATAATTGGGGTTTTCTTGTCCAATTGACAGTCTGGAAAATGGTAGTTCAATTTTCTCCATGTTACGAGTCTGGTGATCATGGATATCCTTCCTCGCTAAGAGCGGTTTATTTTTATTTTTTATATACATGACTGAATAAATATATAGGCATGGAAGGGTCAATAAGCCCAGATTGACGAAATGATTTTTACATGATGTAGATCTAGGTAATTTCAGTAAGCAACGTATAACTTTTTTTTGGGCACTAAAGAGTCGGCCCGAGTTATGAGCTTGTCCCCAGAATACGATGCCATATGAAAGTACATACTGTATGAGTCCAAAGTATAGCAATTTAAGCACTTCAATTGATACAGTATTACGTAAGTTTCTTATCACAAAACAATATGAACTCAATTTTGCTACTGTTTTATCTAAGTGGTATACATGCTTTTGCAGATAATTCACTTACCTCGGACATTTTGATCATGTTATTTTTATACTTGTAATATAATCCTCCGAATATCAATCCTATGGCATGAGCAGAATAGTTTCCATAAAATGACATATACAGTATGTTCAGACTTGGAGAAGCTACTGAATTCTTCACTTTAGCATTTCTGAAACAATAGACAATAACATTTTTGAAACGTTTATGAACTATCTCCTGAATAGTTCGTGGGGTGTGTGTTGCAGAAACTTTGAGATAAAAACCACTAATTGAAAAGGGTGAAGTATGATCGAACTCTATATATAGCCAAGAAGAAAATGTTTTCAGAATTTTTGGGGAACATATTCGTTCCGAAGAGTGACACTTACACGCTAGCACACACACGTGCCACATACACACACACGTGCCACATACAAAGCAATCAATCCAATCAGCAATCCAATATGGATAAACTTTAGCCGTGGCATTAGATATTTTCAAGGCATTTGATTGAGTTTGGCACCAGGGACTCCTCGCCAAGCTTCCATCTTATGGTTTGCTCCTTCTCTGCTTGCTAGTTTTCTCTCAAACAGGTCTCTCCATGAAGTGGTCGATGGAGTTTCATCTGATACTCTACTCATAAATGCTGGTGTTCCGCAAGGATCAATTTTAGCACTATTTCTACTTCACATCAACGATTTGTTGGAAGCAACTTCATGTTCTATACACAGCTTCGCGGATGATAGTACCCTCCATACCGATTTATCTTCCAGGGCTCCTATATCGGCCCGTCAAACCAGAAATGAACGAGGAAGAAAAGTTAATAAAAGAAATATGGACCCAGCAACAATTCTCGAGTGGGTATCTAAAAACCTGGTAGAATTCAATGCAAACAAAACACAAGCATGTCTTTTCTCTAGAAAAGCCGATCTCACTGTGCCCAACATAATTCAGTCAGGAATAACCATACCATTGAAGTCATCCATTTCAATGCTTGGCGTTACTATCAGCAATAATAACCCTTCTTGGGAAAATCACGTAAGGTCCATTGCCAAAAGTGCATCCCAAAAACTTGATTTTCTGTTTCGATCCAAGAGCTATTGCACTAGATATTTTCATGGGCGATGATCTTCTGAAACACCAACAATCGTTCCTCCATTAGCAGTCTCTTCGAGATTAACCCGCCAAGTTCAGTCTTCACACCCCTTCGTGGTCACTTTAGAGACCTGCAGAACATCTAACGAACATCGAGACTTTGGAATTGCCTAGGTGTTTCCCGAGGCATACCATCTTCAGAAATTCGAGAAGAACATCGACTCCTACCTTCTTCTCTTGGTTCTCACGATGTTATCTGACCATTACAGGATATCCCTTTTCGTGAGAACCAGAACATAAAAAAAACTGGAGTTTTGCTGTCTAGCGAGTCAATACGTCATCAATACTTGCCGACTTCAGGTTTCAATTTTCATTTCAAAAAATTATAACATGTGTTAATTTTTGAAACAGATAAATATTAGCAGGAACTATTAACAGATACAGTGTCATCTTGAAAACAAACTGTTTGAAGTGAGTATTCGACTATGCAGAACAAGCACGATTTCCGGTCATATCTGTAGGTATTTTGGATCGATTTTTCCCGCATATTTACAATGAACCTACCTGATTACCGTGCATGTGGTATTGAAGATGATTGCAAACATTATAAAATAATAACTTACTCTGGTGTGAAATCGAATATAACACCCAAATGATTGATATATATGTAAACAGCGTGGATGAAACAGAATAATCCCAACATCCATAATATAATCCATTCAGAGATGTCGAAATTCGTGATGATGTAAAATAACAGGACTGCTAATACGAACATTTGGAAATCATTAGATAAGTACCATGTTCCCAAATTACACTGGAAAAAAACAAGAAAATATTATTAATCGGATCACAACATATAATATCAAAAACTCTCGGTTTTCACCGCATATTTTGAAAACACTTCGTGATACTTCCTATTCGAAATCAACTTCACATTTTTCACTAAAATGGGCCAGTTTAGTCCAATTCGATGACTTTCTCATCCTCTATCGTTTTATAGATGCTAATAGTGGTTGAACAGAAAAAAACGGC
Organism: Chrysomela aeneicollis; assembly: GCA_029955515.1. Classification (NCBI taxonomy): domain Eukaryota; kingdom Metazoa; phylum Arthropoda; class Insecta; order Coleoptera; family Chrysomelidae; genus Chrysomela; species Chrysomela aeneicollis. The sequence goes on from JARUHQ010000025.1 coordinate 5,011,471, forward strand.
ACATATATTTGTAAGGAAATATTTCAGTTGAAATATGACATACTTTCTTCAACATACATTTCACTTACAATTTCTTTTTATTATTGAATGTATTATCACTACGTATATTCCAGCTTTATAGTTCGTAAGTCAATGTATTTAAATGTTTAATGATTCGTTGTCTTACCATATCGTAGGGTAGTAGATAATTGTTGACCAGCAATAAAGTTGCCCACCAGTTTTTCTGACAGGCTCTAAAATCCATTTCGCTTCTTTCTAGTGGTGGTCCACCAGCTGCCCGAGTCCAGTTGCTCGATTGCCAAAATATCAAAAATGCTAGTGCGGGTATTATTCTGAAAATATAAATAGTTCTCGAAAAATATATGCACACGAATTATATCAACTCTTCATGGAATAAATTGAGAAAACCACGATAAAGACAAAAAAAAGTTAATATAATTAAATGAAGACCTCTGTGATTTCGAAACACCGTGTATAGTATAACTACATGGCAACTGTGTCGTCATATAATAATGATTACGTTTCCAGTAGGTAACAATTTAAAAAGATAGGTCAAATTCGTTTATGTTTACGTTATTCCAAATTTCGATGGGGTTGGATTTTAGAGCCATCATCCCTGATGAAATCAACGCCTAAATATCAAAGTTTTGTCATTTCCATATCACTTGTCACATTATTAAAGTGTTCAGTGCGTTGTAAATAATTCTAGTCTACACCTTTTCCAATTGCAGTTCAAAAATGGTCGAATGTATTTTCAAATAGTTATTTGGATTTCAAAAAGTAGGTATCAATTGTATTTCGAATAAGTCAATTTTCTTTCAAAAAACATCAAATGTATTTCAAAATAATCAATTATAATGTGAGGACGGCAGGATATTAATTAACAAGGAACTTATAGCAAATGAATTCAATTCCAATTTCTCTGAAATGAGAAGGAATCTAGCCAGTAAGATAGAAAACGATCCTGGGTATGTTCCAAATCGTTCCATTATGCCTAATTATTTCGTCCAGTAGAACCAATTGAGATACAAAACATAATCAGTCATTTTAAAAATAACAAAGCGGTAGGTTTTGACAATATTGAAGCCGAAACTAAAAAGATCATTTCTAGCTATATCCAGGAACCATTAGTAAAAATTTTCAATCTGTGTATGGAAGTAGGAAAGTATCCATCGGCATTTGAACACACTATAGTAGTTCCACTCCATAAAAAAGGCAATGCCCAGGAAATAGGAAATTACCGACCAATATCTTTGATCACCCACCTCTCAAAAATATTCGAAAAAATTCTGAAAAACAGACTAGCTGCCTATTTGAACAAATTTACAGTTATCTCCAATAATCAATTCGGATTCAGAGAAAATATGTCAACCCAAGATGCAATTTTAGCTTCAACATCAAAAATAACAGAAACACTAAACGAAAGCAATCCTTGTTTATGCATATTCATAGATCTGTCAAAAGCCTTCGACACTGTTATAGCCACAAACTCCTTTTAGAGTCAATGGAAGACATCGGTGTGAGAGGAAATTGTCTAGAACTCTTCAAGTGCTATTTAAGCGAAATAACCCAAGCTGTGAGTGCTGATAGTGTGGTTAGCGGTGTCTAAACAATTGACTATGGCATACCACAGGGAACAGTTAAGATAAACTATCTACCATTCAGCTGTTATACTCGATGGTCTGCCTAATTTCGACAAACTGAACATCACAATAAATAATAACGAACAGTTCTCTATAGAACCTGTAAAAGAAATCAAATACTTAGGTTTTTTCAGATATTCATCTGACTTATCATATTCTGAATCCAATAACTTCGACCTAAGACAGTTATACTTCTTCCTCACGTGCTTAAAATATCACAGAAAAAAACACTGCAATCAACTCTCCCAACCCACAACTACAATACTAAAAAAAAATAATTATGTGCCACCCTTGATAATCAAAGTCACAACACAGAGAATGTTTAGCTTCTTAGCACCAAAATTGTACAATACCATCCCTAATGAATTAAAATGTATGAATGAAAATAGAAAATTCAAGAAACTTCTGAAGAAATTCATTCAGCAAATGATACGTAATTTCTTTGATGTATGAAACGATTTTACCCAATTTTATATGTTTATTCTGTTTATTTATAAAATATGTGAGTTCTTGATATCATTTTATATTGTTATAAAAATTTATTGACTTCAGTGCGATTTTGTCTTCATTTTATTGTTTTAAATATTTCTAATTATCTGTTCACTATTCATATTTCGTCATTATATTTTCTCGAAACAAGTGTTTTAGTCACTTATCGAGTAGATTATTTATTTACAGTCATGTTTAATTTGTATCAATGTATGATCGTATCCAAATGTAAATAAATATTATTATTATTATAATTCAATTTCAAAATGCGTCAATTATTGTATTTGAAAATTATCAATTCATTTTCAAAAACTAACACTTCTAATTCCAAAATGGTCATTTGAATTTCCAAAAATATCAAATTTATTTCGTAACGCATCATTTGAATTTCAAAACTGAAAAAGCACAGGCAAAGGAATGAATGAATGAATGAACTTTATTAATCCATAAATAACCACATACATGGTGTTGGACATGTCCAAGAGTTGAAAGATATTGTTTAAAATCAGTATAAAAGATATAACAAATATTCTAAGGATATATGCACAAACAGATACATAAATATGTATATCATATATATATATATATAGGCACAGATATGTAGACTGATTAAAAAAAAATATATAACATATTATAGAATATATAAATGTTGACTTAATAAAACATGATATATATAATACATTAATATGAGTACAACAATATGTATAAAAGTAATGTAGAAAGGGGAAATTATAAAAATGAAGTATATAATGTACATTTTGGCCATTAGGTTCATAACATGGGTTCTGCCATATGAGCATCATCAAAATATTCTGATAATGAATAATATACTTTTGAGTGAAGCAGATGTTTCAGTTTTTTTTTAAATGTATTGATAGTACGGCAACTTTTAATATAATCAGGAAGCTTGTTGTATATTTTACTGCTCGCATAAGAAGGTGATTTTTCAAATAGGGTAGTTCTGTGAGCAGTGGTCAGTAGATTATTAGAAAGGTTGGGTGTTGGTGATATTTTCATTCACCCTGTCATTGATACGCTTCGGGTTTCTGTCATATATCACATATTAGATTGCAGTGAACTGATTTTGAAATAAAAATGATTAGATTTGAAATTGAAATGATGGATTTTTAAATTTAAATAGAATTTTTTGAAATCAATTTGATTGATTCGAAATACAATTGACGCATTATGAGATTGAATTGATATTTTTGAAATGAATTTGATACTTTTTGAAATTAAATTGATCAATTTGAATTACAATTGACGTATTTTGGAATTGAATTGATAATTCAGAAATACTTTTTGAAATTTAATTTACTAATTTGAAATAAATTGAAACTTTTTGACATCAACTTGATGAAAAGGTGTAGTTTCATTGACGATATTACAAAAATGCATAGAACATTACCGAAGGGTTCATTCAACAAAATTAAGTACTATTATTACATTGTGTTGTGTTTGGTTCATTCACCTACAGAAAAGATTACACGATTCTTATGATGGTGTATGAAGAAAATGACAGTGGACCCTGAAATAATCAGGACCTCAGGGGACACCAGATGGTGTAAGATAGTGTTGTATGGTGTTTGTCACTGCGTTTAAGGGGAGAATAATACAATCAGCAAGAACTGTGATGGTTCAATAGTACTCCTAAATGGTAAGTGGTAAACGAATCAAAATTCAAATATGTCAAACAACCTTTCAATGCTCGTTTGAGAATTCCAACAGGAAATACAAGAATTTCGTTAACAAATAATATGGTCCATGTATTTCTATTTGTGGCGAATTTTTGCGCAGTAAAATCTGTATGATCGTCTCTATGTTGGTATTTGATCACCACTGAAAGGCAAACTAGTTGAAACTCTGGTGAACAACGAGCAGAAAACAACTACTTTTCTGGGAGATACTACGCAGAAAATTTCTTTCTTCCTAAGACGTGATAAGGTTCACATCGAGACAGGCACGCTTAACAACCTACAGACCGGTTTCGGGCTTATTGGCCCTCATCAGTGCAGATTATAGTTAAACGAGTACAGACCCAGAGATCTCCACTTGAAGCAGTGCCTGTCCCAATGCAACTTCGTTGAGTCTATTTCACCGCACGAAGCCGCGTTCCAAGAGACATTTGGAATTGGCGACATCATGCGGCAGGAGAAAGAAACATTCCAGAAACAAATATCCCATGTCACAGAATATATGGGAGTGGCTGATAACTTGATTAAGCTAATGAATGAGAAATAAAAAAGCCTTGATTGGGGCAAAAAAATGAAGGGAAAAAGTCTATCAAATTAATAATATCAAATATAATTTGACTGGTAGATTACGGGCAGAAAACTACTTCCCTGGCGAATACCACGCAGAACAATTATATCTGCTAGTAGTCCATGCAACGACTCACACATTTTCAATTGGATAGACTATTTTTTCTTTAAATTTTTTGTCCAATTAATGCCTTTTTCATGTTTCACTGATCCACTGTTTCGATACACCCAATGTAATCAGAGTTAGCAGATCGAGTTAGAGATTATGTTTTCCATACAGATCTCATACGGCTCTCTTATTATATTGATGAGATAACATGTGTTTGATTATTTAGAATAATCGTTATCTACATCAACTAATACTTAGTGGCATCTGTTTTTGATAACATATTCATTGTATGTTCTTGAGAAAGTCAGTAATTTTCAGGTATTTTCAGGTATTCTACTAGATTATCCTAAAAATGGTGCTTTCATTCGAAAGATGGCAGGGAAAAGTAGCTCTAGTAACAGGAGCTAGCTCAGGAATTGGAGAAGCTATTGCGAAACAACTCACAGAGGAAGGAATGATTGTGAGTATAGGAATTAGACCAGGGTCGATCAATTCAGTTGGATGAAACACATTGAAAAAAGAAGAGACTATAACAAAAATCATAGAAAAAATAATTTATGGACGATCTGAGGTCGGGAAGTGGGAGAGGGGGGGTTTAAGGGTAAAAAACGGTTCACCTCGATTTCTGGTAAAACTACAAGTCCTATGGAAAAAAAAATTAATTGCACAGTTGTAGGTGATAAAAAGATCTACAACTCTTGTTTTCACATTTTTTTCACATAACCTCAAAATTTATGTTAAAAATTCAAATAAAATAATTTCGTTTATTTTTACCATTTACAAAAAAAAATGTTTCACGAATTTTGGTGAAAACTTACTTACTTTTTCATGTACCAAATACACTGGAATTTTTTTGGTTTAAAATATATATTTTTTCACCATACTATGACTTGGCTTTTTGGCTCTTTGTTCGTTGAAATATCTACTTTCTGAAGTGTAAGAGAAAATATACATGACTATGGAAAATTTTCTAAGACAATCCAAGAACGAAAAAAACTCGAATTAGAATTTTTTTTAAATCATTTTGTACAATTTTGAGCTTTTCATTGATTTTTACACTTTAATTATTCAAAATACGTAAGATTCCATGTTACATTGAAAAACAAAAAAAATGCAAATACATAAAACATCAGTTATCCATTAGTTCTTGTCTCTTTGATGGCATATCTTCATCGTAAGATTCGACAAACCTTCCCGATTCTAGTAAATCTTCAAAATCTTCAATACCATCACCGTCTGCTTCGTCTCCAATATTATTTTCATTCTGCATTAGTTCTTCATCCACAATTTCATCTAAATCATTAAGTTCCTCGTAGGTTTCTTCTTTCACATTGGAGCAATTTTCAGAACCATGACAATTTGAACATAAATTTGTGCATTTCAAACCATGTTTTCGGAAGCCACATTTCAAACTGTTTCACAGCTGCAGCAAATAGTTTTGAGCATTATTTCCGGAATTAATTCCTTTTCTGTAAATTTGGGCATAATGCCACGTTGATGTTATTGCTTCCAGCCCCAATCTGTTGCTCTCAGTTCGTTACCCAGCCACGTTTGAAGCTGATAATATGCTCTGTAACAATGTTGTACTGCTGCACCTTATGTGGGTGGGAGATTTGCCAATATGAAAGATTTTTGCCAATTGATATTTTCGAAATCTTAAATGATTCAGTGTTATATTATCAAATTCACATTTATAAATAGATTCGATAAATTGTGATCCATTTGAAAAGTGTTTGAAAAGTGTTTTTAACCGCCAACTTAGTTGCAAAGCAACCCTCTAAAGTCTAGGAAGACGGGGACCTTAGCTTTTTAAGTAACCGAAGCATTACTCGGCTGGTTACCGTCGATATCAATATTGGCCAAATTTGACAAAAGCTCAAAAGTGTTTAAAATGATAAAAAAAAATCGGATTCGTTTTTTGCATTTTCTGAGAAAATTTTCCATATTCATGTATATTTTTTCTCACACCATCAGAAAGTAGAGATTTAAACAAACAAAAAGCCCATCGACTTATTCAATAAAGCAGATATTTTGACGTGAGAATTTTCGATTGAAAATTAGGGTGGTTTTTCGACATTAAGTCAAAATGTGGTGAAAAAATGAATATTTCAAACCAAAAAGATCACAGTATCACAGTAGGTTATTTGAATTTTCAACATACATTTTGAGGTTATGTGAAAAAAGTGTGGGAACAAGTGTTGTAGATCTTTCTATTATCTACAACTTCGCAATTCAACTTTTCTTCATAGGACTCTAGTTTTGCCGGAAATCGAGGTAAACCGTTTTTTACCCTCAAACCCCCTCCCACTTCCAGACCTCATATCGCCCCTAAATTAATTTTCCTTTAATTTTTGTTATTTTCTCTTTTTTCCAATGGGTTTCATCGTATTATTTTTTTTTCACTTTTCACCATTTTCAAAGGCTTCAGCACTGCTCTAAATGGCATCGAATCAAGTCTATAATAATATGGCTCTCAAAAAGTTATGAGATTTTCATATTGCAGCTTTTATTTCTGATTCTGCTTGCGAGATTAATGATATAAGGAATGAATTCAATTGACAGAGGAGGAACATTCATTCTATATTTCATTCACTGAATCTGTATGGTCACAGATTAGAAAAAGGTTGTCCAATCTTAATCTGTGGTATAATAATTGCAAAACTGCCACTGAAGGATGTGGTGTCGTAAATTGTTAGGAAATGACTAATAATCCGACTGTCTCAATGAGGATGTGTCTAGAGCTGCGAACGGCGGACAAAATAAAGTATTATCTTAATCTTTCAATGATTTCTTGATACAAAATTCCAAGGAAAAGAAAAGGATTGATCATAACAAGAAGAGAACGCTAAAAATGTCCCGCACTGAATGTGAATTTGAAGACCTCAAACCATAAGAAACAATAATTGGATGTACCTTTAGGAATTTGAACAGACAATATTTTCTGAATCGAATTATTTCAAAATAATATGATGTGAAATTGGTATTGATACAACTGAAATAAAACATAATCGAACCTATACGGTTCGCACAGGCTTCAGCATGTTCCATTTCTGAAGCTAGTGACAATACGCCTTTTTAAGATTAGTATATTTGAATCACTGCTGGCAAATTTTTGCCAATTCATCTCATGTTGAAGAATTTCATTCAGTCAATTCCTGGAAACACAATCGTTCACTTAAACCTAATTTTGTACGCCATTCGCGATAGGTGCTAAGCGATACACTACCTAGCGGTGACTCGTAAAAACACTCGAAGTAGGATTACCACTGAACTTTCTGGGGGATAACCCACGGTTTATGGAGGGATGGTTGTCTGGTAACTGCTGCAGGGTAGGGGGTAATGCGTCATCAGCTACGTCACAAGAATGCTGCATTCTACCATTTCTACCATAGTGTTTTTGTTTACTTGTGCAATATTTTTAATGATTTTGACTGCTTTGAGGGCTGATTTTGTACTCTGTTATACTATCATGGCATGGATATCATTCAAGTCATTTTGATTTTTGATCCTCTCGGGCTCTGTGACAGGTAAATAGTAAACAAGTAGGATGGAGTATAATGTAAACAACAATGAGCTTTCATATTGTTTCATTTTCTAGATGACTTGGAACTATTCAAAGTGTTGTTACAAAGAGAGTATGGGTTGTTACTTGCAGAAGGAATCGGATAAAGCAAAGCAGGACAGAAATGATTTTCTCAAAAATGATAAAATAAGAGAATATTAGGTAATGTTTTCAAAACGACAGGTGAGTTCTCCTTATAATAAAAATGTTTCAATTCTTTTTTGCTTTTAGCTGTTCCCATATTATATTCACCTCGATTTTTACCTATGGAACCTGACAAAACAATAACTGGAAGATTTTTTAAGAACAAAAATGGAAGGATCTTATAGGAACAAAGTCGATATTTCATCACTCAAGGAAGATTCTAGAGCAGCTACAACAGACTTCAAGGATTACCAGGGCACAGACAGAGGCCCCTTTTCAACTTTTTTCGTGTTGTTATATAAAATTTTGTTACATATATTCTTATGTTCATATACCTCTGAGAACCTATTAGATTCTGATGTACCATATATACTTTATATTATGTGCACAACTATTAAATAAAATATTGTGGAGATGACAAATACTCATTTTCCTTTATAATTGATGTAGAAAATGTTGCCACAATCCGATAGGTAGGTGAATTGAATTGATCTTTGTTTCTTTTCATTCCACTGTTCAAATATTAATTTTCCAATGTTTCATTCCATCTGCCCAAATGAAGGGCATATTTACCTACAAATTATTAATCAGGTACCTCTCTTGTATAAACGACTTATTTATAACACATCACATGCCCTTATAGAAGAGTTAGCACACTTGAAGCCTTTCTAACAGATAATTGAATGCATCATATGGGAATTGATCTTGTATAATCTAATTAAAATAAGCTTGCAGACAATTCTTTGTCACTGACATGATGATTTTCATCTAAAAACAAACTTGAGACCGAAAAATATAAATAATTGGAAAAGCGCGCTATTTCAGTATGTCGCGCTCTTTCTTAATAATGCTATGAACGATGCATTTATCCTTGTCAGTAGCATGAACAAAAGTCTCATATATGCCAGCATTCATGTGACGTAATCAGCTGCTCAGCGCTCATTGGCCAGGAGTTACCAGACAACCGTCTCTCTATAAACCGTGAACCTCTGTTCTGTTTACGTTCGGTTCCAGGATTCGCCTTCTGACCATGGTAGAGGACAGGCGGCGTCCTCGAGGTTGGAAGTCAAGTAGATGTTCAATGTGATTGTCCATATTGAAATTACGAAAATTCATTGAAAATATATTTATGAAAGTGAAGTTAAAGTGAATACTAGTGAAAAACAATTGGTCCTCTTGTTTCTACGCCGGTATAGAGGCCGGATGAGAACGGATTTGTCGAATAAGGGGGCCATACCTGCAACGAAGTTTATGAAACATATTTGTGGAATACAATATTTCGGAAATTGTGATCATATACAGAATCCTCATGGGGTATAAGTCTCAGATCCACTTTGTGGTGGGCCCCATTGATGTTATATAATCAAATATTGCGTGTACTTGGCTGGATAGTCCTGGCGTCCTGGTAACTTAGGCCATTCAAATGAGTGTGGATAATTTGCTGACCAAAAAATAATCCTGCCAATCCGAACCTTGGAAGATATATAACCAAGTGAAACTCCAAATCTGAGTTGTGTTTGATGAGGTGTTCGTGCCACCATAGGAAAATATCGAATCAACCCCCTCGCAAGGGTAGTTTATACTTGTAATTTTTCTTAAAACTTTGCTGACTGGGGGTATCCAGTGAAGATATTTCATTGAAACAGTAGATTATAACTGCTGAAAACATACTCTTCATGCCACCATAGTGAAAATCCGAATCAACCCCCTCGCAAGGTAGTTTATACTTGTGATTTTCCTTGAAACATTGCTGACTGGGGGTTTCTAGTGAATATATCGCAGTGAAACAGTAGATTGTGATTGCTCAAACCATACTCTTCATGCCACCATAGTGGAAGTTTGGATCAACCCCCTCGCAAGGGTAGTTTATACGTGTGATTTTTCTGAAAACCTTACTGACAGGGGGTTTCTAGTGTGAATATTGCAGTGAAACGATATATTATGATTGATCAAACCATACCCTTAATGCCACCATAGTGAAAATCCGAATCAACCCCCTCGCAAGGGTAGTTCATACCTGCGATTTTCCTTAAAACTTTGCTGACCGGGGGTATCCAGTGAAGATATTTCATTGAAACAGTAGATTATGATTGCTAAAAACATACGCTTCATGCCATCATAGTGGAAGTTTGGATCAACCCCCTCGCAAGGGTAGTTTATACCTGTGATTTTCCTTAAAACCTTGGCTGACCGGGGGTTTCTAGTATAAATATTGCAGTGAAATAATAGATTATGATTGCTCAAACCATACTCTTCATGCCACCATAGTGAAAATCCGAATCAACCCCTTCTCAAGGGTAGTTTATACATGTAATTTTTCCTAAAACTTTGCTTTTATCCAGTGAAGATATTCCACTGAAACAGTAGATTATGATAGCTAAATACATACTCTTTATGCCAACATAGTGAAAAATTGGATCAACCTCACTGCAAGGTTAGTTTATACAAGTTAATCTTCAAAAATTCTACTGACTGGGGATTTTCAGTGGAGATATCCAATCAAATGAAAGAAAATCTATGGTGTATGGTTTGAGCTGTTTCACTGCAATATTCACACTAGAAACCCCCTGTCAGCAAGGTTTTAAGGAAAATCACACGTATAAACTACCCTTGCGAGGGGGTTGATTCGTATTTTCACTATGGTGGCATGAAAAGTTTAGTTTGGGCAATCACAATCTACTGTTTCACTGCAATATTCACACTAGAAACCTCCTGTCAGCAAGGTTTTAAGGAAAATCACACGTATAAACTACCCTTGCGAGGGGGTTGATTCAAATTTTCACTATGGTGGCATGAAGAGTATGGTTTGAGCAATCACAATCTACTGTTTCACTGCGATATCTGCACTAGAAACCTCCAGTCAGCAAAGTTTCAAGGAAAATCACAAGTATAAACTACCCTTGCGAGGAGGTTGATTCATATTTTCACTATGGTGGCATGAAGAGTATGTATTTAGCAATCATAATCTATTATTTCATTGGAATATCTTCACTGGATACCCCCGGTCAGCAAAGTTTCAAGGAAAATCACAGTCATAAACTACCCTTGCGAGGGATTTGATTCAGATTTTCACTATGGTGGCATGAAGAGTATGTATTTAGCAATCATAATCTACTGTTTCAATGGAATATATTCAGTGGATACCCCCGGTCAGCAAAATTTTAAGAAAAATCACAGGTATGAACTACCCTTGCGAGGGGGTTGATTCGGATTTTCATTATGAAGGCATGAAGAACATGGTTCGAGCAATCATAATATTTAGTTTCACTGCAATATTCACACTAGCAACCCCCTGTCAGCGAGGTTTTAAGGAAAATCGCACGTATAAACTACCCTTACAAGGGGGTTGATTCATATTTTCACTATTGTGGCATGAAGAGTATGGTTTGGACAATCATAATCTATTGTTTCACTGTAATATTCACACTAGAAACCCCCTGTCAGCCAAGGTTTTAAGGAAAATCACACGTATAAACTACCCTTGCGAGGGGGTTGATCCAAATTTTTACCATGGTGGCATGAAGAATATGGTTTGAGCAATCACAATCTACTGTTTCACTGCAATATCTGCACTAGAAACCCCAGTTAGCATAGTTTTAAGGAAAATCACAAGTATAAACTACCCTTGTGAGGGGGTTGATTCAGATTTTTTTATGGTGGCACGAAGTATCCGCATCGAACAATCATAATATGATGTTTTAGTGGAATATTTCAACTGGAAACCCTCGGTCAGCAATGTTTTTAGAAAAATCACAAGTATAAACTACCCCCGTATGAGGGTGTATTCAAAATTTTGTTATGGTGGCAAGAAGGTATTTCTTCATAGATATCTGTTTTGTATTATGAGCCCGATACTCGCAGTAGAAGTCTGAAATCTAATGGAATATTCTATTCTGGTCAGCAAAATACTTTTTACCCATTCAAATCGAAGAGAAGAAGAAGTACATTCGGTTCTGAGGTGAGAGGTGTATTTCCAGCAGTTTTTCGAGAGTTCATCTGGTGAAATCTATGTGAAATTCTATGTAATGTCACAAATAAGAAAACAAACAAAATAAAAGCGATACCATCTCGAGAAGTTCGAGTGTGTCAGGTAGCACTTCGTATTATTTTCTATCGCGAATAACGAAATTATAACTGCTAACTGAATTCTAGGTGGTAGGCGTGGCAAGAAGAAGAGAACTGATAGACCAACTCGCAGTGCAACTAACCCATGCCAAAGGGAAATTATATAGTTACAAGGTCGACCTTAGCAAAGAAGAAGATATCATAAATGCTTTCAAATGGACCACTGAAAATCTGGGCCCAATTCACGTCCTGGTTAATAACGCTGGGGTATATTTGAGAGGTTCACTCATCGGTGGCAACACTGAAGATTGGAGGAAAACTCTCGATATCAACATTTTGGCATTGTGCATCGCTACAAGAGAAGCCGTCGACATCATGAAGAAAAATGATATCGATGGCCATATTATCCATATCAATAGTATAGTAGGGCACCAGGTGCCAAATTTACCTAAAATTGATGTATATTCGGCTTCTAAATTCGCAGTGACCTCGCTGACAGAAACACTCAGATTAGAACTGAATGCTTCGAAGTCCAGAATCAGAGTGACTGTGAGTACCCACCTACTCATCATATCGTTGGGGTTAGGGTTGAGGCCTATACTTGTGTTGGCATCATCAACGACCCATTTTATTTTTGAGCAGTCATTTGTGCACACCCTGTATGAATCAGTTAGAAAAATAGTGACTCAATGACTTCAATGATTTTCAAGGCCTTCTATAGATGAACATGTGAATTTTACTATAAAATGATTGTAATTGATATAATCGAGAAAACTTTTTAATGGCTTTACACAGGAGTTCAGCAACTATCTTCCCAACAAGATTTAACTTTATCTCATGAAATAGTTTTATTACTGTATCCATAAAGACTTTGCTATTAATAGGGATCCATTATAAATTCTTCATTGAGAATACTCAGCAATTATAGCAAGAATTTTTCATTTAATTTATAGAGTATCAGTCCAGGAGCAGTCGATACGTTCATATTCGGTGACAACATGAGAAAATCAGAAGCTTTCCAAACTCTCATCGGTGAAAATATTCTGAAACCAGAAGATATTGCTGACAGTGTCGTTTATGTACTATCAACTCCACCCCACGTACAGGTAAGCATATTATGTTTTTTAGTTTGATAATATAGATACTTAGGTAGGTACTAAGTTTTTTTTTTAATTTTCATGCATTTTAAATCAGTCATAAGATTTTGTTGAAATTTTATGCAAAAATAAATTAAATGATTCAATGAAATCAAATGTATGGTCGAACTTTACATTGCATCAAATCAACCGATAAATTTGCAAGAAAGCGTATTATCTGAAAAAAGTTAATTCTCATTCAATTTTCCAGATATAACATGCTTGAGTGTGAAACTATCTTCATTTTCTTGCACCAGTATAATTCATTGGAATATTTCACCAATAAAGAGCCAAAATATACCCATATGGTATACTGTTGACAAAAAATTTTGATGAATTTTTGCTAGACAAGCTTTGGAACAATTTAATTTTCAACACACAAATTAAAAATTATGGAAATCGCATAAAATTGTATGGAGCTTTAGAAAATCAATTCAAGATTTATATTCCGAAGAAAATGTTTGAAACATTTCGATAATTTCTTCATTATTTCTTTATTCTACAACTCCGTCTCCCATCATTTTTGTATTTATCCAAAATGCAGCATAATTACTTACGAATAATGTTGTTTTGGATATGATAGCATTTTCCTAGCAACGATATTGACTTATGATGTGTAATCCGGCCTTGTGCTTCTAAACAGTCTTTTACAATACAAACTATTATTGATTATTTTTTACACGACATTTTCATATGGTCACTTTTCATATTGGCAAATTGAAACAATTTCTTTTCCAGGTACATGAATTAACCATCAAACCAGTGAATGAAGTTTTTTGAGGAAAATGAATCTTCGTACCATCTGATATCCAATGAGCTCTACATAATAAATTATGTATATATTCATATACATAATATTTATTAAATATTATATTGAACTATTTGACTCAGTTATATTTTTCTGGAATAGATCTGGAATCATGGTCTTTGACGAACTATTTAATTTTATTTATATATTTATTTCGTATATGTTAATGGAATGTTGATGGTAATATTCGATGGTTTGTTTCACTCAACAGTGCTACTGATTAATCTGTGACAGAGCTGCAAATAATTATTGTTTTATGATGAAAATAAAAAAGAGATGATGGATGAAAGGGCTGGAGTGGGAGTTACAGGGCCAAATTCCAGGCTCTCAAAACCTCTTGGTAACACGCCAAACATCTTCCGAGCAGAAGTATATGCTATAAAGGGACACTCGAAGGACAAAAATAGATATTCTATCAGATAGCCAAGCAGCACTAAAAGCTCTGAAGTCATACACATGTGAGTCAGCTGACTTGGGACTGTAAACAATCCCTGACAACTGGCAGCGAACAACCAGGTCACTTTGATGTGGGTGCCAAGTCATAAGGGAGTTGAAAGCAACGAGGAAGTAGACTATCTTGCCAAAGAAGGGGTAAATACACAATTTCTCGGCCCAGAACCCTTCTGTGGACATTCCAAATCCCACTTGAGAAAAGAGGTCCGACGCTGGGAAGCGGATGAAATGAAATCTCACTGGAATAAAGTGCCAGGACAAAGACAAGCGAAAAGGCTAGTGAGCCTCTCGCCAAGAAAAGCTGAACAGCTTCTCGAGTTGGACAAAAAAGACTTGAAACTGGTAACAGGACTTCCCACTGGACACTGCCCTATGAGAAATCACTTCAAGAAGATGGGTAAAACAGAAAGTAATATTTGCCGTTACTGCGAGAACTTCGCTGAAACTGCAGAACATTTGCTTTGCAAGTGCCCAGCACTCTTCTGCAACAGCCTTAAGTTCCTGGAAGGTGCCTTTTTAGAGCCCTTCGATATCAGGAAACTAGCTCCCAGGAAACTGATAAACTTTGCACGAAGTCTCGAAATCCCAGGCCTCGAATAGATTAATGGTTATGCACAAAATATCTAATAGGTCGAGGTGCTTGAGAGGCTGCATAGCCTTAATTAACGACCCCCCCTACAATCTACAATTCCGCATCCTAATATTTCACTCTAATCAACATAACATCAATTTTGTTTGATTGAAAATATACAAATCACACTTTTGATGTCGAGATATATCGAAAATGACAGTATTTAGATATGGGATCTAAAAGTCAAGAATTGAAGATTTTTTGAAAAGTAACAACAAAAATTGTCATCAAAATATAGATAGCATGATAAGTGCAGAATTACTCCAAAATTTGCGGACATTATGTGAACATGCTGCTGTTTATATCCTGAACTTGACCACCTGAAACAAACAGGCGGCATTTTGTTCACAATTATACAGGCACTGTGCTTAATCTATCCCATGGCGATTTCAGACTCCGTCGTATCAAATATTCGATTTAAATATACTTTGAAGACTATTCCAGAATGATATCTGAGATTCTGAAAATGATTTGAAATATGTATCGATTTCAAATATCCAGTTTTTCTCTCTATAATCGAGCCGGCTTAATTATATTTTAGTACTCACCTCAGATATCGGTATACAATCATTTTCAACGAAAATCTTACTGTGAGTCGCTTATGTTTTTCCAAATATAAATGCAACTGATTGGCCAACAACCATCCAGATATGAGAAAATTAGTTTGAACGATATGTAAGCCCAAGTTCATCATATATTTCTTGAATCCATTCCGGTAGAACTGAAAACACAGTTTGATAAATATTAATGCACATAGTACCGATTTGAGAATCATTAGAATTTAACTATAAACATTGTCAGCTTTTGCTACCAACACGTGAACAAAAATTATTGTTTCTCATAATTTATCAAGACGCAGATTTCATTCAAGCAATTCAAAATACTACTCGAGATGAATTATGTTTTGATTCAACAGTGTGATACATGAAGTCCTCCTTCTTCCTGATGACGATTCTGAAAAATATCGGTATAGCGTTGAATATTTTTATTGTTCGAATCTTGGTAAATCGATTGAATCTATCATAGTTTCTGAAGAGACGACTTGGAGGGACTATCCTTTCCTTATACCAGGGTTATTCGACGCTCATCACGAGAACCGTTAGAAGAATTGGGAAAAAGTTGCATAATTCCATGCTTATTACTATATAGTGAAAGAGAATCCATGATAGCTCTTTCAGGTCTAGAAATAAACTACGCAACACTAATTACGTCGCACCCCGAAATTTTGCCCCTGTTAAAATTTGAAAAACTTTTTTCTGCTTTGAACAATTTGAATTCGGTTTACACTGTTCGCTAGCTCAGTCCTTCAGCATTAATCTCGTACTTCTTCGATACCTAAAGTTATTTCCATAAAATTGCTATAGGATGTTTTTTGATACTGTACAAAATTTCAGAATTTTCAAAAGGATCCCAAATGAAGAAAAACAGTTTTTTTCAACTTTAACAGCAGAGTCATGAAGATTATCTCATTACCTTTGGCCATCTCCAAAATTGTCTTCTTCTATTTACAGAGTGATCTCAAAAAATCAATTTTTTGGTTTTGCAGTCATTCAGCTTCAAAATGATCCTGTGATTTTGAAAATCGGTTGAAGAGGTGAAAAGTTATGACTGCAAAACCAAAAAATTTAATTTTTGAGGTCACTCTGTGAATAAAAGAGATAGGAAGACAATTCTGGAGATGGCTCAAGTTAATGAGATCACATTTATGCCTCTGCTGCTAAAGTTGAAAAAAAACTGTTTTTCCCTTTGAAAAATCCGAAATTTTGCACAGTTTCAAAAAACATCATGTAGCAATTTTGTGGAAAAAACCTCATGTTACGAAAAAGTACGAGATTATAGCTGAATGACTGAGCTAGCGAACACAGCAAACAGAATTTGAATTGTTCAAATCAGAAAAAAGTTATTCAAATTGCAACAGGGGCAAGATTTCGGGGTGCGACGTAATTAGTGTTGCGTAGTTTATTTGGAAAAATTACTTTTTGAATTATCGTATTCATTTTTTTTTCATCATCATTTTCTACTGCCAATAGCACCTTGAAATATATTCATTCACTTTTACGTGTATTCTCCGAAGCCATATTTAGTTCTAATGACTATTCACATTAAGCACCAGTTAAACAATAAAAAAACAACACATTTATTCCAATCACTACAATAAATAACAATAACAGATGAGGATGCTCGAAAATATAACCATGTTGATCAATATACCTTTCTAAACAATCTAAACCGGAATTAACAATGCACCTTCTGATATATTCTGGTATGTGCACCTGGTTTCGGAGTACCCCATAATTTTTCAATGTTACCCATAAAAAAAGTAACCGAAGAGGTGGATCTGGGGATTTTGTAGGCCACTCAACCACTTCATATGGTTTCCAATCCATTGTGCTATAGAATTGTTAGGCGGTGCTCCATCATGCTCAAATCACATTTGGACACTAAGGGCCGGTTTATCAATGCAGGGTTATCCCGAAGGGTTAGCTGACCCGGGGTTAACTTTATCCTAGAGCTAATTTTCCGTTTGATTTTGATAACGTTTAACCCCACCTCAAAGTGAATAAACATTTTATTACAGAGTTAGCTGTTAACCTGGGGTTATATTAACCATACCTTGCATTGATAAACCGGCCCTTAATAATGAAGGAGTTCAAATAGCCAAAATGGTGGTTATGATATAACTATATTAATGATGTATTCCTGGGATCAAATCGAAGTGAGAAATATGAGAAAGGTTGCATCTCCATATTGAAAAAAAGTTGATGATGGCCACGAAAATTCAAAACGTCGAATTCATAAGCTAAAAATTCCATATTGTGTATCGTAAAAAGTGGCAACGAAGAAGAGGACAATAATAAATCAAGAAAATAATGAAACTGATGAAATCCAAAAATTTAGCTTTTTCCATACATTTCAATACAAAAAGTGTTATCGTGGATTTTCCTTCACTATATCTCCGTATCTCTTACGGTTTTCGAGATGCCAATGATGATTGTCGAATTTCAATAACCCTGGAAAAAGCCACTATACTTTGAGGTATGGATTTCTTCCTGCAACTTTCTATTATGGAATTTTGATTGAACAGGTAATATTTGAATATTTGAATGAACAAGTGGATTGATTATTATTTGCTTCGAGACTATGTAATCGCATACAATTCCTATTCACATAGAGATAAAATAGCTTTTATAAAAAGTTTCCGAAATAAGTTTGACTAAACTTTCGATTTTTATGCTCCGATCTTTCTATATGTCACAATCTTCCTAATAATGTTGTATCCTATTTTCAATCCAGTAGCAGCACACATCAATGGAAACGTATTTTGCATTTTTTCTGGAGTTTCTAGCAAATTCATTCCAGTTGAGTTTCAACCGTGAGGAACTATTTTAAATTTAAACTCACATCTTCTATGACATTCGTATCGGCAACAAATGCGAAAATTGAATTATAAACTGCATGTCCACAAACTACAATTGTCACGTTCATTGTTCGTATTCCCTGGATGCTTAGAAGCCTATGGTAATCTTCATTCGAAATGGGTTTTCTCAAGTCTTCCCAGTTATGCAAAACAGATACTGATTTCATAAGTGATGAAACTGAAACAACAACATAGTATATTATGATACAAGTTTTATAAGACGCTATTTTGTCGCACACGTTGTTTGGAGTACGACGAGCGAAGCGAGGAGTGCTCCAAAGGAACAAGTGCGACAACGTGTCTTATAAAACGTGTCATATGCAATTTTTTCTATTTTGAATTGCTTTAAAAATGGATTAAATATCGATAATATAACAGTAACATCTTCGATTGGTAACAATGATGACATTGAAATAATAAAAATCAGACGCACAAGCGTAAAGCCCAGTTTACAGTTGAGCGATTTTGATTATTGCATACCAGCGGTGAAAAATTCAATGTTGTTATTGTTTTTAATAGTCAACTTGAATCAAATCACACTCTGAATTGAAATTCACCAATTAAAACATTGAGTTTTTCACTGCTAATATCACCAAATCCAAATCGCTCAGAAGTAAACTGGGCCTAAATCTTTCTGACTTTCATTTGATGAATGCGAAATAGAGGCTATTTCGACACGCATTTGCGTTGCACAATAACTTCATTATAGAACCAAAATAGAAAAAATAATATTCAACAATCAAATGAATAACATATTCAGATGAACTTCGATATTATATTTTTTATCAATGAAATCTATGATTTTTGTACGGAAAATGTTGCTAAAATTTTCTTTTAAAGTTTGGTTTCAAAGTTTTCAACCCCAGAAACCATATCCACCAAAGGAAGTTGATGTTCCGAAACTTATTGATTGGATTGGATAAGTAACATACCTTTCCTTTTGAAAATAACTCTACTGAAGGCGTCATAAGCGGTAACCAAAGCTATAAATGCTAACCAAGCCACTGTTGAGTATCTAAAAACAAGAATCAGCATTATGTTGATAATTAATATCTTTCAACGAAATCATATTCGAAAAGGTTTTGTATTGATAATGTTATCGGTTCATTACCTACAAAACAATTGACACCAGTTGTACAAAATTGAAATGGAATATGGGGCATGCAGTGCAATGTTTGAATCAGAGTCGCCATGAAATATTATAATTTGACAATATACCTACCTACCCGGGGTGATTTAGAACCTTGTTTAGAACTGACTTTTTGTATAGAAATGGATCCAGAATGCGAAAACAAATTCAACTGAACTCCATCAGAAGTTCTACCAAGCTTCCAGTTTGCGTATAAACTATAAATTTCTATAAAAGATTATAGAACTTATAGGTTCAGTATTTTGTCAATTGGGAACCACTGACCACTTCTTTTTTCAAATGTTAAAGGCTTCTTCGATATTCACTTATCATTATCTTTCAAAATGAAATTGTTTGACAAAAACCATTAAAATTAGTTTTTTCAATAAATATTTGTCTAAATATCGCATCCGTTCGAATTTAATGGTGAATACCCAGTCATAGAAAAAGTATAGTATTCTACTTTCGTGTAATATTACTAATTCGAATGATTACGATGTTCCGCTGCGGCTCACGTCGAAAACTTCATTATACCATTTTGGCACAACTTCCTTTGTACCCATTATTTGGTCGTAAAAATTGACACATCGCATAATATAATGGATGAATATGCACTGCTTGCCGAACGGTAGGTAGTGATTATAATATACAAGCATTTGGTAGACAATTTTCAAGTTACAACTCTTCTTACACCTTGTAGATCCATTCGAATTGTTCGGCAATAGTTATCTGTTCACATTTTTCGTTGGATTAACTTGCTATAAAAATTTTCAAAGGTGAATGCACGATACACGCATACTCTACACCCTTATGACAAAAGTATGCGGTGGTTGTTGGTCCCAGATCCAACCAAAATGTTCGGCGATCATATCATCGTGAGTTTCAGTTGATAATTAGTTGAATCAACAAAATGCCGAACATAAATAAATAATAAATTTTAATCAAATTTTTTTTACGCCACTGCGCTTCGTATCCACCCTATACGTTCGGCAATGCCTTCCGTCCTAACTCTTTTTCAATTACGGCCACTTGCGACATACGCCGAACAGTAACAATAAATGATTCGATATACCGGGTTTTTTAATACAACTTGACCCACGCGGCACTGACCCTTTGGTCCACGATTTTTATTCGGCGATCTTATATCCGTGTAAAGGAAGGTGAAAATAGGTGGGTTCTAATATTGCTGAGTGTGAACAAATGAGACACAAAAATCCGTTGTGGGCTCCCGGTCTATAAAAGTTAACATCATTTTCGAATTGAAATCGAGACCCTCTGAAAATGGCAGATATTTATGGGAATTTAAACCGCCAAACAACCAATCTTCGGTTGTCAGATGAGAGCAATTATTCGCCAAATGTACGCACAAAATATTCTGAGAACAAAATACTTCAGTTTATGACGATATCTATTTCATTACATTACCTACATAAGGAAATACAAGGTGAGTCAGTTTTTTGTAGCAGGATTTCAACAGCTCGAAGAAGACTTTTTTCAGGTTGAAAGTCTCACATGAAATATAAGTATGTATGGGAGCTTTGTTTCCCAACTCACAGGGTGTGGATATGCCTATTTACAGTATTTTTAAATTTTTTTCTCATGGCTCAGGTGAGTTTGGTAACAAATGAGTTTTTTATTCGAAAATATAAGGCAAGATACCAAGAAGTTGCATTTTCAATCATTCAATCTGATAAGTTTAAAATTAAAGAAAAAATTAATGACGTTGACTTTTGAGAATATCCTAAGAAGATTTCCAATGTCAGAATAACTGAGTGCTCTGATCAAAATTATCGATAATATCCTACAATAATGTACTACTGATTTTTCCTGATCGGAATCTTCAAGTTTGTGTGGTAGCATTATGTTCTCATCTCTTCCAGCGTTATGTGTCCCAAACACATTTCAAATTGTGATAGAGATGTGGCCAAATTTAGGGCTTAATGCTCGTGGCTCAACAACGATATAAATATATTAGGGCCTCACGTCATTCATCCAATTACAAAAAGCTCCCCCCACAAGCAGTATCCCGAAGTATCGAGTATATCAATGGCATAGAGAAACTTTGTTGAGCCCTATTCAGCCCGTGTCTCTTTCCTGGGTAATATGCCATTTGAAATCTCCATCTTGGAAATTTATATCTTGTCTCGTCTCCATTGTTCTTCAATTTCGAAACAATAATACATAGATGATTCTATATCATTTCTCACATCAGATTATCAAGGATATCAGTGCATGACTTACAAAATAATATAATCGAAGTTGGTGAAAGCAATTTTTTTGGAGTAATTAGAACAATCTATGTCGTCTATGCTTGCAGTTAGTGAAAAATTCTGTAGCAGTTCATTTTCATTTTTGGTTGCATTTTCCTTGATTTTCTTCATATTTTCGTCGAAATTTTTAGAAAAACAGCGGAAACGGTAGATAACATCTCGGTTGAAACAGTCTGGCTCCCTATTTTTAGCCTGTAAATAATGAAAACATGTATGTACTTCTACTTAGAGTATTTAAAATGCACAGCATCATGTTGATTCCGAAAACGGTAAGAGATCTTAAGACATATCATCCTCGATTATTTTTCTTCAGTTATATATTTGAAAATTGTTTGAAATTTGTTTTTAATCGCCAACTTAGTTGCAAAGCAACCCTCGTAAGTCTAGCACTTGTATGAGTAAGCAAGATGGGGACCTCCAAAGCACTACTCGGTTGGTTAACGTGGAGAGGATTGAAATCTAGGTACCAAGAATGTTCGGTTGGTCACCTATCTCCTCACACTAAACGATATTATAGAAATAAATAAATATTTCCAATAGCCGCCGGGATTTGAACCGCGGACCCTCAGGCCCATAGACCAGCGCCTTTGCGCACTCGACCACCAACCCAGTTGAATAAGGAGACTTTGATATATCTACGAAAAGGAAATGCGGAGCAAAACATTAGTCTTACACCACTGATAAAGGTCTATCAGTGTTGTAACTAAATTTGATCAACACGAATCACCCTCTGATAATGATATATATATCCTTATATGATTACATTGAGCGATTGATCAAAGAGCTACTATTCTTATAAATTATTCCAGGTATTTTTCATTCACTGATAGCATTGATTGATACAATCAATGCTGAAATGTAGAATCATTGAGGCGACTCTCGGGGAAGATAGTAGAAAAAAGTTTTCTTGAAGGGGGAGTTCTATCGCCTTTGCTGTAGTCATTGGTCGTCGACAACCTGATAGTCAAGCTACAAGATTTTGGCATCACGACTCAAGGTGACGCCGATGACGTGGTTGTCACCATTAGGGGCAAACATGACGGGATAATTTCCAATCGCATGCAAGTAGCCCTAAACACAATCAGAAGCTGGTGTGCAGAGGAAGGACTCAATGTCAATCCTAGCAAAACAGTGCTGGTTCCATTTACCAAGAGGCGAAAGTATGAACTTAAAGCCCCAACTCTTGATGGAATTCAGCTCACTTTTCCAAAGAAGTTAAATATTTGGGCGTGACAATCTACCAAAAACTGACATGGAACAGCCAACTAAACCACATTCTTTCCAGAGCTATAGCGGCAAGTTGGACTTGCCGCGGATTCTTTGGCAAGATATGGGGTCTGAAACCAACAATGATCTATCGGTTATACTAAACATTGATATGGTGGCCAAAAATTCAACAAATTTCGGCACAAGTCAAGCTGCAGAAAGTGCAGTGGCTAGCATGTCTGGGAATCACAGGGGCAATATTCACGTGCCCACTGCAGCCTTAGAGGTAATGTTGAACCTTCCACCAATGCACCTGTGTTTGAAGAAAGAAGCAGCAATCAATTCCACTCAGGTACGACTTCGATATGCAGTTTTAAGTGGTCATAAACATTCACCAAATTTGCACAGAGAACGGACCTCAACTGGGAAGGGATACATCAATATGGTATATTGATGGATCCAAGATGGATGGGCTGGAGTGGGAGTTACAGGGCCAAATTTCAGGCTCTCAAAAGCCTTGGTAACGCCCCAACCATCTTTCAAGCAGAAGTACACGCTATAGAGATATGTGCCCAGGAGTGCCTCGAAAGGGACACTCGAAGGGCAAAAATATATAACAGGACTCCTCACTGGACACTGCCCTCTGAGGTATCACCTCAAAAAGATGTGATAGTTGCCGCTACTGCGAGGACTTCGCTGAAACTGCAGAACATTTGCTTTGCGAATAATAATAATGTTTATTCTTTCGAAAGTGATTATAAAATAGAAAATGCCCAGAACTCTTCTGCAAGAGGCTTGAGTTCCTGGGAGGGGCCTTCTCAGAGCCCTCCGATGTCAGGAACCTAGCTCCCAGGAAACTGATAAACTTCGCACGAAGCCTCGGAATCCCGGGCACCAAATAGATTAAGGGTTGAGCAAAAAATATCTAATAATTCGAGGTGCTTGAGGCTGTGCAGCCAGCCTTAGCGACTCCTCCTACAATCTACAATCTACCCCTGTGAAATTGTTATTATTCGATCGATTTTGGAAAACTTCTTGTTGGATAGGTATTTTAAATGTCTATCCAACAATAGAGTGATTATATTTTTTGACTGTTATCATTGCCAACTGCGACCAATTTTATTGACTAATTTTTCAAAAAGTACTATAAGGGATTTTTTTCACAAAGAATAGCGCTGTTTTTTCAATCATGATCACTTATTGAAACAAATCAGTACCGATTTTAAGCATTTGAATATACATGGTCATAGGAAAAAAATTAAGTAGAAAAATCGTCGACGTATTGAAATCTGAATTGAAGAATTAGGTATGTTATCAAGTCATCTTGATTCAGAAACCATCAGATTCAGATCCTGATCCAGAAACTGTAATTCTTGAATATATTTATCACTTCTATATGCTGTATTTCAGCAATTATTATCAACTCTAAAATTGACCGAAAGTGAAGAAATGTATTAAGGATATAAATTTAATTCATTAACTTACTAAGTCGAAAATAATCTGATATATGCTTGATGATATGCTTTTATCTGTACTCAGGTTGACGAATGAAGTCAATTTATTATTTTCATCATTACTATCATTTTTTGTGATAAAAAATCTCTAATAGTATTTTTTTTAATGAGTCAATAAAATTGATCACAGTTGGCGACAAATGACAAATACAGCCTTATCGTACTGAAGACTTCCGAAACGTTTTATTTATCTCAAGACATAACAGTTCGTTCAAAGTTTTTCTATCACAATTACGTGTTTCACATGAAATATTGTTTTCAAACTATTCGCATTCGAATCGTTAAAGTAAAAGAATAAACTTTATTTTTTCGAAACTAAGTCAAACTCTTGAAATGAAGAATTTTCTGTCACTATTTTATCACAAAATATTTGAACTATTTCTCATCGAGTCATCAGATTACTGACGTTAAACAAACGTCTTTGTTTAAATGTTTGTTTATGGATGATTTTTTCTTCTGCACAAACTAACTGATCGAAATTATCGCCTAGTGTTGAATTCTTCTTCTCCACACGTACCTGGATTATCTGCCAAGCTTTACTGTCATATTGAGTTGGCCGCAAAGTAAACTGTATTCTACAAAACATATCTCCTTCAGTTTTGCACCTACTGAAATCATCCATGGCATGTACTGGTGGAAGATCATCTGAAAAAAGAATATAATTTACTTACTTACTTGTTTCACACTCTTTATGGTCTGAAAGAATTTTGGGAAGTTCGAACTTTCGAGTAAATGAATTCAAACTTTATGCTTATCAGTGATAAACGATATTTGTATTTCATATTTCGAAAAATAGTTGCATTAAACTATAAGAAGCCAAGTAATAGATTGAAATCTACAGTCGGGTCCAAAACTGAAAAGTAGTAATGTGCCGCCAAACTGGAACTCACCAAAACAATCTGATGACATGCAATCATATGAATCGATATTGATAGCAATTTCCATTGGTCATGACGTAGCCGAGTTTTTATGCACTCAGTATATTTCTGTCTCTCATTCAGAAATTGAATGAAAAGAGGAAAGGTATACACTGAGTTCGCACTGGTTTTACCAATGGAAATTGCTATTTTCTGATTTTGAAGAGAAAGATTGCCTATCCTAGAATAGTTAATCTTCTTCCCTCATTCTGGGCCTGATTGATTTCCGTGAAAACTCACTTATATTTTTCTCTACGACAAAGAATAAATGATTAGTGAGCCTGTCACCAAGGAAAGCTTTCCTTGGCGAAAGGCTCACTAGCCTTTTCGCTTGTCTTTGTCCTGGCACTTTATTCCAGTGAGATTTCATTTCATCTGCTTCCCAGCGTCGGAACTCGTCTCTCAAGTGGGATTTGGAAAGTCCACAGAAGGGTTCTGGGCCGAGAAAATGTTTATTTGCCCCTTCTTTGGCAAGGCAGTCTGCTTCCTCGTTGCCTTCAACTCACTTATGACCTGGCACTCACATCAAAGTGATCCGGTTGTTCGCTGCCAGTTGTCTCAGGGATTGTTTACAGTCCCAAGTCAGCTTAGACTCACAAGTGTATGACTTCAGAGATTTTAGTGCTGCTTGGCTATCTGATAGGATATAGATTTCTGCCCTTCGAGTGTCCCTTTCGAGGCACTCCTGTGCACATATCTCTATAGTATGTACTTCTGCTTGAAAGATGGTTGGGGTGTTACCAAGGGGTTTTGAGAGTCTGAAGTTTGGCTCTCCCACTCCAACCCTTTCATCCATCTTGAATCCATCAGTATACCACGCTAATGAATCCTTTCCCAGTTGATGTCCGTTCTCTGTGCAAATTTGGTGGTTGTTTATGACCACTTCAAACTTTATTTCGAAATAGTACCTAACTGGCATGATATCTGTTTGTTTAGGTTCTAGGGAAATATTTTCGAAAATCTTCAAGTGTCCAATCTGATATCCTGATTTGAGATTTATTGAAGGCGCTGATTGCTGCTTCTTTCATTACACACACGTGCCCTAAGGCTGCAGTAGGGCACGTGAATATTGCCCCTATAATTCCCAGACAAGCTAGCTGCTGCACTTTTTGCAGCTGGACTTGTGCCGAAAATTATTGCATTTTTGGCCACCATATCAATGAAGCGTACGGTTTGATGATCTTTCAGTATTTGAGTATAACCAATGGATCATCGCCGAAATATTTAACTTCTTTGGAAAAGGTGAGCTGGATTTCATTCAGAGTTGGGGCTTTAAGATCATACCTTCGCCTCTTGGTAAAAGGAACCAGCACTGTTTTGCTAGGATTGACATTAGAATCAACTTTCACTGATGCAATGGAGAGATATTCTGTAACAAAATCTCTAGCCGCATACTTTCATTCAGGTATGGCCATAATGGCGATATAAATGTCCATTGTTTCCTTAGGACACTGTGTTCTTTGTTTTCTTCTAAAAGGTAGTTGCAATATGTTGAATTTGTTTTCTTATCCACAATAACTCATGTCGTGTTCATGAATGCGATTTTTGAAGTTATACAGACTCGGAGAACTTTCAAAAATCACCAAATGAGTTATGTAAATAAGAGAACAAATTCGATATATTCCAACCAAATTAAAAAAAAAAAACACAATTTTGATGAAGAGTTCAAAATATTACATGTTGGAAACAAAAGAAACAAACTTAACTACTTAAAAACACTCGAAATCAATAGAATTTAAACCTTTTACTTGATAACCAACTAGATTCAAATAATCATCCTTTGTTGAATTTGTTTTTCTTGAATCCTTTTATTTTATTTTTTTTATTGTTGTATTCACTACTATATGGAGGATAAACATTCTTTAATCTGTACAGGTACAAATATTGTTATAGCTTTGTAATAGGGTAGAAATATGGTTGTTATCGTAGTATTTATAGTTCAGTGTACTTATACCTGATGAAGCTACAGTGTTAGCGAAACATGTCGTGAAAATATATATAAATATATTTAACGTGAAAAATCTTATCGTTTATCGTTTGTCTATAATAACCATGGATTTTCATCAAGACGGCCACATCAACTGAAAAAAAAAGACTAACATCTCGAAATCTTCGCTGACCAAAAGGTTTTTGGTGTTCTCAAGCTCCACTGATTTGTCTATAGCCGATATGGATGATGATAGTCATGAACTCAAGAGTGATCATCCGAGGTTGGCCAGTCGGCAGTCTGGCCTTCCAGAGAAATGTCTTCTTCCCCAGAAGAATTCAGGGGGTTCGGCCTAGACGGCAGAAGTACTAACGGCCGTATTCGCCGTATGCTATTAAGCCAAGCTCAAGGCTTAAGCTCGCTTAACGTTACGAATTTGTATGCACCGTATCCACAAAATTATTTAAGCTCGCTCAACTCTTAGCGGTCACAATCGGCGGCTTTATATTTTAAGCCAGGATACTGAAGACATCATAACCCCATTTTTTTGATTTCTACTGAATGTATCAATATTTATGAATGAATCCAATGATGGAGGATGGAGGATGGAGGATGGAGGATGGAGGATGGAGGATGGAGGATGGAGGATGGAGGATGGAGGATGGAGGATGGAGGATGGAGGATGGAGGATGGAGGATGGAGGATGGAGGATGGAGGATGGAGGATGGAGGATGGAGGATGGAGGATGGAGGATGGAGGATGGAGGATGGAGGATGGAGGATGGAGGATGGAGGATGGAGGATGGAGGATGGAGGATGGAGGATGGAGGATGGAGGATGGAGGATGGAGGATGGAGGATGGAGGATGGAGGATGGAGGATGGAGGATGGAGGATGGAGGATGGAGGATGGAGGATGGAGGATGGAGGATGGAGGATGGAGGATGGAGGATGGAGGATGGAGGATGGAGGATGGAGGATGGAGGATGGAGGATGGAGGATGGAGGATGGAGGATGGAGGATGGAGGATGGAGGATGGAGGATGGAGGATGGAGGATGGAGGATGGAGGATGGAGGATGGAGGATGGAGGATGGAGGATGGAGGATGGAGGATGGAGGATGGAGGATGGAGGATGGAGGATGGAGGATGGAGGATGGAGGATGGAGGATGGAGGATGGAGGATGGAGGATGGAGGATGGAGGATGGAGGATGGAGGATGGAGGATGGAGGATGGAGGATGGAGGATGGAGGATGGAGGATGGAGGATGGAGGATGGAGGATGGAGGATGGAGGATGGAGGATGGAGGATGGAGGATGGAGGATGGAGGATGGAGGATGGAGGATGGAGGATGGAGGATGGAGGATGGAGGATGGAGGATGGAGGATGGAGGATGGAGGATGGAGGATGGAGGATGGAGGATGGAGGATGGAGGATGGAGGATGGAGGATGGAGGATGGAGGATGGAGGATGGAGGATGGAGGATGGAGGATGGAGGATGGAGGATGGAGGATGGAGGATGGAGGATGGAGGATGGAGGATGGAGGATGGAGGATGGAGGATGGAGGATGGAGGATGGAGGATGGAGGATGGAGGATGGAGGATGGAGGATGGAGGATGGAGGATGGAGGATGGAGGATGGAGGATGGAGGATGGAGGATGGAGGATGGAGGATGGAGGATGGAGGATGGAGGATGGAGGATGGAGGATGGAGGATGGAGGATGGAGGATGGAGGATGGAGGATGGAGGATGGAGGATGGAGGATGGAGGATGGAGGATGGAGGATGGAGGATGGAGGATGGAGGATGGAGGATGGAGGATGGAGGATGGAGGAATTCACAGTCTATAAAAATATGAGATTACTTGTTGCAACTACGTTAGTTTCCAAACCGATAATCAATGAAATATTAACACATATATGAAAAAAAAAGGATGTAATACGTAATATAATGTATTTTTTTTTCAATAATCAAATGTAGCATGATAATATCCATCACTAATATCTATATCAGCACTCTCTTCAATATGAATACCTACTCTATGTTACGAGTTTATCAGTTCTATTTCATGTGAAATGTACTGTACATATTATATGTCTTGTTCTAATGAAACCAGCTGTACCTGATCTTCTGTCGAACATGTAAAAAGTCACTGATGTAAAAACACCAGTTGATAAGGGATCCGAGCTAGGAAGAACCGAATAAATCAGTCTATTCCCAACTCTTATTGGCTTTATTTATACCTACTTAACACTCTATACGAAATTTTTCTGTTTTAAAAGTAACCCTCTGACTCTTATATTTCTATTTCTAAATTTCTCTTTCTCATTATGAGAGTTTTGCCTTTCATTTCAACTATGTATTTCAACATTTCAACTTAATCATTCTCTTGATCAAATTTCTTTCGAAAACCCACCATTGTATTTCTGTTGATTATCGACGAAAGTTCGTCAGTATCATCATTTGAACTCTAACTTTTTCACTCATTTTGCTATGAATAACTATAGATGAGCAAATAAAATCTAAAATTCGAAAGTTTGAAATCCCGTACAATCAATGACTTTGACACGTAAAATATCTGAAAACGCTTGGCTAGCGAAGTTCATCGTTGTGCGGTACATAAAGCATAAGTTCAAACTTGGCTTGAATTTTAAGCGAGCTCAAGGAAGCTTCGCTTTAGAGAGAAAACGGCGAATACGGACGAAAGACAATACACTCCATCCAATAGGAACGAAATACAGGGTGTCCCCTCTCAATTGGAAAAAACTTCTGGGGCATATTGAGGAACCATAGACAAGCAGTTTGAGATAAGAGACTGATGTCCGGAAGTGCATGGTTTTCAAAATACAGGGTGTCAAAGTTTTTTTCAAAAAACTTTTTTTTATTAATATTTCAAAGACATGTTAACCGATTTTCTCGAAATTTGCTAGTGATGTAAGCTTTAATAAGACGCTCAGTTAGCTCTAATTTAATGTTAATTATGACTTTCAGTGGCGCCGTGGGGGACAGTGTCACGAATAAAAATGACAAAACATGTACGCTGCTGACTTTTTTTAAAAATTTTATATATTTTTTAGAAAGCTCAGTTAAAAATACAACTTTTTTGTCACTTGATATTTTTTCGTATCTCTCTCCGTTTCCGAGAAAATTTTTTTATTAAAAACTTTATTGAAAGGTTCATTATTATTAAAAATAAAAACAAGGAGGCTTTTCTACAAATAATTTATTATTAATTAGTGGAGCAAATGCTCAAAGTGTCCACCATGCATTTCGATGCATTTTCTGCACCTGTCGAGCCAGGATTCGCGCACCCGAGCAAACACGCCTGGATTGTTCGCGATAAATTCCGCTGCCACCACAACTCTAGCAACTAGGTCCCCCATGGTCGGCGCAGGAGTTGCATAGATCAACCGTTCCATTTCGCCCCAAAGAAAAAAGTCCAGGGGGGCCAAGTCCGGCAACCTTGCTGGCCAAGGGACGGGACCACCTCTACCAATCCACCTGTTGTTGTAGGTTTGGTCGAGGTAACCTCTCACGGTGCGCGCAAAATGCGCTGGACAACCATCGTGTTGGAACCAGGCCTCTCTACGCAACTGGAGGGGTACATCTTTCAGCAGCTCGGGCAGAATATCTCGCAAAAAAACTAGATAGTTATTCTCGTTGAGGTGATCAGGTAGAACGTACGGCCCAATCAAATGGTCGCCAAGAATACCTGCCCAAACATTAACACCAAACTTCTGCTGATATCCTCTGATGTGCGTAGCATGGGGATTTTGTTCGCTCCACTCGTGGTTATTACGAGGATTGAATGTCCCCTCGCGCGAAAATCCTTTTTCATCGCTCGTGAAGATTATACTTAAAAAATCAGCGTTTTCATCCGCTTGACGGAGCAACCACTCGCAGAACTCGAGCCGCCGAGGAGCGTCGTCAGGCAGTAGATGCTGCACCTTTTGCAGTTTAAATGGATAGAGATCGTGGATTTTCAATACTCGATGGACAGTATTTTCGACGCAATCAGACGAGTGCTAGTGTTGGGCTCATTCTGAATGCGTGCCATGACTTCATCCTCAACGGCATCTCTGATCGGAAACTGCCTTGCAAATTCTCGAATAGGCTGCAAAGATAACAAAGCCTCTTAGATTGGCTGTAAAACAGAAACGCGCAAGAATAAAAACACAGAAAGTTGCCATTTCTGCAATACTTACCACGAATGAGCCGGTCTCCCGTAGATTTTGATGAATTTTGATAAAAATCTTATGGTTTGGCAATTCACGATTTGGGAACCGCTGCCCGTACAACCGTTGTGCTAACAAAGAATTACCCCGCGCTTCCCCATACAAGAGATGCATATCTGCAAGCTCGGCTAATTCAAACCGATTCATTTTTGCAATTAGTGTAACGTTTGAAGATAATTAAGTACTTAGAAACTGACACTTTTACTAAAGTTTGACATGTTTATGTGTTACCATGACAACATTGTTTTGTTTTAGATTTTCAGATAATAAACCTTTCAATAAAGTTTTTAATAAAAATTTTTTCTCGAAAACGGAGAGAGATACGAAAAAATATCAAGTGACAAAAAAATTGTATTTTTAACTGAGCTTTCTAAAAAATATATAAAATTTTTAAAAAAAGTCAGCAGCGTACATTTTTTGTCATTTTTATTCGTGACACTGTCCCCCGGGGCGCCACTGGAAGTCATAATTAACATTTAATTAGTGCCAACTGAGCGTCTTATTAAAACTTACATCACTAGCAAATTTCAAGAATATCGGTTAACGTGTCTTTGAAATATTAATGAAAAAAAGTTTTTTCAAAAAAACTTTGACACCCTGTATTTTGAAAACCATGCACTTCCGGACATCAGTCTCTTATCTCAAACTGCTTGTCTATGGTTCCTCAATATGCCCCAGAAGTTTTTTCCAATTGAGAGGGGACACCCTGTATACAAGGTCACTCACGGTCGATGGTACCTTAGACGTTTACGGAGAACGAGACGTAGGATTATTCTGAAAATTTGGTTTATTGGGTAATCAGTTTTGTTCTATCGATCTATAATACTCTCAGCGTTGCCGCTTCTATCAAAAAGTAGCAACAACTTTGTTATTTGAAATGGAACACCCTGTATTTCATTTTATTTTTAGATTCTTCCTGAAGAGCTGATTTCGTCGATCTATCATACTTGGGGTATAGCGCGAAATATTACAGAGATATAGGGTGTGAAAAATCGAGATTTTTTAACTTTAGGAATTTTTTGTGCCGAAACTATCCATTCTTGCTCAAAACGGCTTACATGTCCCTATCTCAACTTTCCATTTACTATCGATTGATATTTAATTGAAACAAATACGGGAGGTTCAAAATTTTGAGATTTGCATCACCCTCTATGTTCCATTCAAAATAATAATTTTGGTTTTTATAACTGTATGTTTTTCTGTTGAAATATGAAATCTACAAGAAAAAATACCTAAGATCATTTTTTGAAAAAAAGAATTGAACATTTTATAATAAAGTTAAGTAGGGATTCAAAATATACGTGAAGACCCTGTACCTACAATTGATTACATCATTCAGTGAATCTGATAATATTTGTTGCGTTGTTAATTATAGATATGTGTACGTGCAAATTGAAGTAGAAAAAAAGATGATTATGTATTCCGAAAAAGCAATTGAATCATTAATGATTATATGGAGAGAATGTATTCAATTAACAAAAATAAATTTCAATAAAATTGTCAATGTCTATTTTTTCATTCATACTGGTTTCTTATTGTGACATGAGGGTCATAGCATTGACGTCGAAATGGCGTCTCAATTTGGTCAGTTAACTAACCAAGTGACGTCAGAAAGTTACGTCTCAGATATGACCAATATGTCCTATATGTCGGAAGCTTTCCATAAAAAGGCCTTCTTGCAAGATATGATATATCCAATGCTACAGCTAGAGACTCCCTGTTTGGTGTCAAAGCATATCTTTGTAGAACACCGGTTGATAGTCATTCTATCAGATGATATGCTGATAGGATGATATGATGATATATCAACCACCACCACTGATAATATGTGATAAAAATAGCAAAAAAATGTGCATTGGATACAAACATATGCAAAGAGTAGAGAAAGTAGAGGGAGCATTTGCCGATGACATAATACTGATAGCTGAAAATGAAGAACGATTACAATATAATATAAAAATATGAATGAATGAAACACTGAAGAGAAAACAAATGAGAATAAACAAAGACAAAACCAAGGTGCCCAGATAACACACATTCGCCTAAGGACGTCCTCTAATAGTCGCCAAAAGACTGTAGAGGATGTTCTATATTCTACATCCTGAGAACGTCACTAGGCTCAGAATTTTTGACATAATTGTCCCACATTAGTCTTTTCAGCGGCAGCCTGGGGATGTAGATATGTGTGGGCCTATATGGATGTATTCTGATGATATTTTCGTCTTTAAACATGTACCTACTCATGTGAAGTTAGGAGCAATTGACCGGAGTATGTTCTACTCATGAAAATAATTGAAAAAGGTAAATATTTTTATGTAAATTTCATCTCTTCCAAGTCACGAGATATATATGCATATATATTTTTTCAAATCGAGTTACAAATTATCAAAATCGGACGAAGCGTTCTTTATTATTGGATTAATTTTTAATTATTCGATATTGGTTGGTTCTCCACTCCATATGAATTTCCCAATTTAAAAGTGAGCTATATATATCAAGAAAAATAATCTTGTCCATTATTTTTCAATCTCTATTGAAAATTTTTATATGGTATTCAGAAAAAAATTAATGTAGCAAATATTCAAGGCTACCAAGGAATCTAAGGAACTTATTTCAATTCTCAGGAGTCGTCCATTTTATTCTAAAGTTGTCTCTCGAAGGTATGACGTTTCTATTACTGACAATAAAATGAATGATATGTTGAAGTTGAAGTTCAACTCCTATAGGAACTGGAAACGAGGTATCTATAGTGTCATACTATTTATATCTTATTCGAGTAGCTACAAACATTTGATATTCTGATGTTTTAAATAATTATTTTCCACTTGCCCTAGTCATCTCAGATATCTGTGATATTACAATAAACAAGTAGAAGTTTTATATTTCATATAGATATGTGTAGGGGCCTAGCATATGGATCATAATCAATAAATCGAGCTCATTTGTAGCGAGTGGTTTCCGTGATAAAAACTGCATCAGATAAGTAAAAATAAATAATGGTTATTACATAGTTAGTTATTACGTAGAAAGTATGAATTTTTTGTGACCAATAAACTTGATTACAATACAGATTCTTATAGAGTCGTAATAAATCATGAGATTCTTTCAATATTTCAGAGGCGGCTTGAATTTACAAAAAAATCACAATCATAATTTATTATCATCAATCATAATTTGGAAAAATATGATTTTGAATTAGTCGCCTCAAAAACAAATACCTACTGCAGGAACCAAACAGTTAGTTATCCAAATAATTTAGCAAGTTGAAAAATAAAACTTTTTATTCGCTCTTTCCTTAGTAAACATTTTTTCATAAAAATAACGTTTCAGATGATACGTCATTGAAAAAGAAGATTTCCATGGAAATAATCGGACACGATAGGTTTTTATACCTATAAAGACCAGCAATTCGAGTGTGGAAACGATTCGAAGACTCCGTTTCCTAAGAAAAAGGCGTTGTTCCTTATTTCACTGATTATCAATTTTTCTATCCACTTCGTTACTTTTTTGATTTCTAAATTCTTTTGATTTCAAGCATGATATAATTTAGTTGTTAAAATTAAATGAAACTCACTTGTCAATCCTGTTTCACAGATCCAGAAGAAACACATTAGAATATACCAACACCGTAATACGTTCATTTTTTTTTTCAAGCGTCAGAAGAGGCTTTCAAATTTTGGGAAGAGAAATGGTTTGTGTACAGTGAATGCGGTTAAATTTATTTGTTTCGATAGCAAGGTTGTTGATATCATTAACATAACGTATTGAATGTTGTTTTTGAGAAGATCGTTAAACCTACTTCATTAAGTAGGTACCAAGAAAAAACAATTGAATAAACAATAACGTAATTCTTCATTCGAGTAAAGTTCTCTTTCATCTAGTCCAATTTAATTTTAATAAGTTCTCTTTCATCTAGTCCAATTTAATTGATCAATACCAGATCAAATCTACAATCTGGTGAAGTTCAATGCAACCAAAACCCAATCTTGTATTTTACCGAAGAAGACAAATCCTAAAGCGGGATTCACAACCGAACTTTTTGCGTTTAGCTTTTTACGTTCGAAATTGCAAGCCTTTATTCATTCCAAGAAGATTACTGTTAATGTTCTACTATAGGAACTAGAGGTATTTGTAAATACAATTTGAACAAAGAAAAATACAAAGTTACATAAGCATAATTCATTAAGAAAATATAATTAGCATCGAAATTTTCATCCAGAACAGCATAATTAATAATAATAATAATAATAAATTCTTTTATTGACTGCAATCATGGTTACATAAAGATGTAACATAAGTAATATATTATGTGCAGTCAAAAGGCAGAGTTAACGCTTATTCATTCCTGGGGGGTCTGGATAAGCATTCTCTTCCACTCAACCTACTCAATTATACTTCATTCGAGTGAAAGTAAGTGAACTACGCAACACTAATTACGTCGCACCCCGAAATTTCGCCCCTGTCTGAATCTGAATAACATTTCTCAGCTTTGAACAATTCGAATTCTGTTCACACTGTTTGATAGCTAAGTCCTTCAGCTATAATCCCGTATTTTTTCGATACATGAGGTTTTTTCCATAAAATTGCCACAGGATGTTTTTTGAAACCGTGCAAAATTTCGGAATTTTTAAAATGATCCTAAATAAAGAAACTCCGGTTTTTTTCAACTTTGTCAGCAGATACATAAAGATGATTTCATTAACTTGAGCCATCTCCATCAAAATAAATTTTTTGGTTTCCCAATCATAACTTTTATCCTATTCAACTGATTTTCAAATTCTCAGGATCATTATAAAGTTAAAAAGTTTTATGAGGAGATATGAAGATCAGAATATAAAGGTCAAGGAAGGG
This sequence comes from Chrysomela aeneicollis, assembly GCA_029955515.1. NCBI lineage: Eukaryota > Metazoa > Arthropoda > Insecta > Coleoptera > Chrysomelidae > Chrysomela > Chrysomela aeneicollis. The sequence continues at coordinate 5,048,235 of JARUHQ010000025.1, forward strand.
TTTCTGCAAAGGTGACCGAAATCTAAAATCCCCTCGAAATCCCAATTTGAAAAAAATTTATCCAAAACGTTGCTTGATCGAAACGAAAATTTCACCACCAAAAATTTTGTAAAAAATTTCTGACCTTCTCCTGTATATTTTTGCTGGATAAACGGTTAGATATATCGGGAAACATATTTCACCTTACCCCCATATCGGAATCGGGGATTTAAAAAAAAATTGTTCCTTTCTCCCATGGGGAACTTTGGGTACGGATGAAGGGGAAGGAGATTCTTGGGAGTTTTTGACTTATAATTTTAGTGACTTTCGTACAAAACTACTTAGAATCGCCCAAACTCGAGTACTCCAAGTATCATAGTTTGATGTACAGGGCGATAAAAAGTTCTTTTTCAGCGGAAAAGGTTGATCAAAGAGATGAAAAAAAAATTTTCATAGGCGTACCTACGTATGCAATTTTTTTGGGGGTCTAAAGAATTGAATTGTTTGAAAAAAAATCCTAAACACGATGGAAGACTTAGTATAGGGGGTGAGAAGGTTACCCTGAATTTTTGTTGTATTCTGAGATTTTTTTTGTTGGGAGTTTTTATGGAGTCTTTCATCTTCAGAAAAGAAAGACCTACTAATAATTTTTTCTGTCCCGATCTTTATTTTCACGAATACGAAATTTTCAACCTGTCTTGTCAGTCACTTATTAAGATTCTTGTTACCTTGGTTACGGGCCATGAATTTTCCTTGGGCTGATTTTTTTTTTCGAAAACATAGCGTGTCACTTTGGTTTTCTCACGCAGAATTTTTGACTACTGAAAGCGAGGAAGATCTGGACGTATCCAGAATGTAAGATCCGTCTGAAAACAATAAGTAGACCAGTGCATTCAGGAAATTTTACATAGGAACCTCGGAATTTTGGGTACATTTTTTCTTTTGTCTCTCGATCGAAAGGGTCTCGAATGAAAAGTTTGCGCATATGTCAAATTTTACGGTTCCGTCGCCATTTTGAACTTGTTTTTTATTTTTGAAACGCTCATATCTCGCGTTCTAATTATTGTACAGCGTGCAAACGGAAATCGGTGGATTTGTCATTACTTGTACTTTCATCGAGCTCATATGGAAAAAAACCCGTTAAATGCGTCAGAAGGAAGGTATGGACGTCTAAAGTCGAGTATACTTCCCAAAAATCAGTTTATGTCACTGTTGGTGGTCGTAGCTCTGTTTTGAGAGATCTGACGTCAAATGTACCTCACTTAAAAAAGAAAGCCAACGTTATGTCTAGTATTTTGAGAGAAAAAAAAAACATCGTGATACGATGATTTCTGGCTGACCAATCCATCCTCAAAGTTACCCCTGTCTCTTCCGGCGTGAGTCTCGAGGCTCCTAAAGGCGTTTCATGCAGTATTTCCATTTATATATTATTATACAAGATATAATTATGCAAGCGAATGATGCATGTGCTTCATTGAAGCTTTTAAAACGCTTCACTGGCCTAAAGTTAGGTTTTAGAGGGTGTTTCAGATTTGGGTCACCTTCAAGGAAACCCTTGATCTTGACTAATCATGTCGAGTCAATTCTAATCTCTATATCACCACATCTAATGTTTCAGCTTCAAAATGAGCATGAGATTTTAAAAATTGGTTGATGAAGAAAAAAGTTATGAATACAAAACCAAAAAGTAAATTTTTTGGGATCACTCTGTGAATAAAAGAAATGGGAAGACAATCTTGGAAATGCCCTAAGATCTACATGCCTATGCTGTTAAAGTTGAAAAAAAACAGTTTTTCTTCATTTGGGATCGTTTTGAAAATTCCGAAATTTTGTACAGTTTCAAGTAACATCCTGTATAGCAATTTTATTAAAAAAACCTCATGTATCGAATAAGTATAGGATTATAGCTGAAGAACTGAGCTAGCGAACAGTGTTAAAAGTAATCAAATCGTTCAAAGCAGAAAAAATTTTTTCCTACGACCACCTATGAAAACGTCAATAATCACATTGTTTTGTCATTCAGAAAGTAGCTCATATCACCTTGGTATTGTTTATTTGAAAGAAAAAAAGCACTAGTGTTGATATGAAATATATCACAACGGTCGCCTGAATTGATAGAAATAATTAGGTATATTGTGAAGGTACTCACTGTCAATATAAGCGTTCTCAAATCAAATTCATATTTTTCATTGAATTTTCTGTCTCGTTAACCTCTGAATTCACGTTAAAACTGGAACCTATACTCTTTGCTGGAACTATTGTCACGAGTAGAACATTCAGTACATTAAAGTATATTCCAAATTGATATTTCATAGTTTCATTAATAATTATTTTATTAAGAATGACTGACATTGAACTAAACGTGCTAACTGAGGAACCCATGCACAAACGTGATCACATGAACTTGTATTTCTAATAAATAGTAAATGTGAGGGTTCTGAAGTTAGTCTGGTCTGGGGCTACTCGTGACACCACATCATCGTAATGTAAGTTAGTTTTCAGATCATCTTCATCTTGTATATTCATATTCATAACCCTATGTTACTCTTGTTATTCCTATAGATGAATAATAGTTATTTATGTATTAAGGGAATTATGAGGGCCTTAATTACCGATGGCAAAGTTTGCGTCCCGAGGGCCTCTGGCCCGAGGGACAGCAATTGCCAGAGGTTATTAAGGCTCTATAATTCCCGTGGTACATAAATAATTTTATTTTTGACCGATTTTCATAACAATATGTCCATATTTAGAACGCAAAAAATAATTAAATTCATAACCTTTCTGGTATATTTGAATTAGGTAGCGTTGATTGTAGCATTGTTGGTTGTTGGTAGGTTGTCGCTATGTTACATGTTTATGAGCAAACTTTCTTTATCAATCAATGTTTTTCCGTTAAAAACGTGTTTATTTTTTACCACAAATCGACGACCTTTTTCTGATATAATGGAGGATATTATAAAAAAAGCGGAAAAAGCAAGACAATCATTACTTCCATCGAAAAGTGAAGCCCTATATCAAAAAGAATACAACTTATATCTGAAGTGGCTGACACAGAGAAATGTTATGTCAAAAGATGCCAACGAAACTGTCTTTCTGGCATATTTTCAAGAACTGGTAAAGTATTTTCAGTATTTTCTGGTAGATTTGGTAATAATTGTATTTATTCGTTGCAGTCAGAAACGTTTAGCCCAAATTCGTTATGGACTAAATGGTCAATGCTCAAATCGATGGTGACCATATATGAGAAAAGAGATATCACCAAGTTCAATGAACTAGAGGCTTTTTTGAAACGGAAAAGTAAGGGGTATAAGCCGAAAAAGTCTGCTGTCTTATCTCCTAAAGATGTCATCAAATTTCTAAAGGACGCCCCTAATGAAATTCATTTATTGCATAAGGTAATTTTTTTCTCATAATTTTCTTTTTCGTTTGTTTATTTCGTTTTATTTGTTATAGGTTGTTCTAATTATGGGTTATTTTGGAGGAACTCAGGAACTTCTAAATATGAGTATAGCAGATATAGAGGACCGGGATACTGTTATGGTAGTGAACGTACCGGAAAGTAAAACTGGTGTATCGAAGAAATTTACAGTTGTGGATGAAAAAGAGTTCTCTGCTTTGCCTTTATTGAGACTTTATATGTCCTTGTGTCCTGAAGGTACAAAACGATTTTTTTTGAGCTTCAGACAAAATAAATGTACAACTCAGCCAATTGGAAAGAATATGTTTGGCAAAATTCCCAGCAAAATCGCAATGTATTTTCCACAAACGGTTAACAAAGTAGCCTTTTGAGGAATGTCATAAAGTGACAGCATTGCCGTTCATGCGCGGAAATAATGTCTTCAAGTGACAGCATTTTCGCTCGCATCCAACGAACTCACTATTCTGTTGCATGATGGAAAATGATAGTGATGTAGCAGAGAGTGCGAACATTGTAAATTTGAACCTTCTACCAGAGAAATAGAGGAAAAGTATGAATTGATGATGATGATGATTGTCGGTTTGCGGGCGGTCAGAACCATAAGCATGCAGGCCACTCAGTTGGGCCCGTTATGCACCTGCCATTTCTAGGAATGGACCGAAAAAGTCGTGACGTCACAAACTATGTTGGTATTCCTGAATGTTTCCAATAGAAAAAAATTTACATGTAAATCTCCATAAGCAATTTTTTGAAGTCTCTTCTAATATTTATCGTGAATATTCAACGTATTTCAAGATTATTTACGGAAAGAGGGAGGTTCGATGTATCTTAAAAAAATTAGAAACATGTATTAACCATTGATAGTTTTGAATAAATCTCAATCAAACTGAAGTGAGGTTAGGATTTTGCTTTATTATTGTATTTATTCTCTAATATTATTTTATTTTCTTTCACAATCGTGATATGAAATAAGAATGAAAAGTGTGTAAATCAAGATATGGTTACTAGACATAACAAAGGTATTATTTTATCATTATTTGTTGTAGATTGAGGAAAGATATACCTACAAAGGTTGATGCTGTCCGCAGAGATTTTTCTTTTCATGATAATGTCTTCTTTGGAATATGTAGAAGAATCTGAAAGCTTACCTGGGAGTTTAATAGCAGCACCATGAAATAATTATAAGTTCTCCCAGGAGATATAAGTTCATAAACAACTTTGAAAACTGTCCCTAGGCACTGTACTATATTGATGTGCTCAAGAAGAAATAAAATGACTCTTGAATGTCAGTTTTTCATTATAACACTTCGAGAGTATGATGTCGATCGATATTCACTTTATTTTATAATTAATATTGTATAATATAATGTATATAATTCTACATTTGTGTGACTGATTTCTCTTCAAATGTTGATGGTGCATTTTCTTTATTACTCCTAGTTCAAGCTTTGAAGGTACTCGTACATTATATTGTGCAAATATTGCTAAAGCTGCCAATGTGATGGCCAAGAAACTATCCTCTTGAACAGGGACTCACATACACTGGTAGAGTTTATCTACAAAAAACATTTCAAAACGTTCAATTTATCCAATATACCCTTTAATATTATAGCCCACCTATACTTTATATGTTTTATCATGAATATTCGCTTGAATCAACCACATTAAGGTCTTGAGATCAGCATCAAATACCATGTTCTCAACATGGCCTTTTAGCCCCTAGATATCAGTTTTTCCTCATCTCTAGAGAAATATGTACCATTGTTGATAGCTTCAACTGGCTTCAAAACATATTTTTCATTCACTACACTGATATATTATATAATATTAATAGAAAATACAGTCGAAATATCAGGGCCTCAAAAGTAAACACTGAAAAAACATAACCTCAATAGATTTCAATATAATCTCATTCAAATTTGTTAGCGTTTCTCACCTGTTTCTATTTTTCTAATAGGAACTAGTATGTCCTTTTTTCCATAAATGGTATCGAATTATGTAACTTTTTCACTATAAATTATATAATCGATTTCAAAAAATCTCTTATGGAGATTTACATGGGAAAATAATTTGTTTGGAAGCAAATCAGTGGTACCAACATAGCTTTGACGTCACACTTTTTCGGTCCATTGGTTCAGTCTTGGAGGTGATCGACCTATTTCGCGGGCGAATTTGGCTCTCCTTCTGACCGATACCTTTCTCACACTCTTCGGGTCCAAGATAATGCTCCCGAGATGCTCTTCCCATATTGTTGCCACTGCTGGGCACTCTTTGAGGATGTGGATAGCTGTCTGCTCATCCTCCAAGCACCATCTGCATTCGGTATCGTCAGTGATGCCCGCATAATGTTGAGGTGTTTGCTTAGGTGGCAGTGTCCCGTAAGAAGTCCTACGACTATTCTGATCTCCTTTCTGATCAGTGTGAGCAAGGCTTTGGTCCCTCTACTAGAGAGGCCTTCGATTTGGAATTTCGATTGTCTCATGCCAGGTGCCTCTTTCCATGCAGTTTGAAAAACTTGTTGAATTTATGACTTGATGTAGGTTTGTTCATTAAAATTTATCATCAATGTATATTCATTTCATCAACAGGATATTATTAGTTTTAGAATATACATCACACTATTAGATTGTAAATAGTTTTTTTTTGATTTTAGATTCCCGTTAATAAATAACAAATTATAAATATTCACGACTAGCGCGACGGAGATTTATAGCAAAACGTCAGAACTTTCGAATTTTTTGTCGCTTTAGTAGTTTGTATGTTGATGAAGGCTACATTCTTAAGTTATATTGAAATTTACTGGATGTTTCAGAAGTTTTTGGCATATCAAAGTGATATTTTGTCCGATTTCATTGCATCTCTAGATTATCCCTATTTCATCGATCTATCACACTTGGGGTCGTCATAATGCATCAAATGCTCAAGCGCATGAGGTTATGCTCAACAACATACGAAAACAATCATTTTTTAATGTGTTATTGATGATCGCGGTTAAAACACCATGGTATATGTTCGATAGACTCATATATACTCTATAAACTCTATAAACAGTCTCGTAAGACGTCTTCAAATCCACTCTTGTACGAATTGAAAAACATCAAACTAAACCAGGACCCAAGATTTGAAAGCATCAATTACGAGACCAATACAAACAATCAATATTGTTCATAGCATTAGCCTGGAAATAGGTTGTTTTCTGCTCGTTGTCTACCTTCTTGAACACCATAAGTGGTTTTTTTCAATTGACTTGGCCGTTACTTGATGAAAATCCATAGTTATTATAAACAAACGAAAAACGATGAGATTTTCACGATGAATATATTTATATATATTTTTCACAACATGTTTCGCTAGGTAACACTGTAGCTCCATCAGGTATAAGTACACTAAACTAACTACTACGATAACAACCATATATTTATACCTTATTACACAGTTATAACAATATTTGTACACGTAGGGATAACCAAATTTATTTTTCTTTAGAAGGGCTTATCATAGGCATACTTGCAGAAATGTTTATGGATAACTTAGAGATTATCCACACTGAGAAAACTCGGCCAAGTAAATCGTTTACTAGAAAAAAATTCGATTGTGACGGGTACATTTTCACCTACTGTAGGAATATGAGATACCAATCGTAGGAAAAAACGTTTTTCCGAAAGTTTTTTTCTGCAGTAATCGATCAGGACACTTATTGATAGTCATCAGTATTTATGTTCGAAAGTTATAAGTATTCAATAAACTCGTGGTAGCTATACAAATACCTACTATCATTGAATAATGTTTCTGAAACAAAATCACTTGCTCTAAGCGAGCTCATCGATAACAACAATCGATCAAGTCGAGTGGGGTAGTCTACAACTCACCAATGGCTATTAACTATTTTTTTGTTCGGGCATATTCGGCGTTATTCGGGTGCCGAATCAGTCGATGGCACAAATCGATCGCGGCATTCGCGGCCGTAGCATCATTGAGTATCATCGAGTTGAGGTGTTCTGACGTGTGAAATAGCGGCTCATGGACCATGGTTGCACCAATTATGATTAATTCTCGTTGTTAATGGTTGATGAAGTTTTGAAAGTATATATACCTACCTGATTGTTTCCACAGATAATCATTCAATTGGACGCAGTTCAGCAGGAAGAGATCGATCGACAATCCCAATATAGATTCAAATTACTTTTCGAATTCTTCAGTAAAGGTATGCCCTTCATGCCTTACATATTATTTCGAATGAGATATTTGTTGGTACATTTCTATAAAGTAAGTTCAAGAAATAACATATATATCTAATCACTACATTGGAATTGCTGGTTGGTTTCTTTTCCTTGTCCCATATAGTATTCAAGTTTTCACTAGCCTTTATTAAATATTCACTTATGGTTAGTGACTTTTTTTCTCCGTGCATGAATATCCATTGATGAAACATTTTTTGTATTAGTATCGGTATGTGGACGACATTTTAGTCTGTTTCACGGGTACCAATAGACAATTAGTCACTTTCCATGATAATATCAATAAACTTCACAAAAATATAAGATTCACTATTGAAATAGAATCGGAGAACTTGATCAATTTCTTGGACTTGCCAATAACGAAACTAAACCAAAAACATGATTTTTCGATTTTTCATAAACCTTTCCACACCGATATCACTTTCTATTCAGTAGAAAACTGAACAATTTATTTCACTAAACACTCTAAATACAACTCAATAAACACTTAAGCTCAATTTATAAATTCCGCTGCCGTAGCTACAGTTGACGCTGCAGTTACTTTTCGTAGATGGAATGTTCTAAAAATAAACATATTTTCATAAACTCCGCAGCTGACGCAGGTGCCGTCGGATATCTCCTCAATACATTTTGGAACGACAGCATCAACTGTAGCTACGGCAGCGGAGTTTATAAATTAAGCTTTAGTCAAATCACAACGATATTCGCTTCACAAATCTCAATGTTCTCAATACAGCTTTCTTTCTAAACTAACTGTCCGTGTCGATCCATTTCGTTTATATAGGCAAAAGTTTTTCTTCCCGTGAAATCATCCCATCTCAGGAAATACCTAAATACAGCGATGAATCATCGGCTAATTATTGGAACGCCACGCCGTGTTGGCGAGTGATGTCATCGCGCGAGCCGCCGATATAATGACTTTTATTTCTGACAGTGACATTATAAGCTTATATCGTCATAGTTACGATATCTACAATGAGGGTCATAACTCCCTTGGGATATTAAGGTTCAAAAACTCCCTCTTACCTTTTACAGGTGAAAATGATACAAGAAATGCTTATAAACGTTTATATGTAATGAAAACTAAGACATATTTTCCTTATTCACGTCATTACAAATAATAAACGTACAATTTTCAAATGTTCCCTGAAAATTACTTCCGCCGCTGGAAACAATTTCTTCTTTTTTATGGGTGGTGCTGTTGCTGTTCACTACAGTCGAGGTGCCTGCCTCTTCTGATGGCAAAGTAGACAGCATACGCGCCGTTTTATTTCTCAATTCAATACTGTCCTCCAGATACCCCTCTGCCACCGTGGAACTTCTCCAACCTCCGTGTCTTTTTAAGTTTGTCATAGTTGCTCCTGCATTGGCTAGGGCAGTAGCAGAAGTGCGACGAAGGCAATGTCCCGTATAGGTTAGTGGGTTTGGCAATCCTAAATACATTGCGATTTTAATGGGAATTTTGCCAAACATATTCTTTCCAATTGGCTGAGTTGTACATTTATTTTCTCGGAAGCTCAAAAAAAATCGTTTTGTACCTTCAATTATTACCAAATCTACCAGAAAATACTGAAAATACTTTACCAGTTCTTGAAAATATGCCAGAAAGACAATTTCGTTGGCATCTTTTGACATAACATTTCCCTGTGTCAGCCACTTCAGATATAAGTTGTATTCTTTTTGATATAGGGCTTCACTTTTCGATGGAAGTAATGATTGTCTTGCTTTTTCCGCTTTTTTTATAATATCCTCCATTATATCAGAAAAAGATCGTTGATTTGTGGTAAAAAATAAACACGTTTTTAACGGAAAAACATTGATTGATAAAGAAAGTTTGCTTATAAACATGTAACATAGCGACAACCTGGCAACAACCAACAATGCTACAATCAACGCTACCTAATTCAAATATACCAGAAAGGTTATGAATTTAAACATTTATTGCGTTCTAAATATGGACATATTGTTATGAAAATCGGCCAAAAATAAAATTATCTATGTACCACGGGAATTATAGAGCCTTAATAACCTCTGGCAATTGCTGTCCCTCGGGCCAGAGGCCCTCGGGACGCAAACTTTGCCATCGGTAATTAAGGCCCTCATAATTCCCTTAATACATAAATAACTATTTGGTCTTCTTGGAAATGCACTGTCTGTAACATCATCCCCCACTCAAATTTGATCGTCTCGATCAAATACTTCACCATTATAAGGCTTCAACCTCACCAGGTGGACGACTTTCATCTTAGCTCTGGGGCTGCGTTGGATTCTATGAACCACATCATTTATCCTTTTAATCACCTTATATTGTCCTTCTCAAGATGGTGTTAATTTGGGAGATACACCTTTCTTTCGACGTGGATTATACAGCCATACTCGATCTTCTTCCTTGAACCCCTCTGAATGTGTCCTGAGGTCGTAACGAGCCTTCATTTTATTATTTGCCAATCTCAATCTCCTTCTAGCAGTTTCATGGATTCTCATCAAGCCATCCTGTAACTCATATGCATAATCTTAAACTTCTTTCTCTTCAGCACTTGGTGACCTGAACACCAAATCACAAGGCAAACGTTCTCTCCCGAAGACTATGCTGACTGGTGTGAGCTTTGTAGTCTATAGTCCATCAAGAATAGTCCACTATTCCGATGGATGCTGATCCCAGTCTTTCTGATGCTCCTCTACGACTTTGAAAATATTTTATTTATTTTAGTTTTATTTTATTTTAGTTTAATACGGGCAAACCCAATTAAAAAATATTACAAGATATACATTATGTGAGTAATACAAAAACAGACACAACATATATGATATTGATAATATTGAAGACATTAAAAAGATAAATGGAAAGTAAAAATACAAGTACAGTCAGTGTAAAAGTGGAAGATAAAATGACAAGATGGTCACTGACACAGTTGATTTTTAAACTTATGAAGAGGCGTTGAGAAGATGTCAATATCGAGGGAATTTGCCGCTCTAAGGGATCTTGGGATATAGCTGAAGTAAGCAATGTTGGTACGATGGTAGGGAATACGAAAAGTAGCTACCTGTCTCGTAAGGCGAGTGGGGACTACTAAACTGATTTGAGAAAGTAGATCAGGACAGTCATATTCACCATTTAATATCTTGTAAAGAGTCAATAGATCTCGCTGATTACGTCTATTCTCCAAAGATGGAATATTGAGATAACTCTCAATTGAGGCATAATCACTAAAGAAATTAGATTTGAAAGAAACATATCTAAGAAAGCTTTTTTGAACACGATCAATCTTGGATATCTGGGTTACATAATGTGGTGACCAGACAGAGGAACAATAATCGAGGTGAGTTCTAACAAGTGTGCAATATAGGATTTTGATGGCACTCAGACTAGTGAAGTCACGAGTTGTCCTCTTAATAAATCCCAACATTTTGGTAGACCTGTTGACAATGGAGGTTATGTGGTAAGTGAAGGTTAGGGATTCGTCAAGAATTACTCCAAGGTCCCTGACACGGTCGACAGCGTCCAGGGGTTGTCCATTGATGGTATAATCGAAAATGACAGGCTGATGGGATCGAGTGAAACGTATGATAAGACATTTGTTCATGTTTAGGCCCATACCATTTGTTAAGCACCAAGTAGCAAGTCTGCAGATATCGCTCTGTAACTCAGCGGCGTCATCAACACAATTCACAATACGATAGAGCTTTAGGTCGTCGGCGAATAGTAGGGCATTACTGTAGTGGAAGCATGAAGTGATGTCATTAATGAACATGTTGAAAAGTAAGGGGCCAAGATGTGAGCCTTGGGGCACACCCGAGGTTGCAGGAAATTCAAAAGAATAATGGTGCTTGAATCTCACTATTTGGTATCTGCCTGTCAGATAATCGACAATCCACTTCAGAATCGCTCCACCGAAACCATACCTACTGAGTTTGTGGGTTAGAAGCCCATGATTAACCCTGTCGAAAGCCTTGGAGAAATCGGTATAGATGGAGTCGACCTGACTACCCCTATCAAGAGCTTTAGACAGAGTATTGGTATAGGTGATCAAATTGAGTTCAGACGACCTTCCGGATGAAAAGCCAAACTGGTTGGAGATCAGTAGCCCTGAGCAGTCAAAAGTCATATAATCTGTAACGATGCTCTCGAACAATTTAGGGATTGTACTAAGAATTGAGATTGGACGATGGTTACTAATGTCAGATTTATTACCTGATTTATATATGGGTGTTATGTAGGAAAGCTTCCAGTAGTCTGGAAAGATACCTGTATCCAGGGATTTGTTGAAGATATGAAATAGTGGTCTAGACAATATATAATTACAATTTTTTAGAAGAATGGGGGGAATAGCGTCGGGCCCCGGACCCTTTCTAACATCGAGATTGCTTAGCTTCTCAAATATGGTGGAGATAGGGATATGGTAAAAGCAAATGTTGAGTTGAGCGTCGATGTTACAATCATTGCGGTTTAGGATTTGATCGGTATATACTGAGGAAAAGTGGCGTGCAAACAGATTAGCGACTTCAGTGCCGGAAGAGGCAACAGAATCGCCAAGAAACATTTTATCTGGCAAAGTAGAGCCTGACCTAGCGCCGTTTACAAAATCCCAGAAGGCCTTGATGTTATCCCCGATATTGACCTCAACACCACTGATGTAATTGGAATAACATTCTCTAGATAGAGTCTTACAACGAGCTCTAAGCTCTCTAAATACTGAGTAACTTTCATGAGATCTAGTAGTTTTATAAATGTGATGTGCGATCCTCTTCTCCTGAGTAAAATGCCTAAGCTGTGGGCTGAACCAAAAGGGAAACGAACGATTGGTGATCCTCTTGAGTGGAATGAATACCTCGATAAATGAGTACAGGGTATCGTAAAAACTATGAAGCATTCCGAATAGGTCCTTATCCAGTAGAAGGGCATCCCAGTCGACAGCACCGAGATACTGGCATAACAGCTCGTAATCAGCGTTTCGGAAGTCATATGAGTGTTCTGTAGCCTGAGACTCATGAAATTCTGTTTCCACTTGCACTATTGTTTCAATGGCTGGGTGGTGAGCATCAGGTGGCAACAACACATCTGCAGATTCGTTTACAGTGAGTTCGGTAGGGGTTAATACGAGATCCAGAATAATCCCCCGGTTATTTCGTATATTGTTTGACTGGAATAAATTGTGGAGTGCACATAGATTGGAAACAACTTCGATGGCCTCGGCTTCAGCTGGTGATGAGCCAATAGTTGGAGAACCGAGAGAACAGTAATCTTCAACTTGCCAAGTGATGTTAGGAAGATTGTAATCGCCAAAGATGTAAACTCTAGTATTAGGATTCTGTTCATTTAGTGATTCCACCAGGTCATAGTGTGTACGGTACAAGTTAACATTTGACTTCGGTGGGAAGTAGACGGAACCAAGTATGAATTTGTGATTACTTCCACCAACGAGTACGAATATTTGCTCAACTGAGGGGTCAGTGGGCAATGGACTAACGGGGATATCTTTCTTGGTAGCAATCAAAACCCCTCCGCCCCTATGGAAAGGACTGGAGGCTGGTGACCGGTCCTGTCTAAAAATATTATAGTTTGTAAATCCTAATTCTTCATCATTGATTTCATCTAATAACCATGTTTCAGTGAATATAATAATGTCATAAGCACATGTGGAGATGCTCGTATGGAGTTGAGAGAGTTTGGTTCGTAGTCCTCTGACATTCTGGTAGTATACTGTAAGATTGCCCAAGTCAAAGTTCCTTATTAGTTTTTTTGGGAGACGGTAGGTGCATTATTGACGTATTTAATAAATAGATTTTGCTCGCCATTGTTCTGACGCCTCGATAGCTCAGCCCTAACAGCGTCGAGCTTGTTTCTTTGTTGGGGGGTTAGGTCAGGGTGAATAAAGATCTTATTTTCCTGACCGGCTTTCAATTTGTTCCTGAGCATCAAATGGACGTCATGAGGGTTTGCTAAAACAACCTTTAGAGGACGGTTACCATTTTTGTTCTTCTTACCAAACCGGAAAGTGCTACTTACAGTTACTCCTGATTGATCGCCAACTGCTTTACTAATAATGGCAGAGACACGATCCATGTCATTCTCTGCCTGACGAGATTCAGACAAATTGAAAAACAAAAGATTGTTAGCTCTCTTTTGGCGCTCATGCAGTTCATTGATGACTTCATCGGAGTCAACTTCCCTCTTAACGGATTTGAGTTTGGTAATCTCTTCTTTCAGTTGGTCCACTTCAGACTTAAGATTCTCGATCTGCCTTAGTAAGCTAGGTGCACTCTTAAAAGCAACCCGACAGTCTTTGCAGAAATAAACTAATGTTCTTTTCTGAACGACAACCGCTCGTAACTCCGAAACACATAATCCTGTGCAGGCCTCAGTTGGATGCATGGTGGCATGACAGCTATCACATGAGATTGACTTGTCGCCCAACGCTTTATCGCAAGTATCACATGAACTTGCCATTTGAGTTTGTGTTTTGTAACCACAGTTACTGGACTAAGATATCAATTTGGTTTCTAATGTTCCTATACCAAATTCACTGGACTATAAGTGAATGTAAAACCCAGAGACTTTTTATGGATGGCACTATTTCTTGTGGCGTATCCAAAGTTTTTGCTATGGATTGAACTGGAAAACGATGCAATTGCACGTGAAAAATTGATATGAAGGAGAAGAAAAAGTGAGGACCTTTCACTGGATGTCAGAGAGTTTCACAAAAGCTTTCAGTAGTCCAAAGAACGAAATTTATAGAGTATGTCTAACACTCAAAAAACATTAAAAACACAGACACCGAACTGAACTTCACTTCAGGACATGGAAATATGTTCTTCCATAGTCCGATTGATCCTTTCAACCATGCCATCTGACTGTGGATGTAAAGGAGTGGTCCTGGTCTTGTTGATTCCCATCAGTTCACAAACTTTCTTGAATAAGTTTGACTCGAAGTGTCTTCCTTGATCGGAATGTAGTTCCATTGGTACTCCGAATCAAGAGAACGTGTTGTCCACCAGGGCTCTCGCAACTGTGGATGCTTAAGCTCCAACCCATTTACTGAAGTAGTCCATAGCAACCAGAATGTATTTTTTGCCGTCATTTGTCATCGGAAATGGCCCAGCTACGTCTATGGCAATACTTTCAAAAGGAGCACCTACATTGTACTGTTTCATTTCACCTCTAGATCTTGTTTAGGGCCTTCGCTCGCTTCACAAAATGGGCATCGTCTACACCAACTTTCTACATCATCGCGACATTAGACCCAATAGAACCTCTGTCTTACTTTATCCAAGGTTATATTAACTCCCAGATGACCACCTGATTTTCCTTCAGGAATCTCTTCCAAGACTTCATGAATCCTTGTTCTGGGCACAACTAGTTGGGAAGTTGTATTCTTGCCATCAGCTTGTGATGATGCCTAATTTTGTCAATATATTTTATCGTCCATAAAAATTAATGAATGAATCGTAACGAGTTCACAAGCAGGTACCAACAAATATCCGTTCAAGTGGCCACCTGTTTTTAATATTTATACGGGTCGCTAGGTCGTCTCGGCTCGAAATATAAACGAATTTGATGTTCTCTGGCCGATATTTCCTATATGTACCAAGCTATGTTTATACTCCAGGAAACTTTTGTTTTATGAAAGAATGTAGGAATTAGATGCATTTGGGATGGCAATTTCATCTACGAGATTATTAAGAACAAGCATATATTATATCAAAACGAAAATGAAGTATGATATAGGATATAAACATTTTATAAATACGAGGCGCGATACGATGACTATAGGATAGACTTACCAGCTTGGTGAAACACTTTGGAACTGAAGAATATAGTCTGAATAAAGTCACTCGAAGTCATTGAAGGGAGGATCATTCGAGGAGAGGAAATTGGGGAACCAATAGGAACGTTAGTTTTGTTTACACTTCAAGTTAGCTCGTGTATAATTTATGGGCATGAGATCTGCAGTCGTAAAACTAATCATCCCAGTAACCCTCAACTAACTTATATTTACATTAACTTGATCGAAGAGTAATGGAAAAGGCACAAAAATATGAGATTTATGTGTGAAATAGTTTATATTAAATACTCTTAACATGACCATGCTTTTACAATAATTTACATTTGGAAAAATCGACATGAACCACTTCTTAGAGTAATTAGCGGGATGGGAGATTCCAACAATTTTCTCATGAAAATTCCCTATAAATTCTCCGAAAATATAATCAGAAGAGAAAGCAGTTCCAAGATCCAACAGTTAAGCTCTCAACTCCAGACAATGTTCCTCAGTTCGTAATCTCAGTGACACCCTCGTAAAGTGTGTTACAAGCGAACTTGAATTTGCAGGACAGTGGAAGATGGATTACCATGAGACAGTTTGGTTTTCGTCAATTGAATGAAAGTCATCTTGTTGTACCGGTATTCAGTTCAATACTCGTAAATTCTATAGTTCAGAAAAACATCTAGGAAGGTAGGTACTATGAATCAACTACCAAACATGTAAGAAATCCTATTTATATTTGCCAACCTTGCCTGTCTGATTGATTCAAATGCTAAATAGATATTTGTAATCTGAGATAAGTGTATTTATGTCTACACCCACCATTCTTTCCCTTGCTTAAATATTCACGAACTCAGTTAAAGAAGTAATATTTTTACCACCCTGTATAGGCCAACTTGAATAAAGCAGGGTGTCATAACAAGCTGACTCCCAAACCCGTTTCAGCAATCCATTCTCTACAATGAGGAAATTCCATTGTGCCCACATGGCTTTGAATGTTGGTGCTCGATCGGAGATGTCCTTCCAGGTAGGTCTATATGTTCCGCTTCCCTTCCAGCGTAGAAAGTCTCCAATATCAGGATCACTCTCTTGATTCTGTCTCAGATGGGCTGCTGTCTATTTATCATCGGATATCAGTCTCACTTGTTTAATATCGGTAATTTCTTCGTGACGTTCGATCCGCACACAGTGCTTGCAGTTATCTGCACAGGGTCTTCTGGACAAGGCATCCGCGTTGCTGTGCAATTGTCCTGGTCGATGTTTGATCTTGAAGTGGTACTAGTTCAACTTCTCGATCCATCTGGCTACTTGACCTTCGGGGTTCTTCATTTCCAGTAGCCTGTAACGTTTCATTTTCCCTATGCATATTCAGTAAATAATCTCATAGCCCCTATCAATATTAAGAAGCAGTACTCACCTGCAAAATAAAGCACAGGACTGTTTCTTGGTACAAGGTATTACATTCCGAGCTAAACACAATAAACAAAAACTCAATTTCACAGCACTCGACACGGACTATCTCTACTAGAATCGCTCAAATTCAAGGTACTAGTGGAGCTGTTGTCTATAGAGGAGATCGTAGCTGAAAACAAGAAAAAAATACGTTAATAAAATAGTTCGATAAGCGTCTCGGAATAAGTGAATGCATCAAATATAGTTGTAAGGTTTAATAATAAAAGAGTTACACTCACTTTTGTTCTTGGATATCGTTGCTTGTTTTGTTCACATTCCTACTTCATGAATAGGTTATTGCCATAGCAACAGCTGATCCTGTTTTTATCCATGTCATTATACTCCTTTGTCTTTTATTATATGATCATGACCAGTTCATTGCTATGCCTCGGTGTATAGAATAATATATTTATCTCTTTCCAATGTATGTATTGGTGTAGTGAGGAGAAGCTATTTTCGAATTCGTAATTCCATTATTTTTGAGACATGCCAACTCCCAGATTTTCTTGTCAATTGTCTCCGGATTTTCATGAGGAAATTGAGGAGAACGATGGATAGAAGAAGAAACTAAGGTGTGAGTTTGCGATAGGAAGACGACTTCTTTAACAAACTCCTTTAACAAACAAAATCATCTTATATAATTTTGGTCCTCTTGGAGTGACTGTAGTGATGAAATTGTCATCAGTTCGAGGAATTGATGCAAACCACCATACCTTTTCTTGAACCTCCGTTTTGAAATTCAATTCTCTTCAAACCCTCAACCATCTGTAGAGGTAAAATGTGGGTCCCCGGTGAGTCGAATCATTTTTATAGCAAATATTCATTTTAGGGTGCTTGTACCAGCTATAAGGGCTGTCGATGGTTATACTATGTTTTTTTGTTAACAGAGCCGGAATCACTTGAACTCGGAAGTCTTTGATTGGGGAAAACTTTACTATATTTTCATTGATTTCTTTGTTTTCCCCCTTGAAATTTCAGGACTTACTTCAATATACCGTACAGCTTTTGACGTGACGATCCTGGGAGTTTTCCAATTTAAACTCGCGACTTCTAAGTTGGTGGCGCCCTTTTATTTTTTTTTATGTTTGAGTTGAACCCCCCTATACCCGGTTGAGCTTCGGGTCAGTTTTGCTCGTGCCTATTCCGCATCTGTTTTCCAGGCTATATTCACGAAAGCACGTGGCAAGCCCAAAACCAGTCTACACGTGGTTAGGCCTGCCTACCTCGGTTTGAGCATTTCATCACGTGTAATAAGGAATCAGAAATGATGGAAGTAGTGGGGGGCATAATCACTAGAGCACTTTTCAGTGAAACAGACAAACGGCAACTGAATCAATATTTCAGTGAATATATTCGAAGACTGAATAGTTCGTCAAAAACATAAACATTAAATTATTTCGGAATAATTATAACTGAGTTGAATAGTTCATCGTATTATTGAATAATCATCAATGTTGATATGACATGTAGGCACTTGGTACGTTGATTCCTTCGAATCAGAGAGCTTCATTCACTGGTTTGATGGTTAACTCATGTACCTGAAAAAGAAATTGTTTCAATATGATTGTATACATAAATATTCAATATTAGGACAAAAAAATTGTGGAGATGATTCGTTGTACCAATAGATCTATTTAGTTGAGATATTATAATCTGATTGCATCAATAAGTAAATGTTTTATTGTCATCTTATCAAGTCTAGGTATAACAAACGCCACAAGAAATTTTCTTTATATCTTTGATATCCTGCACAATTTAATTAATTCACCTGATATGTACATTCATTTCAAACGTATACTGGACATAAGACTGAGAATCAGAAATGACACCTTCAAAATTCACAACATAAGGGCCCCCATCAGCAACTTCCTAGCCAGTGTCAACAACTTTATGAGAACATGTGAAATTGATTTTAGAGGAGAGATGGATCAGGATAGACGTGGAGTGTTTTCTATGGGATAGACGGACCATCGCAAATATTTTGCAAGGTGCAGCAACACCGCTAAGCCCAACCGGCGTACGTGATGCTTTTTCATCAGTTCACACTACACTTCACCTTGAGATAGTAACAACTAAGGATGGTTTATGTATTTATGTGAATGATTTTATGACCTACACAATTCTTTGCTAGGTCAAAATTATATCTAGATAATACAAATTGTTGCTTTTGTCAGCTCTAGGTGAGTTTGAACTGTTTTTTGTAGCTGAAAAAGTGGTGAACATGGACATGCTCGTCTTAAAATTCGTTGAATTAAAAAACCTTCATTATTTTTTCTCAGTTATAGAGTGGTCCATGTATCTTCTCAGTTGGGGAAAGATATTGGACCAATAGGGTAACGGTACTTACGTGAAAATTTTGCTGAAAGAGATGCTTGGACCTCTCAAGTCTTGAAAAATGTTGCTACGGTAGTTAGAGATGGCCGAATGGGTGTCAACGAAGCCGCCAATGCATTTGGAATAACCAAAAATGAATGTGTAGGTTACAGAGAAGACTATCATTCAACAGAAAAGCAATAAGACTGGTTCAATGCATTTTTTGTAAACGGTGGTTGCACGAGAACTGCACACATTTTTCTACCCTTTGCCAGAACTGTGGCATCAATGTAGCCCGTAAAAATAAGGCAAAAAAAAGGTCCATCTGTCCTTACCACTTTGGTCCATCTCACCTCCACACAATAAGATAGATGGACCGTTCACAAGTCTGAGAATTTCATACCTTTTAATTTTATTTTTAGTTATTTCTAGTTGTGCAACTAGGCTTTTTCAAAATGTGGTCCGGCTCTCCTCCCTTTACCCTATTTCTAATAAGACCTCACTACTGCTTTTCCCATCTGTGATACATGATGCATTGGGCATGAAATTGAAATGATATAATTCGATGCATCGATCTCTCATCATCAGCTCACAAAATAATGTACCTAAGTAGGAGAAACAATGTTGAGAATAGTTGAGTGATGCATGTACAGTTGTATGCTCAAAAAAGTCGTACAAGGTTTGTATGTTGAAAACCTGCCTATGATATTCCAGATTTCATTTACATTGTACACGTACAGATTTGGAACTTTTGTGACAGAAATAGATTGAATTTTGACACTATTTGTCAAGTTCCCTAGGAAGTTTAATGAAGATCAAGATTTCTATTGGTGGAAAAATGGTCGAAATCACAAACCAAAATAAATCGAGAAAACCATGCGTTGGACCCCCAATTATATTGTAATTTTAATGTTAACATCCTGACAAATACTATATTGAACTTTTTCATCTGAAATAATTTGAAAACATCAATGAAACAGAAGTAACAGAAGTATTATGTTATCTCGGAATATGTTATAACTTCAACACCATTTCTGACAAAAAAAAACTAGAGACACCACTTGGTTTCTCCCAAAAATAGCCAAGAGAATTCTACAGGGGTGGGTAGAAAATGCACGAAATTCAATACCACATGATATCGATTTTCGCAATTTGATTTATCACGGAAATTCGGCTAATAACAAGTGAGTTAGTTTTTTCCACTCCATTAAACATTTGGTGTTTCCTTTCAGAAGTGTTCAATTTCGACTACACAGTAAAAAAAAACTTGGGTGTATTTTCAATCAAATGGATTTCAGAGCAAACTCCGACGAATACAACACCTGAAGAGTATTCGCATGTACTGCGGTGGTACAAAAATCTCAGGGTTAATTTTCAGGGTTTCTGGCCCTGTTGGAGTCCACAGACCGTAATGAATAACGCCAGTTTACAACAAACCACCATATAATTATTTATTTCCAGTGGATCATATACAGGATGATGTTTCCTCAAACGTAAAACTGAAAGTTGAATGGAATACCCTGATGATACTTGGAAACTAAGTTAACAAAATACATTATTCGCCTACCTGAAAGTTGACCAGGCCACAAATCCGAAGAGTATTCGAATTTCATAATACCCCAAGGTTCAGCTACCAAATTTAATTTAGCTTGGAAAAAGAGGTGTGATCACCTACAAATTTTGTTCTCGAAAGCTTTCATCAAAACAATTTATCGCACACACAAGTTTTTTATTCCCTTCAAACCTGTGGTGAAATGGCGCAAAAACACAAACACGAAAAATACCATTCGTACCTGTAGGGTATGCAACCAAGCCAACATCCAAAATGATCTTTGGTCTCAGCGTTTACCGACATATGGTGCTGGGGAGGTTTTATGGTTATAACTATTTCAACAGCTGTTATAACTGAATGAATAAGCAATTATTAATATTATTATACTCATTATACCTAATATAGTGGTAACGCGATCGTCCTGCTACAGTACCTGCTAAGTGTATAAACGCACCGAAGAGAATTTCGTGGAGGTAGGATTCAGACTTTCGTAAATGCATAAATAACACCACCAAAGTGTTAATTTGGCTAAATTCAACACTTACACAGGTGTTACTGACAACTGAGTTTGATTATTAAAAACACCTTTGGGAAAGGTCACATAAAACCTACAGTGGTGAATAATATGCCGGTGTATACTGACACTAAAACAATCAGGACCTCAGGGGACACCAGACGGTGTTAGCTGATGTATTTTTTTTTTACTATGTACCCTACACATACTACACCTACACATCAAATTTCTTTTATCTGTAGAAACGAAAAAATATAGGGGCTAGCCACTGAGAAACACCCGGTACCTATAATATGTTATGATACTTTTATGATTCATACTCAAGAGGATCGTTATGTTATGATTCAACTATGTGCTTCAACTTGATTTAGTCCAAAAGACATATATATATATAGACATCAAAATAATTACCTGTACGTGTGGTGGAGTTGATAGAACATAAATTACACTATCAGCAATATCTTCTGGTTTGAGGATATTTTCACCAATTATAGTTTTAAAATCTTCTGATTCTCTCATGATGTCGTTGAATATGGGAGTATCGACTGCTCCTGGACTGATACTCTATAAATGAAATAAACAATTTTTGGTCGAGTTCCGAAATTTCCAACCAGTACTGTTCAGTGCTTTAGATCGTTCTGAAATTACTGAATTATACTGGTAGTAGAGTTCACTGTCGTCAGTGAATTCGGTAATATCGGAACGCGAGAATGATGAAAAATTAATCAAAGAGAATAAAATAAAAGTGAGCATGCTCAGGAAAAAATCTATTCTGATTTTACAATAATGCTAATCCGATTTTGATCACTAACAATTCATTTGTTTTGGGAGCATTTCACATCATAATATAATGAAACCATGGAAAAACGTCCACCTGAAATTGTTTTAATAGGAAAGGTTTGTAGATTGTAGGGGGGGTCGTTAAAGCCGGGAACACATTGTTCTGATGCTACACCACGCCACGCCATGCCACGCCATCCGACACAACGTCAGAAGGATCTGACACCGTGGATTTTAATGCATATTTATATATTGTGTATACACTGTTCTACGTGACTCGACGCCATCCGTCGTGGTACGAATCCCCTATTGCCTGATTTTCATCATATGACATCACGTCGCGTGGCACCGCGTTGTATGGTGTAGTAACAGTGTGCACGCCAAGGTGGTATCATATGTATAGAATGACGGCAAAAATCGATGAAGTTTTATTAATTGAGTTGGTTCGGAAGCACGAGTGTCTTCATAATATGAAAAGCAAGCTCTATAGAGATCAGAATATGAGAGGAGAAGCTTGGGAGGATATTTATTGAATGTACCCAACATTTTCTTCTTTGTTTCCGTTCTAATAACAGTTAAGCTGATGCTGCACATTCTAGTTCTTCTTTCCACTCATCTGAGGAACGACTACTCGCAATAGTGTCTGAACTCAAAGTGGTCTCATTTTCTATCATTATGTAAAGTAGCGTCGCGTCGTATCGGATGACGTGGGAACAGTGTGCACAAAGTACATCTCTGATGCATTAAGTCGGATGGCGTGGCGTGGTGTAGCATCAAAACAATGTGTTCCCGGCTTTAGGCTGTGCAGCCTCTCAAGCACCTCGACCTATTAGATATTTTGTGCATAACCCTTAATCTATTCGAGGCCCAGGATTCCGAGGCTTCTTGCGAAGTTTATTTATAAGTTTCCTGGGAACATGAGCCTCTTGCAAAAGAGTGCTGGGCATTTGTAAAGCATCTTTTTGAGGTGATACATCAGAGGGCAGTGTTCAGTGAGGAGTCCCGTTACCAGTTTCAAGTCTTTTTTGTCCAACTCGACTAACTCGAGAAGATGTTTACTTTTCCCTGACAAAAGGCTCACTAGTAGTAGTATAGGGTAAGTTCGAAAGTTAATCCATGAATGGTAACAACCCCTTTAAGAATATCAAATGACACTGCGGTCAAGTGGCACATACCTATTGATACCTATTTTCTGTTTTTGCCTTCAATTCTTTTTTTTACTGTAACATCATTGAATTTTTTCTCTCGACATGTTTATAATCATAACATGTACAGAGAGTTCAGGTAGTAAGAGGAACAACATGAAATCGATTATTGTCAGAAACATGACACGTGCATTGAGTTGATTTGGCACGATTTCGTAAGATCCTCTGGCAACTTGGCAACACTGATGCGTAGTAGGCAAGTATTGCGAGTAAGTTGATTATTGCTTGTTTTTTGATTTATTTCTGGTAAATGTTATTCCAGGTACAGTTTTCAAAATCTATCTGCCAGAACTTGCATTATTCCACACTTCAAGTCGATTTCAGCAATTTACGGGGTGGTTTCGAGTTACATTCTGGTGAATCAGAATCTACTGGTAGGTACATAAGTCAGAGGTCTTGAATTCAATAGATACCCTTTTAATTTCGACTAGGGTTATTAGAATAAGTACCTTTGGATGATTATCTTTTAGGATAGCATCGAGAGTGTAAAGGAGTGATAAATCGAATGAGTCTCTTCCAGATTCCTTTCAAAAGTGATGCAGCTGGCGGATTTAAATGGCAAGTGATTCGTTCAGTTCCATTTGATTTGTTCTTTTCTTCTGATCTAGTTGACGTGTGTACTTGGACAATTCTCGGTGCTTTCTTCCAAACACTGCTAATCTAGATTTTGGTTCTGGATTCAAATCTCATGTTGGCATTCTTTCCATATATCTGCTCGACTCCATTTCACAATTTAGGAATCCAAAACTTCTGTCCAATCTTGTTCAATAAAGACTCATATGATGAGCCTGGAAATCATTTTCTAAAGAAAAATTTGTCTACATGGGCAAATAGTTTCTTCGGTGACATTTTCTTTAGATGATATCCAATACCAATGAGCGACGACAGTTTTTAAACGTATTGTTATCCATTATCCTAATACAGTCATGGAATCTGTCCACATGTAGACTCGATAGATTTTTACCCTTAGTGCCAACCTCGGTATTGATTTCTGTATCAAAGGGCATGCCCTAGTTTTCCCACTCGTCACCGAAGAAATCCCGATATCAGCGCAGCTCCTAAAACTAATCAGAAGCCATGTACGTAGTTCTGTATGATCAGATTCACTCAAATTGGACAATTTCTCCAAACATCTCTGTCAGGTACTCAGGTATATCAAATGAATCTAACGACGTCTGGTTGGTAACTGTTTTATTCAGGTCGTCCATCTGATATGCATGGACACCTATCGACATCCATAGAACATAGAACACAGAACTACAGAACACCTCACATCTCCCTTTTTATGTAAATTGTGTACACTCTATAAAAATCCCATAATATACCATCTTAAATAGTCGGGTCTATTCTGTTTTTAAATAGCAATATGGTTACAGAAAAGATATTGTTATCACAGCAGAGATTTGATGAATTATCGTTTCAAAAATCGACTTTGAAGTACATAATTTGTTAATTTCCATGAAATCTTGCTATTTCATGTCTTCATCTCGGCTAAATAGTGAATATTAGAGTCATTATATCGAATTATATAAACATAACAATATGGTTATTATAACAAGATTCAAACAGAATTGACCCGATTATCACAGTCCTCAAGAATACAATACAAATTTTTAATGCATATAACATAACATTCTTTCCCTTTTCAGGCAACATAAAAAAACTTATATAATCAGTTGATGTCTATTCTACATAATTATTCAATTTCAGCGGTTTTCTAACAATTCGACCAGATCTGGTTTGTACCAAAGGTTTATCATTTTCAACATTCTCACACACCTCATCATTATTCTGAGAATACTTGTGCACACCATCACTGGCATCACTAGTACATGAATCAAAGCTATTATTCTTATCGGAGAATTCGGATATGTTTGTATCATAGCTGTTTTCACTAACATTTTGTTTCATATTCAAATTCTCAGATTCATTTGTATCATCAACACTAAATGGCTCAGTATTACTAATATTAGTATTATACAAATCATAAAAACTGTTGTTGAACCTAAATGTATCATCTGTGTTATCTAATTCATTATACTCATTTACCTCCCAACTTGAAGATGGTTCATTTTCTGATTTCATCTTGTTTTTGTAAACATTAATGAATTTTCTGTTTCTTCTTAGAATTGATCCATCTTCTGTAAGGATTTTGTATGATCGTATGCCTATTTTACATAATACTTTGGCTGTAATCCATTTACCACCTGGTACTTTCTGAATTAAAACATCAGTGCCAATTTCTATTTCTGAGAGGGACCTTGTTCCCTTGTCAAAGTATTTTTTCTGTTTTGTTTTAGCTAGTTTCAAGAAATCATCATACTTATCTCTATTACATGGTTGATTGTTGAATGTACAATTAATTAACTCTAGGAATCAAATCTCTTAAATTTCTATTGAACTATACATTTGCTGGTGAATTTTCTCCATCTACTGGTGTGTTTCGTAATGCTAAAAGAGCTAAATAGGGATCTTTACCATCTGCAAAACACTTTTTAAACATGTTCTTAACAGTTTGAATTGTTCTCTCTATAAAACCGTTTGACTGCGGATATCGAGGAGAAGACGTGACATGTTCAAAATCCCAGTATTTTGAAAATTTCTTAAATTTATAGCTGGAAAACTCTGGACCATTGTCTGACATTAATATTCTTGGTATTCCTTGTCTTGCAAAAATTGACTTTAGATGTAATATAACATTTTCAGTGAAAAGATCTCTATTCAGATTATCAATTTCCACAAATTTCCACAAACTATTAGGTATGACACATTGTACAAATGAAAAATATCAGTTGCTACTTTATACCATGGTACATTTACAACATTGTGTGGAATCATGGGCTCAGGTCTATTTGATTTCTGAAACTTTTGGCAAACATGACAGCTCAGTAGCATGTGCTTAGTCATTACTGGCCAAAAGAGAGAGGTATTTGCTTTTTCTAATGATTTTCTTATGCCTAAGTGGCCACAATGAAGTCTTTCCATTATCTCTTTTCTACTCTTTTCAGGAATTATTAATTTCTGTCCCTTATACAAAAGATCATCTGCCATTGTCAATTCACTTTTATACTTATAGTAGAATTTTATGTTGTCAGGTACTGACCTGATATTGTTTGGCCAACCATTCATTATCACTTTCTTCAGTTCCATTAAATCTGGATCAAAACTAGTGATTTTTTTCAGTTCAGCAAGTTTCTGATCTGTTACATTCAAATTTATTGAAATTAGAAAAACTTGAGCATCTAATTCAAGGTCTATATTTTCATCAAAATTCTCATTGATATAGGCTCGTGACAAACTGTCAGCAACAATTAGATTTTTGCCTGGTACATACTTCAATTCAAATTCGTATTTTCTTAATTGGATTATCATTCTCTGAAGTCTCGCTGGACAACTGTACAAAGGCTTTTTAAATACTTGCAGTGAATGCTTTTCCATAAATATACTGACTAAATCTAGAAATTCCAAACCATATTGCCAGTAATTCTTTTTCTATCTGGGCGTACCTAACCTGTGTTTCAGTTAATGCTTTAGATGCATGGGCACATGGTCTATTTTTCTGTATAAGTGTTGCCCCCATACCATTTTTTGATGCGTCAACTGAAATTATACTGTGTTCATTTACATCAAAGAATTTAAGACATGGACTATCACATAACATTTTTTTCAAGTTATCAAATGATTTTTGATGTACATTGTCCCATACAAATTCAGTATCTTTTTTCAATAATAGCCTCAGTACTGCTGTTTCCTCAGACAGATTTTCTACAAACTTCCCTATATATGTTACTAGTCCTAAAAATCTCTGTAAGTCTTTCATATTCTGTGGTCTTGGCATTTGTTGAATTGCTCCTACTTTAGAATTGTCTGGCAATAATCCTTTGTCTGAAATTACATGTCCCATATAATTTACCTGAGATACTGAAAAATTACATTTACTTTTATTTAATCTAATATTTTCTCTAGCTGCTTTTTCTAAGACTAGCTCTAATCTTTCATCATGTTCCTATTGAGTTTTCCCTGCAATTATTATATCATCTATATACACGTTTACTCCTTCAATATCTAAAAATATTTCTGACATTCGTTCCTGGAACAATTCTGGTGCGCTGGTAAGTCCGTAAGGTAGTCTCAAAAAATCTATATCTGCCATAGGGAGTTGCAAATGTACACAAATATGAACATTTTTCATCGAGAGCAACTTGCAAAAATCCCTTAGTTGCATCCAAAGTACTAAAAACTTTCGACCCATTTAACTTAACTGTCAGTTCTTCCAGTGTAGGTATTTGAAAATAATGTCTTTTAATTGCAAGATTCAAATCTTTTGGATCCAGACAAATTCTGATGGAACCATTTGGTTTTCTCACTAATACTATGCTATTTACTCACTCTGTACTTTCTTCCACCCTTTTTATAATGTTTTCTCTGACCAATGAATCCAAAATTTCTTTAAATTTATCTCTCAGATTGAATGGAATTTTTCTTTATGGATAAACTGCTGGTTTGACATCTTTTTTCAACTCTATATGATATGGTTTTTTCAATAATCCTATTCCTTTGAACAAAAAATCATATTTTTGTAGTAACTCATCAACTTTCTCCCTGCCTGAGGTTTTTTGTTCTATTTCATCTACTCTTTTAATCAAATCTAACTCTATACAGCCTTTTAAACCTAGTATAGTGCAATTGTCCAGATCAACTACATAGAATGGCAATGTTTTTATAATATTTTTATATTTACACTCAAGCAAACATAGGCAGAATATCCTTTGTATAAGAATAAAACTTAGTGTCAGTAGCTTTTAGATTATTCAAGTCAACTTTTATTACCTTCAATAAGGCACTTTTTGGAATAATATTAGCCATTGCTCCTGTGTCTAACTTGCATTCTATCATTTGCCCTTCTATTTGGATCTTCGACGTCCATGATTCCACATTGCTGCTTATACCATGTATTTCCTTAGCTACACTACCTATAAAAACATAATCTTCTTCAACATTTTGTGACTCATCAACAGTGTTAACATTTCTTCTAAATGTCTTTTTATTGAAATTTTTGTTATAATTAATATTTGTATGCTTATTTCTATAGCTATTATTACCACAATACTTCTTAGTAGAACACATTTTAGCAAAATGATTTAACCCATTACAAATTTGACATCTCATACCATATGCTGGGCATTTTCCAAAGACATGGTGGTACCCACATTTTGAACATACTCTACCCTTTGAGTGTGATGCTTCCTCCAAGTTCTTCTTGCCTGCAAACTGCTTCTTCCCAATTGCATCTACATTGTCACTTCTATTTTCTTTCTTCTTGTTAGAGATTGCTCGATTTCTTTCCTTGTTTTGTTCAACGTTTATGCAGTACCTTTCTGTTTCTTCCAATGTTTTATGGTCCTCATCCAAGAGTTTCAGTCTGATATCTTCATTTAGGAGACCACAAATCATAATATCTTTCACTATGAAAAATGGAAAAGCCATAAATTGGACAACAATTTTAGAAAGAGAAATTAGTCTATCCAATTAGAATATCAAACATAGTTTGAAATGAATGTCTGGTAGACTACGAGCAGAAAACAACTACTTTCCTGGTAAATACCACGCAGAACATTGAATTATATCTGCTCGTAATCCATGCAACGATTCACACTGTGAATGCAGATCGCAAATGTTTCTTTCTTCCTAAGACGTGACAAATTCACATCGGGACAGGCACGCCTAACAACCTACAGACCGGTTTCGGGCTTATTGGCCCTCATCAGTGCAGGGTAGTTATTCAATGTTCTGCGTGGTATTTACCAGGAAAGTAGTTGTTTTCTGCTCGTAGTCTACCAGACATTCATTTCAAACTATGTTTGATATTCTAATTGGATAGACTAATTTCTCTTTATATCTTTCACTATAGGGTCTCTGAGATCATTCAGTTCACAAGGCAATGCAAGGTTTTTCAAATCAGTTATATATAGTGTTCCACAGTTTCACCTTCTTCTTGGCGTCTCATGAAACTTCTTCATGAGACGCCAAAAAAGATAAATTCTTCTTGGGGATGAAATGCTCATCTAACTTTTTCAAAAGCGGCTTCAACTTATCTTTGTCGGTCTCTTCAAAGGTGAACGTATTGAAAATCCTGAGTCATTCCTCACCAATCATGGATAGTAACTGTGCACATTGCGTGGTTTCGTCTTTCTTTGTGATTTCGAAAGCACGCAGATGATTTTCGAATCTCTGCTTCCAAAATTTCCAGTTATCTGCTACATTTCCGGACATTTGCATCGGCGGAATGCAACGGAAATCCATTTTATAAGTTTATCTCCTTATTTAGGCTTGTTTCTTCTCGAATTTACAATAAAATGTAAAAATTTCCAATATGGCGAAATTTTTTGTCTGTCTTCTACAGTCTTTCTAGCTTCACTTTTTCGACTGCGCCATGTCAGGTACTCAGGTATATCAAATGAATCTAACGACGTCTGGGTGGTCTGTGGTTGGTAACTGTTTTATTCAGGTCGTCCATCTGATATGCATGAACACATATCGACATCCATAGAACATAGAACACAGAACTACAGAACACCTCCCAATCTCGGTATCGTGATCAGAGAAATTAACTTCCTATCAAAAAAGCAAGATACCTCTAGAACTTATTCTTAGTGATGTGTGTGGTCCAATATACACATGATGAAAAATAATATTCTGTAACTTTTGTAGATGATTCACTCATTTTTCTTTTGTATATCTAATAAAGGAAAAGATTGTGAGGTTTTTGAATGTTTCAAAAACTATGAGGCCAAAGTTACAAGCAAGTTTAATTACAAAATTGAGAAACTATGTTGTGGTGATGGCAAAAACTTGTAGACCGTTTGAGTAGGTAGTAATATTTCCACAACATGGATGAAGATCGAATTTCAAGGAAGATTTCTGCAGCTTATGTATTTCTGTGGTTCCAATCTGACATGCGTGAATTGAAACGACATTGAAACAGTATATTCTCAGTTAATCTGTAATAGTTATCAATATTTTTACTCTTATCGGTATTTTCTCTCCTATAGAACAGATGACACTGACAAAAGCACAGATTTTGTTTTACCGACACAAGGCATGGCGCCATCTCTGATTACTTCACGAAATATTACTACGGTATGAAATCAAGCAGGCAAAGGCCTACAATTATTTCTAGTGCTTGTTAATAGGAAGCTGTTTCACCATCCTATATCCACCTTGTGTGATGGTAAGGAATATCTTCCAAATGAATTTTCAAGTTTTTGTAGAGCCAAATAGTAAATAGCTTCTTATGCCTCCATGAATTCAGATATTGAAATTATGACGTTGAATAGCCAAGAAACTTATCAGGATGCTTTTCATCAAGCATTACCAGAACCTTTTGCCAGAATAATGGGCTGCTGTGTTGTGATCCATGATGATTCGGTTTGTTTGCTTCAGAATGCTATATTTACTTCTTCATTTCACTTAACTTGAATCGGTGCATAGCCTAGGAGTAGATATAATTCAATGTTATGCTTGGTATCAGCCAGAAAAGTAGGTGTTTTCTGCTCATTGTATGAATTTTCAAACATATTCATTGTTACTTATTTTGTTAATACTTTCAAAAACTGATGAATGAATTTTCTTACCTAGACAATGAGCATATTCCACAAATAAATTTCATAATTCGAAAGCAATAAACCAATCTAGTTCACTACATTGAACTGTTTTCCTCAAAGCTTCTTGGATTTTCGATGGAAAATTGAGCTTTACATACTAACCGGTGACGGCCAATCATATCCGAAATTTTATGCGTCTATGCTATGAATGATTCTTTCGAACGACGGTTTCTGTATCATTTTCTTCACACGACTGTTACAAAACAGAACGATACATGACAAGTTGTCATGTTCATGAAATTGATTTGTTATTACGGAGGTATTTTGATATTTGAATTTGTATACCAAAAGAAGTACTCACCGTCACTCTGATTCTGGACTTCAAAGCATTCAGTTCTAATCTAAGAGTTTCTGTCAGCGAGGTTACTGCGAATTTGGAAGCAGAATAAACATCCACATTTGTTAAGTGTGGCACCTGATGTCCTCCTATACTATTGATATGGATAACATGACCATCGATATCATTTTTCTTCATGATGTCGACGGCTTCTCTTGTAGCGATGCACAATGCCAAAATGTTGATATCGAGAGTTTTCCTCCAATCTTCAGTGTTGCCACTGATGAGTGAACCTCTTAAATGTACCCCAGCGTTATTAACCAGGACGTGAATGGGGCCCAGATTTTCAGTGGTCCATTTGAAAGCATTTATGATATCTTCTTCTTTGCTAAGGTCGACCTTGTAACTATATAATTTCCCTTTGGCATGGGTTAGTTGAACTGCGAGTTGGTCTATCAGGTCACTTCTTCTTGCCATACCTACCACCTAGAATTCAGTTGACAGTCGGAGATCAATATAAGATGAACGGCGAAACTTCAGAGCGAAAGCACTCTCTATGTGATCTTGGTGTAACATGCAAAAATGTGTACATTTTATCAAATCATTTGGAGAATATTGGCCAATCCTCGAAATGTAGTTTGGGTTATATAATTTACGAATATGCTATATTACACCATTTAGTGAGCGTCTTGAATCTGTATAGGTGGAACTCAGACCACATTGAAGGTTATTGAAAAACTACAGAATTATAATTAATGAGATACCTGTATTTAAGGAAATATGATGATGGCCTGACTACCTAACAGTTAGGAAAACTGAACTAAGATCAAAGTTCGAAATATTATTTTTGGACCAGAGACGTGACTTATTATACGTTTATTTTTTTGTATAAAACAGTATAGATTCCTTGGAAATGTTATCTCTTTTGCCGTTTAGAGTACCTCACTCTCCATCTCCATCAAACTGTCAACTGAATCTCCTTTTGCCATTATGCTTCAACTCGCCAATCAATTCAATGTGTGTGCTTCAATAGCTTGTTCAACAACTCCAATTATTTTTCGAAAAATTTTTTTGAACCTCACACGTCCATTCGAACATCTACACCTTTCTGGTACTCATCTATGTACTACTCAAATTTTATGTCATACATCTATCGCTTACGTCTATATATAAATCTGATGTTGTTTTCAGTTATATTAGGAATTTACTCTGATTGTGATTCTCATGTTCTGAGGGCTGTTGGGATAAATGAATAAATAGATATACCCCCTTCATATTTCCTTCTCTTATGTCATCCAATGAAGACATATTGTGCAAGGTGTAGAGAGATCGATACTGTCAATGTAGAACTGGTCAGAATCTAGGAATGAATAGATGATGATAATCTAGCAGAGTTCAATGCAAGTCATAAGTCGTAAGAAGTTCAATCACTGCTTTTCAATGTTTCCATCCATACACTTGACATAAGTTTCAAGTTGCAAGTCATACGTTCAAGGTGGATATAGGATGGTGAAACAGCTTCCTATCAACAAGCACTAGAATAAACTGTAGACCTTTGCCTACTTGATTTCATACCGTACTAATATTTCCTGAAGTTATCAGAGATGGCGAAATATCTTGTGTCGGTAAAACAGAAACTGTGCTTCTGTCATCTTTTTATCAGTTTCATCTGTTCTAGATGAAAAATGACTGAGAAGAGTCAAAATATCAATATTCATTCCAGATTTATAGAAAATATATTGTTTAATGTCGTTTCAAGTCACGTCTGTCAGATGCGAACCACAGAAATACGTAAGCAACAGAAATCTTCTTCGATAATCGATCTTACTGCCATCTTCATTCAAGTAGCTGAAATATTACTACCTTCTCAAACGGTCTACCAGTTTTTCGTAGAAACAATTGAAGAGCTGTTTCACCATCCTATTTCCACCTTGCATACTTTCATCTCTTATGGCTTAAAACTGATCATATTTGCGCATGCGTTCGAAGTTTTCAATTCTGTGACGGTTTTTTATAGGTTATTGTCTTTGATTGTGTTGTTTATTCGAACTTATATCAGATTATAAATAGAAAAAATGTATATTGATGACTGAAATTGTAAAGTGACCACTGACACTACCACAGAAATTGACCAATGGAAGAAGTTATCCTTAA
Organism: Chrysomela aeneicollis; assembly: GCA_029955515.1. Taxonomy (NCBI): domain Eukaryota; kingdom Metazoa; phylum Arthropoda; class Insecta; order Coleoptera; family Chrysomelidae; genus Chrysomela; species Chrysomela aeneicollis. Next base: position 5,081,544 of record JARUHQ010000025.1, read on the forward strand.
GACATGACAGTCCTTAATAATTCCTGCATAAATGGTCCTTCTTCCTTTATTTCTTAAATCTTATTACTGAAAACTTACGACTTAAAACTCTTGACTCAAAACTTATGACTTACTTATGCCTATACTCACAACCATTCCTTCCTCCGTCAGTTGTTTCGCAATAGCTTCTCCAATTCCTGAGCTAGCTCCTGTTACTAAAGCTACTTTTCCCTGCCATCTTTCGAATGAAAGCACCATTTTTCGGATATTTTATTGCACTCTTCGAACACACTTTCCAAACACTACTTGTAGTATTACTCAATGTCTCGTATAGATCCAGTGAATTTGATCAAAAACAGATATGATGATGTATAGATGTATAGATTACGAGTTTTATGAATTGTAAACACAGTTATCTCTTCAATTAAGTATGGAAATCATATTCAATTTGTGTGTGACGAAACGGTGGTTTTAGCATAGGCGAACATACAGATTTTACTCTGCAACAAAATGCGCGCCCCAAATATAAATATGTATGATTTTTCTGTCTGATTATTCTTTTAATTTCTGGCGTCAATTTATACACATTTATGAGTCGTTTTCAATATGTAGTTCAAATTATGAATGTAATGAAAACATTTGAACTGAGCTATAATATTTCAACTACTGTGAATCGTCTGGTATATTTGATTAATACCCATCGATAAACATAAAAACAAAATTCCGAAGTAAGTAGAAATCCAATGAAATCAGTTACCGTACCATTTATACTGTTTGTCTCGAATTTGAAATCTCTTGTCCTAAATTATGTAAGTACCTTCTTCAAGTTTAAACATTTTTATTTGTTTTTTAACTGATTGTCTTTTAACTGATAACAAATTAAGTCCAGGTAAATCACATGAAATACCCTTGTTCATTTTTTGGGGAGTTTATCAAGAAAAATATATAGTTTTTTATTCAAAACTCGTCCCACTTGCAAATTACAACAATAATTATTCATTCATTTCGGCACAAGTCAAGCTGCAGAAAGTGCAGCGACTATAGCTTGTCTGGGAATCACAGGGGCAATATTCACGTGCCCCACTGCAGCCTTAGAAGTAATGCTGAACCTTCCACCATTGCACCTGTGTGTAATGAAAGAAGCAGCAATCAGTGCCTTCGGACTGAGCCAGACAAAAAAACTAAAATCAGGACACTTGAAGATTTTGAAAAATATTTCTTTCCCTAGAATCCTTGTCTAAACCGACAGATATCATGCCAGTTAGGTACGACTCCGAAAGGCAGTTTGAAGTGGTCATAAACAACCACCAAATTTGCACAGAGAACGGACCTCAACTGGGAAGGGATGCATCAGTATGGTATACTGATGGATCCAAGATGGATGAAAGGGCTGGAGTGGGAGTTACAGGGCCAAATTTCAGACTCTCAAAATCCCTTGGTAACACCCCAACCATCTTTCAAACAGAAGTACATGCTATTGAGATATGTGCCCAGGAGTGCCTCGAAAAGGACACTCGAAGGGCACAAATATATATTCTATCAGATAGTCAAGCAGCACTAAAAGCTCTGAAGTCATACCCTTGTGAGTCTAAGCTGACTTGGGACTGTAAACAATCCCTAAGACAACTGGCAGCGAACAACCAGGTCACTTTGATGTGGGTGCCAGGTCATAAGGGAGTTGAAGGCAACGAGAAAGCAGACTGCCTTGCCAAAGAAGGGGCAAATACACAATGTCTCGGCCCAGAACCCTTCTGTGGACTTCCCAAAGCCCACTTGAGAGAAGAGTTCCGACGCTCGGAAGCGGATGAAATTAAATCTCACTGGAATAGAGTGCCAGGATAAACACAAGCGAAAAGGCTAGTGAGTCTCTGGCCAAGGAGAGCTGTTTAGCTTCTCGAGTTGGACAAAAAAGTCTTGAAACTGGCAACGGGACTCCTCAGTGGACACTGCCCTCTGAGGTATCACCTCAAAAAGATGGGTGAAACAGAGAGTGATAGTTGCCGCTACTGCGATAAGTTCGCTGAAACTGCAGAACATTTGCTTTGCGAATACCCAGCACTCTTATGCAAGAGGCTCAAGTTCCTGAAAGGGGCCTTTTCATAGCCCCCCGATATCAGGAACCTAGCTCCCAGGAAACTGATAAACTTCACACGAAGCCTCGGAATCCCGGGCCTCGAATAGCTTAAGGGCCGATTGCATGAAGATTTAACAGGCGATCAAATATTTAATTTGTTTATAACCACGGCAACGCATGCTTTAGCTCGCGCATTCAGAGTTATTCCCACGTTAAGTTAATAACAGAAGGCTTGACGGGCTTTTATGCAACCGGCACTAAGTGTTAGGTTCGCTCCGATAGTATAATAACGATTGCGAGGTCGTCTGCATATCCAAGGCAATAAAAGCCTTCGTTGGATAGCTTATTCAGGAGTTCAACCACTAGGGTTGTCCACAGTAATGGCGATAGCACTCCTCCTTGTGGGCATCCACTGCCTGCTCTTGCTTCTATGGTGGCCTCATTTATTGTGGTCATTATCAACCTATTTTCCAGTCCGGCCTCTATCCATCGGTAAAGAGTGGGTGGAATTCCTCTTCTTGCCAAAGCTGTAACAATGACCTTCGTTGAGGCATTATTAAATGCTCCTTCAATGTCTAGAAAACTGGCTATTGCTATTTTTTGTCGTCAAGCGACTTGGATAGTAGCCTGTTGAGATCATCCAGCGCTAAGTCTGTCGACTTTCCTGGCTGGTAAGCATATTGACGAGCGCTGAGAGGTTGTTCCTTAAGTGCTTCGTCTCTCATCTATAAGTCTCTCTCGAGAGTTTTCATCATAAATGATGTAAGGCTTATAGGTCTGAAAGATTTGGGTGTTAGGTCTGAAACTTTGCCTACTTTTGGCAGAAAGACTACTTTCACCCTCTGCCATGCCTTTGGTATATAACCCCAGGCTAAGCAGGGTCTGAATATTTTACAAAGATGTAGTATCAACACATCTAGTCTTTTCTGTAGTAGGACTGGGTAAATCCCATCCAGCCCTGGAGACTTGAATGGTTGGAATTTATTTATGGCCCATCTGATTCTTTCGGCTCTTGTAATCTTATTGTGGTATGGACCTCCTAGGCCTTCTTTCGTTTTCGTTTTTTGTGGCTATAGGTGTGTAAGAGGTAATAGGAGTTCTAATTTAGATAATATTTTATGTAAAATAGTAGGTATATTTTGTTTGAAGAGATGATGTTGATGAATTATGTTTTCACACTGGTTTATATATAGAAAATGTACAATGTACCAAAATAGTGATTCGTACATGATTTATAGTATTTAATTGAGCAAAATATGTTTGTCTACTATAAAGCACTTCTTATTATAAGGATTATCTGAATCTCTAAATAAATATCAATATGACGATAAGACAATGAAAATGGCAATATAAATCATACCTTTTGATTCTGTTTTCATAGTAATCTATAGCGAGTTTAATACAACCAAAACTCAAGCTTGTATATTCTCTACAAGAAAGCGAAACAAGGCAATTTGAAAGCATTTCTTGTTTCGAAATCAAATATAATCCAACCCCCAAGTTGAAAATCAACGCGGAAGTGACATTTACCCTCAAAATTTATAAAACAATTATGGGTTGAGTGGCACCTCAATCGAAAGGTTTCTGAAGCCACTTCTCAACACTGTCTAGGATAAAATGAATTCATTCTGACATGGTTATGGCACAACACTGTGGTTATGGTTATAGCTAGAAGAAACAAAAGAGCGTCAAAGATGAGAAAAACAATGTAATCAAGTATTTGCAAATATGTGTTTCGTTTTTGCTAGGACACCCATTGTATGTTATATCACTGGGACGATTGATTATTCATTCTTTCAACAACATAAACAGATATATACAATAAGGATCATTCAAAGGTTACAGGGTCAGCAGCGTAATAACAGCACGGATTCTTATTGTTAAACATGAAATATTTGACTAACATTCTTATCACATAAAGTACTTGTCTCGAGCATAATTCGTAATCTACCTGCTGGTATAAAAACATAAAGTTATTGCTTTGATGAAGTTCAATATGACTATATATAGAATACAGAATAATTAAATCATTATCATTCGTCTAGAAATAAGTAGATATGGTTTGGTTATTAATTATTTTTTCGGTTTTGTTATCATTACCGTTAGTATACTGGTGTTATATATATTATGTGAGATTTTCCTCATTCCTGGTTCTACCAGGACCTAGGCCTACTCCATTATTAGGAAATAAAATTGCAACTGATAGTGTTGGTGAGTATGAGAAGTATAGGATATATAAGAATTAGATGTGCTTGGCACGCTTCCTAAAAATATCACCTACCACTGAAGATTTGGGACTTGAATATATTGTACAGGTTTGATATTCCAGTGATATTCAGAACACAGTGACATTTGATAGAGGTGCAATTCACCCAGTGGCGTAACTCAATATTTTAGGACCTCCCGCCATTATCATTTAGGGCCCCCAAGGAAAGAAAAATATCGATGAGAGAGTAGAGTATAAAAAAATAGCAACATGCAAATAGAAAAAATGCAGAGTCAACATTCATTACTGTTTCAATCGTCATACTGCTACTATACTTGGTGGACATTCATCATCATATTCAACTGTATTATCATAAACAGTAGTAGTATTCGTAAAGAACGTGGTAATGGAAATTTTACACTTCCCAACTTATAATTTTTGTTTCCTTCTTCTCTTTGAAGCACCACTAGTTTCACTCAAGTTTTCCATATAACAATAATTGGCTTGACTGCAAGAGTGCGAAATAGTTATTGATGTAACAAGGAAAAAAACTGTCCATTATAGTCGAGCGTGCAAATTAATTAGCAAGCAGGAGAGACAATAATAGGCCGTTTTTCGCCGAGCTGCATATTGAATTTTTTCGTCGACCTCGAACACTCTAATATTCACACCACGCCGGTATTATTGATACGTAAAATCTCTCATATTTCTCAAATAATCAATTTGATAACAGCAAATGAAAATTATTGTCAACTCAATCGCCGTAATAGTGACCACAGCGGACGAAAAGAGATTGCGGATGAAAAGTTAGTAGTGTCTGTGGACGAAAAATACTTGCCCTCAAAAATAAGTAGACTTTTCATTCGGAAATTAGTACGTAAATGATATTTTTTGTAGAGGTCGACAAAAATTATTATAATGTGAAACTCACCACACAATTCGAAAGTCTGAGGCTGGGAGTCGAAGGAGAAATAGATTGTAGATTGTAGATTTTAGGAGGGGTCGTTAAGGCTTTGCAGCCTCTCAAGCACCTCGATCTATTAGATCTTTTGTGCATAACCCTTATTCTATTCGAGGACCGGGATTCCGAGGCTTCGTGCAAAGTATATCAATTTCCTGGGAGCTAGGTTACTGACACCGGAGGGCTCTAAGAAGACTAAGAAGGGCATTCGCAAAGCAAATGTTCTGCAGTTTCAGCGAAGTTCTCGCAGTAGCGGCAACTATCACTCTCTGTTTTACTCATCTTTTTGAGGTGGTACCTCAGAGGGCAGTGTCCAGTGAGGAGTCCCGTTACCAGTGTTTAGCTTTTCTTGGCGAGAGGCTCACTAGCCTTTTCGCTTGTCTTTGTCCTGGCACTTTATTCCAGTGAGATTTCATTTCATCCGCTTCCCAGCGTCGGAACTCCTCTCTCAAGTGGGCTTTGTAATGTCCACAGAAGGGTTCTGGGCCGAGAAATTGTGTATTTGCCACATCTATGGCAAGGCAGTCAGCTTCCTCGTTGCCTTTAACTCCCTTATGACCTGGCACCCACATCAAAGTGACCTGGTTGTTCGCTGATATCAGTCTTAGGAATTGTTTACAGTCCCAAGTCAGCTTTGACTCACAAGTGTATGACTTCAGAGCTTTTAGTGCTGCTTGGCTACCTGATAGAATATATATGTTTGCCCTTCGAGTGTCCCTTTACTCCTGGGCACATATCTCTATAGCATGTACCTCTGCTTGAAAGATGAATGGGGCGTTACCAAGGGATTTTGAGAGCCTGAAATTTGGCCCTGTAACTCCCACTCCAGCCCTTTCATCCATCTTGGATCCATCAGTATACGATACTGATGTATCCCTTTCCAGTTGAGGTCCGTTCTCTGTGCAAATTTGGTGGTTGTTTATGACCATTTCAAACTGCATTTCGAAGTCGTACCTCACTGACATGATATCTGTCGGTTCAGACAAGGGTTCTAGTGAAATATTTTCTAAAATCTTCAAGTGTCCAATCCGATTTCCTGATTTGAGTTTTTTTGTCTGGCTCAGTCTGAAGGCACTTATTGCTGCTTCTTTCATTACACACAGGTGCAAGGTTGAAGGTTCAGCATAACCTCTAAGGCTGCAGTGGGGCACGTGAATATTGCCTCTGTGATTCTCAGACAAGCTAGCCGGTGCACTTTCTGCAGCTTGACTTGTGCCGAAATTTGTTGCATTTTTGACCACCATATCAATGAAGCGTAGGTGACTCTGCGAAGGAGAGATAACTCAACTGACAACTGAATAAAATTTCTGTGTGATTCACCGACCGCCGACCGCGTACAAGAAGCAGAAAGGTCCAAGACCGATTGAGGCATAGCCATGCCATTAGCCAGTATAGCAAAATGACTTGCGGCACAGATTACTCAACGGAGAAAAATGTATCGTTGATTTCACACATCACCCTTGACCTACACTGAAAAAACATGCCTGCACTATTCGCAGAAATGGAAAAATTATTCCTGTGGCATATTCACAATTAGAAAATATTCAAATATGATCACTTTTTCATTGAAAACGATCACTGCACTTTTCAAAATAAGTTCATATACTATTCATTATTTTTATAGAATGAAAACAACAACTTGAACAATTATCTATCGAGACATTACCCTTTTATGCTGTTATATTGAAGAAGAAGAGATGCCGCAAAAATAACCCAAACATTCGATCATAAGCGAGTAATTTCAAGTAATCTACGATGAGCAAGAAGTTTCCGATGTTCCAACAATATAACAAGATTATCCATACATCGTGCATGTCTCGTGTGTAGCCAAAGCAAACATTTGAGATATTGCAACCAATCTTAATGTTTTTCATATTTTTCGAAACACTGCAGAAATATTCTTCCGAAGTCTATATAGCAACGACAGGTTGTTTCTTTTGATCACTCTCACCTCATTCAGCTTCAATAGATTTCTTGTTATCATTCTCTGTCATCGGAATGAATCTGACCTACGCAGATATGTTGATTATTTACTGATGGCTCCAAAATGTTGGAGGGTGTCGTGGCCAGCATATATGGAACGAACCCGAAAGAGGATACACTTTCAGCATGGGTAATCTGGTTCCAATATACCATAGAAATGAGTGCGAGTGAGCTGGAAAAACGGCACATCACTCTAAAAACAATAATAATATGCTCTGATAGTCAAGCGGCCCTTAGAGCGCATGAATCTCGGCTTGAATCCAATAGCTGCAGTTCATCAGCTGTTTGGAACTGCTAAGAAACCTTGAACAGACCATGACAACGCAATAGCGTAGCACTTATCTGGATACCATCAGGTCATACTGACCTAGAAGGTAACGAAAAAGCCGACGCCCTAGAAAAAGAGGGCCCGAAACTGCGTTTACTGGACCAGAACCGTTCATCGGCTCAGCATACAGCAACAATGTCATGTCAGCCTTGGCACAAAACAAAAGACTATAGGATATTAGAACAGTCTACCGGGCCTTAGTCATTCCAAAACATTTATCCCATGCAATAGGAAGCAACAAGTAATGAACAAGACTCTAGAACTCAGTAGAGCACATCTCAGAGTGACAATAGGACTGTTTATTGGTCACTGCAAACTCAGATAGTTACCACATGCATTAGATCGGAATAGCAGATAATGCATGGAAGAGGATGAAACAGCACAACACATCCTATATACCTTTCCTGCAGCGTTTAGAATCAGGTTCTCGATTTTTGGCGACACAGTACCACAGGAACCCTGATAGAATCCTCTTCCAATACACTACTCAGTTTCGTGAGCAGACTGGGTCTATCGAAAGAAATATAAATAAAGGAGCCACTCACATTCTTACCTAAACCAAAACCTCTGTCATCATCAAGATATTCTTCTCCAATATTTCTCTTGGGGTCAACACACTCGCACTTTCTTTTCTCTATTAATGAAAAGAACTAGCATTTTAGGAATGATGAACCTTCTAAATTTTGTGTTCCAGGCTGAAATTGCAGGTATTTTTGGACATGAAATGATTCATTTCAAAATAGTTGATCAAAATGATTATTGTTTCAAGACAAATTGAAGTCGCGGAATGTTTATGTTTTATAATAGTGTCAGAACGTTGATCATTCCTTCTCTTGAAGAAGTGTTTCAGCATTCTTCACTGTATCATCTTCATTCTCCAGGAATACTGAAGGATATGCGAAAACTATATCAGGAATATAAGCCACGGTTTGTGATATACACCGGTCCGCAAGTTAGAGTTGTTCACAGTGACCCTAGTCATATACAGTATATCGTCAATTCCAATGCCCACACAACTAAATCAGACAATTTCGATGTCCTCAAAGGATGGATAGGAGAAGGTTTGGCAACCAGTAAAGGTTAGTAGTAATCAATGATACATTTTCCATTCTAAAATTTCAAGACGTGGAAATGTTTAGGGCATACCCAACCAATCGTGTGATGTATGAAATACAAACAAGTGACATGCGATATCGCATATCATCGTGAAGTCATTGAGACATGAAATATGACATCACATCATATCATTAATTATAAGTCACATTGTGATATTAATTAAAAGCAAACTGACTCAGTGCAAAGTCTTCAGAATATGTATATGTTTCAAGAAATATATCCATTTTTTCTGTCAAAATCATTGAAGATATTGAGTTATTATCTTTCTAATAATTTGCTATTTACGAGACCAATTTTGTAGTAGGTACCTATATTCTTTAGCAATACTCTGTAATCTTCTAATTTTTGAATCATTAATGAAAATATCAAGGTCATACTTTATTTCAATAAACCATTTGAAGTTGTTAACGCACTTCTCAACCATTGATAATTACCTATTTTCATGGCAAGAAATTTGAATAAGTATGTGAAAAAGTATGGAACAATGGAAAGAAAAATAGTCTCAACCAATCAAAAAATAAATGTCAAACACAGTTTGAATTTCAATCACTGATAGACCACGAGCAGAAAAAATATACTCTCCTGGCAAATACCACGCAGAACATTGAATTATATCTGCTCGTAGTCCATTCAACGATTCACAATGTGAATGCAGAATGCAAATGTTTCGGTTTCGGTCTCATTGGCCATCATCAGTGCAGGGTAATTAATCGAGTGGGGAGCCTGAGATCTCAACTGGAAGGTTGATTTGCGTATAACAGGGTAAATGTTTTTCATATTCCATAGAGGCACTGAATAAATATAAGCACTCTACAATATATCTTATTTCTACCAGTGGGTACGTGGTTATGAAAATAATCACTTTTGTCATTGGAATGTTGAAATTTGATTCACTTATTGATCATCTCGTTGTAGTAGATGTTCTTCATATCCAATAATCATCATCATTCAAGTTTGCTTTGCTGATATTTCTTCAATGTCTCCATAGAATATATAGAAGGTATATATTTTTGAATTTCCAATATCGATAAAGATACTGGAGAGCACTTTAAAAATATGTGATATATACAGTGAATTATTGTAAACAAACGAAAAACGATAAGATTTTCACGATAAATGTTTCGCTAACACTGTAGCTTCATCAGGTATAAGTACACTGAATGATGAAGCTACAGTGTTAGCGAAACATGTTGTGAAAAATATATATAAATATATTTATCGTGAAAATCTTATCGTTTTTCGTTTGTTTACAATAAGTATGGATTTTCATCAAGTAACGGCCAAGTCAATTGAAAATACAGTGAATTATTAAATCAACCTGAAATACAATCTCTTAAAAGAAAATGATGAATCATTCAAGTTGATTTTTCGAAATCACCTACCTTTTTTCTTCCTCGAGATATCAGCCTGTTGAAATTGTAAAATCCATAGTCAATCACCATGTACAACCAGAAACCAAACAATCACGTATATTGATATTCAGAACTATATAGCCCCTGAATCAATCTGACTCTCTTTTCTTCAGATCCTAATTCCGTCTTGTAGACATTTCAACGTTGAAAAAACCGTGAAAAACATTCCTTTTTCTACATGAAGCCTACACTGTAGGCCTTGTATATTCTCAAAATCAACTGATATATCATCGATCGATTATAAAAAGGGGACGAATGAAGATTTCAATCATAGGAGTATGTTTTCTTCATTTCCAGGAGATAAATGGAGAGAGAGGAGGAAAATCATCAATCAGTCGTTCAACATGAACTTAATGGAGAGATTCGTTCAAGTTTTCAATAGTTCCAGTAACTCTTTGGTGGCAGCACTGGCAAACGAAGTGGGAAATGAATTTGTCAACACGCTTGAATATACTAATGCTTCGGCCCTAGAGATAGCTTGTGGTGAGTTGTGGATCAGTTGAAGGGCCGATTGTACATTGGAGGCTTAAATCTCAGTTTTTCTTGAACCGTAGATAAACTTGAGTTCAGAGAAAATGTGAGTTGTACATCGGCGGTTCAACACTGAGATTGAGCTTAACCTCAGCTCAAGTTGAAACTCCAAAATTGACGGTTTAAGCTTCGGCTCAGTGTCAAAACCGACATGTAACGTCAGTTACAAGCGCGGATTCGCGAAATATTGTCCGAGCGCGCTATTTCAGAATAATTATAAATAATTTATAACAAAAATGGATGTATTTATGGATACAGATGAGAAGGAAATGGTTGAATTGGTAGGTCTAATTGACCGACAGCGAGCTCCCAAGAGTATTTCGCACCCGTGAAAACCATTATAACAAATGGAATGATGCAGAGTTTGTCGAAAGATTATTTCGTTTTTCAAAAAATAAATAACTTAAAAGAAGAAATACATAACTTTTTCAATATATTTATATAAGTAGGTACATTTTTGTAGGAATAATGCTGTGTCCGTAACTCTTCGTTTTTATGCAACTGGCTACTTTTTACAAGTGGTAGCTGTCTTTGTGGGTATCGATAAAGCAACAGCCTGCAGGATTGTTCACAAAGTTTAGCAGAGCAATTGCTTGGCTGAACTAGTTGCCTTACTAACCCTCTGAAGTTTTCTTGGTGAACTAGTACGAGTTTGGATAGCTACAAAATATAATTGATTTTCTGTTTCAGAAAATTTAATGGGACTGAAAATAAATCCTTCCAAAAACCCCCAGGAGCAGGACTATATTGAAAAAACCAGAATGATGTTGAGAATCGTCGGTGTCCGGTTTTTCTCTTTCTGGTATAGATATGAATCACTGTTCCTTCTGTTTTCCAAAGAAAGAGACGTTTACCTGAGCTACGCGAAATCTCTGAAAGCTTTCACTATTGATGTTATAAAAAAGAGGAGCAACATGTTTCTCAAGAAGATGGAAACTGAAAAGAAGGAAGACGATACTGGTATGAAGAAAAGAGCTGCGTTCATGGATATTATGCTGGCAGAACATTTCCAAGGAAGAATGTCTTATGAGGATATAAGAGAAGAGATAGACACGTTTATGGTAGCGGTAAGTCAGTTGTCACATCAATTATCATCTGGTTTCATCTCATTGATCTTGATTTAGCTTTAAGTGAGAGCTTAGATCTGCATTATCGTGTTGTAGAGTTATATCATACTACAGAACGCGATTGATTCAACTAATCGTGATTCTATACAAATTGGCCATTTGAATATTTCAAACGAAATTAATTATTACCAGCTTTATGTCAAAAGATATTGGTATATACTAAGGTTCCACTAATTTTCTTATATCTCTCGTTAGTGATAAATTCAAATAACATAATAATTGTGATTACTTTACCATTAAGATAAATTCTCGCCATCAACACTTAACCTGAAAATTTCGTGAAAATGGTGTTTCAACGTGCGTATATGATTTTGCTTCATCTGCAGACGACAGCAATGAAGAGGACCAATGTTTCACGCTATCAAAAGATTTTGAACAGGATGCTGCTGAATTATATTCTTCTCCCAGCACTCCTTCCCATCATTCATCATTCGCTTCGCTCGTCGTACTCCAAACAACGCGTGCGACAAAATAGCGTCTTATAAAACTTGTATCATAATATACTATTTTATATTTTATTTCTCTAATGAAGTCATTGTGAAACGCGAATGCGTATCAAAATAGTCTCTGTTTCGATACGCATTTTTTATTATTTGGAGGTTGGTACAATCGAACTGTCAAATGAATGTCAGAAGAGTTAGGCCCAGCTTATACACTCCTGAGCGATTTTGGATTCGGTGATACTAGCATTGAAAAACTCAATGTTTTTATTGGTAATTTTTCCACCGCTGATATCGCAAAAATCGAAATCTCTCAGCAGAAAACTGGGCTTTACGCTTGTGCGTCAGATTTCAAATATTTCAATGTCATATCATTGTCATTAGAATTCAATTTCAGTGGCTTAACGTACTCTATCAATCCGAACGAGATATGCACTGTATGTAACCAAAATTGAAAGGAAACTTTTAACAATATCCTATTTGACTGTACAATCTACTGCTCGATGAAACCTCGTAGCTGCGATTGTTTATCCAACCCAAACTCATTGATCCACTCTCTCGAAAATTTGTCGATAGATTCCGCTAAAACGATTGCCAAGTATATTTGGAATGTCCTCAAACTACATTCTTTCATCATAAATGAATGATACTATATAATCTTTCAGGCTACTTCACAAATCATCGTAATTCTCACTGGACTAAGTAAGCTCGCACACCAGAGCAATAAGCAATAAGCAACCAGCAATTGGCAATAAGCAACAGGCAATGCATTGCAAGCTATCTCGTATACCAAAGTGATAAAATATCACTAGTTCAAAATATCGTCATCTGATGAAGACGAAGTTTCGACATTGTGACCGTATAGGCTAAGAAGAAATAGAAAACAAAGATGATAATGGATTCATCCATCATTTCGTGTACTCAAAAATCATGGAGCAATTGTATGTGCTGACTCCATACCATCTCTACCACATCCCTTTTACTATGATCTTGCCGTCGATAATTATAAATACATGAGTATTTTTCCACAAGTCCACAAATTTGATACTGAATCCTGATTCGTCCGACATATCCAAATAACTAGAAAACTAGACTCACAAACATTTGATGTTCTACCTGACGAGACAAATCTTCCTACATATTGCTAAACTACAGGCAATATATATTGTATTTCAATACGCACGTCGTGTTGCTAGCAACAAAAATTGCTCTACATAGGCGATAACGATATCACGTTGCAGCGGTGTACGAGTTGCCATATAAATTAATGTGAAATACATACTGGCAATAATATTGCTAATTGCTCGTTGCCTGTTGCTAGTTGCGTATTGCTCCGGTGTGCGAGGCGCCTAAGGCGAACATATTTCATACTGTTTGAGCTTAAGCTACATAGAATGTAACTTTTTTTTTCTTCTCTATGATATTCGATTTATTTATACATAGGTACTAACACCAAACCCTTGCTGTGAAACTTTCTGTTTTTTGAAGCAATAAATAAAATAATAATAATATCATATCATTGTTACCAATCGAAGATGTATCTGTTATTCATCGATATTATATAAATTTTTTCCAATGAACGACTTCGAATTGATGCGAAATTGAAAAAATTGTACTTGACAAAACGTTTTATAAGACACGTTGTCGCACTCATTTTCTTGGAACTACGCGTGCGACAAAATAGCGTCTTATATCATAAATATAATATTGTAATACATCTATTTATATATCATTGTCCATTTTGGTTTGAATAGGATCTGTTTTTGTCGCATGTTTTTGGTTTTGTTTCAATTTTATTATCGTTTGATCACACTGTGTAATTACTTTTATTACTGAAAGAGCTCAGATCGAAAGACCAGAAGAGTCGCGACACGGTTGTTTATCAATACAACTATGACAGACATAAACATGATTCCTTGAGTTCACAATGTTGCGAAACAGTGTAGATCAAATCGCGACTCAATTAATCGTGATCATCTTCGCAGTCGTGAAATACCACCTTTATCCTACAATAAAGTCCGTATCTCACGGTCAAACTATTTGATCAAACTATGGAAGTGTGATATCATCAATTACGTCACATCAAACAGCAGCTGAAATTAGAACATGTTCTAATGGTGGATTTATGCAGCGATTTTAAGTCATAAGTTTTAAGTCGTAAGTTTTTAGTCATAAGTCATAAGAAGTTCAATCATTGGTTTTCAATGTTTCCATTTAAACACTTGACATACGTTTTAAACTGCAAGTCATAAGTTTTAAGTCATAAGAATGTTGGCCAACTTTTATCTCTTATGCCTTAAAACTTGAAACTGATCATATTTGCTCATGCGTTCGAAGTTTTCAATTCTGTGACGGTTTCTTATAGGTTATTATATGTGATTGTGTTGTTTATTCAAACTTATATCAGAATCATCAGATCATAAAAAGAAAAAATGGATATTGATGACTGAAATTGTAAAGTGACCACTGACACAACCACAGAAATTGACCAATGGGAGAAGTTACCCTTAAGACATGACAGTCCTTAATAATTCCTGCATAAATGGTCCCATTTTCTTGATGTCTTAAATCTTATTACTAAAAACTCAGGACTTGAAACTTATGACTTGTTATTGCTGCATAAATCCACCATAAATATTTTACTTGTTTGATGAAAAAGTAAGGTTAGGGTTGTTTGTTGACACCGAAAATCGAAACGTCAGAATAATGTGACTTGAGTTTTGGACTATTGGAAATGTCTGCTGCTTGAAATTGGACCGAGGAGCAAGGAATGTTCCTAATAGATCTCTATAGAAGCAAAGAACTTTTGTATAACATTAGACAAAAAGATTACCATAAGAGAGATGAGATGTCAGATGCATTGAATGAAATTTTTAGTAATTCTCCCGGCCAAATAACTGGTAGGTGTTCTGAATCACTCGTCATCCTTTTATAATACGTAAGTATAATCCATGTTTTGAAAACACAGTTCAATAGGGAACTAAGGTAGTTTCTATAATTATCTTTTTTCTTGAAAAATTATTTCAATATTTTTTCTTTGGAGCCATTGCCTTGTCCATATTTTTCGTTTCTTCTGCACTAATCTCTGAAGGGGTGCGCAACATACCATGAAATAAATTTTTAGAGATTTTTGTGTATTATTTCTATTCATATATTGTTGAAAAAACCCGTTTGGATCATGAAATATTTGAACAAACGTCTTCAAATCGTGTGAACAGGGTTTCTGCATATTCAAACATTTGAATCAAATAGACAGAAATGACGTCACGTCGAACAAATTTGATCAAATAGTTTGACCGTGAGACACGGATGTATTTAAATTTTGTTAAGACCGATTCAGATTCATGCATTTCCATGCAGGGTTTTTGAAGCACGTGCGATTTACTGGCACATGCATTTCTGACGCTTCTACCTGAAAAATGCATGACATTGTCGAGTGAAATTTGTCGAATTCGACATATGTCGATGAAAATTGTCGCATCACACTAAATTGTGGCATTCTCCATTGGTTTCGACATCAAAGTCGCATGAGACAAATTTTGTCGAATATAATGAGCTGGCAACACCGATATATATATATATGAAGATACTTAATGTTTTATGCCTATGATGTGCTTTGGTCTTGATCGCAAGCTTGTTTTTGTTTTGGCCTTGGGTACTTTCAAGGGGACTTTCACATCTCAATAGTGAAGAAATAATGTAATATAAATATGAAAGCACCTTGGCCGTCGAAGTTAAGTATTGCACACAGAATCGTTGATTAATTTGATGGAATAAAAAGAAAATGAACTCTCTAGTCCAATCTTCACAAACTCATCAGATAGAGTCAAAAAACAATTTCTATATAAGCCTTGTCGGTCTCGAGGCCGTTGATTATTTTCTTGATTTTCAAGATTTCCAATCGTTTCGCTAGTCATAAAGCTGCCATGATACTGTATTAACAACTTTCAACCTTCGCAAAATCTTAACCATGAAAATTCATAAGAATCTATCAAAATCGTTTGTGTGGATTCGTATGTCGCATTCGACATTGATTGTCGACTGCATTGACACCATTCGACAATTTTCCCATCAAAAATTTTCAAATGCGACATTCGAGAATAGACAAATACAATTCTTGTTCAACAAAGAGAATATCTCGCATGCGACATTAAATGTCAAGGTTTGAGAATAGACCCCCTTGTATTTCCATCACATTTCTTATTCAAGGTCATATTCTATTTAGTGTTTTCACTATTGAATTGAAAACTTCATCTCGCTCATTTTCTCCAGATTAAAATTACAACAGAGACTTGACTCAGAGAAAGGCGGGAATGTTACAAATTTCACAAAATGATCATCAAATTCAAAATATATCGAATGCCAAACTCAAATACAAGATTGTCAATTATTCAGAGGCTTTTAGGGATGTTTCGGTAAAAACGCATGCAATACAGTGGAGAATAAGAACTTGTCCTTATTCCATGCATGCCCACCACGCATTTCACAAGCACGCCGACAGGCATAGATGTGAACGACGACAGGCATGCATTTCCATGCAGAGTTTTTGAAGCACGTGCGATTTACAGGCACATGCATTTCTGACGCTTGTGCCTGAAAAAGGCATGACACTTCACATATGTGCATTTCAATTGCGTTTCTTACCCAAGGTCATATTTTAATTGGTTTTTTCAATATTGTCAGTTCAAGTAAATCGAAAATTTCATCAAATTCATTTTCTCGAGATTAAAATCACAACAGAGAAAAGCTGGAATGTATTACAAACTTTACAAAATGATCATCAAATTAAAAATAAATCAAATGTCAAACTCAAATACAAGATTGTCAAATATTTACAGGCTTCTAGTGATGTTTCGGCAAAAACGCATGCAATACAGTGGAAAATAAGAACTTGTCCTTATTCCATGCATGCCCACCACGCATTTCACAAGCACGCCGACAGGCATAGATGTGAACGACGACAGGCATGCATTTCCATGCAGAGTTTTTGAAGCACGTGCGATTTACAGGCACATGCATTTCTGACGCTTGTGCCTGAAAAAGGCATGACACTTCACATATGTGCATTTCAATTGCGTTTCTTACCCAAGGTCATATTTTAATTGGTTTTTTCAATATTGTCAGTTCAAGTAAATCGAAAATTTCATCAAATTCATTTTCTCCAGATTAAAATTACAACAGAGACTTGACTCAGAGAAAGGCGGGAATGTTACAAATTTCACAAAATGATCATCAAATTCAAAATATATCGAATGCCAAACTCAAATACAAGATTGTCAATTATTCAGAGGCTTTTAGGGATGTTTCGGTAAAAACGCATGCAATACAGTGGAAAATAAGAACTTGTCCTTATTCCATGCATGCCCACCACGCATTTTACAAGCACGCCGACAGGCATAGATGTGAACGACGACAGGCATGCATTTCCATGCAGAGTTTTTGAAGCACGTGCGATTTACAGGCACATGCATTTCTGACGCTTGTGCCTGAAAAAGGCATGACACTTCACATATGTGCATTTCAATTGCGTTTCTTACCCAAGGTCATATTTTAATTGGTTTTTTCAATATTGTCAGTTCAAGTAAATCGAAAATTTCATCAAATTCATTTTCTCGAGATTAAAATCACAACAGAGAAAAGCTGGAATGTATTACAAACTTTACAAAATGATCATCAAATTAAAAATAAATCAAATGTCAAACTCAAATACAAGATTGTCAAATATTTACAGGCTTCTAGTGATGTTTCGGCAAAAACGCATGCAATACAGTGGAAAATAAGAACTTGTCCTTATTCCATGCATGCCCACCACGCATTTTACAAGCACGCCGACAGGCATAGATGTGAACGACGACAGGCATGCATTTCCATGCAGAGTTTTTGAAGCACGTGCGATTTACAGGCACATGCATTTCTGACGCTTGTGCCTGAAAAAGGCATGACACTTCACATATGTGCATTTCAATTGCGTTTCTTACCCAAGGTCATATTTTAATTGGTTTTTTCAATATTGTCAGTTCAAGTAAATCGAAAATTTCATCAAATTCATTTTCTCGAGATTAAAATCACAACAGAGAAAAGCTGGAATGTATTACAAACTTTACAAAATGATCATCAAATTAAAAATAAATCAAATGTCAAACTCAAATACAAGATTGTCAAATATTTACAGGCTTCTAGTGATGTTTCGGCAAAAACGCATGCAATACAGTGGAAAATAAGAACTTGTCCTTATTCCATGCATGCCCACCACGCATTTTACAAGCACGCCGACAGGCATAGATGTGAACGACGACAGGCATGCATTTCCATGCAGAGTTTTTGAAGCACGTGCGATTTACAGGCACATGCATTTCTGACGCTTGTGCCTGAAAAAGGCATGACACTTCACATATGTGCATTTCAATTGCGTTTCTTACCCAAGGTCATATTTTAATTGGTTTTTTCAATATTGTCAGTTCAAGTAAATCGAAAATTTCATCAAATTCATTTTCTCGAGATTAAAATCACAACAGAGAAAAGCTGGAATGTATTACAAACTTTACAAAATGATCATCAAATTAAAAATAAATCAAATGTCAAACTCAAATACAAGATTGTCAAATATTTACAGGCTTCTAGTGATGTTTCGGCAAAAACGCATGCAATACAGTGGAAAATAAGAACTTGTCCTTATTCCATGCATGCCCACCACGCATTTTACAAGCACGCCGACAGGCATAGATGTGAACGACGACAGGCATGCATTTCCATGCAGAGTTTTTGAAGCACGTGCGATTTACAGGCACATGCATTTCTGACGCTTGTGCCTGAAAAAGGCATGACACTTCACATATGTGCATTTCAATTGCGTTTCTTACCCAAGGTCATATTTTAATTGGTTTTTTCAATATTGTCAGTTCAAGTAAATCGAAAATTTCATCAAATTCATTTTCTCGAGATTAAAATCACAACAGAGAAAAGCTGGAATGTATTACAAACTTTACAAAATGATCATCAAATTAAAAATAAATCAAATGTCAAACTCAAATACAAGATTGTCAAATATTTACAGGCTTCTAGTGATGTTTCGGCAAAAACGCATGCAATACAGTGGAAAATAAGAACTTGTCCTTATTCCATGCATGCCCACCACGCATTTCACAAGCACGCCGACAGGCATAGATGTGAACGACGACAGGCATGCATTTTTCATGCAGGGTCAAAAATGCAGGGTGAGCACGCATGAATCTGAATCGGCCTATATTTTCTATAGGGATATGACACATCAGCTGGTTTGGTCTCATTCATCCTCTACGAGCTGTCAAGACAACCTGATGCCCAAAAGATCCTTTATGAAGAAATAATGCAAATTGCTCCTGAAGGGGACTTCACTCTGCAACAACTGAATGATATGCAATATTTGGAATGTTCTATCAAGGAAGGCCTAAGAATGTACCCCCAAGTACCGTATATGGAGAGACAAATTATTGAGGAGTTCGAATTAGGTGAGATTTATATCATGGTCCATTTAGATATATCACATATCAAGCGCTAATTAGACGTATCCCTAGTATAGTGACAACTATATTATCCATGACAAGACATTCTCTGTAGATTTATTGAAAGTGTAAAATTGTTTGAAAGCGTGGTACCTATTCAGAGTCTCTGAGAACTATGATATTTTAATTAATAAATCAATATTCTTCATTCATGAAATGACCAGATAATTTCACTCGAAAGCTTGTAACCTCGATTATAAAAATATATTCTCATGTATTGTATAAGAGTTCCCCTCATTCGGACTTTCGTCAAAAGATGAAAATAAACTCGTACAATTTCAGGATAATACGCTTTTTAGCAAAATAATCAAACATTCTTATAACTGGTGCAAATATAACAGAAAATGTCACTCATCTGTCAGATCTCAGTTTCTCAGTTTATTCAAAAATAATAACATATTATACAATTATGTGGTACTAATGTGTTCGTTAGTTCATTTTTACAAGTATGCACCTAGGTGAGTTAACACCTGTGTGTGCAATAATACAAAATATATTGTGGGTTGAAGAAGAATTAACATAATTTAGTATTAATATGTGCAGACTACAATTAAAAAAAAGATATAAAATAAATGGTAATACTAACAATAAATAGAGATAAGAATTATGACATTGAATATATTAATATGATATCTAGTTTTGGTGTTAAAATTTTTAATGAAGTAAATTTTTCACAACATTCCATATATGAGTTCACTATTTATATGTATAAAGTGCTTGCATTTATCAACAAAGTGTTTGTATTTAGTTATCACTTTGATCTCATTTGGTAGGAAGTTATAAATTTTCGGTGCAAGAGTTGTAACAAACCTTTGGTTTCCATCATATTTTCTAAATGGTATTACTATATGTTTGTTTGTGTTCTGTCTAGTTTGGTAGCAATGGTTCACAAAATCTTTGTTTGTAGATTTATAACAGAAGATGCAGTTACTAAGATAATATAAGCATCGGACATTCAAAATCGATTCATTATAGAGAGAATGTGTGGAATATAGTCGATTTTTGAATGATATTATTCTCAGTATATAATTTTGTACAACATTCAGTTGTTTTAATGCATTGTCATAGAGCCCTCCCCATACTATGATTCCATAATTTAGGAGTGATTCGACTAGGGACTTGTAGATTTGCAAAAGAAGTTTTTTTGTTAAGATTTTGCGTATTACATAAAATTTATGAATTAATCTTCTTATTTTATTAGTTAAGTCTTTGATATGATTTGTTCATTTTAGATTTTTGTCTAGAGTTATACCTAAATATTTTATGGAATTAGTCTCTTTTATTATGATATTATTTATTGTAATAGAATTGAACTTTGGTCTATTTGCATTTGTCATTGAAAAGGCAATATAGAATGTTTTATCAGAATTCAAAGTTAATTTATTTTTGTCAAGCCAACATTTTACCATGTGCAATCCATGAGGCACTTTATTTTTAACATTTTCCCAATTTTCACCTTTGAAGAGTAGAACTGTGTCATCTGCATAAGATATAGAGATACCATTTATGTTTAAATTTAGCAGTGAGTTGATGTAAGTTATAAAAAGAAGTGGACCAAGCACTGTTCCCTGTGGAATACCTATCTTAATTTCAAGGGGGTCACTTTTAACATTTCTGATTTTAGTTATTTGTTTTCTATTACTTAAATAATTCTCAAAAATTTCCAGTACCAAACCTCGGACACCATACTGCTCAAGTGTGTCAATAAGTTGTTTATGTGGTACGGTATCGAAAGCCTTTGCGAGATCTAAGAAAATAGCAATTGCTTTCTCATTGGTGTCAAGACTTTTTTTTATATTATTTACGAGTTCAAATATAGCATCATTTGTGCTAATATTTTTCATAAATCCAAATTGATTGGCGTTTAATACATTCACTGAAATAAGATAATCTAGTAACCTATTTTTGAGACATTTTTCAAATATTTTTGAGAAGGTAGTAATGACACTGATGGGTCGATAGTTACTTATATTAGTTTTAGAGCCCTTTTTATGCACTGGTGTTATAATAGATATTTTGAGTTGGGATGGTACTTTGCCTGTTAGAAAAATTTGGTTTATAATGTGAATTAAGGGATCTAAGATGAATTTGTGATATTTTTTATCGTTTTAGATGATATATCATCCATGCCTGGCGCACTGTTATTTTTTAGTGTACTGATATGCATAATTATTTCTTCTTTAGAAACAGGTTTTAGTGTCATAGAATTCATTAACGAGGGGTATTCGATTTTGATATTAGTGGTGGGTTCCTTTATTTGTGTTGCCATGTTCAAACCAACATTCACATAATAATCATTGCAAAAATTTGCCATGTCAGTATCATTTTGGAATTGTTTTTCATTTTCATCTAAAATTATTATATTGTTTTTATTTTTTTCTTCATTCTCATTTGCTGCATCTGAGATTATTTCGTAAATTTTCTTTATGTTGGTGATATTATCATTAATCTGGTTTGTATAATAATTGTTTTTTACATTAATTATAATTCTGTTGAGATTATTCCTGTATGTTTTATACTCTTGAAGTAAATTGAGATCATTTTTATTCTTTATCAACCGTCGCTTTAATTTGTCTCTATGCTTGATAGACTCTATTATTCCTAGTGTAATCCAGGGTTTCAGTTTCTTATGTTTTTTATAGGAAAATTTTTGTGTGAAGGTACATTTATTTTTCAATGATATGAAGGTATCAGCAAAAAGCTTGTATGCCAGTTCTGGGTCTCTCAGAGAAAGAACATTGTTCCAACAAGTTTTCCTTATGACATCCCCAAACTTTTCCTCGTCAAACTTGACTATAGTTTCCAGTTCAACGTTTGTGTTGTTATTTCTAATCTCATTTGAGCTGATATTCAAGAAGACTGGGAAATGATCTGTAATATCTGTATCAATGACAAATGAATCAAGTGTTAATGTGTTAATACCAATATTTTTTCTCACGAAAATGTGATCAAGGCAAGTGCTAGTTTCTGAAGTTACTCTAGTGTAAGAATTTATGTAGGATTTGAACCCAAAGTATGATAATCTAACAATCACAATGCATTTCCATGATTTTGTGGATGCTCATGACCAAACGGATCATGCTTGCCCAAAATATTGAAGTCGACTATGGTAAAGGACGTCAGTGCCACCTACTGGCAAAGTTCTAAGGTTCTCTGGTCAAACACATGAACGCATGCAATTCACACCATTCATGTTTACATACAATCTTTAAAACTGGTGTTTGCAGGATGCAAAACTCAACGAGTGATTATTTACACCAAATTTGATGATTTGTACACGGCCTTATATTGCTGTAGACCGGGCTGTAGATTATCATGAACTTATTAATTGTTACCAAATAACCAATATAATTTGAATCAATGTGAAATCAACTCTTTTTTGCAGATGGTATACAGTATCCTGTGGGAACAGTTTTCTCTATTCCCATTATCGACATGCAGAATGATCCGGATCTTTTTCCAAATCCTGAAACATTCGATCCTGCCAGATTTCTTCCTGAAAACATAGAAAAAATACCCAAATACAATTATTTACCATTCAGCGCTGGACCAAGGATATGTATTGGTGAGAATATACTGATGTACCAATGAGATTTCTATTGCCTGGCAATTTAACTAAAAAAACTGCCTCTGAAAAAATTACGAGTCTGTAGGACGAGTAATTTTTTCTTGCATTTTTTTTTTCTCATTTCAAATATATATACATCTATTATGTTATCCCTCATAGATTTCAAGATATTATAAGTTGAAATTCAGATTTTATATGGATTCTTTCAGCTATTTAGGATATAAATT
This sequence comes from Chrysomela aeneicollis, assembly GCA_029955515.1. NCBI lineage: Eukaryota > Metazoa > Arthropoda > Insecta > Coleoptera > Chrysomelidae > Chrysomela > Chrysomela aeneicollis. The sequence goes on from JARUHQ010000025.1 coordinate 5,105,037, forward strand.
AGGGTAGCTATGGAAATCTTTTGTTAAATTGATGCTTGCTATGAAATGTCAGTTATTTGTGAGGTTATTTGTCATAATGGATTTCAGTGACAGGGGAAAATATAATATACTTCATTTGGAAAATAATCAAATTGTCACAGTCGCTAACGGAAATAAAGAGCAGAATATTTGGAGATCATTTACAACAATTTTTTTTATTTTTCCGAATCCGAGAGAATCCAGATGGAATCTGAATTTCAACGTCAAATATCTCGAATTCCAATCAAAATAACATGAAAAATGTAGATATACTTGAAATCAGGAAAATATATGCTCTATCCAGTAGTAACATTGGTTGTTCCATTGAAGAAAATATATCTGGTGCCCATAACTTTTTTTCTAGATCTTCAACTGTTTGTCTGTTAACATATATGAAATCTACAAGGAAAATTATATGAGATCATATTTTGAGAAAGAAAATTTAACAATAAATAAAAAAGTGAAGGGGTTCAAAATATACGTGAAGACCCTGTACCTCGCCCTGTACCTACCTTGTGTAATGAAAATACATGCAAAACACATAAGAAGAGTGTTTTTCCTACTAAAGAGTGAGAATGTTCACATTCTATTATTAAAAATTATTATGATATATTACAATCAGTATACCTGATGATGCGAAGGATTTCTTTATCGTTGTTATATAATACAATGCCTCATTTATATTCAGGTGGTTCATAGATATCACGTCTTTCTGGAGAGTGAGACATTTTTGGTGAATGCGCCAACGCCGCTAATTTCGTTCAACCGATAATCGACCGACAGTGACAGCGCAAAACGTCTCGTTTCCATATCAAATTTTGTTTGATGGGCATATTTTCAGTTATGTGTGAAAATTTGAATATGATTTTACTTAAAAACCTTGTCTATTCTGTCCAAATCGAATTTAAAGGATGGTGAAACGCTGCGGATAAAGATGATACAGGCAAATAAATAATTTGTGATTTTTTGGTTTTTCCTGTATATCTCCAGAACCAAAAGAGCTAAATTAGATTTTTTCCAAAATCTCTAAAATACGCAACTTTGCCACAATTCAACCGACACTCTATCTCTTACCGTTTACGAGATCCCCATATACAGAAACTAATTTGCATAGCCCTGTATATACTTATGACTTTCTAAATAAATGAAAACAAAATTTTGCTTTGGTGCTACATTTTTACATCCCATAGATATTGATCCCAGTAAATACCCATTGAACTACTGAGTTGACGTCTCTAAATTTCCTAACACTATTGTACAGGGTGAGCAACTAAGAACGGCTGTCGGCCATATCTCAGCAACGAATGATGATACAAATTTGAAAAAAAATATCTCGAGAAAAGCTGTCTGAAACATAATATTGGGGGAACAACTATGCCTTAAATGACACATCAAAAAGGTACATAATAGACATCAGTAGGAACTGCTATTGATACTCAATTTGTGGAATCAAAAATATGTAGGTACATGAGCATTTTGCAGATACATAAATATTATGTAAGAGGTACGATACAGTGTACAGCACTTTGAAACATTATATCTATTATATTCTAAGCCATTCCAGTTCGTATTCGTTATGTGTATATCTCATAAATGAAATACAATTCTCGATCACATCATGATAGCCTATTAGAAACATTTTTGGAGGTCAATGACATAACTGATGTAAATAAAATTGAAACAGTTTCGATCATTTGTATGTGGCTAGGTTTGTAGGTGTCAAAGACATATCCCTCCTATCAGATATCATCAAAACATACATAACCTAATTTCATTCCAATTATGTAGTGGAAAACGTTGTTATTCAAACTGGGATTGCCTAGGGAGCTGAATTTGTTCGAATGCAGCTGATGAAAATGAAATATACATATTATGGGTGTCCCAGATGGTGGTAGACATCCATTTTATTTTGTCCATTTTGAGTCGGAATAACCAGGACCTTGTCTGATTGTAGGTATAACAGTGAAACCTTTTCAAAATTAGTTGATGGTATCGTTTTTCTCTACACTGAAAAGTTGCCAACTTCATCAAAATAGCGATATAGGTACAGAAAAAAAATAAAGAAATATGTCGAATTATTAATACTCAAAAAAGAAAATTTCTCTTTAAAATCCTATTGGAAACCAGTACTCGCCTAGAAGTGGTTCGGATTGCAGCATAAGCTGTTGGTTTCGCTTTAATCCACCCTGCATGAGTGTGACTCATGGGGAGTACCCAACTCATACTCCGCGATTAACAAATACATTATACATTATCAGACGAAAATCTTCCATATCATTTTGAAAAATGGAAACTATGTCAAATAGAGATATGGAAATCGTATTGATCGAATATATGTATATATAGGGCTATTAAAATTCGAGTCTATGCATGGGGATTTCGATAACGGTAAGAGATAGAGGGTTGGTTAAATGGGGGCAAAGTAGCGTATTTCAGAGGACAATATATGGAGGAAGAAAATCTGACCAAGCTTCTTCAGTTCTGGAGTTATACAGGAAAAATCGAAAATTTCTTTTGCCTATATCTTTTTATTTTACGAAGATTTTTTTTTAAATTTTGCCACTTTGCCATAGCAACTTTTTGTAGCCTTTCCAGATATCTGAATAAAAATGACATACAGGGTATCGTAGAAATGGGGCCACCTTCAGCTTTTAATTTTCAAATACGGACCTGTATTTTTCATTGTATTTTTTTGAATGCCAACAGTCATGTTTCATATTGATGTAGTATTTAAATCTGAATTGCAGAGTGTTTTGGAAATATTGAACTATTACCAGTAAAATTTCAATTTTTTTTAATTCCAACTGTAATTAAAAAAATATATCATAGAATAAGTTATATAATGCATAGGATTTGGAAGAAAATCAATATTATTCGACGAAGATTATCTTCTTCAATAATTCATCCACATTTCAGTTCACGCAACCTATGATCAAAACACTCTGTAATCCAGATGAAAATACTACGTCAATATGAAACATGTCTCTTGGCATTCAAAAAAATGCAATAAAAAATACAGGTCCGTATTTGAAAATTAAAAGTTGAGGGTGACCCAATTTATAAGATACACTGTATATAATTTTTATTCAGATATTTGGAAAGGTTTCAAAAAGTTGCTATGACGAAGTGGCAAAATTCAAAAAAATCTTCGTAAAATAAAAAGATATAGGCAAAAGAAGAATTTCGAAATTTTCGATTTTTCCTGTATAACTCCAGAACTGAAGAAGCTGGGTCAGATTTTTTTCATCCATATAATTAACCTCTGAAATACGCTACTTTGCCCCCATTTAACCAACCCTCTATCTCTTACCGTTATCGAAATCCCCATGCATAGACTCGAATTTGAATAGCCCTGTATATATATTATCAAAACCCAATTACCATATAATGTTGTAGGGTAAAATCGAATAATATAATCATTTCTGAAATATTATTGTTCAAATCTCATTAATTTATTGATATAAATAAGACGACAGCAGCCACCAACGGTTTAGCAACGTTAGGCGCGGTTAGGGTTTGGAGGGTGACCGTGACGTTTATTTCACACAATTACAAATCATGTATTTGACACATATCTATTCATAATCGATAATGTTTCCTACATGTATCAATAATGTGCCAAAATATATGTCTGATACCTCTCTGTTCAGGTGTCAACAATGTTTCGCTAATAGATTCATGATATTGTAAAATATGTGTCCAACACATAAATTCAACATCAGAAGAGTAAGACATTCCAAGGTACTTGCAAGTTCCATGAACCCTGCATAGCATGTATCAGATATCTCCTATGTTACACAAATTACATAATGTTTATGTTTCCTTTACATATCTGTGTTTACTGGGATATTACATGACATTGGAATATTGAATTCGTTATGAATGTTGTATCTGTTGCAGAAACTGAACCACTCAATATTTTTGTTATAGGTTATAAATATGCCATGGTGTCAGCGAAGGTTTCAATTGCAAAGTGCGTACGGCAATATGAAATATTACCGGTTCCTGGATTCAAACTCGAGCTGGAGTTCCAGATAACCTTGAAATCCAAAACTGGTATGCTTGTCAAGCTCAAGAAGAGAAAAAATTAAACTATATATCCTCAAATCTCAGTTCCCGAAAATAATATGGAAATAAATTTTATCCAAAATTGATCGTTATTTATTTCCGAGTAGATAATAATTATTTATTATTTTCTAAAATGCTTGGTAACTAAATGGGGTGAATATTCTGCAGATATGTAACCATGATTGCAGTCAATAAAAGCATTTATTATTATTATTATTATTATATTTTGAATATTCCGTTGATTGAAAATGATAATGATATATAAAAATATATCTGTGTGAAGATAATTTCTCACCAACATTCAGAGATTGAATAAACTGTGCTGACCGGAGGTTTCCATTAAAAATATTTCATCAACTGTAGATTTTAATAGGTATAGGTACCTAGCTCAAAACATGCTCCTTGTGCTACCATAAATCCTACTTCCAACTGGAAACCACAGGTCAGCAAAGTTTTTCGAAAAATTACAAGAATAAACTATAACCTTCAGTGGACCATGACCTGATCTTTTCATTCAATAATTCGTTTGATATTAATCATCTGTTGTACACTTAACTAGGCTGGTGGTCGAGTGCGTTGAATCGCTGGCTTATATAGTCTAGGGCCAGGGATAAAATCCCGCGGCGGCTATTGGACATATTTATTTATTTCTATAGTATCGTTTAGCCGGGATGAGATAGGTGACCAACCGAACATTCTTGGTACCTAGATTTCAATCCTTCGGACTCTTAACGGTAACCAGCCGAGTAGTGCTTCGGATGAAACTTAAAAAGCTAAGGTCCCCGTTTTCCTCAATCATACAAGTCTCAATGATACTTCGAGGCAGTTCGAGGGTTGCTTTGCAACTAAGTTGGCAGTAAAAAAACACTTTTCAAACACAAACACTATCCTATACTTCGATCAGCGACATTAGGAGTGTCACGAGTAGAACATTCAGTACATTAGAGTATATTCCAAATTGATATTTCATAGTTTCATAAATAATTATTTCATTAAGAATGACTGACATTGAACTAAACGTGCTAACTGAGGAACCCATGCACAAACGTGATCACACGAACTTGTATTTCTAATAAATAGTAAATGTGAGGGTTCTGAAGTTAGTCTGGTCTGGGGCTACTCGTGACACCACATCATCGTAATGTAAGTTAGTTTTAAGATCATCTTCATCTTGTATATTCATATTCATAACCATATGTTACTCCTGTTATTCTTATATTTAAATAAATGTTGTTATGTTTCAAATACTTTCAAGTACGACAAAACTATCAATGCCTGTATCAATAAAATACCTCTTGCTACCCTCTGTAGCAACCCCCCGATCACGACATGAGGGAGGCTTTTCCCCAAAGCTTCCCCCTAGTTGTGAAATATGGTGGAGGCGCCTTAGGCTTCAATCCTCGAGTTCCATTCTTCATAATGGACTCAATTGATTTTTCATTGATTTTCACAATTTATTGTTTCTTCAAGGCACTAATAGAAAAGGTTTTCGAAAGTTTTTCAGTAGAGTAACATAGCTTATGAATATTGAAGTTGTTTAGTCACGGAATTTTCAGATATATTTTTTTGTAAATAATTCAAGTAGTACCTATGCAATCAACGTGAGTTTAATTTGAAAATTTATAGCACCAGATCAGACACACGAAGTCACTCCCCAGACTTCGTTTTTTTTCCTAACTGCATCGTCGGTAATTTTAAAAATATTTTCAAATCAATGATTTTCACCTACTTTACTTTTTGCCTTCTGTACTTTAAATTTTTTCAAATATGTTCAGAAAGATGAACGAAATAATGTGTTGAAAATTAATCGAATAGCATATATAATTTATATTTCATCAATTGATGAAAAATGTCTGAGTCATTCACATCATGTATTGAGTTTCACATTAGTTATCAAAACAATAACGAATCATCTACATGCTCAAATTACCATAATAATTTTTTGAATCAAAACAATAGTTGAGAATATTACGATCTGAAATGATTATAGAACAACCGTATGAATAATTATAATAATTGAAGAGTTTTTGCGCCATTCCTCTTGATTTCAAATGTAGTGTTATTTATGGGATGATATTTGATATTTAATTTGATATTTTGAGCGCAAGTATTATGAGATGTATTTTTCTTGTTGACTCTCTAGAAAGAAAGGATATTTTACTTGGTTCCGAGGAGAACCCAAATGTGCGGTATTTAGTGAGTTATAGAGGAGGGAATCCTGGAAGATGTGCCACAGTAGAGCATGAAGGATATACCTTACTCGTGATGATTTTTGTCCTCGAGTGGAAGGACATAAATTGATGTTTTATTAGATGAAATATTGAGCTCGTATGAGATTATTAATTATTATTATATTGATCCCAGGGGAATAGATTATTCCAAAGAGAAAAATAATGATATAGGAATGAACTCGCAGAAATAGAATTTTTTGTAGATGATATCTCTCAACTATTGAATGTAGTGAAATAACTTAATTTTGAAACAAAAGATTTATATAAATTGTAGAGAATTGTCAAACTAATATTTCAGAGGCTGATTATTGATTCGAAGTAAGGCGATGATTCCGATTGTTTTTTTTTTAGAATGACAAATCAAGTTTTCCTAACGGTCTTCTTTTTTTGAAATATTCTATCATTTGTCATGAGAAGGGAAAGTGGAAATATAATTGTTTTAGATGAACAGTACAAACGAACTGATTATAAAAATTTTTCTCGATTAAATCCAGTAAGGATTTTTTTTTGAAGAAGAAGAAGTAACTACGATTTTGATGCCAGTTAGGGGAAAATAGATGTAATATAATATAAGGACTCCAGCTATCTTAGAAGTATTAAAATTATTCTTGGATGAACGAGAATTTTTGAAAAAATACTGTATTAATTGTTGACCTAATGAATGTAGGAAAATTTCACTATAATTCAACCTATTTCCTATGAATGAGAGAAAGAATAGTGTGTGATGAAATAATTTCAGAATTATATTATATTTAGTATAATCTAATATTTTCCATGTACCGATGAGACCACACCAAGGGACAATGTACATAAAGACTGGCACACCTTAGCACATCAGACAACCAGGAGGATGCAGCAATAGCTGAACTGGACTGAACCAGGATGAGATAGCATGTTCTGATGGCTTTTGAGGGGTCGTCCACAAAGGGAAAATGGAAATGAGGAATGTGCATCAAACAAGGCCGAAGAAGCAGAACTGCAGTTGGATCTAGGTCAAGTTCAACCCAAAGAAAAACTTGCTGATGTATCACAACACGGTCGGAGCAACGACTTGATGACCAGAATCAGGGACGTCTGATCAGTTAATCAATCTATTCCAGAACATGGATGGAGAACCAAGCTGGATGAACTGAGTAGTTCAGCCGTTCTATCCATGCTTCTGGACATCAAGACCAAGCCCATGCCTGTAACTCCAGAAGTCTCACCGTGAAAATGTCTGATAATGGACAAGTGTTATGTGAGTGCCAAACTAAAAACAATTGTGAATATGCATTACAGAGACTCTAAGTATGGAGCGAGTGTGGACTCTAAATTCTTATAGATATTTTCATATAATTAATATTAACTTAGTGGGTATACTTACGTCAGATTCCATTTTTAGGGTACTAGTATAGAATATTTTTAGGGAGTCAGTTTAAAAAATTATTTAAATTTCAATCAATTTAGAAAGCTGGGGTCCAGCTTTTCTGGAGAGGGGAGTAATGTCACGAGTAGAACATTCAGTACATTAGAGTATATTCCAAATTGATATTTCATAGTTTTATAAATAATTATTTCATTAAGAATGACTGACATTGAACTAAACGTGCTAACTGAGGAACCCATGCACAAACGTGATCACACGAACTTGTATTTCTAATAAATAGTAAATGTGAGGGTTCTGAAGTTAGTCTGGTCTGGGGCTACTCGTGACACCACATCATCATAATGTAAGTTAGTTTTAGGATCATCTCCATTTTTGTATATTCATATTCATAACCATATGTTACTCCTGTTATTCTTATATTTAAATAAATGTTGTTATGTTTCAAATACTTTCAAGTACCACAAAACTATCAATGCCTGTATCAATAAAATACCTCTTGCTACCCTCTGTAGCAACCCCCCGATCACGACATGAGGGAGGCTTTTCCCCAAAGCTTCCCCCTAGTTGTGACAGGAGTCTATGAGCCGCCTTAATGTCGTACCTGCCACTATATCGATGTGGCATCCCAAGAAAGGTAAATGGTAAATTATACGAAGTAGGTTAATACCAGTGGTTAATACAGACGAACGTTGCCTAATTTGGTGAACAATTGATTGGCGCTTTCCCCTCTACCCCCCACCCCTTGTATGCGCGCCTGCTTGATGATGGAATTTATGGACAGAAAAGTGAAAACAAATACCAGGTGATATTCGTAACCGAGCTTATGGTGAGATAATAACTAGGTAAAAAATGGATTAGCCATAAATTGGAAAAAAAAAAAAATTTTTTTTGAGAGAAAAATAGTCTATCCAATTAAAATATCAAACATAGTTTGGAAGAAAGAAACATTTGCGATCTGCATTCACAGTGTGAATCGTTGCATGGACTACGAACAGATATAATTCAATGTTCTGCGTGGTATTTACCAGGAAAGTAGTTGTTTTCTGCTCGTAGTCTACCAGACATTCATTTCAAACTATGTTTGATATTTTAATTGGATAGACTATTTTTCTCTCAAAAATAACTAGGTACTTAAATTCATGAAAAAATATAGGTCCATACATTAGCGAATGAAATTGAAGGTGGACCTCATCGAGAAACGAAACTTCGTATTGAAAATTAAAGCACAACAGATCATAGCAAATTCAAGACAGGGAAGTAAGAGAAGGAAGTTTCTTGAATACATTTAAAGGCGCCAGCGCCAATGACAGAATAAAACGTTTCGTGATATTTCCGATTTGGAAACATCATTTTATTGTTCACCACAATAGGAAACTTTTGTCTAATTAAATCAATGCAATATAAATATATATATGAATCGTGTTTTTTGTTAATTTTTTTGTCAATGTACAAAATATAATATAACTATTATTATATGTGTGTCTCAAATTCATTGATACCGGTAGGCATTATCCTAATCCAAATAGTAAATAGGTACCCGCAAGGCACCTATAGTTCATAGCTCAAGAACTTGAAAACAGTACTTATTGATTGCTATCAAATACTTGGCCCGTTATTGTTCTCCATTTACAGCTCCCATTTACTACACGCTCTCCATAATTGTCAAGTCCATTTATACGCTGATGACACTCAAATATATTATAGTTTTCCTGTGGAAATGACAGGTAATGCTTGTGACCTCATCAATGCAGATCTAAACAGTTTTGTTGACCTGGCTACAGACCACTGTTTATTTATAAATTCTAGCAAATCAAATGTATTGATCTTTGGCCCAAAATATCATCGTTCCACAGTGACTAATTCTGCGAATATCTGCATTCAAAATAAACCACTAGCTATTGTTAGTGAAGCAAAAAATCTTGGTGTATTGATGGATGTTGATCTGAGATTCGAAATGTTCATAAATAGACTTCTACAACGTGCCTACTCTACATTAAAAACAATTTATGGCAATCGACACTTTTTACCGTATCATGTGAAAAAATCCTTATGTGAAACTTTGGTACTTTCAGTTTTCAACTATGCGGATGTTCTCTACGGTCCATGTCTAACTTCTAATTTTAAGAATAAAATCCAAAAAGTTCAGAACTCATGTCTCAGATTGATTTTTGGTATTCGTCGGCGACATAGAATATCACATAAACTTCAAGAAATTGGGTGGTTGAACATGGAAAAAAGAAGGGTATTCCATGCTGTATGTCTTTTCCATAAAATAATCGTTACATAGGAAAATTACATATCGTACAGATATACACAATTTGAATATCAGATATAAAAATATGATCGCAATGCCGAAATTCAAGACAGAAATATTCAGACGGTCTTTCAGATACCAGATTTGTCATGTGTATAATACTGTTCCCACCCCACTAAAACAATTGAATTTCATAAAATTCAAAACCAAATATAAAGACTATTTGTTGGAATTGAATCATATGATATGAATGATATCTTCTCTAGAATAGGTAAAAAAATACTATATTTCAGCTGTTTTTTCGTATTCAAATTGTGAACAATAATTATTTATGTTTGTATAAATCACAGGTTTTTTTTTGGGTTAAGTGGAAGAACATTTTCTGTGATGCACTGCATTGCAGACAATGAACTTCGCCCTTTATTTCTTGATAACTCAATACATTATGTTGTTGTTTTTTTTTCATGAAATGATAAAGACGATATTATTATTGGGTATCTTCTCTGGTAATATTTCTCTGACTGAGGATGTCTGACTAGGAAATATCTCAATCCCTATGATGCAATGTAGTCCTGACAACAGAGTTCAGAAGGTATAACTCTGCAAAAATTCATGGGTTCTTGAAAATAATGGTATTTGATTTGAGGACGCCAGGTTATAGGTAAAATAAGGGTGATTTCGTAAAGAAAATATCACCTATGATTCATCACTTATAAAATTCAAGAATTATCACCTGACAGATGGAAAATGGGAAAAGCATTGGTGATGCTTTAAAAAAGACTTACGGCCGTATTCACCGTATACTTTTAAGCTAAGCTTAACTTAAGCTTGATTTGAAAGCATATATACGATTTCCGTATTCTTAAGCGATCTCAAATCATAAGCTAAGCTTAAAAGTATACAGCGACTACGGCCGTTATGATTTTACAATTATGATTTAAGAAGATGACTATAACTTCCAAGTCAAGAAATTATACTTGGTTTTTATTTTGGTATAAATGAAAATAGGATTGGCGCATGTTTTGTGATCGAAAATGTCACCTCCGTCTTCCGCAATTATTCAAAAAAACTTTGAAAATTTGATTTGCTGCTGATTTGGATTCATAGTGGATTTTTGCTTGTGCTTACTCTAACTATTTAGTTTTATCATTAGATATTTCGGCGTCTGGAGTTTATTTAAATCTTATTGAAAAATAGCGACAAACAGATGATGTCCCAATAAATTCTCAAATAATAAAATGTTCGATTTTTAAAAGTTTTTATAAATCCAACCTGATACCTATGCTTTCAACTGACATTGGCATAATAATATCCCATTGCTATTCATACAAAATTCGAACAATGGGTTGAAAAGTTATTAGAGATAGGTATTTATGTTTCTCCTCTCCTACTCATTACAGATATCTGCCTGCCGATGCTGAAGACATCTATTTATTTCCAAATCATCTATCTCTGAGTTCTGTAATGTTGGGGCTTTCAGAGATAAGTCCTATGTTAATTTATTGTTTATAGCAATTTATAGCAAACTTTTTTTTGAAGTTCTGGAGCTTTTAACAAGGTGTCGCGCATGTACCTATAACCTATATCCTCTGCTGACATTACTCAACCGTTATTTAAGAAAATAAGGAAGTTTATTTCTACAATATCATAGCCACCTCTCGGATAACATTGGAACTAGAAATAAAGAACGTGATTATATTTCCAAACACTCCATAAAAATGATAAAACCTTTCTATCTTGTCTGGTAACTCATATCTGGAATGGTCGTTCATAGAGTTTGGAAATGTATTATCTATAGTTCCAATGTTATTCGAAAGGTGGCAAAAAGATTATCAAAATTGATTCCTTGTTAAATAATATGCCTAATTAATCATAGCAACAATCACATCATAGTTTATACCTTCATGTTTATTTTCTGATGCAGAGTTCAGCTTGTAGATCCAGAAGATGACAGGGATGTATCATATCTTACCCTCCAGATATGATAGGACCAGCTATATAGAGAATCATATGAAATGACGAAGACAAGCAGAGTTTATTGAAGCTGTTGAACAAGTAGATATGGGTTTTCTAAGAGCTAGTTGGCCATTTCAAGTGACCCATTCGACTCTCCTCGTCTGTAGGAAAGGGGAAATTTGGTGAAGATAAATCATAAAAAAGTATCCTCCATGCCAAGAGGGCAAAAGCCCATACAAAGTCATTGAAACGGCCAGAATGAACTAAATATCAGAGTATACTTACTTGAGTATCAACCAAGTCATTTTATGAGAGAACTTCGTGAAAAAAACAGGTTTAAGTCAGATGAAATATAAGGAGACCTTGGATATGGAGAATGAAAAAACAAAATACCTATAATAGTTGAGACACAAATATTTGGAAAGTTGGATGGGATGCCAGCTTTTGTGGTGAATGTCGCTGAATAATCAAGAAAAACCTAGCAATTATTTCATGAATTATGTATGTGAATGATAATGCCATCTCACTCGTCATATCGGGCAAGATATACCTAGTCGATAAGATCATAACAATACAACGAGAAAATACACGATCGAAACCATATCCAGTGCCACCATAGACATAGCAACAAATATACATGGTCGCTATGATGTAAGAGGAACCGGTTGATTATCTCTCAAAGTAAAATACTTAGCAAGCGAGAAATGTAGGGATACAAAAGTTTCAGGATTTCTTTAGATCTAATTGCAATCAAGAAAAACTAAGCACACAGGATTAGACAAAAAATCATGACGAAACAAAGTTACTTTTTAAAACCCTTCCAGTTCCAGTTTTAGATTCCCCCTGGAGAGATGATTTCAAAGATCTATCACACTTGGGATCTAGCAGAAACTACTATACAGAAATAGGGGGTGAAAAATCGAGTTTTACTTTAAGAATGTCTTGTGTCGAAACAATTCATTATTGGTTGAAATTGCGTACGGCGTACATATGTCTCTCTCCTAACTTTTCATATCAAAATACACAATGGTTTCGAAAAACGAATAGTTCAACCACAAATTTCTTGACTGATCCTGTATACCATTCTTAGAATGTTATAGATTTCAAAAAACCCCAAAAATTTTTTTACTTGAAGAAGATGATAGACATTTCCATTATATTCAGCGACCCGGTATAACGAAAAGAGTAATTGAAAAATGAAAAAGCCATAAATTGGACAAAAATTTTTAGAAAGAGAAAATAGTCTATCCAATTAGAATATCAAACAATATTTGAATTGAATGTCTGGTGAACTACGAGCAGAAAACAACTACTTTCCTGGTAAATACCACGCAGAACATTGAATTATATCTGCTCGTAGTCCATGCAATGATACACAATGTGAATGCAGATCGCAAATGTTTCTTTCTCCCTCACGTATTTGTCACGTCTATACTACTATATTTTTTACAGATTAAACATCCGACGTTTCGTCTTTCGGCAACCATCATCAACTTTATTTTTTCTTATGATCTCCATATTGAATTTTTACGAAAAACAGTAGCACTTTTCTTTCCATCCGAATAAAACGATGAATAACATTTATACACTAAAAAAAGATAGGGACCCATTAATAAATATTTGTTTGGGTGTTTATTTCAAAGGAGTGATATTTTTCAATTGGACCTGACTCAGTCAAATAACACTTGTCAAACTGATACATTCAGAGTATAATGGTAGACGTGGAATATCCTTCTCAAACCTTTCCTAATGATTATGATGACCAAAAGGCGAAATGTAGGATGGTAAATTTGTGGATACCATCATATGGCAAAGTGGCAATGTGAATTCAACATTTTTGTTTCTTCCAAGTTCTTTCGTTTGTACCCAGAAATACTCAAAATTTCGAAATTTACATAAATGCACAACCTCGCCTCGAATTAACCATCTTTATATCTTCTATACTTTCTGGGATGGTGGCTCTTGAATTGGAATTACCCGGTATACTCAATTCTTGGAAGATCAACAATTTTTGCCCGGCTCTCCTAGTTTTAAACGTAAATATTTCTTTATTATAAACCGGAATAATAAACTGGATAAGAATTCAATTGCTTGCAAATTGGAATTCATTTTATGGGATCAGAAGAGGATAAAGTATTTTTCTTTACGTCGAATATTATCTCGTTTCATAAAAAATTTTCCCGGATACTTTCACCTCATCATATTTCTTATGACTTGTCCATTATTTCAATCAATTCCTGAAGACTGCGCAATGTATTTTCTAGGTGTCCCTCACGAAGTATTCTATTCTTAGGATACCCTGAATATAAAATTGAAATCTTGTTAAGGTTACGCTTTCTGGGCCACAAAATAAGCTCAGTATGTTCTGCCTAATTATTAATGAATAGGATAACCTTGTTCTACTATCCAACCTATGATCACATTTTGCTATATGCACAACATTTATTAAAACATCACTTTTTTACTCTAATATTATCTACATGTTTATATATAGGTATTCTATTATGTTATAATTATAATAATTATATGGAAATATGAAATAAGGGACTGAATCATTTCAGGCAGAGACAGTTTCCACGATGGATTTCTTGATTATCTCTCCAAAATTTTCATCGCAGCTTTCGGAACGAGTGGCATTCGTCGAATCCTCAGACTTCTCCTTCAATATTTCCACCCTTTCAGCACCGTTGGTCGTTTTGGAATCTGCAGCCGTCGAAGAATCGAAATTGTTCCCGTCTTCATATCCTGGATAATTGCCATATCTGCTGCTCACCACTTCGGAGTACGAATCGCTCTTATTATAACACCCCATAGGCGTCAAGTTTGCATAATGACTGTCTTTAGACGCAACAGTCCCAGATGCAACATTCCCGTTGGGGTAATTCTCGTAGCTGGGGGCCTGATGAAAATGCCCTGCCACTTGCTTCACGCCGAAATCAGGGACGTACAAGCCGCCATAGCCATTGAAAACTGGAGGGAAATCATTGAAGCCAGCTTGGAAGGGATGCGAGTATTGATTCGGAGCGGGAGTCGCCGAAAAATCGAATCTAGGATCGGGAAAGTGGAATCCTTTCCTTTCGGTCGTCGTGCTCTCTTCTTCGACGTAACAATTATCCCTGAACGAATACAAATCCAAAGAATCCGCGCGATCAGGAAGGGTTGGAACAACAGAGGTCACACCAGGACCCTCCCTTGTGAAACCGTAATGAAGATTCGTGAAACTTCCATTGTGCACACAGTTCTCCACCTCTATATTAGCTTCCAAGTTAACGTCTCTCAGCAAATTAGTACTGGACTTGTTCACGCCTAATTTGCTATCCGTATCTTGGTTATCTCCAGTCAGCCTCTCGTTGTTCATCCAGCTAGTTGACTGCTTATCCGAATTCATTTCTTCCTTCTCTTTCTCCAACTCTAGCTTCATCAAAGTGTGGATGAAGTGTGTACGCACTCTAACGGGGTTGAACTCTATGCGACCACTAGAATTGCCACAGTTGTCGTGGGTGCATCCACAAGGAAAGTTCAATCGGTCCACTTGGCATTTGATGCCAGCCTGACTGCAAGAACATGTATCGGGATCACAGTAACCTTTACAACCACAGCCGCAGAATTCTCTGGAAGTTCTTATGTCCCTACACTCGTCCTTCTCTTGGGCATCAATCTTTCTGACCCCAGCCGCCCGCAGTAACACTCTTCTTTGTCTAGTGGGTACCGGTTGCAAGAAATAGTAGTTATCGGGGTCCATATCAGACTCAGAGACATCGCTAGGCTCATCTTCACTATCACTGTCTTCACTGGATGAAGGGATATTTCCCGTGGTTACACTACATTCTGATCTTAATTGCTGCAACAATTGACGGTGGATTCTGCGTTGCTCCAGAGCATGTTCGCTCAAGGAAAATTTTTTGGAATGAGTGTGTTGTGCACCCATACCCAAGGTTGAACCCCCTTGCGATGGAACGCATGTGAAACCTTGTGCTCTTGGGAAATAAAATACTGTTACACTATCGAATGTGATCCCTCTTCGTTTCTTCGTTTCAGGCTCGTCCGTATGTTCTATGGATAATTTTCTCTTCAGATTGCTCTTTCTGGGTGAGCTTGACTTCAATTCGGCATCGCTCAGAATATCACCTATGTTTTCCGCGAGTACTACAGCTTCTGTCGGGTCCAGATCATTTTTTACTATTTCACAACTATTCGTAGAAGTCCTATTTACTTGACTAGCAAACTCTTCGAATTGGCTATTGGTGATGGTTCCTTCATTCAATCTGTACAAAAAGGATACTTCACAATTACTTTCCACATTAGTTACACACTCTTGTGGCCTTTCTTCGTTCACTTCAGAGCCGAGTCCAGAGTCTGATCCATCGGACCTGTCGTGAGGTTCTTCAACAAGTTCTTCGGTGGGAGGTGGCAGGCTTTCTGTGGCAGAGTCTTCAGCATCAGTGCTGAATTGTTGTGAACTGTTTTCTGTCCTTTCATCACTTCCCACTTCTTCGTTGCTTGCTTTCGGTGCAGAATGATGACATGATTCCTCTTCAAATGGTTGTCGACTTGAAGATTCCAAATCAGCAATGTTATGTTCTTCCATGTTGCAGCTTTTTTCGTTCGATTTCGATTCGTTAGACCCCATCGATTTTGAATCTACTGTTATGCTTCTGAAATTCTCCTCGCGATGTCATTGTAATCTGCAAAAGAAAATTGATAGGTTTTAGATAAATAGATTGAGTTTATTCGCTTTATAGTATACATCACATGTGAATTTTTCAAGAGAACGAACTGTTTTTGACGGTTAAAATAGAGAATATTTATTCATACAATAGATCATGTGGGGAGTAATTTTTTTTTAAATTACAAAAAGGAGTTGTGTGTACTGTGATATTATTATTAATTACAAAAAGGAGTTGTGTGTACTGTGATATTCAGGATTTCAATGGGAAAAAAAGGATATGGTACATCAAAATTTTTATTATCACAAGCAAATTCTCGGATGTTTTTGCCGTCAAGCCATTATCAGGAGAAATTTAGGAGAAGTTAAATGCAATATAATATTTGAAATTTTGGAAATGTGATTTTTCATTGGAGATTTATCATAAAGTTTGGTTTTAGGAAGATTTCATTCAGAGTGATCCAACATTTTTCGATATTTTTCATGACGGTGCCTCAGACTGTTTTCATAAAGTAAGGTTTTAGGAGAATATCTCGAAATTATTAACATTTCCTGTAGAAGAGAATACAACTTTTTGGCTTTTATAGTAGGGGAGGTCGAGAGGCTAAATGTAGATTTACTCGAGCGTCGTGGGTACCTTTTGGATTGTAAAGATTAAGTACATGCTAAAAATAAAAAAAGGTTATATGATGTATGCCCTTTCACTGGGGGGGGGGGGGAGAGGTGTTCAGTTCCTCGAAAATGTGAAAATAAATAGCCACAAAGAAATACTTGAGCGCGTCAGATATTAATAGTATATGCGATCTCCATGTTTTTGATGCAAAGTAATATTAATCTGCCGGTTTGCATGGTGGGAGTGGCCGTAAAAAACAGAGTAAAGATGAAAAAAAAAGGATTCATTCAAGCGCGTCAGATATTCAGAAGGGATGTTGAGGAACCCTATAAAGAAGCTACTTTTCAAAAGACTGACAATTTTAAAGCGACCTAAACTCATCCCCAAGTTTGAAAATGCAAAAAAAATTGTGACATTGAAATACTCGAGTGCGTCAGATTATTATACAGACCTTGTTGTGCTGACCCATAATCTGACAATTATGTGGAGGAAGGTTTGAAATTTTATTTTTGTATTTTTTCGGTATTTTTAATTACTGAATATTTTTTAGAGCACAATAAACAAACCAAAGCATTGAACACATATGTACAATGGCAACAGAAAGTATGGGAATGGTGCGAAAGAGTGATAAATAGAGAAAGTGTGACTAAGGAAGATAGGCGCGGAGGGACAATTTTAACTATTTCGGCTTGTGTAAATCGTCAGATTTTTGAAATGCATACTTTTCTGCATGTGAGTTGATTACTCTCCTTGCCTTAACCTGACGCACTCGAGTATATCCAACGATCGATTTTTTCTGCTATTCTGATCGGCTGCCCTATTATACATGGGCTATCTCGATTTTTCACACCCTATATCTCTGTTATATTTCTCGCTATACCCCAAGTATGATAGATCGACGAAATCAGCTCTTCAGGAAGAATCTAAAAATGAAATAAAATACCAGGTGTTCCATTTGAAATAACAAAGTTGTTGCTTCTTTTTGATAGAAGCGGCAACGCCGCAACGCTGAAAGTATTTTAGATCGATAGAACAAAACTGATTACCTAAGAAACCAAATTTTCAGAATAATCCTACGTCCCGTTCTCCGTAAACGTCTAAGGTACCATCGACCGTGAGTGACCCTGTATATGAGTATTCGATTAGGGATCATCACCAACATATACCTAGAAACGTGTTACACATATTGTGATATCAGTCAGAATAAATTGCGAATTACCATGTGAATGGAATAACACCATTCCACAGGGTGATATCTGTTACAAATACAGGTCTAAGATGGAGAATGGAAGCAAGAGTGTGTTTTGGAAACATTTCAAAAAATCGAAGAATAAAAATTTGATTTTGTGTTTTTGAATTGAAAATAAAAATCATTTTCGTATAGATATATGAAATAACCTGTAATGGGGTAATTACTCATGTAATCTTTTGAGTGCAACAATCTTTTTGTGATACTTTCCCACGGTTATCCAAAACAGAAGTATTTCATTATTGGAGGTGTAAGCAACAGTGTCATGTCGTGGTCAAAATGAAAATAATGGTCATGTAATTTTTTTCTCAATCTAATATTTGATAGTCAAAAAAATATTGGTAGGCTGTCATAAAAATAATAGACTATCATGAAAATAAATGAGAAATACAAATATATCAGCTGTGTGAGCTAACATCACATTTTAACTGGTTTAGACAAGTTACAACGTGCAAGTTAGCGAAATACTCAACCTACACACAGTATTGTTATGCAAATGTATGAATCAATTAATTTTTTGAAGATATTCAGAAGTTGTTTGTCTTTAATTATTCATAAATTTATTGCGTTGTCAACCTGCCAAATTCAAAAATTGGATTGATGACGATGTTGCCATATTTAGTTATTTCGATGTGCGTAATATAACTTGTTCAATCATCATAGATTTTGTTGACAGAAAAGAATGATTTACATAATTTCTTTAAGGAAAACAAATTTAGAAAAAATTAGAATAAACAAAGAGGTATTTACTTTGTATAATGCAACACCCCTTTTATTTCCACTAAAGCATTCGATTGCAGGTCCCTCTAGTTGAGGAATTTTATCGGGTTCAAATCATTCGATTCGAAGGTGTTCATCAGGAGTTTCCATATACTTTTTTAAAAAATGCGGGTTTGCCGATAGGACTTCTAGAATGAAGAAAATAATCTGATGGCAACATCGCAAATTCGATTATAAAATTTTTCAGCTCGAACAACCATCAGGTACCAAATATTATTGGAATCGAATTTGTCGTATCAGATATATTTGAAAAATTCCATACTTTTGAGATACACTCTATCACAATTTTTTGCACATATGATAAGAATAGAATAGAATAGAATAATTTATTCGCCACTGCGGTACAGTATGTACATATGGTATGTCGATATAGGATAAAAATAAAAACATCACATAATATTAACAAGGTAAAAATATGTAAGATATAGGTATAAACGACTTCCATAGAATTGAATGTATATACATATATGTATATATATTGTCTTGTATATAAACTACACAGAAAAAAAACAATACCAAAACAAAAATGAGTGCTCAACAGAAATCATCATCCAGGAATTCCTTACAACCATAGTAACATTTTTGCAGCAGCAATTGTTTCACTCTGCTATGGAAAACTTTATCAGAGGTAATGTGCTTAATATCTCCCGGTAATTTATTATACAGAGTTATCGCATTGTATAAGGGGGATTTTTTATATTTTGCAGTTTTGTGACTTGGAATACGCAAATAATCACCTTGTCGGGTGTTGTACCTGTGCGCCATTGCATTTGTTTCTAGTTCTTGGATGTTTGATCTAGCAAAACCTATACTTTTGAGGATATATATGGAGGGAGCTGATAATAATTTTTCCCTAATGAAAATTGGTTTACAGCTGTCTCTGTATTCCACGTTGAAAATCAGTCTGACAATACGCTTTTGTGCCACGAACACTCTGTTGAATTCACTACTGCAACCCCATGCTATGATATTTAGCGATATATGTGAATATGCCATAGCAAAATAAATTTCTAGTAGCGCGTTCAAATTGTAATGATTTGGCAACCATACAACTAATTTAAGTGATCTTGATCTTGTTTTGAGGCTATTGAATGGTGGAATTATATCATCAACTGCTTTTATTTGAGTCTGATGAACCGTCAGATAACATTATTTTGTCGCTTGAAGAGAAATTCTACTGGCAACTTTCAAATTTGACACACTATATAATGACTCAAGGATCTTATTCGAGATGTTGAAGAAATAAATCGTTACGTAACAATAGAATAAATATTACTAGTTTAGTAAATATATAGTTGAACTCCTGAACACAAAATTCAAATAAAATTTTTGGCGCTCTCAACTAGTTTCGGGGTAAAACTTCGTTTATCGCACTTCTATGAGTTCGGAAAAAATTTTTGGTGGAACTTACGTATTTTGACCTCCTGATCACGAATCTGAAGTCAAAACGCGGCGGTCTCAAGTATTTTCGGAGATACGGCCCCATTTTGTCTCAAAAATTCACCATTTCAAATCTCCATTTTCTGCTAATAAAAACACACAAAATTAATCCTTCTTTGAGCCAAAACATCACACATGTTCACATTCACTTGTTTCAAACACTTTTTCGCATAAAAAACTGTTATTTTCACAAAAATTCGCCATTTTTCAAAACGTAAACAAAACATATTTTTTCACTGATTTTCCGGTTATTTTTATTTGAGATGTTGGCATTGGTCTTACCATGAGCCAAACAATCACGTTGCCAACATCATAAATACAAATTACCAGAAAATCAGTGTAAAATGGTTGTTTTGTTTACATTTCAAAGAAGGGTGAATTTTTTGGAAAATAATAGTTTTTTCTGCTGAGAGGGTTTGGAAACAAGTAAATATATGCGTGTATAGTGTTTTGGTTCAAAGAAGGGTGAATTTTGTGTATTCCTAATAGCAGAAATTTGACATGTCGAATGGTGCATTTTTGAGACAAAATGGGGCCGTATCTCCGAAAATACTTGAGACCGCCGCATTTTGACTTCAGATTCGTGATCAGGAGGTCAAAATAAGTTCCACCACAATTTTTTTCCGAACTCATAGGAGTGCGATAAACGAAGTTTTACCAGTTTCGGAGATACGACGCCCCAAAGACACTCCAATTGAACAATTCCAACACATTTTCACAAATAATTCACTTGTGAAATTACAAAAATCGTAAGTTTCGCAAGACCGCATGTCTCTACAAGGGGGGGGGCGATAACTATATATTTACCACTATTTTTACAAAGTAGACAAAGTAAATTGACTTTATAAAAAACTTTAAGACTTAAGATTTATCATCTAACATTTAATACTTATCACTTATGACAGATGAATCATGGAAATATCATTGATTGTGTTATAAAACCATTTAAGACTTATGATTTTACACCTAAGACTTAAGAAGATGACCAACTTCCAACTTAAGAAATGGATGATAAATGATCATAAATGAAAATAGGAGATGCGCATGTTCGAGCAACGAAAAGTGACATCCTGTTTCCCGCGATATTTGAATTTAGGGTTATATTTTCGAATATTATTTGTTGGTGTGGATAGTCTGTAATTATTTGGTTGCATTTATCAATTTTTTTATAATAGTGATAAGACCATGGGCATCATTTACTTCATGTAGTTTGCTCATGATTTTTGGGCTTGGTGTTTACTTGAGATGTATGAGAAAAAAAGGTCGGAATTGAAAATACAAAGTTAAACCCATACATGGGAAGAGGAATACCCATTCCAACTCCATTTTGATTTCAGTTTTTTATTTTGAAATCGATGTCAACAATAATAACTTCAAATTTTAGCTATTTATCAGATCAGAAGGATGCTCTATGCAGCAAATTGCTTATTATGTTAGACTGACTACTATGTACACATGTCATCATACAGGAAACCAGCGATGTAATGTAGAAAATTTACTGAAAAAATCGATTGGCATGGAATCTCAATGGAATTTTATGAAAAATGGAATCTGCCAAACTGGTATTGGTGCCCTTGATGGAAAGCATATTGAGATACAAAATCCAAAACATGCTGGAACAGGATATACTTCTCCTACAAGAAGACTTTCAAGCATAGTATTATCTATGTATGTAGCTATCTATGATGTAGCTATCTATGATGCATCTCATAAATTCATCTTCATTGATGTAGGCTGTCCAGGATCAAATCATGATGGAAATGTATTCCGTTATTCAATTTTCCATTTCTACTTTCAGTTTTCTAAGATATATTTGGCCAAGTGTTTTTCAGGCAGTTTTCCTGACGAGTTCATTTCAGAATAACTACTTTGTTTATCATAAATATGTCTGATTTCTTCAACTTTTTGAATTAATAGAGCATCGTCCATGACACAAATAATATTTAAATGAAATTAAAGAAAATTCAAGATTAGATAGAACTTGCCAACGTCAAAATTATTTGATCCGTGTCAAATATTCTTAAATATTAAGTTTTTTTATAACTCAATCAACTTATCAGATCTTAAGTCTTAAATGTTAGGTGATAAATCTCAAATGTTAAAAGTTTTTATAAAGTCACCCTTAGTCCCGATCCATTTGACAAATTTTAGGGTGTCACTATTGATCTGTTGCTGGTCAAGTATAATATCAACTATGTCTATAATCAACTGTTGCTTCACGAAACCCTGTTTATTGACATCTATTTCCTATTTATCAATCCTATTTTATGAGAGATTCAACAATTGTTTGTCATGCTGAATACATTGCACTGGATGATGGAAAAATACTATCTGATTTGTGGCCTTTCGATATCAATAACGTTACCATGGTCGCGATTCATCAAACATATGTAAACTGGTCAACAAAGTAAATGTTGAATTTGATTTCGTGTCATAAGGTCCCAGTGTGAAGTTATCAGCCATTTTCTAGCTGCCTATTTCCACTTAGTAGCCAAATGATGTTGTAATAATTCTTTTCTGTAGATAATAATTTTTATGTCCCATGAAACCATTTTATCACCAATAAAATCTGAATAATGCCATACCACGTGGAAAAATATACCTACATAGACTTCTGAGAAGAACTAATCGCCATTACGACTATTGATAAAATCGGGAAAAAAGGCGCAATGTGTGTCTCTAACTAAAGCATTGAAAAAATCAGAAGAAAAACACTATTTAAAAAAGCCAATTTCAAAATCAAGGTAAGGAGGAATATCGTAATTAGGAATGAATTATCTGTAGGTCGTCTAAGGGGTAGTTGTCACCCCTCAAAATGTGGAAATATAATGAAATTCGATTGAAGACATCATTATGAAGTAGAGATTTGGAAATTGTGTCTCAAGAATATACAACAAATGAAAATATAACCCAAAAACCACAAAATATTTGAGAAAAACCAAATACGTATTTCGAGACGTATTTCGACAACTAAATTGTCATCTTCAGTGGAAATACCAATGAAAGTACCTCAGTCTCTTTGATATTTCCACTGAGATTACATATGCTAATTTTGTTAGTTCCTTTTGACGGAATTAAAAAGTGATAATTTTTTTATCTAAAATGAAGCGCCTTATATCTATTGACAAAAGTCACTCAGAATAAAATCTGTAGATGTAATGATTGAAAACGGATTAATGTTTTGGATGTTCCTGAAATTTTAGTAATAAACTTCAGTTGCTATCATATTAAAATCAATTCCATTTAATGAAAATTTCTTACCGAATCTCCCACGCAGCAGAATTAATTCCCTATAATTTTTTTCTTGGTTTCACTCATGTTTTTGTTGATAGAAAATGTTCTTCGTGACCTTGAACAAAAATATCGTTGATAATTCTGCTGCTAGGGAGAATACAAGTAATATTATATCATATTTTTCCTCGTATTTTTCCCTGTCACTAAAACTCATTATGACAAATAGCGTCACAAATAACTGATTTAAAACATTCATCTATGATAATGTACTAAGTAGCTGATAAAATCCGTATAAAATCTGAATTTCAACGTCAAATATCTCTAAATCTATTAGAGATAATATGATATATGTTTATATATTTCTAATCTGAAAAATATACTCTATTCAATAGTGATGATATTTTATTTAAAAAAATAGTTTAATGCTTATAACTTATTTCAGATCTTCAACTATTGTTTACATATATGAAATCTAGATAAAAAATTACACAAGATAATTTTTCGAACGAAAAAATTGATCATATAAAAAAGTTGAGGGGGGGTTCAAAATATACGTGAAGACCCTGTTCCTACCTCGATAACATTGTTTACTAGTTCGCAACATTATCAATTGATTACACTATAAAATCATGCATATTCAATGTTGTAGGCGCTTGGAATACGCCATATTTGCTCCCAGCGTCATACCAATGATAAGAAGTAATAAAATGAGCAATAAAATCACAGTACTTTCAATTGAGATGGGAACCTACGCTATATACCTAGAAGTTGGACCTCCAAGATACAGGGTGCGGCAAAAAAATAGGCAGGATTTTAAGTAGTGGTTGCTCGGTTTGTGAAACCGGCAACGCTGTGCACGCGGTCGCGTTAGGTAGACAAAATTATACTAAAGAAGCTAGCAAAGCCACACACGAATTTCGACTCGGGATAGATCACATAATTTTAGGCTCATTTTAGGCTAATTTATTACCCTATTCCCAAATTTTTTGCTCTTCTCTTTGACAGAAAAAACTGTGGCTTCGCTAGCTTCGGCCGAACTCAGCAGAGCCATTTTTGAAAAACAATAATTTTGGTGTTTTGAAATAGCCAAATTGTAGAGCTTATTTTAGGCTAATTTATTACCCTATTCCCATTTTTTTTGCTCCCTCCCTTAATAGAAAAACTTTTGGCTTTGCTAGCTTCGGGCGAACTCAGCAAAGCCATTTTTGAAAATTCACTTTTTTTTGCGATTCAATATAACGATATCCAAGTACTAATTTTAGGCTTATTAATTACCCTAATTTGATTTTTTTTGCTCCACGCATTACAGAAAAAAAACAATATTTTTCGATTTTCGCCAAGTCGATGATGCAATCATTTCAAATTATAATTTTTTGACGATTTAACTTGTCAAACCGATGATACTCATCGCTGGATCAATAAAATGTCCATGTTGGAATGTTTTATCGACGTTTTTTTTAAAAAAACCTGTGGCTTTCCTGGCTTCGGGCGAACTCAGCAGAGCAATTTTTTCAAAAACATTATTTTTCTGTCATTTGATATTTGGATATTTTAAGACTAATTTTAGGTTAATTAATTACCCCAATTTGATTTTTTTTGCTCCACTCATTACAGAAAAAAACAAGATTTTTCGATTTTCGCCAAGTCGTTGATGCAATTAGGGTAATTAATTAGCCTAAAATTAGTCTTGAAATATCCAAATATCAAATGACAGAAAAATAATGTTTTTGAAAAAATTGCTCTGCTGAGTTCGCCCGAAGCCAGGAAAGCCACAGGTTTTTTTTAAAAAACGTCGAATAAAACATTCCAACATGGACATTTCATTGATCCAGCGATGGGTATCATCGGTTTGACAAGTTAAATCGTCAAAAAATTATAATTTGAAATGATTGCATCATCGACTTGGCGAAAATCGAAAAATCTTGTTTTTTTCTGTAATGCGTGGAGCAAAAAAAATCAAATCAGGGTAATTAATTAGCCTAAAATTAGTACTTGGATATCGTTATATTGAATCGCAAAAAAAAGTGAATTTTCGAAAATGGCTTTGCTGAGTTCGCCCGAAGCTAGCAAAGCCACAAGTTCTTCTATTAAGGGAAGGAGCAAAAAATATGGGAATAGGGTAATAAATTAGCCTAAAATAAGCTCTACAATTTGGCTATTTCAAAACACCAAAATTATTGTTTTTCAAAAATGGCTCTGCTGAGTTCGGCCGAAGCTAGCGAAGCCACAGTTTTTTCTGTCAAAGAGAAGAGCAAAAAATTTGGGAATAGGGTAATAAATTAGCCTAAAATGAGCCTAAAATTATGTGATCTATCCCGAGTCGAAATTCGTGTGTGGCTTTGCTAGCTTCTTTAGTATGACAAAATTATGCAATTTTCAGTTATCGACATGGCTTGGAGTTTACTTAATCTTCCCAATCAAAGTGGTGTCTTTACGGGTTGATCTGGTCGCCGCGTTCGCCAGATTTGATTTCTTTCTTTGGGGTTACTTCAAATCGAGAATTTTTACACATCGTCCTTTGGAAGAATTGAAGGCAGCCATAAGACAAGAAATTGCCGCATTTCTGTGAGAACCTACAAGATTGCATCGACAATAATGGCCGTCATTTAGAAAATATCATATTAACGTTCCTAAATGACATGAAATGTAGATTTCAAAAATAAAAATAAAAAATGTTTGCTCCGTGTGGTTTGGTTTTTATAGACACCCCAAAGAGTATCATTTTGCCGCACCCTGTACATGTCAAAGTCGACTCTACCAATGCGCATCGAGAGAAAGCCCAACAATCTGCCAGATTCACGTGAAAGTGGTTTCACTGTATCCTTAACCTATATTTATATTATGTTGTTCCTATATTCAATATCCAGCTATAACGCTTTCAAAAGTAACAAATAGAGCAGTACAATGTGTGAGGATCAATAATATAATTGAGAGATTGGGTTCTTTGATGCACATAAGTACATATTATTTCTTCGAGTATTTCTTTCATTTACCTTGCACGTCAGTGAGGTAGATTTAATGTTATCAAGAACACAACGAAGATTATTCAACAATTTTCCACTTTCAAAACTTTTAATGAGTAATGAGAAATAAAAAAGCTGATTTTGATGACATTCTTATGAAGTTTTTCGAAAACCTCCCAAAAGTTAGACTCACTAATAAATATGTCGTTTCCTGATGGGTATATTGAAGACTTGATAGATATTCTTAACACTCATTCATATGTACCATTGAAACAATTAGCCACGACTTTGATGAATATTCTGAAATCACAGTTTTTTATCATCAATGAATTATCCGCATCCATTTTATGTTTTTTTTTCTTATTGGGTCTTACTGCAGAATTTATTGATATTAATTTTCAAGTAATGTTTCTTCGCAACTATAAACTGTCACCTTAATAATCATATTATTTATTTCCATATAATATTGAACATATATTTATATTTTTATTGTAATCTCTTCCACTTCGTTCAATTACCTAATACCAGATATTTATATATACATATACTCGTTATACTGCTTGATTGTATTTGTTTGAAACAATTTTCTTGTAATAAGAATTCTTTTTTAGATACAATAAATGCTATAACTTGATTGATGATATATCTTTTCTCAAAATGACCATGGTAATCCCATTGCATAAAGGTGGAAATCTAAATGATCCCTCGAATTTTGATTTGCTTTCTCCTAATATAATCACTAACTAGAACAACATTGTCTTTAAAATATCATTAAACATCTCTCACGAGTATATGCCAGTTTATCGGTGTTGTATTTTTGTGTATATCTTTTGTGTTGTCCTTATACCATGTGAATTTATACAATTTCTGTTTTTTACCTTCTAACATTTATCACAAATGAAAGCTTTTCAAATCACTTAATCAAATTTTACACCGCATACAAACTCTTGCAAAAATCATTGAGAAACTCGTCGAAAAGAGACTCAATGAATTCCTCAGCACACAATATAATATCATTTATGCAAATCAATTTCAAAATAGAAAGAACATACATGATTCAATGTTTTCGTTTCTGCATGAGCTTCACTATGATATCACGGAGATAGTGCTAGCCTCGGTGCTAGCAGTGTTATGTGATCTTACGAAAGCTTTTGATAGCGTGGATCACAGACTCTTCTGCAGAAGATTCGTCATTATGGGTGTGAAGGAATACTTTGAAATAATCTATCCAATCTTAACATATTTGGTGAACCAACAGTATTTGCAACCATACGGCTATTTTGGTGAAAATTGAAACGAAAAAACATGTCGAGATGCAAGTCTTAGTGTGATCAAACGTTTTATTGTTGAATATCACAAAAATTAATTGAGTATCCTTTACATGTGCTTTTGAAGATTTAACCTTAGAAAATGATATCATTCAAAAATGAAGCTAATATTTTTGGTTTTGAATTTGGATAAGACATACGATATGCACATAAAACAATTAATTTGTTTTTTTTGCAGTTTCTGAGAAAATAAATGATCTATGAATGTACACCAACAGAAAGTAGAGATTTCAACGAACAAAAAGCCCACCAACTTTTTCAAAGAAGCAGATATTTTGACGTGAGAATTTTTGATCGAAAATTAGTGTGCTATTAAGTGAAAATAAGGTGAAAAAATAAATATTTCAAATCAAAAACAGTGTGTTTGGGACATAAAAATGTAAATTTTCACGTAAATTTCGTGGAAAAAATATTTTATAGTAAAAGATGAGAATAAAAAACCAATAACTTGGATATTCACATTTTTCTCATAAATTTTGAAGTTATGTGAAGAAAGTGGGAATACTTACAAAAGTACAACTTTTCTCCATAGGACTTATATCTTTTTGCCGGAAATCGGGATAAATCGTTATTTTATAGTTAAAAACCCACCCCCTTCCTCTTTCCGACCTCAGATCACCCGTAAGTTAATATGTCCTTAAAGCTACACCAGCATTTACGGCACACTCCATAATCACAGTCCATAATTTTGTACACATTTATTACAAATTTGCGTCCCAAACAAAAAAATTTCTACAGTTCCCATTTTCCAGAAAAACGGCGTGGGCTAGCTTTTGAATCAAGCTGCACCACACACTCTGTATTTTTACAAATATGCAAATATATAATGATGAACCGATTGCCAGAATTTCTTACACATTTATTACAGATCATTCACGTATCGAAAATCACAAAACGTCGTTCGCCAAGGGGTTAAATACCCCCAAACATCGAATAATCCCTATAATATATGTCAATACGTAGACGGTCACCTAAATTATTCAAAAAACATCTTACACATCTAAAAAAACAATCGAAGTCAAATTATGATGGATCCAAAGGAGTTGAACACCCTCAAACATCTCGAAACTGTTGAGGGATTAAACATTCCAAATGAAATGTTCAAGGAAACATCCCCGATATAATAAGGAACAATATTCGAATACTGTCCGCGTTAATTGATTAGGATTTTCTGAATTGAAATAATGAACGAAATATTTTGCTTTTTGAGTTATGAATTTATTAGTGTTCCACAAGCTTGTATTCTACAGTGTGTACCAGCCAAATGGAATAAATTCGTTAATAAATAAACGGTGGCGTTTTAGGAAAAAACGCTCGGACACGTCGATTTGAATCTTGAGTTGCGCTTTTTTTCAAAACAAAACTTTTTATACAGGGTGTGTCATGCCACAGTGGCCAATATCAACTTTCTTATTTTAAATGCAACACCCTGTATTTTATTTCATTTTTAGATTCTTCCTGAAGAGCTGATTTCGTCGATCTATCATACTTGGGGTATAGCGAGAAAGATTACAGAGATATAGGGTGTGAAACATTGAGATTTTTCAAATTTAGGAATTTTTTTGCCGAAACTATCCATTCTTTCTCAAAACGGCTTACATGTCCCTATCTCAACTTTCCATTTACTATCGATTGATATTTAATTGAAACAAATACGGGTGGTTCAAAATTTTGAGTTTTGCATCAACCTCTATTTGTTTCTATTGAACGTCAGTAGATAGTAAATGAAAAGTTAAGATAGGAACATGTAAGCCGTTTTGAGCAGAAATGATTAGTTTCGACACAAAATATTCCTACACTTGAAAAATCTCGATTTTTCACACCCTATATCTCTGTAATATTTCGCGCTATACCCCAAGTATGATAGATCGACGAAATCAGCACTTCAGGAAGAATCTAAAAATGAAATAAAATACAGGGTGTTGTATTTGAAATAAGAAAGTTGATATTGGCCACTGTGGCATGACACACCCTGTATAAAAAGTTTTTTCTTTTAAAAAGCGCGACTAAAGATACAAATCGACGTGTCCGAGCGTTGTTCCTAAAACGCCCCCCTTTATTTATTAACGAATTTATACCATTTGGCTGGTACACACTGTATATACTCATTTATATTGTTATTGAGTTAGTCTGATCTGCAAAGTGGGACGTTGTAATAATTTTTTGAAAGAGATTATTCCTGAAAAATGTGACATGAACGGTTTTTTATTGAGTTTCGAATTTATTACAGTGGCCCACAACCTTCTATTTTGAATTTTCAAGTAAGTTTGGGTTATTTCGATCACAAACATCAGAAAACTACAAAGTGGGACGTTGTAATAATTTTTTGAAAGAGATTATTCTTGAAAAATGTGACATGGACGGTTTTTTATTGAGTTTCGAATTTATTACAGTGGCCCACAAGTTATTACAACGTCCCATTTTGCAGATTTCTGATGTTTGTGATCAGAATAAACCAAACTTACTTGAAACTTCAAAATAGAAGCTTGTGGGCCACTGTAATAATATCGAAACTCAATAAAAAACCGTTAATTTCACATTTTTGAGGAATAATCTCTTTAAAAAAAGTATTACAACGTCCCACTTTGCAGATCAGACTAACTCAATAACAATATAAATGAGTATATAGAATACAAGCTTGTGGAACACTAATAAATTGGCGAACGACGTTTTGTGATTTTCGATACGTGAATGATCTGTAATAAATGTGTAAGAAATTCTGGCAATCGGTTCATCATTATATATTTGCATATTTGTAAAAATACAGAGTGTGTGGTGCAGCTTGAATCAAAAGCTAGCCCACGCCGTTTTTCTGGAAAATGGGAACTGTAAAAAAATTTTTGTTTGGGACGCAAATTTGTAATAAATGTGTACAAAATTATGGACTAGTTTTTTTTGGAGTGTGCCGTAAATGCTGGTGTAGCTTTAGGGAAATTAAATTAATCTTTCTTTCATTCA
Source organism: Chrysomela aeneicollis (assembly GCA_029955515.1). Lineage (NCBI taxonomy): Eukaryota > Metazoa > Arthropoda > Insecta > Coleoptera > Chrysomelidae > Chrysomela > Chrysomela aeneicollis. The sequence continues at coordinate 5,136,161 of JARUHQ010000025.1, forward strand.
TGTTCAATTATTTTCATTTTCCAATGTGCTCCATCCTACTATATATTTTTTGACTTTTTGCCATTTTCAAAGGCTTCAGCACTGGTCTACTAGGCTAGTTTAAATTTTCACGAACATATAAATGTAGATACAGGAACTCGCTATTAGTTTTCTTCTTTCATCTTCAAACTCCACGAAGGAAAAACACTTGGAAAAACATGTATACAAGTTGTAACAAATTCGCTTCTCACCATCGGGATTTCAGAAGCAGTAAAATATACGAGGTCGGTTTAATTTATTCAAAGTTGTCAGCTGTCAGCTGAATCAAACAATTTCGACTACTTCCAGGGGTACAAGAAAAAAAAAGAATTCTGTTTTCCTCTGCTTGTACTCGGAAAAATCCTCCGAAAAATCATTCAAAATGAATGCCATTGTCAATGTTTCTCCTATACCCTCGCCTATACCTATTAGATATTTTCCCGGATATTTCATAATATATACTTACAGTGTCACATATAAAGTTCGCGACATATGGACATTCTTGAATAATGATTTCCGCTGAAATGAGGCACCCTTGAAAATCTAGTCTATAAAAAATAATATGATATAAAGGGTGTTGTTTCGACTTGAAAACCACCTATTAATTTTTTCAAGGCCGGACCTGGAATAAGACTTTTCTTCATTATGCTGATCGATACCACTGTGGAAAAAGTATATACGTACCAAATATAAAGTTATGACTAATTGCAAAAATTTAAAAAATCAACAAATCATCCTGTATCTTGGTTATAAAGAATAATAGACCCTTAAAATATAGGTTATTTGGAAGCACCTCGCTGTCCTTCATCTACTCTTACGGTATGCGCATTTCCCAATGAATCACCCTGTATGATTAGAGCCAAATGGGCCTCAAATTATGGTGTGGTCAGATTTTTCATAACGTTTCTGTAGAGCTTTCTGTTTTATGTTTGGTTTTGCTAGCTTAACGGTTAAGCTAGCAAAACTCACGGTTTATTTTTAAAACGAAGAGCAAAAAAATCGGCATTACGCTAGGATTGGAGCCTTAAATGAGCCTTAAATTATGGTGTAATTAGATCCTTTGAAATCTTCATGTAGTTGAAGTGGTTTTGCCAGCTTAACGTTAAGCTAGCAGAACCCACGATTTTTCTTATGAAACGAAGAGCAAAAAATACTGCAATCTGCAATAGGGTAATGATTTTTTTAGCGAGGGATTTGTCATTGGGAAAAAATAAATTATAATAATAATTACTGGAGGTGGTATAATATATACAAGAAAAACATTATTGTAATAATTCAACTGACCGCTATGGCTAATAGCTATTCGAGTAGCTATTACAGCTATTATAATCGTTTTTTTTTGAGGTTTATTGTTGAAATTCACGATTCTGATTGAATTCTCCAAATTGCTTGTAAGATAATAGAAAGTTATAACTGGCCATAGCATAAGTGGAACACATGTTGACATCGTTGTGTGTGATTTGTCACCCTCACTTTTAAAAACATATTTTTGTCGATAATTTCACACCAAGGTCGAAATTCACCAAACCACACGAAGAACAAAATACATAAATATGTTTTGAACCGATAGAGACGAGGATAGAGATAAATAATTCGAATTTGGAAACGCCAAACTTGTTTATGTGAACTACTTCAGTTAATTTTCAAACCGTCTAAAGTATTCCTTTGTTGCCTTTCACTCTTCTAGATGAACATAGTTGATTTTCAGATGAAGATGGTGCGGCGTGCAGAAAACTTCGAATGGCACACTAGGTCGTGCGATATCTCTTATCGACAGAATATCTCATGACAATTCATTATTTTTGAATCACTATACGTAGACTTATAGCAAAACGGCTGAACATCTCAAGTTTTTGTCACCTCAGTAGTTTGTATATCGATTAAGGCAATATTTTGAAATTATTTTGAAGTTATGTTTTTTCTTATGGAACGCCATATATTAAATTGCATTTTCAGATTCTCCCTGAAGAGCTGATTTCATCGATCTATCCCACTTGGGGTTTCGAGGGAAGATACAGGGTGGTTTAAAATTTTGATTTCTGAGCATCAAACACATCAATAATTTCATGCTGACCTGTTTTCGAAAATCATAATGCAGGATATTTTATTTATTTAGTGGAGAATTTCAAATTTTCTTTTATTACAAGATATTCAAACCTTCACTAATTCAAATTTTTTTCTTCAGTGGAAAAAAAATTATATTTATTAACTATGGAAACTAACGACCAAACTCTAAATATCGTATCAATATTACGAGAATATGTCATCAAATTATGAAACAATTGGGTTTGAAAATTCTCCTGTATAGTGTTTGTATACAATGCGATACAATGTAATAACCATTGTCATAAAATTGTGAGATAGTTCAGAAATCATGATGTTTTCAATACAAATAAATAATTGTTATACAGTGAGACCCTGTATGATGGAATATCCTCGTCAATATCTGTATGAGTGGTAATTCTGTCACCGATGACTTCATGAATTCTTAATATAGGTGCATCCATCACAGAAATTAGTCACTATGCACATTTCAAATACGTTACGGCCAAAAATAAAATATCGAAATTTTGAATAATTGTAATACAGAATTGGTTCAGCCACGCGTTGAGCCATCATCTTGTCTGCACATATATTTAAAAATAATACGAACTAAAATACCTGAATTCAGCATCTTCCCTACTTATTATGGGTTGATTCTGGAATCACGTTCCAAATTTGACCTCCATTAAGCTAGCAGATTTTTGGAGTTTTTATTCAGCTATAATTTAAGGCTAATTTATTGCCCTATTGCCGAATTTTTTGCTCTTCGTTTTATACGAGGTTTTATACGAAAAATCTTGGGTTCTGCTAGCTTAACATTAAGCTGGAAAAACCACTTCCGAGGGGTAAATCTCCATGAAAAATGTGTACACCAGACTTCCAATGAACAAAGACTTCCAATGACTTCCAAATACTTCCAAAGACTTCCAATGACTTCCAATGACTTCCAATGACTTCCAGTGACTTCCAATGACTTCCAATGACTTCCAATGACTTCCAATGACTTCCAGTGACTTCCAGTGACTACCAACGACTACCAACGACTTTCAGTGAATATCATTGACTTTCGAAGCATTCTATCAATGGATTAAAGCACAATAAAAAAATTGAATTATCCGAGTGGAAATTTAAAATCAGATGTAAGTAACCTAAGGGTACCGAAGATGACTGGATGTGTGCGGTGGAGGTCGCGGTTGAGGTTACATCGATGTCGGGTAGAACATACGGAGAAAAAGGTCAAGAATATGGGGCCAGCTAGAATTTCCACGACATTTTTATAGACGCTTCAAAACATGATAAAATCAATAAAAAATAAATAGTTTTGGCGCGGAAAGGCAAAATTTTTATTTTTTACTGAAAAAATCCTTTATTGTCTTGTGAAGTCTCAGAACCTGTTGCCACGCTATCCTAACTCGTACTAATTTACCCAGTGAACTTCTGAGGGTTGGTAAGGCAACTTATGGTTAGGAAAAAAAAATAACTACACAAATTTGTATTCAACATCTCTTGATGATGAAGCATAACAAAAATAAAATAAAATTCATAGGTACATAAGTTATACCGAGTTATACTCGATAAAGAGGAAGATATAAAATATTCAGGAACATAGCAGAGTGCAGGTACTAACCTCAAGTACAACTAAGAGTAAAACATCATTTTCAAAATGTTGTGCCCGTTTGCCGAATTTGGTCAATAGTCGTAATTATTCGAGTAATTATTTAAACCCATAACGCGAAGTGAGATCACTGAAAATTAGAACATCTACTCTCGCATCTACTCTAAACAAATCATGGAATCTAAATACACTTGAATATAATAACTAGACAAATAGCAAATTCCACGACACGTTTTGAGTATGAATTTCATCCATTGACCGAATTCGACAATTGGGTACATCCGATGGTGAATACAATAATATAACCTGAGTACAGGTTGTTTCATAGTGGGTGGAATATTAGAAGTACCTGGAGAACAGAAAAACCGATCATTTCGAAAATTTGTGGGCGTGGATAATCAGACTTGCTCTATCCGTCTAAAATATTTTCATCAATACAGTGTTGCCGCTTGTATCAGAAAGTAGTAGCTACTTTGTTATTTCAAACGGAACACCCTGTATTCAATTTCATTTTCAAATTCTTCCTGAAAATCTGATTTTGTCGACCTATTATACTTGGGGTATAGCGAAAAAGATTACAGAGATATAGGGTGTGAAAAATCGAGATTTTTCAACTTTAGGAATTTTTTGTGCCGAAACTATCCATTCTTGCTCAAAACGGCTTACATGTGTCCCTATCTTACCTTTCCATTTACTATCTACTGACATTCAATAGAAACAAATAGAGGGTGATGCAAAACTCAAAATTCTGAACCACCCGTATTCGTTTCAATTAAATATCAATCGACAGTAAATGAAAAGTTGAGATAGGGACATGTGAGCCGTTTTGAGCAGAAATGAATAGTTTCGACACAAAAAATTCCTAGTTGAAAAATCTCGATTATTCACACCCTATATCTCTGTTATCACTCACCCTAGACCACAAGTATGAGGCATTGACGAAATCAGCTCTTCAGGGAGAATTCAAAAATCTAACAAAATACAGGGTGTTCTATTTGAAATAACAAAGTAGCTACTACTTTCTTATACAAGCGGCAACACTGTATTGTTAAAAATATTTCAGGCGGATAGAGCAAGTTTGATTACCCACGTCCACAAATTTTCGAAATGATCTGTCTTTCTGTTCTCCAGATACTTCTAATGTTCCATCCACTGTGAAACACCCGGTATTCAACAAATAAAAATAAATATTCTGAAGAATATGAAAAATAAAATTCTTATCTAAGATAAACGTGTGTAAAAGAGCGAGTAAAAGAGTGAAATAGTGGGTGAATAGCACTTTTCTCCCACACGGCTCTTACTACTTACGTTTCATTGCTTTAAATATAGAACTGATTTTATTTCTGTCGCTAACAGAAATTGTCATATTTCCTATACCGATCATATTTATTGGGCCGTAAAAAATAAATTCTACTTCCACTTGTTGAATGTCTTCATATCTTGGCCATACAAAATCTTGAAGATTGGATGATAGAAATTTAATTCTGAAACATGTATTATTGATTTGATTTATAACCCTACCAATGTACCAATTTTCACTATAAAAGACGGCGTAATATTTTTCTAATTCTACTTGCACATTTTGCGAGATGTTTTCTGACGAAAATTCATTGGTAGATTGACTCTTATCAGAGGATTTAAATCTCAACAGTCTGTCAGAGCTCAACTTTGAATTATTGTTAAAAAGCCAACACAATGTTGTTTTTTCAATTTGAAAATTTTTCCAGCCACTAGTACGTCTAGAAAATGTATTTTTTAGATGATTCAACTTCATAATCTTTTACATTCAAGAAACTTCCAAAATTTTTCAATTCGGATGGCAATTCAATATCCTCGGTCTCGTCTCCATTTCTTTCTATAATATTTATGTCATCATGTGCTCTCCTTATGATTTCTTCTTCCCTAGTGAGTGGATTATCTACTATACACAAAGAATCTGATTCATTCATTTCGAGAAATGGCCTCTTTACAACCTCTGCTTTCTAGAAAAAACTTTAAAGGCTTTGAATCATCTGATGAGGAGTCTCCGAGGTCTTCTGTATTCTGAAATTCAAGCCTATTGCTTTTATCTATTTCTGCATTTTTGGAAGAAATTTCATTCGATGGTTCATTTTCAGGAATTGTAATTATATTATCGTATTTAGCTTGACAAATACGAGGGAAAATATCACTTGAACTCTTCGAACATCTAAGTCTAGTACTGGGTTCACTGGGTAATCATCATAAAATTGTCATTGTCATCGATATCTTCAGTTTTTTTATGCTTTTCTAGTAGTAGGTATCTACTAATTGTCAGCCCAATTCAAATATGAGCAATTATGTTCAATAATCAATAATTATTTTCTTCCTGATTTCCTTTTAATTTCAAAGACTTTCAATGACTTCCAATGACTTCCAGTGACTTCCAATGACTTCCAATGACTTCCAGTGACTTTCAATGACTTCCAATGACTTCCAATGACTTCCAATGACTTCCAATGACTTCCAGTGACTTCCAATGACTTCCAGTGACTTCCAGTGAAGTGTACATCAGACTTCCAAGGAGATTTACCCCTCGACCACTTCTACTACAAGGAGTTTTCGAAGGATCTGATTACATCATAATTTAACGCTCATTCAAGGCTCTCATTGTAGGCTATTGCCGAATTTTTTGCTCTTTGTTTTTGGAACAAAAATACAGGCCTTGGTTTAGGGGAACTGAAATTCAGGCTAACATTCCTAAACATAAATAAATCTACGATTTGATGCTAATTTCAACAAAATCGGACAAGAATTAAAAAAGTTACATTGTGATCAATTCTGGACGGTTTTTTTACTATTGAGTGTATTTCGAATCATCGAAAACGCCTGGAAATCTAGATTGAGCTCTAAATACCAACCTGTGAATGACAACCAATCACAAGCGAAATCATTTTCCATTTCTGTCAGATTCATCTTGGCTATACGCAATATGCCTTAGGTATATGTCGTTTTTATTTTGATGACATTCTTTTGAATCTACTTTCGTCTTAAAGGCTATCCGGCCATTTACGTTCTTCAAGCGATTGTCACAACTAATCATAACGACATTCTGCGCAGTTTTCATATTCGATTGGGTGCGGATTAAGGACTTTTAGGAATGTTCAATATCATTCTCTTCCTGATTTGAACGAATATAATTTCCTCATTTATTAAACGATATGCGATATTATGATTGTGTTTATAACTATTTTGTTTTCATATTAGTCTAGAATAAGTAGGTACTTTTTGAAATGTGTATAGTGTCACCAGGAACTCTTTATACATGAAAGGGTCACCCTGGGAAGTTTTTGAAGTGGAAATCAAATCAACTATGCGGGACGAATTCCATATTGTAACCAAATGTCGTTAACTGCTGAGGGTCAAAATTGGCAAAACCCGCAATTATTTTGAAACTGATGCCAGAAAATCACCAATAGGCTAGAATGAGAGCTTAACGGTTAAGCCTAGCAAAACCTTCGATTTTTTTGGGAAAACGGAGAGAAAAAATTCGCCCATGATCTGGAATATGAGCTCAAAATAAGCCTTAAATAATGGTATATTCATATTTTCCATAAACATTGTCCAATGTTCGATTCATTTAGCTCAGACACTTGCATACCTGAACCAAAGTCCGATTTTTTGTTCCAAAAACAAAGAGCAAAAAATTCGGCAATAGGCTACAATGGCCTTATTATGTTTGGTTTTGCTAGCTTAACGGTTAAGCTAGCAAAACCCACGGTTTTTTTAAAAACGGAGAGCAAGACAATCGGCATTAGGCTAGGATTGGAGCCTTAAATGAGCCTTGAATTATGATGTAATCAGAACTTCTTTTAGTAGAAGTGGTTTTGCCAGCTTAACGTTCAGCAGAACCCAAGCAAAAAATTCAGCAATAGTGTAATAAATTAGCCTTAAATTATGTCTGAATAAAAACTCCAAAAATTCAAGGTGGTTCTGCTAGCTTAATAGAGGTTGTGTAGGCTTACATTTTTGTATCACGTTTTTATTAAGCATAATGTTGTTCCGAGTGTTGTTCATTCTTGATGAGCTAGTTATTTCGTACATCATTTTTAAATCCTAGTAGAGTTAAAAATAAAAATTATATCAGACACTAGTAGCGAGTCCTATTGGTAAAACTAGTGCGCACTCAGTGTATATGTTTCTCTCTTCAATACATGTCAAAAAAGAAGGATAAATATACACTGAGTGCGCACCATTATGACCAATGGGATTCGCCATAAAAGTGTTGCTGCCTAGCAACATACATATCAATCATTTTATCGTGTCAGTAAGAGAAACGTCAACTTCAAGAGCTAATTTCAGAACAAAAATCATCGAATTTTGAGTCAGTTTTAAAAGAAAAACTTCAGTTATTTGATCACACTTTATTTGACTTTTCTCGATAATTTTCCTCCAAATGAGAATATGTACGTATGTCTATATTTTGGGCTCGATTTTACCCAATGGATTTCCAAAAACTACCCGAACTTCCAAAAACATACTCCATGGACTTCCTGAAGCATTCCTGATGGTTTCCCCAAAGCAATTTTTATGGACTTCGCTGTATGATACGAAATACCCAGATAACATCTCAAAATCTCGAAAAATCTAATTTCACGGTTACTACAAATCAGGGTATCCACTAATATTTTTGGAGGAGGAGTCAATGACTGCGTTTTTTGATATCAAATAACAGATAATTTGACGCGAGGTTTGACGGAAAACTTGCGTAAAATAAAAAGCTCGATAAAAAGCCTATTTTGGTTTGATCAAAGGTGTGGAATTCTCAGAGCAAAACACGTTTTAATTTGCTTTACCAGAAAATCAATAACTTCAATAAACGAGGTGATAAATGAGTGGTAAGCCTGCGGTAAAAATTTTTAACAAGGTGGTCTATTAAAATCAAAAACCATGAAGCAAACGCAAGGGAAAACGCGGGAAAACGCATAATCATATTCAATTTTGAATCAATAAAAAATGCATTACAAAGTAGGTATAGATATCTCCCCGGATATCCCGAGATATCCATCCAGATCATGAGTATCCGAGTGTGTATCGAAGATATTTATTTTCTTCCGAAAAATAATGTCGAGAGACCAAATTCCCAATCTGAGGAGGAATTTTCGAATTTTCAAAAATCAAATGATGGACGTATTCGTAAGTCAAATTAAATTAAGAAAGATCAATCCAGGCATGAACCAAGTTGACAATTTTTCGCAATTTCCACACCGAAGAGAAGTTCGTTCGTGTTATCAATTAGCTCGTCAATTAGGTTCTAACGAAAAGAGGATTCCGGAGGATTCTTAAGAATACCAATGAACTCGCCAATGAATGAATAATAAGAAATTCGACTAGAAACAAAAGACGAGAACTACATGAAATTACAAAATGAAACAAGCACCTAATTGGGCTCGTAATAAGGTGATCATAGATTGAGCAACGCGGAGCTACCCAAATCAAAAATCAATGTTGCCAAGGTTAAAAAAGAAAGGATTTTCGTGATGAAGATGCTAGCAAAAATGTATTATCTAAGTAGTTAACCGTGTTGGCAGTTCATATTGTGCAAATCAGAAAAACATTCTTGTACACATTCGTATTGTTAGTTATCCAGACCTGGAAGTTCGAATTAGGTATTCGCGAAAATCACGAAGTGGGTGGCCTCTGGTGTCGAATTCTCGAAGCCTTCCGAGGGTGATAAACGAAGCAATTTAGCATTGCATTTGCTAGGCTTTCGCATTATTTTCAATGAATTTGAATTATTGTGAATAGTTTTCGGACTTTTTTCGTGCTTATCAGCTGTTTACTGATATTATTGAAACATGCAGCCAGTTCACATGGTCGTAAAGACGAAATCGAGAAAGATTTGTTCAGTACCTCAGCGTTCTTCCTACCGTACAGAAATCGTTCCCTTGGCACAAAATCCAAAATTTCAACTTCACGATTGTGTAAAAAATAGAATATCATGTTGAAAATAGAAAAACTTATTACCACAAACATTTACGTTTGTAATAAGCACTTCCTAGAAGTAGATTTCTGACGTAAATGCCAAATTGAAGGTAGGTATGGTTATGGTATGTCTCTTTTCAGGTAGAATCAAACAAATAATATCTGGTGTTGTGTTGTCTATTTTATTGTTCGTGATGAAAACCTTGATTTCACTTCAGGACCATCAAGAAGGAGAGTTAAACCAAGAGATAGGCTCAAAAAGAATGCAATTACTTCAATGAACATCTCAAAGTCATCACATGGAAACTTTAACAGTGCACAATGTAGGCTTGATGAAATCAAATTTTTATTTGAAATGAATAAGCCATGAATTGGATAAGTATTAATTGAGAGAAATGAATTTGAATGACTGGTAGACCATAAGATCTCTAACTTCCTTGGTACATACCAGAGATTATGTATCTATACAAAATACTTATTATTATGGACTATAAGTACATTGTGAATTCGAAAATAATAACTTGTGATGCCTATTTAAGATATCTCATTATGAGCAGATGCACCACTACACTTACTTTTCTCAGAAAATAAAGTTAATTAATACATTTTTTGTTTTTATTTCTGTCTGTAATCATCTATTTTTTGGGTTAGAATAAAATTACAGCTTAATACAGATATATTCACACTTCCACTGCTAACTTCTCCATACAATCATTTTAATTTCATATGAGGGCTGCCTTAGAGCTGAAGTTTGAGAACAGTAGTTTATTTATGTGTGTACCATATCTATCCCACAAAGTATGATGTGACCAGCTTTGAACAATGCTTCTCGTTCTTTTAATGGTTTCTTCTTATTTCTGATATACTTTACGATACTCATCCCAATATTGGGCATTCTGGAAATATAACAATATAAAGATAAATCATTGAAATACAAATACCTCAGTGTCCCATTGATTTTGCAGAGGTGGTTTGAAAAGCCTATAAAAACATAATAAATCCATAAACCTCATACAAAATACCTGTTTTGTGTTCTATAAATAATAACCAAACGATAGCACCCTTTCAAATATTTTGGATTCGTTAATTCTTTCCTAAAATGTGAATCAAAAGTTGACAAATTATTATTGAAAACATAACGAAATGCTTGTTCAAGCTTGTTTATCACCTTCATGTCAAGTTTTTGACATTTCTGCAGCGCCATCTATTGGTTCGTGATTTTCGCGAATAAGAGTTTCGAGAAGAGTTTTTTATTGAAAAAGTTATACAGGGTCACTCGTATAAAGTTGTGCTTCTAGGTGGAAAATTAATGTTATTTTACCATATAAACCGTTGTCCGAAGATGTACCTAACTATAAGAGAATAGCAGTGTTGCCAATCTGAAATCTGTCAATATCCCACAGATCTAGACAGAATTTCCCACCATTTCCCGCCATATTCAAAATAATATACCTACCTATCATTCAGGAATTAGTTCATAAAATATATTCTATATTTTATTCTTCTGACATATTTTTCAGAAAATTAGGTAAAATGTTGCGAATTATCAAAGAATCGACAACTTAATCAAAATATTCATTTCATTTTTGTATCAGTTTGTTTAGTGATTTCAGTATTTTTGGGACCATTTCGAAGTGTGAAAGTATTTGAAATCCTTGATTCGGTTCGCTGAAGGAGGATAATGTAACCATTTTTTAATATTCAAAAATCCCACTTCTGATTCAGCAGTATCCGATTCATCACTGCGACTGCAGGTTTTGTTTTTATCGTCGAAATCATTTTCAACCAGTGATTGGTACATAGATCTTACTGCTTACGCTAGATCCGGCATCCTGTAGTAATTTTTAGGTCAAGAGGGGTCTGCAAGAAATTAGGTACTATGGTCACGTGGGACAACACATTTATATGATCAACAACTGAAACGACCAATCAATGGCCTAGTACTTTCAACCCCCCCGGACCTACAAAACAAGTAACCTGGATACCGGATCTAGCGTAAGCAGTAAGATCTATGGATTGGTACGACGTGGTGATACGTGACAACAGTGACAAGTGACAGCATCAAGATGTTTGAGGGGATGACAATGGGTGTCACGAAGGTCATGAAACTTCAATGCTTATTTCATCATGGACATGATAAGTGAAGGAAGCAAAAATTAATATTTCTGCGCATGAGCATAAATACCTTTTATTGAATATCACCATGAAATATGAACATTATTTCACTAAATGCATGAAACTTCATGATTTCCCGCATATTTCCCGCAAAATGACTTATCCCGTCAAATATCCCGCGGGCGATCAAATTTCCCGCAATGCGGGAAATTTCCCGCCAATTGGCAACACTGGAGAATAGGTACCTCGATAGGTACTAACCGAGGTACTAACCGAGCGAGTAACCGAGGTACCAACGAAGTGTTATTAGTTTTAGGAAAATATGTGGTAAGTAATTAAATTATATTTCAGTGATTATTACATTCATGCTAAAATACACGTTTTTCATTGGTTGAAATGATTGTGTTGATAAGCAATAACACCATGTTTTCGATTTTGTATTTCGGCTCCTGATTGGCTATTGGATACCTACTTGCTGTGTTTTCGTTTCTGTATTTCGCTTTCTGATTCGTAGGCAGTAGGGTATAGTTTAATTAAACAACGACTTACTAGTTGCAATCTATCATAGTATTTTCCGATTCCCTGGTAAATAAATGAATGCCACTACACCAAATTTTCGTCTGAACCATGGTAAACACACACTATTAATATGTATCCACTTCATTTTCCACAAATTTTAGACAATTTCAGCATTAATAGAATTAGAATAAATCTAATGTAACCTAACTACACAAATTTTGACAACAATCATAATGAATTCAGCTCAGTAGTACCTAGTGCTTAGGTAATCTTGCCTACATCATACAATGGTATAAATGTATTGTTGGTTGCATAACGAATCTTGTGTCGAACTACAATGCATAATCAAAATAACTCATTCCATAATAAACTGTACGTTTAAAATAGGAAATCATCAAAATTGCTTTGATTTTATTCATGAAATAATCTGAACAAATACAACTTGTGTTATTGATGATTATCGAAAATTCCTTCTCTTTTTTTTTTTTTGTTTCGATGATCATCAATACACTTGTTGTATTACATGCGATAAGCTGATACGAGCAGTGCTGATATCAGTAACTTTCGAGGTAACTTTTCATGTAGAATTACACCTTTCAAATGTCTATTCATTAAAATTAGTCAATTCCGAGGTCAATTCAATGGCCAGCTTATCCTGTATCATTCGTAACATCCACCCGTACCCTTGCTCGTACCTAGAACCATGTTACTCGGTTATTCATGAGTTCGAATAATTGGTAAGTACCGCTCGAGGTACCTCAGGTACCTACCTGATTCTTCCGAACATTGTTGGGAGTAATAAACTCGGCCATAAATGTGTGATGATTTCCAAAATTTCAGATGACCACGTGACAATCAAGCGAGTTGCAACTGGCAACTATCACCGAACAAAGTAAGCTATCACCAGTTGAATGCATGATACCAAAATGACACGAGGTACTTTTATCAAGACCCAGTTTCAACAGCTGGAATCGAAGGTTGGAGCAAAGAGTCGTAGCAACACCTTCCGAAACACTATAGCTTTTTGTCGAAGTCTATGCAATTATACAATTATTAGTGTTGAATACTTATTGGGTATGGAATTGAATTGATGCAACATTCAACTAGTGCTCTGTGCTCTAGATATCGATATAACTGTAACGAAAATTATTCAGTTGACTATGACATTCACTTCCATAGATCTACTGAAACAGAAGCCTATACCTACTTTCGAATAGATGAAGGTCTCGAATATTATCTATTAGGTAAGTACTTATCTCGTTTAATGCGGGCACAAAATCTGAAATGATTGTTATGAATTTTTACGTCAACAAGTTTTTGATTATCAAAATTAATCAAATGAACAATATAGTTCAAAAAAATTCAAACGATGACAAGAATACTTGTGCAAAAATAGGTATCTATACCTACTCAATTCCGAAATTATAAAATAAACTGAAACGAAGACGGTCGATACTAATTGAACTCATCAGTAAAGTAGGTAAAGGTGCATACTCAGGTGCATAATATCCTCCATAATATCCTTCATAATATACAATAAGTAATCTAAATAAATATAGATAACCAGTTGTATCTACCCAATGTCATGGAAATGAACTTATACGCTTTATTTACAAATAGTCACCTATGTATAGTTATTTATTCACCTGCATATGTCAGTTGAAACACCTTGTTGCATCTTGACCAATAAGTTACTACCTAGCACAAAGAACAGTCGAAAAGTAGGATAGGATCAATACTGCGTACTTATCTGTGTATCACTCCCGGGGTCAAACAGGACCAATATTCATCAATAATATCAGATTATTCTATCTACCTACCCACTATTCGAAAACAATTTCCACTGCACTGGAGATTCACTGAGCCTTCGTTTGTTTCACTCGGTTATATCGGGTTTTCCGGATATCCAGCGTCCAGCAACCACCTCAGTTTTCAGGTCGTATTCTAGGATGCGTTTGTTGAAACGCAGTAAGTTCATTACACGAATTGTCCTATTCACACACTTGTGGCAACACTTTTACATTTGTATATGTACTAACAGACCGATGCAAATGTTCACAGAGAAGTGAGGAACATTCGTTTCGTACCGCAAGATGGAGAACGCATGCGCCTGTTATGCCTACAGCGGTTCGTTATATGACGTTATACACGGAGTAGGTATATTCGGTCATTCCGTATATCGTATATTACTGTAGAGTGTAGATTATAAACTTGGGGGACTGAAGTCGGATGACTCGATCATTCCGTTTAGTAGGTAGGTATGATCTACAGGGTGACCTGTTTCCAGGGCAGGTAGTATATAATATGTTCATTATTATACTGTTGTAGTGTAGAGAACTAGAGACTTGACATTTTGTACGAGGAATTATATACCGAAACTCTTGGCCGATGTTTGAAAATGAGAAAAAAATGACATTGAAATACTCGAGCGAGTCAGATTACTAGGTATACAGACGGTTCAGTTGATGTCCTTGTGCTGATCCATAATCAGACAATTATATGGAGGAGTTTCCTTAATCTGGCGGTTTGAAATTTTATTTTTGTATTTTCAATTACTGAATATTTTTTAGAGCACACTTAACACACCAAAACGTTGTAAGCATATATGTACCTATCATGGCCACAGAAAGTATGGAGAAGGTGCGAAAGAGTGAGAAATAGAGAAAGTGTGACTAAGGAAGATAGGCGCGGAGGGACAATTTTAAGTACTTCGTCATGTGTACGTCAAATTTTTAAAATGCACACTTTTCTGCATGATGCCTTGCCTTAATCTGACACTCGAGAATATTCAACAATCAATGCTGAGATTTGGTGGAGGTTGTAAGGTATTCTCCATTTGTTGATCATCCGCGCTCGAGTGAAGCTCAATTCATAAACTCCGCTGTTGTATCTACATTTGATACTGCAGTTATTACTGTTCGTAGATGAAATATGCTAAAAATAATCAATACATTTTGAAAAGGCAGCGTCAATTGTAGCTACGGCAGCGGAGTTTATAAATTGAGCTCAAATCCCGTAATCCCCGCTTGGGCTCCCCTACTATAAGCGATATGATGGGGATCTCGCTTATCTTAACAGATACGAATTTGGTTACATTGGGGCAAAGTTGCGCATTTCAGTGCTGAATAATTATCTGAAGAGAAATTTGAAATATCTATGATAGTTTTGAAAATATCGCCAAAAAACGAAAATTTCTGATTTTCATTTTTAATTTTTTGATAGTAAACGAATAATGCTAGACATTTCTAACTAAAACATTGTTCAGACACTTTTTCATGGAGAATTCGAATATGGCATCGTATTCTTGATAATTTTCAAGATGGCGGAGAAACACCTGTCAACTTCATTTTTTCTTATGGACGCCATTTTGGATTCTAACATTCTTGAATTCTTTTTTTGTTTCTCTTTATAGCGATGTATCACACATGGTGTTCCAATATCACATTTTTGCCAAAAATCAAATTTTTCACTTTTTGTGAAGAGTGCTTTGGAAAAAACAAACTATTCTTCTGTCGCGAACAATATTTTGACAGTTTGATTTGTCTGTTTGGTGGCGAGTTGCCAGTTGAATCAGCTGTGTTAAGAAAATTCGATTTTTAGGTGAACAACATAAAACAACATTCGTTTTGCAAGAGAGTTTTAATACAAATTGGAACAGAATACAATAAGAGTAGATAATGAAATAACGAATGTAACTTTACAACATGTGTTCAAATTGCCCACCTCCTAATTCTAAGCACAGTATCACTCCCTTCCTAAGATTTCCAATAGATCTTGACACATCCCTTCCTCTAATCTCGTGCCTGAGAGCGGTGACAATTCTTTGACGAAGTCCATCAAGGTCGGCTGGTAATGTTTTGTAAATTTTATTTTTCATTGTCCCCCACAAGAAATAGTCCAAGGGTGACATATGAGGCGACCGCGCCGGCCAGCGTACGTCACCATTATTAGCAATGACGTGGTTGGGAAACATTTCCGACAAGCATTCCCGAACTCTCCCTGTATTATGAGGCGGTGCGCCATCTTGCTGGAACCAGATGGCGTTGAAACGATGAAGAGGAACGTTGTTGTCGATGAAATCTGTCAGAAATGTCCTCAGGAAACTTAGATAACGGTCAGCATTCAAATTCTCTTCGTAGATGTGTGGACCTATTATTGTATTGCCCAATAAACCGACCCACACGTTAAGACCAAAACGTATTTGTGGTCGCCGTTCTTGAAATTGATGTGGATTTTCAATTGACCAGTAATGTTCATTGTGGCGAATAAACATTCCTGCATTGGTGAACTTACATTCATCAGACCATATGACAGTATTTAGGAAATTTGGGTTTTCCTGGATCTGATTATTTACAAACGTTCATGATCTCCGGGATGAAGCGTTTGAGAAATATGAACTGCCCAAGGCCGATATTTGTGTTTTTTAAGAGTTCTCCAAACAACTTGATGTGATGGCAAATTGAGCTGGGCTGCAACTTCTCTTGTGGAGACCGATGGATTGTCCTGCACCTGATGATTCAATATTTAATCATTAATATTTTGGTATTTGTATTCATGTAAAATTTTTACCGCTTGCAAAATTCCCTGCCTTCCTCGTCTAGGTTTTCGAAATGAACCATATTGACCCAAGTTTCTGTGCAGCAAAGAAAAATACCTCGAGCTAGGTTGTTGCCGCTCTGGATAACGCTGATTTTTAGTTTAGTTTAGTTTAGTTTAATACGGGCAAACCCAATTAAAAAATATTACAAGATATACATTATGTGAGTAATACAAAAACAGACACAACATATATGATATTGAAAATATTGAAGACATTAAAAAGATAAATGGAAAGTAAAAATACAAGTACAGTCAGTGTAAAAGTGGAAGATAAAATGACAAGATGGTCACTGACACAGTTGATTTTTAAACTTATGAAGAGGCGTTGAGAAGATGTCAATATCGAGGGAATTTGCCGCTCTAAGGGATCTTGGGATATAGCTGAAGTAAGCAATGTTGGTACGATGGTAGGGAATATGAAAAGTAGCTACCTGTCTCGTAAGGCGAGTGGGGACTACTAAACTGATTTGAGAAAGTAGATCAGGACAGTCATATTCACCATTTAATATCTTGTAAAGAGTCAATAGATCTCGCTGATTACGTCTATTCTCCAAAGATGGAATTTTGAGATAACTCTCAATTGAGGCATAATCACTAAAGAAATTAGATTTGAAAGAAACATATCTAAGAAAGCTTTTTTGAACACGATCAATCTTTGATATCTGGGTTACATAATGTGGTGACCAGACAGAGGAACAATAATCGAGGTGAGTTCTAACAAGTGTGCAATATAGGATTTTGATGGCACTCAGACTAGTGAAGTCACGAGTTGTCCTCTTAATTTTTGCGATGAAAATAACAAAAAAGTAAATGACACGACTCGAGATAGATCAAACTGTCAAAATATTGTTCGCGACAGAAGAATAGTTTGTTTTTTCCAAAGCACTCTTCACAAAAAGTGAAAAATTTGATTTTTGGCAAAAATGTGATATTGGAACACCATGTGTGATACATCGTTATAAAGAGAAATAAAAAAGGAATTCAAAAATGTTAGAATCCAAAATGGCGTCCATAACAAAAAATGAAGTTGACAGGTGTTTCTCCGCCATCTTGAAAATCATCAAGAATACGATGCCATATTCGAATTCTCCATGAAAAAGTGTCTGAACAATGTTTTAGTTAGAAATGTCTAGCATCATTGGTTTACTATCAAAAAATTAAAAATGAAAAACAGAAATTTTCGTTTTTTGGCGATATTTTCAAAACTATCATAGTTATTTCAAATTTCTCTTTAGATAATCATTCAACACTGAAATGTGCAACTTTGCCCCAATTTAACTAAATTCGTATCTGTTAAGATAAGCGAGATCCCCATAGTGGCACTCGAAATATGGACAGCCTGTATGTAGTTGTTCATCGATCACGGAATGATATTCATTTTCGACTATATAATGTTTGCTGGATGAGCCATCAAGCATCAATGCTGCATGAGTGTGAAATGACCATCATTTCGAGTGCGTCATACACTGTACTTTTTCCGCGACACCTGCATATGAAATAGCGAATTTATTCACAACAGCAGAAGGCGTTTAGTTCGTCACTAACATATCTGCTTCCAGTTTTCAATGCATTTCATCACTGAAGATTGGAATATACGAAACTGAGAATGATGTCACAGATGCAATCCTCACAGAAAAAAGCACTCCTCGAATTCGTACTAAGACAAATAAAGCACTCGAAAACAAGAACGTTTTCATTTTCATTTCAATTCTACTCTTCACTCGCAAAAAATCCTGATAAGCTCTGCGGTACGATATACGAAAACAAGAACGTTTTCATTTTCATTTCAATTCTACTCTTCACTCGCAAAAAATCCTGATAAGCTCTGCGGTACGATATACAATAGTCAGCCTTCAGGTCTACGTCCAGTGAGTCATTGAAAACAACCATAGTAGGGGAGAGTTGGGCAAAATGACATAATCGTTGCGGATGATTTTAAAGTACATTTGACAACATACTGTTTAATGCAACTAAAATTGCTTCGAATCTAATGACGTTCATCAAAAGTCGAGCGTTTACAGTTCGTTTCTTCCTATTTTGACCCTACAAATATAGATAGATAGAATAGAATAGAATAGAATTTATTCAGGTAAGCATAAGCATAATCTACAATATGAATTCAAAACTAAAATTAGATAACTTGAAACACTATAAAAAGAACTAACTAGAACTAGAAATTATACAGCAAAAATCACAAAGTCATCTTGTATAACAAAAACCACTCCACTTTGTGAAGTATGGATTCCTATCACCGGAGAACTAGAAATTGTGAGTCCAGGCTGAGCTACCTAAGCAGGGCTTGTGTTGTAGTCATCGACCTGGATTACATTAATTATTTACATATTGAGTGGTGAGTAAAAAGAAAGAGAGAAGAATAAAGTAATAAAATGCGTTGTGAAGGGAGAGAGAATATGGTTATTCAATGTATATTGTATAATTTATTTTTATTCGAGTTCGTATACGATTTTTAGTTCGCTATAATTTTGGTTCACATATTCTTTCAGTTTTGATTTCATTCTACGTTTATTAGGAATGACTCTAATTTCTATAGGGACTAGGTTTAACAATTTTGGTCCAAAGTATGATATAAATTTCTGTGTGTGTGTTAGTCTGCAGAGGGGGACATTTGTTTTCTGCTCAGATTTAGCACGTGTGTTGTGAATATGACTTATATGAGAGATGGAGGTATTTTGCATCCATATTAAACATTGATAGGTATAGAGTTTTCTTACATCAAATAAGCCAGTTTCTTTGTAAAGGTCTTCAGTTGAGTACCTTCTATTTTTCTTAAAAATTATTTTTAATATAGATAGATATAGATAGATATTGATAAAGAATATTTTATTTCCAACGTACCTAATCAATCATAGCAATACATTCTTTTTATTCATGTTTCGAACAGGTAAGTATTTATCCGTGAGTATTTCAGGAATATGTTTTATGGTTGTTAGGAAGAATTCTGCTTGTATGGTAAGATGACACAGGAATATCTCATCTTGCCGTCTGATATCTGATTTCCATTTCGATTTTTGCACTTTTCAGTTGGTGAACAAATACGAGAGGACTATCGAAAGGAGCTCATATGAAATGACGAAGAACCTAGTTCAGAAGACAAAACAACTGAATCAGCAGATCTAGATTAACTCGCAACTTCGAAATCACTCATCCTTAATAATATTCGCAGTCTTGATAAGAATGTTGAAACACGGATTTCACATACTCCAGAACTATATTATATTCCGGGTCACGATATAGTATTGTAGATTTATAGATTTTAGGAGGGGTCGTTAAACACCTCGACCTTTTAGATCTTTTGTGGATAATCCTTGATCTATTCGAGGCCCGGGATTCCGAGGCTTCTTGCGAAGTTTATCAGTTTCCTGGGAGCTAGGATCCCGACATCGGAAGGCTCTAAGAAGACCCCTTCCAGGAACTTAAACCTCTTGCAGGAGAGTGCTGGGCATTCACAAAGCAAAATGTTCTGCAGTTTCAGCGAAGTTCTCGCAGTAGCGGCAACTATCACTCTCTCTGTTTTGTCCATATTTCAGAGGTGATACCTCAGAGGGCAGTGTCCAGTGCAAGAGTCCCGTTACCAGTTTCAAGTCTTTTTTGTCCAACTCGAGAAGCTGTTTAGCGTGGTGAAAGGCGCACTAGCCTTTTGGCTTGTCTTTGTCCTAGCACTTTATTCCAGTGAGATTTAATTTCATCTGCTTCCCAGCGTCGGAATTCTCCTCTCAAGTGGGCTTTGGAAAGTCTACAGAAGGGTTCTGAGCCGAGAAATTGTGTATTTGCCTCTTCTTTGGCAAGGCAGTCTGCTTCCTCGTTGCCTTCAACTCCCTAATGACCTGGCACCCACATCAAAGTGACCTGATTGTTCGCTGCCAGTTGTCTCAGGGATTGTTTACAGTCCCTTAGACTCACAAGTGTATGACTTCAGAGCTTTTAGTGCTGCTTGGCTATCTGATATAATATAGATTTTTGCCTTTCGAATCTCCCTTTCAAGGCACTCCTAGGCACATATCTCTATAGCATGTACTTCTGCTTGAAAGATGGTTGGGGTGTTACCAAGGGGATTCGAGAGCCTGAAATTTGGCCCTGTAACTCCCACTCCATCCCACCTCATCTTTCCCAGTTGAGGTCCGTTCTCTGTGCAAATTTGGTGGTTGTTTATGACCACTGCAAACTGCATTTCGAAGTCGTACCTAACTGGCATTATATCTGGCGGTTTAGACATGGATTCTAGGAAAATATTTTCAATAATCTTCAAGTGTCCAATCCGATTTTCTGATTTGAGATTTATTGTCTGATTCAATCTGAAGGCACTGATTGCTGCTTCTTTCACTACTCACAGATGCAATGGTGGAAGGTTCAGCATAACCTCTAGGGCTGCAGTGGGGCACGTGAATATTGCCCCTGTAATTCCCAGACAAGCTAGCCGCTGCACTTTCTGCAGCTTGACTTGTGCCGAAATTTGTTGCATTTTTGGCCACCATATCAAGGAAGCGTAGGTGACCATGGTTTTGATGATCGTTTGGTATGACCAATAGATCATTCTTTGTTTCAGACCCCATGTCTTGCTAAAGACTCTGCGGCATGTCCAGCTTGCCGCTATAGCTCTGGAAAGAATGTGGTTGAGTAGGCTGTTCCAGGTCAGTTTTTAGTCGTTTATCACGCCCAAATATTTAACTCTTTGGAAACGGTGAGCTGGATTCCATTCAGAGTTGGAGCTTTAAGTTCATACTTCATAAATTGAACCAGCACTGTTTTGCTAGGATTGACATTGAGTCCTTTCAGCTTTTGATTGTGTTAAGGGCTACTTGCATGCGATTGGAAATTATCCCGTCTAGTTTGCCCCTGATGGTGAGTCGTGAAACCAGAATCATGTTACTTGACTGTCAGGTTGTCGACGACCAATGACCACAGCAAAGGCGATAGAAATGCCCCTTGGGGACAACCTTTTTCTACTGTCATCCTGACCGTCTCTTTCCCGAGAGTCGCCATAATGATTTTACTTTTCAGCATTGATTGTATCCATCTAATCAGTGAGGCGTTTATATCCATTTCCTCTAGTAATCTAGATATGGAGGCATGCGAGGTGTTATAAGGAGTTAAGCAACCAGTATTTCGATTATTTATTAATAACACATTTCACTCAATTGTAAATAACCTAAGACTATGAATTGACTAGATCATACAATGATAAATAGTTTTTAATAGACGTATGCAGAATTTTCATCATTGTGAATCATTACGTATAAGTATTCCTAGAGTCATGATGCATGTATATGTAAGCATATATAAAAAACAAGCCAGTTAAATGAAAAATATGTTTCAGAATAATGCAGTAATTTCACATTCCATTACAATCATAGTCTCCTTGGTAAAAATATATGTACTTAGGTAATTTTTTTATTAATTCTATAAGAGTAATTTATTGAAAAGTTACATAAACAAACAGCATGAAAGAGTAAACAAATCATTTCCTTGTAAAATAATTGAAGTCATAGATGAACGAACTCATCAGGAATCATTTCATTCATAAATGGGTACCTGATCAATATCACTTGAACATAACAATAATTATGTCAGAAATAACTATGTCTATATTCTGCATATACGAATACCTATCAGACAACCTATGCTAAGAATAATAAATATTTATTGCTATGTGGTTAAGAGTATTGCCTCTGATTGAATAAAATCAAAATATTTCGAAAATATCAAATGTGTGTGGTTATAAATCTATGAATTCAATGACCTCTAACTTCCAATATACCCTCATTTTCTACATTCACTATAAACTTTTCTGTTGGAGACGACTTCAAATTTATTACGGTGATATTTATCACCAGATCTTTTTTCTTCCTCAGTATTCCAGTAAATGTTTTTGAATCACCTGAGCGGTGTCATCTGGATCAACAAATTCACAAATATATTCAGATGATTGATGAATTATTTTTCAAATTTACAGGCACCTATACGGATATTTGGAATATTAGTTTTATAACACCTAGTGTAGAAGTTGGGCAATACCCAAAAGCTTTTCTCATTGACTAGATTTTTAGTTTGTTCATGGGGTGATGAAGAATACCTACCTACTTATTATTTCGTAAGCATTGAGTTGAATATAACATGAAGATTATCAAATTTGAACCACACAAAAGTACCTACCTACTGAATTTACGATGGATGATCTGCAATGAAATATTATCATGGTGGTCAAAATCGAAATATACATATTGATATAATTTAATGCTGATTCAAAAGGGCGATCCTTGGATTATTTATAGAAAAATACTTTCTATATCTTTTCAGATATAAATTTGTTGTAATTCAACGAAAAATTCAGTAAGTGAGGTAAAATTGGATAACAACGGAGTTCCGATCACTTATCTGATGATTGAAATTTAGCATAGCATTATCACATTTCGAATACCTGCGTCAGACTAATAAATATGCCAAATTCGATAAAATCGGATAAAGCATCGAGGGAACGTGATGAAAACATGAAATTATCAAATACATACTCATTGAAAAAAAAATTGTTTTTTCAAAGTGTACTTCTACACTTTTATGAAATTCTGATTCGAGCAATAAGCCAATGTATACCATTTGGGCTGATAGTTTCAGAGCTAAGTACAGGAGTTGGGTATTTTATTATAATGTGAGATACCATAAGTTATAATGATGAGTTGATATTATTAATATGGAATTTTCAGTTGAGTATATGAATAGAACAAAGAATCTGAAAATATGCCAATGTTTGAGGATTCAGCTTGATATTGTTTACATTTCATAAGATGAAGGCTTGATTACTGAATCTGAACAGAAAGCAGTAATACTTCGTAACCTCACATCTTACACCTCTCTCTTAGAAAAATGAAAGGATTTTATACTCGATTTTATATGTATACTATAATGATGCAAAATTAAAATCCATGGATTAAAAAGTATGAATAAATGAGAAAAAATACATTTAACGTCTTGACAAATTGATATACACTGTGTCCAAGATAAGAATGTCTATCATGGGAAACTCAGAGACCAATAAGAGATACGAAGATGGTTGAATTGGAAAAAACGTTGCGCATTTTCAAGCCTAGCAATATGCCGTTTAGAAAGTTTCAAAATTTCGAGTCGTTCCAGAGATATTCCTAAAGAACCGAAATTTGCCGATTTCCTTTTCATTTTTTCCTGACGTTATTCAAAGAGATATAAAAAACAAACCACCCTTTTTCATTGCCACTTTTTAAGCTCTAAAAAAACCGCGTTGAAAGATTTTCCGTACGGCGTTTCGTTTCGGAGAAATCATCATCGGATATCACCATAATAGACATCCTTATCTTGGACACAGTGTATAATAATATATACAACACAGTTGCAATTACTGTTGTAGAGCACGAGCAGGAAACAACTACTCTCCTGGCAAACACCACGCAGAACACTGAATGACATCTACTCACACAATGTTTCTGGAGTAATTCTTTCTTCCGCCGCAAGGAGGCACTAATTCCAAACGTCTCTTGAAACGCGACTCACTGCGTAGAAATTGACGAGAAAGAAATGCATTGGGTTGACTACCCTGCACTGATGAGGGTCAATAAGCCCGAAACCAGTCTGAGGGTTGTTAGGCGCGACTGGCTAGATGTGAACTTTGCCACGTGCATTCATTGTGTGAATCGTTGCATGGCCTATGAGTAGTAGTTCTGTGTGATATTTGCAAAGAAAGTAGTTGTTTTCTACTCGTGGTCTACCAATCATTATAACTGTGTTGTATTATGAATTGGTCAAGACTTGAAATGTAATATTTTCCCTTTATTACAACAATTATCGATATTATCATCAGAATTCTCAGATTCTTTATTAAACATATTTTGCAGTATTATTATAATGAAATAAATCTCATCACATTGACATGGTTACCTCATAATAATGAGTTAGTATCTCATTATATTGAGTTTGCTCCATCTCATACTAATGAGAAACCTTACCCATCATATTGACTTACTTAGGTACCTCATCATAATGAGATAGCTAAATAATTTTGATGAGATAAAAAGTATCTACAATGTCCCTTCAGAGTTTCCGTACTATGACTATCAAACGCATTTGCGTATCATAATGTCTTCATTAGATAACCGAAACAGAAAGTAGTATTGTTCATCACCCCATGACACGTGACTAGGCATCAACGAATCGAACTAAGCCGATTCCGACTCGTAAAAATTCCACCCAAATTTCAACCACCGAACTCTATATACCTATACGATCTGGAAGACCAATAGTATTCAATGTTTTTGACGCTAATTGTTTTTGCGCAGGTGCACATTGAGTCTGCGCAGTGAGAGACAGCAATATTGATTTTCATTGATACATAAGTAAGTAACAAAAAATACAACGAAGCCGATTCTGTGCACTCGTTATGACAGCTGTAACGATTATTGATCGTTCCGTGAACATTATCGAAGAAGAACAAATAGTGAACCCAATTTTCCTTCAAATAGATAGGTATTTCTGAATGATTGATCGAATTTCATTTTCCTCCAATCCCATATAAAATTCCTGATCTTATCTTTGCAAGAAATTGTTACTTCAGATATGACAGCAAAGTTACCACAATGCGCAAACTCAGATGTGCACCTGACTTTTCTATGTGGTGTCATTTGTTTCTCGCCAAGGTAAATATAGGATGGTGAAACAGCTCTTCATAATTGTTCTTGCGAAAAACTTGTAGACCATTGAGAAGCGTACATGAAAACACTATATTTTCAGTGAATTTTGAATGAATATTGATATTTTAACTCTTCTCAGTCTTTGTTCTCCTAGAATGACACTGATCAGATGCATTGATTCTGCTTTACCAACAAAAGGTATGGTGCCTTCTCTGGTAACTTCAGGAAATATTACAACGGTTTGAAATTAAGTATGCAAAAGTCTATACAATTTCTTCTAGTGCTTGTCATTAGGAAGTTGTTTCAACATTATCGATCCATTTTCGATCTAAATAAATATTTAGGAGACAGTATAATATTGTCTGTTCACTGGAAACAATGTAAGGCAGAGACATCTTCTGAAGATAATCGTGAACTATTTTGAACTTGAAGTGTCATACTGGGCATAACCTGCAGTTTTTATTCAAATTTTGAACCACGCACTCTTTTCAGCAGATAATTGTTCCATATCATTGAATCATTGACCAGAGATTCAGGAAACAGGAAAAAACATCAGTCAGTAAGTGTTAGTGATGTGGCTTTAACCTTCCCATAGTCGCGCCAGATCTTAGAACGTTAGTAGTCGCGTCGGTCTCACAGACCGTATAAGGTAATTAACTCCCAAATAAATTCCGTACCGTTTTTTTCGAAAATTTCATATGGGGAATTTTCAACAACTTAATAAATGAACAAGAAAAAAAAGTTGAAGTATATTGTGCTGATTTATCCAAATATACCACGGGATCTCAAAAACGATGTTTTTTCTTCTATACTGTATTTCATTTTATTGTATACAAAAAACAAAACCTGCGAGTAATACAAAGAGGGTGAAATATGAGAATATAGATCTATTACGATTGAAAAAATACTGAACAAATATAATCAAACTTGTGAAATGACATTTTTTCGGCCCCTTTGACAAACGCGAATAATTTCCTTCAAACACATGTACTTATTGCACTTATGACATCGAAATCGGGTTTTGCGAATTTTTTTTAGACGAAAACTAGGAAGCAACAGCACATTTTTCACAATTGTAGTGCTTTTTTTCTACATTATCCACCTCCTGGTCATCAGATTGATCTATATCTGAATAATCAACGTACGCTATATCCCTTGTACCTCTTCGTCGTTCAAAATTTCTATCATATTTTGCAGTCGATCTAGCTCTCTTTCGGAAGATCACATGATTGAAAAACAACGATGTGACATTTATATTACATGAAAAATCGAAAAACATATCTCAAAATCGAAAAAGCACGATAAATAAAAGTAAAACGGGATTGGTCGCGTCGGTCTCTCACACCGTAAATCAAAATATTTTCGACATACATATCTTTGTAACATTAACATTGGCATTGTCGATTCGTCGCCCTTGCTTGAAAGGATAGCTGGAGTGTCAGTTGGCTTCTACCTTGATTTTTAGAATACCACTGAAAAAAGTGTATGGTCGGTCTCACAGACCTGGCGCGACTATCGGAAGGTTAAAAAAATGTTTGTCACAAAGTAGAAAGAACGTGTTCAAACTAAAATGCAAAGCAAGTGAAAGTATTGGCATATCGAATGTACAATAGTTAATACAATTTTAGCCACTAATGTTGAGTTGTTTATTTCCTCCACGCATATATCATATCCACTGAATAAAGAACACAAAAATTAGTTCTTCTTCTAACTAAAATAGCACACACACTTAAATTTACTTGTTTTCAACAATTATTAGAAGAAAAAAACTAGTATTTCTGAAAAAATTCGCCCTTCAATATAGTCAACAAAACCAATCGAGATTTAAGCATGACGGGAGCTGCACTTATTGATAGTGCGCATCTGGACTGGATGGTATATCTATAAGAATATTCGAAAACCGTCCTGAGGCCGCGTTTGGTATGCTGGTCCGCCTCATGACTGAATCTTTTCTAACCGGTTATTTTCCACATTTCCTCAAAATGTCACTTGTTACACCGATTCATAAAGGAGGCGAAGAAGACAATTCATCTAACTTCCGACCAATCTCACTTATTCCGACTCTGGCAAAAATAATTGAAAAGCTGGTTAAGATAAGAGTCAATCAGTTTCTAGACAGGCCCAGCATACTAAGTGGGCAACAGTTTGGTTTTCAAAGCAACAGGAGTACAAATGATGCCATTTTTGACTTCCTTACTGAAGTATATTTAGGAATCAATGAAAAAAAAATTTGTTGCGGCAGTGTTCTGTGATTTGAAGGCATTTGACTGTGTAAATCACAGAATACTCCTACAAAAACTAGAGGCGTATGGATTCAGGGGCACTACGTTGCTATTAGCTCTGGTGCTATTAGCTCTGGTGTACCCCAAGGTTCGGTATTAGGTCCTGTGCTTTTCTTATTATATTTCAATGACATGACCAAGTTGAATATATCAGGAAGTTTTACCCCATTTGCCGATGATACTACCATTCATTGGCATGATGAGAATGAGACCAAACTATTTAAAAAAATCAAGAGAGATATCGATCGCATTAAAGAATGGTTTGATTCGAATTTACTATCATTAAATGTCTCCAAAACGAACATACTATAACTCCGTTGCAATCTCCCTGAACTGTTGCTTGGTCAGCACGCGATAACAAGAAAAGTGACCACAAATTTTCTTGGACTCCAGATTAATGACTCATTGAAATTCGGTACTCACATCTCAAATCTTAACGAAAAGCTGGCTTCGGGATGCTATGCAATGCGAGTAATCTCCAACAATTTGGGAGATACTGTTACCAGGTCAGCATATTATAGAATCCCACATATGATTTTGGCATTGCCTTCTGGGGAGCCTGTAGCAAAACACGTTTTAAAACAATTTTCACTCTACAGAAAAGAGCCGTTAGATATCTGTGTAAGACAATATTTAAGGAATCTTGTCGGCATTTGTTCATAAGTCAAGGTATTCTCACTCTCACTTCACTTTTTATTGTCGAATCAGTCAGTCTAGTTCACAAGAATAGGATTAAATAAAAAAAAGTGCTGATTATGTAACTCGGCAACAAAATAATTTGAGGTTGCCTTTGCCATCGCCTTACCTAATCAAAGACTCGATTATATATAATGGACTGAAGATGTATAATCATCTACCTACTTATATAAAGAAAATCACAGACCACAAAAATTTCAGAAAGAGTACCAAGCAATTACTTGCAAAAAGAGCTTACTATGAATTGGAAGAATATCTTAGTGAAGTCTTCTAGTATCATCCTATGGATTTGAAGTTTATTTCAAATGATTCATTCTGTCAGTCTTTTAACATTGTTTTAAAATTAGTATCATTGTAATTTATGTATGTTTGATTTGTTTGTTATATATATTATTTGTTATACACCATATCTTTGTCTACGAGATTAACTTCTTCTGACAATAAAGAATATTTTGATTCTGTGTCAAGTTGACAGATCAGAGTTTTGTGTTCTCGAAGAACGATACATTTTTTTGAAAAATACTTTTTTTACTAAAAAGTTTTTTAAAACAAGTAAATGTAAGCGTGTGTGGTGTTTTAGTGGAATGAAGGAAGACTTTAATGATATTGGTAGCAAAAATTCAAGATGGTGTATTCACGAAACTATCGTTTCAACTTCGGATTCTTGTTTAGGAGGCATAATTACGTGAGTACCCCTGAAATTTTTGTCTGCTTTTTGGAATGCGTAATTATTGTTCGTTAGAACTGACATTGGACCTACTTGAGTAAAAATATTTATGAAAGAAATAAAAATATCGTAGATAGGATAATAGGATATAGATACATAATATGTGCGGAAGATAGAAAAACAAAAGAAAAACATTATTTCAACCTACAATTGTGTCGCTGACAAAGGAAATATTGGAACGAATGAACATCGAACGACTTCTATAAAGTAGCGACCTCAACTTGGCAGACGTTTGGGACTTGAGTGAACAGACAATAATTATTATAGTTCCAGCCTACTAGCACAGATTGGAAAACCTTACAGATGAGACATTCTGCCCATTTTATTTGATGTATCGACAACCGTTTTCATTGACTGATGTGCAATGTTGCCATTTTAGTAATGCATGATTATATTTCGAAAGTAGCCCATTCATCGTCATGAAGAAAAATAAAACACGATTCAATTATTTAATAAATAATCAGACTCAAAATTCCTCATCTTGAAATGTGATATAGCAGTATAGGTATAGCAAAAATGGTGATAATCTCGTAAAATTGAAAAACTGAAAGCTCTGAAGTCATACACTTGTGAGTCCAAGCTGACTTGGGACTGTAAACAATCCTTGAGACAACTGGCAGCGAACAACCAGGTCACTTTGATGTGGGTGTCAGGTCATAATAAGGGAGTTGAAGGCAACGAGGACGCAGACTGCCTTGCCAAAGAAAAGGCAAATACACAATTTTTCAGCCCCAAACCCTTCTGTGAACTTTCTAAGGCCCACTTTAGAGAAGAGGTTCGACGTTGGAAAACGGATGAAATGAAATCTCACTGGAATAAAGTGCCAGAACAAAGACAAGCGAAAAGTCTAGTCAGCCTCTCGCCAAGGAAAGCTAAACAGTTTCTCGAGTTGGACAAAAAAGACTTGAAACTGGTATCGGGACTCCTAGCTCACTGTGCCCTCTGAGGTATCACCTCAAGAAGACGGGTGAAACAGAGAGTGATAGTTGCCGCTACTGCGAGAACTTCGCTGAAACTGCAGAACATTTGCTTTGCGAATGCCCAGCACTCTTCTGCAAGAGGCTCAAGTTCCTGGAAGGGGCCTTCTTAGAGCCCTCCGATGTCAGGAACCTAGCTCCCAGGAAACTAATAAACTTCGCAAGTAGTCTCGGAATCCCGGGCCTCGAATAGATTAAGAGTTATTCACAAGAGATCTAATAGGTCGAGGTGCTTGAGAGGCTGTACAGCCTTAACGACCCCCCACTACAATCTACAATCGATTTGAAATCGTTATATACACAGTAATGATTGCCAATAAATATTGTACCTAATTCACATTCCAGGATAATGAAGGTATATACCTATATGATCACAGGTAGTTTAATATGTGCTGTGATAATCCTCGAAACCTTATTATTTTTCCTTTTGAATTATATATGAAATTTTGTTATACATTCTGAGAACATAAACCCATCCGAAATACTGTATCGTGAATCGTGTAAAACGAAAACATTCGTAACATAACCAACAAAATGATGACAACGATGTAAATAAAACTCTATCAATATTTCAGCGCCTGCGCATATCTATAACTCTACCTTCAGATTTTGCACTTTCGACATCTCTCTCCAATTTAATTCGCTCTGTCTGACTATCTCATCTGTAAAGTTATCTAATCTGTGCTACTAGGTTCCCATTTGAAACAACAATGGTTTCACCATCCTATATATCGACCTTGGTTCCCGCGCATCCCTATCTATCGGCCTTCTAGATGTACATAGGAATTCTGCCATTTCAACCGATTCACATGGCAGGCGGGCCCGCCCCACCACCGCCGCCGCCGCTGCTGCGCGCATGCTCCTGCTGCTGCAGGAACTTGGCGGCCGCGGGGAAGCCCTGCAGGTCGAATCCAGGCGGCGCCACAATCGCCGCCCCCGTCCCTGCGCCGCCGCCCCCAGCCGTCCCCTGCAGGTAAGCGATCAACCGCTTCATCTCCTCCAAGGCGTTGGCCTGCATGAGGATGTAGTTCTTGGCCAGCAGCAGGGTGGCGATCTTTGATAGCTTGCGCACCGAGGGCGAGTGCGCGTACGGTATGACGGATCTGTTGATTAAATGGTGAAAGTGCGTTTAGGTGATCTTGATAAACATTGCCTTAGATCATACATGCTTATGCTAGAGATACGGCATCTATAGTCTATTCGCCAGAAAAGTAATTATTTTCTGCTTGTTGTCTACCAGACATTCCATTTCAAACATATTCGCGATATTTTCAATTGGATAGACCATTCTTCCTTAAAAATTTTTATACAAGTCATATGACTCTTTCATTAAGGATAGAAATGGTAAGGTGCATAACTTGTTATGTACTTGTTTTCAGTAGTAATATCCCTAGGACATTGATAACAGACGAGATAATTTCATGACAATCGAAAGCTCGAAGGCTGAGTGCTGTTACCAAGCAACGAGCTTGAGAAATTTGTCATGAAATTATGAGGCATTCATCAATGTCCGAGGGATATTCGGCGGATAATTTTTCGACAAAAAAAATCATAACTCAACACAACGAAACATGTATTTATTAAAAGTACAGTTAGTGAAAGTACGATTATTAAAATTCAATTTAACATTAGATTCGTTGCTGTTCTCTACTATAGAAGATCTATTACCACGCATAATATTTATGATCTTGTTGTGGTGTTTTTGATCGAGATTTAAGTATGGCATTATAGAATTCTGATTGCCATGACCAGTAATTTTCAGCAATTGTTGTTCTTCTACACCACTTTTTGCTAATTCGCTAACAGCAGTTGATCTATTCGAGTGATTTGTTATCTTTTTCTCCTTTACATTCAAACCAATTGCTTCAGCAGAAGATTTAGTCCATCCATTCATTGTATTTCTTCCAACAGGTACATTATCGTACCATTTGTCAGTTTCATTTTTCCAGTGTCGATTTGGTTTTAAGAACAGTCGTGGTGAGGTAATATTGTCGCCTCGTTTTCATATCAGTTTATGAAAAAGACGTACAGGGCAGCTTTGTCTCTCACTATTGGTAACCAACCATTTACTACTTGCACAGCTTTTAGAACCACCTTGGCACGTTTTACTGAATACCGGATTGTATTCAATGCGATTTGTTGGAGTGTCATCGTTATTTTTCTCGATTTGAAAAAAATCCACCAGACAAGCAACTGCCTCTCCTCCTCGCCACGCTAATTCTACAGCAGCAATATGGTAAAATTTACGCATAAGACCTTCAGGGGTAAAACTTCTTTTGTCTTCTTTTGTCGCACTCCTATGAGTTCGGAAAAAACGCGGCGGTCTCAAGTATTTTCGGAGATACGGCCCCATTTTGTCTCAAAAATGCACCATTTGACATGTCAAATTTCTGCTATTAGGAATACACAAAATTCACCCTTCTTTGAACCAAAACACTATACACGCATATAATATTTACTTGTTTCCAAACCTTCTCAGCAGAAAAAAACTATTATTTTCCAAAAAATTCACCCTTCTTTAAAATGTAAACAAAACAACCTTTTTACACTGATTTTCTGGTAATTTGTATTTATGATGTTGGCAACGTGATTGTTTGGCTCATGGTAAGACGTTGCCAACATCCCAAATGAAAATAACCAGAAAATCAGTGAAAAAAGATGTTTTGTTTACTTTTTGAAGAAGGGCGAATTTTTGTGAAAATAACAGTTTTTTATGCAAAAAAGTGTTGGAAACAAGTGAATGTGAGCATGTGTGATGTTTTGGCTCAAAGAAGGATTAATTTTGTGTGTTTTTAATATCAGAAAATGGAGATTTGAAATGGTGCATTTTTGAGACAAAATGGGGCCGTATCTCCGAAAATACTTGAGACCGCCGCGTTTTGACTTCAAATTCGTGATCAGGAGGTCAAAATACGTAAGTTCCACCAAAGATTTTTTCCGAACTCATAGGAGTGCGATAAACGAAGTTTTACCCATTCAGGGGTATCTTCATCCCAAAGCAATATCATTTTGTTAATTTCAGACCGATTTAACGAAACTGAACTGGCCTTACGTTTACATGGATCTGCTTGTAGTTTCTTCCTGATTGCATCGCGGGCATCTCGGGCTGGTTTAAACAGTATATTGTTAAACGGGTCAATCATAATATTATAGTCATTGTAGTACTTTTCTTGCAATAGTTTGCACGAAACGTTCCACATTGTCTTCACCGTTGCCTCTTTGAATTCGGCCCCGTTTTTCTTTCTCATATTGATGGCCTAATATTTTAGTATCAACGCCAATTCTTCTAAGCTTCTATGTTCATTCAACTCATATTCTCGTTCGCAGCAAAATTCCATGAATATTCCCCAAATATATTTGTGACTGTAGGTTGTATTTCTGGGAATTTTTTCTTTGATTAGCGCATTTATACTTTGAACATTCTCATTGCCGAAACGTGACATTTTGAAATTTATTTGGATGAAGTTGTCAAACTCGATCGTGTTGTCATAGGGATTGAAAATTGCACTAAATGCAATTATCAGTCTAATGTTGACATAATTGGGTGAAATTGTTCCACATGACACAAAATGACGAAATTTGAATGGTTGTTAGAACAGTCGAGAAATTATCGGTAGTAATATCCCTAGGACATTGATAACAGACGAGATAATTTCATGACAATCGAAAGCTCGTTCCTTGGTAACAGCACGAAGCGTTTATGTTACAACACATTAATATTTATTGATTAACCTGCTTATGTTGTTGATTTCAATGTGTCAATGATACAAAACCTTCACTTCACCAAGTAATAGTTCTCGATTGACGTCAATATGCAGCCATGTATTCCTGGTTGCGTGATTTCCTCTGGTGAAAACGAATGAAAAGTGACATTTGAAATAAGTTTCATATTCGTAACATTCGTGTAGGCGTGTGGTACAAATATCAATGAAATTGTTCGTGCAAACGAAGAAAATTCAGTAATTCACTTCTGGAATTGTCGAAAAATTTCCCGATTATCATCTGAAATATTAAAATAGACAGTTACATCGAATCGATACCTCCTGAAATCATGGAGGCCACAAAAATTACATCACTGAAAGACTAAAGTCGCTTTCCATGAAATGGAAAAAAATAGTCGTAGGAATTATAGTAGACAAAACTCGTTGAAAAGATATTTTCTGCCACCTTCCACACTTGTTTCGTAATATACAATTTCATTATTTTGAGCGATTATTCGTTGACGTTTCTCATATAACTAATAGAAATGATCAATTTCAGTCATCAATCAATAAATTCACGAAAAATGTGTGGGATGAATTTGGTATTCATCAACGTCGTTTCAGCGATTGTAATATCAAAAATTAATTTAGTGAACACACTACACGAGACTACAAGAAATCAATTCTCTATACCTTCTCTGGCATTGGCCAAAAAAGATAATTCTCATTGATAAATCAAAATACCAAAGTTTCAATATAAACATAACAATCGAATGAGTATAGGTACATACATCATACTGGACCCATATTAACATAAAATTTTTATGAAAATAAAGTATTTGTCGAAATATTTTTGAATTATTTTCCCTCTTGTAATAATAGTACAGATTGATCAATTTTTATAGTCAGAAGATCATGTGAATGTTATTCTGACAGAGATGAAATAGGTGTATCATTTTCAATTATGATGAAAATGCATATTTCCCAAAACCTTACTTCATATAATGAGCGATTGTCACTTCGATGTCTGTAAACATTTTTTCATCTTAATGCTAGTAACCCGGAAATTAGTATAGAGAGAAACACCCTAGTCTGAATGAATTTAAGACAATTCACTTCATAAACCAAATTTTGTTAATCATTCCTACATGAGTTCTCCACATACGTCATTGAAGAGGTCATTAGGACATTCATCCTGGATAATTTTCAATGATGATATATTTGAATGGTATTGTGAAAAGTTGAATGGGAAATGGATATAGTCTATCCGAATTAACATACCTCAGTTCATCTAAGGCATCATTCAAATCGTGCATCCTTCGTCGTTCTCTGGCGTTGATGTTCAGCCTGACTGTTTTTCCTTGCCTATTTTTGCCTTTGGAAGAGTTGGAATTTTGGGGATTTTGCAAACGTGATTCTTGCGATCTAGAAAACGTATGTTCATGATTTGAAGACTCTCATTGACGATACAGTATCAGTCCAAATGCGCCAAAAATAAACTGGTTTGAATTAAACCTATAGAAGGTCCCTTATCTATGTTGGTTTTCAGGTTTCAAGATGACTACTTGACTAACTAAAAGACAGATGGCAACCTCGAGGATTTGAAATTTTGCACACGAGTTAACAACAGTATATAGGTACTACCATTATTGGATGATTATATATCATTTTTCGTAGAAGTTGGAAAGGGCTACCCACTTTTCCCAGTCGTACGTCTTTGTTAGTAGCCACATATTCACTCAACAGAATTCTGTGATATTTACAGATTCTGCACTTCTTGCCAAATATAATTCGAATACGTTTGATAATTTTGAAATGGGGAAGAACCGTTTTAAGAAGAAAGTTCATCGGCTAGCTTGTCTAGGAATTACAGTGGCAATATTGCTCTACTGTGTCTTTAATGCTGAACCTTCCACCATTGCACCTATGTCTAATGAAATAAGAATAAAAATGGATTGGACATTTGAAGATTTTGGAAAATATTTCCCTAAAAACCATGTCTAAGCCGACAGATATCATGCCAGTTAGGTACGACTTCGGAATGCAGGTTGAAGTGGTCATGAAAAATCGTGAAAAATAACAAAATTTTCACAGAGAAGAACCTCAGCTATATAGGAAGGGATGCACATTGTGGTACACTGATGGATCCAAGATGGATGAAAGGGCTAGGGTGGGCGTTACAGGACCGAATTTCAGGCTTTCAAAATTTCTTGGTAACACCCCAATTATCTTCTAAGCAGAAGTACATGCCATAAAGATATATCTTCAGGAGTGCCTCGAAAGGGACACTCAAAGGGCAGGACTCCATATTCTAGCCAAGCAGCACTAGAAGCTTCAAAGTAACAGTATACACTTGTAAGTCTATGCTGTGGTGAAACTGTTAAAAATTCCTGAGACAACTGGCTGCACACAACCAGGTCACTTTGATGTGGGTTCCATATATCAAGGGAGTTAGAAGCAACGAAGAAGCAGAGTACACTGCTAAAAAACCGACGAATACACAATTTCCCGGTCCAGAACCCTTCTGTGGACTCTCTAAGGCCCACTTGAAAGAAGAGGTTCGACTTTGGGAAGCGGATGAAATGAAATCTCACTGGAATAAAGTGCCAGGACAAAGACAAGCGAAAAGGCTAGTGAGCCTTTCGCCAAGGAAAGCTAGTGGGGTAGGAAATACTTGAAACTGTTGATGGGACTCCTCACTTGACACTGCCTCCTAAGTTATCACCTTATAAAGATTAACAAAACAGCAAAATATATTCGAATTAAATATTGATATTACAAGCTTGAGAATCAACAGTTGAAATATTTTTGATCATTAATGAAATACCTAGGAAACAACATACCTAGACCCTTGGGAGGAACATCCAGCTTCCGGATTATTTTCATCTGACGGTGGTCCGTGTCCAACGGACATGTTAGGTGGTCCGCTTTGAAAATAAAATCCACCTAGACCGACAGCACCCAGAGGAGTTCTCCTTCCAGGCAACTGAAGATCTTCTGGAGAACTCGAAGAGAACGTCGGAAATGTTGCTTGGTCCAAGGTGGCAGTGGTTTGTGAAGATCCAGCTCCAGTTGTTGAAGTTCCCTGGAATAATACGTCAGAAATAAATGTTGCATTATAGGTTCCTACTCTCGTTATTTGTATGACTTCATACTGAGTGTTGCTGAAAGGTGATTTCAAATTTTTAACTTGCACTCATGGAGTCTTTTTCAAAAGTGACAATTGTTATGTTTAATTTGCTATTTGGACATAAAATTTCCAACTCCCAATGAGTAGATGGGGTTGGAGCCAGTATGTTCAGCAGAAAGACTCAAATTCTGGTCCGACTTGGTAGATTAGCTACCATCTTTCAGGCAGGAGTTTCTGCTACAGAATGTGTAATAGAGCTAATCAATCAACCTCTTGTAAATGAAAATACAGTATAGAATCATTTTTTCAATTGACTCCATAGTTATTGTAAACAAACAAAAACGATAAGATTTTCACAATAAATATATTTATATATATTTTTTCCACGACATGTTTCGCTAACACTGTAGCTCCATCAGGTACAGAGTTATAACAATATTTGTACATAAACGATAAACATTCTTTAATCCCTACCAGGTACAAATATTGTTATAACTGTGTAATTAGGTATAAATATGGTTGTTATCGTAGTAGTTAGTTTGTTCATTGTACTTATAC
The DNA here is from genome assembly GCA_029955515.1 of Chrysomela aeneicollis. Taxonomy (NCBI): domain Eukaryota; kingdom Metazoa; phylum Arthropoda; class Insecta; order Coleoptera; family Chrysomelidae; genus Chrysomela; species Chrysomela aeneicollis. The sequence continues at coordinate 5,173,756 of JARUHQ010000025.1, forward strand.
ATCATGAAGCTACAGTGTTAGCGAAACATGTTGTGGAAAAAAAATATACCTATAAGTGTATTTATCGTGAAAATCTTATCGTTTTTCGTTTGTTTACAACAGTATAGAATCAGACAGCCAGGCTGTATTAAATTAAATCCCTGGTATGCTTTCGTGGAAATAACAGAATAAATATTTCAACTTTAAAGGGTGATATGGGTACTTGGACACAGTGCATGTGAGTAATGAGAAGCATACATTCTCGCAAAGCAAAAAAGACGCCGAATTCATGCTACCAAAACTATAATTTCGAACTAGGCGATGAGGTAAATACGTATTGTATCCATCTGCCAGAATCCATATTCTTGAATTCTAAGGAATATAAAGCAAATCTTGTATTTCACTTTTTGAAAGATGAAAAGTATATTTCCTTCTCAATTTTCTATAATTCTGTCTATTTCCTAGAATTCAAGAATAAGGGCCCAGATTTACGCATTTCAATATAGGATTTCTTATAGGACATCATCCCTCAATGATAAAAGGAACCTATATTTATTTGTAAGTAAGTTTCAAAGCTAGAGTCGACTAACTTTTACGCAATTGGTATTATTCCTAGTATATTTAGAAAATCGTTTTGAATTCTCAACTTCAATAAAAACTTTCTTTGGTGAGCGCAATACAATTTCAAATTTCAATGATCCCGAAAACGGTTGATTTTATCGATTTGAAGCAAAAATAATCTTCACCCATTATTTATTATAGGAATTGATTTAAAATCTGAAAGAGATTCATACCGAAATGGAATATTCATAAAAAATACTGATTTTAACATGAAAATTCAATGCAAATTGCACTTATGGTAGCTATAATAAACGATATAATAAATGAAACATGTACAGGATCTTCACGTATATTTTTAACCCCCTTCAACTTTTTGTAGATTTCATATAATATGTCAACAGAAAAACAGTTAAAGATCTGAAAAAAGTTATGGACACCAAATAGGTATATTTTTTTCAATGGAACACCCTATATACTTTGTTACTATTGAAAGGAGTATATTTTTCTGATTTCAGATATACATACATATCATGTAATCTCTGATAGGTTTCAAGATATCTCACATTGAAATTCAGAATTTATACAGATTATATCTCTCGGGTTAGGAAAAATAAAAATATATTTTGTCAAATATAAAATAGTATATTGTGCAACTAGTGCAGAAAATAATATATGAATTCGTTTGTAGATATGTCATTGTCACAGCTACCTATAAGTACAAATCAGAGTATAGTTAACTATATTAGGTAATAGCACCAATCGCAGAGCGTGGAGATGAATATTTTATTTCGCACTATTGCGAAATATCTTATTTTGTGTAGATACTAGTTTCAGGTAGGTCGTCGGAAAAATATTTTGTCGATAACAGATATTTCAATTATTTCCGTAGCTACCCTGACAATCTATGTCCTAATTAGATGAAAGAATCAGGGGAAATTCTGAATTTCAACGTCAAATTTTCCGTAATCTATTTGAGATAACATGATATATTTATATAAATTTGAAATCGGAATGATATACCATATCTAATAGTAACAAGATATATAGGGTGTGCCATTTATAAAAATATATTTGGTTTCCATAACTATTTTGGATCCTCAACTGTTTTTCTGTTTACATAAATAAAATCTATGAGAAAAATTACGCATCAATTTTTCAACAAAAAAATTGAACAATATATGGATGAAAACGTTAAAGGGGGTTCAAACTATACGTGAAGAACCTACTTATGAACTTTTTTTTCGTTTGCACCTGGAAGGTTTACGATCACTTTTGAGACATCCTGTATAATTTGATATTTCAAATATGACAGAAAACATACTAGGCACAAGTTATCTTGATGATCTAAGACTGTGAAACTTTCGAAACATGAGATCAAAATATTCAAAACGTCAAATGACAAATAAAAATCAATAAACAAGAATACTTACAGCAGTCTGCCACCCCCAGTTAGATGTTGAACCACCCCTCAACCACTGGGGTGGTTCGTTTGCTCCACGCGAGATGGCGTGAAGGGTAGGTTCATCCCCTTCCGAAGACGATTCACAATCGAAAGATTTCATTGTCAATTTAGAAAAATTGAGATAAACAATATTTTTCACTCAACATTGAAGATTCACACTCGAAAATTTTTTAGTCGCACTTTTTGTCCATGTTTATGAAACATTTTTGTCCTAAAATTGTTTAAATTGCTTCATTCGCCCAATGGTGATCAATCCCTATCTATAACATTATTTTATTTGCAATCACTTTAATTATCACAATAAATGTTTCATTATTGCTCTCACTTTCACAGTGGACACTTTCATACAAACGTTTTATTCTATAAAATTTATTTCTCACCATAAGTCTTCACTGAAAGGATTCGTATACATAATTCACTGATTCTCAACTTGGTTCAAATTTCACTTTGTAAATCATTTATAGAAGATCCAGCACCGTTGTTTACATATTGTTATTTTTGGTCCGGATCTTTAAATTATTAATCTCAAACACAAACTGAGCCGCCACACGACACCGGGCGAAACTAGACTTGAAAAATTGACAGATGCGACCCCACAGAGCAGATTATTAGGGTTGGAATCCATAGACGGGGGTAGAGGAGAACGTCAACAAATGTGATCGAATAGGAACAGGGTTTATTTTGACCCCCTCTTAAATTTTTCATCTATTGTTCAATTTTTTTGTTCAAAGATTAATCTTGTGTACTTTTTATTGTAGATTTTATTCATGTGAACAGAAAAATAGTTGACCTAAGTTATGGGCACCAAATTTATTTTTTTAAATAGAACACCCTATATATTTTGTTATTATTGGAGTATATTTTTCTGATTTCAAATATATACACATATATTATGTTATCTTCAATGGATTTCGATATATTTGACGTTGAGTTTCAGAATTTCTCCGGATTCATTCACTAATTAGGACATAGATATAGTCCAAGCTATGGAAATAATCTAAATTTCTGTTGTCAAATATTTGTGAGGTTAATTATTGTCATAATGTGTTTCAGTGACAGGGAAAAATATGATAGACTATCATTAAATACCAAGATAGCTGGGTTTTCCGCTGAAGAAATATGGAAAATCATGCGGGAGCTGATATTTGAAAATTTGTTGACAAAAAAATATATTTTTATTTCTTCTGACCCGACAGATAATCCGAATAAAATCTGAATTTCAACGTCAAATATCTCGAAATCTATCAGAGATATATAATAGATATATTTTAAATCAAAAAATATACTCTATCCAAAAGTAACGAAATATATGAGGTGTTCCATTTGAAAAAATACTTTTTTTTCAGATATTCAACTGTTTTTTTGTTTACATATATAAAATATTCATAAAAAATACCATAAGATCATATTTCGAAATACAAAATTAAACAAGAGAACAAAAAGTTAAGAGGGAGTTCAAAATATACGTGAAGACCCTGTACAGGGTGTCCCACTTAAATGTGTCATCCCCCTTTATCTTTGTAATTCTCAAGAAATTTTGGTAATTCAAAAACTTTTTACTTTTATCAAACAAAACACAGGGTGGATCAGAATTTTTTTTAATAAGATGATCTATATTTTTATCCATAATTCGATGCAGCCCGTGAATCTGAATTCAAAAATATATATCATTGATATATTATCATCGAATAAAAAATAGTAACCGCAAAATATAAAAAAAATTCTTGAGCCGCCCTGTATTTGGCTGATACTGACAATAAGTGAGCTCCGAATCAGGAAATTCATACAAAGTTATTCCATAAGAGTTTTTAAATGACGAAAATGTGTTGAGAATTATGAGAATAAAGGAGGTGACACCTTTGAGTGGGACACCCTGTACATAGCTAATAATAAGCATTTCATTCCATGGTGAATGTTTTGGATGTGTCTGAATGAAAAGAGTTATGACATAACGAACGAATCAAAAATATTGTTATATCGAATGATAAATCCCGAGATAAATCCCTGAAATAGTTGACATGTGTTATTGATATTTGATGTAAAAATAATTTATTGTACGATTCGAAGAGCCACTCTAAATGTGAGTAATGTATTTCATTTCCATCAAAACTCGTTTGAAGATTTCAATTTCAATATGTATGTTTTTGTTCTTTCACTACAGAGTCCTGGAGATGAAACACTAGAGTTTCGAAACGTCGCCTATTTAAAAATTGGTCCTTTTCGATTCTCCTACTGAAACATAATTTCTGGATAAAACCAGTTAATTAAGAATAAACAGAAGAAACTCTAATACAAATGCATAAGTACTCAGAGTGATAAATATTTTTTTGACTGTGTAAAAAATGTCTTTTGGATTGATAGTGACTTTATTCGAGCCGTAAATTGTGTGTGTTCAGCTTCGCTGTGGCTTCGCCTCATATACACAAATTTCACTTGTCAAACAAAGTGTCCTAATGAAACACAGAGAGAGATGGAAAGTTTATTGGTGTAAATGATACTTACTATTCATACACAAAGCATATAAGTTTTGTTCTATATATAATGTAATATTGCTTTAACTTCTTTATTATGGAATAAGATACGAGGTCGGTTAAATTGGATAACTACACACATAAAAACAAATTCTCAAATGAAAACGATATATTTGTTCAACGTCCAATTCTTGTTTTGAAAAAGCGCATTCTTCTTCTGAAATAATTTATTTGAAATGAATTTATTGAATATGTCAATTGTAGAAAATTATTTCACTGGAATATTCATTTGGTATAACAAAATGTACTCAATTCAAGAAATTCAAAGTATCCAGAAAAAATAATTAAGTTCTTGAAAAATATATCACGGAATGTCTTCTTTCAAAATAACATTCAACATTTAATCTCTGAATGAGTAAATCTCTGAGAAAGTTTCTTTGGATTGACCATAATATTTTCTTGAATATAATTGCGATCCCTTCGAGCCGAGAATGTTGCCAAACGGTGTGAGTGTGTTGTTTCGGTGCTCTTGTCGTGCATCCATCATTGTTCAACCAGTTCAACCTATTTTATTGGCATAGAAATATTGGCTTGCCATGAAAGAAAAACTGAGGTCTTAGGAGATATCTAAGGATATAATTACCACTTTTAGGGGTAAGTTACATGCCTATATCTAATCAACGTTCATTCTTGGGTAGGTATTAATGTGTATTCAATCAATTAACGTAGCTATATCATCTCGAAAACTGATAATTCGTGAAAAACTTGAATAACCAGGATCGGCATAGTGAGTGAAAATTGGGGTTAGGTACCTATGTGCGGATGAACGTTTAAATTTGTCCAAACACTGATTGAACAGTGGAAAAGAGCTTCTTGAACCTGTATTAGACATCTTAGGTATTTTTTTTACCTAATTTCGATCCAAGGAAAATGAATTCAGTAGTAAGAATGTGAACCCAGATTTGAAGAAATATAATAACCATACATTGTGTTGAGTCAGATTATCTCTCACATTGTACCTACATGGAGTTGTGAATGATATATTTTATATTTTTCAGTAGTTTGAAACCAGAGGAATACAACTTTATTGCGAGGTAAACTGGTGGACAAGTTCAGAAATAATCTCTACGAATAGGGGGAAAGGTTGTCAAGAAGAAGGTTTGCAAGTGATGATGTGATTAATGAGAGCCCCAATAAGAGAACGGAAGTTGAGGATGATTCTCATTTCAAGAAATCGATATAATTCCTCTAATTTGATAAAATTCTTGATACAAAACAATCTACAGCTAAAACTGAAAATCTGATTCTTTTAGTTCAAGAAAAATGCGAGTCATTGAGAGATTATGATTGTCTTGATTTGAATATATTGTGTTATCAATCTGAAATATTGTATTATTCTCACGAAGAACTCCATTCATTTACGAATCAAGAAATCTATAACATTGGTATGAGTGTATATAGTTGGAAACATAAAAGTCTTGAATTGAGCAGACATTTATTCCAGTATATATAAACAAGCCATACTCTTGAATCAAAGCATATCAAATCAAATCAAGTTATTCTTTTTATGTGTGTAGTAGTATTTTCCGTATTGCTAAAAGAAATACAATAGATTCAATAGAAAAAATATGTTCACATAAATATCCATCATTAATATACCCTGTTTAATCGATTGCCAACTCCTTCCGGAACGTGAATGGTTATTAAAAATTTCATCTCACAACCACAAATAAAGGAGTTACGTGGTTTTCGACAACTCTCATGAAATTGAAAATTTAAACAAAATAATATGTGATGTCGGTTCAGTTGAAAAGACGCATAAATTGGTTATTTGTGGTTTTAGGATGAAACTATTAATAACCACTTATGTTCCAGAAGGATAATATATGATGTCGGTTGAGTTGAAAAGATGCATAACTTGGTTATTTGTGGTTTTAGGATGAAACTTATAATAACCACTTATGTTCCAGAAGGAGTTGGCAATCGATTGAAATCGAAATACACCCCATTGAAAAATATATATTTTTACCTGTTTTTCTGTGCGCACTACGGTTACCAGCGAAAAAATACTGCTATATAGTTCTCTAATTCAACCGACTTCGTAACTTCGATAATAAAGAAGTTAGCAATAGTGCCGACTTGAGTTTGATCACCCTGTATTTTGACTGCATGAGAGGAAAATGCGGCAAATATTATTAAAAAATAATAATAATTGTGAATCATGTGTTAAAAAGGGATTCAGGTAAACAATAATGATCGTGAAAATTCATTTATTCATTTATAAACGTTTCAACTTTTGTGGCAATGTAGGTAGATTTTACTAACGATTAGTGAATAAAATAATATATATTATATAGTGGGTGTACAAGATAATTATTCATCGTCTATCTATGCCTTTTCGCCATATTTCTGAAATTTTCACATATAACCTCCCGAGAGCTTGAATAATTGACAATTATTTGTTGAGATTGACATTGTGTGCATGGAACAATTCAATGGTTGAATTTGCATCACATTATATCATTGTTTATTTGCCCATTTCGTTCAATTTACAGGAGGTATCCTTTGATGAACTTATATAAGTATTTTTCTCATTATTTTCGGAACTAATCCTTGTTACTTCTGTCATTAGGTACCTGATATATGTAGTTCCTATTTCACATTGCCTTAGATTGTATTAGATTGTATGGGGAAGGGTCCTTAAGGCTGTGCAGCCTCTCAAGCACCTCGACCTATAAGATCTTTTGTGCATAACCCTTAATATATTCGAGGCCCGGGATTCCGAGGCTTCTTGCGAAGTTTATTAATTTCCTGGGAGTTAGGTTCCTGACATCGGAGGGCTCTAAGAAGGCCCCTTCCAGGAACGTAAGCCTCTTGCAGAAGAGTGCTGGGCATTCGCAAAGTAAATGTTCTGCAGTTTCAGCGAAGTTCTCGCAGTAGCGGCAACTATCACTCTCTGTTTTACCCATCTTCTTGAGGTGATACCTCAGAGGGCAGTGTCCAGTGAGGAGTACCGTTGCCAGTTTCAAGTACTTTTTGTCCAACTCGAGAAGCTTTCCTTGGCCAAAGGCTTACTAGCCTTTGTGCTTGTCTTTGTCCTCTGGCACTTCCCTTGGTTAGGCATTCATATTGGAAACAATCCTATTGTATCAAGGGTTTCAGAGAGTCATTGATAATAATTATTAGTTTCGCCATGGAGGGTACTCATTGAATATTTTAAATTTTTCATCCATACCTGTACAAACCCTTCCAAAGATCCAATATCCTATTTAAAACGTTGTATGTCTCTGAAATCACAACATATCGTTTTTTAATGATTATTTATATCATATATTAACCATATATTTCTTGAATATTTTGACTGCACTATAGGAAAACCTATAACTTTCGTGGTGGAAAATCGTGCATGCCAATAGAAGGATATTGTGAAAGGAAATAGACATTGGATTTTTTCCTGAAATTTTGGGTTATGGAGGTTAAGGGGTCCAGGAAAAACCTCTCTGGAAAGTGAGTTCCAAATTTTCACCATTCAATTCGGCAGATCTCGAGGTTGAAAATGGAAGGATGTTCTTCTGGTCTGCCTGCTCGGAATCACTCGTGATGAACTACAGGTCAAATCTGTGTCTTGTAGATCATTAGAAGCTGTTGAGGTGTGATGGTACGTAACAAAAGACTGAGTTTTTGAGAAGCAGTTTCAGCAATGCACTTCACATGGTCATCCCTTGATAGGTGTTGTTGGTAATACCGAGCATGAAAATTGATGATTCAATCGTGAAAACACAGGCTTGAGTCTTTGTTGCATTGAACTCCACTTGATCCCCATTTCAGAATGCCAGTCAAACATCCATTAACAGTATCGACCAGTCTCCGCCTTGCACTTGTAGCTTCCCTAGATGACAAAGGGGCTCTATATAAGAATGCAGTATGAAGTGTACCTACTGTCATCCGCAAAGCTGTGAACAGGACAAGAGGTCACGCCTACTAGATGGTTGATGATTAGGAGAAACAAAGTTGGGGTCAAAACAGATCCTTGTGGAACACCAGCACCGATAGTCATTCTATCAGATGATGACGCCTTCAACTACCATAGTAGTGACGTATATGTGAATGTAAAACATTTTCGAAATATATATTCTGATTATGAAACGTTTCGGCAATAAGAAAAAGTATTTGAATTGTCAATTTTGTGAAGGAAGGAAACATGAAGTACCTATGCAAATAAAAAGTTTAATAACATCAGTAGGTATAGTTGATGTCTGGTTATTTCTGATAGTAATAGCTTACACACGCCTATTTGCTCTGAGGATGAATCTGAGGGCTCTTTTTTGTATGCAGCAGTGATTTTTGATCGACGCAATCAAATGCAAGTACGATTATCAATTATTTCAAATACGATTATCGCATTCAATAAACAGGAATTTCACAAAAAAATGTATGGAAGCTATATTAGCTTTACAAGTATTCGAAAAAATATCAGAAATTTGTGATGAAGTAATTTTTTAACAGAATTTTGCTACCGTCTTTTGTTTTCGCGTTATTATTCTTCAAATGGTTTGGTTGAAACAGGTTTTTATCTATATCTATGTATGCATCATTGTCGCGTCGCTTCTAATGTGCATGTAATTCTTTTATAGCGAGAATAAAATTATAGTTTACTAGATTGCTTCTTGCGTTTTTTATATTTATTTATTTCAAGTAGGCGGGTAACCCATTCAAACGAAAGTAACGAGAGATATGAAATATGATATGTTAGAAGCTTCATTGAGAGTAATAACAATTGGATTATTTACAAAAAAGTGTCTCTAGAATGCGATCATTTTTTTATCTTCTGTATAATTACCAATGCCCTTTATCGAAATATGCCAACCCTGTACAGAATAACTAACCAGATGAAGAGAAACGAATCCAGGAGTCCCAGCTTATGTTCTGGACTGAACATATGAAGAATAATCAAGTCGAACCAGTGCTTTGTAGATTATGGGAAGCTATTGGCTATTGGGGCTAAAATAGCTCTTGATTAACGTCTTTACGTCTTCGGACATATTAAAGACGTCTTAGGGCATATTAAAGACGCATTAAAGACGTACATTCACGTACGTCTTCAGGATGTATTTCATCGTACGTCTTGGAGATGTACATACATACATGTAGGTCTTGATAACTTCATTGAATCTAAGGACATATGAAAGATGTATTCAATATATTCGATCTGAAAATGTGAATTTCATGTCAAAATTCGTAGACTACCTAAAAACCTGGGTATACGATTAGTCTACCTGCCCAGAATAGCTCGTTGTGCAATACTAGAGATGATTTCATATGATCATCGACCATGAGAATATCTAAAGAGAGACAGATCGCCTATTTTTCTATCATCAACCAGATGATATAATCCGGATCCTCAAATGGGTGCTGAACTCCAAACATGTGAACAATACTCCAAATGTCTTTTAGCTAGTGCCTTTGCGATAGAATTTAGGTCATAGAACTAAGTAATATTGGAATGTCGATTCTACAAGTTTCCCGTCTTCCTAACTCAAGTCCTAGACTTACGAAAGTTGCTTTGCTACTAAGTTGGCGGTAAAAAATGTCAACTTGTCACTTACAGTGAGATTAAATTTCTATTCTGTACCTTCATTGTGAATCAATAATTGATAATTATTAATCACACGACAAGTCACAAATGGGAAAAAAAACTGTTATCAAAAACACAAAAGTTAGGTTGACTGATTAATATTTTAAACTTGAGACAAATGTCCCTGCCAAATCTGTCATTTATTTGAGCAATGGGCATGAATATTATGCATTGCATGAACTTTTCTATCTGTTGTGCATTATGGATTAAAATTTATGTATTATGCATTAAGCACTATGAGTTATCCATAATGCATTGTGAGATGGCTAAGCCCGCCTTATATCGAATATAGAAATATTTCCAATAATTAAGATGCTCCGCCACTGGCGCATATACACTGGTTTCATTATGTGAAACACCCCTCAGTCCTCACCAAAACACGAGTGCTAAAGAGAACAAAAGAGGAGACGAAGTCTCTATGGCAACGAGGGGCGAATTGAGCTGCTGCAAAGTGCTGCCGTTTAGCGGAATTCAATTTAACTACATCATTTTCTGCACGTCATTTTTCCCTGGATGGTGACTTGATTGTGATAGCTTGAGTGGATCAATACCTTGTTAGAGTGATAGGTACCTATAAGTACCTACTCATTTATAGAAAAAGAGGGAAATTTTGATTTGAAAATAGCTGTTGAAAATAATATAATCATGGATAACCTGTGCAATGATTCATAATAATAATAATAACATTTATTTGCCATCAAAATAAAGGAAACACAAGTCACAGATTATTCATTCAGCAAATAAATATTGAAAGACCCACAGAAACAACAGATGCTGCTTCTACGTGGAAAAAAAATTTTTTTCAAACGTTTTTTCATTTATCTAAACACTAAAATAAAAAAGAAATTAGTGATTGATGAATAAATTTTAAATAATCTCTGATGGAAATGAATCTTTAAAAATACTAAATATATACAGGGATATTCAAATTCGAGTATATGCATGGGGATTTCGATAACGGTAAGAGATAGAGGGTTGGTTGAATGGGGGCAAAGTAGCGTATTTTAGAGGTTAATTATATGAAAAAAATATGACCTAGCTTCTTCAGTTCTGGAATAATACAGGAAAAATAATAAAAAAAAAGTTTACTGGTAATAGTTCAATATTTCCAAAACACTCTGTAATTCAGATGAAGATACTACGACAATAAGAAACATGACTTTTGGCATTCAAAAAAATGCAATAAATAAATGAAAATTAAAAGTGGGTGGTCCAATTTATACGATACGCTGTATATAATTTTTATTCAGATATTCGGGAATGCTAGAAATGTTGATATGACAAAGTGACAAAATTTGAAAAAAATCTTCGTAAAATAAAAAGATATAGGCAAAATAATTTCGAAATTTTCGATTTTTTCTGTATAACTCCAGAACTGAAGAAGCTAGGTCAGATTTTTTTCATCCATATAATTAACCTCTGAAATACGCTACTTTGCCCCCATTTAACCAACCCTGTATCTCTTACCGTTATCGAAATCCCCACGCATAGACTCGAATTTGAATAGCCCTGTATATATAAAATAAATAAAATAAGATACAAACATGTATTGATTCCGAAGAAATATTTGAAGACATCTGATAATTTGGACACAAATAGTTGAAACTATTGTTTCTACCAATAATTACCAAAATTTTTTCTGTTATTGGTTGAAGCGGTATAACCAATAACTGAACCAATAACTCAAACCAGACAAACCACTACAAGAATACCAACTACCAAAACTCGGGGAGCTCAATCTCGAAAATTTTTTGAAATTATTCAAAAATCAAATTTAGGATCATATTTTTCCATCGATTGTTTCAAGATGATTTCAAATATAGCATTTTCAATTTAATTTACATTGTTCACATAATCATGAACCAATAAACCAGTCAGCTTGAAACGAGTAGGTACAGAAAATTGGACTGATAAAAAAATGAGAGATTGGATTGAGAAAGTAATCCATTAATTCGTACCCACTAATTCAACTAGTCAGCCATTCGCCAAATTATTATTTTCAATAATTCAATTCACGAAAACCAATTTAGTGTGTATTTTGCAGTTGGGTACTTTCACAATCAAAACATATGGTATATTCATACTCAATCGAGAACTTTTCAACTCAGATTCAACAATTGTTTGAGGTTTTGGTATTTATCAATTTATACAAGAGCATATCAAAATTGTATAATATCTTACAGAACAATATGTATTTGATTGCATTCTAGAATTTTACGGACTTTCTTCAAGATTTCCTAAACCTTCCTAACTCTTACTGTTTACGAAACATTCATTAATCAAAATTAAAAATTATGATGAACATATCAAATTTGATTGATTTAAAATGAATATTATACAACAGGTGATACCAGAATATTTCAACATTTTCATAGTTGTATTCAGTAGGTATATTAGTTAGTACTTATATCTACAGGATATTCTGACTGAAATTTCATTATCACCACTTGAAAAGTGATGTATTTTCTTTACTTGAAATCTCGATTTTTCACATCTGTAATTTTTCTCGCTATACTCCAAGTATGACGCATTGACGAAATCAGCTCTTCAGGGAGAATTCGAAAATGTAACAGAATTCAGGATGTTCCATTTAAAATAACAAAATTGTTGCTACTTTTCGATAGAAGCAGCAACGCCGCAACGCTGAAAATATTTTAGATCGACAGAACAAAACTGATTACCCATGAAACCAAATTTCCACTTGTAATCTCCCTAGCAGCAGAATTATTAGCGATAATTTTTTTCAAGGTCACGAACGTTTTTGTATTATCCCGAGTCGAAGACGAGGGAAATTTTCTACCAACAAAAACATGAGTGAAACCGAGAAAAAAATTATAGGGAAATCATTCTACTGCGTGGGAGATTCGGTAAGAAAATTTCATGAATTGGAGTTGCTGTTAATATGATGAGAATGTATAAATGAACCCTACGACCTATTCTGCGTAGATACTGTAGATACACAGTAAAAAAAATATAGTTGTTAATGTCTATTTAGTTGAAAATAGCAAGAAATTTGTTAATAACCACAAACATTTTTTCTATATTAGCATAAAATTCATCCGAGGAACTTGTTAATGATGAAATTTGTTCTTTTCACTACAACGATTAGTTAAAAAATGTCCGTAACAAAAATTGTAGTGAAAAATACTATGTCTTTTGTTGATTACTATGAATTTGAGTGAAATAGACAAAACAAATATTTAATCTTCCAAAAAGTAGTTGTCATTTAATCAACGTTTGACGACGATGTGCAAGTCAGAATGAGGTAAGCTCAGTCACGGCCTTCTTTATGAACAGGCCGGGAAGTAATTGACCCGGCAACGTCGAGCTAGTCCCACCGCGCTCGCTCGTTTGTACATCAGTATTTGGATATTCGTGTCGGGATCTTTGTTGATCTCGTTGTTTTCGGTCGAATAATTGATATAATCCTATGAAATTTGGTGCAATATTCAAAGAAGAATAAGGTTTTGTGAAGAAGAAGGTGTCGATATAATATTCAGTGCGGAAATTACCATGAAACTGGTGTTATGTTTTAGTTGTGTGCGAGGTTGAGTGTTTGTTCGAAGTGAGGTTATAGTGAATGAAAATGTCTTGGAAATGTTGCGTTCCTGAATGCAAGACAAGTTATGTATCTACTTTGATAAGGGCGATAGCCAAGAGTACTTTCTCCTTTCCTAAGAATGAAGATTTGAGAAAAAATTTGTTGAAAGCCATTCCTAGAAGAGATTGTCAACCGTCCGAAAGTTCTGCAGTATGAAGCGTTCATTTCGAACAGGGTGAGTTCATCAAATTTGTGAAAACTATTTCTTCAAAAGGTACCTTAAAAGACACTCCTTGTTTACCGAGGTTGAGAGAAAATGATGTCCCTTCAATTTTTCCAAATTTGCCACAGTATTTATCGACAAAATCAAATCCATGAGAACGAATTATTAGTGCATAATTTTGAAATTTCTGACATTATTAATAGTATTGATGATTTATTGAACAGTTATTCCATAAAGTTGACAATATCTGATTCCTGAAAGATTAAAATAATTGGTACAAAGATGGATGTATGTATGTATGTATTCTTCACATTAATTCTGAAAATGCTCATTTGAAAATTCAAAAAGGGAAATCATAGATAATGACCTCAATATCAACATTTTTGTAGAGGACAATGAGCTTGGTTTCAAAGAATTGAATTGGATTTTTAGTTTTGATAATTCAGAAATGATGTAAAATGTTTGAAAACGACTAATCAGGTAGCTGCTAGTGCTATGATTTGAAAACACTGTGATTACTGTGAACTATAAGTATCTCAATACCACACTATGTGTCTGTTCAAGAATTAAAACATGATAAATTACAATATTATGATTTAAATCGTCGCTGTGTGCATAGGCGAACGTTAGCAACGGTAGGACTACGGCTGCGGCACTTTGCGGTGTTGCCTTGTTTTGTTCCAGGCCTGTTTGAAGTGGGCCGTGGCTCAGTACTTGGTAGTCTTTCGTGTCGTTGAGGTGTGCGGTATGAGGTGAGCGTGCAAAGTTTTGTCTCATCAGGAAAGAAGCAACACCTCCATCAAGTTAGAATTCACTGAACTAATCTCTGGTCGATGATGAAGAATTGCTGCATATTAAATATATATATTGAAGGTAAGGTTTAATTGTTTATTTTTGGTTACATATTCATTCAAGAATATATTTGTTTCCATACCAAACAATTTGTTGAATTGACAATATATTGTTGTTGAAGTAACGAAATGAAATGATATTTCATTATATTAAGTAGTAATACATCAAGTTTATTTGTTGAATAACCATCATTGGTTTACCTTTAATCGAAAGTACATTGTTACGAATACAAAATGTTTGGTGATTTTGCAAAACCGTTTCGTGATTCATCTAATGCATTATTATCGACTATAATATGTATGTAAGAATAATTATCTGGTTCTAGATTATTTAAAAAAGCAGGAAAAATCAATAGGGTGGAGTCTTGACAATGTAATAAGAGTGCCCAACTTCCACAAAAAGATAAAGGCAATATTGTTTTGGTAAGAAACCAATTTGTAAATAATCATTACCTTTTTCAGCTATAATATATCAAGTTACAATATCGTTGATTCAAGAATTCAAGATGGATGTGGTTGACTTAATTTATATTCAACATATCCCACAAAATTCGAGTGGAAAATGAAGCAGTATACGAGAGTAGTAAACGCCAACAGAGAAATTGCAACAGAAAGTAAGTAGATGAAAAATGTATTCATTGACCTAGAGCAGATGAGATGTACCCTTGAGTATAAAAACTCTATCAAGTGCTGTATTTTCCAATAAGGTAGAGGTATTTTACTGCTATCTTTACGGTTTATGCTTGTTCTATAATTTTTGATGTTAAATTCACTAATCGTGTTCAAACAAACTACCCAGTACCTTCAACAATAGTAATTGAAATCATAACCGATTTTTTTCAATTATTGCAGATATTTTGGAGATTTATGGAAAGATGCAGTTGATTCCAGATGAAATTCGTCATCTTATAACTTCAGCATCATTCAATTTGGGCAACTATGTTCATCACTTGGAAGTTAGGAGTTCCTTCTAGTTGCTCAGCATGGAACTACAAGCGGATTTCTAGAGGGATTTCCTGAAGGCATTCATAACATTTTCCAAAATAGGAGATCAGGGTTGACGACATAAGAATATTCAATAACTTCTTTCGAACGTAAGTATTCCTTTGAGTTTTTTCATTCCTATTTCATTCATTCTTTCTTCAATTTCATTATTTGAAATTCATGTTATTCCTGATTCATCATTCACCTTTTTGTTTCATTCTAGACGGAGATTCCAGTTCGAGAGATGGAATAAACAGGCAAAGAATACATCTACGTGAATTATATCATTTCTGATAGTTATATATTACCAAATCCGCTGGTAATATTCGGTTAATCATATATATACATTTTTTACTCAATGCATAGATATCTGTCAAGAGGTAATACATTAATTCGAGTGTTTATTTTTCAAATTATTTTGATTTTCTTCATATAAAACTGTAAATATTTGTGAATGCCCTCATTTTTTAAATAAAATTGAATTGAAACATATTCATCGAGTTTCATTCATTTTCCTCATGGTATATCTTTTGCTTATAAATTTTCATACCATACCACTGAACTTGTGAAATCGACAATATGCTATTATTAAGTTTATATAATATTGTATTGTTAAATTCACAATATTATATTTGAAAGAGCACAATTATATTTTTGAATTAACAATATCATATTGCTAAAGTAACAAAATAGAATACCAATCCACTACGTTATTTAGTACTAATTAACCAAAACGATTTGTCGAATCACCATCATTGGTTTTACTTTCATCGAAAGAATACTGTTGAAAATACGAAATATATCCGATGATTTCGCAAAACCGTTTTGTAGTAACTCCAAAAAAACTAGTATGATTTCGCAACTAAGTTTTGTTATTTGTCAACTAAGCTATTGTACAAATTGACAAGATTCATTCGACTACATGTACTTTTGTTAATTTAACTAAATAAGGTTAGTGGATCGAGCTGAGCAACAAGTTGTAGTTAATTTTAACTACCCAGTTTTTACTGTGTAGTAACTGATGTTTTTTACTGATATTTTAAAAACATTCAAAACAGTAATCCGTTTTCAATCATAACATCTAATTCGCGATAAAAAATAACACATGGTAACAACTCGAACTTCTCGGAGTGGTATTGTTTTTGATTTGTCTTCATATTTTTGATATTTGTGTCATTGTGACATAGGTGTCTTTGTCACAAAACAATAACTGAAACGAGAAAAACGATAAGATTTCACATGAATTTCAACAGAACATCTCTCGAAAAACTGATGTAAGTAACATTTCACATCAGAAGCGAACATAGACAGAACAGAGGTTTAGTTTGTCTGTGGGTTAACCCCCAGAGAGTTCAGTGGTTATACCACTTCGAGTGGTTCACGAGTCACCGCTAGGTAGCGTATCGCTTAGCACCTATCACGAATGATCACATGTCTACCCAGATTTTATTCTGAGTGACGTTTGTCAATAAATATAAGGCGCTTCATTTTTGACAGAAAAATTATCACTTATTAATTCCGTCAATAGGAACTAACAAAATATCGGGAGTAATTACACAAGTGCTTCAAAATTACCGATAATTTTCCATGAAAGCATGTTGTCTAGAAGTTTATTTTCATATTTTGTCGAAAGAGCCCGACTCCGAGAGGAGGATCCAAAATGGATGAAAGGGCTGGGGTGGGAGTTAAAGGGCCAAATTTCAGGTTCTCAAAACCCCTTGGTAGAGCCTCGAAAGGGACACTCGAAGGGCAAAAAATCAGATAGCCAAACAGCACTGAAAGCTCTGAAGTCATACAATTGTGAATCTAAGCTGACTTGGGACTGTAAACGATCCCTAAGACAACTGGCAGCGAACAACCAGATCACTTTGATGTGGGTGTTAGGTCATAAGGGAATTGAAGACAACGAGGAAGCAGACTGCCTGGCCAAAGAAGGGGCAAATACACAATTTCGCGGCCCAGAACCCTTCTGTGGATTCGCCAAGGCCCACTTGAGAGAAGAGTTCCGACGCTGGGAAGCAGAGGAGATGAAATCTCACTGAAATAAAGTGCCAGGACGAAGACAAGAGAAAATGCTGGTGAGCCTTTCGCCAAGGAAAGCTAAACAGCCTCTCGAGTTGAACAAACAAGACTTGAAACTGGTAACGAGACTCCTCACTGGACATTGCCCTCTGAGGTATCACCTCAAAAAGATGGGTAAAGAGGGATATATAGTTGTCGCTACTGCGAGAACTTAGCTGAAACTGCAGAACACTTGCTTTGCGAATGCCCAGCACTCTTCTGCAAAAAGCTCGAATTCCTGGAAGGGGCCTTCTTAGAGCCCTCCGATGTCAGGAACCTAGCTCCCAGGAAACTGATGAACTTTGCAAGAAGCCTCAGAATACTGGGCCTCAAATAGTTAAAGGTCTGATAGTTCGAGGTGATTGAGAGGCTGCACGGCCTTATCGACCCCCCCCCCCCCCGCAGTCTACAATCTACAATTATATTCTGTGAACTTTGGTTGATCCTACAGTTACCCGTCATCAGCAGTCTTTTTGAACAACACTCTTGCCTAATGGACTAGTAATTGATTATATCATAACAAAATATAAGTGATGAAGTTCGAAAGAGAATCAAATTCGCAACATGACGAATAAATAATAATAATGATATAATAGCCTTTTATTGCAGAATATACAAATATACAGGGGTAATGCAAACTTTAGTGAGTAGGTGGGTACCCAAGTTCTAAACTCTAGCAGCAATAGTTGAAAACTTAAAGATTATACTATTATTAGAATCGACAATTCTCAGTTTTTTCAGGATATTTCATTTGATCTGCTGTTCGAACAAATTCTTCTCCCTATAAGATTCCAGTTAAAAATAACATCGTTGTCCACTAAATAATTAATCTCGAAACATAACATGAATGATGAGTCGACAAACACACTGATATCTATTTGTATCCAATATTGAATTATACAGATACTATTATTATTTTAAAATGGATGAGAGTTTGGTGAGTACAGGGAACTATAGTTTCTCACCCTGTATGGAGAAATGATTGTTCTGATATCTGATGCACAATTTATCAATTTTCAGTCTACCCGATCCTCAACTCATATGCATTAAATACGTTCCAACTTGATAAACTACTATTCCACAGACAGTTGAAAGTTTAGTGAGGTCGATAATCGAAACAAAAAATTGCGCAAAAACATTTCCAATATTTTATCGGACTGAAAAAATTAAAAAAAAAAGCTGTCAGAAGTGGGATTCGAACCCACGCCCACAGAGTGGACCAGAACGCTCACAACCCGTATTACAGGCAAGGTTAACCTTGAGTCTGGCGCCTTAGACCGCTCGGCCATCCTGACAGATATCAAATGATCCCAATATGTCGAAGTCGAACAATTACTTATTACATTGTTTTCAGAATCAAATCGAACGAGGTATCACTTGAATTCGAATGTTTGTATTTCTATTCACTGTGAATGACATGAATTTGATATGGATATTAGATATTTATTATTCCATGGAGTATTCATCGGATTGTTGCTATGCGCCATCTATGAGATTATTGGTGATTTATTTTGTGAGCAGAGGTCCCAAGTTCGTTCATAGATCTCGCTACTAGGGTGAGGGTGAATAGAATAGATATGTTTAATAATAATTGTATACTTGTACTTGTACAGTTTTGCCCAAAATGTTTACTTACCGCGAAGTGAATATACCTTTTTCACTGTGATATTCGTGATTCTACAGTGTGTACCAGCCAAATGGAATAAATTCGTTAATAAATAAACGGTGGCGTTTTAGGAAAAACGCTCGGACACGTCGATTTGTATCTTTAGTTGCGCTTTTTTCAAAAAAAAACTTTTTATACAGGGTGTGCAATGCCACAGTGGCCAATATCAACTTTCTTATTTTAAATGCAACACCCTGTATTTTATTTCATTTTCAGATTCTTCCTGAAGAGCTGATTTCGTCGATCTATCATACTTGGGGTATAGCGCGTAAGATTACAGAGATATAGGGTGTGAAAAATCGAGATTTTTCAAATTTAGGAATTTTTTGTGCCGAAACTATCCATTCTTGCTCAAAACGGCTTACATGTCCCTATCTCAACTTTCCATTTAATATCGATTGATATTTAATTGAAACAAAAATACGGGTGGTTCAAATTTTTGAGATTTGCATCACCTTCTATTTGTTTCTATTGAATGTCAGTAGATAGTAAATGAAAAGTTAAGATAGGGACATGTGAGCCGTTTTGAGCAGAAATGATTAGTTTCGGCACAAAAAATTCCTAAAGTCAAAAAATCTCGATTTTTCACACCCTATATCTCTGTAATATTTCGCGCTATACCCCAAGTATGATAGATCGACGAAATCAGCTCTTCATGGAGAATCTAAAAATGAAATAAAATACAGGGTGTTGCATTTAAAATAAGAAAGTTGATATTGGCCACTGTGGCATGACACACCCTGTATAAAAAGTTTTTTTTTGAAAAAAAGCGCAACTAAAGATACAAATCGACGTGTCCGAGCGTTTTTCCTAAAACGCCACCGTTTATTTATTAACGAATTTATTCCATTTGGCTGGTACACACTGTATAATGAATCCAGCTCGAAAATATCTACTTGTCAATGTAAAATCTTTTCCCCAACATACCTACCTATATGCCCAACAATTTCACGTTGCAGCAGGTGTTTAAATGATTGGTACCTATACCAACAAAGTTTCTCAAGATTTTCGACGCAAGATCGAAATCTGGACGATTGTGATCGGTCCGATCGAATCCGTCCTGTGCATGTCCTGTGTGCACTGACGATTTCAGTATTTTCAGTCGTGGTGACCGATTCCATTCCAGCCAGTTGACATTGGTCATGCTTGACGGTACTTGCAACGTCTTTTTAGTCGGCAGTAGGCATACAACTCTGTTTAAACTATTTGTCAATTTGTGCGATGGAAGAACAGCAAGTAAACATAAACTTGTGTTTGAAGGTTGAAAAGTATCCCTGTTTGTATGATGTCACGCGAGCAGACCACTCCAAAGGGTCTGCGGTAGAGAAAGCATGGGTCGAAGTTAGAAAGGCAGTACGATTATCAGGTAGGTAAGAAGAATAATATGTTTTATGCATTTCCGTTAATTTCTTCTTGAATGGTAGAAGATGTATTTGAAAAGGGTGAAATAAAAATGTCATGTGTGTTAAATATACTCAAGTACAAATTGTTCCTTTTATAAAAATATTTTGTTCGAATGATGTCTTGTTACTTCATTTGAAATTTCAAATTAATTCTTCTTCTTTTTCTCTGTGTTTATCTTCGATACATCAGTATTTCAATGTCAAATGTTTCAATTATTTTTATATAGGTATTTATCAAAGACATTTAAACACTACACATCTTTTAGGTGATACATTGTTTGTGATTAATAAATTTGATTCATTATCGTAATGTTACATTGTAAATCTTTTGTTGTGTTACCACCGAGGTTACCACGTACAAGTTATTTGAGCTCTCAACAACTTCTGTGGGTTTTTCGTAATGTTTATTATTGTATTTTACTTATCGTTTGTTATATTCTTCGTATCATCGAAGATTAAGAATATGTCTTGTTACTTCAATTCAAATTTCAACTTAATTCTTATTCTTGTTTTCCGTTTTATATTCAATATATCAGTATTTTGATATTTCAAATGTTTCAAATTTTTTTGATAGGTATTTAAACACCTCTGGTGTTAGATTATTGTACTGAATACATTTGATTTATTATTGTAACATAGTAATCATGTGTTGTTGTTGGGGCTCTCAACAACTTCTATAGGTTTGTTGTAATGTTTATATTGTATTGATTATCGTTTGTTAAATCTATTTAATGAGCTCGATTATTACAGTCAATAAACATCATAAATTCATTCATTCATGTCCTCGCACGAAGTAGAATGCAATACCTGAAAACGAAACGCTCAATACAGATTTATCTCTGACCTAACAAAGGTCGTAATGACTTTTTCCAACTTTCAGGTGAATCCAGCAAAAAAAGGTGGAGGAATTTGAGAACGGTACACGTTCGAAAGAAATCCACTCCAAAAAGCGCATCAGCTGCCCAGAAGATAAGTACTACCTCAACAGATATATGCGATTTCTTCTGCCCCACGTGAAGCTCCCGGTTGAATCTACTGATAGTAACTTGCCACCCTTTTTCTCTGAATCGCCTAAAATCGCCAGTTAGATGATGTGAACAGTCGACAAGATGATTCACAGGAGAGTATAACAAGAGGCATAGCGAAGAACAGAACATCAAGAATATGCAAGAACTGTCTCATAATAAGGATTGTACTAGCACCCACGTTACTGCAACTATCCGTCGTGTAAATTCTGCAAGAAACCCTAGAAAAACTACTGAACTCTCGTCTGAAACTGATCAAGCTTTGGAAGAATTCTTACAGACAAAGAAACAGAATTCGGGCGCTGATTCGGAATGCCCGCGGAAACAATTCCTACTTAGTTTGTTACCAGAAGTGTTCGTTCTACCGGAAACCAGATTTAGGATGTTCAAAAGACGCGTGTTTGAACTTCTGATCCATCTGTGACATCAATTTAAACACTGATGCGTCATCCTATTCAGGGACGCTATTGAGCCCATTATTTTCACTTGAATCCCTATCAGTGCCAGATTACAAAAATCTTCAAGCAATAAATGATAATATTCTCGTGTGTACACATTCTGTGCATAAAATAAGAATAAATATACTATTAGTTTACTAGTTTGATAATTTGATTTAGAACACAATTCACACAATTGTACCAAAAAGCAATACATTTGCCGGCACTCTCTCAAAGCTCACTGTTCCTATCGTCGCACCGAAGTGACTCGCTTCTTCTTACGTGATGATGACGCTTCATTCCAACGATGGTTAAGGTGATTCATCACCTCGCTACAGGTTTCCATCTCAATACGGGGTGTTCTTAGAAAACTGTCGCTAACACGGCCAGACTGACGGATGCTACGGTCTCGGAGCACTTGGTTTCATCGCCGCCAAGAAGTGCTGTGTCGATGATTCGGGTATACGCATTTCCGGGCTACTGCGTAAGTGGTGTCTCAGCATCTGAACATACATCGCCTTCGTTATCTATAACTATTGAGGAATCAACTGATTATCGAAACAAATCGCCAATCAAGTCACTGACGGAACATGATTGCAACAACACACCAATCAAGTCGCTAACGGAACATGATTGCAACAATTCACCAATCAAGTCGCTACGGAACATGATTGCAACAATTCACCAATCAAGTTGCTAACGTAACATGATTGCAACAATTCACCAACCAATTCGCTAACGGAACATGATTGCAACAATTCACCAATCAAGTTGCTAACGGAACATGATTGCAACAATTCACCAATCAATTCGCTAACGGAACATGATTGCAACAATTCACCAATCAAGTCGCTAACGGAACATGATTGAAACAATTCTCCAATTAAATCGCTACGGAACATGATTGCAACAAATAGTGCTTTCAGACAGTTAATGCCACCCGAGTCTCACTGCTCGGCAATCTATTAATTGCATTCAGACAGCATTAGCTACCCGGCCTTACTGCTCGGCAATCTGTTAATTTGCTTTCAGACAACACTAACCACCCGAGACTTACATTACTCGATTGCTCTGCACTTTTCTCACTCAACATGGGTTCATGAAGAACACAAACTTACACTGAAATCTCCTTGAATGTTACCTTCATCAATATCTTTCAAGCAATTCGAATAAATCACTTCTATCAACAAACCATAGGCCATCAGGGCCTTAGCTGTTCCTTGGCCACCTTGAAAATCTTGTTCTTGCCATCTCGCTTCAGTTCGTACCATTTCTCGGTGATGACAATGATTCCATTCGAGTTCAATACATTTGCGATCCAACTTCAAGTAATGGACGGTTACATTATTTGTTGACTTCTGAAAAGTGATAATTAATACAAGTTAAACTTTCCATAACAAGCTCGGCCATTCTGCCTTGAATTGCGTTTCAAAGCGAATCAAATTCATTCCAGTATGCATACTGCGTTCTGCTTGATCGTCAGCTCTGTAGATACCAGTAGCTATGGAATAATATTCAATGCACCAATCATCCCAGAACTCTCAAACTCAGCATTACTTCAACCTGAAACTCAAGCCTGCATGATTATTTTGATTTATTCATGAGCACCAAACAGGGAAACGATATAGGCATTGCATACGTAACTCTTCATCCAAACACATCTGAGGTTCAAGTGGCATCAAGCAGCAATATTTGAAAAATGAGTCAATAATCACAAAATCTTGTTCATAACAATTTGAGACAGGCAGTGGGCCTAGACAATCTATTAGTTTGCTCACGAATGAGGAAACCAATAATGTTTGAGAATAGAGCAGACCACATTTTCATTAGTGCCGATGGGACATTATTCGTTATGAAATAAACGAAACAAACCTACTCCACTAGGTATGTGTAGGTACAAAATGTCAAGTTGCTTCAGTACCACTGAGCACTAAAGTTTGATGACATAAGAGACCATTGTGTTTCAACACTTTGATTGATATTAAGTTTCAACGGAAATTAACATTTGCTTCACCTCGGCATAACATTTTCTTGTTATAAATGTAGGTAGCCACGTATCATAATGAGACTTTGAGGACCGAAATATGGTTTTATCTGCAAAATTCATCAAGAAGTACCCTCGTTACTGGTCGTGAGAGCTTATTGCTCGATGTGTATCCGCTTGAACAGATGTCGTCCTGATTTATCATAATGATGTAAACCATACGCCTCTGGAATCACAAGCATTGCAATCGTCTGTGTAAAAAAATCGTTAATCATCAAAGATTCACGTACTTTATGTTCCAATATCTGAAAAATAATCAATTCAATGGAATCTTGTACACACCAATATTTTTAACACGCAAGTTTTTCAACTTCACATAACAAAGAAACAATAATTTTCTCACAAAGAAATCATACCACCATTGAGCATCATCAGTAAGGTATTTTTCCACTCTCACCACTACTTGTAGATCTAACCATTCATTCATTTTTTGTATTGGCCACAGCCAATTCTCAGCAATATCCTTATCGCTTGGATTTGAAAGTTTTTCAAACCTCGAGTTACAAAAATCTTCCACATATATCGACGGCATGTGGACGTGGATGAATCGCACTTCTGATATTAGTTTACTAGTTTGATAATTTGATTTAGAACACAATTCACACAATTGTACCAAAAAGCAATACATTTGCCGGCAATCTCTCAAAGCTCACTGTTCCTATCGTCGCACCGAAGTGACTCGCTTCTTCTTACGTGATGATGACGCTTCATTCCAACGATGATTAAGGTGATTCATCACCTCGCTACAGGTTTCCATCTCAATACGGGGTGTTCTTAGAAAACTGTCGCTAACAATACATATTATGAACCTTAATGTTATGAGAAGTCTCTATTCCTATGACACAATTTCTTTAATTTATTGTATCTCGAATCTCGTTTAGAAATATATGGAAGTACCATGGCACATACAAGGTTGAAGCTGTCTTTCGACATGCAGTACATAGATTCTTTTAGGGTCAGTAAACACCGGCATATTATTCACCACTGTAGGTGTTATGTGACTTTTTTCATAGGTGATTTCAATAATCAAACCCATCAGTTGTGGGTAACACTAGTGTTAGTGCTGAATTAAGTAGAATGAACAGCTTATTGGCGGTGTCCTTTATGCACTTCCGAAAGTACGACTTCGCAGTGGTGTGATGCATATTCTGTGATTTTCTTGATGCTGAATCCTACCTCCACGAAATTCTCTTCGGTGCGTTTAAACACTGAGCAGGTACATGCGAATACTTTTCTGGTGTGAAGGAACACCATATCATGAGTGTGTTCATGCGAATCAGTGCTTTTCTTCACCACCTCCGGTGTTTTTTAATAAGTTGAATTACCTATTGAAATATAATTCATATGATGGTGAACTAGACTCAGAAGAATCTAGGGACAATTCGGTTGATAACGAACTGTTTCTGCTTATTAAACCTGATCAGTTTCACTAGGGCCTAGGCCTATTGATTGAATTTATACGGCAGAATCCAATTTATCATGCCCAATATTGAAATCAAGTATGGTAGGAAGAACGTCAGTGCCACTTATTGGCAAAAGTTCTGAGGTTCTATGATTGATGAACACATGGACGCATGAAATTTGATGATTCATACATCGCCTCGATTCCATCGTGATATGACACGGTGTAACTCAGTGTTAATTTCATATGATACCTTTTTCTTATGCGTTAACGTGAATAATAGCACCATTGAGAATATTAGATTTCAACCATTTGGTGTTTTTTATGATTTTATGTTTCAGAAACGTTCTACTTCACCACATCCGTGTCATTTTTCACTACTAAGATTGGAATTAACACTACATTACACTCAATTGTGAAATGTATGATAAAAAGGACACGACTCTGATATGCAGTTGTTGTATTCGGCGGAGTATGCTCTGAAATCCATTTGATTGTAATTACAACCAAGTTTTTTTTACTGTGCAAAACCGCGTCTTCGTCTTATATAATACGCGAGTACTAGAACTTTGTCCTTACTTGACGACGTTTTAGAGGAGGCTATAGTAACATCACATGACATTTTGTATCGTACAGAATCTGGTGGACATGATCGCTCAATTGCAGTCGGACGTTTCTTTTTTTCATTTAATTGACAGTCCCTCTGCATCACTATATTATGATCTCTTGATGTTTTCAAGACTGTACGATATCGGACCATGATTATTTTATTACCTATAGAGTAGGTATAGGTACTCAAATAGCCAATATAATGGGGAACCTTTCTGAGTATTAGAATCGATGGCTCCATTTCTCAAAAACCTCTTATATAATCAAAAGCCATAACTATAAATTTAAGCCTCTAAAATGTTAGTCATATTTCCGAGCATATTTCTCTCTATCATGATTTCTCAGTGTTGATGTAATTTCCAATGACCATCAAAGAGGGTCTGAGTTCAATTTTTTTGGTGTTCTGGTTCTCATGAAAAGGGATATCCTGTAATGTTCAGAGAACATCGTGAGAACCAAGGGAAAGAAGGTAGGAGTTGGTGTTCTTCTAAAATTTATGGAGATCGTATGCCTCGGGGAACACCTCCCTAGGCAATGAGTTCCAAAGTCTCAATTCTCGTTGGATGAACGAGTCTTTGGAAAAGGACGTTCTGCAGGTCTCTAAAGTGACTACAAAGGGGTGTGAAGACTGAACTTGACGGGTTAATCTCGAAAAGACTGCTAATGGAGGAACGATTGTTGATGTGAAGAAAAGTTTCGGACTTCCATTGTCTAAAGGTATGAAGATTTGAATCCTGAGAAAAGAAAATATGAGTTATGCTGAAAAAACGAAATAAGTGATGAATAAAAATTAACTATTTTATCGAATCAAGAAGATTCGAGTATCAATAAATCAGGTTAGTATTAGTGTTAGTATATATGAAGTCGAAAAATGTAGATTTAAATGGGAGTTTAACTAGTCGATGAGCCTGAAAATAAGAAAAAATTGAATTAGAAATCAATAGCCTGACAAAGAAAGGTTGAATTAGAAATCAATAGCCTGAAAAAAGAAAAGTTGAATAGCCTGAAAAAAGAAAAGTTGAATTAAAAATTAAAATAAAATGAATGAATAAAGAATTAAAATTATGAGAAAGATTCAAATCGAGTTTGTCACGACGTTTCGATTGTGTGTATCTACAATCGTCTTCAGGTGAGAACTAACAAAGTCCTGGGATACGGGGGTATTTATAGGTCAGCTATGGCGGGATTTTCCGGTTCAGTGAGCCGTAACCGGTTGATTCGGCTAATCAGCGGTTTCCATGTGTTGCGGATCTCGACGCTTGGTTGACTGAAAGCGTTATTATTCATTATGTATGCTGCTTCCTTGAATTTCCTCCTGAACCAGTGTTCTTCTCTATGGATGATTTCTGCCTCAGACCATTTGATGTTATGTTGGTGGGTCCACACATGTTCTGCGATTCCTGACTTGGTGGTTTCTCCTCGTTGGGTGTTTTTCTTGTGTTCGCCGATTCTGGTTTCCAGTGGTCTCTTGGTTTCTCCGATGTATGATTTGCCACATTCGCATGGTACTCGATAAACACAATTCTTGGAGTCACTGTTTTTGTTCGTTGGTCTGGTTTTGGTGAGTTGGCTGCGGATGGTGTTTCCAGATTTGAAGCAGGTCTTGATCTTGTATTTGGATCCAATCTTCTTGATTCTCTCTGACAATCCTTTGATGTAGGGAAGGCACAATGTTGGTTGTTGCGGTTCTTCTTCTTTTTGGATTATCCTCTGTTTCCTGCTCTTCAACGTCTGTTCCACCAATTTCCTTGAATAGCCGTTCTGGTAGAGGTCTCTTTTGATGTGGTCCAGTTCGGAAGTTAGGCTTTCCTCGTTGTTGCAGAGGCTGAAGGCACGATCAATCAGAGTTTTCACTATGCCCCTTTTCGTAGCTCCGTGATGGTTGGATCCATTGTTGAGATATTGTCCTGTGTGAGTTGGTTTCCTGTAAACAGAAGTTTGCCATTTGTTGTCTGTTCTCTTCACTTTCACGTCCAGGAAAGGCAATTCGTTTTGGGATTCTCTCTCGATGGTGAATTTGATGGAAGGTCTCACGTTGTTGAGGTGTTGTAGGAAGGTGTCCAGTTCGTCGTCTCCGTGGTTCCACACTATGAATGTGTCGTCGACGTATCTCAACCAGATTCGCGGCTTTTTATGTGCTTGGTCGATGGCGAATGTTTCGAACCATTCCATATATATATTCGCTATTACCGGCGAGAGCGGTGATCCCATTGGTAGTCCTTCATCTTGAGTGAAGAAAGAGTACTTAATCTGGAAGTAGCAGTTCCGAAGACAGCATTCTAGGAGATCCATAATTCCTTCTACTGGTATTGGTGTTCTATCTCCGAGGTGTTCGTCGCTCTGAAGTTTTGTTTTGATTATTTGAAGTGCTTCTCCGACAGGAACGTTGGTGTAAAGGCTTTCTACATCGAAGCTGACGAGTTGGTCACCTCGTGTAGCTTCAATTTTCTCTAGGATCTCAACAAAGTGCCTGGAGTTCTTCACGAAGGATGGAGTGTTTCCCTGTAGTGGTTGGATGATTGGTAGTAGGAATCTCGCTAGCTTGTGGGTGGCTGAATTTCTGGAGCTGATGATCATCAACATGAGCTCCCGCCCACTCACTGAGATAGAGGAATCTCTTCTGAACAAAGGACTCAATTTCGCCATAACACCGAAGGAAATACCATTATTGGAGATAATCAGCGCTGTGGAGACTACCACCTTATTCATCAACCAAATCCAAGCAGAGGAATTCAGATGGAAAGTGAGGGAACAACTGGATCGCGAACTAACACCTCCTACACCCAATATCAGCCGCGAGGAACAGAAGGCCTTAAACCATCTACGAAGAGACAACACCATCAAAATCCTACCTGCAGACAAAGGAAATGCTACCGTTATTATGGACACAGAACTCTATGAGCAGAAAATTGAAGAGACTCTCAGAAAAGGAAAATACACCACGATCGCACGAGATCCCACTCCAGCAATCGAACGGAAGGTTTACCTCACTTTGAAGAAATATCAACTTTATTTTTCAGATAAGGAGAGATCATCGTTGACACCACATCACAGCAAACCACCTCACCTATATGGACTGCCAAAGATTCATAAAACAGACGTCCCACTCAGACCGATCATCAGCTCCAGAAATTCAGCCACCCACAAGCTAGCGAGATTCCTACTACCAATCATCCAACCACTACAGGGAAACACTCCATCCTTCGTGAAGAACTCCAGGCACTTTGTTGAGATCCTAGAGAAAATTGAAGCTACACAAGGTGACCAACTCGTCAGCTTCGATGTAGAAAGCCTTTACACCAACGTTCCTGTCGGAGAAGCACTTCAAATAATCAAAACAAAACTTCAGAGCGACGAACACCTCGGAGATAGAACACCAATACCAGTAGAAGGAAATATGGATCTCCTAGAATGCTGTCTTCGGAACTGCTACTTCCAGATTAAGGACTCTTTCTTCACTCAAGATGAAGGACTACCAATGGGATCACCGCTCTCGCCGGTAATAGCGAATATATATATGGAATGGTTCGAAACATTCGCCATCGACCAAGCACATAAAAAGCCGCGAATCTGGTTGAGATACGTCGACGACACATTCATAGTGTGGAACCACGGAGACGACGAACTGGACACCTTCCTACAACACCTCAACAACGTGAGACCTTCCATCAAATTCACCATCGAGGGAGAATCCCAAAACGAATTGCCTTTCCTGGACGTGAAAGTGAAGAGAACAGACAACAAATGACAAACTTCTGTTTACAGGAAACCAACTCACACAGGACAATATCTCAACAATGGATCCAACCATCACGGAGCTACGAAAAGGGGCATAGTGAAAACTCTGATTGATCGTGCCTTCAGCCTCTGCAACAACGAGGAAAGCCTAACTTCCGAACTGGACCACATCAAAAGAGACCTCTACCAGAACGGCTATTCAAGGAAATTGGTGGAACAGACGTTGAAGAGCAGGAAACAGAGGATTATCCAAAAAGAAGAAGAACCGCAACAACCAACATTGTGCCTTCCCTACATCAAAGGATTGTCAGAGAGAATCAAGAAGATTGGATCCAAATACAAGATCAAGACCTGCTTCAAATCTGGAAACACCATCCGCAGCCAACTCACCAAAACCAGACCAACGAACAAAAACAGTGACTCCAAGAATTGTGTTTATCGAGTACCATGCGAATGTGGCAAATCATACATCGGAGAAACCAAGAGACCACTGGAAACCAGAATCGGCGAACACAAGAAAAACACCCAACGAGGAGAAACCACCAAGTCAGGAATCGCAGAACATGTGTGGACCCACCAACATAACATCAAATGGTCTGAGGCAGAAATCATCCATAGAGAAGAACACTGGTTCAGGAGGAAATTCAAGGAAGCAGCATACATAATGAATAATAACGCTTTCAGTCAACCAAGCGTCGAGATCCGCAACACATGGAAACCGCTGATTAGCCGAATCAACCGGTTACGGCTCACTGAACCGGAAAATCCCGCCATAGCTGACCTATAAATACCCCCGTATCCCAGGACTTTGTTAGTTCTCACCTGAAGACGATTGTAGATACACACAATCGAAACGTCGTGACAAACTCGATTTGAATCTTTCTCATAATTTTAATTCTTTATTCATTCATTTTATTTTAATTTTTAATTCAACTTTTCTTTTTTCAGGCTATTCAACTCTTCTTTTTTCAGGCTATTGATTTCTAATTCAACCTTTCTTTGTCAGGCTATTGATTTCTAATTCAATTTTTTCTTATTTTCAGGCTCATCGACTAGTTAAACTCCCATTTAAATCTACATTTTTCGACTTCATATATACTAACACTAATACTAACCTGATTTATTGATACTCGAATCTTCTTGATTCGATAAAATAGTTAATTTTTTTATTCATCACTTATTTCGTTTTTTCAGCATAACTCATATTTTCTTTTCTCAGGATTCAAATCTTCATACCTTTAGACAATGGAAGTCCGAAACTTTTCTTCACAACTCGAGACATTGTCAGCCACCTTCAAACAAAAAAACACGATTGTTGATATTTCAGAACAGCATCGCCCATGAAAATATCTATAAAATATATAGAGATAAGTCGCCAACTTTTCTACGGTGTTCCAGAGAAGTAAGCGAGTTTGTAAGCGAGGCATCACCGACGAGACGAATTGCCCTTTTTTGGACAGAATCCAATAGTTTCAGGATATGTTTAAGTGCCGCACTCCAAATATGGGAACATTATTCCAGGACAGGTTGGATCTGTGCCTCATAGATCATAAGCAGCTTACTGGTCGTGAAATAGCTCTTGGCTTGAAACAGAATTCCAAGTTTTTGAGATGCACTCTTGGCAATGGACCTCACGTGATTTTTCCAAGAAAGGCTAATGCTGATAGTAACGCCAAGCATCGAAATAGATGACTTCAAGACAAATTAATTTTGTGTGTATTGTTATGACTTTTATTCCCGCTGTATTATACAGAAGGCGAGTTGCTCAATACTGATTTTCATTGAGGGTGATTCAACAAATTACACCACCAGTGGAATGTCATTGAAATCTTCGAAACGAGATAATAGTATGTTATGATACAAGTTTCATAAGACGCTGTTTTGTCGCACACGTTGTTTGGAGTACGACGAGAGAAGCGAGGAGTGCTCCAATATAGGAAGAAGTGCGACAACGTGTCTTATAAAAAAACGTGTGTCATATTCAAATTTTCTCATTCTGCATTAATTTGAAATCTTTTATTGAAGATAATTTACTTGATATCGATAAATAACAGAAACATCTTCGATTGGTAGCAATGATGACATTGAAATATTTGAAATCTGACGCACAAGCCTAAAGTCCAGTTTACTGTTGAGATATTTTGATTTTTGTGATACCAGCGGTGAAAAATGCAATTTTATATTGTTTTTATTCGTCTATTAGAATAAAATCATACTGTGAATTGAAATTTACCAATGAAAGAATTGAGTTTTCCACTGCTATTGTCACCAAATCCAAAATCGCTCAGAAGTAAGCTGTGCCTAACTCTTCTGACTTTCATTCGACAGTTCGATTGTACCAACCTCCGAATAATCAAAAATGCGTCTTTTTAGAACCAAAATAGAAAAAGGCATTTCTCAAGTTCTATATTATTTGCACATGATGTATACCTATATCATCAGTTTGCACTAATTCCAGAGATTAATCTTCTGAAACAAGAGGTCAACCTTTGGTGTATACGGCTGATTTTAGGTTTTCTTTTTCAAACTCGAGCGCTTTGGTGAATGCCTTCATATACAGGGTGATTCATTGGGAAATGCGCATTTTTGTGATATTTGGTTCGTATGTTCTGTGTCCACAGTGGTGTCGATAATGAAGAAAAGTCTTATTCCAGGTTTCGAGTCGAAACAACATTCTGTATATCAATATTTTGAAATTTCATTCACAGATTTGGAAAGAGCAGAAAAAACTTAGTGAGACCGAATTCATTTTCCACTTATTAACTTGAGTCAAATCTAGATTTTACGATACAATGAGTGCACAATGCTTCAATCAATGAAATCATCAAGTATTCCTCATTATATTGATTTCTGGATTCAAATCTCATTGAGGAAACAAGAGCTCCTTATTCGAAACAAATTATTATTATACCAATGACTGACTTCAAAACACCTTGTATACTTTAATAAAATCTATAGACGTTTCGTTAAAATAAAGTTTAACAGAAATAAAAAAACACATCTATTTCCCAAGTGGTACCCACTTTTCCAGCTTTAATCCATTCTCCTATATTTTCTGGATTCCAATCTCATTGAAAAACGAGAGAAAGTGTCAGTATTTGTTGCAACGTTATTTTTTTTAAATGAAGTTTGGAATGGGCATTAGTCTTCATTTCCATGATCAATGAATAAATGTGATAATTATTTATGCATACAATGTGTTTAGTTAGTCATTGGTATAATAATAATTTTGTTTCAAATAAGGACGACATGTTCTCTCGTTTATCAATAAGATTGGCATTCAGAAATCAAGATAATGAGAAATTGTTGATTATTTCATGGATTAAAGCTGAAAAAGTACCATTCGGGAGAAAAAAATTATTTTTGTTAATTATGTGCCACTTATTTCATCGAAACATCTAGATTTGACTCAGGGAAATAAGTGGAAAAGTTGTATGCGGAAACACCGAATGCATTCGGTCATACTTAATCTTTTCTGCTCTTTCCAAATCTGCGAATGAAATTTTGATGTACAGGGTGTTGTTTCGACTCGAAACCTAATTTAAAATTTTTTCAAAGCCGGACCTGGAATAAGACTTCCCTTAATTATGTTGATCGACACCACTGTGGACACAGAACATACGTACCAAATATCACAAAAATGTATAGGGCGGTTCATAAGTTATGTTCAATTGAAAAAATTGGAGATATTAACAAATCATCCTGTATCTTGGTTATAAAGAACGATAGACCCATGAAATATAGGTTACTTGAAAACACCTCGGTGTCCTCCATCTACCCTCACGGTATGCGCATTTCCCAATTAATCACCCTGTATAACAGGAAACAGTTTCGTTCGTTCTTTGTTTCTCTCTTGACGTTGTAAATCAAGTTGGGTTGATCTTTTTGTGATGTGCATGAGAAATTCAAAATCTTCGAGCCAAGTTGAAGCTTCCACTCCAAAATCGGGATCATTGTCAAAACCGTGAAGAATCAGATCAGATATGAGATCATTAAAACGTTCGTGTTCTCTACTACTTTAAATAATCTAAAACTCAACAATCGCAACAAGAAAAATTTAACATTGTTCACATAGTTACACTACCAATTTCCTACCGTCCTTGAGTTCCAAAACATGATGATTGTTTCTCCACGAATATTATAAGTTTTTTTCTCGTGCAGTCAAAAGATTAAAAAAAGTGGCACTAGAGGAAGAGCGGAAAAGTTCAATTCAATGGCATGAGCCTTTTTTTCTTCGTAACCTATTTGTTTCCACAGATAATCCTTCAATTGTACGGAGTTCAGCAGGAAGAGATTGATCCAAATCCCAGTATTGGGAATTTCCTGTTGGTTAATACCTTTTGAAATCCCCTTGATATTTCATCACATATAGCAACCTTCTAATTTAGCACACTCCATAATCTCAACATATATTACTTGTGGGTCGTATACAGAGGGTATTGCAAATTTCATGGTACACTATTGTCAAATCGGAAAGAGAGATACGAACTAGGTTGAATTACGAAAAAGATGCGCAATTTCATGGCCATCTCGAATATCAAAAGTAATCGAGGATATCTTACGTAGTTCCTAAAATATTCTGAAAAAACTGAAAATTGTCGATTCTTATAGTCCCCGAAAACTTTTCAACTATTGCTGCTAGGATTTTGAAATTTGGTATAGTCACTGAAGTTCGTATGCTGAATTCAACGGTGATATGAGAAGAAATCTAGGCACACTAGATTCGAAGATATCAATGCCAACTTTGATTTTTTCAACGGCAGCCATTGTGGATGTTCACGCCATGGGATAGACCATGAATTTACCAGCTCATCGATATGACACACTTGTATGTTTAATGAGGGAAAAGTTAAAATAACAAGAACAATATAAAATATGAAGTAAAATCTAGGATGTATAGCATCAATGCTTCTAGATTATTCATTGTTTTATGTCATTGTAGAACGATAAACTAGACAGAAGTTTACACGTACAGCGAGATTCACAACCAAACTTCTTGCATTTTGCTTAAAACGTTTCGCCTTCTGATTGGTGGGGAAGAATCTGGAATATAACGCAAAAAGCTAAATATTTTCAGCTTTTTGCGTTGCGAATTGAGAAACACAAAGTGTGAAGGTTATGTGGTAGTATGGTGGTTGTTTTCTATTGACAGGCAACTAAGATAGTGGTTGGAGAAAAAAAAATGTTTATTATCAATCATTAGTGATTTCATCTACTGAATGGAAAATACTCCATTTTTTGATATTAGGACGGATTTTTCTCCTCAAGTATAGGTATAGCACACCTCCAGTTTGCACTGATATCATTCATTAAATTAGGGGAAGTCGGGAAACAAAAATTGGAAATCTGATTATTTTTTTATGAAAGTAGAGGTTATGGTTACTTAATTGACGAAGAGAAAAGGTTTTTGTTGTGAATGTGCTTTTGCGTCAGTTTCATCACAGATTTTGCTTCACAAATCAGAAGGCGGAACGTAAAAAGCAAAACGCAAAAAGTTTGGTTGTGAATCCCACTTAAGTCTATCTGCACATTAAATTCGCGTGTATAATTCCGATTTTATTGTGGAAAATTCATCATCACATGTCAAGTAGGCTGCTGTCAGAATTACCACTTATTGTTAGATATAATGGAATGGATAATTCAACTGTTATTTTGATCTCATCTGATGTTGAGAAAAAGAGTAAGTGATTATTATGTACCTACAATGTAGAAATCGTTGCTTTCCAAATTCGACACGTGCCAGCTAAGTGAGGGAAGCAGCTTTCACATTGTCCAGTTCTCATATGCTTGATGTTATATAATATGAGAAAATCAGAACTGTCAATTTCACAGTAAGAAGACTTCTACTCGAAAAATACAGTTTATTTCAAAACAACCAGTGACACCGCATGATTTGCAAAAAAAAATACAATCAATTCAATACTGGAGGCAACCCAACGCAGATGATCAGCAATTATACCTTTATTTTGCAGTAGAGTTGCCTTCTAGTACCTTAGTTATTGAGTTTCATATCATTTTTGACAGTTTTAGTGAAAATATCATAAATTTATTTTCAACCAATTAGAAGGCTGCTTTTTGTATACGTTGCTTATAGCATATTTAATGAAAAATGTCACTCAGAATAAAATCTGGGTAGACATGTGATAATAGATGTTATGATTGAAAACGGATTACTGTTTAGAATGTTCCTGAAATATCAGTAATAAACATCAGTTACTATATACAGTATCTTACGCAGAATAGGTCGTATAGGGTTCATCTTCTCATCATATCATATCAAAAGCAACTCCAATTTATGAAATTTTCCTACCGAATCTCCCACGCAGCAGAATTAATTCTCTATAATTTTTTCTCGGTTTCACTCATGTTTGTGTTGATAGACAAGAACAAAACATTCGTGACCTTGAAAAAAATTATCGGTAATAATTCTGCTGCTAGGGAGATTACAAGTGAAAATATCTGGAATTGTAAGCCTGACAAATCTCGCATTAACTTAATATTTTCTATTATTCCTATTATTTCGACTTTTCTTTCATCAAACACACGAGTGTGATACATCGATGAATTGGCAATTTTATGATCTATCCAATGGTGTGAAAATCCAATATGGCTACCATTATAAATATCAAAGTTGACATCGATATCTTCGAATCCAGTGTGCCTAGATTTTTTTCATATCACCGTTGAATTCAGCGTTACTTTAGTAACAATATCAAATTTCGAAATCCTAGCAGCAATAGTTGAAAAGTTATCGATGACCATAAGAATCGACAATTTCCATTTTTTCAGGATATTTCAGGAACCACGTGAGATATCCTCGATTTCATTTGAAATTCGGGATGGCCATGAAATTGCCCATCTTTTTCCTAATTTGACCTAGTTCGTATCTCTCCCCGTATCCGATTTGACAATAGTGCACCATGAAATTTGCGTCACCCTGTATAGTCGAATGATCCTTTTTATTGTTTTTTCCCGAACTTGACTGTCTTTACTACTGAAACTTACCGTTCTTTGAGGGGATAGGAATAAATAGAGCATTCGTAATGATTTCGTAATTTTTTACGGGCGAACTGCACTTTTAATCACCGGTCCAGTTGACCCTCTCCCCTTCAAATCGAGGA
Organism: Chrysomela aeneicollis; assembly: GCA_029955515.1. Taxonomy (NCBI): domain Eukaryota; kingdom Metazoa; phylum Arthropoda; class Insecta; order Coleoptera; family Chrysomelidae; genus Chrysomela; species Chrysomela aeneicollis. The sequence continues at coordinate 5,210,969 of JARUHQ010000025.1, forward strand.
AGAAGGGGTGTAGTCGTTTCGGTATGCGTTTGATTGTTATATTGATCTCGTGTTGCTAGGAAACCTTGATACAGCATCCACTAGTAGCTGGATACTAGGTAGCTACTTTCCATGTGAATTTCACATTCACATTACCAATATCCGCTGCAAGACAGGATTAAGGGATTGAAAGCTATGAACAAAATATCTCAAAAACATGCCTAGACACGTACATTTTCAAATTGCCATTCAGGCATGGAATATTCAATCATACACCTTTCACCTTTATGAGGAAGTAACCACAACTTTGGATCTATTGATTGAAAATATTGTCACATTCAATCCCGTTTGATTATTTTCTTCGAGACTATTCAACACGTAAGTTTAATTCGATAGATCTGAAAATATTCGAACCTAGAGAACACAAATTGTATCTCAGTAATGTAATATATTTGAGTTGGCAACACTGTCAACCCGCAAGCGACAGTGATCTTTATGGGCAGTAACGGGCATCCGCGGCTAGAAAAGTTTCGTTGTATAATAGTTATTTATGTATTGAGGGCCTTAATTACCGATGGCAAAGTTTGCGTCCCGAGGGCCTCTGGCCCGAGGGACAGCAATTGCCAGAGGTTATTAAGGCTCTATAATTCCCGTGGTACATAGATAATTTTATTTTTGACCGATTTTCATAACAATATGTCCATATTTAGAACGCAATAAATGTTTAAATTCATAACCTTTCTGGTATATTTGAATTAGGTAGCGTTGATTGTAGCATTGTTGGTTGTTGCTAGGTTGTCGCTATGTTACATGTTTATAAGCAAACTTTCTTTATCAATCAATGTTTTTCCGTTAAAAACGTGTTTATTTTTTACCACAAATCGACGATCTTTTTCTGAAATAATGGAGGATATTATAAAAAAAGCGGAAAAAGCAAGACAATCATTACTTCCATCGAAAAGTGAAGCCCTATATCAAAAAGAATACAACTTATATCTGAAGTGGCTGACACAGAGAAATGTTATGTCAAAAGATGCCAACGAAACTGTCTTTCTGGCATATTTTCAAGAACTGGTAAAGTATTTTCAGTATTTTCTGGTAGATTTGGTAATAATTGTATTTAGTCGTTGCAGTCAGAAACGTTTAGCCCAAATTCGTTATGGACTAAATGGTCAATGCTCAAATCGATGGTGACCATATATGAGAAAAGAGATATCACCAAGTTCAACGAACTAGAGGCTTTTTTGAAACGGAAAAGTAAGGGGTATAAGCCGAAAAAGTCTGCTGTCTTATCTCCTAAAGATGTCATCAAATTTCTAAAGGACGCCCCTAATGAAATTTATTTATTGCATAAGGTAATTTTTTTCTCATAATTTTCTTTTTCGTTTGTTTATTTCGTTTTATTTGTTATAGGTTGTTCTAATTATGGGTTATTTTGGAGGATGCAGAACTCAGGAACTTCTAAATATGAGTATAGCAGATATAGAGGACCGGGATACTGTTATGGTAGTGAACGTACCGGAAAGTAAAACTGGTGCATCGAAGAAATTTACAGTTGTGGATGAAAAAGAGTTCTCTGCTTTGCCTTTATTGAGACTTTATATGTCCTTGCGTCCTGAAGGTACAAAACGATTTTTTTGAGCTTCCGACAAAATTAATGTACAACTCAGCCAATTGGAAAGAATATGTTTGGCAAAATTCCCAGCAAAATCGCAATGTATTTAGGATTGCCAAACCCACTAACCTATACGGGACATTGCCTTCGTCGCACTTCTGCTACTGCCCTAGCCAATGCAGGAGCAACTATGACAAACTTAAAAAGACACGGAGGTTGGAGAAGTTCCACGGTGGCAGAGGGGTATCTGGAGGACAGTATTGAATTGAGAAATAAAACGGCGCGTACGCTGTCTACTTTGCCATTAGAAGAGGCAGGAACCTCGACTGTAGTGAACAGCAACAGCACCACCCATAAAAAAGAAGAAATTGTTTCCAGCGGCGGAAGTAATTTTCAGGGAACATTTGAAAATTGTACATTTATTATTTGTAATGACGTGAATAAGGAAAATATGTCTTAGTTTTCATTACATATAAACGTTTATAAGCATTTCTTGTATCATTTTCACCTGTAAAAGGTAAGAGGGAGTTTTTGAACCCTAATATCCCAAGGGAGTTATGACTGAGATGCTTACAATACATGGTGATATCACTGATGCTCTTTTGTTTTGTAAAAATATGGCGAACAAATAAGGTTTTAGTTCCAATCAACAAAAAGATATAGATGTCGCGATCGGATGTAAACAATTCATAATTTCTTTACGCAAATCAAGGAATTTTTTGTGTTTATGGATGATTTCTTTGTGAAAATGTGTTGAAACTATGTTAAAAATGTGCTGATTAACAGAAGGAGGAGTAACTGTGTTGAAAATTGTTCAATAAAGTGTGTAAAATTGTGCTGAAGAAAAGAAGGAGGAATTTTGTGCAGATTTGGTTGGAGAAGGCCCCTTTTTCGTCATTGGGACGCCGTATCTGAGAAATCGCCTAATCACGTAAGTTCCGCAACAGAATTTCACTGTAAGGAGGAGCAGGATAACTTAATGTTCTTCCCTTATGAATTTACATAATTTTTTTGTTTTCTTCAAGTCTTTCATGGCTTCAGTGTTTAGTATAGTAGATCTTGTTGTTCCTGCTCCTACTCTGACTCATTCACAAATAGATGGTACAAATTGAGTTATCAACATAATGAAAGTTGAGATGTGTGAAGTAAAATCACCAATTGATTTATCCTGAAAGTATCCTATCATGTGATAACTTATCTATTTGGTTGACCTGTTTATGTTTATGGTCCACATTTCAATAATACCACATCATTCAAAATCTCTATCTTGATATACTATACCCAAAGATTGAATCTCTATTGCTTACCTATGGATAATGATTATTAACTGGTTTCAGAATCAAGAAGATTGTGAAAAATGGAAAGCAGCTACCAGGGAACCCATTGGCAGAAAAATGTGCTAACTTCCCAAGTCAATTATATCTACACAAAGGATTGAAGAAATTGCACAAAAACCGCTTCACAATCATGTCCAATTTTAATTGAATTATATATGTAAAATTCATCTTCATTACAAATATTTATCTTTTTGATAATTCACATTACTGAAATTTCATCAATTTTCATTTTATCATCAAATCTGTTCATAATTAAAAGAAATGTGATAAATTGTAGTAGACCCTATTTTCTTTTACTGACTTGTCACAACTGTATTTTGATTTCACTCCAAAGCTGGAAAATATTTCACCAAATAATGAAATAGGTTCTGATAAAAAACTTATATGCTTAGAAATAATACAAAATTTTGCCCTAGGGTAATGGCCTTTTGGAAGGAATTTCTAATTAATTATATACTACTGTGTACTGTAATAATCACATGATTCTTTGATAATCATCATTCAATGGAATTGAAAAATGTTTTGATGGATTAATGTATTTGATTTTTTTATGAGCTTTATTTATCAAATCAACTGTTCACAAAATGAACCACTTCCATGATGTTCAACTCATTAGCAAATTTGTATTATTTAGGTGTTGCTCAAGAATGAAATGAGAGAACAAGATTTTATTTTCTTTATTCCAACAATAAACTTCTTCCAATTATAAAATCCTCATGAACTGAAAAAAGTACTGCTTCAATTCAAGAAATCCAAGTGGCTCCATATCTTCTGTACCATTAGTTCCAACTTCTGCAACAAAATCCACCACATTCCCATTTCCCACTTTTCAGCCACTGAATTATGTACTATCTGTGCTGTGCCACTGGGGATAATTTATGACCTGAAAAAAATTTCCACAGATTATAAGCTCTAATGATAATAATAACTTAGATTTTTGGGTATTCTAAAGAATTTTGTTGTAATCTTTTTCATTGTATAACTACTGTTGAAATAAACTTCCAGTTGAAAAAATATTTCAGTTTTGCAAGTGTTTATATTGAGCAGAACATTTGAAAATTAACAGTTTATTATTTTTTGTTACCTTAAGAAAACATGATCAATCATATCCGTTGTGGAAAAATCCTGGATAGGACATAGGATTAAATAATCCCAGAGCTGAATAATACTTGTCATACCATAGACACATAATGATATTTTTGTCGACTTTTGACTACCTATAGATTTTTTTTAGTTTGAAGATTGAATATTATGCATCAGGACAGATTCTATACAGATATTTTTTATATCTTTTTTAACATTTTGGAGTTACTATCATGATTCATATACCATCATTTGAGCTATAATGTTTTCTTCAAAAACTAGTTGATGGATAAGTCTCATCTTCTACTTCCTACAAATCAATTGGTACTCTGCTACTCTTCAACATTAACATATGCCAATGGTAAGAGAAATTCACAATAAGCATTTTCAAGTATGTCTTCAAGCAAGTGATGTATTTTAAAAATGAATTTTGAGTGAATTGGGATTTTTTATAGAATTGATAATTTTGCTTCTTCAATCTGGTAATAAAAATCTTCATCAAATTATTCCTATTCAAAATATTCAACTGGTATTTTCAGTTCGATGCCATGCATGTTATTAGCATCAGCCACACAAGTATATAATTGCTTTATAATAAAATAATATAGCAATAATTTTCATTATTCTCAAATTTTAATATTTTAATTAGGTAAATGAAAGCATTAATCATGGAAAAGTGTTTTCAGGATAATTGATAAATTAATTTTGACCCATTATAACATTTTGAAGTTGATTTAATTCAATAGGGGTCACTTTTTCCAACCCTATACTCTATAACATATACCATTATGAAGATAACAATGTGGAAAAATCATAAAATTACCAGAATTATTATTATTTACCTTCAGTATTTGTCAGACATGCTTGCCAAGGGATGAAGTCTTGATTTTGTGATAGGAACTACTCAGGGTTCTACTGCTGAATATTTGATCATGTTCCTTCTTTTTCTTGTGATGTTGATAAAATTGTGGAATTCACTGATTGGAGGCCCTAGAAAAGTAAAAGTTAAAATATTTGTTGTGCCAATTTTCCTGATTTTCCAAATCACCTATTTTTGGGAGAAGTATCAGGATGTTATAATCTTTATTATATTTGTGAAGTATTTATTTTTGAATTCATTACAAATAATGGAACATATTTAGTGATAGTGTGGTGAGGACACATTGAAATGTCTGGATGTTCAGAATAAGACAAATCATAGATACCTATCTGGAGCAATTGAGTCCTTTGATTCTGAACTTTATTGGTAGGTGTATTATAGATTATCTAATGCACAAGTGTGACTGATGTGAATTGAATTAAAGGATACTGAAATGATACAAAATAGAAAAGTCCTACCTTTCAGAAATGAGGGGGCACAATGTTTATCATATACCTATCTGTGAATATTGAGGTGGATATACATAATTCAATGGCAAATGAAGTGAAATACTGAATTGTGCAGGGGAGATTCAAGCTTGTTTCTTGAAAAACTTGAGCAAATCGACAAAGTACTACTGCTGTACTTTTGTAACCACAGTTCTAATAAAAATAATGCTCACATGAAAAATCTTTAATGAACACATCTCAATTGAAGAAAAATTCTTGAGAAATTCGATGGAAAGAGTGTTAGAATAACAATGAATATACATTGTGGATAAATTCGCCACAACAACTACTGAATGAATTCACTTACCTACATACTCAAGTGTTTTCGCACGACGAATTTCCACAATACAACACATCATCTAACATGTTAAAATGTATACTGGATCTACACAAGTGAAATATAAACATTTCACATCAATCAAAAACGCATCCAAACAATAAAAATTATGAATAAACACTACGTATTTTTTCTTGCAACAAACATTCCGCCATTTGTACTTATGCGATACTGGCGCTCCCTTCTGGACGTTGGTGTACCTAAAACGCTATTTTGTCGCCATCATTTTACAAACGTAACCATGGCAACCAGCGTTGAGTTTTTTCACCATGTATTGTAAGCATCTCAGTTATGACCCTCATTATAGATATCGTAACTATGACGATATAAGCTTATAATGTCACTGTCAGAAATAAAATCAAATACACTTAAACCTCCAACGAATAACAAGTCTTCAATTATTATCCAAACCCAGGATATAACATGTAACATCTGTTTGGAAGTGTTTTGGTATTTATAACTATCGGGTAATTTATGGTACAGGTCATCATTCAAACAGTTTCTGGATGACGTTTCCAGTCGCAATCTAGGGTTGATAAGTGAGTTGTTATTCAATGTATAAAATTGATTTCTTCAGAGTTATTGGAAAAAAATTTGGTATAGAAATTTTTGCGTGGATAATTAATATGGTCTTGCCATTTGAGCTTACCTACTATCGAGAGTAATGTCTAGAAGTTTGTGAAAGAAAATAATGTCATCCGCAAAAGAGAATACAATCAGATGGTTTTATTTGATATAATATGTCATTGACATAAATAATGAATATGATTGGTCCATGTACGGAGCCTTGAGGCACTCTTATCACTACCGGTTTGGTTTCGGGAACTATTTCATTAGGAGATACATATTGTTGTCTCTTTCTCATGTGGGAAACAACATTGCATATGCAATCAAAACTCGAACTTATACTTCATAAGGATGTGGACCTCACAGTGCTTGTCATGGCGTATTCTTCAAAAATGTTTGTATTTCAGCTCCCAAAAATATGCTGAAACACTCGATTGATTATATCCAGAGAAGAGCTATTCGAATGGTTGATGAATCTGCGCTCACGAATTCATCAACCTCTCTACAATTTTTGTTTCTTTTCAACAGATATGTTCATGGTCGATACTCATTGAAAATCATGTATATAATTCCACCACGAGCGGTTCCGAGCAGAAAGACTAGACGGACACAGATTAATAACCTTTCAATTATCAAATGACGAAGTTGTCGAACTTTTTACCAAATGAGGTTCTTGCTGATGACTATAACCTCCAGACATTGGAGAATAATACTGGCTTGCACGTTATTCCACGAGCATCATGAAGGTTGCCATTTCGTGCCGTCAAAATATGAAAAAATGCATGCCTGATTCAGGAAATTCTTGAAAGAAATGCTGGTCTCATTTTTTATGATGATTGGATATAATGATCCTTGCAGGAAAGCTAATTATCGTACCTAACACTATAATATATTTCTACACTATTTTTTGTTTAAGGGTCCAAGAAGTATTATTTGTTCTACAACATATGTTTCATCGTCATATATCCATTGAAGAATACAATTCAAAAATAAAGAAACATTCGAATATATGCTTTTGTTTGAAAGTGGCTGACAATGTATCGAGTTGTGAAGTAGAGTAGAGTCTGACTGACAAAAAGATGAGTTATGCTGAAAACGAAATAAGTAATGGAAAATATCCAAAAAAGTTGAAAAGATAACTAGATAATCCACGGTCTTCAGTATATCAACGAATGAAGTACCTACCTATAGGTACCTAAAGAAAGCTGACCTCCTTCATTCACAGATTTTAGACGAAATCAAGAGTAAAAAGTTATTAGAATGAGCTTTGATTTCCAGGAATTGATTCTAGAATCGACTCACCAATAAGGTAAACTACAGATACAACTGATGGTAATCAAATGAAATGGAACTCTTAACTCTGCCGTTTCTATTTTTCAGCACTTCATAGAATGGTTCCAAGATGAAGTTGATCAGACTGTGATCACAGAAGAGCAGTGGGCTTCTTTTCAGCAGTAACCCAATTTTTATTTCACACTAAATTGCAATGGGCAATAAAATCGAACCACAAATCACCAGTGAGCACGTAAGGGTTGGAATGAATTCGCGAAAGTCTTCACGAGCCAAAAAAGAGAAATATATTTCTGATGAGTCTATTTTGATATACTAACGAACTAGTTTGGACAAATAAAAATTAATCAAAAATTAATCTCAACAACCACTGATCAGATGCAAAAAATACTCAAAATGATCAAATTTGGTGTTCAATTTCTCTGCAATTCTCTTGACAATATCCGAGGCTATATCAAAAATCTCATAGAGCAATTATTATCATTGTTGCAGTTTCAATTCTTCTGATTCAGTCATTAATTTTGTCTCTCAACTAGGTATTCAACATTGGCCGTTTCATCGAAATGAACTTTTGATTCGAGATAACCCCAATTTCTAATTGGATATACTATTTTCTCTTTCTAAAATTTTTGTCCAATTTATGGCTTTTTCATTTTTCATTCATTAGCTTAGTCGAACTCTCAGCCACTTTCAAGTTCTGTAACTTGGGAGATTTATTTCTGGAGTGTTTCTTTCTTCTGCCGCATGGTGTCGCCACTTCCAATTGTCTCTTGGAACGCGGCTCAGCGTGGTCAAATAATAAGCCCGAAACCGGTCTGTAGGTTGTTAAGCGTGCCTGTCTCGATGTGAATTTGTCACGTCTTAGGAAAAAAGAAACATTTTCGATCTGCATTCACAGTGTGAATCGTTGCACAGACTACGAGCAGATATAATTCAATGTTCTGCGTGGTATTTACCAGGAAAGTAGTTGTTTTCTGCTCGTAGTCTACCAGACATTCATTTCAAACTATTCGATATTCTAATAGGATAGACTATTTTCTCTTTCTAAAGTTTCAAGAATATTATGAGTTCATATTCAAGTTCAGGTTTTCAACTTTGAGTTGGTGATAACAAATTGAGTGGAAAAAGGATCCTTTAATAAGAAAGTGACCTCAAAATCGAGGTTACATCCAGTCTTCCGTTGAGTTTTCGTGAAATCATCTATGTTGAGCTCGTGAACTACAAGTACTTTGATTGGTTCCATTTACTAGCTTTACATTTCAAAACGGTCGGATGATTGAATGAACGCTTGTCTGAAACTTGTCAATAAAGTATTCAATTCCTTATATTCTGAAAATCCAGGACAATCCTTAATGGAATAATCGAAATTTTGGAATTTCTCACCTTCGCTAATAGTCCTCGACTATTTCATGCACTTGCAAGATGAACAAATTATGAGCTCTATTCAAGTTTTGATTATCGATAATTCATACTTGACTCTTGACTTGATTGGCCTGTCAAGTTTGGTGTTTTCAGATTCTTGTATGTGACAGTTGAACGTCGAATAAAAATGATCACGTTGTGCACGCATTTCAAAATGAGCAGGTTTGGAATGAATTTCATCGAATTAATCAATTTCAACCATTCACTTTGTTAGTGAAATAGGCTTATAAGATTCCACTCGTGATTTTCTCATGTGTCTGTTTTTTATTTCATAACTCAACTGAGTATAGCTTTAAGCAACTCAGTTTCGTATGGCAATGGGGAATATTCCTCAATTCGGTTTATTACAGCAAATGCAAGTATGAACTTATTGGTTATGAGTTTCATTCATGAATTTTTCGAATTCGTTGCGGAAACTATCTAAATTCATTTTTCAAATATGGGGTTTTAAATTTTGAATTACTTTGTTTCTAGTTCACAAATTGGCAACAGCGCCTAGTAAGCTAGAATAACAACAACTCACATTTGGCAACACTTTCCATTAAGTACACTTGTTGGCAATGCATAATTCAGGAATCAAACTGCTAATATAAAAAAATAATCAGTCAAAACATGAATTTCAATCCCCACCACACCAATCCATCCACAAGTCAAATATAAACATAACCTCCAAAACTGAGAGAGCATATCTTTTGAGGACAGAAATAAGCAGAATGGTTGGGTGCCAGAGAACTTATTCGTAGTATAAGTTCTGTGTTCCAACCTGATCAAAATATTACTATCTTCATTCACCTAATCAACTTAATGGATTTGTTGTCCTTTATTATTTATGAAATCTACAGTCGATGTTGCCAAATAGTGACATAGGAACAAGGTGCTTTAAATTTTACACTTTAAATATTTTTTCTTCGAAAAAAGGTTGTAATGGTGAGTTTGAAATGCGACGTTTTGAAGATATTCAATGAGAATTACTTCATTATCGTCCGAAGGAGAATTCCCCATTCCTACGGTTAAACTTTACAAAATTGATTTCTCGTTCAGTAGGTATCCACTTCAAGAATCTACTACAGGTCATCACTTATAAAAACTTATAATCACTACTGATCATTTCTGTTATGAGAATTCATCGTCATAACCTGACAAAATATAAAAATATCATAACGGCGAGTAAAACCCCTGCACAGATTGATATCGATTTGCTTTTTTTGCTGTTGTGCTCCATGTCTGCGAAACAGTTTTTTATTCAATTGGAACCGGAAGAATAATTGAAATGGAAGTCAGCGTGTGTTTCGTCATGATCAATTTCCTTCTTGAAAAATCCCTAATGGAAAATTGAATATTTCAATCTATTTCGAATAAAGAACACAGTTGAAAATAAATTATGAAGTTAATCTGATGGGAAAGAGAGAGAGACAAAAATCCACTGGTTCCCACGAGAGAGGCAGAGACAGCAAAATGAAATAAATTATGCGAAAGAGAGAGTCCGACCCAGAAAGGAAAACGATGGATTGCAGTATCCCAGATGGTTTCCATAGTGACTCTCCAGGACTGTGACGTCAACGAATTCATCCTGTCGACAGACAGAAGGTACAACACAGTGACGTAGGAAATGATCACTCATTATTGCATTATTTTTTTATCTAAATAGTTGAAGAAACAACAAAGAATTGGGTTCCTTTCCGAGGGATGATGAGAACTATTCAAAGAAATTATTGAAAAACGAGTAGGCTTGAACATTATTCAATTTGAAGTGAAAGTAAAACTTTTTATAGTAGGTATATGGCCAGCTGTTAGCAAATCTACAAAAATATGAAGCTAAAAAAGACATACCAGAGTGATATTGAGATGATTAGACATCGAAAATGTATCGATGAACACTCTTACACAGTAATCTTTATGTGGTCTCAAACGTCCTCCAATGTCTCTTTATTCTATCTAGCTTCTTATGACTGCAACCCTACCCAAATTGATCAGAATCAAACCAAGAGACTCCAAAAATTCACACATCTAAATTATTCTTGTTTCATTGTCATTACTATATACCATACTATTTCTTCTGTACTTTCGTCTTGTATAGGTATTCAGATCTTAGTTCCTTTGTGCTATATACAACGACATGTGTTTTTTATTATATAAGTATTTTCTGTGATCGGTTAGCTGATCTGTGAACTATTTCATCATATCTAAGGGCTGAAAGGATAACTTCTGACTAGATTCCCAAATTGAGATTGGATGCATCATGTATCTGCAGATGTTGTTCTCCTCTAAGCAAAACTTTTCAAGTATTCTTCGAGTCTTCCGATATGAATCCTGTTGATGACTTCACATTTTTTTGGGGTTGAATTGCCTCAGTCCTGTAAGTATTTGCCATTGTGTACTTCTCAGTGCTTCTCCCTCTTTCTTGAGTTTTCAAATATATTTGCTGAATAAATATTGAAACTGAATAAGGCCTAGATATTTCATCTTTTCTATTCTGAAAGTCAGCTTCATTGAGACAAATGAGTCTTGAATATTGAAGCTTTGTTCTTCGAGTGAAAGGTACCATGGTGATTTTCATTAAGTTGATTCTGAAACTTGATTGGCACCATCTCCTTGTAGTTTCTTGCCCTTCTTCATTGGATCATGAAGGGTTCCTTCGAATCCGTCCCTGGCAGCATCCCGTGAGTATCTCATCCTTCACAAGGCTCAAGATCAAAGGTGACAATACTCCTTCCTATGAAAATCCCTTGGTTGTGCTGAATTTCATTACCTCCTGCTCTTATTCCAGCATTCGGCACATCTACTTGGATGTAGCTTTGTCTACTCTCTTGTTTATTAGAGTATGATCGAAAGCACAAAGATTTTGGAATTGATGTGTTGTAAGTGAGTTTGAAAAAATGATGAATTCAACATGCTCATGAAAGGACTTGTTAAATGGAAATGTTGACATGGAATGGCGCTGCAACTATATTCACTATATCAACATCGATATTTTGTGATAGAATTAAACTATCTATATTGGTATTGTAATTCTTTATATTTTGAGGTCTATACAAATCCGAAGGAATATTTTATGTCTAGAATTATTTCGTAGACCTTCCTACTCATGACGTAAGTTTAGCATTATTTCAATTCGTTGCTAGCTTCAGTACCAAAGATCCTGAATTATTTTTTATATTGTGCATTTATTTTGACAGTATCTACCTGTAGACTTGAAGTCAAAATTATATAGGTATAGTTATTCAAGATTTCGCCAATATAATTTCTTTGTGTTATGGTTCAACCCAACAGGGTAGGGTTAAGTTACAGTTCCGGCACTGACAATAGCTTATTAGATTATGAGTCATTAATTTGAATATTATTATAATATGATTATGTTATCGTAAGATATGGGTACTCAGTGTCTTTTTGATAACAATGAAATGTATACTATGTCTCATAATACATGCCCATATTGCTGGAATTGATTCCTCTAATTATCATTTCAAGTTATTGCGAACACATGTTTAATTTTGAATTTGGAAGATTTATTGTATTATAGTTGATACTATGGTACTTTTTCTGGAAATGATAGGTCATATGTGAAAGGAAACAATATTTTTGATTCTATTCCAATTTCTTCTGGAGTCAAAAGTTATAGGATTATAAGCTTCATGGCCATTGCATATCTGTTTTGCAGTATCGGGCTGTAAGGAACGAATAGTGAAATACTGTAGCAAGACTTGAGACGGTAAAGTTGAGTTTTTTTCGTGGTTGAAATTCTTCATGGACATCCTATGGGTCTAATCCCCCATATGATAGTGTGGGAATCCCTGATCTCAGTCAGGTTTACCCACTAAACACTCCAACTCCTACGTAGGCTCATCTGACCGAATGACACTTATACCTAATGGCCCATTGTATCTTGCATATCTATCGTCATTATACTCACTTTAGTATCTTGGTGCCTTGTACAAGTCCTTTAATGTCGTCTGCCTTCTGCCATCCAATGCCTCACATTTGAATAATATATGTGATACTGTTTCTGTTTCCTTTCCGCATAGTCTGCAATTTGGGTCGCCATTATACAGTCCCATCCTGGTAAGGTGCTCCTTGACATGAGTCCTATGACAGTTTTTATCTGCTCTCTGTTCATGTTTAGCAGATCTGCAGTTCGTCTGTGGCATGGTTCCTTGATGTATTGTTTCCCATGTATATTCCCTGGAATGTTTTCCCAGTGATTCTTATGTTTTTCCCGAATTCAGTCTCTCACAGACTCGTGCTGTACGCTTAGGTACTCCTAGAATATCTCCCTCTTCTAGCGAGTTCGTCAGCTTTCAAGCCTCACCTCCCCTTGTATCAGTAGGCCCTGTGATACCTAGACAGACAAGCCTTTGAACCTTGCTCAGTCTTGTTACTGTTCCTCTTTGTAGTGTCTTAGGCCACCAAGAGCGACTGGCCATCATTAGTGACATAACCGCTTTTTTGGTGGTATTTTCCATTCGTTGTTGCCAGATCAGTTTCGAATCTAATATCACTCCTCTTCTTCAACTGTATCGTTTCTACGCGAAGTTTTAGAGGACCAAGCCCTTCCAGTATGCGTCTTCGGGTGAATGCTACCATGGCGGCCTTGTGAGGACTGATACCGAAACCTTCCTGTTCCGTTCATCTCATTACCAATTCCAGAGCCTCTTTCATTCGATCTCTGACTGTGGTGTTATATTTTTCTTCTACCAATACTACTATGTCGTCAGCATATCCAAAGACTCTATGTCCACTGTTATTTAGTATCCTGAGTAGCCCGTCCACAATCAGATTCCACAGGAGTGGGGATAGTACTCCCCCATGCGTCCATGCAAAATGTTCATTTTCCATTTATTGATACTTTCAAATCCATGGCTTTTGATTTTGCATTGATTAGCTCAGTTGAGCTATCATCCACTACCATAATTCATGACATGGGAGCTTTGTTTCTTGAGTATTTCTTTCTCCCACCGCATGATGTCGCTGATTCCAAGTGTCTCTTGGTACGCGGGTCAGTGCTGTGAAATATGCGTGGCGGAGATTGCATAGAGACAGGCAGCTCTTAGAGTGGAGATTTCAGGTTTCGGTGACTACCCTTTTCTACTGAAGGCTAGAAAGCTTGAAATCGGTCTGTATGTTGTTAGTCATGCCTGTCTCGATGTGAACTTTTGTACGTCTTAGGAATAAAGAACATATATTGTGCCATCCACATTCACTGTGTGAATCGTTACATGGACTATGATCAAATATAATTGATTCAATGTTCAGTGTGGCATTTGTTCTCTACTGGTTGTCTACCAGTCATCACATTATAAATTGATTGAGATGCAATATGTATATTATTTCTCATTTATTGATACTATCCAACTTATGTCTTTTGATTGTACATTAGAAAATTCTACGTTTCAAAAAAATATCTTGGGTCTTACCAAAGATGAGTATAACAAAAATAAAATTGTTTCTCATAACTTCTTACCCTGTAGTGGATATACTGAACCCTCGGCTGGGTCTCTATGATTAAATCATTACTGAACATCATATTGATCCATAGTGCTGATCAAGACAGGCAATAGGTAGGTGCATAAAAGTTGAATTCATTACGATAACATATACTGTCAGAATATATTCAAAAAAATTTCGCTACATTCTCTTCAATGTAACTGTGGCAACCACATTTGAGCAAAAACCCTTCCCCCAAGAACATTCCACCCAGCAGTCCGCTGTAGCGTTCACCCCACACGTGATGAATTATTGCCCACCCTATATAATCAATTCGAAATTCCCGCTTGACTGGATAAAGCGCATGACTCTAACATAATCGATAAGTCCCCGAACCTAAACCCACCCCATTGAATCAAAACTACCACAGTTACCTCCGACTAGTCAACAAAGAATAGTTATAGTTTTCCCATCAATCCATACATCCGCACCATAGTTGCCCCGGAAAAAAACTCGGTCTGGCTGTAAATCCCGGAAACTGCGCCTTATCTATTGCACAAATCGAAACGAACAAAACTATTCGGGTGGTGCATTCGAACGAAAAATAGCGGAATATACGCCCAGTGCATTTAGTTGGTGCCGACCTCGGACCTCGGATTTTTGTGAACATATTTTTTCTTGTATACCTCGATCGAAAGGGTCTAAAATGAAAAGCTTAACCCTGAGTTTGCGCTGGCGCAAAGTTCACCGTTCCACCGTCATTTTGAATTTAACATTTTTTGAAACGTTTGTATCTCGCGTTCTGATCGTATAGCGTGAAAACGAAAGTCGTTGGATTCGTCATCTGTTGACGTCACTGTTTGTGGGCGTAGCTTTGTTTTGGCGAATTCAAAGCCAATGTAATTTCTAGCATTTCGAAATGAAATACATCATGATACAATGATTCCTGGCTGACCAATCTACATTCAAAGTTACCCTTGTCAGAAAACGGGTATTGACGTCTAATGTCGAGTATACTCCCAAAAAAATCTGTTGAAGTCACTGTTTGTAGGCGTAGCTTTGTTTTGGCGAATTTGAAGCCAATGTAATTTCTAGCATTTTAAAATGAAATACATCATGTTACAATGATTCCTGGCTGACCAATCTACATTCAAAGTTACCCTGGTCAGAAAACGGGTATTGACGTCTAAAGTCGAGTATACTCCCAAAAAATCTGTTGACGTCACTGTTTGTGGACGTAGCTCTGTTTTGGCGAATCTAGAGCCAATGTAATTTCTAGCATTTCGAAATGTAATACATCATGATACAATGATTCCTGGATGACCAATCTACA
Organism: Chrysomela aeneicollis; assembly: GCA_029955515.1. Classification (NCBI taxonomy): domain Eukaryota; kingdom Metazoa; phylum Arthropoda; class Insecta; order Coleoptera; family Chrysomelidae; genus Chrysomela; species Chrysomela aeneicollis. The sequence goes on from JARUHQ010000025.1 coordinate 5,226,721, forward strand.
TTCAAAGTTACCCTTGTCAGAAAACGGGTATTGACGTCTAAAGTCGAGTATACTCCAAAAAAATCTGTTGACGTCACTGTTTGTGGACGTAGCTCTGTTTTGGCGAATCTAGAGCCAATGTAATTTCTAGCATTTCGAAATGTAATACATCATGATACAATGATTCCTGGATGACCAATCTACATTCAAAGTTACCCTTGTCAGAAAACGGGTATTGACGTCTAAAGTCGAGTATACTCCCAAAAAATCTCTTGACGTCACTGTTTGTGGACGTAGCTCTGTTTTGGCGAATCTAGAGCCAATGTAATTTCTAGCATTTTGAAATGAAATACATCATGATACAATGATTCCTGGCTGACCAATCTACATTCAAAGTTAACCTTGTTAGAAAATGGGTATTGACGTCTAAAGTCGAAAATACTCCCAAAAAATCTGTTGACGTCACTGTTTGTGGACGTAGCTCTGTTTTGGCGAATCTAGAGCCAATGTAATTTCTAGCATTTCAAAATGAAATACATCATGATACAATGATTCCTGGCTGACCAATCTACATTCAAAGTTACCCTTGTCAGAAAACGGGTATTGACGTCTAAAGTCGAGTATACTCCCAAAAAATCTGTTGAAGTCACTGTTTGTGGACGTAGCTCTGTTTTGGCGAATCTAGAGCAAATGTAATTTCTAGCATTTTGAAATGAAATACATCATGATACAATGATTCCTGGCTGACCAATCTACATTCAAAGTTACCCTTGTCAGAAAACGGGTATTGACGTCTAAAGTCGAGTATACTCCCAAAAAAATCTGTTGAAGTCACTGTTTGTAGGCGTAGCTTTGTTTTGGCGAATTTGAAGCCAATGTAATTTCTAGCATTTTAAAATGAAATACATCATGTTACAATGATTCCCGGCTGACCAATCTACATTCAAAGTTACCCTGGTCAGAAAACGGGTATTGACGTCTAAAGTCGAGTATACTCCCAAAAAATCTGTTGACGTCACTGTTTGTGGACGTAGCTCTGTTTTGGCGAATCTAGAGCCAATGTAATTTCTAGCATTTCGAAATGTAATACATCATGATACAATGATTCCTGGATGACCAATCTACATTCAAAGTTACCCTTGTCAGAAAACGGGTATTGACGTCTAAAGTCGAAAATACTCCCAAAAAATCTGTTGACGTCACTGTTTGTGGACGTAGCTCTGTTTTGGCTAATCTAGAGCCAATGTAATTTCTAGCATTTTGAAATGAAATACATCATGTTACAATGTTTCCTGGCTGACCAATCTACATTCAAAGTTAACCTTGTCAGAAAACGGGTATTGACGTCTAAAGTCGAGTATACTCCAAAAAAATCTGTTGACGTCACTGTTTGTGGACGTAGCTCTGTTTTGGCGAATCTAGAGCCAATGTAATTTCTAGCATTTTGAAATGAAATACATCATGATACAATGATTCCTGGCTGACCAATCTACATTCAAAGTTAACCTTGTCAGAAAACGGCTATTGACGTCTAAAGTCGAAAATACTTCCAAAAAATCTGTTGACGTCACTGTTTGTGGACGTAGCTCTGTTTTGGCGAATCTAGAGCCAATGTAATTTCTAGCATTTTAAAATGAAATACATCATGATACAATGATTCCTGGCTGACCAATCTACATTCAAAGTTAACCTTGTCAGAAAACGGGTATTGACGTCTAAAGTCGAAAATACTCCCAAAAAATCTGTTGAAGTCACTGTTTGTGGACGTAGCTCTGTTTTGGCGAATCTAGAGCCAATGTAATTTCTAGCATTTTAAAATGAAATACATCATGATACAATGATTCCTGGCTGACCAATCTACATTCAAAGTAAACCTTGTCAGAAAACGGGTATTGACGTCTAAAGTCGAGTATACTCCAAAAAAATCTGTTGACGTCACTTTTTGTGGACGTAGCTCTGTTTTGGCGAATCTAGAGCCAATGTAATTTCTAGCATTTCGAAATGTAATACATCATGATACAATGATTCCTGGCTGACCAATCTACATTCAAAGTTAACCTTGTCAGAAAACGGGTATTGACGTCTAAAGTCGAGTATACTCCAAAAAAATCTGTTGACGTCACTTTTTGTGGACGTAGCTCTGTTTTGGCGAATCTAGAGCCAATGTAATTTCTAGCATTTCGAAATGTAATACATCATGATACAATGATTCCTGGCTGACCAATCTACATTCAAAGTTACCCTTGTCAGAAAACGGGTATTGACGTCTAAAGTCGAGTATACTCCCAAAAAATCTGTTGAAGTCACTGTTTGTGGGCGTAGCTCTGTTTTGGCGAATCTAGAGCCAATGTTATTTCTAGCATTTTGAAATGATATTCATCATGATACAATGATTCCTGGCTGACCAGTCTACATTCAAATTAACCTTTGTCAGAAAACGGGTATTGACGTCTGAAGTCGAGTATACTCCCCAAAAATCTGTTGACGTCACTGTTTGTGGACGTAGCTCTGTTTTGGCGAATCTAGAGCCAATGTAATTTCTAGCATTTTGAAATGAAATACATCATGTTACAATGTTTCCTGGCTGACCAATCTACATTCAAAGTTAACCTTGTCAGAAAACGGGTATTGACGTCTAAAGTCGAGTATACTCCAAAAAAATCTGTTGAAGTCACTGTTTGTAGGCGTAGCTTTGTTTTGGCGAATTTGAAGCCAATGTAATTTCTAGCATTTTAAAATGAAATACATCATGTTACAATGATTCCTGGCTGACCAATCTACATTCAAAGTTACCCTGGTCAGAAAACGGGTATTGACGTCTAAAGTCGAGTATACTCCCAAAAAATCTGTTGACGTCACTGTTTGTGGACGTAGCTCTGTTTTGGCGAATCTAGAGCCAATGTAATTTCTAGCATTTCGAAATGTAATACATCATGATACAATGATTCCTGGATGACCAATCTACATTCAAAGTTACCCTTGTCAGAAAACGGGTATTGACGTCTAAAGTCGAGTATACTCTAAAAAAATCTGTTGACGTCACTGTTTGTGGACGTAGCTCTGTTTTGGCGAATCTAGAGCCAATGTAATTTCTAGCATTTCGAAATGTAATACATCATGATACAATGATTCCTGGATGACCAATCTACATTCAAAGTTACCCTTGTCAGAAAACGGGTATTGACGTCTAAAGTCGAGTATACTCCCAAAAAATCTCTTGACGTCACTGTTTGTGGACGTAGCTCTGTTTTGGCGAATCTAGAGCCAATGTAATTTCTAGCATTTTGAAATGAAATACATCATGATACAATGATTCCTGGCTGACCAATCTACATTCAAAGTTAACCTTATTAGAAAACGGGTATTGACGTCTAAAGTCGAAAATACTCCCAAAAAATCTGTTGACGTCACTGTTTGTGGACGTAGCTCTGTTTTGGCGAATCTAGAGCCAATGTAATTTCTAGCATTTTAAAATGAAATACATCATGATACAATGATTCCTGGCTGACCAATCTACATTCAAAGTTAACCTTGTCAGAAAACGGGTATTGACGTCTAAAGTCGAAAATACTCCCAAAAAATCTGTTGACGTCACTGTTTGTGGACGTAGCTCTGTTTTGGCGAATCTAGAGCCAATGTAATTTCTAGCATTTTGAAATGAAATACATCATGTTACAATGTTTCCTGGCTGACCAATCTACATTCAAAGTTAACCTTGTCAGAAAACGGGTATTGACGTCTAAAGTCGAGTATACTCCAAAAAAATCTGTTGACGTCACTGTTTTTGGACGTAGCTCTGTTTTGGCGAATCTAGAGCCAATGTAATTTCTAGCATTTTGAAATGAAATACATCATGATACAATGATTCCTGGCTGACCAATCTACATTCAGAGTTAACCTTGTCAGAAAACGGCTATTGACGTCTAAAGTCGAAAATACTTCCAAAAAATCTGTTGACGTCACTGTTTGTGGACGTAGCTCTGTTTTGGCGAATCTAGAGCCAATGTAATTTCTAGCATTTTAAAATGAAATACATCATGATACAATGATTCCTGGCTGACCAATCTACATTCAAAGTTAACCTTGTCAGAAAACGGGTATTGACGTCTAAAGTCGAAAATACTCCCAAAAAATCTGTTGAAGTCACTGTTTGTGGACGTAGCTCTGTTTTGGTGAATCTAGAGCCAATGTAATTTCTAGCATTTTAAAATGAAATACATCATGATACAATGATTCCTGGCTGACCAATCTACATTCAAAGTAAACCTTGTCAGAAAACGGGTATTGACGTCTAAAGTCGAGTATACTCCAAAAAAATCTGTTGACGTCACTTTTTGTGGACGTAGCTCTGTTTTGGCGAATCTAGAGCCAATGTAATTTCTAGCATTTCGAAATGTAATACATCATGATACAATGATTCCTGGCTGACCAATCTACATTCAAAGTTAACCTTGTCAGAAAACGGGTATTGACGTCTAAAGTCGAGTATACTCCAAAAAAATCTGTTGACGTCACTTTTTGTGGACGTAGCTCTGTTTTGGCGAATCTAGAGCCAATGTAATTTCTAGCATTTCGAAATGTAATACATCATGATACAATGATTCCTGGCTGACCAATCTACATTCAAAGTTACCCTTGTCAGAAAACGGGTATTGACGTCTAAAGTCGAGTATACTCCCAAAAAATCTGTTGAAGTCACTGTTTGTGGGCGTAGCTCTGTTTTGGCGAATCTAGAGCCAATGTTATTTCTAGCATTTTGAAATTATATTCATCATGATACAATGATTCCTGGCTGACCAGTCTACATTCAAATTAACCTTTGTCAGAAAACGGGTATTGACGTCTGAAGTCGAGTATACTCCCCAAAAATCTGTTGACGTCACTGTTTGTGGACGTAGCTCTGTTTTGGCGAATCTAGAGCCAATGTAATTTCTAGCATTTTGAAATGAAATACATCATGTTACAATGTTTCCTGGCTGACCAATCTACATTCAAAGTTAACCTTGTCAGAAAACGGGTATTGACGTCTAAAGTCGAGTATACTCCAAAAAAATCTGTTGACGTCACTGTTCGTGGACGTAGCTCTGTTTTGGCGAATCTAGAGCCAATGTAATTTCTAGCATTTCGAAATGTAATACATCATGATACAATGATTCCTGGCTGACCAATCTACATTCAAAGTTACCCTTGTCAGATAACGGGTATTGACGTCTAAAGTCGAGTATACTCCCAAAAAATCTGTTGAAGTCACTGTTTGTGGGCGTAGCTCTGTTTTGGCGAATCTAGAGCCAATGTTATTTCTAGCATTTTGAAATGATATTCATCATGATACAATGATTCCTGGCTGACCAGTCTACATTCAAATTAACCTTTGTCAGAAAACGGGTATTGACGTCTGAAGTCGAGTATACTCCCCAAAAATCTGTTGACGTCACTGTTTGTGGACGTAGCTCTGTTTTGGCGAATCTAGAGCCAATGTAATTTCTAGCATTTCGAAATGTTATACATCATGATACAATGATTACTGGCTGACCAATCTACATTCAAAGTTAACCTTGTCAGAAAACGGGTATTGACGTCTAAAGTCGAGTATACTCCAAAAAAATCTGTTGACGTCACTGTTTGTGGACGTAGCTCTGTTTTGGCGAATCTAGAGCCAATGTAATTTCTAGCATTTCGAAATGTAATACATCATGATACAATGATTCCTGGCTGACCAATCTACATTCAAAGTTACCCTTGTCAGAAAACGGGTATTGACGTCTAAAGTCGAGTATACTCCCAAAAAATCTGTTGAAGTCACTGTTTGTGGGCGTAGCTCTGTTTTGGCGAATCTAGAGCCAATGTTATTTCTAGCATTTTGAAATGATATTCATCATGATACAATGATTCCTGGCTGACCAGTCTACATTCAAATTAACCTTTGTCAGAAAACGGGTATTGACGTCTGAAGTCGAGTATACTCCCCAAAAATCTGTTGACGTCACTGTTTGTGGACGTAGCTCTGTTTTGGCGAATCTAGAGCCAATGTAATTTCTAGCATTTCGAAATGTTATACATCATGATACAATGATTACTGGCTGACCAATCTACATTCAAAGTTAACCTTGTCAGAAAACGGGTATTGACGTCTAAAGTCGAGTATACTCCAAAAAAATCTGTTGACGTCACTGTTTGTGGACGTAGCTCTGTTTTGGCGAATCTAGAGCCAATGTAATTTCTAGCATTTCGAAATGTAATACATCATGATACAATGATTCCTGGCTGACCAATCTACATTCAAAGTTACCCTTGTCAGAAAACGGGTATTGACGTCTAAAGTCGAGTATACTCCCAAAAAATCTGTTGAAGTCACTGTTTGTGGACGTAGCTCTGTTTTGGCGAATCTAGAGCCAATGTAATTTCTAGCATTTCGAAATGTAATACATCATGATACAATGATTCCTGGCTGACCAATCTACATTCAAAGTTACCCTTGTCAGAAAACGGGTATTGACGTCTAAAGTCGAGTATACTCCCAAAAAATCTGTTGAAGTCACTGTTTGTGGGCGTAGCTCTGTTTTGGCGAATCTAGAGCCAATGTTATTTCTAGCATTTTGAAATGATATTCATCATGATACAATGATTCCTGGCTGACCAGTCTACATTCAAATTAACCTTTGTCAGAAAACGGGTATTGACGTCTGAAGTCGAGTATATTCCCCAAAAATCTGTTGACGTCACTGTTTGTGGACGTAGCTCTGTTTTGGCGAATGTGACGTCAAAAGTGCCTATTATAAAAAAGAAAGCCATCGTAATTTTTAGCATTTTGAAATAAAGATCATCCTGATATGTTGATTCCTGGCTGACCAATCCACTATCAAATTTATCTTTGTCTCTTGTGGCGCGATTATGAATGCTCCTGAAGGCGCGCCGCGCGATTCGCCGCGGTCGCGCTTCATGCCGTTATATGCCGTTATTACATTTTTCTTCAATTGCAAAGATATTATTGATAGAAAATGCATGTGCCTTATTGAAGCTTCTAAAATGCATCCTACCTCAATATTGAGGTAGAATGGTCTATTTGGGGTAGATTTTAAGTGAAAAATAACGACTCTCAAAAATGATTCGTGCAATTTTTATTTCTTTCATTTTCATTCAACTCTTTTCTACACCACCCTCGAGGTAGACTTCATGGCGAGTTTTTTTACGGGTTTTCCCCGAGAGGCCTATTCCACGGTTTACTTTCGTTCGTTCGTATTTCGTCATCGTCATCTTCGTTTTTTTCGTGTATTTCGTCAGTCAAACGACATCGTTGTTAATGTCTCCATCCTCATCCATTTCGAGTGATAATCGCTCGCTTTTCTTTCCCTCGATGTTCTTGTTCTGGCCAATGCTTTTGGGTGCCGGAAAGCCGGATTGCAATGTTCCGTGCCTAGCAAAAAAATGCAATAAATACAGTTGATGAGTGCTCAAAAATATAAAGTGAATGTAATATGCAAGAATGTTTGACTTTTTTAGGAATAGTTAGGTGGTAAACATACTAAAAATCCCCTTTCTTGAGAGGTGAGCAAAGGGTGAGAGGGGTGTGGAAATGTTTTTCATTTCAAAATGCCAAACTTTTGACGTCAGATGCGCCAAAACAGAGTTACGCCCACAAACAGTGCCGTCAACATATTTTTGGGGAGCATACACGACTTTAGACGTCGATACCTGTTTTCTGACAAGGGTTACTTCGAATGTAGAATGGTCAGCCAGAAATCATTGTATTAGGATGTTTTCCATTTCAAAATGCCAGAAATTACACTGGCTTTCTTTTTTATACTAGGTACTTTTGACTTCAGATTCGCCAAAACAGAGCTACGCCAACGAACAGTTACGTCAACAGATTTTTGGGGAGCATACTCGACTTTAGACGTCAATACCTATTTTCTGTCGCTTCGGACGGTTTATTTTCATATGAGCTCGATGAATCCAACGACCACCGTTTGCACGCTGTACGATACTAAGAACGCGAGATACAAACGTTTCGAAAATTAAAATCAAATTCGAAATGGTGGTGGAACGGTGAACTTGTGCATGCGCAAACTCAGGGTTGAGCCTTTCATACGAAACCCTTCCGATCGAGGGACAGAAGAAAGAATGTACCCAAAATTCCGAGGCCCCTACACATGAAATTTCCCAAATGCACTGGCCTAATATCCGGGTTACATTTTCGCCGAAACATAACCCTGTATGACGAATGGCGAGTGGGGTAGTAGGGATGAGCGAGGGTAGGGGGGCGCGAAGGGGTGGATTTTCTGCGCATGGGGTGGCTCGGTCGAGCGTCCGGGTCGTCGCGACGGCACAGATAGTGAGTAGACTGAGTGGCGTCTCCACACTTTGTGCTGCCGGCTGGTGATGGCGTTTAAAACTGGAGTTGGTAAGTCTGTTTGCTTTTTTGGTCGAATGCGACTTCCGAGTACGGGGTGTGAGTTTTACGGACCGGTTTTTTTCTTACCGGTTGTCGGTTACACCTCGCTCGGTGACGGTGGTGTGTTTTTTTATTCGTCCGAAGTGGTAATCAATCGGATTTTTTTTTAGAACATATACTCATCAGGTATCCATATACATTCATATAAAGTGTTATGTTCACCTCACCTACAAGCATGAGTAGTAATAATCGAAAAAATATTCGGATGAAAGTTGGTGAGTAGTGACATAGATGGAATGTATTTTTTTATCCATCACTAGTTTTTTCGAGCAATTTAGTGTTATATAGAGATATATTCTTTGTGCTTGCAAACAGCATAAAGCACCCTTAGATATCACCTCGAAATGACAGTTCAGATATAGCTCCTATCATTTTCTTCAAATAGTGCTACCATTTTCTTTAAATAGCGCTTGTAATTTTATTCAAATAGAACCCTATTTTGAACAAAATGACTTCAATATATTCCAATCTGGAAATAAGTGCTTATTGATTTATATTCATTAATCATATATGCATTATACATTTGATGTCATCTCAATGCAATACGAAGTATTTCTTCAGAGACGTCATCCGATATGTGGTATTTCACGATATGTTCCTTAGGTACCTTATGTTAGTGAAAAAATGTTTTATAAAGAAAATCCAATTCGAAAAAGTTTTCTGAATTTGAAATAATAGCTTCCATATGATAGAAAAAATTTCTTCAAAATCATCATAGTAGGTATAGGTCTATCATGCATGTTTATGAAAAAATGTTCTATAATGAATATCAAATTCGAAATAGTTATCTGAATTCAAATTAATGGCGTCTATACAAAATGAAAGGAATATAAAAGCAATAAAATCAATTTCTTTATTAAAAATTTCCTCAAAATCACTGTGTTCTCACTATAATGTTTATAAAAAAATGTTTTATGGAGAATATCAAATTCTAAATATAAGGTACCTACTCTATAACGTTTCAGATAAGATTCTGAAAAACTTTTGCTCTTATAAAAAAATCTAAATATTAGAACACCCTGTATAATATACAGATAGTGAGAATTCTCAAGTGAGAAATCTTAAGCAAGAATTCTAAAATTGTCACTTTCATTGGAATCAGGAGTGCGGTTGATCAGTGATATCTCAATTTTGAAGAAAATTTGGATTTTTTTATCATTGTATTCAAGTTCATCACTTCATTCATCACTTGTATATACCTACTCAGCAGAATATATTACTCGATATGATAATTTTGGATTCTTCCAAGGCATCTGAAGTGTGTGTCGCTTTTAGTAACATTAATAATTCAATAATAGGATTTCTTCTCTCTTTATGGATTAGTTGCTTTCACAGGTAAGTGACTTCTTAGATTTTCTTCAAAGCTAGAAACCTCAATGAAACTTCCTCGGATGAAGTAAGAATTCATTCAATTCACTTCCTTAAAATCAGGACTTCTTCTTCTTCTATTCGATTTGAATGGCCTAAGTTACCAGGACTATATCCAGCCAAGTACACGCAATATTTGATTATATAACCTCAATGGGGCCCACCTCAAAGTGGATCTGAGACTACTTCATACCCCATGAGGGTTCTATACATGATTACAATTTCCAATATATTGAATTTCACACATGCATTTTAACTTCGATACAGGTATGGCCCCCTTATCCGACAAATCCGTTGTCATCCGGCCTGGATACCGGCGTAGACACAAAAGGACCAATTGTTTTTCACTAGTATTCACTAAACTTCACTTTCATAAATATATTTTCAATGAATTTTCGTAATTTCAATATGGACAATCACATTTCACATCAACTTGACTTCTAACCTCGAGGACGCCGCCTGTCCTCTACCATGGTCAGAAGGCGAATCCCTGACAGTTAAAAAAAAAAGAAAAACCTTAAAATCAGGAATGATATTTTGGGTAACTTCTTCTTCTTCTTGACAATCTACCTAGACTGTTTCTCATCAGCTCTGCTGTTTGATTACCTACACTAAGCTACTCCACTATAATGGATTTTGTATCAGTAGTTATCATCTCCACATATTAATCATGGATGTAATATATCTTCTCAGTGGGAATATCCGAAATGTGATAATGCTGAAAAATGATTTGTTGAGTTTGGTATATGTGGGTATCGAATTGTTTCAAGCTATTTTTTTCTATCAGTCGAATAAAATAGTAGGTATCGATAATAAATAACTGGAAGTAGACAAATCACTATTGGTTTCAACGATGATGTTCATTATTGCAATAATATTTCGTTGTGTTGATATGTCAACTAAAATTAATGGTAGGAATATTATGGGTGAGAAGATGTAACTATATACAGGAAAATGTGATTTTTAGTTGTAGATAATTTTTATACCATTGTTCTTTAATAAATAATGATTTCCAGTTTGACATTAAATAATTCATAACTAATGTAATATGTATACGTTATACAAAAATGCATTTATATGACTGTGATTATTGCAAATAACGACCAGACTTTCACTTCTGCCATATTCTTATCTGCTGGAATAGCAAATAACACATGAAACAACCATTCACTAGTTCGGATAAACATTTTACAAGAAATAATTGAATTACGAATCGTTTGAATGGATATTGACTAACATATATACATAGATAGAATATTGACTCTATAATCAAATTAAAAGGGATAATGCTCGATGATTATACACAATTTTCAGATAATACTTTCAGTTTATACTAACCTTCATTCTATCACGAATAATGAAGTATTTTAACGAAACATTTTCATCCATCACTTTTGAAATTATACGGTTCTATTTATAGGAATTTATAAATGAGACATGTCTCCCAAATTTTCGTCCTCAAGGTTTCAGGTTCAGGCATTGATCAGTCTTGATCCTCAGGACTTTGAGTTTACATTGAACTGAATTGCATCATCTGTATATGTTAATACTAATAGTGATACCCAGAGCTTTGTGAATATCATTTGGTTCCAATCGATTTCTGGTATTTTTTATCCTTCCACTGACATTCTGCGTGAGAGTATCAGGAAAAATCCACTAGTTCGAAGTCCAATAAAAAGAATAATTCCGGTTGAGATGAGCTCAGCAGGTCGCGAGTCTAAAAATGAAAGGATGGTAATCTTTTTCAGCTCATCAGCCAGTATCGTCAAAAAATCAACAGAATATGAAAATCGTCTCTTCAGCACCGACTCAAAAGACGTCCATTTTTGTTCTGAAATAAGCTCTAGAATTTGACATAATAAAATGATTAATGATATGTATATGTTGCTATAGGCAACACTTTTAGTGCCTAGGAGATTAAATTGATCTCTTAAATCCTAGGATTTTGATACAATTGCATGCCCACATGATATTCAATCCATTTGTGATCTTGATATTGATACTAAACACTTTAAAATCGAACAAACCTGATTTGTCAACAGTTGCTCAACAGCTACAGATATATAGGTAGGTATTCAGTATCTTCATATGAACTAGACCTACTCACATTCTTCATTCTTCAAAAATTTTTTAGGACCACCCTTGAGGTGAGTGAGTTCAGTTGAGTTTGTATAAAATGATGAATTTCCAGTACGTCCACTTCAATAAATTTTTATTGTCTCGATCAAATCGAAATCAAATGAATAAGATCATTATCAAATCCCGTACGAACAGAAGTTAGGTTAGTTCTTCTTTTTTCTTTATTTTTATTTTTTGTCTTATAAGCCACTTCCTGCGATGCCACTTCATTTCAAATTTCCTCTTCATTCCAGAAAATTGGTCAAATAGATTGTCGTGAGCCACAATGGTGGTTATTTCACTTACATTTTATAAATAAGATCACTTTTGATCCTTATAAAACAATGCACTATTTTGTATAAAAACTCATCAGGAAAAACTGATTCAAATATATTCTTATTGTGCCTATCATATATGAATTCAATGAGCTTTTCATGGCTTTCTTATCCAACCTCTCAACAATAATACCAATTGCGAATCAGATATCTCTTGATTAGATCTTGTGATATTCTGGAAAGTAACAGTAGACTTCTTTCACCTACATTTGTGAATTACTTCTGATATCGTCATCTTACTATCATCGAAAAATGTTTCAAATGTTACAAAGAAACTACAGTCTGAATCCCACTGTTCTAGCATCAGTGCTATAGCATCAGTTCTAGTCTGATTGATTGCTCAATGAAGCTGAATTCGTACCTACGTGATCCGTGTGAATGAACATTGAACAGAAGAATATCAGAAAAACAATCGAAGTGAATAAGTCGGAATAAGTTGAGTACTGCTCATTGCTATTATTGACAGTAATTCGAATTTTCACCACGACCAAAATGTATGAATCAATAAAATTGGATATGAATAAAAGAAGTTTTAAATTCAGACATACATACATCGGACACTGACCAGTTTAGTTTGATTATGGAAAATCCACTTACTGTAGACCTCGTTATACCAAGAATGAAAATACAGGAAAAACACATAAGGAACTACAAGTGCGTTTAAAACGCATAATTATATCAATTATCAATTCTTCCAACACCCGAAAGATTTGTATGTGTAATTTCAAGCGACTGACTCGTAAATTTTGCGTGAGTACTTATGGACGGTTTCATATTAGTAAAATTTGCATGTCAAACAGAGTGCCACTTTTAATCCTCATGAAACAATGTGATGTTGACAAAATAGCCCAGTAGTTACTAGACTTTCGATACGTGCTGTGTCCGCTATAATAGTAGAATTCGCAAGAATTCATATCCACATGAACACAAGCATAGCTATTAAAATCCACCAATCAGAACTATTATATTTGCGCCTGCGTATAACGAAGGATTTGAGACAACAGTCCGATGAAAAACGAAGCTAGCAAATTAATATTAATAAGCATAATGGACACAGAATAACATTCCAGCTTTGAAAGCTGGCGCCCAAGGTTCGATTTCCATAAAATAGTCAAAAGTATCAATTATATCTGACCGGGCACCCAGTTTGCAAATTTTTCTTCCTCATAGGTCCTGAAAAATAGTGATCTATTGTTAGGTTAGTACGTTCAGGTCAGGAAAGTCTCATTGAATTAATATAGCGCGATAGCGCGTTCTAATTCGAATTTTTTCGTTCAATTTTCCGTTCCTCAAAAATCTACCGAAAATAATGATCTACTGATAGGTTAGCACGTTCAGGTCAGGTAAGTATCATTAGATGAATATAGCAGAGGATAGCGCGTTCAAATTTCCCTTTCTTATTCAATAAAATTTCCCTTCCTCAAAAATTTACTAATAGTAATGATCCCTGCCTTCACTGATGTCAATAAACCTTCGTCAATACCGCCTTTATCGATACTAACCATTTCGAACCTATCACTGAGAAAAATAATCCGTTATGAATACCGAAAGATGACTATATTATACCAAGCGTTGTGGTCAAATAGGCGCCAATCACTACATTTATTAAAAATTACCACTACGAAATAGTACGATTCAAACAATAATAAATACTGAAGCTTCAAGTATGAAGTACTTTTCCTGTTTGGTTATTATTTACCACTACAAACAAGTAACTCCCACTTTTCGATTTGTTCTTATTTATCGGTGGCATGGAGTACTACATACCGAAATAAGAATATTACCTAGTATTCACATGACAATGTATAATACTACCTATCCTTTTTGGTTAATGAATTTGTGAATATTGTTTTTCTATACTGATGTAATATTAGAGGTTTCAGGAGATTAATTATAACTTCAATATATGAGTATTTCATAACTATATATTGTTTTCCGGTAACATAATCAATTGTTGGATATTGGATATTATGCGAAAAAAATTTAGGAGTAATATATTCTAGAAAATAATGCCAAAAAGGATTAAATTATTCTTCAGAGCCAAAGAGCCTTGAATTCCATTGACCTTCTATAAAGATGTCCTTCTGTCTCAATATTTTTGCTTCTGGATCCTGAAAATGTACAATTGAAAAAATGAAAATATTCGAGAATATCATGATGAAATAAGCTGTCATCGAGGAAATCGTGAAAAAATAACACGTTTATTCATTGAGATAATCATTCGAACCACATGCACCCTTTCAATATATCATTATCAATGTCAGAAAGGCTCCAACAAAAATGAAAAAGAGTATTATCATCATAATATAATAATAATTCACCATTTACTTCCATGACAACAAATTAATACATAATCTTCATAAAAGTTTCAAAGTTATGATTTACTTTCATTTCACGGCATTTAGGCTATAAAAAGTATTTATTTCAAAAATCAACTCTGAAAGGCCAATAAGCCTTATATAAGTGAGTTTTGACAAAATTATGGACACTTTTGGCAATGTAATAGAATCACCCTATCAATTTTTAAGGCACAATTTTCGGACATCAGGTATTTCTAAAGAGAGAAATTCGTGTACGAAAGTTGTTAGATTATTCAGGGATAAATAATTAATCACTGTTGAATGTTGATGAATATTCAATGGTCACATCAGGTTTTGGGAAAATAATCAAATACAAAAGTACAAAATTAATCACATAAATTTTTTCTTTAATTAAAAAAAACAAAAAAATACCCACTGTTGGTGTAAGACATACTTACATGCAATTCTGGAGTCTGCCATTACTGCCATTCCAAATTCGCTATTTCACTCAAAACAGAATTCAACTTGAATACTGGTATTAATTGATCCAAATTCCACTGAATCACTAATTTTTCCATTATAGGTATATATTCGTTCTCATTAAACTACAACTTGAACAGCTAAAGTGTAAAACTAAAGTGATAAAACAATGAGAATGAGTACACAAACCACCAACGGCAAACAACAGCACAACAAATGGCGTCGCAATTCGCATCCCCGATTCACCACTGAGCTGGTGCATCTTTCGCGTGCTTATTGTTTCGGAAATCAATAATTAACACTCTTCGTAGTGGTAAATCTTGACAACACGGAAAGTATTCTCATACGTGCTACCATTTGTAGTGGTAAATAGAAATATTAGTTAAGTTATATTCACCCTGAACCTAATACCACTACAGGAAAGGTATTCGATAATTTCGTGTTATAGAACATTTCAATTAATGAGGTAGTCAATGATAATTTGAATTATTACTATTCTGATGTGGTATACAATAGATTTGTCGAGATATTGAGCACTTATAAAAGTAATATCACTAACATGTGATTTGTTCAATGAAACTTATTCGACATTACCATTCATTTAGTAAAATAAAAATCTATTTATTTTTTCAGTGTACCGCCAAAACGTAAATGGTTGTTATTGGTGGATTTTAATAGCTATGCTTGCATTCATATGGATTTGAATTCTTGCGTAGAATTCAGTCTCTATGTACATCGATCGTACATATCAAAAGTTCATAGCACCCCTCATAGAAAAAATATTCACCGATTATAACTCACTACACGAAATCAATGTGACCAGACGGTAGTTGGGGTGTCTGAATTTTACTATTAACATGCATTGGCGCACACAAGAAAATCTCCATAGGTCTACTAAGTATGGATTTTTGGTGGAGAAATGCTTGAAGAAGTCTATTTTTATTTTTGAATTATTATATTATTATTGTCATTTTCGAGTTACACTCCTTCACCCCTAAGAGGCAGTACCTCGGTCTTTGAAAATTTGAATGCAAAGTACCATTCTTGATATTTCGATTAATAGATTTTCTTTTACTAAATAAAACAATAATTTATTGACTAATATAATATCATCTTCCCACAAGATTGTAATACTGGCTATATTTTCATGTCGTATCCCTATCCCTATTGGCTCCTGTAAATTGGTTAATATCACGAAGTGCAATTAGACAAAGTCCATTTTAGTGAACGACGTTTACAAAAAGGAAATGAACCGTTTTCAAAATATACTGATGAAAACCGAAATGGATGTTCATAATATGCAGAAATGTATAAAAAAAGATTAGATAGGTAAGTATATTTGAATTTGGAAAAATACGTTCTCACTACTTGAATCCATTAAAAAAATAATAGCAAATCATAGCAAACGTTGAGGAAAATTTCTTGGATACTTCTATAAATATATCTTGAAACCGTATCATTGTTGACTAATTCAACCAGTTTCGTATTATTCACCATTTGCCAGATGCCAAAGTAAATACGGGTCATTATCACTCAATGACTCGAGAATTGTTTCAGTTATAGAAAGAAGACATTCAATTAATTTTTTATATCACAAATCAAAGTTCGATGATTCAATTTTGAATTGTAATGTGCGGCAATCACCTATATTTTTATCCATAATTCGATGGAGCCTGTCAATCATTCATATATTATTGTCGAATAAAAAATGGGAAACAACCGCAGAACATAATAAATAATTCTCGAAACGCCCTGTAAGTGGTTGTTACTGAGAATAAGTAAGCTCAGATCCCAAAAATTCGTAAAAAATTATTTCGTGATCGTTTTTGAATGAAGAAAATATGTTCAGAATTATGAGAAAAAAGGGGGGTGACACCTTTCGGTGGAACACCAGCAACATCTGTATTGCGGAAAGGCTGTTTTCAGCTGTAGATAGGCTATAAGCAAGGTGGATATAGGATGGTGAAACAGCTTCCTATTAACAAGAACTAGAATAAACTGTAGACCTTTGCCTACTTGATTTCATACCATAGTAATATTTCCTGAAGTTATCAGAGATGGCAACATACCTTGTGTCGGTAAAACAGAAACTGTGCATCTGTCATACTTTTATCAGTTTCATCTGTTCTAGATGAAAAATGATTGAGAAGAGTCAAAATATCAATATTCATTCAAGATTTTTCGAAAATTTATTGTTTTAATGTCGTTTCAAGTCACGCCTGTCAGATGTGAACCACAGAAATACGTAAGCAACAGAAATCTTTTTCGATAATCGATCTTACCGCCATCTTCTTTCAAGTCGTGGAAATATATCCACCTTGGCTATAAGGGTTCTAGACCAAAATCCCATGTTATTTCTTATGGAGGTTCATTCTAGTCAAGACTGAACATTGTTGAGTGGGGGAAAGCGCGCGTTCGACATCAAGCGTAGTGGGGCGGAAGCGGAATCTTATAAAAACAACTAGAAAACAACTGAAAAACAACTAGTTGGTTTTCGAAAACAACTAAAAAACAACTAGAAGACAACTGAAAAACAACTAGTTGGTTTTCGAAAACAACTAAAAAACAACTAGAAAATAACAGAAAAACAACTAGTTGGTTTTCGAAAACAACTAAAAAACAACTAAAAAACAACTGAAAAACAACTAGTTGGTTTTCGAAAACAACTAAAAAACAACTAGAAGACAACTGAAAAACAACTAGTTGGTTTTCGAAAACAACTAAAAAACAACTAGAAAATAACAGAAAAACAACTAGTTGGTTTTCGAAAACAACTAAAAAACAACTAAAACAACTAAAAAACAACTGAAAAACAACTAGTTGGTTTTCGAAAACTTCTGAAAACAACTAAGTAGTTGTTTTAGTTGTTTTTTAGTTGTTTTAGTTGTTTATTTAGTTGTTTTCGATAAATTCCGATTTCAGAAACTAGTTTGCAATTTCAGTTCTATCAGGATTGTGTGTTCAATAAATTAATATTAAATGTTATATTATGTTGAAATAGGTTATATTTTTCACAAATAGATACGTTTCGACATATTTCAAGATTTCTTGTTTTCTTGACAAGAAATCTTGGTATTGACATACAATTTCTTGTCCTGTCTTGAAATCTTAAATTAGTTCTTGTCTTGAAATCAAGAAAAGATCTTGAAATTTTCAAGAACTTGGCGATCTCTACTCACAGTTCAAAATATAATTCGGACAATATATTTTATAATCATTCCCGGAAAACATTCATAACATAAACAGAATATTCCCACTGCATTTAGAAAAAAAGTCAATATAACCTTCATAGATCATTCTGTGTGATCTGGAAATAACATCTCTCAATTCAAATTAAATTCAGAAGATAAAATATTTTGAACTTCTTGAGGTAAGTAATTGCTTGAAGGCTTTCAAGCTTTCATCATTGATCTTTACTTCAAACCTTTATCTATTATTTACCCCGCCACTGGTACAGTAAAACATTGTATGTAGGGTGGGTCTATTATAGACGCCCCATTGTTGTCCCCATTCCATGCTCATTCCACCCATATCAACGACGTACGTCGTCGACGTCACTCTTTTGTAGTCGACATTCGGCACGTGCCATATCGCAATCGCAGACGACTGCTCACTGACGATGGCTATCAGGATGATAGTTGGAGGAATAATGGTCAATGAAAATGGAACAGTCAACCGATTACTCTGGAGCGTGAGAAAACACTATGGAAAATTAGGTGTCAAGGGGTCGAAAGAGAGAACAACGATCCATCATGATCGCACCAGCGATCACACCATACTGAATATCCCACAACTTCAATCGAATATGTTGAAATGAATCAGCTAGTAGCTTAAAATCATTATCATTCTCAACTAAAGAAGCTACATATGACGGTATATCAAGTGACTCGGAGCGGTCACAATTTGGTTACGCCCAATAATTCATTCAGATATTATTGCGTTCAGCCACACCCTGAATTGTTATGAAGCATTGCAGATCGAACGGATCTGAAGTCTGGATTATGTCGATTCCTATCAGTCCATCAAATCACTTAGCTCAAGTTTGCGCAAATTTGACTGTTCTTTTATATGGATATCTCCGTACTAACGGGAGATACGAGTTAGATACGGTTAAATGGCCAACTATATTGTTTTTTTTTGAAAAGTGTTTTTTTAAACGTCAACTTAGTGGCAAAGCAACCCTCGAAGTCTTATTGAGACTTGTATGAGTGAGGAAGACAGGGACCTTAGCTTTTCAAGTGTCATCCAAAGCACCACTCGGCTGGTAACCGTGGAGAGTCCGAATGATTGAGATCTAGGTAGGTACCAAGAATGTTCGGTTGGTCACCTACCTCCTCCCATATAGAAATAAATAAATATTTCCAATAGCCGCCGCGGGATTTGAACCCCGGCCCTCTAGACTATAAGCCAGCGATTCAACGCACTCGACCACCTGCATAAGACAATTAGAAAAAATCTAGTCGTTTTTGTTTCCTTTGTAATTTAACTAACTGGTATTCGAAATGCCCTTCTTTATTTTCTATACGCGCGAAAAATGACCTCTGCTAACCATAAAATGACCCTAAAATATCGATACACCACTGGATTCCTCTAAACAGTGCCTCAAGAATGTTCCAACATAAAAAAAATGATTATCAATGAATGAGTCCATCTGTCCATAAAATTTCCCCAACTAAATTTTCAGTATATTGCCTGCTTAAATACCATTGGAAAATGTAGAGCAGGAATTGTATGCCATTTGGTTGCAACTTGTATATCTTTCTCACTCTGTAGGGTTTGAATTTATTGTTCCTTAGAGTTCGTAAAGCCCTAGTTTTGAAATACCTACCTGTGTTTAACTACATTTCACGTGAAGAAATATTGGACCGATTTTGAACTATTTTTAGCTTAATTCATGTTTTTGGTCTTGATTTTTTAAACATACCGTGAAATTGTAGATGTTGCTGCAAACGGAAAGAAACATTATCCCCAATGAGAGGTTGCCTTCTTTCTGGGTAGCGGTCAAAGTAAATATTGCTGGCGGCCTGAGCATCTTCATGTGATTCCCAATAACAATAACACTTCAACATATGAACTTTAGTATTTTCCATATACAGTGGAAATGTCAGGAAAATCTTCCTTCAGTTCGAAACTTGATTCAAAATGGCAAACTGAAAGGTAAACTTGAAGGCGAATTTCATTTAAATAAAAACATAATTGTTTGACAGTGATAGTTACTTTCTGAGCTTATTTTGTTTCGTTTTTCGAGCGAGACACGCCAAATTTTTCAATATCCATCTGGAATAATTCTAAAACATCAATAAAACTAAAATTTGAAGACAAAAGTAGTTACTATTATTTTTAAAAGAGAATTCAATTTCCGGAAATATAATGCAAAAATATGAGGTGCTCTACGAAAAAATTTCAAGTATTTTGAGACAATCCGCAAGGACTGACTGACTGATATTAGAGGGGTTTGGCATAGCTTTTAGGAGCTAAAATTCAGCTGTGAGTTATCAGAATCATGAGGATTTGCGTTTTTTGAAATAAGGGACCTAGTGGCTCAGTGTAGAAGCGTCAGTCTTCTAAGTGCAGTCTACTATAGTCGACAAGTAAGGGTGAATCCTGGCGACAGTGGACATTTTTCCACAGCCCCAAAAAGTAGTTTTGGATTCCACTATGATAGGTAAGGTCCCCGTTATCTTAACACAAACATGGTTCTAGTGAACTTATGATGGTTGGTGAGGCAACTATATAGAATACAATTTACTTAATTAGTTCTTTGGCATAGGTCACTCTCTTTGGCGAAAGAGAGCTACTATTATGATGTGTTGTGTGTTTTGTCTTGTCTGTCCCCCTTTTTTATTTAGAGGGTTTGTTGATCCACTTTTTTGAACGTTTGATCTTTCTCCCCAACCCTTTTCTGCTGAGTGGGTGTCAACATTTTTGTAGGTATATAAAAAAATTTATTTATCTGTAGCAGCAAGGCTATCATCATGTATTTATATTGAGTTTAGGATTATTTCGATTTCATAGGCTATCAAATTAATTATTTCATAAAACACTGTGAAGTGAATCGATAGAGTAGATGCAAGCTCTATAACGTGAAGATATATTGGCGTTCAGTGATCTCTATTATTTCGATTTCAAAGCATATAGCTAGATCCAATTGTGATTACGAAAATCATGGTTATTTCTAATGGATACCCACAATCAAATTTGCTTTTTGAATCATGTGAGGATTCCACATACTCCCAGTTATATTGTCTGTTTCAGGATTATATCGTAACACAGTCCGACATTTGCAAACCCTAATTTTTCGAAACATCTTTGAGCTTCCCCATTCGATATTTTCACGAACACAACTGGATCTTCTCCATCTTCGGCAATATCTTTGACTAATTTCTTAATCATCGCAGTGCCATAACCTTTCTTCCTATGTTCTTCAACTACGTAGACCAATTCCACCTGCCCTGCTATCGATTTGAGGATCCATCCTAGAAGTTCTTGATTCATTCTCGAGAATAATCCGTATCCACCGTTCATGTGGATGAGAGTTGATACGAGTTGATCCGAATCAGGTTGATTCTCCAGCCATAATGAGTTTATGAGTTCTGCATCAGAAGGTTGGAGCTTCTTCATTTCAATGTCGTCCGTAAAGCTAGAAGACATTTTACGAAATGACAGTGAGAGAAACTCATCGAGCGAATTCATGGTTAACCGTTTTTGGGAAATGTTATAATATTATCAGGGGTAATATAATAAATGGTATGATTATTACCGGTAATTTTTTGGAATATTAATGAATTGCAATCCCAAAGCTGAAAATACAACGAGTCCGCAGGACAAGTTGTATTTTCTTGCATTGGGATTGCCAATGAATTGATATTTCAAAAAAATATAGGTTATTGATCATACCACGATTTATATATAGGACGACAATTAATCGACAGAAATTTGACGTGTATAATTTAAATCATCATTTTCACTCGTCAGTAGGTGAGTAAAACAAAAACTAAGCAGGTTCATCAACATGCAAATACATGCAGCGACAAGCTATATTTTCACTGTGATTCCGATTCTATTGGCTGAATTTGAAAATTTGAAGGCCACTGATTGGTTGTTAAGTAAGGAGATATATTGTCATGAACATATTTTTCAACAAATATTAGATGAGTCGATTCAAGGAACGATGGCTTATTTTTTCCTATTATTCTCATCAGATTGAGATAATGAGTTGATAAATAGATATTATTTTTGGTTATAAAATGAAGTCATTGAGAAACGCAAATGCGTATAGTTATTCGCGATAGAAAATAACACGTAGCACTATCTCATGGTAACAACTCGAACTTCTCGAAGTGGTATCGTTTTTGTTTTGTTTTCATATTTTTGATATTTGTGTCATTGTGACATAGGTGTCTTGCCACCAAACTATAACTGAAACGAGAAAAACGATAAGATTTCACATGTATATCACCAGAACATCTCTCGAAAAACTGCTGGAAGTAAAGCTTTCACATCAGAAGCGAACATGAACAGAACAGTGGTTAAGTTTGTCTGTGGGTTATCCCTTAGAGAGTTCAGTGGTTATACCACTACGAGTAGTTCACGAGTCACCGCTAGGTAGCGTATCGCTTAGCACCTATCGCGAATAGCCTCTGTTTCGATAAAAATTCTTCACTATTCGGAGGTTGGTACAATCGAACTGTCAAAAGAGTTAGGCCCAGTTTACTTATGAGCGATTTTGGATTCGCAGTGAAAACGCAATGTTTTTATATTGGTAAATTCCAATTCAAGTTGTGATTTGGTTTGAATTGACCAATAAAAACAATAACAATATCGCATTTTTCACCGCTGGTATCGCAATAATAAATATCACTCAACAGTAAACTGGGCTTCACACTTGTGTCTCATATTTTGAATATTTCAATGTCATCATTAGTACCAATTGAAGATGTTACTGTTATTTATCGATATTGAATAAATTTTTTTAATAGAAGAGTTAAAATCAATGAAAAATAGAAAACATTATACAGGACGACAAAATAGTGTCTTTCAAAACTTGTATCATAATATACCATTTTCTTTATACATATATTACTTCTAGAAGGGAAAAAGATACCTGCTAACAGAAGACTGAATTAGCAACGTGTGGTGATTGAACTATCAGAATCTTCGCTGAAGATTACAATATACCTACCGGGTAATTCAGATTGCTACATTGGGATCTCGTAAACTTCAGAAGATACGAAGATAGTTGATATAGGGCAAAGTTGTGCATCCATGTGACTAAAGATTTATTGTCGAGAAAATTTCGTTATTCCGAGTATTTTTGTAGATGTACTGGAAAACAAGAATGTCTGTCAAGATCATTTTCATTTTTTCTGTAATTTTTTTAGTACTTCATTTAATCAATTCGACATCTTATCAGACATATTTTCGTAAAAGAGAAATGTCAAAACTAGTGTCTTTCTTCTATATTTTTTTCTTAGAAAACAAGTAGGAAACGAAGAAATCAAATGGCAAATCTCAAATAATTTGTTCTGCGTAATATTTGACAGGAAATTAGTTGTTCTCTGCTCGTCGTCTTCTAGACATTCAACTCCGAATTATGTTTCATATTTTTAATTAGACTATTGTCCCTTTCAATTTTTCTTCCGATTCATGGCTTTTTCATTTTCCATGGACATTGATAAAATTATAATGAAACGCAAATGCACATTGAAAAGCCTCTATTGCGATAACCGTTTTTTATTCTTCAGGGATTGGTAAATTCAAACTGCCAAATGAATTTCAGAAAGTTATGCTTGCGTATCTGACCAATATCCATAAAATTAATGCAAGATAGAAATAATTTGAGGTATATGACACACGTTTTATAAGACACGTTGTCGCACTTGGCTCATCATACTCCAAACTAAACACGCGTGCGACAAAATAGCGTCTTATGAAACTTGTATCATAATATACTATTTCGAGGATGTATGCTTCAATGAATTTCTAATTAACAAAAGTGATTTTTGTTACAGGATTAGCAGCATTAAGATTGTAGAGAGGAGATTCGTGATAATTGGTGAGTGTTTAGCGAGGTGTTTAGTCATATAAATAGGTCCTCAATATATTACAGGATGTCCCCACAGATTTCCACTTTTTCTCTCGGAAACGAATAAATAGGGTGAAAATATCAATAGTAACTATTCATTAAACTTTTTAATGAGGTAAATTGGGTAATATTATCAAAAAAGAGAATGAGGGTTCACTGCAATGAAATTGAACAAATTGTGTTGAATCTATAGTGAAAATGTTGAACTGAAGCTTTCAAAGATTGAAGAACAATTAAAGAATCATATATTCATTCTACTCACTCAGTCTGGAAACATTTTGCCTCCATTATAGACATTCTGTAGGAATAGTAAGAAATTTCATTGTCTACTTCCAATTCCTTTTCTTCTATAATATCTCTCAAAGTTCTCTTTAGACCGTGGTGGATATGCTTGAAGACGAGTGGTCGTCCGAAATGTACCCTCTTCGTACATGTGAGACCACGGTATATGTCATGGTAACCATGTTCATTCAAAGTGAAAGGTAAAAGTTCATACCTGGCAGCATACTGTAAAACACGTACTATATCAGATCCACTACAACAAATATAGTCTGACCCATTTGCCCATTTCATCAATAATGGGTATGCTATGCAAAATGCAAAATGAGATATTAAATCTCGAACGTCAGCAGTTCAATGAAAAACATCTAAGATGTTCAAAAAAGCTAGACTACGAACAGAAAATAACTACTTTCCTGGCAAATATCACTCAGAACATTGAATTATATCTACTGGTAGTCTATGCACTGATTTACAGACCGGTTTCGGGATTATTGGCCCTCATCAGTGCAGGGTAGTCAAACGAGCAGAGATCATGCTGGGATCTAAGAAGATACATTACTTGCCCAAAACTTGCCATAGGAAGAAGGTAAAATTTCGAACTTTGGCATCAATTATATCTAGAGATATGTTCACGATAATATCATGAAGTACGTATTTTTCAGGTCAAAATACGTGTGTACCAACATAAATTTTCATCAAAATATTCATCGCATGATAAGTGCACAATTACCCAAGATTCTGACGATATATGATATGAAATTCTCATTTTAGAAACGGTATGTTTGCTCCATCAACTTAAGAGAAAAGTTCATGAATGTTAACAGGGAAAGACAAACGCAGTGTAATGAAATGGTATATTTCATCACGAGTCTGGAAATAGGGATTTTTCGTGCGCGGGAAGTCATGCAAGCACGAAAAAATCATTTCTGGACGTGTAATGAACGATATTTTTTTTTATACTTCGTTGAAAATAAAAACATAAGACAAAAAATAAACTTGAAACATTCTTATTTTCACTGTTGTAGGAATGAAATAACGTAAAACTACTAGAGTAAGAATATTGACAATTAAAAGAAAGCGCTCATTATCTACCACATCGTCTAAATTTAAACGTATTATATCATATCTTCGACACGCACCAAAGTTCCCAAACACTAAAATTGCTTTTTGTAGTACATATTGTTCATCTATTCACATACAAATTTAGTTACTTGTTCTGCTGTCAAAACTTTGGACTTTTTTTGAATATATTCTACAGCTTGATGCTTCAGGAGAGCAATAGTTTTTGGATATTTGTTGATGTCTTTAATGGCTAAACAACTCTTTAGCATTGAGAATCGACTCCATACCGTGAAAGATTTTTATAGATTCAGCTTTTTCGACAAAATAAACTAGAAGAATATCGTCCTTAGTGTGGATTCATGCAGCACCAAGTAACAATTATCAAGTAAGAATTATCAATTAACAATTATCAAGTATCGAAAATGTGGTATTCATGCACCCAAATTTAACAATTATAAAGGTAAAAGTAATCATGCGAATTATTTTTAGTTTCTATAGCATTTTTCTCTCTGGAATCGAAATATAACATCTTTTTCTGTAATTCACGATGTTTAGTGGAATGGAAAAGGCTATAAAGGGCCAGTTTTCTTTCATTTCAACGAATAGTAATAAAGGAAGAAGGTCCGCCAATCCCATAAATAGGTATGTGCAGAAAAAAAAGGGGTGTTTGATAATCTCATAAAATACCTAGATGGTCTTGCAAGTCCAAGGTGCGTATTTATTCAATGCAAAATGAATGAAATTACGAAAAATATATAATTTCCATCATTGGACTGACCAATCCGCGGTCACCTGCGCACTAGCTGCGCACTAGAAGAAAATCTGGTTCAATTAATTCAAAAAGTTAATAAATTCGTGGTCGCTTGTGCCGCTTGCTCTAGGATATTATCGGGAATTTCGGGATTTTCTTCTGAGTTCATTTTGTAGCATAAATTTGATTGACAGAAAATAAACAATACAGCGTTTGGCATGTATGATTTGTTTCTATGGTTATTCTCCAAGTTTTTCCGTGCGCTAGCCCAAAAAATCTCATCTTACAATATTACTAATATAGATAAAAATAAAATGATATCAAAGAAGTATAATAAAAATATAGTTTCACTACTTGGATGGAAAAACACCATACCTCTATCAGAACAAGAAAGGTTCCATCTTCTTTCCAACAATCTTCCATTGTCATGAATCGAATTGGATACCATCCAAGACGCTTGATTCGGAGTCCATTTATCAATAGACTACTAGCATATGAAATATCACCATGTTTCCTATACATCGCAGCAAGAATTTCCAAATAAGTATCATCGAGGTTCATCAAGATCTCGAAGTGAGCCATTTTTTCTCGTGAGATATAAACACATGTTATAGTTATGGGATGACTGCAAACTGCATTATTATTGAATTCATCGTTTTCATTTATTGATGGTTTATCTTATCAGAAGATAAAGGAAATCTCGAAGGGAATAACAATTATTTTGCGTTTATGTAGATACTATTTCGGAGCAACGGACTATACAAACAAAAACAATTTATAGACACTTCAAAACTTTCAAGATAAACGTTGGATGGAAAATAGAATAGGATAGGATAGAACATATATTATTTGATATTATCAAGGTCGATGCTCATCGGAAAATATCATAGGTATCTATTATTCCATTCATCAGGCTCCAGACCTGCCGGACTTCTTTCAATCAAAATAATTTTCTTCATCGAACGGCGAATTTGCGAAACTCTATTCCTAGTGATAACTATAACCTCTGAAAATTGAAGGAAAAAATCCTCCTATCGTGCAGTCAGTCAGATGATATAAACCGCAAGTTGTTATTCTAGCTGTTTGGAATAATAAGTTTGTCCTAGCAGCGATTTCGAATAGTTTGCAATCGTCCAGAGCATGCGCATACTGATTTAATAAACGCATAAATCAGTATGCGCATGCTCCGGACGATTGCAAACTATTCGAAATCGTTGCTAGAACAAACCTAATAACAATATGTGATACATGGATGTGAAGGAAATTTTTAGCTCTATCCAATAGTACAAGAAACGAATATGGCGTCTGTGATATAACAAAAGTTGTATGGCTCATCTCCGAAACTAGTGAAGTTAGACGATTTCTGATAATCCAAACTCCTTTGGCTTGTTCAATTATATAAGTCGGTACACAAAATTTCAACCGTTTCCTATGATATACAACTAGGAAAAAAAAATGAATACAAAATCGTCAATTGTCAGTTTTTTCAAAATATCTCAGGCCGGCATATTGAAGTGGTTTAAATAACGCAACTTTTTATTAGGAAATTGTCGCACCCTGATGTGTATATTGAATAATATTGACTACCTAACCACCAATTGGTATTGATAATCAATCGACCAATATAGCTTATCATTCATCGACATCTTGACACTTTCTTGAAGGGAAAATTTTGGAAAATTTGTGAGTTGTATATATTAGTTATACACTATTTTATGATTCGTCTCGACGAATTTTACAATATTTCAACTAATAATATCCCATTATCTCACACCTTTTCCAAATTATTAGGCCCTTTACTTTCACGTCAGATAAGTGTATTTTTGAATATTCGAGTATTGTTATATACTGGCAGCCTATTAGAAGTTTCTGGAAAACGGGACTTAGGATCATTATGAAAATTTGGTTCCTCTAGTAAACAATTCTGCTCTAAATATTCTCATTGCTGCAGCGTTGCCGCTTATATTGATAAGTAGCAGCTGATATTTCAAATATCAGCTCCTGTATTCAATTACAATTTTAGATTCTCCTGAGGAGCTGACTTTGTCGATCTATCATACTTGGGGTCTATAGCGAGAGGTTCCTTTCGGTCCTATACTGGGGGTTGTAGTTCAGAGGTTTGGACTCACTCAATGCACAAAAAACATTCAATCTAACATAAACATCGAATACATGAATAATAAATAACAAATTAACTTGATCTTACCTTAAACTACATTCCTATATCAGGGGCCATCTTCTAACACTTCATACTACGCTATTTCAAAATTATCAAATTCAAATACATTATCAACATTACTCTGACGAGGCTAAGAGTGAATCCCTAATCACTATCTTTTGTCTTTATAAAATACTTCTCAAAGCCAAAGTCTCTGTTTATTATGTGTCAGCAACTATATATACATATATAAAACTAGCATTGACCTAGTTTTGTCAAGGTTTGGTTGATTCCTACTGACCCATAATTCAAAGAGAATATTACAATATTTATATGAACAATGAAATTTATCAAAACATAATTTGGAATAGATACTTCTCAGTCCTCAATATTCTTTATGAAATTAAATTTGGAAAATAAATTCACGGCAATATTTCATTGAAACAAATACAGAATAAAAGGGAAAAGCCAAAAACTCTAAGTGGAGTGGTGGTGTAAAAAACGAAAATAAATATCTCAAAGTCATCTCCACAACATTATTAGAATAATCTAACATAACAAGGTAGAATACGAGCAGAAAACAACTACGTTCCTGGCAAATACCACGCAAAATATTGAATTATATCCACTCGTAGTCTATGCATCAATTCATATAAATGAATAAAGATACAAATATTTCTTTCTTCGAACATGCGTTTATGCTCCCAACGAGACAAACACGCCTGACAACCTATAGACCGGTTTCGGGCTTATTGGCCCTCATCAGTACAGGGTAGTCAACCGTGTAGAGATCCTGAGATCTCCACACGAGGCGAGGTCTGAATCGATGGAAGCATCCACGCATATTTGAAAGCAGTGAGCCGATCCCCAAGAAGAGAATGAAGACGGCGACACCAAGCGGCGAAGAAAGAAACACTCCTTAATAAATTTCCCATATAGAAATATGAGAGTGGCTGGGTTGCTCGACTAGCAGATTGAATCAAAGGGAAAAGCCAAAAACTCTAAGTGGAGTGGTGGTGTAAAAAAGGAAAATAAATATCTCAAAGTCATCTCCACAACATTTCGAAGAAAGAAATATTTGTATCTTTATTCATTTATATGAATTGATGCATAGACTACGAGTGGATATAATTCAATATTTTGCGTGGTATTTGCCAGGAACGTAGTTGTTTTCTGCTCGTATTCTACCTTGTTATGTTAGATTATTCTAATAATGTTGTGGAGATGACTTTGAGATATTTATTTTCCTTTTTTAAATACAGAATAGTTCGGATGATAATGGACCATAAATAGAGTGACGATCGCCTAGATTTCTTTTCCAGTTGAGAAGAAATACATATTTGCATACTCGTATTATTCACTGAGTGAAGAGATGCCAGACTGCGCGTTCTATCGAAGTAGGTATCTCTCTGTACACAAGTAAGTAGCATCAACTTCACGATTCATTCTTGAATATCGAATATGTCCTGAGGTGTTATTTCTTGTGTACTTCGTCTCTTATAGACGTATCTTAGTAATCTGGTGACCCACTATAATAGGTGAGTTATGATTCGAACAAGTTAACCCAGTAAATTTCTGAGGGTTAGTGAGGCAACTAGGATGGTGGTTGGAGAAATGAAAAAAATCTGATATCGAAAAAGGATGTTAGGCTCATGTCTGAAGAATTTGGCTAGACCTGAGGAAAAAATAAACTTTGCTTACTTTTGTCAGAAAGACTTATTTTATTTTACCCTCTACCATATCACATCTGAGTATTTTACTGTGATATCAACACATCTAGTCCATTCTTCGAAACGAATGGTTAAATCCCATCCAGCCTTGGAGATTGAATGGAATGTGAGTTCCATCTTCTTTCTCATGTATCCCCACTGTATTCACAGTACTATCCTAGAACATGCTAGTGACTCCTCCACCTCTTCATGAGTTTTATTTTGCACTTCGAATTCCTATGTTATACTGCGTTAGCTTTGCTCTGTAGTTGTCCCAGTTTGTATTGCTCTTGGCCTTGCTGGATATAGCCTTCTCACCTCAACTCTCAATGTCTCGAGGTGCAGGTTTCATCATATTTATGTATCCCTTATTGTTGGAATTTTTCTGTTATCGCTGAAAGCATCTACATAGCCTGTTTCAGTTTGTTTTCCAGTGGGTTCCTCAATTTTTCAACACTAAGGAGTGGAAAGATGGAGAAGCCATGAGCTGGACAAAAATGTTTGAGAGAGAAAATAGTCTATCCAATTAAAAATATCAAATATAGTTAGTTTGAAATTGAATGTCTGGTAAACTACGAGAAAAAAACAACTACTTTCCTGGTAAATACCACGCAGAACATTGAATTATATCTGCTTGTAGTCCATGCAAGGATTCACACTGTGAATGCAGATCGCAAATGTTTCTTTCTTCCTAAGACGTAACAAATTCACATCGGGACAGGCACGCTCAACAACTTACAGACCGGTTTCGAGCTTATTGGCCCTCATCAGTGCAGGGTAGTTATCCGAGTAGAGACCGTGAGATCTCCACTCGAAGCGTTGCCTATCCCAATGCCTTTTGGTCGCGTCTATTTGACCGCACTGAGCCGCGTTCCAAGAGACAATTGGAAGTTATTCACTGTTTATTGAAAAAGTTGATAACAATACAATAATAAAGCAAAAAGTGATTTCCAATGCAATTAAAAAAGGACATGAATTGAACGTGTCAACATTAATAATTAGGAGTTACGCAGATTAATTTTGTAATCGATTCATGTCGAAAACAGTAAATACTATCGAAACTGAACAAGGGTATTATTTCTATGTGAAAATGTTCAGATTTTTATGTTTTCTGATCAAAAAAATGCATAAAAATAGTTCCGTTTCCCACGCCCCTGAACAAAATTATAAAATATTTCCAAGTTTTATGAATTGGGGATACTTTTGAATAGCTATAACTCATAAGGGAGGCATTTCTGCACCATGTTAATGTGAACTCTCCTTAGTAATTTTGTTCCTAGAATAACTAGCGCCCCCAGACATGTGTTTCAAAATATTTCGATAATGTTTCTAAATCACCAGTTAACCCAATCGACACTCATCTGACGCTTTGAACTTTTAACCAACTTGATATGTGCTTTGATAAAATGGCACATTTATCGGTTTTTCTGTTTGTTTCCACTGTTGTCAAATGCATCCGATATGGGGGATGATTCTCAGTGGTCACGCGAGAAAACAGTTAATTCTCTTTTTAAACAATTGATCTTGAAGGTGAGGTATTTTACTGTTAAGAAACGTGTGCCCTATTGAAATGAAAAAATGATGAGAATAACAGAAACGAGAATGACTATTTCACTAATTGATCATTCTTGTTCTCGAGATTTGAAATCCTATAAGTTGAATATACATCTCAAAATTAACATAATTAGAATTATTTTCAAAACATTGCGGTTAAAAACTGTGTACATCTTGTTAGGATTGATAAAGTAAGTTAAACAGTTGGGGGATGGAAAACGAGTTAAGTACTTACGGCCGTATTCGCCGTATACTTTTCGCTTAAAAATACGAAATTGTATGCTTTTAAAGCGACCTATAGGTTAGGCTTAGCTTGAAAGTATACGGCGAATACGGCCGTAAACCTCAGCGTATATGCAGGGAGATATATCGAAGGATTTATACATAGTTCAAAAAACAAGATAATTGTGAAATTAGTATGCTCATAGTTTGTAAAGGTTAAAAGATATATTTTCCCATATGTCATCATCAGCAAAAATCTACGTGAAAAATTATTTGACTCGTCATACTTCGGATCACAGTCATTTATTTAGTATTGTCTTTTGGAAATTGAATTAGTTAATCAGGTATCATTCATTCCAAGATTCAGCGTCGATTTGAAAATATTACATGATATTTTCAAACGACCGTATTCAATTCTAACTTCATAATCTGGTGTATGGGCTAGCAGTGACAGGATCTTTTCAAAAAAATGTGATCACCATTGTTCAATTTTGTCAACATAACGAACACACCAAACAGAAAAACTAAGACACAACATTGAAGACTGATGTGTCAAAGACCTTGTTTGCATGAATTGAACTTTGGTTTCAGCAAGAATTGGTATATATAGCCATTTCAAGAAAAAGATATGTAGACTTAAATAGTAGAGCGAGATATGTGTACGAGTTGGTTATTCCTATATTGGGAGGCAATCGAACAAGAAATGGTGCTTCTCAAGAATCATATGATTTTGCTTTTTTTTGTATCTATACCGTGAGACGATTCGAAGCGGTGTAATTCTCTAGAAATTCGAGTTTTCTACCCACATCAATCTCAGACTGGCTCAGGATTACGATATCTTCAGCATACAAAAGCATAAGGAGCTCATGAGATTTACATAGACATCTCGAGCACCATTACTCTTGAAACATACTTCGATATCTGCAAGAAAAAGGGCAAAAAGTCAAGTGCTCAGAATTTCACCTCGTAAATTCCCTCAGTAACATTACATGTACGAGCAAACTCATCCTTACCTTCAACACGCTTGGTCGCTTCTGAATGAAATGATCTAAGGAGCCTATAATTAGCAGTGAGCTGAGATCTAAGTGAAAGAGTTTAGACCAAAGAAGTTGATGATTATACGGTAGCAGGCACTGTGAAAAATTGAGGAAAAAAATGGCGTTGTTTTTCTGGTCATTCTGGTCCCATGGCCTCTTTGGTATCGAGACCTAGCAGACTGAGTGCGTTGGCGGAATACGGCTATCGATAGTAGCGATATCAGGAAAATTTTTGTCTTGTGAATTTTGCTGCAAACATTCCTGCAATAGGGTTGGCTGGTCCCAAGGATGGTAAGCTAGAGAATGATGGTTCATTGCCATAAGACGCAATGTTGGCACATCGAACGACGCGAGGCGAGCGTTCGTGACGTCATTGCCGGACCTCAATCTTTGTTTATGTCTAGATATTCATACTGTGGATTGTGGCTGTACGAATTGTTTTTTTTTTGTAATTTCAAATAGAGTTCTTCAATAATTGTCTGTAGGTACAGACAAATTACTCAGTAAGAAGATTAGTAGTGTGGATTATTTAATTACATCACCTCCATTGAAAAGTGTGTGGTGTTTATGAAATTATTTCAATTCCATATACCATCTGATAACCAGTATGCAACACTATAGTCGTGGTGTTACAATATCGAAAGGTACATCACAGTAATGCCCATTTAGTGATTTTCAAAGCAAAGATACCTATGTCTATTCAGAATTAATAATTTTGAATTCAGGGCCGTTGTCTACGTCATCGCGCGCCTTCGGAAGCCACGCCTTTTGGCCAACAGAATCGCTTGAATGAACATCCTTCTCTAGTTTACCATCCTTGGGCTGGTCCTTGTTGGGTTGTAGGCATATGTGATCGCCATGTACAAATATTGCAGAAATAAAATTACCACACACATACATATTTTTGTTTCACTAATATTTTCCACCAATATCTTTTAGTATTCGTAGAATAAATCATGGGTAGTTATTCAAATTCAGCGGTCATTAGAACCACCTTCCTATATAACAGCTCCGACTGTCTCAAACACTCACTTCACTTTAATATTCCATTTCAATTTGGAATAGATACCTACATTATGTATATTCCTAGTCGTCAATATCTTATGTTATATTCACCTTTTACAGAATGTGTGAATCTAATTCCTACAGGGTAGGTAGTTAATCAAGTTATATTTCTTCTGATGGTTGAAATGAGGAAGCTCCTAATGTAGTTATGACCTCCGATTATTCTCATAACCCTTGACATTATATCCTAGAAACCCTGCATTGCGCCACTTTCTTTGTTTGTAAATTAGGCTATAGAAATTCGCCAGGTGAACAACATGCACACATATACAGTGTGTCCACATTATATCAATATTCAGGTGATTGACTCTCGGAAACAACATTAGTAATTATTTTACTCGTACTCTTTACACAGATTGTATCGAAGAAATGTCCCTATTTGATACACCGTGTAGAACATGCAGGTGATACATTAATAAGGAACCATCCGCAATTTCATCTCACGTTAGGATTTCTTGTTGAAGTCCTTAAGGACTATCAATGGTACTTGTTTTTCTTGGCTCGTCAAATACGATCTGCAATCTTAATTCTGACCACTATTCATTCAACAAGGTGCATTGTGATTTTTTCTTGACGTTTGCTTCTCAATAACAGCCATAAATCGACATAGCCGACTCTAATTTCTTGTTCTACCAGGTTGATTATTAAATGATTCTGACATAATTTGCAGTAACTTCTTTGGTGTCTCAACCATTGATGCTAGTACCCCTGATCTGTTATGAATAATTATACATAGCGATTATACCTACTGTTGATGAAGTTGTGATTCTCCTTAGTGATGAGTGAGACTTATGTTTGGATTCTGAAGTTATCCTTTCAGATCTGTGGATTTTAAAATGGGGAATATTCCTCAATTCGGCTTATTACAGAAAATGCAATTATGAACTTATTGAATATGAGTTTCATTCATGAATTTTTCTTCGTTGCGGAAACTATCGAAATTAATTTTTCAAATATATACTTCACAAATTGGCAACAGCGCCTAGTAGGCTAGAAGAACAACAACTCACATTTGGCAACACTTTTATTATGTACACTTGTTGTCAATGCACAATGCAGGAATCAAACTGCTAATATAAAAAAATAATCATTCAAAACATGAATTTCTGTCCAACAAAAACACCAGTCCATCCACAAGTCAAACATAAACAGAACCTCCAAAACTGAGTAGCATATCTTTTGAGGAGCATGGAATAGAAATAAACAGAATGACACCTTACCCACAGAACTTATTGGTAGTATAAGTTCTGTGTTCTAACCTGATCAAAGTATGGCTATCTTTATTCACCTAATCAACGTAATGGATTCGTTGTCCTTTATTATTTATGAAATATGCAGTCGATGTTGCCAAATGGTGAAATAGGAACAAGGTGCTTTAAATTTTGAATTCCAAATCAAAGTATCTTTTTTTAAAACATTTGAAATTGTTTTTTCGCAAAAAGATTGAAATGCGTCGTTTTGAAGATATTTGATAAGAATTACTTCATTATCGTCCAAAGGAGAATTTCCCATTCATATCCGTTGGTGATTTTTTCACTTCATTATTCGTGGGATATATAATCTTCTTTGATCTGTTCGAGTTTTGAACTTCCCAACTGCGACAGGGATAGGTTATTGTGATATCCGCCCTCCAATGGGTCTATAATGGCATTCCTCCAGATGTTATAGAACATAAAATGCATCAGATCTCCGAAGGAAGGTCATGGTTGAAATATAAGTGATCGGCTCAAAATGTGTGTAGTTAAACAAAAATGTTGAATATTCGTCCTCCACACAGCAGAAGTAACAGTCAATTTGGTGATTCACATATATCTTTCCCAGGTGGTACCTGATACAACAATGTTCTATGAACAGACCCATTATGCTGAGTCTCTATATACTGACAGTCACCACGACTGCAAGACCACTAATCTTTGATTTTGCTGCTGTTAGGTAAGGTGTTTGGTTCCCACATTGAAACGTCGCGCAGTTACACTTTGATGTTAACATTGAGTTCCTTCTCATCTGACGTCATGCCTGTGATTGGTGAAATTGCAATGCATTTCGCAGTTGAGAGGTTAGTATGGAGGCTTCCATTAGAATGCGTGATTCATATTTTCTCCATTCCAGGATCTGCTCAGTCTTCTTTATCAAGGGTTCAAAAGCCAACTTAGTTGCCAAGCAACCTTCGTAAGTCTAGGACTTGTATGAGTTAGGAAGACGGGAACCTTAGCTTCTTAAGTGTCATCCGAAGCACTACTCGGTTGGTTACCGTTGAGAGTCCGATGGATTGAAATATAGGTACTAAGAATATTCGGTTGGTTCTCCCGCTGAACGATACTATAGAAATAAATAAATATTTCCAATAGCCGACGGGATTTGAACCGCGGACCCTCTGGGCCATAGACCAGCGCCTCAGCGCACTCGGCAATCAACCCAGTTGGTGTATAATCGTCATCGAATGCACTCAACCTAGTAAATCGATCCAGTACATGAGTTTTTTCCTTTCTGCCAAATTCGAAATTATAGTTTCAGTAGCACTTGTTGTAGCCCCAACTCATTTTGACCGGAAGGAATTCTTCAATAAAACAGTTTGATTGCTTTCTCAGACTCACAAAATAGTGCCCTGATGGCAATTACGAGTTTATTACCTTCAGTTGTTTTACGTGATGACACTCATATAAAAATCTGTTCGATGAGTCTTGCCACTTGCTTTGCAGACTTAAACGGACTTAATTTCATACCTCCTATCTAGGTATAAACTACGCTATGGCTCCCATATCGACACTTGTTCCTCATCGATATTTTGAATGTAATTTTCCATGAACAACTCTAGAAGAATATGGAAGATGCATTTTATAATAAGTATAAATTGAAGTTCTTTGGAGAAGGCCAAGAGGAAGAACACTCTGCTGGGCTGGTGGTCGAGTGCGTTGAATCGCTGGCTTATAGTCTAGAAGGATCCAGGTTCAAATCCCGCGGCGGCTATTGGAAATATTTATTTATTTCTATAGTATCATTTAGCGGGAGGAGATAGGTGACCAACCGAATATTCTTGGTACCTAGATATCAATCCTTCGGACTCTCAACGATAACCAGCCGAGTAGTGCTTCGGATGGCACTTAAAAAGCTAAGGTCTTAGTTTTTTCACTCATACAGGTCCTAGAGAACATAATCTCGATATTTCGACTTCCATAAAGCTATCCCAGGACACTACGATCGAACAAAATCTCTGGGAAAACGCAATATTCTTGCAAGAACAGTAGATTCCTATTTTCTTGTAATAATTGAATTTTCAGATGGACATGGTGGACATCGATTATTTCCTCAGTGGTTAATATTGTTAAGATATTTTTCACATTCAGCATCTCTTGTTATTGCTTTTTTAACGGTTTCGGTATTTTCACAATCGACGATGTAGAGTTTAGCAAATGTTTTTAAGTTTCAGCAAAGTTCTCGCAGTAGCGGCAACCATCACTCTCTGATTTGTCTCTTCATCTTTTTGAGGTGATACCTCTTGGAGAGCAGTGCACATTTTTAAGTCCTGTTACTAATTTAAAAAATTTCTTGTCCAACTCGAGAAGTTGTTTAGCTTTCCTTGGCAAAAGGCTCACTAGCCTTTTCGCTTATCTTTATCCTAAGAATATACTTCAATGTTATTTCTTGTTGATTGAATGTCAGTAAAAACAGGGATTGTTTGCTTTCAACAATATCCATTTTTGAAGTGTTGAATTGTAAATTCTCGAAATACTTATTTGTATCACATTCAACTATTATATGCACCACTATTATTATGATACTATAGAGGGAGGTTCAAGTTTTATGTTAATCACAGTAGAGTGAAAGATACTATGAATTCACATGTTTACATGTTTTAATTGGTCACAATAAACTCCGCATGGAAATCAAGATGAGCCCAACTATCAAATACATAATGAAAAAACTCATAAGTAATCATGACCCAATACTTATACATTACATATCTCGATCTACTTGTGGTCACTTTATTCCTATCTGAATGAAGATCCTAACCTATCCTATATTATCGAAACTTTTATTTGTTGTTCTTATGTGTTTCTTGGTTCTGTTATATAAACACTTTATTATTGAATTACTTGTGAGGTATTTTGGGTATATTGTACATGTATCACTTTCGAGACATTTCAGAGTCATATAGCTTTCAACTTGGTAAAGAACTTTTAAGCGGTGTGTTGATTTTTGAATACAATATTTGAAGGCACGTGCGTAAATATCTTGAACTTCACTGAAAAACCTGAGATGTCATTTTTCTTTCGTCATCTGCCCCACCAACAAAATTTATTCGAATGAGAAAAATGAATACTGAGTATGACACCTCATAATTGATGTGCTACTTCTGATTTTAACGCCCTCTACAGAAAAAACATTTTTTATATGTCAATTCCTAGTACTTACCTATATAATCATGTTTTGGTTGATTTGTAATTGAAGTTGAACGATTTGATGTTTGGATGAAATGATTAAATAAATATATAAATAATACGAAAATTTCATATGAATTCATGCTGATGTTTGACAATTGATGCTGAATATTTCGAGTATTTTTGTAAACTCATCTGGTTTGAGCTCTGCAAAGTTTTTCGATTATTGAAGTCCATATTATCTACATCCAGTTTAATTGATGATAAAAAGTGCTAAGACTGTTTCAAAGTCCTTACCAAAACAAATATGCCAAAATAAAAAATAGTCAATAAAGACAAAACGACTACTTTCCTGGCTAATGTCTGTATCCACTCGTAGTCTATGCACTCATTCATAGAAATGTTCTGAACCATTCAATTGTTTTTGTTTCGTTCTTACTCAAAATGGATTACTAAAATAAATAGTTTTTGAATGAACCGTCTCACGTCTCGCTTTGGAAACATTAGTAGCTTCTAAATATTTCGATTGAGTTATTCTTGGTTTTTCACCCTGTATTATTCTCACCACAAAATGTGCATCAGATATAGGTGAAATAATTTTTGTATGTATAAATGATTCAAGTATACCTCTCTAGATGATATTCCAGATTTATTTAAGGCATTGTACATGTATTGCATGGTAAATATATTGGGGATCAATTCCCTTTTATATAGTATCTAGCATTTATTATCCGATAATCTGGACACGCAACCTTCATTCTATTTTTAGCGGTATAATAATTCCCAGTTTTTCCTTATATAACACACGTTATAAGTATCCTCATTTAACGACATCTAGTATGTTGTGGTGGAAGCTTATGTCAGGGCTGAAATTCAGGTTGAAATATTGATTGAAAAATAGTCGTGTGAATTGATTGAATGAAATGGTATGTATACAGGGTGAGTCTCGAGTGACGGAACGAACAAATTTGCTAAGAGTGAAGGAAAATACAAAGACACGTAAAGAGTTAGTGTGAAAAGTGAGCTTTCTC
Source organism: Chrysomela aeneicollis (assembly GCA_029955515.1). NCBI lineage: Eukaryota > Metazoa > Arthropoda > Insecta > Coleoptera > Chrysomelidae > Chrysomela > Chrysomela aeneicollis. The sequence goes on from JARUHQ010000025.1 coordinate 5,266,088, forward strand.
GTTTTGTTTTATCTCTTGCAATTCGTGACTTTCATATCTCAAGAGGTGAGAGCCTTATTTCTGGTGTGTTTCTATTTTTCGCTGCATGGTGTCGCTGTTCCAAGTTGCTCTTGGACGATGTCTTCATGCGTTCGAATACGTTGCCGAGCTTTCATTGGTGCCAGGCATCGCTTAGGGTGGAGATCTTAGGATCGCTACTCGGTGACAACCCTGCACTGATGGGTACCAATAAGCCCGAAACCGCGTGTTGCAGTGGAGACAGTATCTTCACTCAGTGAATCGTTGCATGGAATACGAGTAGATATAATTCAATGTTCTACATGGCATTAGTCAAAAAAATTGTATGGTTTTTGTTTATTGTCTACCATTTATGAACGTATCAAATGTTTATTGATGAATTGTTATGACATTGAGTTTTCTCATTTTGTTTAAATTTTCACATCTTCTAGTTTGAAATCCCGATTGATTAACCGAAAGCATTTGGGCTTATCTCTCTCTATGGTTGACTTGTTCAAATCATTTCTACATACTGAAATGATTGTGAGCAATATAATCATATGAGTGATTGTCAACAGTTGGTTGACATCGTAGGTCTACTGCTATTGTTATATCAGAATAAAAGATCAGAACTGAATCTTTCAAAATATGATATTATGTCTTCTAACACCAAAATCGGAACCTTCATAGACCCAGAATATTCAAAGATCATATTCTTATTTTTTGTTTCCTAATTCAAGGCGTATTTTTTTGGGGTATTCAGCCGTTTCCAGACTTTTAGGACACCTTGTACCCACCTATATCATAAAAAAATAAAGTCATTCACAATTTCCGCGCCACACTGATGTAAATTCAATGTAATGAACAAACAATCGTTCTCGATTCATAATATTTGTGGATACAGTCATGGAAACTGTTCGACACAGTGTCAATGTAAACAAATAATTGTCAATAAAGCTTCAATGGTGCGATTCAATGATGGAAAGTATAAAAAACGTTGTAGTTGTAGTTACATGGAAGAAGTACACCACCGTTAATAAACAAGCGTGAGTAGAAACATCCACCAAAGCCTTGAGCAGAGTTTATAGATTGAAACGCAACCGGGGTAGCAGTTGCTATAACAGTTTGGGAAATTTTGAGTGTAATTTAAAATTTTCTTCTCTACATCCTATGAGGTATTTCTTGAAAATGAGGTTATAAGAGGAAAAATAATTTTGAGAGCGTGTATTTATAGGCAGGTCTCGAGCTTGACAATAAAAGGGTGTCCAGCATGCGTCCGTCCGGTCTGCCTGCTCAGAATTATTGTAGATTTTAGGGGGGGGTCGTTAGGGCTATGCAGCCTCTCAAGCACCTCGAACTATAAGATCTTCTGTGCATAACCCTTAATCTGTTGGGGGCACGGGATTACGAGGTTTCTTGCGAAGTTTATCAGTTTCCTGGGAGCTAGGTTTCTGTAATCGGAGGGCTTTAAGAAAACCCATTCCAGGAACTTGAGCCTCTTGCAGAAGAGTGCTGGGCATTCGCAAAGAAAATGTTCTGCAGTTTCAACGAAGTTCTCGCAGTAGCGGCAACTATCACTCTATGTTTTATTCATCTTTTTGAGGTGATATCTCAGAGGGCAGTGTACAGTTTCAAGTATTTTTTCCATTTATTTCAGTAAGATTTCATTTCATCTGATTCCCAGCGTTGGAACTCTTCTCTCAAGTGGGCTTTGGAAAGTGCACAGAAGGGTTCTGAGCCGTGTATTTGCTCCTTCTTTGGCAAGGCAGTCTGCTTCCTCGTTGCCTTCAACTCCCTTATGACCTGGCACCCACATCGAAGTGACCTGGTTGTTCGCTGCCAGTTGTCTCAGGGATTGTCTACAATCTCAAGTCAGCTTAGACTCACAAGTGTATGACTTCTGAGCTTTCAGTGCTGCTTGGCTATCTGATAGATAGCCAAGCAGCACTGCCCTTCGAGTGTCCCTTTCGAGGCACTCCTGGGCACAAGTCTCCATAGCATTCACTTCTGCTTGAAAGATGGTTGGGGTGTTACCAAGGGGTTTTGAGAGCTTGGAATTTGGCCCTGTATTTCCCACTCCAGCCCTTTCATCCATCTTGGATCCAGCAGTATACCACACTAATGCACCCCTTTCCAGTTGAGGTCTATTCTCTGTGCAAATTTGGTGGTTGTTTATGACCACTTCAAACTGCATTTCGAAGTCGTACCTAACTGGCATGATATCTGTCGGTTTAGACATGGATTTTAGGGATATATTTTCCAAAATATATCCAATCCGATTTCCTGATTTGAGATTTATTGTCTGACTCAGTCTGAAGGCACTGATAGCTGCTTCTTTCATTACACACAGGTGCAATAGTGGAAGGTTCAGCATCACCTCTAAGGCTGCAGTGGGGCACGTGAATATTGCCCCTGTGGTTCCCAGACAAGCTAGTCGCTGCAGTTTCTGCAGCTCGACTTGTGCCGAAATTTGTTGCATTTTTGGCCACCATATCAATGAAGCGTAGGTGACCATGGGTTTGATGATCGTTTGGTATGACCAATAGATCATTTTTGGTTTCAGACCCCTTGTCTTACCAAAGACTCTGCGGCATGTCCAGTTTGCCGCTATAGCTCTGGAAAGAATGTGGTTGAGTACGCTGTTCCAGGTCAGTTCTTAGTCGTTTATCACGCCCAAATATTTAACTTACTTTTAAGTTCAAACTTTCGCCTTTTGGTGAATGGAACCAGCACTGTTCTGCTAGGATTAACATTGAGTCCTTCCTCTGCACACCAGCCTTGGATTGTGTTTAGGGCTACTTGCATGCGATTGGAAGTCATCCCGTCATGTTTGCCCCTGATGGTGACAACCAGGTCATCAGCGTAACCTTGAGTCATGAAACCAGAATCATGTAGCTTGACTATCAAGTTGTCGACGACCAATGACCACAGCAAAGGCGATAGAACACCCCCTTGGGGACAACCTTTGTCTACTGTCATCCTGACCGTCTCTTCCCCGAGAGTCGCCACAATGATTATGCTTGTTGGCATTGATTGTAACTATCTGATCAGTGTGGCGTTTATATTCCTTTCCTCTATAAGTGATTTAGTTATGGAGGCATGTGAGGTGTTATCAAAAACACCCTCTTTGTCAATAAATGCACAAAGAGCCATTTCTTTTTCCACGAATGTCTTTTCAATGCTGTCAACTAGACATTGTTGAGCATTAATCGTAAATTTACCTGCCTAATAAGCAAACTGTTTCTTGCGAAGCGGTCTTAACTCAAGGAGATCGCTTCTGATGTAACAGTCTATTATTTTCTCCATTGCTTTTAGGAAAAAAGAGGTGAGACCGATGGGGCGGTAAGACTTTGGTTAGTCCATTGGACGTCTTCCAGCCTTTGGTATAAACGCCACAACGGCCTCTCTCCAGCCTGCTTGGAATAGCTCGAGGTGGAATGATAAACGAGATTTCTGATGAGGATCGGCTATGAAAATTTCACCAATTTCAGCTCAAAATTACTACTTCCATTTACCAGCTCACTTGTAAAATAACACAAATCATAATTCTTCATTGCATGAAAAAAATATTGATGTTGACATTCTGACATTCATCCTGTCACTAAATCGATACCAACCTTAATTATAACAATTCACCGTCTACTTCATCAACAGTTTTTCGAATGATTCATCTACACTTTTTATTTCAGATGAAACAATATGCCTATATATTAAATCACTCAAGATGTCATAGGTATACCTACATAGTCGTTGAATCTGAAGGATCCTGGATTTCCATATTTGTTATTCTCCTCGTGTTCACTGTGAGCCTTTATGTTCCATTCTTGTCATAAGGCACGCGGTGAATGCCAAGAGCAGACATTATTCGACGTACAATGAGCATCAGAAACTGGTGAGTATTGAAAGGAATGAGTCCCTCTAAAAGCTTCCTGTCACAAAAGTGACAATTCTACGGGAATATCCGCTATCGATTCAAGATGATGTAGCGCCAAAAGTGGAACTTATATTCGTTCAACAGTCTTATCGCTCTATATATTAATAATCGATATTCCGACCGCAAGAATGAATAAGCAGTTGCCGAACAGTTTCTAGCCATAACTGTGTACTTACAGGATATCTATTTAAAAAACAATAAGGGTGACTTTATAAAAACTTTTAACATTTGAGATTTATCACCTAACATTAAAAAACTTAAGAGCTGATAAGTTCATTCTGTTATAAAAAAACTCAAGATTTAGGAATATTTGACATGGAACAAATAATTTTGACGTTGGCAAGTTCTAACCTATATCTATTATTATTGTTTTTGTTTTGTTTTGTTCTTCAATTTCATTCAAATATTATTTGTGTCATGGACGATATGCTCTATTGATTCAACAAGTTGAAGAATTCAGACATATTTATGATAAACAAAGTATAGTTATTCTAAAATAAACTCGCCAGGAAAACTGCCTGGTAAACAATTGGCCAAATAGGTATATCTTAGGAACCTAAGGTAGAAATGGAAAATTGAATTACGGAATACATTTCGTCATGATTTGATCCTGGACAGCCTACATCAATGAAGCTGAATTTATGAGATGCATCACAGATAGCCATCAATACTATGCTTGAAAGTCTTCTTGTAGGAGAAGTATCCTGTTCCAGCATGTTTTGGATTTTGTATCGGAATATGCTTTCCATCAAGGGCACCAATACAGTTTGGCATATTCCATTTTTCATAAAATTCCATTGAGATTCCATGCCAATCGATTTCTTCATTAAATTTTCCAAAGTTCATCGCTGGTTTTCGCTATGATGACATGTGTACATAGTAGTCAGTCCAACATAAGCAATTTGCTGCATAAGAGCATCCCTCTGATCTGATAAATAGCTAGAATTTTGAGTTATTATTGATGACATCGATTTCAAAATAAAAAACTGTTCAATATCCATATTATCCATCATGTTCAAATAAAAATGGAGTTGGAATGAGTATTCCTTTTCCTATGTATGGGTTTACCTTTGTATTTTCAATTCCGACATTTCTTTATCATGTATCTCAAGTAAACACCAAGTCCAAAAATCATGAGCAAACTACATGAAGTAAATGATGCCCATGGTCTTATCACTATTATAAAAAAATTGATGAATTCAACCAAATAATTACAGACTATCCACATCAACAAATAATATTCGAAAATATAACCCAAAATTCAAATATCGCGGGAAACAGGATGTCACTTTTCGTTGCTCGAACATGCGCATCTCCTATTTTCATTTATGATCATTTATCATCTATTTCTTAAGTTGGAAATCTTCTTAAGTCTTAGTTGTGAAATCATAAGTCTTAAATGGTTTTATAACACAATCAATGATATTTCCATGATTCATCTGTCATAAGTGATAAGTTTAAATGTTAGGTGATAAATCTTAAGTCTCAAAGTTTTTTATAAAGTGGCCCTAAGTATGTCCGTAATTTGATCACATTCTATAGCATCTGATGCGCAGATGGTAAAGGTCATTCAGTGGCCATGGAAGCTTTGGTGGATACAAATCTGCTAGATAAGCTACCTCAAGCACATAGTTTGATTTATCTGGATTTTACTATAGGTGTATAGTATACAGTTAATTGTAACAGGATTTCAATAGCTCGAGAAGAAGAAATTTTTTCAATATGAAAGTATTGAATAAATGAATATACGTTTGAGCTTGGTCTTGAAAAGTGTTTGAAAATTGTTTTTAACCGCCAACTCAGTTGCGAAGCAACCCTCCAAGTTTCATTGAGACTTGTACTCGGAATTGTATGAGTAGGGAAAGATATACTTATAGGGTTTAATAAAATTCTCCAATATTTTGTGTTTCAAGGTTTCTCCTATAATTTTCAAAATAGTGAATTAAAATTGTGTACACCTGTCACATTTTGAAAACGCAATATTTTGGACCTTCGAACGTTTTTGTACCCACAGGTTGGAGGTCGTACCCAATCACCATCTAACTTTTTTACGTGCCGCCTCTGTTTTCAATGGAACGGTAATTTAGATTACTCATCACTTTGATATGGAATCTTTTTGTTCTCCCGTGTTTTTTTCCAAAAGTGCATTGATTTCGAAATAAATGCCAAACATAATTTTCACACGGCAAAAAAGCATAATATTTAATAATGCCTTGGCTGGTTTCCTGATGAAACATGGACAAAAGCAACACCATCAGCTGCAGCATTTGATCTTGTGCTTTTCTGCCTAGCAAAATAAAACTATTGTTAGTCGTTAAATTCAATACATGAATGTCAATAGAAAATAATGTTCGGGCTCATCTTTGAATGGCTATAACTCCTTCAGGGGGTATTTTTGGATCTATGTTTATGTAAACTTTTTTTACTATTTTCGTTTCTAGAATGTGCAACTGAAATTTTTCCATGTAATTTTGGGACACCCTGTTTAAAATTTTCTCTCCTAATGGGAACCCTCAATAATGTTTTATTATTTATGAAGGCAAGTTATGAAATCAAATGTGAATATATTCATAGATTTTGGTTATTTGAATTTCTGGAGCATATCGATGTAATGAGATTATTTAAATAACTGAATGATATTGACAATCTTTTTGTGATAAATGTTTTTATTTCGAAAACGAACAATAAACGAACATTCGTGATAAATGGCCCACATTTTCAAGTCTTTGAGGAAAATAGGTAGCTGTCTACGTCCGGAAATTGAACCTGAACGGATGCACAATGATTGGCAATAAATAATGGATTATCTAAAGTACCGAAAAAATAGAGAGTACCTTGAGCTTCCCAAATGCCGAATATTACTCGCACAATTTCATAAGCACTTCAGCAACTCTATTATCTCTGTTGTAGATATTTATCTAGCTCTAACACAGCAAAAGGTTTGAAATCAATGCATAAAAATTTGTCATTCAATCATAGGAAATAAACCCTTATCTGCCAAACGCTTCTGAAAGGTACCACCATTACATTGTGTGATAATCGGAAATACTTCAAAAACAATCTTATTTCAACGATGCTGCTCAAAACTGCACTGAAATGATGATATGGACATTTCTTTGGATCAGTTTTGAAATTCCTGGTTTCAGAAAACTTTGATTGATCCCAATTCAGCCTAGTCTTTATTACCTGAAAGTACAACTGAGAAGACTAAGAAAAAAGTTCGTATTTCACTGTCCTGCTCATCAAGATTCTCTTTATGCAGCAAAGCCTTCAGTACTACCTTCAGGTAATGATGCATGGTTATAGAAGATGAATTGCTTGTATAGTAACAATCTAAAGCAAAAGTAGAAATGAAGGTATGCATATCGATATCTAGTGATAATTGGCCTCATTCGAAATCGTAGGTAATCATTCAACATTCCATACACATATTGAAGATCCTAACTGACTTCTGAGCGATATCAAGATTCCCACCAAATCAAAAATTATAGCAATAGGTTAGTACGTTCAGCAGGTCAGATAAGTCTCATGAATTAAATATAGCAAATACACTGAAATATAACCAATAACTGGAATGCCAAAAGGAACTTCTCAAGTACAGACCCTTTTGAATCTCGCGCAGGCTGAAAATAAATCAGGCCGGGAGCATGCGCACTATTACTGTAACCAGGTCCGATCTAGCCTTTGGTACACAGACCACCTGGACTGTGCTTTGGGACCAATTATCAACATTAACATCTCTGAAGAAACATTGCATAAAGGATTATCTGAAATAGCAGTTCCAGGGTGAAACCAAAATTTTTGGGGCGAATTATGGAAATCTTCATACAACCGAAACTGGTGGTAGGATTTATTCATATTTTTAATTAATCGAATTTTTGTAATTTTTTTGATTCATTGTCTTGATTGTATATTTCTAAACGTTCTCTAACTATTCCAAGTTTCTACATGTATATGTATCGTTTTATGTATATTTAAACTTCTTCAGTGACGAATGAATTCTATTCTATATAATCCTTGTCCTACAGTAAATAAGTTTGTGATCGACCAATCTTTGTAATAATGATTTTAGTTCCTGTGACACAATATGGTAAATAAATAGGCAAAAAAAACAATTTCCATATAGAATACAGTACATTATATTATAATATATGTATTTATTCTAAACTACACAGCACTAATCACGTCGCACCCCGAAAGTTTGCCCCTGTTGAAATCTGAATACCTTTTATCTGCTTTGAACAATTTATTGAATTCTGTTAACACTGTTCGCTGGATAGTTGACAGAGGCTTTTGATGACCTAGATTCAGCCTGGGAACTGAATCACGTTTCAGTCGTTTTTTATCACCAGAAGTTATATGATGTCATCAGTGATGAAATGTTCTTCACAAATCACATTTCATGGCTCAAAGTCTCGATATTTGAATATCTACCAATATATAGCTTTCATTCATATGAGCAATGTCTATTCTTAGTTAAACTGAAAATAGATGATTTCAAGATGAAATAAAACAGGGCAAATTGACGATATGGAACAACTTCTCTTCGATCTGGATTTGGCGAATGACCATTTACCACTTGACCAGTGAGAATTAACACGAAACAAAAAGTGCCAAGCCGCATCTGATTTAGTTCTACTCATCACAGACGTACGTCATCAAATGTATTCAGATGTAGTGATCAAAGACATGATTTTCATAGTCTAAAGGTATGAAGATTTGAATCCTGAGAAAAGAAAAGATGAGTTATGCTGAAAAAACGAAATAAGTGATGAATAAAAATTAACTATTTTATCGAATCAAGAAGATTCGAGTATCAATAAATCAGGTTAGTATTAGTGTTAGTATATATGAAGTCGAAAAATGTAGATTTAAATGGGAGTTTGACTAGTCGATGAGCCTGAAAATAAGAAAAAATTGAATTAGAAATCAATAGCCTGAAAAAGAAAGGTTGAATTAGAAATCAATAGCCTGAAAAAAGAAAAGTTGAATAGCCTGAAAAAAGAAAAGTTGAATTAAAAATTGAAAGCGTTATTATTCATTATGTATGCTGCTTCCTTGAATTTCCTCCTGAACCAGTGTTCTTCTCTATGGATGATTTCTGCCTCAGACCATCCATAGAGAAGAACACTGGTTCAGGAGGAAATTCAAGGAAGCAGCATACATAACGAATAATAACGCTTTCAGTCAACCAAGCGTCGAGATCCGCAACACATGGAAACCGCTGATTAGCCGAATCAACCGGTTACGGCTCACTGAACCGGAAAATCCCGCCATAGCTGACCTATAAATACCCCCGTATCCCAGGACTTTGTTAGTTCTCACCTGAAGACGATTGTAGATACACACAATCGAAACGTCGTGACAAACTCGATTTGAATCTTTCTCATAATTTTAATTCTTTATTCATTCATTTTATTTTAATTTTTAATTCAACTTTTCTTTTTTCAGGCTATTCAACTTTTCTTTTTTCAGGCTATTGATTTCTAATTCAACCTTTCTTTTTCAGGCTATTGATTTCTAATTCAATTTTTTCTTATTTTCAGGCTCATCGACTAGTTAAACACCCATTTAAATCTACATTTTTCGACTTCATATATACTAACACTAATACTAACCTGATTTATTGATACTCGAATCTTCTTGATTCGATAAAATACTTAATTTTTATTCATCACTTATTTCGTTTTTTCAGCATAACTCATCTTTTCTTTTCTCAGGATTCAAATCTTCATACCTTTAGACAATGGAAGTCCGAAACTTTTCTTCACAACTCGAGACATTGTCAGCCACCTTCAAACAAAAATGATTTTCATACCTTTACTTTAACTGCGTCGGCGCATAATCTGAAATCTCAGTTCGCATATAGTTGGGCTAAAAGTTCCCCGCGCATTTACCTATATTAACGTTCCAGTTTTTGGTTATATTTCAGTGAGCAAATATAGCAGACATTTCTTCATTTTTCAATAAAATACTCTTTTTTCGAGAATTAATCAAAAATATAGTGATCTATGGGCTCTTCCTAAGTTGGTACGTTCTGATCAGGTAAGTCTTATGAGTTCTCGCTCGGCAGACATTATAGCCAATCATCCATGTCGTATCTAGAGTTTTTTACGAAATGTCACCAATTTTGACAGGCATCAGTGGGATCGCGCCAAATTTGAAAATAGGAATACCTTTTTACCCAATCAACCAGAATTAGACTGACAGTTATTGAAATTGATTAATGCTTAGTGGACAGAAACAAACACAGTGTTTTGTGAATTGATGAGGATTTCTATTCAGCATATAGAAATTAACTAAAGCCAAACAACCGAAGTTAGTTAGGGTTATCTAGAATTTCGGTCATATAAAAAAAAAGGGATGAGTTATACCTACGCAGTTTCGTCAACTAAATTTCCTACCTATCTCCTCCTTTTCTTAGGGGCACCGTCATTTGAAAGCTCTCCTTATTTTGCAACGCACCTTAGTGACGTGAAAATTGAAATTGCGAATAGGAATTTAAAAATGCGAAAATAACTATTTCTGGCATTAAATATCCTGAAAAATCAGTTTTATGACTCTGACTACTGACATTCTCACATTCCCGATCACATTAATAGATCTGAAAAAAAATCGACTTTCATACACTTCTAAGTTCTTCGTGGAAATATTTTATTGCATGGTCTGTCACCACTATGAATTTACTACCGTAGAATGTTCTGATGGAATTTTGGTTACTTCAAATTCCTACTCAACCCAATACCCCTTCATTATATCTGTCAATTTAGCGAATTGGAATTTTTGGAAAATAATAACAAATACCCATTAATTACTTGCGCTATACAATTCAGAGAAGGTCATGACTGTAATGAACAAGAGAGTTATTCGTTGTCAATTTGTTCTTCAATAATTTGAAAAATTCTTCTTCAATATTCCATTTCCAACTCTGATGTCCTTCTTTCAGAAGTAAGTTCAAGGGCGCACATAGCACATATATATATATTCGATGAATCGGCCATAGTTCTACATGGAACTCAAAAGTTAACAAAGCTCTCTGTGTGTTAGAGCGTAATCGCAAAACAAAAATTGTTAGATGAAGCCCATTAACATAGAACTTTATTTTTCACTGTGTCCAACATAATTCAGTCAAGAGTAACCATACCATTGAAGTCATCCATTTCGATGCTTCTTGGGAAAATCCCGTGAGGTCCATTGCCAAAAGTACATCCCAAAAACTTGGATTTCTGTTTCGTGACAAGAGCTATTTCACTCCCATTCAGCTGCGAATGATCTATAAGGCACAGATCCGACCTGTCCTGGAATACTGTTTCCATATCTGGAGTGCGGCACCTAAACATATCCTGAAACTATTGGATTCTTTCCAAAAAAGGGTAATTCATCTCGTCGATGATGCCTCGCTTACAAACTCGCTCACTTCTCTGGAACACCGTAGAAGGGTTGGCGATATGTCTCTGTTTTATAGATATTTTCATGGGCGATGCTCTTCTGAAATATCAACAATCGTTTCTACATTAGCAGTATCTTCGAGATTAACCCGCCAAGTTCAGTCTTCACACTCATTCGTCGTCACTTTAGAGAGCTGCAGAACGTCCCTTTCCAAAGACTCGTTCATCCAATGAACATCGAGACTTCGGAACTCATTGTCTATAGGGAGGTGTTCCCCGAGGCATACGATCTCCATAAATTTAAGAAGAACACCAACTCCTACTTTCTTTCCCTTGGTTCTCACGATGTTCTCAGAACATCACAGGATATCCCTTTTCGTGAGAACCAGAATATAAAAAGAAATAAAGGTTTCATATAATAATGTCTTAATCTTCAATGATACGATAAAATAGAAAATTAATAAATATTATTTGGTATTCAACGTATCATGCTTGTATTTAACGTATTATGCATCAACTGGCGCAAATTATGGTAACTAATGTATTGTGAGTAACTAAGGTTTTGGTACGTTTTTGATGTTGATAATTATCAATAGGGATTTTATATCATAATGTCTTAATCTTCAATGATACTATAATGATGATAACTCTTTCAAATATACAGGAACTATTCTACTTCTGTTAATCTCATATGTCAGGCATCCTGACAGTCTAAATCTGGAACTCGCATACACATGAGTATAATGGTGGATTTAAAACTCAACTAAACTAAGAATTAAATTAACAACCAAGAATTAAGAAAGATGAATACAGGAAAATCCCATAGAGGTTTTATAAACATTCATCTGTCATTTAAATTAATAATTAACAACTAAGAAGATGGCCATCTTTCATCTTTTCAACTAAGAATTAACAATTATGAATTCAACGCATGCGCATAAGGCATATTTGAAAACAGAACCATTTCTTCGCTGTGAATTTCAGGCACGGAACAATAAAAAAACATAATTCTTGATTGATGTTTATAAACACCTTCTTAGTTGATGTAGTTGTTAATTATTAATTGTTGATAGAATTCTTAGTTTAGTTGAGTTTATAAATTCACCATAACGAGTGTTACTGCAGTTCGGATAAGTGTTAGTGAATCACTAATTCGATTAGAAAAACCAGCATTATGGTTTGCCCTATCATCATTTGACAAGTTTCACAAAGAGATGAGAGATAGAAAACCATAACGCTTATCCAGAAATCTCATTGATTCAGCTGGTTCCAATATTTCTGAAAGCTTTTTGATTTCCTTTAGTAAAATCACTAGGTACCCTAATCAATTTAAATATTGGTAGACTAGCAGATATGCGTTAGAGAAAACAGCTGAAGTGTTGTACAAGTCAGCTAGCTAACTGATCAAGTTGTTGAATATTTTCGCTGAGTAGCATCTCTAACTACAGAAATATCTCATATAGTGAATACAGAATTACACTACATTTCAGGTATCCCTTATATATCACCTATCTCAATCAATTGAAACGTAGTACCTATTATTGCAAGATATGCTTTCTGGTTTCATCAATCATTTGGTGCAAATGCTGGATACACATACTCTGTATACAGAATGGTGTAGGGAGACACTTCCGATCTACGTTGTGACAAAACACCCAGTGCAACCCTTGTCCACAAAAATTATTATAATAATTACGCCAAGTATTGTGAGGGTCATCCGGTATGTTTTTTGTGTTCGGAGATACAAAAACGTGAAGTGGCAAAACATTCGCAAAAAGATATGTTTGCTATATATAGGTACGGGTCTTGGCTCTTTCTGAAAACTATTTTTGATAGCGATTGACACACTTACAATTATATAGAAATAACCCTCGGAAACGAATGAAAATGATAACTCATTGTTTTTGGGCCTGGTCATTCGATAGGTATATATATTATGAATGTGTAAAGTTTCCTCAGTCAATGGTCAAAGTTTCTTGTACTTTTTATATTTACGCTAAGTATCAAAGTATTTCAAAAGCTATAAGCCGGTCATTCGATAGTTGTAGGTGTAAACACCTGAGTCTCTCACGGTGGAAGTATTTATATGAACTCTGGAAAATATCTGTGTCCATCATTTTATTAGTATTAAAAATCTTTTCAAATAATTCTTACACAACGATCTCGACAACGATGTATATTCATTACCTTCTTTCAACAAAGTGCTGTTTGATAGGTTCAATAAATATCCAGTTCTCATAAATTCATCTAATGAAGTTTTCTGATGTTATAAAAAAGGATATTTTCTTGCTTCTCTAATATCTGAAGATTTCATCCGGTTTATCTATCCTACGAAAAAAAATATGGCATGAAATTTACATAATTTCAAACCATAAAATTGCTACAAAATGTTCCTCCTTTTTTCCTTCCGATGATCGTACTTAGTGCTTATATTTTGACTCCTACATACAGCTGCTACTAAATGAGGTGGTAAAAAACATCGAATATCGAAGTTGTAAGAGTTCATGAGTAGTAGTTATTTCACTAGACCTGTGGAATTATACGGGGTGTTTCGTTGAAGAAAATATTATTTGGTCAATTTTTCAAATTTGCAAATCACAAAATTCTGTCTGAAGAATGTATTCAGTTAACTTCACAACTAATTTCGGGCGTAGTTACATCATATTGTTAAGCAACTTTCTTATTCACTCCATAGTTTTTCACATCCAGGAATAATAAATGAATTATGATTCATTTTTCAGAAACCAAAAAAGTAATCTTTTCATATACCGATTCTCAGGAAACTAGTAGCTGCATCTGTATTCTTCTGTTGTTGAGTTTGGGAACTCAAATGTAAATATTATTGGAACATATTTTCATTTTCCAATAATCTTCTCATTATAAACGTTGAATAAAAAAAATGCGAGTCGAGGTCACCAGGTATCTCGATTTTTGCTGCTTTTTTCGAATGCGAAAAAAGATCGGGAAAAAGCCATGTTTGCCGAATCAGAGAGACGAGGCAGTATTCGATGATCTGTGAATCAGAACGTTTGCGCTTTTTGAAAATACGGGAGTTCTTTCCTACGCATCATTTTCTCGTCTCTATAGAATATTCGTACGTCATGTGTCGTGGGTGATCCTTGTGGACTTCTTTGCCATCAAGACAGATCCCAAACCAAAGAGGCTTCTTACAATCAACATAGTCACCCCGGATATTAGCTTGAAGAAGTAGAGGTGAGTGGCTTATAGTGACTACGATTTTGTGATATTCCACTGAGTCAACAATTATTGGATTTCAATTGAGTCCTTTAGGGAATTCGTAACGTCGATTGATAATATAAGTGCTTCAAGATATTTATAGGATGATGATTCATGTGCTGAATTATATTATTTCCATATAGAATCGAGTACAATTTCAAATGTTTGATTGAAAAAATAAAATAAACTACGATGAATTGTCTGCGTAAAGGCTAGATCGGGTATTTTGAAAATGGCATGATTGGTTATACCCATAGATCTTATTGCTTACGCTAGATCCGTTATCCTGGTTACTTGTTTTGTAGGTCCAGGGGAATTGAAAGTACTAAACCATTGATTGGTCGTTTTCATTTTTATCCATAAATTTGTTGTACCACGTGGTCATGTAGTACCTACTTTCTTGCAGACCCCTCTTGACCTAAAAATTAATACCGGATGCCGGATCTAGCGTAAGCAATAAGATCTATGGTTATACCCCATCTTGAATCGCTGTACCCTTTCTCCATATTTTACAATTATTATTGTCATAGTATTTCGAATATACTGAAACCCAACTCTTTCGAGCCATGGTTGTGACTGCTTTCGATTGACTTTTGGTCATCATTTTTATATCAAAATCTAACCCTTTATTTCTCTCAAAGCAGCAATTCGACAAAAGAACACATGTACAATATTGTGTCACCGAGCCTCAAATTAATGGCTTTGTTTTTCTCATTGATATCAGTGATATGCCTTTAATGTTTGTGAATTCTTGGCTTTATCATTCTAGTTGATACACGAAGTTGACCAGTAACTTATATTTTCGGCGCTTTTGAGATTTATCTGTTTATGACTTCATATAGGCCACCTGCAGTAATTCTTCTTAGGACGTGATTAGTGTATCTGTATTTGATATTTGATTCCTTTTTACAATCATGATATATTATTTCCGTGCGCGGCACATCTGTTCGAATGGTTTATACCTCAAAGCATCGAAATTATTTGGTGTGCCTCAAACAACAATCAAGAGGAAAGGGAAATATCGTCGTTAAACTCTAGATGCAGCACCATTCGAGGTAAAGGAACTTGAACCTGGTTCCTGAACTTTCAATTTAGCTTCACCACCGCATTTGGTGTTGAAAGAAATAGCTCTGAAGTCGATGAAGTGAAAGTTTATCTACGTACGGCATTAGACACCACAAAAATCAGTTATTCTATCTCCAGATAAACAATTTCCAATTCCTGTAGTAATCAGCAACAATACAGTACCTATAAAGAGGAAAAGAGAGAAAACAGTCATCCTTGCTAGCACTTTATATACCTATAAGGATTGCAAGAAGGAGCCGATAGGAATAGAAAAAACACGAAAGTTTTTATGGAAATCGAAGGAAAAGGATGACGATCACGAAATTATTCTACAAAATATTCGTATTGGAGAAAAAATTTACTGTTTTTAATTGAAGCTAGAGGTATTCTGTAAGAAAATTCTGTAAGTCTGTTCCAGATGAGAATACAGAGTTCTGTGGAATACAGCGTTGAAGAGATAGGAAAGGTTCGACCTCGCTTGTCATTGGTCTGTGAACAGAAGTGGTTAGTTGACCGGACAGCTGTGTATAACAGTAAAATGAAATAAAAAATTGACGAGATTGACTGTTCAAGTCCTATTTCTATTATATTTATCGTGAGTTCCATCGATCATGATGTACAATTTCATTAATCGTAGGACTCGAATTTGATTCTCATCAACACCTGTCAGTTTTCATAGTCAGCCGCTACCGGTCCACTAGCAACCAAATCTGCATCGGCTATTTTGAAAAGTTGTGGTGAATTGTTAATCAACAAATCAGTTCATCATTATCAACCATCTGGATACATTGAATAAAAATGGTGGAAAACTCTGATACAGGCCCTGCTCTGCAATCTGCATATGGTGCGAGAGCCTGAAACAGTTATTCTGGTAAACATGTATAAAGTATAAGACAAAGAGAACAGGAAAACTCAAAACTCATTGTTGCTAACTCAACAATGAGGCTGAGCAGCTGAGGTTTGGCTAAGGTTAAGTTGGTAGAAATATATTTACACTGATTGCGCACCGGTTTCATCACAAATAAAAAGGATATCTTAACCTAAAGTAAAACGCTTTTGAGCCAAGGCCGCCATGTCTTTGGATATGGCCAAATGAATATTACCTTAACAAAAATCAACCACATCCTTGGCTTCAATCTATTGATTATTTCCAATTATAAAGACATATTATGACCCAATTCCAAGGATTTTATCTTGTTCTGAGATAGCAAAAATATTGATTATAGTTATTCCGAAGGTAATCATTCCTTTGATCCAAGCATGTTAATCTTGACTCAAAGGCGAATTATCTTTCTAGATGTACATGAAGTTGGGATTTTTCAGAAAGGATAACGATAATATAGAAAACAAACTCATTTATTGAATGGAAAATACAAAAAATACAGTGTTGTTCGACAAATCTCAAGATTAACGATGTAGGGATGTGCTGCCTAAGCTCGTAGAGTTCCTCTGATTCTTGATGAACATTGTCCATGGTAGCAGTATCTGTAGAAAAGTGTGAAACTTGTTATTGTGGCATCATCAACCAGGCGATCAGCAAGTCTCTGTTTGGCCCTGAGAGAAAATTATCTTATTCAAAGTACATAAACTTTCGTTTGATATTTTGATCTTACCATGAATATTTCTTTAGCTGAGATAATAGATAATAGATAATGCTGGAACACAAATGTCCTCCATTTTGATCGGTGTGATGACTATTCATGAAAAGAACAATATAACTATCACAGCTTGGGCTTGCCGTACACAGGTCATCAGAATGTACACGAACATAGCTCAGATACTCCCAATGCCAGTAACAATCACAGTGTAAAAATGCATTATTTATATACATATTTGAGCTTTATTTCGTATAATATATACCGTGTTCTTAATTGAACTGTTTTAAATAGGAGAGGAATAATTTCACTCATGACGATAATTCGGGTATACTTGAAAAACTTTCAAACAATACTGATCCCGACCGATCTGTGACCTGTGATGGTGAATTGATGACCAACTAACCACGAACAGAGACACGCCGACCGTGTAGCGCATGCGTGGCTTGGGATCAAGGACGTACTATCTTGATACCAATACTCTATCACGGCCTTCTTTATGAACAGGCCGGGAAGACCTGGCAACGTCGAGCTAGTCCCACCGCGCTCGCTCGTTTGTACATCAGTATTTGGATATTCGTGTCGGGATCTTTGTTGATCTCGTTGTTTTCGGTCGAATAATTGATATAATCCTATGAAATTTGGTGCAATATTCAAAGAAGAATAAGGTTTTGTGAAGAAGAAGGTGTCGATATAATATTCAGTGCGGAAATTACCATGAAACTGGTGTTATGTTTTAGTTGTGTGCGAGGTTGAGTGTTTGTTCGAAGTGAGGTTATAGTGAATGAAAATGTCTTGGAAATGTTGCGTTCCTGAATGCAAGACAAGTTATGTATCTACTTTGATAAGGGCGATAGCCAAGAGTACTTTCTCCTTTCATAAGAATGAAGATTTGAGAAAAAATTTGTTGAAAGCCATTCCTAGAAGAGATTGTCAACCGTCCGAAAGTTCTGCAGTATGAAGCGTTCATTTCGAACAGGGTGAGTTCATCAAATTTGTGAAAACTATTTCTTCAAAAGGTACCTTAAAAGACACTCCTTGTTTACCGAGGTTGAGAGAAAATGATGTCCCTTCAATTTTTCCAAATTTGCCACAGTATTTATCGACAAAATCAAATCCATGAGAACGAATTATTAGTGCATAATTTTGAAATTTCTGACATTATTAATAGTATTGATGATTTATTGAACAGTTATTTCATAAAGTTGACAATATCTGATTCCTGAAAGATTAAAATAATTGGTACAAAGATGGATGTATGTATGTATGTATTCTTCACATTAATTCTGAAAATGCTCATTTGAAAATTCAAAAAGGGAAATCATAGATAATGACCTCAATATCAACATTTTTGTAGAGGACAATGAGCTTGGTTTCAAAGAATTGAATTGGATTTTTAGTTTTGATAATTCAGAAATGATGTAAAATGTTTGAAAACGACTAATCAGGTAGCTGCTAGTGCTATGATTTGAAAACACTGTGATTACTGTGAACTATAAGTATCTCAATACCACACTATGTGTCTGTTCAAGAATTAAAACATGATAAATTACAATATTATGATTTAAATCGTCGCTGTGTGCATAGGCGAACGTTAGCAACGGTAGGACTACGGCTGCGGCACTTTGCGGTGTTGCCTTGTTTTGTTCCAGGCCTGTTTGAAGTGGGCCGTGACTCTATGGACGTACTCTCGAGACATGAACCGATAAATTTAAAATCTCATTCCCAAGGGTGGTTCCGTCAGAACAAGGACTTAATTCGTCAAGATAATTAGGAAATATTACGAAGAACATGAAATCTCCTTCGACAAGAATATATGAGTTTCAATTAAATATATGCCCTTAGTTGAAGATAATAAACAGTCAAGATAATATATATTCTTGTGATAAGAAGTCATTTTTATCTGTGCACCAATAGAAATTGCTATTAGTATTTGAAGTTAAGGTTCGGCAATGAAAATAATAATTTTTTTAAGCTTATAGATGTTTCGTTGTTCGAAAGTGAGAACCTATACTACATGAGAACTTATTGAGAAATAAATCGCTACCTTCCTATAGATATTCATTCAACCTTTATTTTGGAGTTCTAATGAATATTTTCTGCAACGGCATTTGCATTTCTTTGCCTATTTTATTTATGTTGAAAATATGTATATCAACTGGAGATGGTTATAGGCGATGCATTAAATGCATATGTTCAAAGTGGATAAAAATGTTTGACTTCGGCAATTTCTGCTTGACATACCCTTAAATCTTCTGGTGAATTTTCTGGAAGAAAGATCATAAAAGATAATATAACCAAAGCTCTTCAAATCCAAAGACTGAAATTATGCTGAATCGAAGTGACATTCCCAGCAAACACATCTGTTATATTCACGTGAATATTACATAAAATCAATGGAATATTCTTATGTAAAATAGTTATGTAAATATCACATCTCATTTCTAAGATACGTAAACTTCGTTTTTATGTAAATAGTTGACATAAATATGACATAGCTGATATATATAACCTTGCTGTCAAAATTTTGAACACATTTTCAAGTAACTACCATGTAAAAATGTGAACTTCATTTTTATGTAAATAGTTGACATAAATATGACATGGTTGATACATAAAAAATTGCTGTCAAAATGTTAAGCACATTATCAAGTAACTACCATGTAAAAATGTGAACTTCATCTTTATGTAAATAGTTTACATTAATATGACATGGTTGGAACATAAAAACTTGCTGTCAATATCAGAAGCACAGTTATTGAGTAAATACTATGTAAAAGTTTGAACTTCATGTTTATGTAAATATTCGACATGAATAGGACATATTCAATATATAAAAACTTGCTGTCAATATTATAAACACAGTATTAAGTAACTACTATGTAAAAATATGATCTTCATCTTTATGTGAATATTTGACATAAATAAACTACGCAACACTAATTACGTCGCACCCCGAAATTTTGCCCCTGTATAGATTTGAATAACTTTTTTCTTCTTTGAACAATTTGCATTCTGTTTGCACTGTTCGCTAGCTCAGTTCTTCAGCTATGATCTCGTACTTTTTCGATACATAAGGTTATTTCCATAAAATTGCTAAAGGATGTTTTTTGGAACTGTGCAAAATTTCGAAATTTTCAAAAAGATCCCAAATGAAGAAAAACAGTTTTTTTTCAACTTTAACAGCAGAGGCATGAAGATTATCTCAATACCTTTGGCCATTTCCAAAATTGTCTCCCTATCACCTGTCTTTACAGAGTGATCTCAAAAAGCCAATTTTTTGGTTTTGCAGTCATAACTTTTTTCCTCTTCAACCGATTTCCAAAATCTCAGGATCATTTTGAAGCTGAAACGTTAGATGAACAGACATGAAGATTAGAATTGACTAAAAATGTATATTAAAGATCAAGGGTTTCTGCAAAGGTGAACCAAATCTAAATCCCCCTCGAATTACGATTAAAAATGAAAAATATACAAAACGTTGTTTGATCGAAACGAAAATATCACCACCAAAAATAAAAACAATTTTACCCCCTCCCCCCCAAAATTTTTTTTTCGGGTAAAATTTTTGCTGGTCAAACGGTTAGATATATCGGTAAAGATATTTCACCTGGGGTCACATCGGGATCGGATATTGAAAAAAAATATAATTCTTTCGCCCCCCTTGCCCTCTTGAGGTACTTTGGGTACGAATGAAGGGGAAGGAGATTCTTGTGATTTTTTTACATATAATTTTCGTGAGTTTCGTACAAAACTACTAAGAATCGCCCAAACTCGGGTACTCCAAGTATCATAGTTTGATGTACAGGGCGAAAAAAAGTTATTTTCCAGAATCGAGACAAGCGGTACCCATAGCTGTGTTCAGCGGAAAAAGTTGATCAAAGAGATGCAATAATTTGTTTCATAGGCGTACGTATAACATTTTTTTTGGGGGTCTAAAAAAATTAATTCTTTGAAAAAATCCAAAACATGATGGAAGGCTTTGTAAAGGGGGTGAGAAGGTTACCCTGAAATTTTGTTGTATTCAGATTTTTTTTATTTTGAATTTTTTTAATAAAGTCTTATATCTTCAGAAAAGAAAGACCTGCGAATAGTTTTTTCTGTCCTGGTCTTTATTTTCACGAGAACGTAATTTTTAACCTGTCTTGTCAGTCACTCATTATGATTTTTGTTACGTTGGTTACGGACCATGCATTTTTTTTGGGCAGATTTTTTTTCTAGAACATGGCGTTTCATTTCGGTTTACGCACAAGTTTTGACCACTGAAAGAAAAAAGATCTGGATGTGTCCAGAATTGAAGATCCTTCCGAAAACAAAACAAGTTGATTTTCATTTAATTCTCCTCCCAGTCGGGATTTACAGAGTGTTTCAGATTTGGGTCACCTTTGAGAAAACCCTCGATTCTGAATGTTCATCTTGAGTTAATTATGATATTTACATCTTCTCATATGAGGTTTCAGCTTCAAAATGATCCTGAGATTTTGAAAATCGGTTGAAGAGGAAAAAAGTTATGACTGCAAAACTAAAAAATTGATTTTTTGAGATCACTCTGTAAAGAAAAGTGATAAGATGACAATTTTGGAAATGGCCAAAGGTAATGAGATAATCTTTATGCCTCTGCTGTTAAAGTTGGAAAAAAACTGTTTTTCTTCATTTCGGATCCTTTTGAAAATTTCGAAATTTTGCACAGTTCCAAAAAACATCCTGTAGCAATTTTATGGAAATAACCTTATTAATCGAAGAAGTACGAGATTATAGCTGAAGGACTGAGCAGTGAACAGTGCAAACAGAATTCAAATTGTTCAAAGAAGAAAAAAGTTATTCAAATTTAAACAGGGGCAAAATTTCGGGGTGCGACGTAATTAGTGTTGCGTAGTTTATAATATATTTTATACATAAAAACTTGCTGTATTAATGTATTATTAATGTAACTCCTATGTGAAGGTGTTACTTATATGCTCTCTTAGCTTCTTATTCGTTCGATTATATACATTATTATAAGATGTACGATGAGTCGAAGAGGTGATAGTTCATTTCTTTGCTAAAAATGCGAAATAAAACTTGTTAAATATTAAAGAGGTCTGGTAGCTCAGTGGTAGAAGCGTCAGATTTGTAACCGCAGGGACCGAGGTTCGAATCCCGTCGAGAGCAGAGATATTTTCCAGGTAAGAAGTGATCTCGGATACTTATATAATAATAGGTAAGGTTCTCGTTATAATGACTATCGTTCAAGTTCAGCTAGGCAATTTCTAGGATAGTGGTAAGAAACAAAAAAGTGATATCTGAGTAATATATAATAAATTATATTTTAAATAAGTGTGACGTAGCTTTTACGTAAAAATTTTGTTTCAGTAGTTATATGAATGCTATGTAACGAAGAAGTGTTTTTTGAGGCGGACATTTCTACGTAACACTGATGTAAATTTTATGTAACCTATCAACATGTATTATGTTGTGGCGGACATATAAAATTAATATAATATATATATGAAGTAGTTACATCAATGTTATGTAAAAACTAGGTGGTCTCTGAGGCGGACATTTCGCCATATAAGTAATGTAAATTTTACGCAACATTGTTACATAACATGTATCATCAGTTATGTAACATTTATGTCAATTTTACGTATTTGTGTTTGCTGGGTTCAAGTGAACAAATATTTATTAAGTCGGTATAACGAGGATAAAATAACGAAATTAGTTCAATCACAGAAGTCGAGCAAAGAAAAATCGCGGTTAGGGTTTGGATGGGTGACCGCATGATACCGTTTTCTTCATTTTTTTTTATTTCTCATTAGGTTTCAAATAAGATTCTTAGAATAACAACTCTGCAGGAAAGTCACAAAGTTTTTGTTTTATCTGGGGTATAATGTATGTACTGAAAAGATCCTTGAATGCTCCTGTTCAGATCTGAGAAGGACCTAATTCGTACGTCCTGGGGACCTCCGATTTTGTAACATCGTATGTCCCCAAAACGTCCTGAAGACGTACGACGTATCTGAAATGGACATCCTCGGGACTAAGGTCTCAGGTGTACGCTTTGAGGACTTCTTCGGGACGTAGTTGCGTTATCTGGCTATATAAACAATGACAACAAAAATTCAACTGTTATTATTGTACATTTGAAAAAACATTGTGAGAAAATAATGTTTTCAATTATTGGAAAGACATAATTCCATATTTATCTTGAGTTTAATTCATATTTTTTTATATACCTCGTATGAGATTGACAGAATTTGATATCTGATGGTTGCATCTTGGGTTTAGGACCATGCAGAGCTTTTTATGAGGAATAACTTTTTTCGTTAAATCAATAATTAAAAAGATTCCCATAATAGCCAGCTCAAATAGACCCACAGTATATACAGAGCAGGAAAAAAATCGTGGCTGGATCTCGGGCTGGATTCATTATATTGTGAGAACAATACAGAACATGCAGTTTTGTCTGCATTGGATTTCACTTTAGATTATCAGATCCCAATTTCTAAATATAGCTGAATCACCTTGGGTCCTTGTTCCTCTGCCTTCTTTGGGTGATAAATGTATACATATAGGGGAGTTGATTCAGATTAAAGGAGAATGTAGTATGAAGTAGACTGTCATCCAAAAAGCTGTAGATGGTCATCTTGGTCGTTGATGTGTAGCTAGAAAAAAATTTGGTACCGAAGCAGATTTGATCATATTTAATTTTAAAATAAGACTTGTTAGTTAAAAACACAGTAATGTCAGTAATAGCCGCAAACCATATGACCAAAGTATTCTGAGAAGGTTTTTGTACCAAACTTGGTCAAATGCTTCAGCTGGAGATTGTCCTTATTTCTCAATGAACGTCCGTCCGTTACGTTGGCAATGTGGAGCCCACTTGAAGCGGATTCTAAAAACAAAGATACACAAAAATTTACCAAATGCTGTTCACCGGATTGATGGTGCATCCTGATATACTGGAAAATGATTTCAAAGTATTGGATGTCAGATTATTCATAGAAGATTTTGTGGAACTCACATTGTTACTCAGGTATTTCAAGATAAAGTAAAAATCTAGTACATTTTAGGCAAATAAAGCTGAGGTTATGGAGGAAAATTATGGTTTCGTTTGAAAGAATTACACGATACCATTGAATAACTGCTCTATTATCCGCATAACATGCAACACAAAATTACAAAATCGATATGTACCAATATCTCTCCAGAATATTTGAACCTTCATCACTTCATTGATTCATCAAATAATCTGTTAGTTCGTCGTAAATTGAAAGGATTCAGCTCAAATCAACAAACACGTCGAGTCTATCCAAACAAACGTAAAATGCTCTGGGCAGAGGACAC
Organism: Chrysomela aeneicollis; assembly: GCA_029955515.1. Classification (NCBI taxonomy): domain Eukaryota; kingdom Metazoa; phylum Arthropoda; class Insecta; order Coleoptera; family Chrysomelidae; genus Chrysomela; species Chrysomela aeneicollis. Next base: position 5,290,630 of record JARUHQ010000025.1, read on the forward strand.
GATATAAAAAGATACCAATTCGCCAAATGTTCCCCTCGTAAAGCTTTTGAGGGTCACGATTTGTGCAAGGGTAGCTAAATAGGGGACGAATGTTTTATGCCCACTCACTCTCCCACTTATACAGGGGTGGTTGATTAAAGATACACAGCAGTGCACTTGCGGATAAATCCGCCAGTGACCATGGAAGTACGATATTTTTTCATCGTCGCCAAATTTGATATCAATAATAATGATAGTGATAATAATAACGGTTTTTATTGTTCAGACATTACAATCGTGAAAAGTAAAAGAAAAAATTATGCATTCGGAATATAAACTTTTGCCAAAGTCCATTCGATATTATTGTAGAGGATTCGAACTTTGAAACGAGTAATTCAGAGAAAATATTCATTTTTACTGTAAATATGCAACAGCTTTCAATTCTCTCAGAGATTTAAGGAAATCATTGCTTGGCAAAAGTGAAGTGATTACTGTTATTGCATAACTAATAATATTGACATTCATGTTCAACATTTCAGGATATAAATTGGAGGCACTATACCTTTGAGAATGAGGAATTGAAGGGGTGATGGTGATGTTGTAACCGAGTAAGATCGAAGAACATACTGATGATCTGAAAAGCTGGCGAATGAAAATATTCAATGATAACCTTCATGGTTGGAAGGCTGAAGAATTTTATTTTCAATGAAAGTATTTTGTTTCAACAGAAAAATTTAGTTTCCGAAATAGAGTTTTAGATAGATAGATAAACTAGACATTGTCAGTAACTTTTAAACAGAAACTTATTGAAGTTATCTCAATTTTTTGCACCATAGGGAAAACTTTGATTTTTGTGAAAAATCGTGCATTTTTTCAAGATATCCAGGGTATAAGAAACCAGTGTTCTTGATTAATTTTTCAGTTCCAGCGATATAAAACTTCGATAAAAAAACTATTTATTCAGAACCTCCTTCTAAACCAATTCGACACGAATAAACCTACATGAATCACGATCTTATTAGGAAGAAGTGTCAATCTTCACCGCTAGATATCGACATACTACTGTAGATTAGGTTCTATATACAGCGTGTAACAAATAGAGTATGAAAACGGTCAGATATTTCAGATACAGCTTACCCGATTTTCATGAAACTTTGTACAAGTATGAAATTTTGCTGGATGCGAGTTCCGCATTGCTTCAAAGTTCACCGTGTTTCTGTTATAGGATGAAATTTTTTTCAATGACACACCCTACATTGTAGATTCAAGGGGGGTCGTGAAAGCTATGCAGCACCACAAGCACTGACCCATAAGATTTTTTCTGCCTAACCGGAATGCCGAGACTTCATACAAAGTTTGACAGTTTCTTAGGAGGTAAGTTCCGGAAGGCCCCTTCCAGAAAAGTGAGCCTCATTCGCATTCACAAAGCAGATAATCTGCAGCGAAGTTCTCACAGTAGCGGCAACTATCACTTCTTGATTTGCCCATCTTTTTGAGGTGACACCTCAGAGGGCACTGTCCAGTGATAACACGCTAAGAAATATCCATTTGATAAATCACTTTTCCGGCTAGTGAAAATTTCCTGATACTTCTTAACAGCAATCCTAGTAATCCCAATTGCGAAAAAAGTTTCCTTCAATATACCATTAGGAATATATGAAAATGACATTTCAGTTAAAGTAGATAATCCTATACCTCGAAGTAATTTACTAACAAGAAATCGCAGGTGATGTATCCACTCTTCCTTATAGTAATTTAAACCTGGGAACTCTGGTACAATCTGTCCGAGAAAATATTGGAAATTACTGTCAGCAGTTCTCAACAATGTATTCAAAAATATTTACTCTCTCCTTATTAAAATCAATCTCAGAAAATGATGAAGTGAACTAATCCAAATGAAAATAAGCACTTATTCTTCCGAAGCAATGTTATTTACTATTCAGCGATCAATAATTGTTATAATGCTGTTCATTGATGAATACTAAATTGAACAATAAACATTCAAAAAGTCGATTTTCCCCTGAATTGTATGGGTTGACTTTTTTCCTCAGTTATTCGTTGATTCTGTTCGAGACAGTATCTCTTTTTCGCAGCTAGTGTGCCATCATAATCGAGGTGAAGATGCGAGATGTTTCTGTTGTTCAGCGATATTTGCTTCATTCAAGGCTCCCAATGAACAAATAATAAAATGATTTAGGGTATGAATGTGTTGAAGACAAAATGGTTTCTAGAGGGATTCTTTCTGATTATCATTGCAATAAGAGGATGAGACTGATTAAACTATAGCCAAGAAGAAAAATGAGGAAAGTTAAGAGAGAGGTAATTATAGCGATTTTAGAGTAAATTGTGATTGTTATGTAGATTGAAAATTTATCTGGATCCATAGATATAATGGTGAAACATCAATGAAATACCTAATACATTTCAAGGAAGGGTTATGGTTACGAAAAATGAAAGCATCGATGGGATACTGAAGACATTTTCTGCTCGCATAAACATAATCTGGGATCCACTTTAGTATGAGAAACGACTTTTTCATTTTATATTATACGAACTGAATGATTGTTTATTCCAGATTCAGTACGATTTCGAAGAGTACCAATAGAGACATCAAAACTTTCCTATAAAAATCTACTGCGGATCAACTGGATAACATCAGTTATGCGGCGCTATGGCTGTTACCACTATATTTTTCATTGAAAATAATCGAATACTCATTATGAAGGCCTTCGAAATTGGAATCTCAAGAAGAATGTTTGCCTCTTGTTCTAATGATCAATACCATCAATGAGTGTAGAAGAGAGTATTCCACTTCCGGTAATGAATATAAGAATACGAATTGTCACTTTTTGTCATGTGAAAGGTACATTTCAATCTATTATATAAAGTTTATTTCACTGAATAAAAAACAAAAACTGCCAGGGCTCATTGATCAATTACAATATTTGATACAAGGAAGAAGTACTCATCCAGTATTGTGTAATTCACTATTCCTCAATGTACATTTCAAACTATCATTTAAAGTTCAATTTATTGAATAAAAAATAAAAACTACTAGTGCTCATAGGTTAAATACAATATTTGATACAAGGAAGCGGTACTCTTTCAGTATTGTCTATTTTACTATTCCTCAAAGTACACACCATGATGTAGGAATGGTAACAGTTCAACCGTGTTCCTAGTAAAGTTGACTATAATATTATTTGATCAGTAAGCTGACTCAATTTACTTGGACTCAATAGTAGTGTTCACTGGAAAGAATTTCTGTCCATATATCAACTATATGAACCAGTGAAAATCACTTCGTTTCTAGTAATTTCTACCGTTTTTTTCTTTGCGTGAAGTCCTCTCACCAGTTCCAAGTTTTTTTGTCCAACTCGAGAAGCTGCTTGGCTTTCTTTGGCGATAGGCTCACTAGCTTGCTTTCCGCATGTCTTTGTCCTGGCAAATTATTCCAGTGAAATTTTATTATAGGTAGGTATCTGTTTCCCAGCTAGGGTTTCATCGAATCGAGAAATCTCGTCTCGAAGACATTTTCTCGTCTCGATCATCGTCTCGATCATCGAAGCCTTGACGGGCTTTTATGCAACCGGCACTTAATCTTCAATGATACGATAAAGAATATTGTTCCAAAGAAATGAAAATTGAACGAATCCTTGATGTTTTAATTTACTCTTTACTCCATACATTTAAAATTGTCCTAGGTACGAGAGGTGAAAGTTTAAAATTGTTTCTTCGTTCATATGAAGAAAAGAGTACCAGCACCAGCAACAAACTCATGTTTTATAATCGAAACAGTCGTATGTTGAAAAAAAATATCGATATTACGCGAATTATTTCATTTCAATAGTAGTGGCAGTAGTACTGCATAGTGAAATTTATGCAAAAATGATGCCATGAGTTTGCCATAGAAATATCCTTAGAAGTAATATAGTAATAAGCTTGGACTAAATTTTTTTGTTAAATATAATATGAATGAAGTTGAGTTTATGGGCCTTTTCCTTTATGGCATTTATTTATCCTGTAAGGCCGGACTGACCAAATAGTGCTGAATTAATGTTCAAATCTAATAAAAATATAATGATAATATTTGATCTCATTATCATTTCATGTTTTGTTAATTTTCGAATGTTCGAATTTAATTTTCGCGTTTAATAGTTTTTGATAGTTCAAGAATATGAAGATATTTATTTTATTTTTACCTCTGTCCTCTTTATCTTTGTTATCTTCGTTATTGTTTGTTACGTTTTTATGTTCAAAATGAAATAAAACTATTTCTTACCATATTTTTTTTTCTGGCGTATATATTTTCGATATCGAGAATTCTCGAAATAATTTCTCGATCTCGAAAAAATCTCGAAACTGTTTTCTCGATCTCGTCTCGAAAAAAAAAAACTAGTCTCGTCTCGATCTCGTCTCGAAATTGAGACGAGAATTCTAGAAATGTCGAGAGTCTCGTGAAATCCTATTCCCAGCTTCGACACTCTTCTTTCAAGTGGAATTTGGAAATCCCACAGAAGGTTTCTGGGCCAGAAAATTGTGTATTCGCCCCTCCTCTGGCAAGTCAGTCTGCGGTTAAAAAACACTTTACAAACACAAACACGTTCAATAAACACAATCGGTCCGAAAACAGTTCCTTGTGGAACTTCACAAGTAACAGTTCTCCCATGGCTTATAACATCCTAAATTGATACTCTTTGCCTCCAATTATGAAGATAGTATTTCGAAAGATCATTTACTATTTCGCGAATTCCAAGATTTTCAAGCTTGGCTAACAAAAGGCGATGGCAGACCGTATCGAAGCCTTTGCTAGGTCCAGGAATACACCCAGACAATGACATTTATTATCAATGGCAGTGTAGATATACGCAGTTAATTTGACAGATTGTTTCAAAAGCCAAATGGCCTGAGCAAGTGCACGGAAGACTAGATTTTTCCATTTAGCTGACTTCGGGCTGAGCAAGATAATGTCAATTTTGTTGAGATACCAGAGAAGTCTTTTCTTTACGATTTTTTCAAATATTTCGATATTCCTGAAGTTAATGATATAGGTCGGTAATTTTCTAATTTATATTTATTGCCGTTTTTGAAGGTTTGATTGTTGCAATCAGGGGTACTGTTTCTTTTTGTAGTATTAAATTTATTATAAAACGAAGAGGTCGCACAATATATCTACTAGTTACTTGTAATATTTCATTTCTTATCGAATTCGGCCCTGATGGTGACTCTCCTTGTTTCAATTCCTGAGCCAGATTTTCGATTTCGGATATGTCCGTGTCCCTAAGATACATTGATTTCATCAGTGAAGGTTACTGGAAACTATAATTATTATATGGCAAGGTGGCAGATAAAGTATTTAGTAAATATACTGCACCGGTTCTGGCGCATTTTTCTAAATTCAGTCATTTTTTCCTATATTCTACGGAAATTACAGTGTTGTCATCTGAGAGCTCCATAAGACCTCATGTATTAGAGGAAGATGAAAGATATTATTTTTCCGTAGATATAGGTACTTTTTTCGCGAATTGTAAGGTCCATCCTGGTAATTTTTGGCCAATTCAAGGTCAAACGCCGCGAGAGCTCCAACCACAGAAACTGATGAGGTGGCATTCGATAACACACGTTCAATAAAAAGCAAAGGCGTTGACGAAAAACCGTTTACAGGGTGTTCAGAAGAATATGTGGTCTTATTAGAAATTACGACATTTCGATGTAGTGGGATCATCAGAAACTTTCGCCCCTCTCATGTATCATTTGAGGTGAGATAATGTGTATTAAAATTCATAATTGGGCATCGTGTTGAAATAATATTATGTATATCTCTATTGGAGTATAGACATGGGTAGTTTGAGATTTTCTGCCAATTCAATCAATATCAAGTGATGGTGAAATAATTTGTTTTATTCTCATCAACATCATTTAAACGTCAAGATGCGCCACTGTTTGGAGCCTTCTGTGTACCAAAAGATGTCAAGTGCATTGGATGAGATTAAACGCTATCAGTCATTTCACCATATTAAACGTACCTCGGACAAACGTAGGCGAAGTAATGAATAAGGCAATTCTTCCCGCAGCGCCATGATTGCAATTTTTCCAGAACGATAGTCAATAATGCAGCTGTCTGGAATATCTTTTATAGCTGTAGTAAAAGAATAGGCAAATTTTCAGATTTTCTCGAGCTACCATAATTTCAGTACCTACATCTGTTATATTCACGTGAATATTACATAAAATTAATGAAATATTCTTATGTAAAATAGTTATGTAAATATTACATCTCATTTCTAATATACGTAAACTTCGTTTTTATGTAAATAGTAGACATAAATATGACATGACTGATATATAAAAACTTGCTTGCTTGCCCGAGGGATTAGAAGAGAACATTGGTACAACGTTAACCCAGCACGCGAAGAAAAAAACATTAAGAAATTACTAGAAACGAAGTGATTTTCACTGGTTTATACAGTCGATATATATAGACGGAAAATCTTTCCAGTGAACACTACTATTGAGTCCAAGTAAATTGAGTCAACTTATTGATAACATAATATAATAGTCAACTTCATTAGGAACAAGGTTGATAAGTTACTATTCGTACATCAATATCACAACGCTCGCATGCTGTTAAAATAATGAGTACATCATCATCAAGTAACTACCATGTGAGAATGAGAAATTCATGTAAATAGTTGACATAAATATGACATGGTTGAAACATAAAAATGTTCAGAAGCACGGTTATTAAGTAAATACTATGTGAAAATTTGTAATTCATGTTTATGTAAATATTCAACATGAATAGGACATATTGGATAAGTACATAAAAACTTGCTGTCAATATCAAAAATATATTATTGAATAATTACTATGTAAATATGTGAAGTTCATCTTTATGTGAATAGTTGATATAAACATGACATGGTTGATCCATAAAAACTTGCTGTCAATATTGAGAGCACATTTTCAATTAACTACCATGTAAAATTGTGAACTTCATCTTTATGTAAATTGTTGACATAAACATGACATGGTTGATACATTTAAACTTGCTGTCAATATTGAGAGCATATTTTTAATTAACTACCATGTAAAAATGTGAACTTCATCTTTATGTAAATATTTGATATGAATATGACATATTCAAAACATAGAAACTTGCTGTCAATATTATAAACACAGTATTGAGTAACTACTATGTAAAAATGTGAACTTCATCTTTATGTGATTATTTGACATAAATATGATATATTTTATACATAAAAACTTGCTGTAGTATATCCATAGTACAGGCAGCACAACGAACGTATAAAAATCGTCTAGAATTTGATAAGTCTGTTTCAGTTCAGAAAATAAGGTTCTAGAATAAGTATAACAGTATAAGTACCGGTATTGTCATGGCTAGAACAACGTTATCAAGGTCGCCCATTTTCGAATAGTTACGTTTTCTCAAACTATTCAAATTTGAATTACACCTACTCAACTGGAAAATGGATCATTTTGAATGATTATGTAATGATTGCCAGTTGAAGGGCGGTTTCAGAAATATTTCAACAGTCATCTATCTATGTTGAATCGTGCATGTACAGGGTGCCTGTTTTTTGAACTCCACCATCGGGATCTGAGCTTTATAAGAGATAGGTATGAGGTCGGTTGAATTGGGGCGAATATGTGCATTCTCTTTGCTGAATAATAAAATTCGTTAGCATTCTTTCCAAAACAATTTTCGCTAAAACAGCTTTTCCACAATTTTGATCAGCATGAAAGATTCAAATATACCGTGTGATGAATCGGTTGTATTCAGAAGAAAAAGACGATTCGGAATGCAAAAATCCAATATGGCGTCCATGAGAAATACCAAAGTTGAGTTGTGTAACTCTAGCATTAGGAAAATCTTGAAAAAAAAGATGACAGATTCAGATTCCTCGTAAAATAGTGTCCCGAGAACGCCCCAGTCAAAAACGCTTTGTTCTTCTGGTTTTCGCTCAAATTACAAATTTAGGTTCATCTTCAATAATCAAAGAACTGTGCAACTATGCCACTCGATATGCTATGTACAAGCTGAAGTTCATATTTTTTGAATTCTCATTCATTTTGGAACAAATCTGATCTCTTAATTTGCTTTCAGTCGATGCACGCCGCATCAGAGTTTTGAGGAATATATCCTGAAGTAAAACGATTTTTATTTTTCAAGCGAAAACCATTCGTCGGACATAGAAAATCCACAAAATTTTATAAAGATGTCTAGAATATTATCTCAGTTATTATTAAAAAACCGTTTTTTTTTTCCAAAATTTTATCACCCTATATCTCAAAAGTTAGGACTTTTAGGACATACGTTTATAGGAAGTTTTTTTCTTGAAATATGTCAAAGAATCACCCACTTGAATATTAGCATGTCTTCAAGGAACACCCTGTATAATAAATGAGATCCCCATAGTGGAGCTCGATGAACGGGTATAGAAACTCCGTGTTTCCAGTTCTATCGATTGAGAACAACACTTTCTGAGCGTGTCACTAACCAGATTCGTTCATCACCAAACTTTTGTCCCTCCTGAGAATGCTCGGTGCTCCGCTGATTTGCAAGTTAATTGACCAAATTCAATTCGAAACCCAATTGTGATTCGAAATTCTGTTCTAACTCCAATTTCGAATTGTTCATTCGATACCCTTCAGGATAATTTTACTCTCGCAGGTTTAAACTTTATTCAGCGGAGGAAGTGACATTCAATTAAATTCAATATTGGATAAGGATTTCTCAGGAAATTTGAAATTCATGGGAGTGGATTCTTTCATTTTTTCAAATACTCGATCATATCTAGGAATGGCATATTCCGTACTTTCATCCCATTAGGCCATTAGGCGTTCTCTTCTAATCACTCGGGATTAGAAGAAAACGTTGTTACAACGTTAACCCAACACGCAAAAAAAAACATTAAGAAATTACTAGAATCGAAGTGATTTTCACTGGTTTATACAGTTGATATATGGACAGATTTTTTTTCCGGTGAACACTACTATTGAGTCCAAGTAAATTGAGTCAACTTACTGATCACATAATATAATAGTCAACTTCATTAGGAACACGGTTGATAAGTTACTATTCGTACATCAATATCACAACGGTCGCATGAATTGATAAAAATAATTAGGTATATTGTGAAGGTATTCACTGTCAATATATGAGCGTTCTCAAATCAAATTCATATAATTTATTGAAATTTCTGTCTCGTTTCGAATTGTACCGATAATTCTTCATCTAAAGTTGCCAATCGAGTTGCAGAAATTCAGGATATCACATTATCACATAAGTGGCGATACATCAGATCAGAAAAAAATCCGGCTCGAAGGACCAAAACATGTGGATTCCCCCACATGTTTTGAATTTCAATGTGTCTGATACATAACCTCTGAATTAACTTTAAAACTGGAACCTATACCCTTTGCTGGAACTATTTCGATGTTGATGACAGCGGGTGAGATTATTCAAAAGAGTACGGCTACAGTTTTATGCGCGGCTTGCTGCTTGCATCAGTTTGATATCACAGTATCACCAATACAGAGAAAATTCTTTGGTATTACAGATGTTTGCAAGGAGTCAAGGACGCATTAACTCGTACGCGCTTGCGCTGCTTGCGCACTACGTACTTCTATTATGGTTATGTGTTCCTGATTGCGTGATTACTGGAGCTAGCAGGCGTATGATGTCAAGTTTGTTTATGTACGCTGGTGTGCTGGTGTCAATATTGTTACGAACTGCTGGAATTTCCGAGAAGATCGGAAATCATTTGCTCGACGCGTGACTCACAGCGGTCGCAGACGCGCCGCTATAATTAGCGGATGATTCATTGCCGTCGAATATGAAAAATGCTTCCAGTTTATTCCTATTCTTTCTGGACAATGATGTTCTCACCTATATAAGATCCGCGGTTTCGCGGACAAGTCAGATTAGAAAGAAAGCTAGTACAGTGAACATTGAGATTTGTAAAGCGAATATCGTTGTGATTTAACTAAGTGTTTATCGAGTTGTATTTAGTGTGTTTAGTGAAATAAATTGTGCAGTTTCGTACTGAGTGTTTTAAATTCACGAACCCAAGTGGAAATAACGTAACAGTGGTGTCAGAAGTGAGAATTTTTGTGACTTGGGATTTATGGTGAATACTAGAAGTACAGCATACGACGCGATGGAGGACGTTATAACATTCATGCAAAATCAGTTTGCGGAATTGGAAAAGCGCCGACAAGAAGAAAAAGTTGAGGAAGAAAAACGACGACAAGAGGAAGAAAAACTTCGACAAGAGGAAGAAAAACGTCGACAAGAAGAAAAATTAGAGGAGGAGAAACATCGTCTAGAAGAAGGAAAACGTCGTCAAGAGGAATAGAATAGAATAGAATAGAAATTTATTGGTTTCACTAGATTACAATCATCATAATTCACAGGAAAAAACAACAATTGATTGGTCTATGAAACAAATCAAAACTGGAGTGTACAAACACATTTTAAGACATGCAAAATATTAAACATATTACACAGAAAAAAGTAAATAACCAAACGGATACATTGATATAACACAAAAAATACACTGATATATAAAAGAGTCATACATAGTACACATTTATTACTACCTAGTTTGGGCTAAAGTAATCATTATTTCAAATAATCATCTACCGTGTAAGGCTCTAACTCAATCAGATATGACTTTAGGGATCTCATGAAACTGCTGATTTGCTCAATGTTCTTTATAGTTTGTGGCAGATAATTGAAAAATTTTACCCCTTTCTGTGGAGCTTCTGTAATGCCTGGGAATAGCATAATCGATTTTGTGTCTAGTGTTGTAGGTGTGAGTGTTTTTACAACCGTTAAAATGATGTGACTGTTTCATAAGAAATTTAATTGTTTCAAAAATATACACCCCAGGGACAGTAAGCATGTTGGTTGCTTTAAAGATTCCGCGACATGATTTCCAAGCATTAATGTTGAAGATTACTCGGATAACCTTTTTTTGGCTCAGAAAAATTCTACTCAACTCACGACTACCACCCCATATGGAAATTCCAAACTTGAAAGATGAATAGAAGTTTGCATAATACACAGTAATCAAGACATCTCTATATACATTTTGTTTTAGTGTCCGAATAGCAAATATTGTGGTTGCTAATCGCTTACATACATTATCAATATGACATTTCCAACTCAAAGTGGAGTCTACTGTGATGCCCAGAAATTTAACTGTATCACTGCATGTCAATTTTTGATTGTTAATGATACCATGGTCTCATAATTTTTGAATATCATGCAATTTGTTTTGTTATCAGTCAGAAAGAAAGATCTTCATTCTACTTAACATTGTATTTCCCTCATGAATGATGTCTCGTAGGTCACTACCCTTAAGCAATACATTTGTATCATCTGCAAAGCATACAAGATGAGTAGATGCTGGATCAACAACAATATTTTCAATATCATTAACAAAAATCAAAAATAGAATGGGACCCAGGATACTCCCCTGCGGAACCCCGAAGGACACCTCCAAGGCCTCAGACTGCACCTCAATGCCATTTCCATTCAGCTCTACTAGTTGACTTCTATTTGTTAGATATGATTTCAACCAATCATGGGTATTTCCTCTTATACCATATTTGTACAGTTTATCGAGCAATAGTTTGTGGTCTATGCAATCGAAAGCCTTAGAGAGGTCCAGGAAAATTCCACAGGAAAGATCCCCCCCTTCCATGGCTTCAAGAATTCTATTAGTGAAACTGAATAATGCTGTGTCAGTGGATTTGTTTTCGAGATAACCATGCTGACAGTCTGAAAATAGATTAAAAGTAGTAAAAGGAAAGAAAAGAAGACAAAGAAGAACATAAGAAACTTCTAGAATCTAGAACAACAGGAAGAGCAAAGAAAAGTAGATACTCAGAAACTTCTAGAACAGGTACTACAGAAAACAGAAGAACAAATTGTGGAATTGAAGGAAGATGTCAAGAAGATCGACGGCGAGTTGAACATTGTACGGGAGGAAGTAAAAGACTTCGAGAATGAGATCGACCAAAAACTGAAACAAGAAGTACAAAGCCAGATTGCCTCGCTTAAAATTCATGATCGTCGAGACAGGGTTGCCACATCAGGAATTTCAGTGAAACCACCGACTTTTGATGGACAGTCATCTTGGTCCATGTATCGCAGGCAGTTTGAAGCTGCTGCTTCGGCCGATGGGTGGAACGACGAAGAGAAGGCTACTGCACTCAAAGTGGCCTTGAGAGGACAGGCTTTGAGGATGCTGCAGACAATACCTGTCGATCAACAGAATAAATATGGAGATCTGGTGGCCGCACTTGAGTTAAGGTATGGCGATCAACATCGAGAGCAGCTATACCGGGCACAAATGAAAACACGGGTGCAGAAATCTGGGGAGACCTTGCAAGAATTCGAGGCAGATGTGAGAAGACTGATCCAGTTAGCCCACCAACAGGCACCAGAAGACCTCAGAGAGCAACTGGCTGTCCAGCTATTCATTGATGGACTTAGAGATCCAGAAATTCAGAGGACTCTTCGATTGACGAGCTTCAAGAGAAGTGGTGAAGCTTTGGTGCGCTCCCTGGAAGTGGAGGCGGCTTTCAATACATAGAGGCCGAAAGTTCGAGCAGTGTCAATCGAAGAACCAGACCAACTAAGCGATGCAGCCACTGGACCCTTCGGAAAATTTTTGGAAGAGATCAGGACCATGATAAACGGTATGGGCAACCAGCGGAAACGAACCTGTTATCGGTGTGGAAAAACGGTTCATTTCATCAAATATTGCAGGGTGAGAGTACCACCACGAGCTAACTCACCTGCGAGGACTCAACAACGTTCCCACTCACCTATGAGGACCAGGTCATCTAGTGAGTCCTGAGACAGATACCAGGAGGAGTTTCTTGGGCCTGTGTACCTATTACCGTCGTTTTGTGGAAGGATTCGCTGACATTGTTGCACCCTTGCAAAAGTTGACAGAAGACCGAGTCAACTACATCTGGTCTAATGAATTTGAGAGAGCATTTAGGAAACTAAAAGCTGCTCTTTGTTCGAGTCCAATCTTGGGCTTCCCACAACAGAAAGGTATTTTCGTATTAGACACAGATGCAAGCAATGAAGGAATTGAAGCTGTCACAAGTGCAAGATGGTCAGGAAAAAGTGATAGAATACTGCGTCACCAGGAAAGAGCTGCTAGCGATCATCAGAGCTGTAGACCACTTCCACAAATATCTCTGCGGGAGGGAGTTCCTCATAAGGACGGACCATGCAGCCTTGAAGTGGCTGTTGGAAATGAAGAACCCCGAAGGTCAGGTTGCCAGGTGGATCGAGAAGTTGAACCAGTACCACTTCAAGATCAAACATCGACCAGGACGATTGCACAGCAACGCGGATGCCTTGTCCAGAAGACCCTGTGCAGATAACTGCAAGCACTGTGTGCGGATCGAACGTCACGAAGGAATTTCCGATATTAAACAAGGAAGACTAATAGCCGAAGATAAATGGACAGCAGCCCATTTGAGACAGGATCAAGAGAGTGATCCTAATATTGGAGACTTTCTACGCTGGAAGTAAAGCGGAACAGATAGACCCACCTGGAAGGACATCTCCGATCGAGCACCAACATTTATAGTATATTAAGTATGGAGAACGGTAAAGGTTTTCTACCGATCGAAGACAATTGTTTGGAGGAGGAGCGGAGCGACGACTACAATTATTGTCTGTTATTATCGGTTACCCTTAACTTTCGACATGCTTATAACGTTTTTTGCACGATTGATACCATTATAAATTATAAAAATAAATTAAATTTGAGAGATTTTTTAACTCGACGGTAAGTCTTACGTCTTAAGACTTACCGTCGAGTTGGAGTACTTACCGTCGAGTTGGATTACTTACCGTCGAGTTGCTAGTAAATGTCACCTACTGAAGTAAAATCTGTCACGGTAAACAGTCAAAAATGACCAATCGTACAAAAAAGCCATGTGGGCACAATGCAATTCTCTCATTGTAGAGAATGGATTGCTAAAACGGGTTTGGGAGTCAGCTGATGGCAAGAATACAACTTCCCAACTAGTTGTGCCCAGAACAAGGATTCATGAAGTCTTGGATGAGATTCATGGAGGAAAATCAGGTGGTCATCTGGGAGTTAACAAGACCTTGGATAAAGTTAGACAGATGTTCTATTGGGTCCAATGTCGCGATGACGTAGAAAGTTGGTGTAGAAGATTCCCAGTTTGTGAAGCAAGCAAAGGCCCTAAAACAAGATCTAGAGGTGAAATGAAACAGAAGTCCATATTTATTTTGTTACCATTTATTCCTTGTTTATTTCTGGTTTGACGGGCCGGTTTAGGAGCCCTGAAAGAGAAACCGGTATGGAGGGTACTATCATCCGCGAAGCTGTGTATAGGACAAGTTGCTTCCAACAAATCGTTGATGTGAATTACAAATAGTGTTGGTGCTAAAATTGATCCCTAGGGAACACCATCATTTATGAGTAGAGTATCAGATGAAACTCCATCGACCACTACATGGATAGACCTGTTTGAGAGAAAACTAGCAAGCAGAGAACACAGCTGAAGGGGCAAACCATAAGATAGAAGCTTGGCGAGAAGCACCTGGTGCCAAACTCGATTAAATGCCTTGAGAATATCAAATGCCACGGCTAAAGTTTCTCCATATTTTTCAATAGATAGCTGCCATTAATGTGAGACTTAAGCTAGCAGTCTCTGATGATGGAAGTTATGTTGCCTATCGTTGATAATTCCTGGGTATTCCAGATATTTCATGAGCTCGACGTTGATGGTTTTTTTCATGACCTTTGAAATAATTGTTAGCAGTGCGATAGGTCTGTAGTTGCAAGGTAAGGTCTTTTTGCCATTTTTGGGGACTGGTTGTACTCTTGTAATTTTCCAATTGGACGTAAATACCCCCAAATTGTAAGAATGGTCAAACAACTTGCAATTCTTGCAAAGAACTGGTGTTAGTTCGGCAGCAGCTGGAAGACTAAAGGTATATTTTTTAGTTATCTGACATCTGACATTATGATACTATGCCATATTTGAAGCTTTATTATATTTGTAAACATGCTCGGACTTTGAAATTTGGGACATATACAAATACTCGATCACATCTAGGAACGGCATATTCCGTACTTTCATCCCATTAGTAGGCCATTAGGCGTTCTCTTCTGATCTCGAGGGATTAGAAAAATGTCGTTACGTCATCCAGTTTCTTCGTGCACCCCACTTATATAATACATATTCAACCATGGAAAATGTAATTATATCCTGCCTGGGGACGTAACTAGGACAATCCGCCATAGGCAGACTGAATAATCGGGAATCAAAATTACAATGGCGGGAATGTCGAGCGTGAAGCTAGTTGGAGTAATCAACTCAGACAACATACATGATGAGGGTATAGGGGGTGGATGGAGGACAGAGAGCAGCCGATTCTGATGCTGATAGACGGATGAATCATATTGATTTTAGAGGTTCAGTGATGACCAGTGGCGGAGAAAATATGAATCAGGACACTATGGAAATTATGAAATAAATGTAAAAACCATGCACAATGTAAGTTGATGAATTAACTAAATAGAAGGGATGCATTAGTGTGGTATACTGATGGATCCAAGATGGATGAAAGGGCTGGAGTGGGAGTTACAGGGCCAGATTTCAGACTCTCAAAATCCTTTGGTAACACCCCAACCATCTTTCAAGCAGAAGTACATGCTATTGAGATATGTGCCCAGGAGTGCCTCGAAAGGGAGACTCGAAGGGCAAAAAATCTATATTATATCAGATAACCAAACAGCACTAAAAGCCCTGAAGTCATACACTTGTGAGTCTAAGCTGACTTGGGACTGTAAACAATCCCTGAGACAAGCGGCAGCGAACAACCAGGTCACTTTGATGTGGGTGCCAGGTCATAAGAGAGTTGAAGGCAACGAGGAAGCAGACTGCCTTGCCAAGGAAGAGGCAAATACACAATTTCTCGGCCCAGAACCTTTCTGTGGACTTTTCAAAGCCCACTTGAGAGGAGAGTTCCGACGCTGGGAAGCATATGAAATTAAATCTCACTGAAATAAAGTGCCAGGACGAAGACAAGAGAAAATGCTAGTGAGCCTTTCGCCGAGGAAAGCTAAACAGCCTCTCGAGTTGAACAAACAAGACTTGAAACTGGTAACGGGACTCCTCACTGGACACTGCCCTCTGAGGTATCACCTCAAAAACAGAGAGCGATAGTTACCGCTACTGCGAGAACTTCACTGAAACTGCGGAACATTTGCTTTGCGAATGCCCTCAGCACTCTTTTGCAAGAGGCTCAAGTTCCTGGAAAGGAACTTCTTAGAGTCCTCCGATGTCAGGAACCTAGCTCCCAGGAAACTGATAAACTTCGCAAGAAGCCTCGGAATCCCGGGCCTCGAATAGATTAAGGGTAATGTACAGAAGATCTGATAGGTCGAGGTGCTTGAGACAGTTATATTGTACCAACCTCCGGAAAATAAAAAATGCGTATCGAAACAGGCTATTTCGATACTCATTTGCGTTTTTGAGAACATAATATTGATAAAATGAGTTTCAAATTCTGATAACAAAATGAAAAATATTTTATCAGACCATTGTCAATGATGAGACTCAGGAATTTCTATGTGTCGAAATTATTCATTGTATACTTTTCTCAATGGGCAGGTAATAGGTATCTCCATGCAGATACGTTACAATGGGTTTTATGGAGTACAATTTCTTTATAGAACCATCATGATATGATGAAATACATTTCGATGGAATACGTTTTCGTACAAAAACATTAACCCACCAACAGATTGATTTTCCTCTAAAATACTGAAGATCTTCAGCCCAGTTGGTGATCGTTCGTGTCAGCATCCACTGGTAGCCACTGGAGAAGAGGAACGCGATCTACACCCGGTGTTGCCGTGTCAATTTTGAGCTCGTTAATGTGATGTTCGATGGAAAAACTTAATAGCAATGCACTCAAAAAATAAAAGCTGATACATTTTTTCCATGTACCATTACCGACACTTCTTCTTAAACCTATAATCCTCAGGTCAGTAAATCAACATTGTTTGGTTTCCAAGCTGATTGATGTGTGTCATAACAGAGGAAACTTTAAATCTGAACAGTTATTACGATATCCAGGTTTCGAATGATATAAGAAAAATATTATGTTTTTCAACTGGGTTGGTGATCGAGTGCGTTGAGGCGCTGGCCTTTGGGCCCAGAGGGTCCGGGTACGATTCCCTGCGCGGTTTTTGAAACTTTTATTTATTTCAAAATATCACATATTTATATGTGAAACAATGAAAAAGTCATGAATTGGACAAGTGATGTGAAGGAAATAAATAGTCTATTGAATCAGAAATATCAAACATAGTTTGGAGTAGAATGTCTGGTAGACTACAAGCAGAAAACAACTACTTTCCTGGAAAATACAACGCAGAACATTATATCTGCTCGTAGTCCATGATGCAATGATTCACACAGTGAATGCAGATCGCAAATGTTTATTTCTTCCTAAGATGTGAACTTTGTCACGATATTTTCAATTGCATAGACTATTTTACCATTCACATTCATATGTGTTTCATGAGTTACAATTAGATTCTCCTTATATAAGTAGAGGTTCGCAAATAGGATGAATATTTCAATAGTCACTGATATTCTGGATGGATGAGGCCGATACTTGATGAAAATCCATTGTTGGAAACTAAACTAATGTGGAACACTATCTACTAGATTTCAACTAATTGAGGGGGTCAAATCACAACACGTGTTTCGCTTTATTATAGCTACACCAGGTGGAGTATAAACCACTTCAACAATTCACCAATAAACATCCATGAATATATTTGAAAAAGTATAATACTGCACCTGATGAAGCTATAATATAGCGTGTTCAACCACTGCGATGTTAAAACCACTAAGCATTTCCTCTATCAAGAAAAAATCTAATGATTGATTCAAGATTGCCCATTGAACGAATGTACAGGATGCACCACTCTTTAACATTTTTGTTCTTGAAGATATGATGAGTAGAAAAGTTGAATGAAATAACTTGAATTTTGATCAACAGATACTTTGCCATATACAGGGTCAGTTATTTTTCAGAAATTGACAACAACTTTTGTTTTCCATATGGAAACGATGTATATTTTTTCGAAATTCGATAGCACCTTCTTTTCCGATTTTATTGATATCAAGTTGCATACTTCGATGAAAAATGACTGAGCTATTGTCACCCTAAACCTCAAAATAAAAGATACCGTGACATCTCCGTTGATATTAAACAATGAAGACATATTTTCAAAGCCCTCTATGTTAAACTACATTAGGTGCGATAATTATATGAGACCTATGAAGCGTTATTTTGATCTACTTTTATTGTCAATAGCTCAGTCATTTTCCATAAAATATACAACTTGTTGATATCAAGGAAATCAAAAAAGGAAAAAATATACTTACTTACATACCCAAGTAGCATTTTGGCGACGATAACCACTTTATTCACCAAAATTAACGTTATACTTGGTATGGAAATCAGTAATTTATAAAACGACGCTCTTTGAACCACCGGACCGGACAACGTTATATCATTGTTGAATTACAAAGTTGAACATAACCCAACCGACTTCATGTAGTGAACATTTTGGGAATTGGAATTGGGAATAACGTTCTAAAACGTTTGAGTGATAACTCTAGCTATGTTCAACGTTTTCCCGACGATGAGCCAACCTTGTGAGATTTAACTCGGCAATGGACAATTTTTTATGAAAATTGTGAACGTTTTCGTGAAGTCATATCTTTGCAGTTAACTTTTTCAAATATTCACTATTCCAACCTAGTTGAGGAAAGCTAGTATATTTTTCATTTGTCTGATATCCTAGGTCGCGTTGACGCCTATTATAATACCATATACGCCATATTTGAAGCGTAGTTATCTTCGGAAACATGGTCGGCCATTGAAATTTGAGACATAAACAAACATAAACAAATATAAACAAAGGTGAATAGTTTTATAGAAACGATTTATATATTATTCTATATCGTATAGTTCGATTTTGGATAATTATTAAGTCTTCATATGATCCAACTAATTTTTTTTGTTTTTTGAAGCAACGGATTGAAGGCTGGTGTTTTTTGTCGTAAAACCATAGTATATTTAACAGTAAACTGAAATTCGTTGATAATGTCTGTTTGGAAATCGTTATTTTCCAGCAATATAAATAGAGTAGGTACCTCTATCATGAGCACATGAGTGAAACATTCTAGTGGTCGTCAGAAAGTTTCTACCAAGTGTCCATTTTGGTAATCAGTAATGATTTGGTTGGAATATTTACTAATTTATGAACTGTCATCTCTGTGCAAGAGAGCGCAAGTGTGTGGTTGTATTTGGTAAATTTAGCAACGTTTAGGAAACGACTAACTGCTACATACAGTTGAAAATGAAACGTTTCAAAAACCCAAAAATGATTGACCAAATTGGTGCAAAACAGGGTTGTGACAACATAGTATTGAAGGTCGACTACGCAACTCATGTTTGGTTGAGCAACTTTTTTAAACACGTCGTCACAACGTTAAATTGCTGCTTGGGTAGTGTTTCATTTGAAAAACCAAAAATGATGTGCATTTCGGAAATATCGAATTACTTCTGTTAATCAAAATTCAAGTTATTTCATTCAAATTTTCAATTTGATGTTTTCTCATATCTTCAAGAACAAAAAATTTAAAGGGGGGTTCAATTTCGAGTGGTGCATCAACGTGGAGCCATCAATTTACAAAGTGGGAGAACCACCGCCGATCCGCACATACGGCAACACCGCCGTCACCGAACGCACCGCGGACGAGCGCGCGCGAGCGAGATCGCGTTTCCGGTTGCCACGGCGACGGGATCGATAGCGCCGCGGCGGCTGATGCTGCCGTTCCCGGGGAATCGGGGCCCGTTCCCCGGCGCTTTCTCTCGCCTCTCTCGCCACTATTTTCGTCGCAGCGGAATGCACGCCATTCGGGGGGAGCCGAGCGCGGGAATTCCGCACACCGTTCGGGAGTCTGCCGGGATCGCTTGGGATCAAGGTGGATATAGGATGGTGAAACAGCTTCCTATTAACAAGCACTAGAATAAACTGTAGACCTTTGCCTACTTGATTTCATATTGTATTAATATTTCCTGAAGTTATCAGAGATGGCGACATACCTTGTGTCGGTAAAACAGAAACTGTGCTTCCCAAGCAGCAATTTGACGTTGCGGCGACGTGTTTGAAAAAGTTGCGCAACCAAACATGAGTTGCGTAGTCGACCTTAGTACTACGTCGTCACGACCCTGTTTTGCACCAATTTGGTCAATCATTTTTGGGTTTTTAAAACGTTTCATTTTCAACTGTAGGTAGCAGTTGGTCGTTTCCTAAACGTTGCTAAATTTACCAAAAAACAACTACACACTTGCGCCCTCTTGCGCAGCGATGACAGTTCACTTTCCACGGTGTTCAGAAATTAGTAAATATTCCAACCAAATCATTACTGATCACCAAAATGGACACTTGGTTAAAACTTTCTGACGACTACTAATGTTTTACTCATGTGCTCATGATAGGTACCTACTCTATTTATATTGCCTGAAAATAAAGATTTCCAAACAGAAATTATCAACGCATTTCAGTTTATTGTCAAATATACTATTGTTTTGCGTCAAAAAACACGCGCTCCTTCAATCCGTGGCGAATTTCTCGAAACTCGAAGAAAAAAAAACGAAAAAAATAATTTGGGATATATAATATTCAAAGTTAATATTTATCCAAACAAGAACTATAGAGGATACAATGATATATTAATCGTTTCTAGAGTACTGTTAACCTCTGTTTATGTTTGTTTATGTCCCAAATTTCAATGGCCGACCATGTTTCCGAAGACAATTACGCATCAAACATGGCGTAGTATTATAATAGACGTCAACACGACTTAGGATATCAGATAACTGAAAAATATACTGCTTTCAACCTTAGTCATCCAGACAACTAAATATAACCAAAGCGCGACTGAAGTTGGTTATCCGACCAAAAACTGAACGAAGTCCAACTAACGAACACACCTCGCTCCACATTGTAAAACGGGCTTTCCTGTGTCATACAATTGTCAGTAGTGTTCTTCGAAAAATTAGTTGCTTTCCTCAATCTCTGCATCCAGGTTAGCATTTGTTCCAAAAGAACTGAAGTTTTCCAAACTGCCTGTCTTCAGGCATAATTTTATTTTTAATAAATTTTTTGAGGTTAGGTTGGATCAAGTTTTTCTTATCTTACTAGATATTTATTCTTTCGTCGAAGCATTTCAGCCAACATTATGTCCTTGTTGTCCTCTATAGTGAGTATTTGGAAAATTTAACTACAAAGATATGACTCCACGAAAACGTTTACAATTTTTATAAAAAATTGCCCACTGCCAAGTTAAATGTCACAAGGTCAGCTCAACGTCGGTAAAACGTTGAACATAACTAGAGTAATCACTCAAACGATTTTAGAACGTCCCTCCTATTCCCAAAATTTTTACTACATGAAGTTGGTTGGGTTAAACCTTGTAACAACGTCGTCGGTTAACTAAAGTCATGCTCAACACTGATACAACGTTGTCCGGTGGTTTAGAGAGCGTCGTTTCATAAATGACTGATTTCTACACTAAGTATAACGTTAATTTTGGTGTATTATGTGGTTATCGTCGCCAAAATGCTACTTGGGCTTCTGTCATCTTTTTATCAGTTTCATCTGTTCTAGATGAAAAATGACTGAGAAGAGTCAAAATATCAATATTCATTCCAGATTTATCGAAAATATTGTGTTTTGATGTCATTTCATTTCATGTCTGTCAGATGCGAATTACAGAAATACGAAAGCAACAGAAATCTTCTTCGATAATTGATCTCACCGCCCTCTTCATTCAAGTCGTGGAAATATTACTACCTTCTCAAACGGTCTACAAGTTTTTCGCAGAAACAATTGAAGAGCTGTTTCACCATCCTATATCCACCTTGCTTGGGATGTTCGATATCGCCCCCTCGCGTTAATTTCTGCATGCAGAATCGTGGCTGAGCTTGGCTTGGGGATCGCGGTGCCCTTAGGTGGCAGAGCATATTCTTTCCAGATAGCGGCAAGCTGGACATGCCGCAGAGTATTTGGCAAGACATGGGGTCTGAAACCAAAAATTACCTACTTTCTATGAAAACAATGTATAATTTATAAAAAGTTTAACACATGTGCTATCGGAGAACAGATAAGTGAGTTCGATAGTTAAAGCCTCAACTCTGAATGGAATCCAGCTCACATTTTCCAAAAAAGTTAAATATTTGGGCGTGAGAATCGACCAATCAACCACATTCTTTCCAGAGCTATAGTAGCGGCTTCCAGAGCTATAGTAGCAAGCTATAGCTCTGGAAGCCGCAGTGTATTTGTCAAGAGATGGGGTCTGAAACCAAACGATCATCAAACTCATGGTCACCTACGATTCATTGATATGGTGGTAAAAAATGGAACAAATTTCGGCACAAATCAAGCTGCAGACAGTGCAGCGGCTAGCTTGTCTGGGAATCACAGGGGCAATATCCACGTGCCCCACGGCAGCCTCAGAGGTAATGCAGAACCTTCCACCATTGTACCTGTGTGTAATGAAAAAAGTAGCAATCAGAGCCTTCGGACTGAGTCATACAATAAATCTCAAATCAGAAAATCGGATTAGACTCTTGAAAATTTTGGAAAATATTTCCCTAGAACCCATGTCTGAACCGACAGATATCATGTCAGTTAGGTACGACTTCGAAATGCAGTTTGAAGTGGTCATTAACAACCACCAAATTTGCACAGAGAACGGACCTCAACTGGAAAGGGATGCATTAGTGTGGTATACTCGATGGAAGGGCTGGAGTGGGAGTTACAGTGCCAAATTTTAGGCTCTCAAAATTCCTTGGTAACACCTCAACCATCTTTCAAGCAGAAGTACATGCTATAGATATGTGCCCAGGAGTGCCTCGAAAAGGACACTCGAAGGGAAAAAATCTATGTTCTATCAGATAGCCAAGCAGCACTTAAAGCTCTGAAGTCATACACTTGTGAATCTAAGCTGACTTGGGACTGTAAACAATCCTTAAGACAACTGGCAGCGAACAACCAGGTTACTTTGATGTGGATGACAGGTCATAAGGGAGTTTAAGGCAACGAGGAAGCAGACTTTCTTGCCAAAGAAGGGGCAAATGCACAATTTCGCGGCCCAAAACCCTTCTATGGATTTGCCAAGGCCCACTTGAGAGAAGAGTTCCGACGCTGCGAAGCAGAGGAGATGAAATCTCACTGAAATAAAGTGCCAGGACGAAGACAAGAGAAAATGCTGGTGAGCCTTTCGCCAAGGAAAGCTAAACAGCCTCTCGAGTGGAACAAACAAGACTTGAAACTGGTAACGGGACCCCTCACTGGACACTGCCCTCTGAGGTATCACCTCAAAAAGATGGGTAAAACAGAGAGTGATAGTTGCCGCTACTGCGAGCACTCTTCTGCAGGAGGCTCAAGTTCCTGGAAGGGGCCTTTTTAGAGCCCTCCGACATCTGGAACCTAGCTCCCAGGAAACTGATACACTGTTGGAAATTAGTTGTTACTTTCAACAACTTCTCATATCGTTAAAAAAATTTAGTCAAATTCAACAACAATTGTGTCTCAATTTCACTTCCACAATTTTCGATGTAGTTGTTAAATCAGTTATTTAATTCACTACTGATAATGTCAATACAACAGCAACAAGTTTGCATAAAATGAACAGATGAATTTTCTGTCCAAACAACTTGATATAATCTGTAACACAACAACAAATAATTGTAACTAGAACTTCAATAATGGTTATTGAAACATAGACAGTAGAACATCATCTAGTTGCTAATACATTAATATTGAATAGCGGTTTTGTCGCACTGTGTTGACAAATTAACATCACCCAGTTTTACAATTTGCAACAGTTTGTGCTCGGTTACAAAGATTTTTCAGTTCCGATCTCTTCGGATATATTCGCTACTTTTCGTTTGTCTTCTCACGAAAACCGATTCCTTACAAGTCCCAACCCAAGTTTACTCAGTTATCTGCAGTCTGTTGCCGTTGTAGAGCATTAGAACGAATACATTATAGGTTTTCCTCTCGTGTAGTCAAGATATTAAAGAAGGTAAGTACCTACATGGAGTAGATTGATGTGGACTCGTACATTAATTTTATTTACTCATGCCAATATTAATATTATTTTAATTTTGTTTCAGTTAAGAATATTTTTCCTGATCTAGAGCAACAAATAACAATGTTTTGTCGAAATCTGCAAGCGCAATAATTTCACATGATTTGTTGATAATTTTTCTAGGATTCTCTCTGTGATTATTGAAGTTTCGCTGCAAAAAAGTGAGTATAATTATATCAGTTTTATATTCACATTTTGAAATTATTATTATGAAAGTTTTACTATACTTCCCATACATATTTCATATATTTTTTACTATACTAATAAAGATAACTGCAACATCTAGGTTAAAACTGTTGAAATTGTGATGTGATTATTTGTACAACTCTTCATTTCAGGTATTTGTTTGATGGATCGATTTTCACTTTCTTCGGATTTTTCAAGCTACTACTGGGTAACAAAAAAGATAACAAAAACTGAGTTGAGTTGAAGAGAAATTAATGTACTACTATTCAGACAATAAATCCAAGTGATTTCAAGAGTTAATTGGATTGTTTTTTAATAATGCAATTTTTCGTGCTTTTCTGAAAAATTCATGACAAAATGATTCCAAAATAAATTATTAATATAATTTTTGTTTCAGCAATTGAACGAGAGATACTCAACCCCCAACACTCCAGGAGGATAGGAATAAGTTGTCTCGGATAACAAACACAGACAGAGGTTGACCAGCATTGTAGTGAATCACGTGCTGCGGTGTTCTTTCGATTTACTGACATCTTTTGATGTGTTTTTGTACCAATAGTGGATTTTTTTCGTTTTGTTGCTATTCAGAAAATAAAATGTTTTTCATGATATGGTTATTTCAGTATTTTGAACTTTGAATTCTAGCAGTAGAATATTGTTGAAAATACACTGAGTTGCAGTACAATCGACAATTTTTTGTAGCTAGAATTACATTATGATGTAGTACTCATAACAACAAATTAAAGTGAAAATGACAATTTGTAATTGCTCAATTAACTTCAGAGGATACTGTGAACATCTATGAGATGAAATAGAATTATTAACTTACTGTAGTTAATTCACCAATAAGACACAGTAGCCATACAAATAGGCTGTTGTTAAGACGAGCAATAACCATTATGGTGAAAATTCACTTCAAATACTCTTGATATTTCAACTATAAAATGTTGTATACCTACTGGGACTATATTTTTTCGTTGATTTAGCAACTAATTACTTCCAACAGTGTAAACTTCGCACGAAGCCTCGGAATCCCGGGCCTCGAATAGATTAAGGGTTATGCACAAAAGATCTAATAGGTGAGGTGCTTGAGAGAATGCACAGCCTTAACGTCTTCCTCCCCCTTATCATCTACAATCTAGGTGGCAGGGCGGGGTGAATTAGGGTGAAGTTGTGCTACTTCATAATAATAATAATACACTGTTGGAAATTAGTTGCTAAATCAGCAAAAAAATATAGTCCCAGTAGGTTTACAACATTTTATAGTTGAAATATCAAGAGTATTTGAAATTAATTTTCACCATAATGGTTATTGCTCGTCCCAACAACCGCCTCTTTGTATGGCTACTACGTTTTATTGGTGAATTAACTACAGTAAGTTAATAATTCTACTTTACCTTATAGCTGTTCGCAGTATTCTCTGAAGTTAATTGAGCAATTACAAATTGTCATTTTCACTTTAATTTGTTGTTATAAGTCCTACGTCATAATGTAGTTCTAGCTACAAAAAGTTGTCGATTGTACTACAACTCAGTGTATTTTCAACAATATTCTACTGCTAGAATTCAAAGTTCAAAATACTGAAATAACCATATATCATGAAAGACATTTTATTTTCTGCATAGCAAAAATACGAAAAAAATCCACTATTGGCACAAAAACACATCAAAAGCTGTCAGTAAATCGAAAGAACATCGCGGCACGTGATTCACTACAATGCTGGTCAACCTCTGTCTGTGTTTGTCATCCGAGACAACTTATTCCTATCCTCCTGGAGTGTTGAGTATCTCTCGTTCAATTGCTGAAACAAAAATTATATTAATAATTCATTTTGGATTCATTTGGTCATGAATTTTTCAATCCAATTAACTCTTTAAATCACTTGGATTTTTTAACTGAATAGTACATTATCATTCAAAATATAATTCAGAACGAATCTTACCAGTACATTAATTTCTCTTCAACTTAACTCAGTTTTTGTTATATTTTTTGTTACCCAGTAGTAGCTTGAAAAAATCCGAAGAAAGTGAAAATCGATCCATCGAACAAATACCTGAAATGAAGAGTTGTACAAATAATCACATCACAACTTCAACAGTTTTAACCTAGATGTTGCAGTTATCTTCATTAGTATAGTAAAAAATATATGAAATATGCATGAGTAAGCAAGTAGTAAAACTTCCATAATAATAATTTTAAAATGTGAATATAAAACTGATTTGATTATACTCACTTTTTTGCAGCGAAACTTCAATATTCACAGAGAGAATCCAAGAAAAATTCTCAACAAATCATGTGAAATTATTGCGCTTGCAGATTCCGACGAGACATTGTTATTTGTTGCTCTAGATCAGAAAAAATATTCTCAACTGAAACAAAACAAAAATAATATTAATATTGGCATGAGTAAATAAAATTTATGTACGAGTCCACATCAATCTACTCCATGTAGGTACTTACTTTTTTTATATCTTGACTACACGAGAGGAAAACCCAAAGTATTCGTTCTAATGCTCTACAACGGCAACAGACTGCAGATAACTGAGTAAACTTGGGTTGGGACTTGTAGGAATCGGTATTCGTGAGAAGACAAACGAAAAGTAGCTACAATTTTTTAACGATATGAGAAGTTGTTGAAAGTAACAACTGATTTCCAACAGTGTAATAAGTTTTTTTAATGAAAAGCCTACGGCTCGTGGTTCATCATCTCATCAAACTCGTATGAAATATCCTATTTTCCGCACTAGTTGCACAATATACTACTGTTATTTTCTAAAAACATATATTAAACATTCCGAATATGATAATTATATTCGGAAAAAACCAAGTAATAAATAGTAAAACGGCGTTCCATAGGTTTCGGAGTCTGCCAGAATCATTTAGGATGTTCGAAATCACCCCCTCGCGTGGATTTCTGCATGCGGGGTGTAGGAGAATCGTGGCTGTAAGCATGGGGATCTCGGTGCCCTCAGTTAGAAGGCAGAGCGGGTCGAATTAGGGCGAAGTTGGGATGCTTCATGCTGCTTCAAAATTTGAACAGATCCAGTTACTTCCGGAGATTTTTATGTGTCAGAATCTTTTGACTTCACCACATTCATGTCATTTTTCACTACTAAGATCGGAATTAGTTCCACTCAACACTCAATTGTGAAATGTACAGGGTGGCCACATAAGAATGCAAAGTGCAGTATCTCGGATACTATTTGTCTAAGCGACTTGCGGTGAAAAATGTTAATGAAAACTAAAGTTACCAAAAGAAAATCCTGGAAATTATTTTCATGTTTCCAAGATGGCCGCCAGGGGGCGTAACTGCCATCTAAAACTTTTGAAATGAATTTTTGTAAACGTACCAATAAAATATATACCTTTTAAAGTTGAGCTTCATTCGAGTAATTTTTGCTCGACACTTTTTGACGTATCTATTGAAATGAAGTGGTGGGAAGTGGTTCAATGTTTTTTCAAATAAACAGCTGTAACTCCTGGACGACTGAACGGATTTCAACAAACTTGGTATCGTTGGAAAGAGCATTCATTGGTCTATCAAATTAATCTTATTTGTAATGTGTATTATTTCAAGTGATGCCACTAGAGCGCGTTTTTTGACATAATAACAAAAAATTGCAAAATTGTCTGAAAAATCAAATGCAATTATATGACTTTTTTCCACGAAAATGTAGTGGAATGATACCTTGATAGGCTTGTGAAAACCGTATCTCGATATATACATTTTTCACCGCCTCTTAGAAGAATAGTTTCCGAGATACTGCACTTTGCATTATTATTTGGCCACCCTGTACAATAAAAAAGACACAACTCTGATATTCAGCTGTGGTATTCGTCGGAGTTTACTCTCAAATCCATTCGATTGAAATTACACCCAAGTTTTTTTTTTACTGTGTACCTTCTTACACACGTGAAGTCTTTTAATTTTTTTTCACATTCACTTTTTGCAATCCAATGGCTCTTTATTGTGTGTATCATACATTTATTAGTTGATTTGAAGAAATGTATTCTAATGAATGAAACTTCATCATTTTCACTTCTCCTCATTCACGACGTTGAATTGACGAATTGAAAACCCACTTCAAGCGAACATCATCAAATTTTTTTATAAATGAGGAACTGGATTTTTTTGTATGCTATTGAAAAGTATGAAGATACTCGTTTTCGTTCAGCACACTATTTCTTGTATAAACTTTTCTTTGTCTAACGCATTATTCAGTGCGGATTAATTGATTTGCTCTCATTCAAAATGTAGTGTTAGATCAAGCTAAATGAAGAAAATCATTCAATCAAATAAATATGATGATAGTGATAATAAAAAGAAGGAAAACTGATTGTTGAACAAACTTTGACCTCAATATCACATTGTGAATATTGTTATTAATTTGATACATCTAGTTTCTAGATTTATATGTTTTCCTTCATCATTCACCAAATAATTCTCACAGCAATGTTTTTTTTGTTATTGGCATTAGCACTAACTCTTTTTGCCACAGAATGATTTTGGTTATGCAACTTATTTGTGATTTATATATTTACCATTCCATTTATTATGAATTATACACAGCAATGGTTAAGTTACAAACTTTGGAGCTTTGTTTCTTGTTATATGGGTGATTAATAAATTATTGTTGAATTCAGAATAGGAATCTGTAATCAAATGTCATTCAAAATGAAACGAAGAAATGTATTTTTGTAAGGAATTTATTTATGTATTGAACCCAGCATAACTGTACATAAATAATAATATCAAACTACACCCTACACCATTATATGGTAATTGGGTTTTGATAATATATATATATATATATATATATATATAATAAATGAAAGAATATAAACCCAATTACTTCTACAAAATATCGAATACCTTATTGTTAATCACTTTGTCCACCAAACTTTTGGAATATCAAAATGTTCTGTGAGTGTGTCGAGGTACTGATTAAACTTCTCTACTATTTTCTTGTGCGTTTGAGAAGCCTTCTTCATAATCCTCTTCGATTTCTGAAAATAACAATTGAAAGTTAAAATCAACATTAATTTTTGATCTACATCATGAGCTGATGCTTTCAGTTCATAGCTATACATTCACCATTTTTTCTTCTTGTTGCATAAATGCTAACTCTGCTCTTGTTTTATTTTGTTTATTCTGCTTTGGCCCTTCTGTTTCTCATTTTTGATCACTGAGTTTCTTGTTCTCCTCTTTTTCCTTGATTGAAGAATCGCCTTTCAACCACAGTTTTTCCTTTGACACTGCTTTATAAGGATCGTCTTCACCCATCTAGAAATATGTTAATTTCAACAATTCAACAACGGATCATAGAAAACACTTCAGTGTTTTCTGTGCAACAGATGAAGACATAATGAATGATACAAATGATACAATGAGTGTTATATTGGAATATTTGATTCACATTACCCATTACGGTTAAACCTGTTATTCCCTTTATTCATTCACATTACCCAGCAGTTTGGCTTCACCTCCCCTACCTGCCCTTAGGTTTACCAACTCAAACGTTGGGATCCCAATGATGGGGCTGGAATTTCAGCCACCCTGTAATTTGGGAAATTCTGCCCCAATGCATTTCTATATTTTCTGCGGGTTGTGCCTGCAATTGAGTTATACAAACTTTTCCAACTTCGCCTTTTCTATCAATGCCAGTAACGAAGCAGCTCGTCAAACTTTGGCATCGCAGTTCATTTCCTGTTATGGCGGACTTCAACGTTCGAAAATGTTTTTATCCGGTCACGTCCACCGGAATATTCTCGTTCATCATATTTGATGAAACTCATTCAATTTGAAGTTGAATTGACAAGACACCATGCCGCTAGATGTATGATGAGACAGTCGATGTCAATCAATTGGGAATTTATTTATAGCAAAAAGAGAGACGAATGCCGTTTGGGAGTAAAATTGGCTTCTTATTTCAACGTCACAAAATCTTGTATTCAGGGTGCAATACCGAAAACAAAACAGATTGGAAAACTTTGTGAAGAAGATCAAAAGAGGTATATTCAAATGAGGAAGAGATAGAGATATTACTCACCACTGTAGGAACTATGTGACCTTTCCCATAGGTGATGTTTTCAATAATCAAACCCAGTTGTGACTTGTGAGTAACAAGAGTTGTTCCACAGCGATGATCGAAGAACATATAGTTTTGATGTTGTTGATCAAAAAAAGACTGTGATTTGGAGAGTTTTCGAATAAAGTGTCAAAGTTTCAACAACGAATTTACAGTAAAAAAACTGACAAATCATTAACAAAGTTGGGCTCAATACGAAGCCCACACACAAGTATTAGTGATTATCATTACATTATTACTTATTATTATATTATTATTAATGATCTATATCAAAATACTCTAATATATCATGCCCAATATTGAATTCAAGTACGGTAGGAAGGACGTCAGTGCCACCTATTGGCAAAAGTTCTAAGGTTATAAGATCGAACAGTTGAGAGCATGAAATTCACACCATTCAGATGCCTACATGCAATATTTTTATTAATTTATATCAACTTATAACGTCACTAAAAACTGACTGGTCAAATCGAATCTAAAAAACAAGTCAAGACAATTGTCAAACAAATAATAATAGTATATTATGATACAAGTTTTATAAGACGCTATTTTGTCGCACGCGTTGTTTGG
The DNA here is from genome assembly GCA_029955515.1 of Chrysomela aeneicollis. NCBI lineage: Eukaryota > Metazoa > Arthropoda > Insecta > Coleoptera > Chrysomelidae > Chrysomela > Chrysomela aeneicollis. The sequence goes on from JARUHQ010000025.1 coordinate 5,321,739, forward strand.
AGTACGACGAGTGACGTTATTTTAATTTACCGCCTACGCTTCAAATGTGTTCAATTTTATTATTACAATAATTCAGACCTGGCCATTTCGAAGTGAATTTTAAAAATCCAGATATCTCAAAAATAGCTGCTCAAATCAACTCTTACCACGTATACCTTTTTTATGTAAAAGACGTTGGACAATCCGAAATTTCATTTAAAAATTTAATATGGGGTGGCTCAAAAAAGTTATTTCTTAACTTTACAATAAAAATGATAGCAAATTCTAATTTCTCACCCCGCAAAACCCCTCCAAGCCGAATATTGTGACAATACACCAATTATTAAAAAAAATATTTATAAAAAATGAAAATCAAATTGAACTCTTGACACTCTGTATCTCTGAAATCATCCACTTTTGGACTCAGGTGAGTTGAGTTAGATCGTCATATTTACGCCTCAGAAACTTGTGGTAGCTTTTTTCCCGCACTTTTTAGGGACACCCTGTATACTATCGTTTTGCGGAAGGAGAAAGGTGACCCACCGAACATTCTTGGTAGGTACCTAGATTTCAATCCTTCGGACTCCCAACGATAACCAGACGAGTTCTTTGGATGACACTTAAAAAGCTAAGGTCCCGTCTTTCTTACTCATACAACTCTCAATGATACTCCGAGAGTTGCTCTGCAACTAAGTTGGCGGTTAAAAACACTTTTCAAAACACTTTTCAAAACACTTTTCAAAACACTTTTCAAAACACTTTTCAAAACACTTTTCAAAACACTTTTCGAAACACTTTTCAAACACACTTTCCAAACACACTTTCGAACACTACAATCTAGAACACACGCCATAAGAGACAATATTAGCAAGGTGAAGCCGAATCTCACATATCTGTTCTTTTTTAATTGGCAACGTTGATTGAGGGCGCATGCACTAAATCGTGTGCGAAATTCAGATCATGAAATGTCTAAAATTCGTGAATCTCATATTCATAGAAGAAATTTACTCTATATGTAAATAAATATTGTCATTTGGAACATATCCGGGTTCTTGAATTAGTATATATTGATGGTAGAATACATGAAGTATATACTTTTAGCTTTGACAGAGAGTAATCAGAGATGTTCTAATTCAGTGAACCACTCCTTTCAGATTTGACAGAATATGAAGCAATCAAAATCAAAACGAAGGTAGGCATATAAATTATTCTGAACTTTGCAATATTTTGTCGGACACAGGCACTTCCGATGTGTCTTAATTTCTGAAATCGTGGAAGATATCCTGGAGGCTGGACACAACCTGGACACAGACACTGCACTCAACACGCAATCGAAAAACAAAAAAAAAACGAGGAAATAAACATCAACAAAATACAGATATAACCTGCTTGTTTGAAAAAGATCGCAAAAGTGATACCCGACATACGATCATTGCCAATTTGAGTAATAGCGAGGACATAAGAGAGAAACAACACTAAGAAAGTCGCTCTTGACTGTCATCATATAGTTTTATTTTGACGCATGCGCATAAATTCATCGTTGCCAGCGGCGCTCTTTTGTTTCGGCTTCAGATAGACTGTCCTTATTATCAATATTCGTATAGTCAATAGATATAATCATGTACAAGTCCTAGACTTACGAGGGTTGCTACGCAACTGAATTGGCGGTTAAAAACAATCTTCGAACACTTTTCAATTGAAGGGATGGGCATCGACCAAGGAAATATCTGTGGCCTAATTTTCGGCGAAGTTCTAGAGAGATTGATGAGGTCATGATTGCAAAATCACCAATCAGATTTCTGGATTATAAACCATACGCTGGATGTTTGTGAGCTGAACTCCAAATATGTGAATAAGAATTCATGGCAGGTCGAATCTGTACTTTATAAACTATGAAAATATATTGAAGAACCTACCTACTAGATATAGATTATCAATACCCTCATTTCTAGATATCACAAGACAGTAAAAAATCAAAGCACGTTCAGTTATCCATGTGTAACGAGAATAAGGTGATACCATTTCATGGAATGGATGAAAGTTACGAGGTTCGCTCATGTGCTATTTTGGTTCCTAAAACCTTGCGACATGAAGAAATCCCTGCTCGCAAAGCAGAACGATACGATTTATTGCAGATTAAGTTTCATACTGAAGTTTACACTCATTATTCAAGAAAATTAGGTGTTTCTTATGGATGTCCAAAAAACTGCGACCCTAACTGAGATTAATGGGCTAGAGACGGGGGAATAAAAGCGCTTCATTATTCTTCTTTAAGACTGGTTATTCGTTGTTCCGGAGAAATATTTCATCCTCATTCGTGGCATTGAAAAAAACCATACATTTATCTCCATATGGAATAATCGGAAGAATCCATCCTCCTCAATCCTGGAACTACCAAAATAATTACCATATCGAAGTTGTTATTGGTGGATAAAGCTATAATTTTCAAGTAGCACAAGTAGTAATTTTTTGGTCACTATTGCATTACGGAAGCCAGCATATTTGGACGAAATCATGTCACAATAACATCATTATTACGGTGAATAAAATGATATTTGAATCTCATTTTGTTGCTAGTTCGAAACCTAGATGAAAGCTGTTTCATGGTCCTTTTCTATCCAATTCATTGACACTGGGAAAGTAATTTGAAACCTAAATGAAAGCCGAAATACGGCCATTTCTCTGATCATTTTTAGGATCGTCTACGAGATCGTCTGGCCTTGTATTGGCGACATCATGCGGCAGGAGAAAGAAACACTGTGCGGAAACTAATATTTGCCAGAAAAGTAGTTGTTTTGTGCTCAAAGTCTATCAGACAATCAACTTCAGAATGTTTTTGATATTATTAATTATTTCATTTCAACTTTTTGTCTAGTGCATAGCTTTTTAGCTATTAGCTTTATATTAATTCGTTGGAAAACTCTTGATAATACTTATTTCAGCCTCGAAGTGTTATGGAAATGGATGCATTACAATAGTGTTCAAGGAATAGTCGGTATCCAAATAATATTTATGCTGTTACTCCAATATTTGCAAAACCTAAGTATTTCAGATATAATAATGATTTATAGAAATATCTCAGATTCCAATTTCGATATTTTGATACAGCTTAACTGGAAGAACCTTTTACATAAATCTGTTTGGCAGATGTTTCGAACTTATCATCTAAGATTTTTTCTGAAATATAAGACCTAAGAAAACATAAGAAAAAATCCAATACCTATATTTCCTCCCAATATCCTCATGTCCTTATCTGCATATAATAACCTACGATGGTGGTGAAGAATGTATGAGAATAAGAATCATGCATTGTGATCGATTTCATTGGCTACTATATCACATAATTAGTATTTTCGTCAAGGAAAAAAAAGCCAACTGTATTCAGAGACATGCAACAAAAAAATACCAAAAAAATAAATCTTCAATATTCGCACTCCTATGAATTTGAAAAAAAATTTGGTGATTTGGTATTTTGACCTGATAACGAAAATGAAGTCAAAACGCGGCAGTAGTGTACCTAGGCGGTTACCATCCCAAGATGGCCACCAGAAGGCACCCATGACGTCATCCAAGATGGCCGCCAGGAGGCACCCATGACATATGGCAACTGTCATATGTCAACTGTCATATGTCAACTGTCATATGTCAACTGTCATATGTCAACTGTCATATGTCAACTGTCATATGTCAACTGTCATATGTCAACTGTCATATGTCAACTGTCATATGTCAACTGTCATATGTCAACTGTCATATGTCAACTGTCATATGTCAACTGTCATATGTCAACTGTCATATGTCAACTGTCATATGTCAACTGTCATATGCCAACTGTCATATGTCAACTGTCATATGTCAACTGTCATATGTCAACTGTCATATGTCAACTGTCATATGTCAACTGTCATATGTCAACTGTCATATGTCAACTGTCATATGTCATCTGTATCTCAAGTATTTTCGGAGATACGGCCCCATTTTGTCTCAAAAAATAAAATACTTTTATGCAGAAAAAATCGTTATTTTTTCAAAAATTCACCCTTCTTCAAAACGAATTAAAGATGTTGGCAACGTCCTACCATGAGCCAAACAATCACGTTGCCAACATCATATATGAGACAAAATGAGGACGTATCTTCGAAAAAACTCGAGACCGCAGCGTTTTGACTTCAGATTCGAGATTAGTGGGTCAAAATACGTGAGTTCTACCAAAATTTTTTCAACATTATAGGAGTGCGATAAACGAAGATTTACCAAAAATATTACTATAACTGAATTATCGCTGCAAAATATAACACTGAATAAAGGCAACTTAATCCCAATAATCAAATTTATTTTTCAATCAGGTGCAATACCGGATTCATAATGTGTTATCGCGATATTATAGTCTTGAATAGCTCTATACCAGTAAAAAACCACATCACTTTTTTATGCGTCTCGACATACTTACTACCTACCTGCTCGGGTATACGAAGATATTACAATCTCAACGCAGCAAGTAACCCAAGGTTAACGATATCGCCGCGACGATTTTAGTTTTGTTTTGGACATTTATCGGACTGAAATTTGGACAAAGTGTGGTTCAAGACATTTCGGGATATTGTTGTGAACTGATTTGACATTGCCTAGCTTATCAGAATTCAGGAATGCCCCACGACGGTACGAAGTCATCGGCACGTGCAGCACTTCAAGGCCAAACTGAGGACTTCTGATCAGGTAGGCTGTTCCAAAGGACTTATTTTATTATATTCATACTCTTTCTGAATCTTGGAGTATTAAGTTATGAATAATAAAAAAATTTCCACATGAAAATAATGATAGGTATTGAATCCAGAAGCCAGGATTCTTTTAGGAATCAGCAATCAAATTCAATAATAACTGTGTAACATTCATTCAAGTATCCAGAAAGAATCAGAGTCGTTACCTACGATGTATCTGATCCATCTATTCAATGTTTCTCTGGAAATTTCAAACATATATCGGATATACAGGGTGAGTCAAAAATGTGTGCCGATCGAGCTTTCTGGGGGTGATAGTACCTACATTGAAAAAAAGTATAGTTTGACGGCCCTAAATGCATACTAAGGGTGATATATCCTTCCAATGTAAAACACTACAAGATTTTCACTAATTTGGGTTCCAAATCACGGCACTTGTTTCGCTATCCTATAGCTTCTTCAGGTGAAGTATTTAAAGTAACTACTATTGCAAACTAATCAAATATACAGGGTCACTCACGGTCGATGGTAGGTTAGACGTTTCTGGAGAACAGGACGTAGGATTATTTTGATAATTTGGTTTCTTAGGTAATCAGTTTTGTTCTGTTGATCTAAAATATTTTCAGCGTTGCGGCATTGCCGCTTCTATAAAAAAGTATATCAAAAGATATCAGGTAAGAAAGGGTAGAGGCTAATCTAGGGGCAAATAGATCAATTTCTACTTTGGTTTTCTTCAAAAGGGTCAATAGGAACGGAAGAAGATTACCTAGCAATAAAATTGTCATTAGTGTGAAATAAATTTTGATAATAGATTGAATTGAAAATTACAAAACTAGGATAAATAAGTACATTTCTGATTCAAATCGAAATTATGTGGGTGCGAGTACCTTTGTCAATGATAAACATTATCGGGCAGCTGAAGACATGGTGAATTCACAGATTTCAAATATTCTCTGAATAAAATAGAAGTAGCTTGCGAATCTATGAAAAATATTATGTGAAATAATTCTATCGGCATTATTGATGAGTTTCTTTGTCAAAAATCTATTTTTCAAAATTACATTTTTTTATTATTTTCACTATATTGGTCTTATTTACAGGTCCATTAAGTTAGTCATAAAATATCCTAAAATTGAGCATACATGACACTTAGACCACAACACACTAACTGCAACTAATAATGAAAGTATCGTATCCTAAACACAGATATAAGTAAAGTGATTATATAAATCCTTAGTGGCATGATGTAACAGCTGTTATAAGTCGAAGTTAACTTATGCTGGGGTATGACCAGTTTGTCAGATACTCTTAAAGGGTATTTTTTCATATAACTATCGATCTGAAAGTTTTCAATATATTTTTGACATAAACTGCACACTGTAATACATGAATTGAAGCCACAGCTCCTCTGGAACGAGGGCCGACAAAACGTTGGTTTACCAAGCAAATTTCTGACAACTTCATTTTGTGTCAGTGAAATTCCTTATACTGCAGTTACCCCAGATCACGATTGCATAACCTTTTGAGTTTCCAAATGACAAAGTTGTGGTAGTTAAGCTTCTGCAGAATAAAATCGACATGTGAAGACCAAGACAACTTCTCATCGATATTAATTTCAAGAAATTTGGTAGCTGTTTGATTGTATGTTCATTTTCATGAACTGGACTGCTCATTGTCTCTTTTGAGTATTGAAAACTATATCAGTGTTTATCTGGGAATGTAGTGAACAAAAATCAGCATTTCGGTCTTCTGCTTCTTGTTGAGTGGACAGGAAAATCCATCTAGATATTTTAGAGTCTATTCACGTGCTGCGACCACCAGTTGGCTTATCATCTGAGACTATCCCCAAGCGTGCCGGCAGTCCCTGTGGGCTTCCTCACACAACACCAGGAGGAAATTCTCCGCCACTGCAGCCAACCAATATTTTTCGGGACCGAGAGGGACCTCCGGGTCTCTCGGATCCCCCGAAAATCCAGAGAGGAGAGTCACCCCAAGGCCGCAGATCAATATCTGGCCGGGCGGTCGACGCGGTCGCCATGGCAACCAGCTGCTGCGAGACAGGGTGCCGCCCACCCACACGCCCGGCACGCCCCCCGTGCCCCCTTCACCACCCCGCCTTTCCCGCCCCCGAGCTTTTCCGACACTTAATCGCTTTTCGAAACGTCGTTGGGAAATTAATTACGCCCGTTAACGAAATTCGGATCCACCTGCAAAGAAAGGGTTGGTTTTTAATCTTCGACGGTCGTTTCCAGGGACAGGGAAAACAAACATCCCCCTGTAAGGTTGTTCGTGAAGTTGGCTGATGGTGTTTTTGTTCCAGACGTGACTGCACTTCTTTAAGAGGTGATCAAAGCCTAGTTTCCCTCTTTCTTGTGATACAGAGATGTATCATCGGAGTTCACAAAGTTTTGATGTTTCCTTTGGGTTTTTCAGTCATCTGGAACGTTTCGAGCATCCCCCACTTTCTGAAACGTTGATTAGAAATGCTCACACTACATTGCATTTAGAATTTATATTCATTTCTTCATCTTATCTATTTCATTAGTACACAATTCAACAGCCTATGCCAGATACAGGATTGAAAACAAACAGCAATTCATGAAAGTAAATGATTAGATCAAAAAGAATTATAGACACTCCATTCGAGTTGAGAGCAACTAAGAAGGTAGGTATTTAATAAAACATAGATAGATCAACCGAGGAACATGTACATTCATGAGAGACAATAACTGAGGACCAAGGTGGATATAGGATGGTGAAACAGCTCTTCAATTGTTTCTGCGAAAAACTTGTAGACCGTTTGAGAAGGTAGCTACTTGAAGATCGATTATCGAAGAAGATTTCTGTTGCTTACGTATTTCTGTGGTTCGCATCTGACATACGTTACTTGAAAACGACATTAAACAATATATTTTCTATAAATCTGGAATGAATATTGCTATTTTGACTCTTCTCATTCATTTTTCATCTAGAACAGATGAAACTGATAAAAAGATGACAGATGCACAGTTTCTGTTGTACTGACACAAGGTATGTCGCCATCTCTGTTAATTTCAGGAAATATTACTACAATATGAAATCAAGTAGGCAAAGGTCTACAGTTTATTCTAGTGCTTGTTAATAGGAAGCTGTTTCACCATCCTATATCCACCTTGCTGAGGACAATCAATTTCATCTTCGAATAGCTTACTAAGAAGAACAATACAAATATATATAGGTGCGTCAAGAAACCAGTGATATGGTATCAAACCTCCTCAAAAGTGTCAATTGGGTTAAACCTCGGTCTGGGTTTCACGATCAGTTTGGTACCAGAGATGATCCATGCATTTTCTTTGGATAATTCCAATATTATTCATGTGGATATCATAACCAGGACACCAAATATCGATGTTCAATTTGTACCTCGCAAATGCATGGGAAATAAATTTCAGAGATTTATTTTGCTCCATGAATGATATCGACAAAATTCATCTCCACATCGTACCTAGATGACACTCAAATCCTTATTGAAATGATAACATGTTTCCAACAAATCATCATAAATATTGTAGGCATACTCAATGATATGTCTCTCACGATTGAATGACATGTATTTGCACTTTTATGTTCAGAGGCAATAGATTGGATTTACACCAGATATTCAACTTTTCACGATGAGTCAGAAGAATTGAGCAATCATCCAGACTATTGATCGCCTAGTACAATTATTCAGTCATCTGCATATAGCAATTCATTGGACTGGAGGGTCCAACAAATGTAATTGATAAATAGGATGAACAAAAGTGGTCCTAGAATTGATCCCTGAAGAACTCTAAATGCAGATCCAATTTCAATAGACTTAAACCCATGGCTTTGAATGGCTTGTCGATTAATATGTCAAGTCGATCGAATTTTGAGAAGTCCACCATTATCCAAGGAGTTGGCTAAGAATTGAGTCACACATATACCAAATTGGTCATAGTTGGGTTTGTTGTTCAGAGGTAATAGTAGAATGCCCTCTGATGAAGCCATGCTGGTTCTCAGTACTTTGTGAATTAACATGGTCATACAAAAATTCATTAATTAACATTTTAAATAATTTACCGAAATAACCTACATGGGATAAGGGCCTGTGGTTCTCAACATAACACATATGATTTCTTATGAAGACCGTACATATTTTTGCTTCTTCCCAAGATCCTGGAACGATATTTGTTCGAAGAAATATATCACTAATTGGCTTCGCGAATATCAGTTCTAGGTTTGAATTTTTTCAACGCCTTCAAACCAAGATCAAACGATATAAACAGAGTATATAGAGGAAATAGGTGAGAGTCTCTAGGAGTTTTATCAGCTTTATTGACTGTTGAATTCATGAGAGGAGATTGAAAGGAGATTGCGAAATCATTCAAAATATCCATAGAATCAATCATTGAGCTTGATAGACTGTGGATTTGTTTTTGAAGATCTAGTATAATACGTCCACGTCGTGTGATTCAACATTCTCACTAAAAAATATATCTACATCACAGATTCTCAACTTCAAATTATGGAGATAACTTGTGGTTGGTAAACATTCTGTGTACAAATCATTGTATACTTCTAGCTATATGACTGAAATTTGAAACATCTTATGGGCACATCAACGTTTTTTTCTTACATTTCAAAATATATTTTTGCTACTTTTTCACGTTGAATACTTCATCGCAATAAATTCTGCATAATATTCTGGAAAGATGAATAAGTTTCTAGATGGATATTTGAAAGAACTATAAGCGAGTGAGTGAGATAGTGAATAAAAAATGGACTAAGCGAGTATAAGTAGATGATAAAGTGAATGGACGATTTGAAGTAAGGTTATTCAGAGGAAAGAAATGAAATTTCTGTCAAAAAACAAATCTTTCTCTTCCTCAAAGGGTTAATTTCGTTGTGATACAGTCTTGGATTTGGCCGACAATATACCGATACCGATGTCATAAAAAAATTGAGAGAATGATTTGAAGAAGACACCCAATTGAAGAAATTGATTTCCGTACAATTGATTGATTCAAAAGCACAAACACAGTAGGTATTTTTATGGATCCAGATACTATTATGGAAAAAATAATTATATCGATTATCTATACTCCATCTATTTCATGTAGTAGACTAGGATTTCTCTTCTGCGAAAAAAATATTTCAATTCACATCTCTTATGATACTCATTCAGGCTCAGATGTGATGATTTTTTTAATTCATCATTCAAATTGAAGAGACTTCTCAATATTGGACAAGCTTCCGCGCATTTGTGGACGTAACTATGAAATATTCAATACTGCAAATACGTGGAAACATCTTATGTCTTATTTTCTACACACTTATTGTTGTATCCTAGTCAGAAATCGACAATTTGGCATCTATGTAGTATACCTCTTGATGAATATACCTACCAAATATTAAGACATTTTTCAGTGGATAGAATTGAATATCAATTATAATTATTGAGGTATTATTCTGCTTCCATATAACGTGTTATCCACAAAATTTGATGTTTCATCAGAATCAATTTAATCATATCTGTTATTAATAATAGATGTTTCCTTATTTTTTTCAATTATTTTTATTTTTCTGCCAACCAGACCATTTTCTATTATTCCGACGCAATTTTTTTAATCTCACTAATAATAGGCTACCCTGTGTAAATAATTCAGGAATAATTTTTCAAAAATTCCCCCAATATAGATATTCTACTTTATATTACCATTATAGTATTCTGCACCTATTTATATCCTATCCCATATAAAGTATTCGCAAGAAAAGAAATGATGTTAGAAATTTTGACAATCCCTATATTTATCCAATCTAATGAAATATTATATTCTTCGAGTTGAACTCATTAGAATTGTGATCGAATCAATTACTCCATCTCTACTCAACAACTGTAAAATCAAATCAGCAACAAAAGTTTTCTCATGTTCATAAATTCGAATATGGAATACGAATTTTCCGAACACAGATATCCACTGCGATAAAATTATTTGAAATCATGAGCAAAAGGCAGAACTGCCGTTCAGAATATAGCAAGAAAGTTTCTGAATGTACCATTTCACAAAATCCTTTCAGCGCCTAACGAACAATTTTACGAGATAAGCAATTCCCAAGATTAAATGTGGAAACTTTATATTGTGGAGTTTTTTTTGCGAGTCAGTGAATGGGAATTGATGATGGTGATTTTATTACAATTCCCTGTTGGTCTGTCAGGGGTTTTCACGTCCCATTCTGAAGGAAATAAGCATCTGTCTCTATTCCAGAAATGCTCTTTCATGTCATAGAGAGCAGAATAGAGAACTGGAAGAATTTGACGTAATGTAGTTCGAGCTTGATAAACACAAACAGACAAAATTTCTATGTTGACTTCATCAGTCACCAAATGAACCAACTTTTGGTGACCTGCGCCATCACCTACAGAATTCTGGTAGCTCCTAATATATTCAAGAATACAAAGTAATCACTAAACCATACTACACCTAAATTTCGAAAATTATCATAATGAACATTACCAGCGGCAACACTGTGGTCACCACGCAAGAATGACAAGAAACTACAGGGTATGATATTTAAATCGAGAACAAAACTCTTATCATCCCCGATACCGATCGTTTTCCTATTTTTCAGGAAAGAGATCGCCCACTTTTCTGTGATGTTCTAGAAAAGTCAATGAGCTCGTCATTTCAGGATCACCAACCAAACGAATAGCTCTCCTCTATGAACATAATTCGAAGGCCTCAGTGTATGTTTGAATGCTAAACTCCAATTGGTGCTTTGTAGATCATGAGGAGTAGTTGAGGTGTGAAGTAGCTCTTGGCACGGAACAAAAACCGAGTATTTTTGAAGCAGTTTTAGCAATAGACCTCACATGATCATACCATGATGGTATTGTTGATGGTGACACCGATCATGGATATGATGATTTCATAGAAGCAATCTGTTTGGTTGGTATTAATACAATAGTCAATGGACATGGAGCTCTCAGAAAAGTATTTATTTAAAATTATTACAATCACCTTCACCTACATGTGCTTAACCTTAACTCTAAAAACGTGGCCCCCTGCCCCTCTCTACCACAGGTCCGGCCACACACGAAAAGCATGGAACAAATGCCATAATCGTTCCACTGTCCAGTGCCACCAACTTCAGTAACATTACTAACACCCTGACACAATCGTGCCTGATATCATTATATTGGGCATTGTGAGGTCTGCCAAAACACAGGCTTCCCTTGGTTGCATTGAACATACACGAGATTATCAGAGCCTCGTTTAAAAATGTTAGTAAAATCTTCATTAAAAGCATCGACTTGTATCTGTGTTTCCTAGATGACCCATGGGCTTTAGATGAGAAAGCAGCATGAAACGTTATGTCATTCGCAAAGCTATGGACAGAACAGTAGGTCACATATCACCGGTCATTGATAGGTAACAGAAACAAAGTTGGTACCAAAACAGATCCTTGTGGAACACCGGCGTTGATAGTTATTCTTTCAGATGATACGCCATCAACGATCACATTTGTGACCTATTCATCAGAAGAATGCTTTTTAGTAAACAACACAGTTGTGACAGCAAACCATATGAAATATTTGGAGTTGAATTGAACTTTTGGAATATATTGTCATGATCATCTTGATTTATTATTGGAGGTAGACCAACACCTACAGCACTTTTCCACATTGTCACTTTTTGCAATCTACAAAATGGCATTCTTGTTTTTGAATTCGAGGTTTCGAATAAGGAGTTGCTACTGATAGTTTAATCATAACCACCCTTCTGGGGTATGTGGTTTCAGCAATAATGTTGCACCACCTCACAATTATTATATGGCAGTGAGAAACTTATCACACAATTAGTTTCCAGAAAAAAAATGGGAACCATGAAGTTGTCGACCTCCTATCTCGGTTACTTTTCATGGGGAATAACACCATGTGAACATATCACAAGTTATCAGAAGGCATCGTTTAAAATGCGCAATATATTGAGAGGCAAAATAATGCAGATATGCTGTTTATGAACAATGATAATCTCAATGTGTTGGGCTGAACCTTTTCGGAATTTTTATTTGTGGTATGGCCTCTGGTATAGCAAAAGACAATGTCTCAGAGAATGTCAAACATACGATTATAGATGGTATAGGTTTATCAGAAGGTTCTTTAGGTACATTGCTGGACTGGATTTTCGAGAAATCAGATTCCATGAGTTATAATAACATTTGTATACGACGTTATCATGCTCTCCTTAATTGGGTCATGTTACATTCTCAAAAAAACATTGCTGCCCCATTATAGCTAGGCTGTAAACCAAAAACGTCATATTTGCACCAATATTCCAGTGAAGTTTACTTCAATGTTTTCTTGTTTTATCCCCAGGAGGTTTAAAGGAACGTTATTTTTGTCGTTTCTTATAAATCTTATTACGAACTTTGTTCATGACACGTTATTACAAAGCGTTTGAGGTGCTGACACCTCATTTCGCCATTTGGCCGTCTGCCGTGATGCTGTGTGTATCTGATTCACATTTTATCTTGCTAGTTTCACGTTTCAATGATTATTTATGACAACAGTTCATTATTGAGGAATATGGATTGATCTTGAGGAATGATATGTTGAGCGTAATGGCACGGGATCCGTGTGGATTCATACATCCGTTCCTTCAAACTGTACAGGTGATTTGTATCGGATATTTTCAGCCCTAATTTCTCAAGATTGGAACAAGGATTTTTCATTTTTCTCCTACGAGTTGTATAACTCTATATATTGAGAAGATCGCAAAGGATTTCAGAATTAGAGAATTAGTCCAGTCATTTGGTAGTTTTACTTGTAAATTTTTCTTCAATATGCGTTTTGGAGGAGAAACTTATTTCCACAACACCTTGCCGCCTGATAGCAGTGTTTTCCTTTGCGATTCATTTTAGAATAGATATACTTCAATATGAGTTTTGGCAAAATTACTCACTTCCACACCACCTGAGGTAGAGTGAGCGGCGGCCTGTAGGCTTAATCCACATGTAATGGCTAATTTCGAAATTTGGCGCAATCTTCTCCGATTTGTTGTTCCTGATGGACCAGGTGTGCTGTAAACCTCACTAGTTGATTAGATATTGAATTAGTTATTGAATAGGCCGAGCGGATTGTCCTATATGTGAGGTGGTAAGCTACAGATGCTTAAGTAAGGTTTTACAGGCGAGTGAAAAAAACGGCGTTGAGTTAACTAATCTAAATATGAAGTATTTATTCAACAAATATCTGTAATGATCTACTGACATATAGGAATATTATCATATTATTTATATTCACTTCTGAAAGAACAATATTAATTTACATAAAAATATACAAAATTAGGTTTACAGTCATACAGGTAATTATCCTATCGAGTTCAATACACCAAGCTATTTTATTCATCACCTTCGTTAGCAGAAAATCCTACGTCAAATACTTTAATATTTTCGAATACAACCCTGGCTATAGGTACTATCCGACAAACGACACCCTTTGATATGAATGGTATATTTCCCTATCATGTGCCTTTTAAACTACTTTTGGGTCAATGATCTGAAATATTTTCCTACGGGCATTCATAGACTGGTTCGGGCAACTTAAGCATTTTGTATTTAGTTCACTTCGTATGTAATATTTAAAATTCGCGACACTTGCAAACTGACTGGTTTGAACTGAGAAGACTTTCAACTGTACAAGTTACTTTTACAATCACTGTTGAGCTTCACTTTCAGCCTGAAGACTAACTTTTGCAATGTCTATCAACTTGCAAAAATGGACAAAGTATGTTCTGATGTCTATCGACAAAGAATCCGCGCCTAGTATTCTAAAAGAACAACAACTCACATTTGATGGCCACACCTTCATTATGTATACTTGATGTTAATGCATAATTCAGGAATCAAACTGCTAATATAAAAAAATATCAGTCAAAACATGAATTTCAGTCCAACAAAAACACCAATACATACAAGTCAAATATAAACATAACCTCCAAAACTGATTAGTATATCTTTTGAGGAGCATGGAACAGTAATAAGCAGAATAGCACCTAACCCACAGAACTTATTGGTAGTAGGTAGAAGTTTTGAATCAGTACAAACATTATTTTCCCAGAACGTGCAATAAATTTTGTCCATCTTTTTGTGCGCCGCTGCTTCTCCACAGAATCTTTCCCCTAGGGCTAGGGGTGAAACATCGATCTTGATGGCGTTACCCTGGCAACCGCATGGAAGTATTATCTGTAGACGTTAGTTACATAATGCCGACCTCTTGCACACACACTCACTCTTATATGGTGTTTAATGGTATCTTCCGAATGCTACCATCAGCAATAGCCCAAACTTGATTATATGTTCACACGGTGATACACGCGTCTAAGTCCATGAATATAAACAATAATCAGTGTCGGTGTTCGATCTTATTATTTTTTCAGAGTGAGCATTTGTTTCATCAACTTTTCTATGTTGGTATAGGCCTCAGTTTTTGATTCAATTGAACTTGGTTAGCAATCTTTCGTGTAGGTTTTCTGAAGAGAGGTTCTCGAAGTATACAACTCTTGACAAAGGAGCCTAATTTCCACACTTTCACGGACTGCTTCATTCTATTGAACGATTTGTTGAAGGACAGTAGAGTATTGAAGATAACCAAAGACGACTTTATGCACATTGCTCTATCAATCCGTAATTTACCTCCATTGTCATTGAACTTTTTACTTCATGGATTTTGATACCTTTTCTCACAATCTTCATTCTCCTCAAGCTCTTCCGCCATTTAATTTATACAATAATATATATTTTGATATATTTATTTTTCAAACCAAATAGAATATTCTATAAATTACATCAGGTGCATGTTTTGTGTTTATATATATCCTCAAATTTTTGTTAAAAAACAAGAATCCTTATCCACTTGACAGATTCGCACATACGCAAATCATATTTTCAAGAAGAAGAAGAACTATGCATTTATATATGTAAATGATATGAATCCTGATACACTAATATTATTAGTAAAATAGCTATTTGTGTATTTAGAAAGCAATTATTCTCCGAGAGCTGCGAGACACTTTGAACTCGAAATACACGCAATATTTTTTTACAAACACCAATTCCTAAACAAGAAAACTCGATAATTCATTCAATTTGCTTGCATTTCATGATATTCTCCATTTAAATCATTAATTTCATTAATTATCCACTATTATATTGAAATTAAATCCAATAATTCAAACATCTAACAGAAAAGAAGAGAAAATGAATTAAAGATGATAAAATAAATGCCCTGCCCAAGGATCAAACCTGGACTGGCGGCTTGAGAAGTCGCGCTATGAACCAGTTGGCTATTGAGGCTACTTGAAAACTTACGTCTTTTCTACAGTTATAACAAATGTTATGAACAAAAAAGATATAGACAAACTTATTTCTGATTTATATCCAACGGACTGGTGTGTTCTAAGAAATACGACAAGTTTAGGATACTTACTTTGATATATTTAGCATTCAAGCATTTCACGGCACCATGTCTGAATCTATCATATATCATGATTCATACTTTTCCCCGATTTCTGTGGTAACAGGTTCAAATTTACAATGTTCGCACTTTCTGCTAAGTACATCAGGAGATGTGCAACAGAATGACATTGTGTTCCTTTTCAACAATTATGGATGCGAGTGCAAATATGCTGTCACTTAATGACATTATTTCCGCGCACGAGCGGCAATGCTGTCACTTAATGACATTTCTCGGAAAACGTTAACTTTGTGTTGAGATTTGAAAGCGTTGAAGGCTACTTGGTTAACCGTTTGCAGAAAAATGACATTAAATGCAACTAAATATCCGAGGAACAAGAATTTCAAATATAGTCAATGACGTAGCGTCAATAACTATATTCTATATTATTCGATATTATTTTACATAAACAAATAAAATGTTATGAGTATCAAGTCCATATATCTATCATAACGTATTTTATAATTGAACAGTAGGTACATTATCGAATTAAATTTCATAATAATGGTATTTTATAGAAACAGTAGGTGAGCGAAGTAAATTGAATTATGTTTGCAAACTTATTATATCAAAACGGTATTCTGTCATAACAGTATAGGTTCTATAAAATTGTAAAAGAATCAAATGTAGGTAAATTTTGATTTCAGGTTATTCAGAAGTGAAATTTTGATCTGAATGATGGATCCACTTATAGTTGCCGCTACTGCGAGTACTTCGCTGGAACTGCATAACATTTGATTTGCGAATTCCCATCAGCACTTTTCTGCAAGAGGCTTAAGTTCCTGTTTCTAGAAGGAGCATTCTTAACACCCTTCCACGTCAGGAAGTTAGCTGCCAGGAAACTGATAAACTTTGTGCGAAGTCTCGAAATCCAGGGCCTCGAATAGGATCATGCAAAAAATTGATAGGCGGAGGTGAAGTTCCTCCCTCCCTAAAATCTGAGTCTAATCCATATGAGCTACCTACTCAAAATAATCTTCACTTCTTTCGGTTGCTTGAATAATGAGGGTTGATATTCAATTAGAGGGAGATATAATATGTGACCAGGGGATAAGGGTTGGTGGAATTATTTCCTTGATTGCTATAATGCTTTGAATGAATTGAATATTCCAGATATCTAATATACAGTTCTTCTCTTTGATGTCCCCCCCTTTCATTTTTTGAACGGTTCAACTCAAAAAATTGAAATTTGGGATAATAAAATTGAAGCATGAATGCCTACTATATTTTGGAGTGAAATTGACAGATGAAACTTTCAAGATGGCTACTGGGCACCATCTTCATCTACTACAAAATGCGGAACATTTAATAATTACCTGAATACAAACACATTAAAATCGATACATTCAACAATATTTGTTTTTCTCTGCCATATGGCATTCCCAACAACCCGATAGGGTGTGATATATTATTTTTTGTTTATAAGCATCTTCTGAACTCACCTCAGCTTCTTTCCTCGAATTATAAAGTTGAATGTCGATGTATTCAGGCAATTATTAAATGTTCCGTCATTCTGTAGTAGGTAAGATACTGACTTTATATTCTAGAGTTGTGAAGTGTTCGTCAGGAGCATCAAAAGGATGTGTCACAAGACCCCTCTTTCGATTCAATTTTTTTTTCCAGATGGCTCTCAGTCGCCATCTTGAAAGTTTTATCTGTCAATTTCACTCCAAAACATAGTATTCATGCTTCAATTTCATTATCCCAAATTTCAATTTTTTGAATTGACCCGTTCAAAAAATAAAAGAGGGGGAAATTAAAGAAAAGCACTGTACCTATATATAACTTACAGATATTTTCTTTTGTCGTTTCGGATATAATTTCGATTTTTTCGATTCATCACCGTTTCAAGTGTATACCTTTTGTTCGGGTTTTGAGGAAAATATCAATAACTATCAGTTTGGTGAATAGTTTTTTATATTTGGTTGAAGAAGATTCACAACTTCTATTCTACAACTCTCAGGAAGTTCCAGGATTGAGAGGAGGATTCTATTCGAAAAAATATTTTAAAATACCTATTACTGTAAAATTTTTTTCGGAAGCTCACAATGAAAAAACTTGTTATATAACAAGAGAATACACACAAAAAACGGATAAATATATATATATATATATATATTCTTGAATTGTATGATCTTTCGATAAGAATAATAATTTTGGATTGACCAGAAAGTTTATTTTTTCAACAAATCACGTTGTTTGCCTGTTTACATGAATTTTCTCGAAATGATTTTGGTTGAACTGAATCATCCACACTCTTCACTTTAGAAAACATTGTGAGTAATGTCAGTCGAGATTATTCCTCTCAGCTCAAGGATATCGTTTCTTATGAAAATGTGTTTTGATGACGGAAGCATGTACCACGTGACCAGCTCGACCAATAAGCATAATTGAGAATTAGCGCTCAAGGCGAAGATGCGCAGTCCGCGCACTGTCCGCAGAACCAGCTAGACAACGCCAATAATAACGCCGTTGGCCGGCATTAAGACCATCAAGAAAAACATTGTGACTGTAAAGTTTTCTTTCATGGTACTTGTGTTCGTATAGTACAGAGTGCAGACTGCAGGCTGTTGGTAAAAGAGCTCAAAAATACTATTTCTGTGGTGTTCGGTCTGTCGGTCATGTTCGATTACTTTCGGTGTTTCTGGCAGCAATGTTATTTGTCAGGCTCTCAGTTGTCGATGTCATATACACTGTCATGTATCACTTGTATCAGTTCCTTCTAGATAGTTAATAAATGGAGTCTACTATAGTACTGTTAGCAGAAACTTTCGTTGCATTTATTTAAACTCTTTTTGCCCTTTACACTGATTAAACCAACACAGGCTCGCGAATTCTTTATAACTCGAGTACTCAACATGAGCGTAAAAGGTTTCCTGGAAGCAAAAAATCTAGAACATAATGTGGACATGGCGTCGTATCACTGGCACTGTTGGGTGTTAAGAATGCTCTGTTGTTGTCAGTTCATGTTAATGTGCTTGAAGTGATAAGTCATTGCTGTATCAATACTGCAGCCCCAGTTTGCGAAAAAACTACAGTTTTTTTTATTTTCATTTAACGGCATTCACAGTTGCAATCCTTCAAAGGTCATTAAGAATGGATCGAAAGTGATTCCTCTTGAATCAAGAGGATCATTGTTCAAATGTGCTGAAAAATCAGCTTAATCCAAGAAAATTTTTTCACAACAACATTGAAATAAAAAAAAAAAATGGAAAAGCCATAAATTGGACAACAATTTTAGAAAGAGAAATTAGTCTATCCAATTAGAATATCAAACATAGTTTGAAATGAATGTCTGGTAGACTACGAGCAGAAAACAACTACTTTCCTGGTAAATACCACGCAGAACATTGAATTATATCTGCTCGTAATCCATGCAACGATTCACACTGTGAATGCAGATCGCAAATGTTTCTTTCTTCCTAAGACGTGACAAATTCACATCGGGACAGGCACGCCTAACAACCTACAGACCGGTTTCGGGCTTATTGGCCCTCATCAGTGCAGGGTAGTTATCCGAGTAGAGACCGTAAGATCTCCACTCGAAGCGTTGCCTGTCCCAATGCACCTTCGTCGCGTTTATTTGACCGCACTGAGCCGCGTTCCAACAGACAATTGGAAGTGGCGACACCATGCGGCAGAAGAAAGAAACACTCCAGAACTAAATCACCCAAATCACAGAACTTGGAAGTGGCTTATAGCTCGACTAAGCTAATAAATGAAAAATGGAAAAGCCATAAATTGGACAACAATTTTAGAAAGAGAAATTAGTCTATCCAATTAGAATATCAAACATAGTTTGAAATGAATGTCTGGTAGACTACGAGCAGAAAACAACTACTTTCCTGGTAAATACCACGCAGAACATTGAATTATATCTGCTCGTAATCCATGCAACGATTCACACTGTGAATGCAGATCGCAAATGTTTCTTTCTTCCTAAGACGTGACAAATTCACATCGGGACAGGCACGCCTAACAACCTACAGACCGGAAGAACTTGGAAGTGGCTTCCAAGTTCTGTGATTTGGGAGATTTAGTTCTGGAGTGCTTCTTTCTTCTGCCGCATGGTGTCGCCACTTCCAATTGTCTGTTGGAACGCGGCTCAGTGCGGTCAAATAAACGCGACGAAGGTGCATTGGGACAGGCAACGCTTCGAGTGGAGATCTTACGGTCTCTACTCGGATAACTACCCTGCACTGATGAGGGCCAATAAGCCCGAAACCGGTCTGTAGGTTGTTAGGCGTGCCTGTCCCGATGTGAATTTGTCACGTCTTAGGAAGAAAGAAACATTTGCGATCTGCATTCACAGTGTGAATCGTTGCATGGATTACGAGCAGATATAATTCAATGTTCTGCGTGGTATTTACCAGGAAAGTAGTTGTTTTCTGCTCGTAGTCTACCAGACATTCATTTCAAACTATGTTTGATATTCTAATTGGATAGACTAATTTCTCTTTCTAACATTGAAATATTCTTGCCTCAAACAAACCACATTTTTCAATAAGAAAGTGTACATTTGACACAAAACTTTTTGATCCTAAGTAGTGAAGAGGATTTTGTCGAAAAATCAAACTAATATTTGGTTGGACCTATTCAAGATTACCAATCTATTGAGTTAATGCGGTTACAACTCAATTTAAGAGATCCTTTTTTTCTGTGTGGTTTTCGAATATTTT
Source organism: Chrysomela aeneicollis (assembly GCA_029955515.1). Taxonomy (NCBI): domain Eukaryota; kingdom Metazoa; phylum Arthropoda; class Insecta; order Coleoptera; family Chrysomelidae; genus Chrysomela; species Chrysomela aeneicollis. The sequence continues at coordinate 5,342,633 of JARUHQ010000025.1, forward strand.
CTCATGTTCTTCATTCGTTCATTATCGAAATACAGAAAAAAATGTCAAGAAGTAGGTGAATAATAAATCTTCCTAAAACTAATTTGGAGTGATGATCCAAAGTGTCAACAGTACTAGCGTACCGAATTGACTGAAGAACTTTCAGATCAGTCAGTTTCTAAAAATAAATGTGTAAGGCACCCCCTCAATTTTTTGCGCACAATTTCCGAATGCCCTGTGAATTGTCTATTTCATTTGTTTTCAGTTCACATAACTATTGCTAAAAGTTTTTAAGGTCCGTATGGTGAAACCTGCCTGTCGTAAGAGGCAACTGAAATAGGATAACTATTCTAGATTTTGAAACAATTTCTTTCTTGACATGTTATATTTTTCATTGATACAGTCGTAACTTATATGGTATTCTTGGGTGGAGCGGTGTTAAACAAAATTCAATAAATAATATTCAGGAGTGATAGGTACATAAACAATTTTAAAATATGAAGTATTGTTGAAATTGTTTGTGTCCTTATGTCCTTCTGCCAGCCTCTATAGGAAAATTGCTTCCTACTGATATATTTTTTTCCTTCTGATATCCTTTGAAGAAAGTACAAAATTTGTTAAATTGTTTGTCTATCGATTGTTAATTCAAATAATCATAGATAAAAATTGTATGAAATTCATTATTTTTATGGAATGAAATTGAAATAACGAGAAAGAGATGAATCTGACACAGGATTTGACTGACACGCAGATCAAATAATTCAATACGATCATTTTTTTGTCAACAGTAAAAACACAAGAGCTTTTTTTTTATCGGATAAATTTCTCTTTCTAACGAATAAAATTTGCCAATCAGTAATTTTACGAGAAAAACTGACATGAAAAAATTGCGAGACCGTAGGTCGAGCAATTTTGTCTAATGTCAGATTTTCGAGTGAAATTACTGATGGAAAATTTTTGAGTTAGTAAAGAAATTTATCCAATAAAAAAAAGTTCGAGTGTTTTTTGGCAAGATAAATCAACGACAATATATAAATGAACAGTAATTATAATTAACTTTATTGAAATAACTATTTAAAGGAGCAGTTATTAAAAATACAATTTTTGAAAATGTTTTGGTTCGGTGTCGAAATTTCGATATTTTCTTCTCTGATGGTTTCGACACATGTCGAATATTCGTTCGAACACTTCTTTATATCCGAAGATCGCAAGTTACTAACAAGATTTTCGTGATGTTCAGGGTCAATTTGTAGATAGGGTTTGATCGATGCCGACGAAGAATGTCCAGTTATTTTTATAAGCTGTTGGTCACTTATTCCTGCTTTGGCTAACTGTGTAACTGTACTAGCACGGTTTGAATGATTGGTTATTTTATTATTTGTGGTGTCGAGGCCAATTTTCGTTGCTGAAATTTTGGTCCAAGAAGAAATCATGTTAATTCCCAGTGGAACATTTTTAAACCATCCTTTAGAATTTTCGAGCTTCCAAAAAGGGTTTGGAGTTAAAAAAAAGTCGTTCAGACGTTATGTTTCCATTTCTTCTTTCTAAGAGTAGTTTTAATAATCTCACTGGACATATATTTTCATCAATATAATTTTTTGTTATCCATTTGCTGTCTGCCAATCTTTTTGACCCACCTTGTGCCGTCTTGGAAAATATTGTATTATATTCTATTCTTCCTGTAAGAGTTCCATCTTGATTTTTCTCTTCTTTGAAATAGTATATTCTACAGTTTACAGCTTCTCCTCCCCTCCAAGCTAATTCATAAGAAGCTATATGAAAAAATCTTCTTTGCAATCCATCTGGTTCATTTATATTCCATAGTTTTGCCATTTTTATAATATCTTTCTTATCTATTGCAACAGAACCTAACTTTCTTTTATCCGGAATAGCTTGCAATTCTTTCCGTTTACTATTTCTCGCATCACGAGCTTCTTTGAAAGTTATATCGGCAAAAGGATCAACTTTAATATTGTACTCACTGAAATATTTTTCTTGAATCATCTTTGCAGTCGAATTCCAGATTGTTTTCAGAGCATATTCCTTGTAATCTTCTCCATTTCGCTTTTTCATGTTATAAGCCCAGTCTTTCAATATATCTGCTATATGTTGTACCGGTGTTTCTTCTCCCAATTCGTAATTTCTGGCTTTACAAAACTCCATGAATTGTCTCCAAATCGACGATTTCGTGTTTCTTGTAGTTTGCGGAATTGATTTTTTTATATTATTTGTGATTTCTACAGACGAAATTTCCCCAAAACGGCTCATCCTGCGATTTTTCGTGTGAATAATACCCAACAATCAAACTTGACACGACAGAAATTGAAGTGACGGGCGCATACTAGATGGAGAAGGTTTCGAGGAACAGGCATTTTTACAGCGATAAAAAAGGATGCACCTTTTTTATCGATGTCAAAATGACTCACGTCATCGTCAAATGGTGTTTTCTATGGAGGAGTTGATTTATCGTCATAAAAAATCACCCCTTGTATATATTTTCCTGAAAACGTCAATTTCAGAGCTGATGTTGGTAATTGGAAAAAAAACTCCGGTTGGTTGAGGTCTGAGAAGAATTATCTATTTGCTAAAGTGCGAACACCAAACTTGCTAATTTCATATTCCGGTTCTAATTATGAAGAACAGGAGCTCTGCGAGTTTTTATCATCGGACATTGTACCCACTTGCTTAGCTGAAACTGCATAGATCAGCATGACTCGTAATTAGGTAGAGTGAGATTATTAGTGGCAAGTGTAGAGTGAAGAGCTTTCCATGATGACGCATCATTGCAACCACTCTTTTCCCCTTAGTGAGTAACCTTTTCTATATAATATTTTGTTCACGTATCTGGTTTGGTATAGATTCATAATCAAGTATCGGATACAGTCATGTTTGTTTTTAAGATGAAACTTCGTTTGTCGCACTCCTATGAGTTCAGAAAAAATATTTGGTGGAACTTACGTATTTTGGCCTCCTGATCCCGAATCTGAAATCAAAACGCGGCGGTCTCATGTATTTTCGGAGATATGGCCTCATCTTGTCTCAAAAATGCACCATTCGACATCTCAAATTTCAGCTATTAAAAAGACACAAAATTCGCCCTTCTTTGAACCAAAACATCACACACGCTTATATCTATTCGTTCCTAACACTTTTTTGCAGAAAAAAACAAAACACCAGACTCAACTGAATTTATGGTAAATTTTTATTCCTGAAGTTGGCAACGTAATTGTTTGGCTCGTGGGCTCGGCTATCATCGGGTTTTCGAATTCAAATATGGTTGTTATATCAGATTCATTTTAATTTTTCAATTTTGTTTGAGACAATGTTGAAATTGATTGAATTTAGTGCCATTGACTTGAACGAAATTGAAAAATTGAAATGAATCCAACATAACAGCCATATTTGAATTCGAAAACCCGATGATAGCCGAGCCCACTAGCCAAACAATCACGTTGCCAACTTCAGGAATAAAAATTTACCATAAATTTAGTCGAGTCTAGTGTTTTGTTTTCGTTTCAAAGAAGGGTGAATTTTTGTAAAAATAACAGTTTTCTCTGCGAAAAAGAGTTGGAAACGAGTAAATGTAAGCGTCTGTGATGTTTTGGTACAAAGAAGGATGAATTTTGTGTCTTTTTAATACCTGAAATTTGAGATGTCAAATGGTGCATTTTTGAGACAAAATGAGGCCATATCTCCGACAATACAAGAGACCGCCGCGTTTTGACTTCAGATTCGGGATCAGGAGGCAAAATACGTAAGTTCCACCAAAAATTTTTTCTGAACCCATAGGAGTGCGACAAACGAAGTTTTACCGTTTTTTATTATTTCCACTATTCCAAAGGCCTATGACAATGATAAGGACTGAGTTGCCGAATAGTAATACCTAATCGATATCCATTGATAGTTTCTCATTCATCAGGTCTTTTGTAAAACGTGAAAAATAAATGAAACTTAAAACATGCAACGAATTCGCGGGTACTCTCCTCCCCAATATATACTTCAGGACTTTTGTCACCAGAGGATTGACAACCGGTCTAGTGCAACTGAAGCCGAAACAGTCTGGTTTGCTCCGGTTGGCAATACACACACAAACTAACTTTTTCCTTATTCTCAAGTGTTTGGAAATTGTCAAGGCTCTTGGCAATCCTGGATGACGCTAATATTGTCGATAATTCAGAGGAAGCGACGAAAAATGCACTGCAATAATAACATGATAGCGATGTATTTTCAAACATGATTGATTCATTCGATTGAAGTGCATCTAGCGGCAACGACGATGGTTTTGTCGGTTTTGTTCACGCACTAAAAACTGTTTTACCGCAGAATTCTGTAGCTTTCAAGCTCCGCGCTATTTTTTAATTTCGTTAGATGGTGTCCCAATAGCGGCTATGAGGTACAGGCAACAGGGTTTGTTCTGGAAGCAGTTGATTTGATATGAGAATACTGAGAATAGACTAAGTGAGCAGTGCTGCCGTTTTGCAAGTAATTACTTGCATTTGCAAGTAAATTCAACGCTTTGCAGCATTCGGGCAGCAAATGATGTATTGCCAGGATTTTGCAAGTATTTTGAGAAAGGCCTAGCGATGCGAATTTGTTCATGATATTGGTCGAAATTGTCGAATCAAAAATGCATTTCTTCGTTTTGTGATTGTTTTGAAATTTTGAGATGTGTTCTATGCACATTATTCATTACATTTCTGTGGTTCCATGTTCATTTTCTCCTGTGATTTTCTCTCATTGACTGATGGCTTGACACTGACAGTTGTCAACTTTTTTTATGCATATGGAACCATGAATTCGATTGGAGCAAAAGTTTAATATATATAAATTCCAGATATTGTAGTATATATAACTGAAATGATTTACTGCTCAGCTCTATTTTTATCAAATTTTCAGTTGAATATTTTTCTCCTTTAAAAAAGGATTTGATGTATGGGTACGCTTGAGCTTCTCGTCACTAGATGTCTTTGATGAAGAAACCTAGTTCATAATAATTCAGTAGATTATGTTAGTATTTTCACAATTTTTCGATGTTTTATTACTTCAATTTTTCCATTTCGACTTCAGAATCTTTTATATAAAAATATTTTGCAAGGATTTTGCAAGGATTTTGAAACAAATTTTGCAGCAATAGAACAATTTCAAGTGGCAACACTGTAAGTGAGTAGACTACTAAACTACCGTGTGAAAGTAATGATGAATTATAACAGTATAATTACAAAAATATAGGTTAGGCGGCAGGTCGATAAAATCATTCAGGAACGTGAAAAAATTTTGCCAAAGATTTTATATTGCTTTCAATTCGCGATAGAAAATAACACGTAGCACTATCTCATGGTAACAACTCGAACTTCTCGAAGTGGTGTCGTTTTTGTTTTGTTTTCATATTTTTGATGTTTGTGTCATTGTGACATAGGTGTCTTGTCACCAAACAATAACTGGAACGAGAAAAACGATATGATTTCACATGTATTTCACCAAAACATCTCTCGAAAAACTGCTGGAAGTACACCTTTCACATCAGAAGCGAAAATAAACAGAACAGAGGTTAAGTTTTTCTGTGGGTTATCCTCCAGAGAGTTCAGTGGTTATACCACTTCGAGTGGTTCACGAGTCACCGCTAGGTAGAGTATCGCTTAGCACCTATCGCGAATAGGTCTATTCGCTGTTCTGAAATTCATATTGTACACTACATTTTTTACACTAACTATAGTTGGCGTCGCTGAGTGTAGTAGAGTGGAGTGTAATGAGTTCAAATCTGTTCTATGCTGTTCATGCTGATCCCAGGATTTAATCCCAAATCCAGGCTGATCTACAAAAATGTCCTCAATATTGGTAATATCGAGTCATCGATGACATTTTTGAAAAGTGTTAACCTACTGAAATGTATTTAGTCCATGGAAATACCCATTTTAGTTCTATATATGTATAAATATAAACACACTGTATTTTATTTCATTTGTAGATTCTTCCTGAAGAGCTGATTTCGTCGATCTATCATACTTGGGGTATAGCGAGAAAGATTACAGAGATATAGGGTGTGAAAAATCGAGATTTTTCAAAGTTAGGAACTTTTTGTGCCGAAACTATCCATTCTTGTTCAAAACGGCTTACATGTCCCTATCTCAACTTTCCATTTACTATCGATTGATATTCAATTGAAACAAATACGGGTGGTTCAAAATTTTGAGTTTTGCATCACCCTCTATTTTGTTTCCAATCGATAGTAAATGAAAAGTTAAGATGGGGACATGTAAGCCGTTTTGAGCAGAAATGATTAGTTTCGACACAAAAAATTCCTAAAGTTGAAAAATCTCGATTTTTCACACCCTATATCTCTGTAATATACCCCAAGTATGATAGATCGACGAAATCAGCTCTTCAGGAAGAATCTAAAAATGAAATAACAAAGTTGTTGCTACTTTTTGATAGAAGCGGCAACGCTGAAAGCATTTTAGATCGATAGAACAAAACTGATTACCCAATAAACCAAATTTTCAGAATAATCCTACGTCCCGTTCTCCGTAAACGTCTAAGGTACCATCGACCGTGAGTGACCCTGTATAGACATCCTAGATGTTATTCAAAATCGATACTTGCTTCAGTCGAAACGAAGAAATTTAAATTTTTTTCTTGTTATTGAGGTCAGGAATCACCCTATAGGTACTTACAGTTTTTATTGATCGATGCCTGTTACTGGAGAAACATGTACAGTGTGTCCAATTTTCGACACTTTTGCACGATATATCAGTTGTATTTTGGGAAAGACAGTTGCGGTTTTCACAACTTTTTTTTAAAACCAACATTGCCGAAAGCAAAACTATCGTAGCCCTTCCTGTTTTTCTGTTTTTCGGCAATGTTTGTTTCACAAAAAAGTTGTGAAAACTGCAACTGTCTTTCCCCAAAGACAAACTCTGAGATATTGTGCAAAAAAGTCGAAATCGTTTCATGTTTTATCTTCCTCCCTGATTTCTGTAGCATTATTCTTATTCGAATTGAATCGACTTTTTTATTGTCTGGCAATGTAATAATTATTTTCTTAGAGTTTTGACAAAAAAAAACAAGATATTACCAAAATAAAGGCGCAGGCTTCGGGGTGTAGGTAAAACATAGATTATTGTTGATCGCAACATTGCCAATGTATCGAATCAAAAACTTGTCATCAAGATGATTCATGTGGCTTTTTCAGAACTAGTTATTTATTCAAGTATTGAATATAATTATACTTCTTGAATCTTTAGTGGGATTATCCAGGAAATTGAACAGTCTTATACACACTAATTGAAATATTAATTTATCTGATAGAGGTACCTGATCGTGTGTATTCCTTTCGATATATATTTGTGGTTGGATTTGTCTCGAAGTGATATTCATATGTTGTGGAAATACTTAAATTAGGAAATGAAGGATCTCGTTCTTTTAGGTTAGGTATCCATAATAATATAAATCAATTTCTCAAATTTTACTTTAAAAAAATGTATACATATAAAAGAATGCACGCTACGTACGTTAAAATAAATAAAATTAGTACAAAAATGCCCCTACTATTGGGACAACTGACACAACATGGCAACACCGCGCATGATCCAGTGCGCTTCCGGTTGCGATGTAGGAAGTTTCATGGCGATCACGAAATTTGTTGAATGTCCTGTGGTGGATAAAATGCCTTTTCTCTCAGAAGTCTTGTATACTGGACACGTATAGCTCATCTTCTCCACAAGGTCACTTCTTTTTATGGGCTTCAGCCACATCTGAAGAATAATTGTTTCAGTTTATTCCTTATCATTTTCTCAGATAGTATCTTCTTCAAACATAGATTCCTAGATCTGCCCCTCTGACGAATAAAAAACATAGATTGGTAATTTTCATCATTTTCATGATGCTAACACGACTGTCAAACCTTCTTGTTTCCACGATAAGAATCTATCGTTCGGGCCTTGTCGGAACAACTCGCCGTTGTCGTGTTTCGAACGAGTTTCTCAGATTGTTTATACGATTCATGACGTGGTCATTCGTGTTGTCGTATTATCGTTCTCAAAGCGTTGATTTGTGCGTTTTTTATAGATTAATTTACTTATTCGTCTATTAAATATATTGTTCCTCACTTGAAATCATAAAAAATTGCTATTTTTGTGGTTTCATTATTGGTGAGTGCCATAGTCGTACGTTCGAGAAGAGAATAATGTGGAATAATGCATGGATATTTATTCTATTCAAGATGATGAATATTTTCAGTTGAATATATAACGAAGAATATCATATGTTTTAAATAATCAATTTGTGTTATATTTCTGTGGTTTTTACCGTATGAATATTTGCCTCTATAAATTTCATTTCGCACGACTATCAACAAGAAGGGTCTACATTACCACCCACTCTCCTCCTCTCTCCCAGATACCAAGAGAAATAGTTAGATCTTGCTTTCAAACAATGTAATGCATTAGAGATAGGCCATTCTATGTATTTTATTCGTCTGAGATCTGCCCATATACCTTTGACAAAATGAATCTTCTCATAGGGACACCATCTATTGAAGTGAAAACTCATAAACATTCATGGATGTCTAATGAAGAGATGAACAACCCATCGTTTATACTTCAGTAGACGGTTTTCCTAAGAGAAGATTTCTTTTGTCAAACATCATATGATAGACTGACCGAAACCATCCGATTTTGATGGACGATTATTTTTTTTCAACTCCAACTGTTATGACGTCAACAGTTTCTATAAAGAACAAATATATGTTTTGAATTTTTCCTCCACAGATTTATTTGTTCAGGGAAATTTCAATTGAGTAATTGAATAATTCTAAATTAGCTTGCAATACATCCGTCATAACATTTGTTATTGAAAATTCTGACAAACTCTGATGGCAGTTCGTTTTTGCATGTCTGACAGCTGAAAAATCTGATTTGGCGGAAAAAAGAAAAGTAGTCTGTGGTGCCGGAAAATATTGAATTGAGCAAGGATAAAAAATGAATTATCAAGCTTCAATTAAGAATATTAGTTGGTTGATATGTTATTCACAGGTTGAGAATATGGAATAAGCTCATGTGCAGCAATCAATATACAGGGTATAACTACACCTAGTGTTTTCATGATTTGTCTCCTGCAAAATATTTTTTCCCGTCAAATCTGAGGATACGCTATTAGAGGTTTTCATCAGAAATTTCAATAACAAATTTTCCATGATATGTAGTCAACCTTATGACGGACGCTGTACATACATATTATAATAATTTATCAAATTGTAACATTTTACAGAAAAAACATCAGAAATGGATTCAGTGGCTTCCATACAGTAAGGAAAGTAATGCATTATATAGATCGATTAAGTTTTCAGAAATAAGAGCTGTAACGTCGAATTAAATATTTCAAAAAGTACATGCTACAATAGCGTAGGTACAGTATTCATATTCAAGCGTGTTTTAAAGACCTTCATATCTACCTACATATACTTCAATACACTATTTCCTAATCAATCAATCCTCGTGAAAATAACCCAATTAAGAAAAAGCCTCTACCAGAAATACCTTGACATACATTAAAATGAAACAACATTTGCTGTCGGGAGTTGAAGATGAAATTGCTTTGTTGTTGAATAATGCTTTGTAGTATTCAAAGAGCCATTTCATACACTTCTCTGTTGATCAACATTGGACTATCAGCTATGCTGGGGCGTTTTTTGTTATTCAGCTTGCATGTACACATGCAGTAAAAAGAAATTACACCAGCTAACACCGTCAGGTGTCTCTTTCCTGAGGTCCTGATTGTTTTAGTGTCAGTAAACACCGACATATTATTCACCACTGTAGGTGTTATATGACCTTTTCCATAGGTGTTTTCAATATTCAAACCCAGTTGTCATTAACACTAGTGTTCAGCAGAATGAACACTTTGGTGGTGTTCTTTATGCATTTCCGAAAGTGCGAATTAACACCGCAGTGGTGTGATGCACATTCTGTGATTTTTTTGATGCTGAATCCTACCTTCACGAAATTCTCTTCGGTGCTTTTAAACACTGAGCAGGTACGTACGAATACTTTTCTGGTGTGAAGGAACACCATATCATGAGTGTGTTCATGCGAATCAGTGCTTTTCTTCACCACCTTTGGTGTTTTTCACTAAGTTGAATTACCTATTGAAATATAATTCATATGATGATAAACTAGACTCGGAAGAATCTAGGGACAAATCGGATGATGGCGAAATGTTTCGTATTATTTATCCTGATCAGTAGCACTAGGGCTTAGGCGATCTACATCGAAATCATCTAATACATCATGCCCAATATTGAAATCAGGTTCGGTAGGAAAGACTTCAGTGCCACCTATTGGCAAAAGTTCTGAGGTTCTAAGATCGAACAGATGAGCGCATGAAATTCGCACCATTCAGATGCTTACATGCAATATTTTTATTAATTCATATTAATTCTGGTGTTTTCAGGATGCAATACTTAACGAATGATTATTACCACCAAATTAGATGGTTCATACACCGCCTCGATTTCATCGTGATATGACACGGTGTACCTTTTTATATAATAAGTGTTTTTTATGAGTTAACGTCAATGCATGATAGCACCATTGAGAATATTAAATTTCAACCATTTGGTGTTTCTTATGATTTTATGTTTCAGAATCGTTCTACTTCATCACATCCGTGTAATTTCTCACTATTAAGATCGGAATAAACACCAACTAACACTCAATTGTGAAATGTATAATAAAAAGGTCACAACTTTGATATTCAGGTGTTGTATTCGTCGGAGTTTGTTCTGAAATCCATTTGATTGAAATTACACCCAAGTTTTGTTTACTCTGTGTATACTCACTATTGGTACGATGTCAGAAAGAACTTTCGGAAAAGATTCGTCTAATTCCATTATATCATGGTTCCAACGAGCACCATCCAGAAACAATCCATAAACGTAAACACCATCTGCTGGAGGTTTTGAAAATTCCATCTCCTTTCGGACCTACGATATAAATGACGTCTCACAAGAATTAGATATTTGAAAGTAGGAATCTCGAGAAGTATAAAAAATTGGATGTTAACCAGCATGTTCATTATTGGAGAAGGCGAATTTGAGTAGTCCCCCTAGGGAAAACATTCAATATATTTTTTCCAATTTTATATTAGTAGAATATTCTTGCTCCACGAACAATACTGGATGTAATAATTCCGAAATCATAATATTTAATAACAGTATGTGAATATTTTATAAACGAACCAAACAACACGAATTGCCAAAGTGTCGGTATCAAATATTGTGCTTTCAGGTAAGAAAATTATATTCAATGCATATAATGTCAGTCGCTCATTATCTCACCAAAACAGTTGTGACATCAGAGTAATTTTGAATCAGAGGCGTGAGATAAAACATTACCTCATAGTCAAATGCGAGTAGATCAATAGGTATCGTATATTTTCTGGCAAAGTTCTGTTGAGCTCCTGTGAGAAATGCTTGAGTGAAGAAAAATCCAGATATCCAAAATGTGGGTGGTGGTCCTTCATCCATCCATTTCTGGAAAATAACCATTTTATCATTGGCAATAGATATTTCAACCTTCCATATACATATCACAAACATTTTGATGATTTTGGCTGATCAAACCTTCCAATTACCCCAAGTGTACCCTATTAATTCACACAGTTTTTCCACTCATAATTCGATCCATACCATAATTATTCTCTTAGTTCCAATGAAATGAAATTTTTCATGAAATTACATCTTGTGTGAATTTTTTCAAGCTAACAGAAGAATGAATAATCTCGTCAGAAACAAAGATATTGGTGATCCCTTGCATATAAATATTTTCATTTACCTATGTAGTATATTTCACATATTTTGATAGATCATTAATCTATATAATTATTATTATATAAATAATTCAAATTCGTTTGATTTGAAACGAATAGTTGTGCTTATTGTGGAAGTACAAAGGCCAGATACTGCTAAGGTTTTCAACGATTAGTGAAGAAACACCACAACCTCCAAGATATATAGGGGACCTGTTGAGTTTGATAGTAAATAAGATAGTAGAAAAACTGACAAGGAATTGTAACTCAACATCACGGCATCCACTATTGATCTGTAAAGGTCACCATTTTTTTGCCCACAAGCACCATAAAATTCAAATCAAATCACCATAAATACTTTAGTGATATGATAATTATCGTGCATTTTGGATTCTTTCAGAGAATGTTGATTACAATAGAGTAGAGATTTGGAGAATGTGTGGCTTAAGAATATACAAATATAACCCAAAATCTACAAAATATTTGAGAAAAACATTGGTTATATTTTCATTTGTTGTATAGAGGATGTTACACTGAAAATAACGAAAATGATGTTTTTTCATGAGAAAGAAACATTTGCATTCAGTGAATCAATGCATATACATCAATGGAAATAATTCGATGTTTTACGTGGAATCAACCAAGAAAAACGTTTTCTACGTTGCCATTAAAAAAATTAATAGTTATTCCTTTCAATTCTTAGTTTTTTATTCGTATTACATGGCTAGTCAAGCTATCATCCACTCTCACTTTTCATTGATATGGAAGCTTTATTCTTGATTTTTTATTTCTTTTACCAAAGATTATATACACTCCTTTTACCCTCATATTGTAGATGTATCTGAGTTGCTCTTACTGGTATGCGTATGCTGGTGAAGGCTCAAATTGAGTGAGGCATCTCTTCGGGTGAAGACAATATTATTTCAAAGACAACTACTACGACAACTTTCCATTGTCGTCAACGGCTATATGGCGTTTCAGATGAAACTGGAGTGCAATCTATGCATGATTTTTATATTTTTATTCCGTAAATTCTATTATAAATATCAAAAAACTATAGCGTTCTCAAATATTTAATGGAATACTCTTCGAATAAAGTAACAAAAGCTTTCACTTTCTATTTCAAAATTCAGAGATTGCGATTGCCTTTTGAAAGGGATCAAAATCAGAGATGAAATTTATGCGTTTAAAATAATAATAATTAAGATACTGATTTGAATACATTGAATTGATTCACACTGTGTTGATGTTATGTTAGAAATATCCCGAAAATGTTCTCCTGATCTAGCTGTTGAATTATCAAAAATGCCTAGATAGATAGGTAGATAAAGAATACTAATAAATCAGTGAGAAATAATTGAGTTTCTGGATGAATACCTGTAAGAAGGATAATCTGGCTAGAAAATCGTTGACATAACTTCCTAGAGGTTTCAACGAAGGATATGACTTCTTGGCCCACATCTGTGGTATTTTTCCTGTCAACATGCTAGTAACAACCTCCTCCAAATCCACCGACATGACTATTTGACCTAGAAAAAAATTCAGTACACTCATGAATTGAACAAAATATTGCCTTCTCATTTTGGTGTATTGTATATTATATACACTGTGTCCCAGATGTATTGCTGTTTAGGTTATTTCATGAGCTACAAAATCGGTTGAATGACCAATCTTCTTCGTGATTTCGTAACCATTTCATAACTGCTATTATATTCCATCAATTTTGGTTTATCACGATTATTTCTGAAGCCGAAGGCAATTGATGTAATATAATAGCAGTTATGGAATGGTTATAAAATCCCGAAAAAACTTGCCCATTCAACCGATTTTGTAGATATGGTTTTATTCTTCTACTTGTCCAGCCCAGCTTTTGAAGAAAATACAATCCCACCAACATTTCAGGTACCTACTATAAAATTGTAGATATTCTGTAGAATATTTATTTATCCAAATATAGGAATTATATATCCATATTGAATTGAGATGCACCCTGTTGAATTTGAATGTTCTTTCCTCGTAGCTACAAATATCGATAGATTGTAGATTGTATAGGAGGGGGGGGGGGGGGGTCTTTGAGGCTGTGTAGGCTCTCAAGCACCTCGATCTATTAGATCTTTTGTGCATAACCCTTGATCTATTCGAGGCCCGGGATTCCGAGGCTTCTTGCGGAGTTTATCAGTTTCCTGGGAGCTAGGTTCCTGACATCGAAGGGCTCTAAGAAGGCTCCTTCTCGGAACTTGAGCCTCTTGCAAAAGAGTGCTGAGGGCATTCGCAAAGCAAATGTTTTGCAGTTTCAGCGAAGTTCTCGCAGTAGCGGCAACTATCACTCTATGTTTTGCCCATCTTTTTGAGGTGATACCTCAGAGGGCAGTGTCCAGTGAGGAGTCCTGTTACCAGTTTCAAGTCTTTTTTATCCAACTCGAGAAGTTGTTCAGCTTTCCTTGGTAAAAGGCTCACTAGCCTTCTCGCTTGTCTTTGTCCTGGCACTCTTAAGTGGGCCTCGGCGAGTCCACAGAAGGGTTCTGGGCCGAGAAATTATGTATTTGCCCCTTCTTTGGCAAGTCAGTCTGCTTCCTCGTTATCTTCAACTCCCTTATGACCTGTCACCCACATAAAAGGGACCTGGTTGTTCGCTGCCAGTTGTCTCAGGGATTTTTCACAGTTCCAAGTCAGCTTAGACTCACAAGTGTATGACTTCAGAGCTCTTAGTGCTGATTGAATATCTGATAGAACATAGATTTCAGCCCTTCGAGTGTCCCTTTCGAGGCACTCTTGGTCACATTTCTCTATAGAATGTACTTCTGATTGAAAGATGGTTGGGGTGTTACCAAGGGGTTTTGAAAGCCTGAAATTTGGCCTTTAACTCACTTTCCATCCCTTTCCACTTTCCAACCTTTAATCCATCTTGGATCTAGTATACCATAACTGGCATGATATCTGTAGGCTTGGACATGGATTCTTGGGAAATATTTTCCAAAATCTTCAAGTGTCCAATCCGATTTCCTGATTTGAGATTTATTGTCTGACTCAGTCTGAAGGCACTGATTGCTGCTTCTTTCATTACATACAGGTGCAATGGTGGAAGGCTGCAGTGGAGCACGTGAATATTGCCCCTGTGATTCCCAGACAAGCTAGCCGCTGCACTTTCTGCAGCTTGACTTGTGCAGAAATTTGTTGCATTTCTTGCCACCATATCAATGAAGCGTAGGTGATCATTTTTGGTTTCAGACCCCATGTATTGCCAAAGATTCTGCGGCATGTCCAGCTCGCCACCATAGCTCTGGAAATAATGTGGTTGATTGGTCGATTATCACGCCCAAATATTTAACATCTTCGGAAAAAGTGAGCTGGATTCCAGAATTGGGGCTTTAAGTATCGAACTCACTAATCTGTTCTCCGATAGCACATGTGTTGAACTTTTTATGAATTATACATAGAACATTGTTTTCATAGAAAGTAGGTCACAAAATGGATCGTAATGAATATGAACTCGGACCTCTTGAATAACCCACCCACCTTTGATCGCTTTCTGCACATTCTTCAAACTGGCCCTGATCACACTCAACAGCACGTTGAATCTGTTCATCTCCTGTACGAGGACCGTGTTCATGCTCTGCGAATACGATACAGGGTACTTTTCCATGGCTGCGTCGCGATCGAAGTTAGCGGGCAGTTTGCCCAATATGTCGGCTGCAACTTCCATCACAACCTCGTCTGGCGATTTGGAGGAACCGCTTGAAGACATCGCATCCTACATGACGAGGTCATTATAATATGGAAATAAGCAGGATCCACCATCAGATTACTGGTTCACACAATAATGGTACAAAAATTTAATGAGGGTGCGGTAATGCCGGTAATGGTCAAAGAAAGGGTTTCAATACCGATCGTATATTATTCAATGTTAATGAAAGATCACTTCAAGAGCGTAACCAATATAGCATCTTCGATAAGTTATCATCTGCTCGATTTTTTCATCTCTCAACTAGCCAGTGAGTAAAGAGGATGATAGAGGAAAGGTGTTTTGGAATTGTTCTCGAATATTTGGAAATTATAGGGAGTAGGCAAGTCCTTACAAGGTTATGAGTTCAACAACTGCGCAGCTCGACGAAAAAATAAATTTATTAGTATATTATGATACAAGTTTTATGAGACGCTATTTTGTCGCACGCGTTGTTTGTAGTACGTCTAGCAAAGCGATGAGTGCTCCAAGTGAACAAGTGCGACAACGTGTCTTTTGAAACGTGTGTCATAATATACAATTTTCTCTATTTTGCATTGATTTGAAGTCTCTTATTGAAAAAAATTGCTCAAATATCGATAAATAACAGAAACATCTGCGATTGGTAACAATGAGTCCATTGAAATATTTGAAATCTGACGCACAAGCATCAAAGCCCAGTTCACTGTTGAGCGATTTTGATTTTTGCGATACCAGCAGTGAAAAATGCAATATTTTCATTGTTTTCATTGGTCAATTTGAATCAAATCATAATTTGAATCAAAATGTATCAATAGCCATCACCAAATCCAAAATCGCTCAGAAGTAAGCTGAGCCTAACTCTTCTGACTTTCATTTGACATTTCGAGTGTACCAAAATCGTATCGAAACAGAGACTATTTCGATACGCATTTACGTTTCAATAATGATTTCATTATAGAACTAAAATAGAAAAACATTTTTTCGGCACCTGTAGCTTCCATATCAAAATATATAGACCTTGAAAATGGTTGAAAGTGAAACACAAATAATAGGATGAAACCAAATGGAAATGAAGAAGAATATAACAAAAATAGAAGGAAGAATAATTTACGGGCGATCTGAGGTCGGGAAGTTGAAGGGGTGAATTTTAAAGGGTAAAAAACAGTTTCTACCGATTTCAGGCAAAACTTCAAGTCCAATGAGAAAATGGTGAATGGCAAATAAGCTGTAGGAAATAAAAAGATAAACAATTTTTGAATTCACCCTTTTTTCACATAACCTCAAAATTTGAAAAATTCACATTACCATGTGAAATTTTCTCGGACAAAAAACGAAAACAAAATAACAGATATAGTAAGAACCTCAACTACATTTATTTTTTGAAAATTGAAAATAATATGAATTTTAATATTCTTACATAACAACAATAAAACTACTGCGACGAATCTTTGTAATATGAAGTACACACATAGTGATAATAATCTGTAATTTCATAATCATTGAACTCACCTTTTCCTTCTTCAGTTGCTTTGAAAGATAATAAGAAAGTTAATTTGATTGTTTGTTTAACGAATTGAAATATCTACCTCTTTCAAATAAAGGTCCTAGAAGCAAGCATGAAAATAAATAAATTTGATATTTCATTTTGAAAACATTTTCACCTCTGAAGCACAATAGGAATAGATGACGGTTGTAGTGATAAATTTACATAAATGTTTCGGGATGGAGAGATTGAACGTTTATTGGTAAAAGAATAAGCTGATGGGCTAACGACCCACCGTATTTCGGTCAATCTGGATGATATGTGAATCAGTTCGAAGTCGAGTCTGTATTATTCTAGGTTCATTCTTCATAATTTCTCATTTTAACTAATGTCAACCACATGACAACGTATTTTCTTGATCTCAGGAATTTGCGAGAGTTTTTTGAAATGAATCCCAAATGTTTAATCAGAAAATACTATATCGAATACCATACCAGATTTGGATGATATAAACCGTTTCCCAAACTTGTTGCCATTAGGCAATAGCCACTCGACTCACGGATGACAAGTTTTCTTGATTATTTTCAATATATTCTCACTCTCCTGTAATATTACTACAGAAAATAATAATTTCTTACCGTTCTATCCTGCGAGCAGCGAAAAAAGAGAATAATAAGTAATTAATATTCGTGATGAGGGCACAAGTACAAGTTGGTATAAATTTTATGAACCGCAAAAGACACATAAGAGACAGGAATGAAATTATAAAGGCCACATCACAGATAATGGAGGCGATATCGATAAATATTCACAGAATCTATCGATAGGAAGATTGAAACCGAAACTTGAAATAGGAATTAGAACATATTTTATTCTTGTGTAAAAACTAAAAATTACAATGTTAGCTCTCGACTTCACCCAATCTCCTAATATATATTGATATATTATCATTATGAATTTGGCAATATCGCGAATAGCAAGAGACTGGAGCTTTCTAGAATTTCAGAGATTACTTTCAAGGCAAAGGATTAGAGCTAGCCGTACATATACAAGTCCTACACAGCAAAAAGAAAGTGGTTTCTGTCCCTGCTCGGTTTTTCTTGATACATCGAAATTAATTTCAATAATTTTTCGAATCCTAATCGTTCAATATGTTCTTCATCAAATCGGCTCTCAATTTCCTTTAGTTCCTCGAGATCTGAATGAATTAGTCACAAATTCGAATCGATTGAAACGAGAAACATATAATAATTATTGAATAATCGTTACTTGGGCCGACAAAATATTCACCTGAGTGAGCAGAGTGCTCGTAAATAGTAGTGAAGTTTCTTGCTGGTCCTTCATAATATCGGCATTCTCATGCATCCCAAATACCTCCGGGTGGGTAATCAGAGGCAGAGACTTGGTGTAAGTGAGAAATTCTTCATATTCCGTCTTGTCTGGGCAATAGTAGGTGCCTAGAAACAAGAAATCGTTTGATTGTATCAAATTATACTCGAATGTAGCTAGAGTGAAATAATGTCTTCTGCTTTTATAGATGACATCGATTATATAATCACTTGTGAGTCTGAGCTGACTTGGGACTGTGAGGAGTCCCTGAGATAACTGGCAGCCTACAACCAGGTCACTTTCATGGTTTAAGATCAAATGCCTTCAAAATAAAAGATAGATAGAAGTAATATTTATTTTTCATTACGTGGAAAGTACCTCGACCAAAATATAACCTCTTTCTAATCGGATTTCAAAAGTCTAGTTCGATATTGATATTATTCAGACAAAGGTGAAAAAAATATAGAACTTATTTTTATCAGAACTTTTAATGCCAATGATTTCATCATTCACAATAATGTAACATTTCCATATTGTTAATAAGTCGTTTTTGTAAAATGAAAAGGCAACAAGAATTGAATAGTATCAATAAATGAAAAAGGGACATTAATCGTCTTATCCAATTCATAATAGGTACCCTCCCTATCATCGATTGCTCGTATGGTTGTCTACCCAACAATGTGCAATGTTCACAAATTCAGTGCTGAAAACGCCCGTTTCTATTTTGACTTTCTTAGACATTTCTGTATCGCCCTGTGGGTACATTGCACCCACACCCATCGCCTACATGGGTGCATTGGCCCCGATGCCCCCATGCACTCGCCCCTGATTCCATCCTCGAAGCAATTCGAAGAATCCCAAGGAAGAAGCATATTCTGAGAAATCCTAGCGAAATTTTAAAATTTACCAATGTCGATCAATTATTAATCATATCTTGTTTAGAACAAAGAAATCGACTAGTGGGGATTTTTGAGTAATTACCTCCAAGGAGTATCCGGGGATTTCAAATAATATTCAGAAATAATAACTCCACTACTGAAGAATTCTGAATGAAAATAAAATAAGAAGTATCTTCGAAACAAATAAGAAATTTGAAGGAAATTCAAATGATTTATAGAATCCTATGTAAATTCGAAAATCAAGGAGACTCTGTATATAGTCGCCTCTCATCGACTTGGATATGATTGATTCATTATCATAAAAAGCAGTAAAAAGATAAGTTCTTTTGTATTGTTTTTATCAATATTGTGGATACTCATATATCTTATATAATTGTTCCTGAACCATATCGATAAGCTAGGATGATTTAGTATAGTCTATTCGCGATGCTTGAACAGTTCGGTGTCATCGTCTTTGTCTCTTGACATTATCCCTCAAAGACATCGGAAGTGCGGTTTCCGTTACCCAATTGACTACCGTGAATGTGTGAAGTGCCGGTTATTTTGTTACCGTGTGAACTGCGGTTTATTCGGTTACCGTGTGCAGTGTTCTAAAATGTGAGGTACCAAAAGAGCGACATCATTATGGCATGGAGTTACAGGAGAAGAAAAAATGGAGAGGAATCCGAGCAATCATGGAGAAATCACTACTTCAGCAGGGGTGGATTCAAGAATTGTTTCCAGAGGGTGAGTGAATTCTCATTTTGCATGCATTTGTTTCGGACGAGCCGTTCCTGGATACTTTTGGAAATCGCGCTGGGGGTGGTGGGACACCCTGGGCCCCGATCTGCCACCCCTAGCTAACCCAAAACGGGGACGCTGGCTGACAAAGAGGAAATGAGGGGCAGATCCCTCTTTCTCACTGGGCTCTGTGGGCACGTGCCCAGAGCCCCGTGTTCTACGCATAAATTAGTGGTGTCCATTCAGCAACTTTTAGGAAACATAAACTAATTTTAAATATACAAACCGAACAGTGAACTCATCGGTCTGATCTGAAGAGTTCATAGACTTGACATGAATCGACAAATCACATTGGTTTGAAATTCATTATCTTTTGCGACTACGAACTTGATATAGGAGTAACAATATATGCACATGATTTCTCGTCTCATTGTAGTGAAAAATATATTTTCAGAAAAAGAAAACTTTTGTTTTCTATGCGATTTTTACTGTTTCGATCTTAATATGCAGGTACAAAATCTGGAATGTGTCGCACATGCTTTCTTAGCCCATTGCAAACATGTGCTTCGAAAGAAATTTCCAGAAAAGGCAATTTTGTGTTTTTAAGGCAATCTTTCGAGCTTGATATAGAGGTACAAAATATGAAACGGGTTGCTTTTGCTTTCTCTGCTTATGTCGAACAAGTGGTAAATAATAAATTTCCAGAAACAGTAAATTCATTTATTGCTCGATATAGATGATCTACAGGAACTGTAATATTTCGTTACTGGCGCGGCGACCATTTCTATTTTCACACCGGTTGAAATGTCGAGGTGCTTGAAAGGCTGCGGTTATAACAAATACAGTCATATGTTATCCTATGAACTCTACGTGTTTTATTATAGTAGTAGATGAATTCATTGAAGATAACAAGAACTAATTCTTATAAAGGAATAACAAAAATCGTGTAGAAGATCGATCCTCCAAAGTTGTCAGACTATGCTGATCATCCCATCATTATTGAAAATGTTTCCGGTATTTTGCTACTTGCCCAGTCACAAATGTTGAACCTAACAGAGTTTATAGAGCATGATTGTCAACCACAGCTTAAGACTCATCAAATGTACGTAATCGAACTCTTTACCTGTCGGATCGAAAGCATAGGATGGTTCCTCTACGAGGTATTTGCAATAAAACTTCTTGAGTATCGTTGAAAGACATCTTCGGTCCCAGTCATCTGTGACTCGCCCACCATAGTTGCATTCTCCAGTCAAGTATAGCAGAGCCTCATATTGTATATCCTATAAATAAATAAGATATGGCTCACACAAATATACCTTGATAACTACAATTGTGATAAATTGTTCAATCACAAATGTGAAATGTGCCATATTTAAAACAAAGATTAACATGAATTGTTCCTGAATATCTTATCATGCATATATGTTGACGTTGATTTCTTTGTATACTTGGCAGTAGTTGTCAGTTGGTGAAACTCAAAAAAGTGCTGTGTCGCTGATAATTATGTTAAAAATAGTCAAAAACTCAAGTATTCATATGGCCGAAAAGCATTAGAGAAGAATTTATAAGTGGTCCATTGTGAAACTCAAATAATATCATCCTTCTTGTTACCACCATACACCTCTTGCTTTAAATTTGTTTTTGAAAGCAATAGATGGTGATAAAAAAACACGAGGAAAATATTGTTTGGCATCAATCAAATGCCGTGAAGTTCATGTGATTCATCTGTGCGAAACTCAGAAACTTCGTCGTTCTCACTTCATATTCATCCAGAAACATCTGCAACTGCATAACGCTGATCCTCAAGTCCGTTTCATTGAACTCATAAGAAATATTCCACCCTAGTGGTCCAAATTTCCTTCTTTCTTGTACGGACGCATGGAAGAAACATAGACCATAAAGGAGCCTCTTGAAAGCTATCGGTTGTTTACAGTTCTCGAACCACTCTAGATCACAAATGGGATCACTTAAGTAAGACCTGAAACGATTCGATGTTAAAATGACTACTTACTCTACTACTATACTCGGTATTCGTCGACTTTGTCCCTATAGAAAAACTAAAGAGTGAAATTTATTCTTACAAAGCAACATCAAATGAATGAATATTCATCGCTGAAATTTATGAAGGGATATACAAGATAAGCCTTCTATCATCATTATTCATTTTTCTTAATCATCATCAATTCAGAATTCTGAAAAACATCTGCATCATTATTGTTACAATATTGGCATTCATATATTCGAGGATGTGATGCTTCATAAACTATTGTCCAAAAATGTCCTGTTACGAAAATGAGTGGTATTAAAAATCATTTCAAAAGATCCTTTCAAAAACACTTTTTCCTATGATACACCGCTGGATTCAGAATAAAAAATACTTAGAGATAGTCTTATGGAATATCTAGGTCCATGTTGAAAAAAACAAGCTGAGGGAGGTGAATACGAAACTTTGGATACAGAATCTGAAAACGTGAACTCAAATAAGTAGTTTTCTATCGTTCTAAAAATAAATTAATAATAACCAAGAAATCGAAATGATCAAATTTTGTTTTTTCGCCACATCTCAAGCCATAATATTTTCGATTATTTTCAACCGCTAGATGACACTTCCAGATAGGTACCAACGATAATTTTTATCTATCCAGCTGACCTAAATATTATCCGCAGAGAAATGATATACCTTATGATGTTATTCTTCAATCCTTTCGGTGGTTCATTGGTCATTTTGACACCATTTTGTAGTACCAGAACAGGAAAATGGTCAGCAGGGTATGAAGTGAGCCATAATCGGAAATCTGGATGTGTTGAATCTGGTGTCAAATTTTCACATATCTAGAATAAAATTACCAATCAAAGAATGGTCTGAAACTGAACAAAATATTTCATGGTATATTAAAAAGGAAAGTTCCTCACATACTCCTATGACTAACGATATGTCCTATGAGATTTCGTATTCTTGTGCGTGGTAAATTTTTCAGTATTTCAACCCCTTTGATAAAAATATAAACTATGTATTCAAGAGTGACTGGAAGCTTCTACACGAATCATCAAGAACGCGATAAAATTCTTGCTTGAGCTCCACGTTATCAACCAATCAAATGTACTTCAAATTCGTGATTCAAGACTGAAGCGATAATATACCTCTTGTCGTTCTTATTTCCTTTGAAATTGCTCTTCACTTCTTCACACAACTGTCAGAATACATGAGGAATCAAAAGCCCATATTTTGTATCGTACCATAGCAACTATACAAATTTTCAGAAATTTTTGTCACTTCCTAGGGAGAAGGAGCATGCAATTACATTGGAAATTTTTTAACGTTCATAGATTGAATCGAATTCACATTTAACTTTGCAGATATTAAGTACCACTTGGAGTTTTTTGTGGGAAAGTATATTTTTACCAACTTTAGGGAATAAAGTTAGTCAAGGATAATTACTTGAGTACTCTCAACTGGAGTCTTGTTGTAACATTCTCTCACCGAATTCCATTCGAGCATCGATTAAAAACAGAAAATCTTTTCTTGAACACGAAAAATGAGGAAATTTCTCACCTAACATTTTCGACCAATCAACAGTCTATATTTTGTATCGTTACCATAGCAACTAGAACTATTTCCGGAAATTTGTCTCTCTTCCTTTGTGGAAAGAGCATGGTATTACAATGAAAATTTTTTGACGTTTATAAGTTAAATTACATTAACATTTACCTTACTTCAAATACTAATAGCATTTTCCAATTGGTGAAATTGGTGCGCTCTCAGTGAAAATATATTTCAACCAACTTCAACTGAGCTGCTGCTGCTAACTTATAATGAATTTTGAGTTTTTCTGTCAATCCTGTTCTGTATACATACACATTTTACAATTTTGGTACTATTATTGTTCAGAATAGTCAAGAGACGCATTTGATGGCTAGTGGACCGGTAATGGCTGATTATAAAAACTGTCAGGTGTCAATGACCTAATGAGAATCAAATTCGTGTCCTGCGATCATTGAAATTTTACATATTGATTAAAGGAACTCATGGTGAATATAATAAAAATAAGAAGAACTGTCAACCTCGACAACTTCGAATTTCATTTTACTATTTATACACAGCCGTCTGGTCGACTAACCACTTCCATTCGCAATATTCACATTGTGTATGCTTGCAGACCAATGAGAAGCGTGGGTCGTACTTTCCCTATATCTTCAACGCACAGACTTCAATAATATTTCGGTGTGGAATCTTCTCACAGAATACCACTCTAGGTTCAATTGAAAACAAAAAAAATGTCCATTAATAATTGAAGCTATAATGGAATTATAAGTCAAAATACAATAATCAATGTGATCGTCAAATCGACCCCTCACCCTCTTCAGTGTGGGCATGAAGCTCTTGGCCAGATGGCAGTTCTGCAGCACTACCCACGTGCCGTTCTTGACGCATTAAAAATTATTCATGGATTTTTTTCCTTTGTATTTCATTGGTTCGAAAGTGGAATTATGGAACCGTGTCACAGGATTGCTAATAGGTATATATCTACTCATTGAAATTCGGGAAATCAATAGCTGAATATCATAGTGTTCATAAGAAAACACAAAAATCCACGTGAATCTATCCACTATCGGATAAACCACTCACTCTCTCCAGCGTGGGCATGAAGCTCTTGGCCAGATGGCAGTTCTGCAGCACCACCCACGTGCCGTTCTTGACGCCCTCATCGATGAGTCGCACGGCGATCGGGCCCTGGCCCTGGCCCAGCGACAGCGGGTAGAGGCGCGCTGCGCCGAAGCCCTGGTCGTCGGCGAACTTGAGTAGCACTGCGGTCGGATCGGCGCCTGGCGTCAGGACGAAGATGAGCGGCACGCAGCAGTGCGAGTCGGCGTAGGAGGAGGTCAGGTCGAACGGTGGCGGCTCGATGTAGCGCTTACCGAGGTTGGCTGCAATCAGGCATCGGAGTTGGGAAAAACTAGCTATCTATGTACTCAGACGGCAAAGTGATAGATTGCCGCTAGAAAAAGTCAGGGGTGATATTCTCGAAATCATACATTGCCGATTTTTTTACGAATTTTGACATTGCGCATGGTTCTGACAGGATTGTATTCTCGAACAGTCTTTCATAGTTCGTATATAAAAAATCTCATACGTTTTGACGCATATGGAGTGTGTGTGTACGAAATTGAATATTTTCATACGAATTTTAGCCGCTGACAGTGGAATAATATGATAATATTGTGTTTAGTTCAAGTTTTGATGTGGATTTTTGAGTATTAATTATTGTTTTGGTTGATATATTCATCATGTGATGTTGTGAAATGGCCTATTTTCATCTCCTGATACATTTCTTATGAAATATATATTATAATGTGGTCCTGAAAATATTCGGAAAACCTGCAGCAAATGGAACTCGCACCAATTTTGATGAAATTTTCACAGATGCTTCAGAACAGGAATATAAACCAAAGATTAGTGGTTAAACAAGATGTTCCACTCCCCCTATTTATGAATGAAATAGTAAAATTACTACGAGTTCCCTTGAACAGGCGTGGTGGGAGAATCGCATCCACGCATGAATGACCTGGATGCATCTTTCTATTGGTTGATACAGTCATGTGATCAAACAAGTGACATGTGAAGTTCTGTTCATAGTACAGCGTTTTTCTGCGTTCGACGCTTCGAATTTTGATTCGATGTCAGATGATTTTCTGACGGACGAACGAATTTTCAACCAATAGCAAGCCTAGTTCATTCGAGCAACAAAACGTAATGAATTTATGTTTATCAGATGATGGACACAAAATAGTGAGGTTAGATTTTCAAATATTTATAATTTTCAATATTTGATAATTTATATTAATATCCTCTGAACCCAGCAGACATTGTTGCTACGGTGAATAAACCCAACAAATTTAAATATTGACATATGTACTTCAAGGATTGATACTAGTCAAATTTGATAACTTTATTCAATTGAACATAGATTAACAGGAAGGTTTCATTAGGAAAGTCAGATTCTTCAAAATTGTGTTGCCTAATCCGGAAGTGTAATTGGAAATGTTTCATTTTTTGAACCAGCTTCTTTGCTAAACCAATGGACTGGACACCCATAAGCTGATAGCCCACCAATGCTGAAACAAATAGTTGAAAAATACACCAGTTTCCAAATGATGAAAGCACAGTTTGAAAGTTTTGGTTGCATAGCTTTTGAGACATTCATATTGGAAACATCTAAATACTAGTTATATGAACAAAGTATTGCAACAAACAAGTACTTACCAGAAAAAATACAGCTAGATTCCAGATAATCCACTAAATTATGATTTATGTTATTTCCTTTCATATGTTGGATGTGTTTTCTCCTCTATGGAACCAATTCTTCATTATTTGCACTTCAGACCAGTTAGCAGCGAAGGTCATGAAAGGTATGATGGAAGTGTCAACAGAAATAATGAATATGAAATTGAATTTTACTCACAATAAAGAGTTCTACACCTTTGAACTGTTCCTCAAATCCCAATCATCTCCATATGTACCTATTAAAAACTATTTCAATGAAATTCAAGTCATCCTTGTATCATGTATAATCTTTGGTTATGTTGAAATAGTAGTCGAAATAAATATGAATGATGATAAATTCATTGAAATTTATAAAAAGTACACAAAATATATGCTCTATTCGGTTATTGAAACAGTAAATCGTTTTTTTCATCTAAAAAAATCACTGGTGAAATGTTCAGCCCTGAGTAGCCAAAGCTTTCATATATGAACCCTGGTACACAGAAAACGTAGTAAAAGTTTCAAGGACGCATGGTGAATAATTCCCGCGCATTCAAGTGCCTTCTCTGTAACCTTACTGTACTCTGTGTATAAACACCTAGCAATAAAAAAATCCGTGGAAACGCTCTAAACTATATTTTTTTGTAAAAGTTTGTAAAATTCGATCTCTTTTCAGACCTATGAATGTGCTTGAAATTTCACTTACATTTTCAATGGGAAATATGTTAGGTAGACCAAAACAATGATATTGAGTCCCAAATTTGATTTTACAAGAAATTTCATGATGAAAAACTGCAGAAATAGTTATTTACACATTTTAAAATTCAGTATTTCAGAGATACAATAATCGCAATGTCAATTTCCACGTCATTGGAGAAAGCAACGTTGACACATTCTGAAATTATTATGCACTCATTTCCTGATGAGAGTCTCGCTCCAGGAACTTTAGTCATGACATGGGATGATGGGCTGATGTTTGCTGAACAGAAAATTTCAACGCGTTATATTCATTTAAAGAGACTACTGACCTGAACGTTAAATTTTGAAGAAGGAAAATTTGTTGGACAAAAATAAATGTCTGCTGAGGGGAAATTTTCAAAGCGCTATTGTGTTAAATTCATTCAAGGAGACTATAATGACCTAAACATATTAACATCAGTGAGGGCTTAGATCACTATTTTCAATAAATTTTTGAAAAAGGAAAATTTGTTGGAGAAAAAGATATGTCTGCTGAAGGGAAAGTTTTAGAACGCCCTATCAAGGTATAGTTATTTGATGAGATTCACCTGACCTGAACAAACTAATCTACCAATGAGGGTATAGATAATCTGGTGCATTTTTGAGGAAGGAACATAATACATATGAAAAACAAAAATTAAAAGAATGGTAGAATCTGTGGAATTTTGAAAACTAGGCAGCGTTGCTCTCGTTTGCTCCCTTTTATGTCATGACCGCTTGACACTTGACATTGCACATCATTTGATTATCCGAATATGGTATATGACAAATGCAAATTCGAAAATATCTCTGTTAAGAGATTCTCATGATGAAACTTATTGTGAAATTGAATATTGTTTTGGTCTAACTAACATATTTTCCACTGACAATGTAAGTGAAATTTCAATCACATTCATTCGCTTCTTTGAGTAAAATCATTTGTGAACTTCCCTAGGTGATTTTTCAAAACTCCACCAACTCCGCTCTCTGTTCCGGACATGTGGAACCCATATATCTTGCAGTTGCTGATGTAGTATTATATCAACATATAAAGTTCTCAAAGTAAGATACAAAGTATCCGTCAAAATATTATGACTAAATTTAGTGGAGTTTATATTTCTCCTAGATATATTCTCTCGATGAGGTTGGGAACACTGGTAGCTTTGATATGTTGTCATATTTTTCGTGCGACCGCATCAAAAAGTTCGTATGGTTATTTTGTACGTTCTACTTCGGAGTTCGAGAATGCACTTGTATTGACGTATACGAATATTTTCATACGATGTCTTTCGCGAGGAAGTTGCATGACTTCGAGAAGGCCTAGCGCTCGAAATACACAATATTTTTTCTAATAACTCAGTTGCTAGACAAGAAAACTCGATACTTTATTCAATTAACTTACATTTCATATTGTTCTTCAGCTAAATAATAAATTTTATCAATATTTCACTATTACATAAAAATTCAATCCAATAATTCATACATCTAACAGAAAATAAGGAAAAAATGACTCATAGATTGGAAAAATAACTGCCCTACCCAGAGATCGAACCCGGGTTGGTGGCTTGAGTAAAATTTTAGAGAATATACTGTGAGCTGCGTCACCCCGCCTCAACTCTAGAAACGACCTGCCCTTTACCCCGCATTTCTCAAAAAACTTCATTTAGTATATCTACGTGGATGACTTGAAAATTTACAGTTGAAATATTGTACAATAATGACTACTCAGAATTACAGAATGTTATTGATTGAATCTCCGCCTGGTCCATGAAAAATAAGTTTCTCTTCAACCTGTCAAAATGTGGGGTTCCTTCTTTTAACGGAAAAAATGAAAATTCACACAATTTCATGTATACTATGCAGTGAATTCACATTCGAGCAACATATCTTCAATATATTGAAAGATAACTCATTCATATATGTACTTTTCATTAATTTTATAGTGTAATCCGCTAAGAATTATAAAGAAGTTGTAAGTTGAGGTATCCCCAAGATTGAACTCACCAGAAACGAACTTCTGGATAGCAGGAACAATTTTATCGAAACGTAAACATCTAAGTATCAGGAGTTTTTGGAATATATCCAATTTCTCTTCCCACGGCGCTGGCAGCGGACATTCCTGTGGTTCTCCCGAGTCGAACACGACCTTCCATTTGTTGAAGTGAATCGAGAAATGCTCGATGATGCCACTGTTGAAAAAATGTGCCCAGTTATCAAAAAGATCACGTCATTAGAGTGTACTCACCTATAGGCGGGTAAATCGTTTAACCGACACAGTTCATCCCAGGATTTCGTGACGAGCCAATCTGTGGGATTAACGTGGGGATTGTCCAGACCAACACCACCTGTTAGCAGAAACATCCATTCGGATGTGTCGATCTCATCTCGGCTCTTCATCAAATTGATTGTCAGAAGAAGCGAGTATAATAGTTTATCCTATAAGAAATTCAAATGTAAGATGACAAATCTACCTGATTTTTTCAAGAAATGGAGTGTTTCAGATGTGGAAAATATTTTAAGTAGATAGTCGCCACAAGAAATATCCCCATGATTGGAAGTACCTGAATGTTTTTTGAAAAAAATTACGTCATATGTAGTAGAGAAGGTGAACAGGCAACACTATACACTGCTTTCGATGTTAAATTTCTTCAACAACAATCGATACCAAAATGATTCTAATACTCGACTCAAGATGATATTGTCGAGTTAGCTATGGAAAACAGATATTATTAGTCCAATATAGAATTACGAATTTTCACATAAATTACTCGCTGAAGGCATACCTAAATTGCATATTCTAGACATTCGCAATCTAATCCAGAGGTAGGTATTACACGACATTCGTTGATGATATTATCCATCAAAGATTCCATATTATCAGAGTAGATTGAATCAACTTTATTTTTCAGAATGCCTTATTATCGAAAATTTATAGAGATGTTATTTCAATATACATTCATAATTTCAGTCCAATTAACATTTAGTCGGTATTATGAGGACTTGCACAATCTTCTAGATAAGCCTCCAGTCTATAATCTATGATTGTGTTATGGAAATAAATACTTCATCACATAACAAGTGTTGTGAAAAGTTATATATTTGTTCATTTCGCCGAGTAGTCGTTTAGCACAAACAGCATAGCGGCAAGAGCGGAAAAGTTACGAGTGCAGAAAATGCTCTTTCCAACGAATATTTGTAATGAACATCATCTCAGGTCGCCCCACGTTGGGCGCCACGTTATTCCATAACAATCTACAAATTTCAATGATGACCAGGCGACCACTTCTAAACAATTAGGTTAGCAATTCTCCCAAAATGGGAAACCCAGAAGGTTCATACATTAGTTTGTTGTAGTTCGTTCAATAATCCTTGGGAAGGTAAATCGAATAAGCACGTTGGGCGCCACGTTGTAACGAAACTTATCTCAGGGCTTATATGTTTTGGGTTAAACTGATTTTTCCTACTTTGAGAAGTTGATTTATTCCATAACAATCTACAACTTTCAATGATGACCAGGCGACCACTTCCAAACAATTAGTTAGCAATTATTTCAAAATGGGAGACCCAGAAGGTTCATACATTAGTTTGTTGTAGTTCGTTCAATAATCCTTGGGAAGGTAAATCGAATAAGCTCCAATCATTTTCTCGCGTAGGTAGTGGCGAACCAAAAACTTCGCGGCCACAAGAAAACTCGCAAAAAATATCCGTGTACCTAGCTTCGTTATTAAGGACAACGATGTACAGGGCGGCCGGTATATCGGTGTCCTACCTCTATTTCCCAACTAAGATCAAAATCTTTATTGACAGGATTGAGGCGAAGTCATATTGAAACTATTATCACCTATATGATTTGACATTCAATACCTTATTACCAAGAGCATGAAAATAAAAGAAGCTCAGACCTTTCTCTTTCGAAGATCCATCATTATTTTGTAGAAGATATCGTTATTATTCATTCTGGCTATTGTGATAATTAGAAAAAAAAACAGGTAATCTCATTAATCCTTACTTTTTCGAACAAACTCCGACAAATATTCACATAGAGAGAGTAAGTAAAATATTTTTCAAGATCGTTCAGTCTCAAAGTGACGTCTTCAACTTTCTCCGTATTGTCAATCCCAGATTTATACAGATTAATAAACCATACAAGTGAATACTGGTACATGGGATCAATATTTGCTAAATCAGCTGAAACAACAAGATCATCCATCATGTTTATTTGTATTCATTGAATATGTATAATACTCACCAATCGTGAAAAATAGTATTGTAGAATGGACTGCTATCGGTGTATACTCCATTCTGGCTTTATCAATTTGTACTTCGGTGACCTCAGCTATAGCTTGCTTGGCAGCAATATCGTTGGAGAGAATTTTGGAGGAGCTGAGAATTTGTACTGCCGTTTCATCTTCCAGAATATTACCTTGGGAGGTACTCAAAACTTCTAGAATTTTGTCCTCGATTTCTTTTAGTGCCCTTGAAGTAAAAGAAAAAATAATTCAGTTCATGAATATTCCCATATCTCAGGATATCATCAATCATATCCATCATTTGTAGAGTTCACATCCCAAACAGTTATTGTCTTCTTTGGAAAAAAATCGCCCACTGTTCATGGATATTGAGGATTACATAAGAACAGCTAGAGTTTTGGTTGTATTGAACTATACTAGTTTATCATATCCCAACGACATCTTCATTAACAGTATCGACCTGTCTCTACGTTGCATACCTGTGACTTTTTATCAAGATGATATATGTGCTCTGAGGAAAAAGGCAGTATGAATTCTAATATCATGCGCGAACCTGTAGACCTAACAGGTAAGCAGAAACAAAGTCGATGCCAAAACAAATCCCAGTGGAACACTGGAGTTGATAGCCATGGAAAATTTCTATAAGTGATCTATTTTAAATAATACAATGTTCTAATAGAATAATTTCAACAAATCCATGTCGATTATTATTTCCATAGATTGTATTTCAGAAATATGTTTGAAATGTTTTTTTTAAATTGTTTCTAACCGCCAAGTGTCATCAAGACTTGTATGAGTTAGGAGGACGGAAACCTTTGCTTCTTGGTGTCATCCAAAGCACTACTCGCCTGGTTACCGTGAATTATTTATTGGTTTGAATAATGAACCGGTATAGGTAGTTGGTCGAATTCTGAGCAAGGCATTTTCGATTAAACTTTGATGTAGGTGCATCTCAAAAATGCAAGTTCCTCTATCCTTGTTCGAGAGATGTTTCCATCCAATTTCGAAAGATAAAAACTGTATATTGAATACGTTATATTGAGTCAAATCATGCTTTGTATATTTTCATTTAGGTATGAATTTTCTCAGTGAGTTTTTCATCCTTATTACTTCCTGTCGATCGTCACCATATATTATTTTCAGAAACCTCAGTGTAAATTCCACAACAAGAATTTATGCTTCTATATCAATGTCGGAAAGAATCGAATGGTACTCCACCTTTTATTTTCTGCTCCTTGCAATATCAAGGCATTCTTCTCTGCTTCTAGATCAGGTCTCTCTTTTGCGACTGTTATGCCTAACAATTGATCTTGGAGCCCAACACTAGTTATCATGAAGTTGACCAATGTTACTTTCACAGCAACCTCTGGTAGGTAGTGGGGATTCCTCAGTTTCGTTGTGATATATAACCTGAAAAGAGATTTAAAAAAAACCTATTCGCATCGTTGATTGATTATAACTACTTAAAATCACTGCTGTATTCCACTACAGAATCTCCCAGCTTCATGCAGAGGGCGCCACCCTGTTTGAAAATTTGTTGGGCAAGGACTGGTTCCAGTATTGGGTCGAGTTCTTCACCAATATTCTCAAGAAGTACCTAATGGAGTAAGTGGAGATATATCAATCATAAGCTTGGTGAAACGGGATCATGCATCCTTCATCTTATTACATTATATTGATATGAATTTCGCATGTACATTTCGAATTTCGCGCTTCTTTTAGTACAACGAAGCTCTTATTTCAAGCACAGAATTGTTCGATATCATTGATTCATTGATCACAAAACTTTTCCTTCTTTCTGCTCAAACACCACACACCAAAGTTTAAGCAGAAAAAACTAGTATATTTAAAAAAATCGCCCTTCAAAACATTGACTAAACCCATCGAGAACCCATGTCAAGTTGATAAATCAAAGTCTCGTGTTTTGATATTTCAAAATTTTTTGAAAAACATTATTTTTCCCCTAGTCAGAAGAAGAACAGATTTCTTGATTTTAATAGCAGACATTTCAAATGTCCAATGATATATTTACGGAACATTTACGTTTCGACTCCAGGTTCTTGTTCAGGAGGCCAAAGTACGTGAGTACTCCCAACATATTTTCTTATCCTCGTTGGAATTTGGTATTATTGTTTCTAATAACTGATATTGGACGAAATTGTAATGAAAATATGTAAATGTAAAAATATGTCGGATGAGGATAGATACATATCATGTGCTGAAGTTAGAAGAAAAAAGGAGAACATTAAACATCAACCCAAAAGTGGGTCGCTATTTTAAAACTGAAACAAATGAACATCGAACACGATCGAACGACTTCTATAAAGTGGCAGATGTTTGGGACTAGATTGAATAGACGATTATAGTTTCAGCCTACTAGGTTTTCATTTAGAATGACAATGCTTCAACAATATCAGAACTGATACAATCGAAATTCTACCAGAGTTACAATGCATAATAATTTCCGGAGTGATACTGAAAACATTTTCAGAAGTTATAGGTTCTGTGAGATCAGAATTAGGAGGTTTCAACAAGGAATACGAACAGGCTGGCCAAACTGTATGGCATTTTCCAAAATTCTAACATAGTCTGCCTGGTTGAGTCTTATTATAGCCAGATTATTGGACCTCTCCATGTTTTTTATCCACTTATTGGCTTGACCTTGAGGGTCTATCAGCAAGGCATATCTCCTGGCGTTGCTACAATCAAAATCCCTAGAATTCATAATCAGAAATCATTGACATAACTCACGAAATGATGATTCCATTATCAATACTGAAGTTATCAGTTGGTAAACCATATATGTTCCATTGTCTTATGACCACAGGCTCTCCTAATATTTGTGTGAGCTGGAAATCTTTGCTGCAGACTATTTCATATCCTGTCAAGGCTTCCACCCATTGGTCCACTTGCTTGGCTCTGAACTGCATTGTGAATGGGCCTAGGTACGCTACTACACCTGCAGCTATCAGAATGTCTCCTGTAACATAATTATCCAACGTGAAGCACCTCATATGATCGAAGCGAATCATCCATTTTGTTGAATTTGTCAAAATCATAATTTCAATATTTTTTCAATATATCATGATCATTAATTCCAATTATTCAGACTAGAGTTTAGGGAATCAGACATATTATATTCTATTCTTATCGTAATTTCTGATAGTGGAAATTTATATTCCAAATACTTATATTATAATTTCGATATCGAATTCATCACGTTCTTGATACAGGAAGTATAAATAACTATTACAGAAACCTTCGTTGAAAGATATTCCGAATATCACGACACAATTTCAGCTAAAAAATGGTCTTGTTTCAACCCCAGGTACAAAATCCGTATAGTATTCCAAGCTGAATTCTGATCCATGGTTGTCTGTTGTCTGTTGTCTGTCTTGCCAACCAATAGGCAATCACGCAACCAGCAATACAGTAGTATTCATATTGACATTAAACGAGAACGCGTTATCTCAAATAATGTCTCTGATAAAAGCCGTACTCTTTAGTAGCAAGTAATGGGTGATATCACCTGGTGTAATCAACATCATCAGCAATGATTTAGAAATAGTGACAGTGTTCCAGTCACGATGTGCTCCTAATTTTCATCAGAGTGAATTTGGAGGTTATGTATCATTGACACAATGAAATTAGTTACGAATTAATGGCATGAATTCGGAAAAAATCTGAAAATTCAATAAATATATGTGGTGTAGCAAAAGCGCCTATCCTGACAGCGAGTACCAACTAATATAGATTTTTTCAAATAACAATGCCATGGTGATGTACACGCTCCTTTCCATCAAATAACAGAACAGTGTGCTTCATGGGATTCTCATATATGGTCATATGAAGAAATGTATAAAGAAGCATTCAAATCTTACCTTCAAATTAATTCTCACACTCATGAACATCAAATCAGAATATATGATTATTCGAAAACTGTCGATACAATGGAAAAAGTGTTATGATATTGTGAAATTTATATTCAGTTTACCAATGTTGAATAGAAAAGCTGCCGTAAAAACACTCAGACATTTTGGCCATAACACTCGCATATTGTACAAGAAAGAATAAAACAAAATCTAACACGAAGTTAATGCATAATGAGAAGCCATAAATTGGAGATTATCAATTAATGAATCATTCTAAGTTTTTATTGTTCATCCTACCTGTGAGTAAATAATATTTTTCTCCCAACTCCTTCGCTATCGCCCTCCATCTATCCTTCTCTCCTCCCAATCCACCGATCAATTCTTCTGCCCTCTGCAACTTGAGCTGGCAGAGATTAACTTCGTCGGTGAGATTATTCAACTTTTTGGTTTCATCTTCCAGTATAACTTCCAACTTGGCGACTTTCTCTCGAGCTTCACGAAGTAGGCCTCTTTTCAGTTCCAGCGCTGCCATTGCAGTTTCGAACGCATTTTCAGCTATAGCCAGGGCGGCCTTCTTGGGCGCTACCACTCTAGCTACTTTGTCATATTTCGATATGGCGATCACCCATTTGCATAAACCTTGAATAAAAACAATTTTGAGCAGATGATCAGCGATCAATACAGACCATGTTTAACATAAAACATTCATCGTGAGGATGTGAAAAACAGTTTCATAAAAAGGTGTTTGAAGTATTTTTTTAACCTCTTTCTTAGTTGATATTTTCCTTAGTTCTTCAAAACCCCTAATGAACCAGATAGGTGGACCACCCTGACCATACCTGACGAACAAGTAAATGGACAATATATTTTTCATTATTTCCGGTACTATCAGCGCCTATTGAAATACTGCACGCTAGTTTTGGGCCACTCCAAGTTGCATCAAAACTAACCAATTCTCACCTTCTGCTGCCGTCGAAGCAGTTTTGACTTTGTCCGGATCGAAACTCTCATCCGTTAGAATCTGGTGTTTAAGTTTTTCTATAACTCGAGGTGGGATATTATCCTTGTCGAAATTGATAAGGTTGTCAAGGAACTTCATGTCACCCAAAACTTTCAGGGACGGTCCCCAGTAATCGTCGACTTGCCTGATGCCGCTGGGAGCTGGAACTCTTTG
The DNA here is from genome assembly GCA_029955515.1 of Chrysomela aeneicollis. NCBI lineage: Eukaryota > Metazoa > Arthropoda > Insecta > Coleoptera > Chrysomelidae > Chrysomela > Chrysomela aeneicollis. The sequence goes on from JARUHQ010000025.1 coordinate 5,378,823, forward strand.
AGGCTTGACGTCCTATCAAGGAATCGATGTGGATTATTATTAGTGATGGAATTCCGATGTTGTGAGACCAGAAGTCAGCGAGGAAATTGTAAATCTGTTGGACTGTTAGAAAATAGCACCATTAATTTTTTGGAAAAAGAATAGTTACTTGTGTGAAAAACAAGTACGATTCGGAACAAAAAATAATATATGGCGCATATAAGAAAAAACAAAGTTGATGATTGTGACCGGAAAACGAAAAGTCGAATAGCAAACCTGAAGACATCATTCTGTAATGAGAAAAGTGGCAATGTAAATATATCTATTTATTTTGAAATCCTTCAAGTCACAATAACAATTTCCGGAAATTTCAGTTTTTTCCAGATATCTCGACATACTCGGAATTTTTAAATTTCCTGAACAGCATATTGTTAGTTAGGTGAATGTGCAACTTGATCCTGATTTAACAAAAATAGGAGATGGATCCTCATACATTGGTGTGCCCGACCAAATTTAAAAAAAGCGGAATTGTATTAATATTAAATACACTGATGAAGCCTACTTTTTTTGGAGCGTGGTCACTGCCTTATACCCTCCTTAGAATCATCGTGTAGATAGGTCCAGCTCGTTTCCTCATGATAACCAAGTACTCAAAACTACAGGCTTGGAAACTTTTCTAATGTTTAATCAAATCGGTAAATTTGAGAGGTTGAATACTATTTAGGTGAACATTTATGGTTTGAAACAGGCAAATGGTTGAGATTGTTTTGAATTAGTACCCGTAAGACTCACAAAACATAAGTTAGATCGACATGTCAATTTTCAGTTCAGAGTGAATATTTTCCTAAACCTAGCGATTATGATGCTTTACCTGAGGATGATTCAAATGTAGACATTCGGTATCATTATTGTATGATAAAAGACATGTTAAGACTTCTTTTTTCTCAATTGAATAAACATCAAACTATGTTTGTGATAGATGTTCAAATTATTATTCTTTTAGTGAATCTAAATTGAATGACCATAGTGTTTTTGTGAGAAAATCGACGATTGCAAGAGTTCTTTTCCAGATTATGATTTTGTAGAGTTCAAAAATCCGATTGAGAAGCTAAAAGCTAAATTTATCTTTCTCGCTGACTTTGAATCTGAATTAAAACACTGTTATAATTACCTCAAGAATAAAATATATCAGAAATATATTGCCTTCAGAGGAGAATACTATTTCAGATGCTCCTACGATGATAATTAATCATATTTTAAGAGGACGAGGATCTGATTGCATGGATTTTTTCGCAACGGAAATGACAGAGGTTGCGAAATATGTACAGTCCATAATCAAAACAATGATTCAATTGACTGATTTCCCTGAAACGGTCGGTATAACAGCTTGTCACATTTGGGAAAAGACATTCAAAGCTGGTGAGATAATCGTCAAAGATCACTGTCACCTCACGAGTCAGTTCAGGAGGTGGGGACACCAAGCCTGTAACTTGAACTAGCAAAAGTATTTTGTGATACCTTCAGTTTTCCACAATTCGAGTGGTTATGACTCTTATTTTCTCATCAGAGATATTTCACCAAACGTGATCAGGAGGTGAACGTACTTTCCAAGAATATGATGAAATACATTTATTTCACGCTGCACGATAAGGAATCAAATTCAGATTTATAGTTCCATTGAGATTCTTGGGAATTGACATCTAATTCGAGTCAAGACAATTTTCGAGATTTGAAAAAAAAATTAATCACTCTATATTCGAGTTGCTTACAAAGAATGGTGTATTTTCATATGAATACATCAATGATGTAGATAGATTAAATGAAACTCTACTACCATCTATTGAGCATTCTCACAACAAGCTAAACGATGGAAACATTGATGATGGAAAGTGGCTTCTTAAAGTATAGCAACAATTTGATATCAAGACTCTGAGTCAATATAGTGATTTTTATATAAATACTGACATCCTTCTGCTGGCTAACGTCATAGAAAATTTAGAGAATAGAGAAGTTACTTTGAAAACATACGGATTAGATCCCGCATGGTATTACACCCTTCCTGGCTATACGTGGGATTGTATGTTGAAATTCACGAAATGTCAATTTCAAATCTTGAAAGATGTTGATAAGCTTATGTTCATTGGGGATGCCATTAGAGGTCACTTTTCAGTATAAGGTTTTTCGAGGCTAATCATAAATGGTTTTTGAGATATCAATGGTGAGGATCTCTTTTGGAAAAACCGATATACTCAAGCCAACGACTGGGATTTCACTGAGAATAGGTCACTGTAGTGAAGAGTTACTAAGGCAAGAGTTCAGGGAAAACCATCGCCATATACTAGAAAGCCAAGCGGCTATATAAGCAATTAGCATCATGCAAGTCAAAGCTTATCTGGGATTGCTTGGAGACCCTACAACAGAGTCGTATCGAGAAAATTATCTGGTTATGAAGTTGATTTTCATAATATGATTCATCACCAACCACATATTTGCAAATGTCTTTATGAACTTTCAGTATCAAAATCAACTCAGCTTGATAGCTTTACTGAACTGTTGTATAACCAACTGAACTGTTGTATAACCCATCCTATTCATCGCCCACAAATAAGATCTGTTGAACAAGTGGGTTGAATAGCTCAGGAACTAATCCCCCACCTACCTTCAAAATGCACACGGCCTCCATGACCAACTTGACCCCCCTTGGCGGATTCTTCATCGTCTTGACCAAACTGATATCCGCCTGCGTGAGCGTATTGAGCGCCGCTAGTGCCGCATTCAGCACGGGCATCGCCTCGGCCAGATCGGCGTCGCACTCGTCCTTGATGGCCTGCGCGGCGCGCGCCTGCGCATCGGCCACCGCCTCGTCCTCGCGCACCGTTCGCTCCACCTCGGCCGCTTCCGCCGACTCCGCCTCCACCACTCGCACCGTCTCCTCCACTCTGGCCGCGGCGACTACTAGTTGCGGCTCGAGCGCCGTGAGGCTGGCCTGCATTACGGACACTTCGGCGCCGGCCGCCGCCAGTTTTTCGAGGCCCACCTCGTAGCGGCCCTTCAGGCCGAGGATCTCCCTGGAAAGGCCCCCCTCCGGGTTGTAGAATAGGGTTGGACACTTTTTTTGTTTCGAAAATTATGATTATGATTCATGGGGCTCCGGAAAGTACAAGGTGTCCTGTTATATTTTGACCCCTACCTACAGCTTTGACTATACGTGGTGGAAAAAACATTAAATATATGTGGGAATCGACCTACATAAGGATCATCCCTTGATATAAGAGATATCATAAGAGATATCATAATTGCGATATTTATGAAATTTTCACTGGGTTCAATATACATTTTTTGCAATATCTGCATTATTGATCCAATATATCGCATAATATTTGGTGGCTCAACGGCGATACGGATTGATAAACTCTGCATATTGAAGTGTACGACGTCAAGAAGTTATCTTAGTAAGTAGTAAAGGGTACCGATGATGAGAATACGATAGGAAGACGATGAGGAAAAAGATAAAAAAACCATAAGAAGAAGATGAGAAGACGATAAAAACGATGAGACAATAAGAATGGTGCTGGTAGTGGTGATGCTGATGTATCATCCGGGGCAGATGATAGTTAGGATGGTCGAGATGTGGGAATCGACCTACATAAGGATCACCCCCTACTATGGTTGGCATGGGTAGAGTTGTCACTTGTCATCTCCCTAGCAGCAGAATTATTATCGAGAATTTTTTCCAAGGTCACGAATGTTTATGTTGATAGAAAATTATCCCGAGTAGAAGACGAGGGCAATTAAAACCGGTCCATTGCGACCACACCTCAACGCGTAATAATTTTCAGAATTATTTATCTTTCTGCATTGTGGAGTTTTGGACTTGTCCGAAAGTATGAAAATTTGAATCCGAAGACCAACAAAAATAAATAAAAAAGGGGTTGAAATGAGAAATTCACTCAAATGACCCGAAAAGAAGAGGTTCAGAGTATTAGAAACAGAATTACTTATTTTTCCTTAGGATTCAAATTTTCATACTTTGAGGCAATGGAAGACCGGAATTTGCAATTCGAGACAATTTCAGCCACCAGCTATTCAACAGATACATGTAATACGCCATCCATCTTGAATCACCCTGTATCGTACTTTTATAAAGTAAACTTAATATATCTCATAGTACTAGGTATAGTACTGCGAAAATAAACCATTCTCTCTGAATGTTCAAGTAATTCAATTAGAATTTTCAGAAGTATACAAAAATACTCACTTTCTTCGCTTGTTGAGAAATGTCTTGAAAGTATTGATCATCTCCAGGTATGAGGTGGGCGTGACATAGTTATGGCGATTCAACCTCAAATAGAATTCCGTAGATAATTCTTGAGTTGAAATATGAAACATCTGACACATATCGATACAGACATCACGTTCCCTTTCAACGAGTTCTATTTCACCTAGAAATCTCGTTGCCACAGCCAACAGAGCATCCTCTGGCCAAGCCTGGAAAAAAAGCCTCTTCAAGTATCAAACAATTCATTATTTTCAACACAGTTCGAATGACAGGAAAATAAAGGACATAAAATAGCTACTTTCCAAGCTAGTGCCACGTAGTAGGTTTAATGAATCATATCCACTCGCAGTATATGCACCGATTCACACAGTGGATACGAGTATGCAAATGTTTTTTTTCTAACACGCAACAATGCTCAAACCAAAACAGGCACTCCTAACCGCCTGCAGACTGTTTTCGGGCTCATTCGCCTTCATCAAGGTAGGATAGTAAGCGAGTTAAGATCGTGAGAACCCATCCGAAGCGATATGGCTGTGCATAAGTCTGTCTTGGTGTGAGAATTGTCACGTGTTGAAGAAGAGATCGAAACAATTGGATACCTATATTTACTCGATGAATCGGTGCATAGATTCAGAGTTGATATAATTCAGTTGTATGCGTGGCATCAGCTAGGAAAGTAGTTGTTTTATGTGTACGACATCATGAATTGGTACAGATGTGAAAAGTTTGTCTTCGTCAACATCGCTATTTTACCTGGAACCAATCAATCGTGCAGCAGTTCACTAATGCTGGAAATTTCCTTATCCTGTTCCGGAAACTGTCTCCGATTGGGCTCATCGTCAGTATCACGTGCAATTGCTCCCTGACAACCTGAACGAAGAAATTGAATAGGGCCACAGGGCTACCATCAGTTTGTAGTGATTTGTCCCTTTGCCTGTCCAACTGCCGCATTTTCTCACACAGTTCTATTTTCTCCTCTATCGTGAACATATTCGGTACCTCCCCGGAGTTCATGAGATTGCTCACGTCCTCCAGAAAGCCTTCTTCCTTTATCTGGGTATCAGAGAAGAGGAAAACACCTACCAAGATTTGAAACAGTTTCTTAAAATTGAATTCAAAGTGTTCATGAGGTACTCACCGTGTTGATCAGTAGCACTGGCTCTTCTCAAGATACCTTTTACATCCTCACGCCATTCATTGATCCCATACAATCTAGTTATTTCGACTTGGAACAACTCGTATTCTGAAATGTGTGCTGCTAACCTCGTGAGAGATTGTCTGCCTGATCCTCCCACACCAACACATAAGCCATGGCTCCTTGGTTGTTTCAGGATTCGGCATATTTTGGACAGATGCTCTATGGCGAACCTATGAAATTAATGAAGATAGGCTTTCAGGGTTTTTGCGGTTCAAATTCACGTGTCAGCCATGGGCTTTTACCTGAAGAGTACCAAGTTCATAGGTTTTTTGGTCATATTGTTGAATTCTGCGAGATAACCCTCCACGATACTTCGTAGATTTTCCAGGTCTTGGACTTCAATGTAGTGTCTCTGATCTGCCTTAGGATTAGCAAAATCACAATAGAGCAAATTTCGAAGTTCAGTTTCTCCAATCTGTGAAATATATTTATGATTGATGAATAGATAGTGGTATATATACGTGTGGCAAGAAACGGGACTATTTTGAATCAAACCTGAAGAGAAATAATTGTCATTATAGATTCTGAAATGCCAATTCACGAATGGATCCAAGATCCAACAAGAAAGTAGTTGAAAATAGGAAAAATACCAAAAAACTTTAATTGGTAAAACAATAACTTTGATTGCGGAATGATTGTTTTTCGAATGAAAAAGGTTCGTTGTGAACTGATAGCGGAATATGACCATATGGATGGATGGATGAATGGATGAATGGATGAATGGATGAATGGATGAATGGATGAATGGATGAATGGATGAATGGATGAATGGATGAATGGATGAATGGATGAATGGATGAATGGATGAATGGATGAATGGATGAATGGATGAATGGATGAATGGATGAATGGATGAATGGATGAATGGATGAATGGATGAATGGATGAATGGATGAATGGATGAATGGATGAATGGATGAATGGATGAATGGATGAATGGATGAATATGCAACAAGTTATCGATGTATAGTATAACCCGAATATTCTTAAGTATGTAGTGAATGAAAACCACATGACAATTTTTTTACATCAATTCCGTATGGGTATTCCATTGATGAATGAAGGGCATTCTTCCACACCGTGGTCAGGTTATAATATTCATATCACGGCTACTGACAAATAGCAAACTAACGATTTCCATTCTATGACGGCTGTCGACCTATAGTATCTAAACTAACAATAATTGTTATTCTCCACGTGCCGAGACCAGTAACTATCAAGATAACATTTTCAAGTAGAAGTTCAAAATATAATAAAAATAGTCGTTACTCGCGTTTGATCATTATGATTTCCTTCCTCCAGAATAATAGCCATTCTACGCTCGTTGATGAATATACTATTCTTGATCTGACTCGTCTGTCATACATTTTCTAGAAAACTATGAAATGATTCAGCGATTGTTATACATATCAAAAAATAATCTATCGAATACCATACGAGAGTTCGATAAATTATATAATGATTTTCCATACCCTTTCTCATACTCGTTGCAATTAGGTGTCTATTACACGACAGATCACGAAGGGCGATAAGTTTCCATACCCTTTCTGAAACTTGTTGTCATTAGGTAATAGACACGAAGACGAAGGGTGACAAGTTTTCGATAATCTGTCGAATTATTTTCAATGTATTCTCACTTATGATAACGAATAATGGCACATTTAACTCACTGGAACACCCGATGTTCTTAGTCGCTCGAACATGACGTCCAGTTCCTCTTCCATCTTTTCTGAGCATACAGTACGAAGGGCTTCGATGATGAGGGACCGATCATTATCATCCACCAAGCGATCGTAGTAAACACGGAGGACTTCATGTACCCACAATCTCTTCATCGCCATCATATCTTCCATGGCTTCAGGAACGGATAATAGAACCCCCTACGCAGATAAGTTCATTAATGAAAAAATAATTTTAGATTAGGAATGTTCATAAACTCTTAGAACTAATGGTGTTTCCTTCGATTCTGCATAAAATTTCGTGATTCTTCCTCAAGAAATATGAAAGAATATACGAGGTTAATTATAAGAAGAGTTGAACAAATTTTGATTTTCGAAGTCTGAAACTCTTTTTCAGGAAACAGGTGTATCAGCAGTAAATTGGAGGGAAAACCAGGGTGGATATAGGATGGTGATACAGCTCTTCAATTTTTTCTACGAAAAACTTGTAGACTGTTTCAGAAGCGTAGTAATATCTCCACGACTTGAGTCAAGAAGGTCGTAAAATCGATCATCAAGGAAGATTTCTGTTGCTCATGTATTTCTGTGGTTCGCATTTGACATACGTGGATTGAAACGACATTAAAACACTATATTTTCAGTAACTCTGGAATAATTATTGATATTTTGTCTCTCTTCATCACTTTTTCTTCTAGAACAGATGACACTGATAAAAAGGTGACAGAAGCACAGTTTATGTTTTACCGACACAAGGTATGTCGCCATCTCTGTTAATTTCAGGAAATATTACTATTGTTTGAAATCAAGTAGGCTAAGGTCTACAGTTTTTTCTAGTGCTTGTTGATGAGGAGCTGTTTTACCATCCAATATCAACCTTGAGTCCAACGTATCTGAATTTTGAGCCTACTTCACCATGATTCACCTTGAGAATATGGGTAGTTCGCGACTGACGATGAAACTTAAGCGAATAACATGGAGACAACAGATGCGGTTTCCTTATTTCAATCAGATCGGAGAGTTTTATCCTTGTTTTTTTCATTATCCCTCAATAATTACGAAAGTTTCGAGGGGGCTTTCATAAAAAGTGTGACAAACTATATACGCAGTCGCAGTGACCAGCACACAGAACGCTTCATGAGGAAATTTTTTTATCAATGGATTTTGACAAAAATATCGATGTGAACAATCGCTTCTGCACCGAAAGAAACCCCAAGAGACATCAGATTGTCTCCGAACATATAGAAATAGCTTGTGAATCTACACTAGCTTGTGAATCTACACGAAATATATCATTTGAAATATTACTGTTTGGCTTGAAATTGTTTTTTATTTTGATCTTAGATTTATTCCAAAACTTGTACAGGGTGCCACGATTTCGCGGGCCAACACAGGGAACTCAGTAAAGGTTAAAGATACAGAGTCGGTGAAACTAGAAATAAGTTAACAATAGTCGATATTTTCTCAAATTAGCGTGTTTTCAATGTTTCCAATTTTCCCGCCAAACACAAAAAGATGAATGGCACTGACGTCAGATATCCATCTATCATAAATAAACGATCTTCAATAAAAGGTAGACATAACTTATCAATTATAATATGTATGAATAATCGAAACAAAATGAAGGAATTTCATGACAAAAATAATAAAAAAGTTTTCCATATGGTGCTGACTCAATAATTGGACACATTGTAGGTTGGATATCAACTGAAAACTCGTCTACAACTTTGATGTTGCCATCTTCTCTGAAGAAAAGTGATTTTCATTCAGATTCGAAAATAAAATTATATGTTGGTTGACTAAGCATTAGGAATTTTGAAGAACTATTCAAATATTAAATTATATAATAATATATTCATTCATATATTGTTTCATAATCGTTTTTGTATATGCGAGATTGAAGGAATATGTTTTCTTATAATTAAATTTGTGTTAATATACAGTATGGTGGAATTGTTTGGAATAAAGTCATTATCTCTAACGCATATAAATTTTAAGGAAAATCCTGAAACAGGTCGATTTTTATTTTCAAATTGACATCTCTTGATATACATACGGAGTTTGTGACGTCATCCGCGTAGTTGTGGTGACGTCATCGATCATTTTTTCAAATAGGAAGACACCCTGTTTATTTTTTTTCTGGAAGGTATATTCATTGTCTATCTGACCACATACTTATATCAGGACAATCAAGTGATACAGGGTGTGAACACATTATTTTATATTTACAACATCATTATGCTATCAATGTACGCAATTACCTAAATAGGTTGGAGAGGGTCAATCGAATGGCCAAATAGATCTCCGGATTCAACACCTCTCGATTTTTTCCTCTGAGGTTATCTGTAGAGCAAGGTTTATTTAAGAAGCCGGAAAGACCAGATAATTTGAAAGAACGAATACGAGTGAATATTTCACAAATATTTCCAGAAACGATAGCAAAGTTCGAGAATGATTTGTTTTCTGTCTATCACATTGTATTCTTGCAGAAGGTCACAAATTTCATCATTTATTGTAACGGTTTCCGTTGTGAATGTAAAATAATTAATAACTTTTTCTCACCCTGTATTACTTTATTCTCCTAATATCCAGAATAAAAACTGAACAGGGTGTCTTCCTATTTAAAAAATAATCGATGACGTCACCACAACTACGCGGATGATGTTACAAACTCCGTATGTATATCAAGAGATGTCAATTTGAAAATAAAAATCGACCTGTCTCAGGGTTTTCCTCATTATTCATATGCGTTAGAGAAAATAAATATATTCCATACATTTCCACCATACTGTATATATACTTTTCCTCATAGGTATGTGTGGATTTGCATACCCATATCCTATATTATGCATATTAAGTATGATTGTGTAGGTAGGTACAGTGAAACTTGATAATTTTTCACGTAATCATGGACGAATTTTCCAACTGATATTGATGTTAGAAAAAAAAATATATTGATTTCATTATTATCTACTGAAACATTGTTCTTGTTGTTAAAAAAAATTAATGAGAAATAACTGAATATTATATTTAAATCACAATAAACTGATTAATGATGGACTACAAAGTTTTCTCTGATCTTGTATCTGACTTTCTGAAACAGTGACATCGCGAACCCGTAAGTGTGCTTGGAAGTGATGATAACAAAAAAGTATACCCACCTGTATAACCCTGGAAAAATCTCTCAAATTGAAGAGATAGTGAGACTTAGCAGGCGTCGGCAGCAAATTAGATCGCGCCCACTTGTAGATGTCCAGGGTGGCGAGCACAATTTCCTCGATGCATGGATCAAAGTCTTTGGAGAATCCCCTGGAGGAAGAATATATTCATTAATATTTGGTAGGTATATTCCCATGTTCTCCGGTGAACTTTCAGCGCATGTATTATGAATTACTTATTCCAGTGGGGTTTCCTTAAGGGGAAGATCTCGACCGGCCCTCGAACATTGTGGAAAAATAATATATGAGGCAGGAGCACGGGGTGGCTGGAATTCTAGCCTCATCATTGGGATCTCGTAAACCGTAAAATATACCTACAGGATCGGATAAATTATTGTGAAGTGGCGCAATTTGAAAATTCCAAATACTTTCGGAGGTATCCGAAAAAATCGCAATTTCATGAAACCGTTTTTATTTTTTTCTGGTGCAATTTGGAGAAATTAATCGATATGAATGACATTTCGATGATGGCAACTTTTTGTTCCCTACAAGATAACATATTCAAATTTGAAATCCGACGTTTCGTCTTTCAGAAACCATCATCAACTCATTTTTTTTTAATACGGACCTGGATTTAATTTTTTGTTGCCGTTGGATAGCCCAAAAACTATAAACTATCACAAATTTTTATATCCGAATGTTGCGATGACAAAAATTGACAGTTTCTATATATTTTTTTGAATATGTAATGCAATCACTGAAAATGGAAAAGTGGCCTTGATTTTAGAGATGAAAAGTCGCAACCACTCGTCAAAGTATGAGGCCCAGTTTATTGCTAGGCGATTTTGGCTTTGGCGACTCTAGCGGTGAAAAATGGGCTGTTGTTATTGGTCAGTTCGAATAGTAGGAACTATCTCAGCCAATCTCTATTGTTTTATTTCAAGGTCACACCATCGCCAGCGCGAAATCGCCTAGGAGTAAACTGGGCTTGACAGTTCAAAGTCAAGGAATTTATCACTGTTTGATAGAAACTCACAAATGAAATATTTCCCAATCAGTGGATTGGAAACCAAGGAGTGGTGCGTTGGTCTACAATGATCCCCGATTTATCTCAGCTGGATAATTTTTCATGGGGATATTGAAGACAAACCGGTCATGCAAAGATATTCCACGGGACATAAATATCTTACTCTAAAATTTAATCGAAATTGAAATAACAACCCTACGAGCTAGAGCGTGCGCTTACGGGCAACCTACGAAGATGCATGAAAAAATCGGGATCATTCGAGCATCAACTTCAGAATGTCATGTTGTTGTTTTTACAATTCTGGCATAGTTTAAAGATATCATTTTGCCACAAGTTCAGTTTCGTAATGATAAGGCAGTGGAGGGTTTCAATTTAATCTTGCCACTGTTTAGGTGCTGATTAGCGTTTCTTAGTTATATTACTGAAAATTTCATAAATTTATTTTCAACCAATTAGAAGGCTTCTTTTTGTATACGTTGCTTATAGCAACGGGCGATTACCGTGATAATTTTGTTAGTTCCTATTGACGGAATTATAGAGTGATAATTTTTCTGTCAAAAATGAAGCGCCTTATATCTATTGTCAAACGTCACTCAAAATGAAATCTGGGTAGACATGTGATATCAGATGTTATAATTGAAAACGGATTACTGTTTTAAATGTAACATCTGATATCATAATGTTAGTAGTAATAAACTTCAGTTACTATCTACGCAGAATAGGTCCAGGGTTCATCTTTTCATCATATCAAAAGCAACTCCAATTTATGAAATGTTCTCACCGAATCTCTCACGCAGCAGAATTAATTCCCTCGTCTTCGACACCGGATAATTTTCTATCAACAACAAAACAATCGTGACCTTGAAAGAAAATTATCGGTAATAATTCTGCTGCTAGGGAGATTACAAGTGATAATTGATAATATTTTAAAAATAGTTTTGGATTGAAAATTAAAAAAAAAAAGTAGAGAAAGTGGTGGGCAAATTTCGATGTTTGTTTAGGTAACTGCAAGAGATACAAAAATGGAGGTCGTATCCTCGATCCCTTTCTTGGAGATAAATTCACTGGCGGAAACAAAAATTTGCTGTCGTCTTTTTACGAGTTATTGACAGAAGTTCGATTTTTCAACTTTTAGACACATGTGAATATCTGTGAAGTTACGAGATAATAACTTATTCCACAGTCTCAATGGATTTTTTCTGTAATTATGGACTTCAGTTGTAGTTTTTCAAATGGCTATGTTTTGCTTGGAACTGATTCTTTTTTCTTTATAACCATGAATAATGTCAATTAAGTGTAGATAAATGCAGCTGAAAGTAACAATTATCAATTAAAAATAATGAATTAACAATTAGCAACTATAAGTTGAACTCTCAGTGCCGCAAAAATCAAAATAAGATTCAAAATCTCGTACGTCAACAATTCACCTAAAAATCATCTAGGATGTTTGAAAAGGTAGACTACGAGCAGAAAAAAACTTCCTTCCTTGCAAATACCACGCAGAATATTGAATTATATCTACTCGTAGTCTATGCACCGATTAACTAAGTTAATTCAGAATGCAAGTGTTTCTTTCTTCCTAATACGGTTATGATTACATTGAGACAGGCACGCCTGACAACCTACAGACCGGTTTCGGGCTCATTGGCCCTCATCAGTGCAGGGCAGTCAACCGAGAAGAGATCTTGAGATCTCCACTCGAAGCGTTGTCTGTCCCAATGCACTCAATCGACGTATATTTCATAGCACTGAACCGCGTGCCAACATTCTTCATTCTAATTAATACAACATCAGGCAATATCTCGAAATTGCACCTTTTCCTTCAAATTTTCTCGACGCCACGCCAAGTGTATAAAAGTCGAAAAAAATGTTGTTCATAATTCAAGAACAAAATTTGAATTGTCTCGGAAAAAGAGATCGAGGAAGTGACCTTCATTTTTTGTATCTCCTATAGTTAGGGAGTTACCCAATACGAACATCGAAGTTTGCCCACTCTGTACATGTGCCGGAAGTTATGAAGTTGAATCATTGATGTGATAATAGAAGAGAAGGTGTTCTCGGAATTCCAGTTTTATAAGCTTAAAGTTCAAAACATACGCACAAATATTTGTTATCTTCGTTTACCAAACAACGATTTTGTTGGATCAAGAAAAATTTAAATTCAACCGATTCAATCGCTACGAAAGGGCGACGATAAAATACTCTCATAGTATATTTTTTTGTTTGCAATTTCGTTACAGGATGGATAAACTTATCCGAATTGCAACGAACGGCAGAAATATGCATTTGAGAATTCCATTTCGAAAACAGGAAAAATCTATTAGATAGAAATAAGTTCTTATTATAGGGTGATCATCAGAGGAACTTTTGCATGATAAAAATTTAATAAATTGCATAAAAACTGGACTAGACCATTGGACCACACTGCGTATCTGATACTTCAAAAAAAAAACAGATTTGTATTCCATGCAAATTATATTTCAAAATTTGTACCAAAAAATTTTTGAAATTCCATGCAAATTATATTTCAAAATTTATAGCAAACAAATTTTGGAATATAATTTGCATGGAATTCAAATCTGGTTTTTTTTAATTACATCGATTCATGCACACAGCCTTGTAAATCTTTCACTTTTCTAATACTTTTCCAAATCAAATATACCGTATTCACACAAATATCTATACCATTGATGTACATAAACTTTCTCTTAGATTTTGCTGATAATAAACTCTTTCCAAAAGTTAGAACTTTATGTATGAATTTTTTTACGCAAATTACATAAGGGTTCATAGTTTTTACAGATTCTAACAAAGAAAGATCGATTGTGAAACCCATTACATTGGAATGTGGAGGAAAAGCAATATAACATAAAGGTTGTGTGAGGCATCAGTTGACAGTTGACATACGACCCTAGTCTTCAATATCATGTATTAGTGATGTATGGAATTCCAATAAAAACTCTCCCGTGTTTTTCTGGAAACAATATGAATGTTATGTGGAAACGCTGTCGAATGAAGCTGATGTAACTCATGAGGAAGAAGTCCTGAGCGTGTTTTTTCTATTGATATTCTGAAATTAAACCTGGAGTACTATAATGTGATGAAATTTACGATTGTTGGAAAATAGTCATTGATCGTCCTGTATTCGATGACAAAGGCGGCGAGACAAGAGATGTCAGAGTAATCAATCAAATAGAGTGAACGTATTGTCATTGAGTTATCATATTCTTTTACCATTAAATTGTTTATTAACCATTCATCTTGATATTTCCTACACGATTATAGCTGACTTTATACAGGGTGTCCCATGACTCGATGTTCATAGCTTAAGGGCATATTTCTTGAACAATTTCAAGTCGAAAGTGCCTTATAAACTTTTGCCCAAAACTCTATAGTCGAGGAGTTATAAGCAATTTCATATTCAACAGTAAAAGTACCAGATTTCTCTATTAAATTTCGCCCATAACTACTCGACTAAGTATAGAGTTTTGGGCAAAAGTTTATAAGGCACTTTTGACTTGATATCGTTCAAGGAATGGACATATGGAAATTTATGACAATTGATCTGTTTTTGACATTTAAATTGATTTTTAATGTTCGACGGCAATTACTGATGTTCATTATAAATTATCATATTTTTCTAGCCGTAAGTACTCACATAAAGTTTCTCCAAAGATATAGATTTTTTTTTCATATTTCTATACAATACCTGCCATGCCAGCACAAGAGTGGAACAACATACTGAAATAAAGTATACTTAGGAGTACTAATGATGACTGGTTTTTGATACTCATAATTGTACTCGAAGCGAAGCAAATGAGTATACTTTCACAAATTTAGAGAGTACTTGTACTGCACTGGTATAGGACATATAGAATATAAAATGATAGTAGGAAGAGTGGTACAAGAAAGGAAAATCTGAGACTTGTCTGTATGCTAATTGGTACTCGTATTCGTTACTCGTCAGCTGTATAAAACACAAGTACTGAGTAGGCAGGCAAATTATCTATTAGGGAGAGATCGGAAGGTGTGGTAGAACACCGATGATAGTGAACATCATATTGCCGCTTCTCCTCAGGAGATGTAGTTCAAGATCAGGCTAGAACTTTGAAATGGTGGTCTTATAATCTAGTGACGGCTAATGCAACCAAAATGTATCTTCTCCAGACTTCCAGTTTAGAGATAGTTTGGTGTATGAGGTCACTGTCCTAGTGTTTCTTGTTACATAGGTAATATAGTTTTCTCCTGTTATAAATGCAGTTTTCTTCCTTTCAATATTTCATGACATCATTTCATGGTAACAATTATGCCTAGTGTACAGGGTGGCTGGAATTCGAGCCTCATCATTGGGATCTCGTAAACCGTAAGAGATACAGGGTCGGTTAAACTATGGCAAAGTTGCACAATTTGATGGCTAACAAAATTCAGTTCTGAAACTTGGAAAATTTGGAATACTTTCGGAGATATCCGAAAAAAATCGAAATTTCTTAAAACCGTTTTCATTTTTTTCTGGCGTTATTTGAGGAAATCAATCGATATGAATAACACTTCATCATGACCACTTTTTCTTATCTACAAGATAGCGTTATCAAATTTGAAATCTGACGTTTCGTCTTCTAGAAACCATCATCAACTTATTTTTTTTAAATACGGACCTGCATTTTTTATTTAATTTTTTGTTACCTTTCGATAGCCCAAAAACTATGAGAGATCACAAATTCTGATTTTCAAATGTTTCGATGACAAATATTGACAGTTTCTTTATTTCTTCAAGTATCCAATCCGAAACCATTTTTAAAATATTAATATTTATTAGTAATATAACTATGGAACGCTTATCAGCACCTGAACACTGGCAATATTTTAATGAAACCCCTAACCCATCCACTGCCTAATTATTACAAAATTTAACTTCTGGAAAAATAACATTTATAATACTCAGTCAGTTGATGAAAACTATGCTCGAATGATCCCCCTTGCACCCATATAGGCATTTTCGTATGCGTCTTCGCAGGTTTCCCGTAAGCGCGCGATGGATCATTCTTCCTCCAGCTCGTATGGTTGTTTTTTCAAACATTAAATTTTGGTGAAGATATTTATGTCCCGTGGAATATCTTGAAATAAACGGTTAATTTTTGATATCCCAATGAAAAATAATCTAGCAGGGATAAATCGGGGCTCCTCGCAGGTCAGCGCAACACCCCCAACATCAATTGATTGGGTAATGTTTCATCTGCGAGTTTCTATTAAATACGATAACAAATTTAGACCATATCACGTTTTTCTTAATTGAAAAACACCATTTTTGATCCCGCAAAGTTTTCTTAAACATTGAACTGTCATACATTGACGATTGGTTGTGACTTTTCATTGCTAAAATCAATGCCGTTTTTTTTTTAATTCCAGTAATTGCATTATATATTTTGAAAAAATAGAGAAACCATAAATATTTGTCATCGAAACATTTGAAAATGTGTGATCGCTCATAGTTTTTGGGCTATCGAAAGGTAACAAAAAATGGAATAAAAAATCCAGGTCCGTATTTAAAAAAATTAGGTTGATGATGGTTTCTAGAAGACGAAACGTCGGATTTCAAATTTGATAACGTTATCTTATGGAGAAGAAAAAGTTGTCATAATGAAGTGTTATTTATATCGATTGATTTCCTCAAGTAACGAAATAAAAAAATAAAAACAGTTTTAAGAAATTTCAATTTTTTTCGGATATCTCCGAAAGTATTCGGAATTTTCCAAGTTTCAGAATAGCATTTTGTTAGGCATCAAATTGCGCAACTTTGCCATACTTTAACCGACCCTGTATCTCTTACGGTTTACGAGATCCCAATGATGAGGCTCGAATTCCAGCCACCCTGTACCTACTCATGCGAGTTCACTTTTTTCCCTATTAAATTTTTGAAATCGTGGAATATTTTTCTTGTTTCAATGCATCAAAAATATATTAAGTATCACGATTTTTGGTGAAATATATCCTTAGGAACAAATGGGAAAATAGTATATTTACCTGATTATGTTGGCATAGAATCAATTATCACTTACCTTGTATCCAGATGCCAGAGCATAATTTTGCTGAAGATATTTACTAAAACATTATCTCGGAATTCGTCGATGCATAGGTGGTTAAAATGTCTGGAAAATCTTGGTGTTATTGTGTTTCCACTTCCTCCAGGAGGACACATTGCACACATGAACTGAAATAAAACAATATCATGAACAAATTGCTGGTCTACATATGGAACTCTGGAGATGACAAAATTTCGAAAATGGACAACCCAGGCAGCAGGCTGACGTCATTTTGACGTATCTTTCTGGTGATTATTGGTCCGCGACGTCCCTACCCTAAAAATGTCGTCATTTATGACGTTATTTTTTAGACGTATTTTAGACGTCATAGTCATGACGTTGTTTTGACGACATTTTGTATCGTTATTGTACTATTCTGTCCAACATTTATTTTAATTGTATTATTTTTTGTACCCTTGTATCTATTTCTAATTTCTAATCAAAATAACAGAATTCTTGCCATCATTACCGAAAGATCGGTAATCATCGGCCGTGTCATCGGATCGACCGAGCCGGGGTTACTTGCCGACATGATGCATGTCAATTGTCACGTAGTCACTTGGCACTACAGCGCCTGCGCCGATCCTACTGGGCAATGACAAAACGGCAGGCGGCAGTCGCCCGGTTGGTACTCGCGTCATCACGCCATTTTATTGCAATCATTAATGTTTGTCAATTGTTCGAATTTAGTTATCATTGTCACAGTCTTGCTGTGCAGTTTTGATTCATTGTGATTTGGCGTTGTCTCGTTTATTGGTACCTAGTGTATTGGCTTAGGAAATGGCTGTTTGAACTAAGATATGATGAACTTTATGTATAAGTTTTGTACCACAGATTTATTCAATGCAATATATTGTTCACAACTTTTACTAGTTGCTTTGAGATGGCTTTTTAACACAATATATTGATTTTCACCTCAGATTCGTTTTAATCTACAGCTTTTTTATATGGTATGAAACGTACAGACGTCATTATTACGTCTATGAAGTATTTCAGAATGACGTCGATAGGCCGTCATCATATAGTCAATGCGACGTCATTTACTGACTTCAAAATGACGTCGCTAAATGACGTCTTTCGTCTGTGACATTATCACGTCATCCTACCGTCATTAAGACGTCATTCTGCTACGTGGGAAAGAACATATAAGGTACACTGGGCTAAGTGGACCAACAGAAAATGAGTTCGCATCATAATTTGTTTGTTAATGAATTTCGACAATCACTTCTGCATCGAAAAAAACCCCAAAAGACATTTTAAATTGAAAAAAAAATGTTGAATCATCTTTCAGAACATACTCATTTTAAAAACGTTATTTGGAAGTTATTCAGAACGACATTTTCAGATGTGTAATAGTTTTGAAAATATCTGAGAGAGACATGATAATAATTTTTTCTCCATAAAAAATTGTCAACTGATAAAGAAACCCATCAGTAGAGCCAACAGTTATATTTTGTAGAAATACGAGACCTATTTCTATTTTATTCGGAGAAAATTTGGAATCTGTTAGTTTGTCATGTTTTCAGCTTCTTCATAAGTTCTTTGCCATGTCAATATTCAAATCAGTTATTCGTTTTGATGAAAAATAATAATGTCCTGGAGATATACATATAAAATAGTTCTCACTTGTATATCTATCAGTTTCATGGGCACTACTTCTTTCCGGTCGTACCATATTTCGTGATCGAACCATTGTCGTAGCAGTTCTATCGGGGGTTGGGCTCCATATGTTTCTTTGAGCGGCATATTCACATCATCCACGAATATCACACATTTTTTCGTTACAGGTGGACCAAATACTCCTTGAAAAACAATAATTAGTACATTTGGGTCCATAGTTAATCCGATGCACCTGAAATACCTAGTCAAAATTTCAATGATTATTCTTGGATAAGAGTAGGTATAACATCACAAATGTTAGTATTTCGATGGTGATCTATTGTAAGGTTTGTATAAATAAGGTTATGAATCAAATTTCAAAGTATTCTTAGTATGTAAGGGAGAACTGATTCTGGAAGAAAAATAGAATAACACTTATTCATGCTGAAATATATTCGGAAATATATCAAGGATATTTCTCAATAAAAGTGCTTCGTAAAAATATTTATAGTAAATTTATGAAACAACTCTGATATTTCATTAATTCCATGAAAGTTGTGAAACACCCTAAAAAACAACTTGAAACCGTAATTCATTAGTAACACGTCTAAAGAGGAAAATTTAGGGCATGATGACAAATTTTCTATCCTCATCAAATTATCCAACATTTTCAATCCTGCTGAAATTTATTTTTTATGAGACTTTCTGACAGTCATTGTTTTCATATTTTGAGTGCGGCACTTAAACATATTCTGAAACTATTGGATTCTGTCCAAAAAAGGGCAATTCGTCTCGTTGGTGATGCCTCGCTTAAAAACTTGCTCACTTCTCTGGAACACCGTAGAAAAGTTGGCGATTTATCTATATTTTATAGATATTTTTATGGGCGATGCTCTCCTGAAATATCAACAATCGTTCCTCCACAATCCACCCCTTCGTGGTCACTTTAGATACCTGCAGAACGTACCTTTCCAAAGACTTGTTTATCCAACGAACATCGAGACTTTGGAACTCATTGCCTATGGAGATGTTCCCCGAGGCATACCATCTCCAGATTTTTGCCAACTCCTACCTTCTTTCCCTTGGTTCTCATCACGATGTTCTATGAACATCACAGGATGAGGTGTTCCGATCGCAGATGAAGAAACTTCGACAGAAAGACAACGAAAGCCTGCAGGAATTCGAAGCGGACGTAGACAGATTGGTCCATTGCGCCTACTCGTTAGTCCCCGAATCTCTTACAGAATGTCTAGCAGTACAAACATTCGTTGATGGTATAAGAGATGAAGAAATCCAGAGTACGGTGCGTCTGAGTCGGCCCAAGAACCTTATTGATGCAGTAACAGTTGCGTTGGAGTTCGAAGCCGCGACAGAAGCTTCCCACATATCTCTGACAGCTCGAGCCATGGATGACGATGACAACAAAATCGAGAACTGCAGACAATACTCTAATAAAGCCCTACTAGGTGCTATCAAGGATCTCTTGGACGAGACAATGAAATCGGTTCAAGGCGAGAATCGTGGGAAGCTGGATCGTACTCAAAGGGACCGTAAGCGAACAAAGGGGGTTGCCAAGTCAGGACCTCCAAAGCCACAGGAACATCGAGCTGGGACCAGTCAAACGAATGCAGATGTCTTGTCCAGACGACCCTGTCCTCCTGGGCGCTCCAATCGTAGGGGTTTGGAGGTTGAAGAAGCGTCCATCAATAGGACTACCGTTGTCAGCGATGATTGGTTGCCTGCAGCTGTTCAACAGGAACAAGAGAAGGATCCAGAGCTTTGAAAACTCCGGGAATGGAAGGAAGAAGATTGTCGCCTCACTTGGCGAGAAGTAGCCCCATTATCACAATCCTTGAAGGCTTACTGGGGTCAGTGGGACTCTCTGCTACTGGAAGGAGGCTTGCTGAAGAGGAAACTTGAAAACGATAACGGGTCAGATCATCGAATGCAGCTAGTGGTCCCTAGAAGCCGAGTTTCGGAGGTACTGCGCTACTTACACGACGGGACTTCAGGAGGACATCTGGGAGTGAACAAGACTCTACAGAGGGTTCGTGAGCGGTTCTAATGGGTGAACCACAGCGATGATGTCAGAGAATGGTGCCGTAAATGCACCGTCTGTTCCGCAAGTAATGGGCCGCATCAAAAACCAAGGGCCCCTATGAGGCAGTACAACGTGGGCAGTCCGTTCGAGAGAATTGCCATAGACATTGCTGGGCCATTTCCGATAACCGATGATGGCAATCGATATATTCTGGTTTGCATGGACTACTTCACAAAATGGGTGGAGGCGTATGCGATTCCTAATCAAGAGGCCGTAACCGTCGCTGGTGTACTGATGAAAGAGCTCATTAGTCGTTTTGGGGTACCAATGGAACTTCACTCTGACCAAGGCCGAAATTTCGGACAATGAGCGAAAGGCTAGGAATCAGGAAGACCAGGACAACACCACTACATCCTCAATCGGATGGAATGGTGGAGCGCATGAACCGGACTGTGGAAAAGTACCTCTGCAAAGTCGTGGATCAACACCAACGAGACTGGGACCAACATCTGCCCTTCTTCTTGATGGCCTACCGATCAGCGGTGCAAGAAGCTACAGGACAGACTCCAGCGAAGGTGCTGTTTGGACAAGAGATGAGGCTTCCATAAGACCTGGTATTTGGATGCAGACCCGGCGAAGACGTGACAGGTGAAGATTACATAGCGAACCTGAGGAGGAAGATGAACGATATACACGAATTGGTTCGTTCTAATCTTCGGATCTCCAGCGAACGAATGAAGGAACGCTTTGATACCAGAGGTAATGGTAATTGCTACGAGGACTATGTCCAAAATTGCAGAAATCTTGGGATGGACCCTACCGCGTTAAGAAGAAGATCAATGATGCTATCTACCGCATCAGCAAAGTTCCCAATGGCAAACCAAAAGTCGTTCACTTCAACGCTGGATCAACAAGTGCAGCAAGTGGAACTGCAAGACGAAGAGGAGCTCACTTTCGAAAACTTCATGGAAGTATACAGCGGTTCATCGAAGGCGAGATTTGAAGTCACTGAAGAAGAGCAGCGCGACCTTTTTACCATCCCTGTAGAATATGCACTAGCCCACTGCATAGCCCAGGACCTTCAGATGTTTCGAGGAATAGCCAACGAGTTCCGGAAAAGATTCGGCAAGCTAGAAGAGCTTCAACAACAAAGCCCATCCATCGGTCGAGCCCTGAAAGTTGAAGGTATCAGTCCTGAAGGAAAAAGATCGCTCTTTTATCTGACAACCAGGGAGAGGCACTTCCAAAAACCATCCTACAAGAACCTCTGGGATGCATTGGTTGACCTGCGAAGCGCTGTATTAGAAGAAGGAATACAGAAAGTAGCTGTTCCAAAGTTGGCTTGCGATTTGGATGGTCTGAACTGGAGGATTGTCCGAAACATGTTGGGGGTTGTATTCAGATTTACCGGAGTTGAAATTCTGGTATTTTGTTGGAATCCCAAGACGAATCCAAGAGAAAAGACGGTGTCATGTTATTTCCATTAAACATCATATTGCTGAAATGGACCTTATTGCTCATATAATCACCATAACCAGAGTAATGCGCGCATTCCAGGAGGAATGCCTTTTAAGGAGGAGGCAATGTAATGGAATTCGGCAAAGTCATGAAGAAGTATCGCCGATATCAAAATATCCTAGTGTATTGGACATTCCAGATAACTCTCGATTGTTCGTGAAAGATCTAGAACAGAAAAGGATGGAATATCCTGAAAGCAAGGTGGATATAGGATGGTGAAACAGCTCTTCAATTGTTCCTGCGAAAAACTTGTAGACCGTTTGAGAAGGTAGTAATATTTCAGCTACTTGAATGAAGATGGCGGTAAGATCGATTATCGAAAAAGATTTCTGTTGCTCACGTATTTCTGTGGTTCGCATCTGACAGACGTGACTTGAAACGACATTAAACAATATATTTTCTATATGGCTGGAATGAAGATTGATATTTTGACTCATCTCATTTTTCATCTAGAACAGATGAAACTGATAAAAAGATGACAGAAGCACAGTTTCTGTTTTACCGACACGAGGTATGTCGCCATCTCTGTTAATTTCAATAAATATTACTACGGTATGAAATCAAGTAGGCAAAGTTCTACAGTTTATTCTAGTGCTTGTTGATAGGAAGCTGTTTCACCATCCTATATCCACCTTGCCTGGAAGCTATCAGATGGAGAGAGATGACAGGAAAGTGACAGTTCGAGAAGGTTCTAGAACAACTCAACCACGTTATATATACAGGGCCAGATATTGACAGAAGTTAGTAAAATACGAAGTTGCATTGTGTGAACATCGTCCATAACCTCCAAAATAAATAGTCGCTATAAATTAGTTTGTAATAAGTGTTAGTGTTCGTTGGAATAAATTAGTTATCAGTTTAAACCCAGTCGTCGTTCACTTCTACCCACGAAGATCGTAACAATACATTCACATCATAGGGATATTATCTTCAAGTCAATATCAGGTTTAGTTTGAGGAAAGCAATATGTAAGTTCGTCAAACCTATGAAAATAATATTTCCACTCATACACTTGTCTATCAGCTGCCATCTTCTTAGCTCCCAAGTTCTATTATATTGTTAAACTGAAAGTACGATCATGTCTTAAAATTCCTGAAAACGCGCTTAAATGGGTCTCAAGCTTGGCAAATCTGGGACTTTTCTTGACTAAAGCTTGATTGATCCTCAATAAGTAGTAGAAAACAAAATCATAATGTGAGGTCCACTCAAGTCGTATAGGGGACCTCAAGTTATTGCAGTTTAAAAAATAGCAGTTTGTCAATCGTACCTTTACGCCGCTTATCTAATTTCGCCAAAACCATATCCTGCGTTTGATTTGCAGTAGTTTGAGCAGAGAAGTTGATGAACAACGGCAAATACGTGCTCGTCTCGTTTCTTTTCAGAAGAAACTCCTATAACCAATTAATCGTGTTAATAAATATACAGCAAGGTGCCCGTTTTTTAAACTCTACCATGGAGATCTAAATTATCATAAAAGATTCGAAGTCGATTTAATTATCACCCGATATGCTTCGATAATGATGAAAATAAGACCTGGTGGCGATACTCTTCAACTGTTTCAGCAGAAAAATCATTGATTTGAAACAATTGAATTTCAGCTCATGTACAACAAGAGAGATATTTGGAAAAAATACTTTCAATCATGTTCGAAATATATTCGCATCAAACTTATCGGAAAATAGTTACATGAAATTGTTAGAAACAATTAGATTCGAATATTTCATATTTCTGTATTGACACCTGTAGTAACCTGTAAATCTGGTTGAATACGCGGCTTCACTACCCACGCAATGTCATCAGGTTAGACACATTTTATCGAAGTACCTAAGCGAAATCAAGAGATTTGGGACCAGTCACAGGATAGGAATTGAATTCACCAGCTCTGCTTTAAATCTCACATGCTGATTAAAATTGAGAAGAGTCGCTTTTGCGAAGAATGCTTTGGAAATAACATCAACAATTTTGTTTAACAAGCTAAATTTTGACAATTTAATTGGGGACATTCTCATTTGTGTCAAGCTCACTTGAGAACTAATGTTGTGAGTTATTTTTTCCGCAAAACAAAACGAAGTTATTGAATACAAAACAAATTCATAAAAGACATAATTTTACCGGTTCTCATCAGCTCATCAATATCATCGATGGGCACAATTTTAGGAAATCTTTCTTCATTCCCCATAAAATATAATCCAGTATGCTTTCTTTCAAGGTTTTATCCTTAGAATTGTCGATCGAGCTATTTAGAACTTGGGGAAAAAAGTTGAATTGTGTTTATGAAGTGAATGAGTATTGAGTGTTCGAGCATATTTTATCACTTTATTTGCTTCGCGGAAAAAAAAACATTTATAGCTCATCATGTCTTCACTAATTCAAAACCATGGTTTTGATGTTAGTAAGCGTTCAAATCCAATTGTATTGACAGAATTCATTTTGTTGAACAAAATTGTTGGCGTTGTTTTCGAAGCATTCTTCGCAAAATAGTAATGTACGTAACAAGTCCGGAAAAAACTATTTTTTCGGCAATCGTGTAGAATAGCGAGTCAATGAAACACATTACTTACTCTATTATTCTTCTTTGTAAACAAAATTCTCATATATATATATATTATTATTATTTATATTGAAATTCAAGCAATTGCTGATATTGAAGGGATTAAATTTTTTTGAAATGCTTGGTATATTTGAATGTTTTTTGTTGAAGTCAGAACAAGAAGCTGGAGTTTCCGTTTTACATTGATTGTTTTCATCTGATAATTTTTGAATAGGATACTTTTCAGCATAGAGTACATGCGCCAAATAATCCAAAATTACATCTGTTTTGCATATTTTTCATAATCATCCATTTCGTGAACAAATCATACACGTTTTCATATCTGGACTTTGATTTTTCAGGTGATAATTGTGCTGTAGCAACAGCTGCTGCATTGGAAATTTCGCAAGGCACATTTTCAAACTCACTATCGCTGCTGCTTTCCATAGCTTATCACATAGATATCGCTAGATCTTGTTTCCAGGTTATTTGTTTTGTAGGTCCGGGGGGTTGAAAGTACTAAGCCATTGATTAATGGTCGTTTTAATTGTTGACCATACAAATGTGTTGTACCACGTGATCATAGTACCTACTTTCTTGCAGACCCCTATGATACCAAACAAATACTACATGATGCCGGATCTATGGTTTTCATATCTGGACTTTGATTTTTCAGGTGATAATTGTGCTGTAGCAACAGCTGCTGCATTGGAAATTTCGCAAGGCACATTTTTAAATTCACTATCGCTGCTGCTTTCCATAGCTTATCACATAGATCTTATATCGCTAGATCTTTCTTCCAGGTTATTTGTTTTGTAGGTCCGGGGGGGTTGAAAGTACTTAGCCATTGATTAATGGTCGTTTTAATTGTTGACCATACAAATGTGTTGTACCACGTGATCATAGTACCTACTTTCTTGCAGACCCCTATGATACCAAACAAATACTACATGATGCCGGATCTAGCGTTATAAGATCTATGGTTTATCTCGATGAATGCGATCAAATCATGCAAACTTTCAAAAATCAAAATTTCAACTAACATCTTGTCAAATAGGTGTCAGTCGTTCGCTGCTATGGTAATGATCAACTGCATTTATCAAAACAATACCCACCAAGATTTTCATCAGTACGCACTTCCCGGACTAGGCCGGCTACTTTCTAAAAAAAAGCGTCCGGAAAGTAGGTACTTTTTTTTCTAATTTTGACCAACACGCGAGATTTGATTATACCTTGAGATAAGTCAGTCATAAGTGAGATAGCCAAGCAGCACTTAAAGCTCTGAAGTCATACACTTGTAAGTCTAAGCTGACTTGGGACAGTAAACAATCCCTGAGACAACTGGCAGCGAACAAGCAGGTCACTTTGACGAGGAAGCAGACTGTCTTGCCAAAGAAGGGGCAAATACACAATTTCTCGGCCCAGAACCCTTTTGTGGAATTTCCAAAGCCCACTTGAGGCAAGAGTTGCGACGCTGGGAACCAGATGAAATGAAATCTCACTGGAATAAAGTGCCAGGACAAAGACAAGCGAAAAGGCTAGCGAGCCTTTCGCCAAGGAAAGCTAAACAGCTTCTCGAGTTGGACAAAAATGACTTGAAACTGGTAACGAGACTCATCTCTCTGAGGTATCACCCCAAAAAGATGGGTAAAACAGAGAGTGATGGTTGCCGGAACTTCGCTGAAACTGCAGAACATTTGCTTTGCGAATGCCCAGCACCCTTCTGCAAGAGGCTCAAATTCCTGGAAAGGGCCTTCTTAGAGCCCTCCGATGGCAGAAACCTAACTCGCAGGAAATTGATAAACTTTGCAAGAAGCCTCGGAATCCCAGGCCTCGAATGGATTAAGGGTTATGCACAAGAGATCTGATAGGTTGAGGTGCTTGAGAGACTGCACGGTCCTAACGACCCCCCCCCCTACAATCTACAAGTCATTCGTAATCAGAAAAAATAGCTTTCTCAAGAATGCAAAAATCCAAACTGGCGCACATAAGAAAAATCAAAGAAGTAGGTATAGCATCAACAAGATCTTGAAAAATACGATGACAGATTCAGGCTCCATGTAAAAGAAGAGCCTTCAGAACGTTCTAGTTGTAAGCGTTCTTTCGTTTTCCGGTTGAAAAACGAAAATATCAAATTTCCACTTTTATCAAATAATTCCAAAACGAAAAATGACAAATTTCCTTTCATATATATAACTGTTCTGTATGAAAAGTGTTTGAAAAGTGTTTTTAAATGCGCAACTTTGCTTTAATTTGACCGACCTCATTCCTCTAATACTAACTGAGATCTCCATGTTGCAGAACAAACAACAGGCACCCTGTATACATTAAATTCCCTCGGAAGGTATCTTACCGTCACGTAAACTGATTTGCCGGTCCCAGTTGGCCCGATTATCATCATCGCTTTCTGATGCTGCACCAACAACTGCATCAACGCAATATTCCTGATAGTCTCGACAGTGGCTACGATGATTTGATTCACAGGAATATCTCTGGGAATCGGCGGAACTGACATCAGCTCATCCGACCATAATTTCCATTTACCTTTCCCCTGAAACGAAAAACATTGATTATCGTTGAGATCCCAGAAGCAGTAAGATCATTTCACCTCTTTGATGAACCGGTAATCGAAGACAGTTTCACCGACTGGCAAGGTGAATATATATGGTTTTTCTGGTTTATTTATCTCGAATGGTATCTCTAGGCTCGTGAGAATCTTTTCTGGGAATTCTCTTTCTAGCAGTCCTCTGAATAGTGTGTTGAATTTATTTCTGCTATCATTATCCAACGTTCCACCCATTGACCAAATACATGAGAAGAAGAAAGAACCCTCTATTTGGGCTCGGACATCCAGATCTGACACTTGATCTCGGTATTTTTCATCATGGAAATCGTCCATGAAGCAGTCGAAGAGATTGGTTGTTGCTTTGATTAGGTTATGATCGGATGTTGTAGCAATTTCCTGAGAAAACGAATAAGTCTTATTGAAGTGTTTCTGGGCAGACATTCCAGATTTATTTATTTGTAATGATAGGAACCAGCAGAAGGAAAAATAGAATCAACGATAATTATATTTTTTGCTAGGTTACGAGGCGTCAGCCGAATCTGTAATGATCGAGTTGTATTCAATCATTGGCAACAACGATGCGAAAATGAATAGAAAATAAATAATAGTATATTATGATAAAAGTTTAATAAAACGGTATTTTGTCGCACGTGTTTTATCATCACTATGATGCCAATGCCACCTTGGTGTCCACTCACCTTCACCCAGCACGAAGAAATCGAAACAAAATGATTCAATATCTATAAATAGCAGAAACTTATCTACTATTGGTAACAAAACTGACATTCAAATATTAAAAATCTGACGCACAAAGCGTACAGACCAGTTTAATGTTGAGCGATTTGGATTTTTGCTGTACCAGCGGTAAGAAATGCGACTGTGTTCAATCAAATCATACTGTGAATCGAAATGAATGAAAACATTGAGTTTGTCTCTGCTAGTATCACCAAATCCAAAATCGCCCAGAAGAAAGCTGGGCCTAACTCTTCTGTTTTTCATTTGACAGTTCGATTGTACCAATCTCCGAATAATAAAAAATGCATTTCGAAATAGGGGCTATTTCGTGATATAGAGAAACAATCAAATGGAATAGATTGTGAGTGTATCTTCCTACATATAGCGACGTATCAAATTTTCACAAATTCAACCCCCTCGAATAACTATTATGTGAACCATAAATTTATAAAAAAAATACACCTGTGATTTCAAAGATATTTCACTGTTCTGGAAAATGCTATGATTTTTATATTTATTACTGAATTTAACGATTCGGAATTCAGTTTTTAAAAATGATTTCGATTGGTTTTCTTCCTATGAGGATATTTTTAAACTGTGGTACCTATACCTATGCAAAAACTGAGCTACACGAATAACGAGAGGCCAGGCCACAAAAATATGGAAGAATAAATATATATTGAGGACAAAATTATTTCATATAAAGGTGTACCTATATTAAATACATACCCTCACTCCTCCTTTCCGTATTAGCCAGATCAATGGTTTGCAGAATCTTATGAATAGATTGAAGATCATTGTCTTATAAAAATCGTTATTGATAAATGGCGGCAGCGTATTCAGCCATGATATCAAAAGTGGTTCCCAACCCAAAGAGGCTGGTTCCATGTATATCATTCCACATCGAGAAACCTGAAATATGATGATACTTTTATATTGAAATTCGACATAAAAATGTCGAAGAAGCCCAAATAAAGGGAAAAAAGATATTGAATAAAATATTTCATGATATATGCTGCAGAAAATTGATATTATATTCGTGATAAGTTTC
Source organism: Chrysomela aeneicollis (assembly GCA_029955515.1). NCBI lineage: Eukaryota > Metazoa > Arthropoda > Insecta > Coleoptera > Chrysomelidae > Chrysomela > Chrysomela aeneicollis. The sequence goes on from JARUHQ010000025.1 coordinate 5,408,260, forward strand.
ATTAATGACAAAGCCTCAGTGAAACATTTTTACAATTTGTACAGAAGAACACCAGAAAGTGAAAATGCGAGCAAAGATTAGACATATTATGCGAAAAACCTGATTGAATTAAAATGTAGGGCAATTAATTGCATTGAATTTCGAAATTCGGTGAATGTTCAAAGAAACTACAACTCTATCCATACCGTTGCGGGTGAAGCTACATCCAGATCCATTGGTTCAAATATCAAATTGGTTGTATTGGCCAACTGTATTATTTCTCCAGACATCAAACACAACTTCTTGTTATCATCCAAAACGGTATTCATATTCTCTATCCACACAGCGTCTACAGGACCATCGAATATCAACCATTTCCTGTAAGAAATAGCATGATTCCCAGACTTCGAAAATATCAATAGAAGTTATCAATTGAATCACTCACCTGTCTTCATTTGAAGACATGGCGAATTGTCTGAAGGATACTGCCAAGACGCCATCCGACCATTCGTGGGAGACTGCATCGAATTGGCCATACAATTGACCCAGAGTTATAGATTTTGGGTTCATTACTGTATAAACTGCTTTGTGTTCGTCCATGGCTCCCTTGAAAGAAATAATCAAAAAACTTCGGATCAAAAATTTCTCCTCAATTCAATATGCTATAATGGTAGTGGTATTCGCCAGGAAAGCAGTTTTTTCTGCTCGTAGTCTACTAGATACTCAATTTCAAGCTATGTTTGATATTTTAATTGAATGGACTATTTTATATTTCAAAATTTGTGTCCAATTCATGACCTTTCCATTTTTTCATGCTATAATGAGTTTATATATTATGTCTCCTTCATGCTGATGACATGGAACTTCATTATACTATTGACTTGACTGATTGTGATTCAAATAATTCAAGATTGGTGTATGTTGAATAATGTATCCCTAAACATCTTTAGATGCAATATCGTGACTTTCAATCTTAGATTCGATTGTACTTTTTTATCTTTTTTTTTTTCATCATATCGATAAGGTTAGTTTACTCTGTCGACCTTGAAGTTATGTTCAATTAAATCCCAATTTCTCGTTCGTGCCCCGTATTGTCTATATTTTTCTCATGCACTGTAATTTTTTCATCTCCTAACGTCACAAAAGGAAAACCTCAGTATGGAAGCAAGTTGGAAGAGAAAATAGGTATTGGAATTGTGTACTACAGAACAGGCATGAACTGAATGAGATTGGAAGTCGAAGAGAATGCAACTAGATAATGTTTCTAGATAAAAAACTATGAACAACAGTATAGACTGTTCCAACATCAAGAAAAATTATGATTTTGACATAAAGAGAACTGAATTTTGAGTAAGCTCCATACAAACCACAATAGCTCTGTATATTCAGCAGTTCAATTGGAGAGAAAATATTCGAGATAACTGTGATATGTACAGGGTTTCCCACTTAAATGTGTCACCCCCTTTACTCTCGTAATTCTTAACATAATTTGGTCATTCGAACAAAAACTTTGAGAGGGTAATTTTTCACTAATTTTCTGAATCTGAGCTCACTTTTTTCCTGTATCAACAAAATACAGGGCGGCTCAGATTTTTTTTTCATATGAGATGATGTTTATTTTTATCCATAATTCGATGGAGCCCGTCAGTTTGAATATATCATTCATATTTTATTATCGAAGAAAAAATAGGAAATAACCACAGAACATGAACAAAAAATTCTGGAACTACCCTGTATTTGTTTGATACTGAGGAAAAGTGTGACACCTTTAAGTGGGACACTTTAAGTACAAACTGATCTTTAAAAAATTACTGTAATTATGTTACTTTGATTTGTGATCAAGTTGTGATTCATCTTCTAGAACAAAGTATTGTTACGCGCTGTGCTTCCAAGAAGACCGGAAGTTATTATCTCGGCAGATCGCGTCTAGGCTGTGATTTATGGCCTCGCGATGACATCACTCGCCGACACGGCGCGGCGTACCAATAATTAGCGAATGATTCATCGCTGTATTTCTAAGTATTTCCTGTTATTTCTAGAGATAGGGTGATTTTACGAGAATAAATAACTTGTGGCTATATAAAAGGAACGGATCGGCGCGGACAGTCAGTTTAGTTTGGAAAGAGTTCAGTTTAGAAATAAATCTAGTATTGTGAACATTGAGATTTGGAAAGCGAATATCGTTGTGATTTAACTAAGTGTTAATTGAGTTGTAAATCGAGAGTTTACTGAAATAAATTGTTCAGTTTCGTACTGAGTGTTTTAAATTCACGAACCTAAGGAGAATATCGTAACATAATGAATAACCACCCAATTGATAAACTGATTTGATTAGAAGAATTTCAAGGTACGAGAATACAAGCTTAATGTTTTTTGAACTTGAAATCATCATTTATTGGAAAACCCATGAACTTGAACACGAACCTACTTTCAATTCACCTATATCAGTTGATATGAGATGATATCATTAGCTCCTAAATATTTGCGCGAATTTGAGAGGGTTAACGTACTCTCTGGAAACATTGGTTTTCACATATGAAGTACAGTAGTGTCGCGGTCAAACAGTTAGTTAGTTAGTTGGAGTTAGTTTAGCACAGTAGCAATCTAACTTTGTATATTATCACCTGTTCTTCAATGAGTGCTAGAGCTTCAGCTAGCATTCTATAACACGTCGTTTTTCCTGCGAAAGGCAATCCGACTATCATCAGTCCGTGCCTAACTATTATCATTTCATACAACTGCTGAACTTTCTCTAGGAAAAATGGTGTGCATTGTATGTTATTCGTCTTGCACGCATTACTCACTGCTTCATTCAGAGTGACATAGTCAGGCACTGGTAAAACTACTCCAGGAAACAGATCTGAAGTTATACCCTACGAAGAGAATTAGTTAAATGTTGACAATTGAGACAGGTTTTTTATGAATTACATTGAAAAGTGGGACATCGTGAAACAAAAACTTCGCCAGGTTCACGTCGATTATAGATCTCAATACCAGAATTTCCTCTTTTTCGTCCGGATATCTGAGTTTCAATGCTGCTGCAGCTCTTAAAACCGATTTCACAGCTCTCATTCCTGGAATCAAGGTTAGTGTCTAGGTTAGTGTTGAAACAAAAATAAAAAATTTCATTTTTGATGAAAACAGTATCAGTGGAAATTTGATCAGCGCTAGAAAAACTGTCAGATATTCAGGAGTTTATGTTGATGCATAAACTATGAAAATAAATTTCAAACTGATATTTGCAATTAGGTTCACCGATGTTCATGATTCTATTTATGTATACAGAGTTATCAAAATTGACGCTTATCATTGGGATCTCGAAAACCGTAATTGATACGAAGTAGTTCAAATTGGGGTAAAGTTGCGGAGTTTCATTCTATCATTGTGGTGAGAGATAATTCAAACTATTCTCGTTTTACAATATTTCTTGAAAACCGAATTTGTCCCCCATTGTCATTTTTTTTTCTAATTATTATTGGAGAAGAACAAAATGGCATTTTTAATTTTTGAATTTGATATTTTTAAGTCCTTCGATAATAAAACAGCAATAAAACAACAGCGATTCCCCCAGCATCAGTGTCTTGCATCTTGAAAGGGTCTGAATTTGAATAAATTGACCTTACTAACAAAATTATCATATCCATTCTTCCTAAGACTGAATGAAAACAATGTAATATCAAAGTTTCCTGAAAATATACATCTTCGATTTATTACCCGAATGATAATAGATTTAATTCACTGTCATAAATATATTGATTATTTTCTGGCAATATAAAGATTCAAGGTGTCGAACTTGAGGAATATAACATCAAACATGTTGTTATTACTTTTCAATTCCACTAAATATAGGCTCATCTACTACTCTGAGCATTTTCTTACCACTTGGGCCAACCATTTTATCACTTGTAGTGAAATGATGCGAGCAAACTTTAGCGTCTCTTGAAATATTCTCTTTCTTGATCATATTTTCAAATATATCAACTAACTTTTCATCTCGGGAAAACCCGAGAATGTTTCACATTATCAAAAATCTTTTTGCATACGAGGGTGGTTCATACAACGAATGATACGACACTGAGTAACTCACCAGTGGAATGTTGTGTTCTGGTTACCACTTTTAAATCGTCTCTTACAGATTTAACAGCGTTTCATCATCCTTTAAATTCGTTTTGAACAGAATGAACATGGTTTTTAAGTAGAATCCTATTCAAATTTGTATACAAAACTGAAAATATGCCGTTGAATGAACCATCAAACAAAACTTGATTTGAAAACGAGATGTCACTGTCAGCGTTCGGTTGATTATCGGTTAAACGAAATTAGCGGCGTTGGCGCATTCACCAAAAATGCCGCAATCTCCAGAAAGACGCTATCTATAAACCACTTATATGTAAATGAGGCACTGTATTACATGACGAACATTGAATACATAGCTTCTGATACACTCATATGACTTATATAAATACCAACAGAAGGATATGCAGGGTGTTCATTTCAGGACTTCCCACCCTAATTTTCTCGATATCTGTGTATGTTTTCAAAAAATCCCGAGACACGTCAACAAATGTATCGAAGGGGACAAGTTTTCATCACAAAATTAACGCGCCTCCTTTCATCCCCTGCAAGGGGATGCTACCAACTTCAAAATCTTGAATGCAAAGGGGTATCGAATCATATCTCATTTTGAAGGTCCTTATAATCTATACACGTTGGTGTTTCGTTTTTCAAAATTTATAGATCATTCCTTTTACTTCAAACCTAAATTACAATATAGTACACTACTGTCACTTCAATAATTGCTCAAAATGTTGTCCATCAAAAGAGAAGCAGATATTTTTTAAAAATTCGATATTGTTATTAATCATTGTTGTCATTTTTCACAAAACTCAATTTGTCTGTCTGTTATTCGGAGGTTCAGTCTTTTCGTGACCATCATCAAAGGTTTTTCAAGATGCATCTTTTTCCATATTGTTCACTATAAATCGACCCCTGGAAAGCAAAATTACTAAGAGTTAAATCATAACCACTTTTTCGACCAAATGTGGTTTTAGCACCGCCAAATTTTCCGAACAGTATGGATTGAAAATCATGGAGTGGTTTATCGGCCTGCAAGATCGCCTTATATCCAACCCAAAAAATTAAATTTCAGAAGATGCATTGTTATTGAATTCAGATCAATGCATAATATTGAGAAGCGCATTAATTTATATATTGAGCAAGAAGGATCTCTTGTAATCCACAAGAGTTTCAAGTGACTAGAATAAATTTCATTTCTTTCTTTATCATCACTGCTACTTGAAATGAGTCGATAGTAACTAAACATAGTATGGATTCGGAGCCTAAATGTTGAAGAGAAGAAAAACTTCGTAAAGTGTAAATATATCATAAAAATCTGACCACGCCACTAGATTCTATGTAAAAATGTTTATAGATCAGTGTTTTCACTAGTGCCATAAGTTGAAAGATAGCTGAGATACAGGGGGGTCCCAGAATGTAATATTTTCAATAATTTCTCCCTATATATATATAAGCGAGCTATGAAAATTTTGTTCACGGTACCGTGAGTTTCACAAAAAAGTAGCTAACATTCTCGAAAGTAGAGGGCTTATGTTCGTAGAGCCGGAGCAGGTGGACGGTGGGCGGGAGGTGGACGGGAGCAGGTGGACGGTGGACGGGAGGTGGACGGAAGGTGGACGGAAGGTGGACGGGAGGTGGATGGGAGGTGGATGGGAGGTGGACGGGAAGAGTACGTGAATGCAGAGGTGGACGTGAATGTGAAGGTGGACGGGAGGTGGACGTGAATTTGGAGGTGGCCATCTGCTGGTGGAGGAGGTGAGTGGTAGCCTTCGAGCCAAAGACTGCATAAACCAGAAATCGCCAAGCCTACATTCACGTCCACTTCTCTACCGACTCCACATTCAGGTTCACCTTCCGTCCGCCTCCGCATTCACGTCCACCTCCCGTCCACCTCAGTCAACCTCCCGCCCGCCTCCCGTCCACTTCCCGTCCACCTCCCGTCCACCTTCCGTCCACCTTCCGTCCACCTCCCGTCCACCGTCCACCTCCGTCTCCGCATACATAAACACACTACTCTCGAAATCCTCAAGTCTCTATATTCGCAATTAAGCGAGATATCTCGTAAGGACATCAAAAATGGGACATATTAGATGATTTTGATATAGATCAGTATCAATTGGCCTAGGCTCTAGTACCACTAATCAGGATAAATGAGACAATACAATTCGTCATCGCATCCGAATTGTCCCTAGATTCTTCTGAGTATAGTTCAACATTATATGAATTATATTTCAATAGGTAATGCAACTTAAAAAACACCGGAAGTGGTGAAGAAAAGCATTGATTCGCATGAATACACTTATGATATGGTGTTCCTTCACACCAGAAAAGTCTTTGCATGTACCTGCTCAGTGTTCTAACGCACCGAAGAGAATTTCGTGGAGGTATGATTTAGCATCAAGAAAATCAAGAATGTGCATCATACCACTGCGGTGTCAAATCGCACATTTGTGAATGCATAAAAAACCATCGAAGTGTTCATTCTGCTAAATTCAGCACTTACACTAGTGTTACTGACAACTGGGTTTGATTATTAAAAACACCTATGGGAAAAGTTACATAACACCTACAGTGGTGAATGCCGGTGTTTACTGACATTAAAACAATCAGAATCTCAGAGGACACCACACGGTGTTAGCTGGTGTGAGCTGGTGCATTTTTTGTCACTGTGTATAGTTTCTGAATATTACCGTAATCATAATGATGCTGTGAAGAGAGCTGCTCCGAACACAACCTATAGGTCGCAACAATCTTGACCGACAGAGGCTTTGCAGTCAAGAAACCGGAAGCGTACAACTCAATCTCCGATATCATCGCGTAATCTGGCACCATCATGGCGACAGACCGGAACAGAGCTTTGAGGTTGTCTGGCAGCTCCGATCTTCCGGCATAACCTGGATTCATGGTTATGAAAACCGAGCAGGTCGGGTCCAGAGTCAGCTCCGTTCCTTCGAACAGCAGTTTTTCATTTCCAGAATTGATGCCCCTCTGGATGGTCAAGATTTGTTGGGCCACCACTGAAAGGACCTCCAAGTCGATTCGGTTGAATTCGTCAAAGCAGGACCATGCACCACAAGATGCCAATCCCTAAGACGAGAAAAATATTTATATTGGAATATAGAAGTCAAGAATAAGACCTTTCTGAGATGAAAGCTGATTTTGGTTTCTTCCAGTTTTTTGTGGTTGATAGTCAGTATTAAAACAAAGCACATTGATATACGTCATCACTTTGTCAAAGATATTGTTTCAAATGGAGATATTGACCTGCGATATATTGGAACATCCGAAATGGTAGCAGATATCTTCACGAAAGGGTTGCAAAAGAAGAAGAATATTTTTTGTTCGACCCGAGTGGGGCTTCAAGATTTTTCTTAAACAGTTGAGTTTCAGGGGGAGTGTTGTTAATTGAATAAATTCATCAGGTTCTAAGCGAAGCCGATTAAATCCTTTGGTGAATGATCATTCAGGAGCGAGAGTAAGAGCGTAAGTTTGAAAAGTGATTGAAAAGTGTTTTTAACCGTCAACTTAGTTGCAGAGCAACCCTCGAAGCCTCAATAAGACTTGTAGTAGTAAGGAAGACGGGGGGACCGTTATGTACATCGTAAGATCTAGCAATTATTTGGTGACTTTCTTCGAAGGATGTATAGTTGCTTCGAAACAAGCCATTCCTTGTAGATTTTGCCAGAAGTCAAAAGCTCTTCTTGTAGTCCAGGTATTCAGTGCTTTGCCAAACAGGCTGCCTTTTTCTCGCCTTTGAAACCAGAATGGCCGGTAATCCAGATCAGAGACTACTCGTTAAGTGAACTTATCGAGGAGAGTATGTTATTGCAGAGCTAACGGCTTTCAGAGTCGCTTGGATATCTGACAATATTCTGATAGTTCCATCATGTGTGGAATTGGTTTTCACCAGTATCTCGACACATAATCAAGGGCATAGATTCCTGCCTGAAATACTGTTATATAAGACCCTATGAGATATATCTCTCCTGGGTCTGCGGTCATATGCTCCTGCACCTACAGGTGCTTTTGAACCATATGTGCTCTTAATATTTTCTCCTTTCGGAGGATGCAGTCATCAAATTAATCCCTCTCGTCGTGGGATGTTCTAAACAGTGTGGAACTATATGAATATCTCGGCAACCGTTCATTAGATTCATCTGAATTTTTGTGCACAATAATTTCAAAACATGGCGGGTTCGATAATTGTATCGCCAATGTTGCCAAGTTTTCAGTTTTGTCCGAAATTCTTGTCAACTTCATTATGTCGAATGGAACACCCTATATGATTTACAATGCATACTTCCTGTCAGTTTTTCGCTATTTAATAACAACCTGGGGTATATGTCGACCAACACAATTTAAAAAAATACAGACTCTTCAAAATAAGGTAGTGAAATCTTTATTTGGATATAACTACAGAACACATACTGAGAAAATATATAAAGAAACAGGAATAATCCCCCTAGAACAAGTATTACAAATAGAACAATGCAAATACACTTACAAAGTACAAAAAAATCAACAAAAATGTAACACTAAATTCAACTTAGTTAGCGAAACTCACACATATGAGACGAGAAATCAAAATAACTTTTACCTATCAAATGTAAGAACAAACCTGGCACTCAATAATCCTATATACAAATGTCTAGAAACGTTCAACTCACTACCAAATCCTGTAAAAAATATAGATAGCTATTCATCATTTAAAATTGATTTGATTCAGCATATACATCAACAAACTACCATACTTTGATATATTTAAGATTGGAATTATTGTTTGTGTATAAATTATATTAATGTATAGTTAACTATAGAAATTGTTATTAAATTATATTTCACTTATAATGTTCCGTCACCAGCATGTTGCTGATTAGGAACAAAATGCTAAATTTATTTATTATTATGCTAAATTTATTTATTTATTTATTTATTTATTTATTATTATGTATACTAGATTGGTTTAATAAAAGCATTACTACTAAAAAAAAAAAAAATATATATATATTTTATTGAAAAATTCGAATGAAAATTCTTCAGCGAATCCATTAATGTAACATTTATTAACTTTATTTCTAATAACAACAGAGATATATGAAAGAATCAATAGTAATGACTCGAGGACATTGATAATTGTTCGAAAAACTTTTATAACAGATTTAGAGAGCTTGTTGCTTGGAAACGACCGACGCGATAAAATTTTTAAGCATTTATCAATGTTTTTCGGAAAGAAATTTTTTTGCTTATTTATACTTAAGGGGCCAGGTAGCCGCGCGGTTAAGGTGCGTCTATCTCTTAATCAGCCGGCTGCCCGTCGTGGGTTCAATCCTCATCGACGGCGGAATTTTTCCAATGGCCCCAGAAGTGGTATCGGATCCCACTATAAAAGGTAATGTCCCCGCTATCCTAACTCGTACAAGTTTACTCCGTAAAACTTATGAGGGTTGCTAAGGCAACTAGGATAGTGGTAAAAAAAAAAAAAAAAAAAAAAAAAAAAAACATTGCAAAAGTATATAAACGTTTTCTATATAATTTTTTTCTATGAACAATATTCTTTGGTATATTTGATTCGATGATTTCATTGATATTCTCATGAGTATTACAACCGAATCGTGAAATTTTGGAATATTGAATATTTGATATGTCATAATCGAATTTCGCGATAAGTCTGTTGATTTATTACATACGAAACTGAGTTGCTTGTTTCCTTCAAGCAACTCAGTTGAGTTATATGGAATTAAAAACAGACTTATGAGATGAATCCAATCACGAGTGGAATTTTATTAGACTATTTTACAAAGTGAATAGTAAATATCTGAAATTTCGTAGAATCAGCATAATTATTAATTTATATTTGACGTTTAACAGTCACATACACGAATATGAAAACACTGAACTTGATAGGCCAATCACAGTCAAGAGTCAAGTTTGTATTATCGATAATCCGAACTCGACTAGAGCTTCTGATTGGTTCATTTGGCAAGTGCGTGAAATAGTCAATATAATGTTGTTTTGATTAGTTGTGTTCTATCAGATGACCACGAATTAACTGATTTCATTGAATTTCTACTTGAGCAAAATATTTGCTAGTAGGTATTGAGGAAAGAAGCGCAGTGGTCAAAGTGTGTGTTAGGAAAGGTTTTATTTGAAATTCAGTGAAAATTGTTAATAAGGAGAACACATCAGTTTCATTTAGTTCCTATTATGGCGTTACTTCATTCGTTTTTTTTTAGATTTACAGGACAGGTTCATTATATCTCCGATTAGGAAGCATAATTTCATTGCTCACTGAAATATCCTACTATTCTCTAATTCAATCAACTTCGAAACATTTACCTTATCGGAATTTAAGATAACAAATGATACATCAATGAATTTGTTGAAAGAATCTCTTTCCAATTTTTCAAAAATATATAGGGTGGTCCATTTGAAGTAATAAAGTTTTTCGGACAAACTGAAAATTTTGCAACATCGGCGATTTTCAAATTCAAATCCGCTTTATTTGAAATCACCATGTCCGAAATTTAAATAATATTTGACAAACGGTTACCGAAATATTCACTTGGTTCCACACATTTGCCCATCACTGTATACAAATCTACCATTCATCTCACTCTTGAGACAATCATTCCCACTGTTATAAGATTATTCTTGTGTTTTTTTTTACCAGATCTCTACCCAAGTAAAAATTTATATTTTTTCATCTTAGTACCTTGAAGAATTTTCCCAGTGCGATGTAGTCTAGCCCATCAGAGCAATTGAACACCACACATTGCTTGGCTACCGCTTTCGCTAAATCCTTCGTGGTTTCTGTTTTACCTGTACCTGCCGGTCCCTCTGGTGCTCCACCTATAAAACCATTATCCATTTGCTCCAGTTCCATCACCAGAATTTTTGAACTCACCTAAATGAAGATGTAACGCTCCAAATAATGTTCTGAAACACCTGTCGGTCAGAGGAGTGACTACTAGTCTTGACGTGTTTCCGAGATATTCGTAGCCATATTTCAAGGTTGAATTAATCATCGAAGTTATCATTTGATTCGCCTGAGAAGAATTGTATGCAGATCAATATGGATACCTACTAAATTATCATCGTAAATCTTCGGTCAGAATTTAATAGAAAATGTTGTCGATTTACAATATACGGTTATTTATCATCAGATCCTTTCTCCAAATATTGGCATTGACAAAAACATGTGCTAGATCTATTCAATTAAATATCTTTAGCACAGCTTGCGTTGATGTTAATGTGCTGCACCATGTTGCACCGAGGGACCCCGAGAGTTGGCATAACAAATGTCACCACCAACAACTTCTCCATCCGCAAGTAATTGCGATCATTTCCACTAACATCAGGCTCTATCAAGATTCACACCCTTGTGGGGGCTTAGAAATATTACTAGATGGAATGTTGAAATTTCGTGAGTTGGTTGAACTATTTTACCCGATACCACTGACTTGAAATCTTTTCTCTTAGAGGTGAATCCTATATTAAATTGATAAAAGTCAGATAGTAATTCAAAATATCCTTCAGGTTCGACTGAATTCAAAGAAGGAAGAGGAAACTATATCAGTTAATCATCACCCTATTTATGAAAAGCAACAATATCATCTGAGAAATGAAATCATCTAGCTCCATGTATATGGAAAGTATTACTCTTTGCAATAAAGGTTTTGATACGAAACTCGCACTGAAATTGTTTTCAGATCCTCCTGTGTTTTACTTCCATTTACTATATAATCCCACTGTAATCGTAAATTAGCTGGTAGTTTATGTATCAGCTCTTTCAGAAACTGTTGATTATAAAAATGGCCGTGAGAATTCGAACTCCCAATATGCTCAACAAGGTAATGAAATAAATATATCGATTCCATTAACAAATACTAGTTTCTGTCAACTCAACCATGAAATTTTGCCATTTTATTGGATCTCCTATGAATACTGGAAGTTCCTCCGTGAAATGGTAACTTGAAATTGATGTATCTGCTGTTAATTTAATTTGATGGACACTCTTGATGAACAGATCAACTTTCAGATTTTTTTATGCAATTATTATTCGTCCTTTACTGGACATGGCATTTTCTTCTCATAACATCGGCAGTTCTTATTCTATAGTCTGCTTATTTGAGTGCCATATTCAATTTGGTTTTCCTCTTTTTCCAATTGTTATTCATATCTCGTCAATAATGAGGTCTAGATAGGTATTGAGCTATAACATCTTTTTTTCGATTCAAGATGATATTGTTGCCTTCCAGAAATAACAGGCAAAATCCTTTCAGATTGCCCACCTTCATCATGGATTTCACCGAAAATAGTTATCTGATAGGTTAGTTAGTAAAAGGGTATGAAAAAAAATGATAATAATTTTTGGTATCGACAAAATTTTCGGAAAATATTCAAGCTCTAGGGAGATTATAATATGTGACAATTTCCTTATGTAACATGACAAAACTTTCGGTTCAACGTGTGCAGAGAAATTTGCTGTCTCGAATGGCACTATCAAAAATAGCGGTCGCAATTCAAAAAAAAAAAGGTCAAAAGATGAGATAAAAGTTGACGTGTCCGTAGATTTTTATGAAAAGCTGTTTCTTTTCTAGATACCTAATGAATTTTTGCCTCACTTTATGTACACACTGTATATAGGACAAACAGTTTTCGAGATACTGCGGTTAGCCGACATTATTGAAAAACAATGTGGAAAGAGTATCGAAATGTTTTGAAACAATTTTATTGTATATACTGATCATATAACAGACTAGATGAATAACTCTCAATCCTCACCACAGTAGTTGTTTGAAGCCAACATCTAAATCAGTTAGGTTCATTCTAAAACAAGGATAGCAAAAACAGATTCGCCCAGCACCAGTGTATTGCTATCTTGAAAGGGTCTGAATTTGAATAAATTGACCTACTTACCAAACTGTCGTATTCATTCTTCCTATGACTGAATGAAAATAATGTAATATCAATGTTTTCTGAAAATTTACATCTTTGATTTATTACCGAATGATAATAGATTCAATTCACTGTCACAACTATATTGTTTATTTTCTGGCAATATAAAGTTTCAAAGTGTCGAACTTGAGAAATATATTGTTGTTATTACTTTTCTCAATTCCAATAAATATAGGCTTATCTACTACTCTGAGCATTTTCTTACCACTTCGGCCAACCATTTTATCACTTTTAGTGAAATGATGCGAGCAAACTCTAGCGACTCTTGAAATATTCTCTTTCCCAATAATATTTTTACATGTATCCACTAACTTTCCATCCGAGGAATCTTCAAATTACCGAAAATCGTTTTGCATATGAGGGTGGGAGAATAATATATTGATACAACGAATGATACGACACTGAGTAAATGTTGTGTTCTGGTCACCACTTTAAAATCGTCTCTTACACATTTCACAGCGTTTCACCATAATTTAAATTCGATTTGAACAAAACAAAAATTCAAGTAAAATCCTATTCAAATTTTTTCACAAAACTGGAAATATGCCATTTAATGGAGCATCAAACAAAATTTGATAACGAGGCGTTTCGCGCTGTCACTGTCAGCGTTCGGTCGATTATCGGTTGAACGAAATTAGCTGCGTTGGCGCATTCACCAAAAATGACGCAATCTCCAGAAATACGGGCTATCTATAAACCACATGTAAAAATTAGGCGTTCTATTACATGACGAACATTGTATACATGGCTTTTGATACACTCATATGACTCATATAATTAATAACAGAAGGAGATATACAGAGTGGCCATGCACTTTTTTATTTGGATTGTATCGGTAACTTTGAAACCATAAGAGTTAGAAGGTCAGTCAAATGGAGAAAAAGTTGCATTCATAGAAGCATTGTCAATCAGTTCAAACGAATCGAGATTATCAGGGGATATCATAAGAAATGTAAATTCGGTCATTTTGATTTTTCTGTTTTTTCCACTTTATTTCGAATATTATCAAAAAATTTCACAGGAGGTTTTTATTCCACAGTAAATTATCCTCAATTTGACGTAATCAGATTTCGTATCCAACGTTTCGTACGCTCTGGGCCACCCTCAACCTCACTTTTTTCAATACGGACCTGCATATTTTATGGCATTTTTCCAGATAACTTTCAACGCTGAATGCAACGACATATCATAGAATGTCATTCAAAGTTGATTTTCAGGGGATTGTGATAATTTGGATAAGGGTCAAAATCTTCATTTAACCGACCTTCTAACTCTTATGGTTAAAAAGTTAACAATACAATCCCAATAAAAAAGTTGCCACTCTGTATAAATATATTTTTGAGAACCTTGAAAAAATGTGGTCTTGGGATGATTATCACTTTCAAATATTACGATGTGGCAACCTCTGTGGGGGAAAAACATATGAATAAGTATTTCATGTTGGCTTCAGGCAATTTGGGGTGTTACTATTCTAGTGGGTTTTTTGTTCTAAGGTATAGTCTCTATGAGAGTGATTGAAATAAAATGAAATTAACGCTCACCTGCCAATAGTAACGTAATTGGCACAGCCACTTGAAATCATGGTCATTTTTCACTTCATCATTGATGAGCCCAACAAGAACATCTCTTGCGTGGACGTCCAGAACAACTAAAGCACCTGAAGATAAAAAGACAGTGAGGATGCTATCCAAGCTCAACAGTACCCGACCCAACAACCCACCTAGAGTTATTCTATTCTGCGTGTTCAGCTTGCCCCTCACCAGATCCACTATCTTCATTATCTGATTGATTGACTTATCCAGATACTTCTTCATGCCTTCCAACCCCTCCCCAATGGCCACAGTCACCTCTGTGGTCCAGAAGGTGCACCCGACCGACTGGACGCATTGGCCGGGCCACTTCAACACCCACTGGTCCCTCGCCACCTTCGGGTAGTCCTCTATGGAGGCAGCCACTCTGTTGTGCACCGACTTCTTCATGTCCGTCTCGAGCTCCACCAGCCACTTCTCCACTTGGCCTCTCGCCAATGCTGTCTGGATGACGTCCACCAAGGGCACTATCTCACCCTCGCTGGATCTCATCTCGGTGACGTCCAGGTCTTCGGTGAAGGTGAGCTTCGCTATGCCCTCGAAACATTTCTTCAGGTGTGGTTGGACTCTAGAGAGATTGGAAAAGAGGCATTTGGTGGTATCTGTATCGATAGATTTCTCACCTAGTTGGGTCTTTGGTCTCGGACAAAATTTCCAGTAGCTCGTCGTTGGATAGGAAGAAGAACCGTGGGAAGTACAATCTCTTCTTCTCCAGGTAGTCGTTGAGGCCTCTTTGGATCAGTTCTAACAGGTTGTTGCATTTCTTTAACCTCTCCACCATTTTATCTATCTCAACCACCGCTAATACTCTGCAGTCACTGTAAACTGTTTTCATCAGGTCTCTCCAAATCTGAAAAAAGATTTATCATCGAATCTTTAGATTGAGTTGTTATTGTTTTGAATTTTCAAAATATGTTTGTAAATGTTTTTTGAGCTAAATTGACGATATGATTGATGACGATACGATAGTTGCTGCGGAAAATATATGGAAAATATATTTCAATGGCATGAGGCATGATAGTGAGGTTCATCATATGATCAATAAAAAATATATATTAGTATTACTTTGTCAACTGCACTGAATCGTCGCCCTTCTTCAGGCATTTGTTGCTGAATGTCAGGTGAGGAGAATATCGGCTCTAGGTACATCCAAGTAGACTGGACTTTGAGCCACTCATCCAAAATCTCCTGCAGAAGTTGTAACTTCGATTCCCAGCTCCTGTAATGAAGGAAATATCGAATGGAATTACTGGTTGACAGATTTTCAGCAAACAGCAAATAAATTGAAACGATTGTTGAATAGCACATTATGTTAACAATTGGTTTTCGAGATGTAGTTAACAGAATTTATATGGAAAGACTATAATAGTATGGCCAATTGTATTCCTGCTAATAGTTTGCTTATTCATGAGCACTCAACAACGACCGACAACGTCGCATTTTCAACTAAGCATTTTAGAGGTAATGCTGAACCTTTTCCACCATTGCACCTGTGTGTAATGAAAGAAGCAGCAATCAGTGCCTTCAGACTGAGTCAGACAACAAAACTCAAATCAGGAAATCGGATTGGACACTTGAAGATTTTGGAAAATATTTCCATAGAACCTAAACCGACAGATATGATGCCAGTTAGGTAAGACTTTGATATGCAGTTCGAAGTGGTCATAAACAACCACCAAATTTGCACAGAGAACGGACCTCAACTGGGAATGGATGCATCAGTATGGTATACTGATGGATCCAAGATGGATGAAAGGGCTGGAGTGCGGGTTACAGGGCCAAATTACAAGCTCTCTAAGTTCTTGCTATAGAGATATGTGCCCAGGAGTGCCTCGAAAAGGACACTCGAAGGGCAAAAATCTATGTTCTATCAGATAGCCAAGCAGCACTAAAAGCTCTGAAGTCATTCACTTGTGAGTCTAAGCTGACTTGGGACTGTACACAATCTCTGAGACAACCAGGTCACTTTGATGTGAGTGCCAGGTCATAAGGGAGTTGAAGGAAACGATGAAGCAGACTGCCTTGCCAAAGAAGGGACAAGTACATAATTTCTCGGCCCAGAACCCTTCTGTAGACTTTCCAAAGCCCACTTAAGAGAAGAGTTCCGACGCTGAGAAGCGGATGAACTGAAATATCACTGGAATAAAGTGCCAGGACAAAGACAAGCGAAAAGGCTAGTGAGCCTTTCGCCAAGGAAAGCTAAACAGCTTCTCGAGTTGGACAAAAAAGACTTGAAACTGGTAACGGGACTCCTCACTGGACACTGCCCTCTGAGGTATCACCCCAAAAAGATGGGTAAAACAGAGAGTGATAGACTTGCCGCTACTGCGAGAACTTCGCTGAAACTGCAGAACATTTGTTTATGATCAATAAAACATGGAAAAATCTTCATCTGTGATTGAAAAAACTTGCCAAGAACATAGGCTCGTTTTAAAACATACTTGGCCCCTATCAGATATACTGAGTAATCTTTAGTTTCTTTAAAAAATGTATTTTTCATAACGAGCTAAATCTCGAGATATATTTTTGGAAAAATAAGTACCTACCATTAAGATAGAAGAATCAATTGGCATCAGAGATGGATTAGGGTTTACGATATTTTGCTGAATTTGAAAAGTACCGTTTTTTGAAATAATTGAATATCACTCAACTGTTAGAGGCTAAGTAGGTTTCAATTTTTATTATTTTTTAAATCACAAATGAAGATTTTTCCAATTGTTACTTTTCAAATGTCACTGAATAATATGACTACTTACAACATTTCCACTTCAAATGGTTTGATGTATGGTGAATTCTTCATGGTCTGGCTCTTCACAATATGATCATCGAGCAACACTTGGATGTCGTCCACAGCCGACAAGATGTAAGTTCCAGTGTCCCTGTACACCAACACGCAGAATTCTATATCCTGCCATTCGTTCTTCATTTTGTTGAGATTCTTCTCCAGGTTGTTTTCTTTCGTCGCTGCCTCAGAAATCGTTTCGAATTTATCGATGTAATCGTCCAATCCGTAATCGATTATCTTCTCCAAAGTGAGATCGGCGTCGACTTTTATTGGGAATCCCACAATTTCCGAAACTTTCTCCCAGTGGCGGTCCTTCATTCCAGGATTTCCTAACGTTTGTATTATCGGCATATGCTCTTTGAACTCCTCTATTCGCTCACGTACCTAAAATATTTTTCTCTTTCGAACAACCAAACAAGACCCACACGGAAGAGAGGTTGAAATCTAAAATAAGGCCACAACATCATTATCCATCTCCGAAATATTATTTTTCCCATCTTCCAACTGCTCGTAAGTAAAACCCATGATGTTCGTGGTACGTCGGGAATAATTGCATATAGGTATCGGACATTTTATGAAAATTTGGAGGTTATAATCATCTGAAGAGACCTCAATAGGTGAAATTAGTTCTAAGAAGTTCATTGCCTTACCAGAGAAAATTTGAACATACAATTTCCCAGTCCAGAATCCTTATGTGGACTTTCCACATAGTCTCCAAAGTTCACTTGAAAGAAAAGTTTCGACGTTGGGAAACAGATGAAATGAAATCTCACTGGAATAAAGTGCCAGGACAAAGACAAGCGAAAAGTCTAGTGAGCCATTCACCAAGTAAAACTTAAAATAGCTTCTCGAGTTGGACCCGAAGAAGCGTTCATTGAAAAATACAAGAAATATCTGCCTGTAGCATTGGATTAGGTACTAAGGCGTTTGACTTTAGCATGAAGGTAACAATTGTTTCGTTCAACAATAAGCTACCTTTTGAATATGTCATTCCATGTCTGGTGGTCGAGTGCGTTGAGGCGCTGTCTTTTGCGCCCAGAGGCTATTGAAAATTTTATTTGGAAATATCATTTATTCCTGTAGTAGATAGGAGACCAACCGAACATTATTGGTATCTAGATTTCAATTCTTTGGACTCTCCGATAACCAGCCGAGTAGTGCTTCGAATGACACTCAAAAAGCTAGGGTCCCTGTATATTGCTTTGCAACTAAGTTGGCGTTCATAAATACAACGAACTCTCCCGTCCAAACTTTTTGGGATGATAGTTCACTTCATACCTCATTTTTTGAGGTCTTGCCCGATGTTGTGGGATTGAAATTTTCGTTCAGTCAGAAAAAGTTATAACAAGAAAAAATGTGCATATAGGGTATCAAACACCTATATGAAACATTATTAGTTATATAGATGTGGATATCTTGATTATAGAAAAAGTGAAAACAGATAACATTGTATTGATCAATATCTTATTGTGTGATCAATGTTACTCACAGTCGTTGCCAATTTCAGTGTTGCTGGTTTTTCAGTGAACAACTTTTCCAACTTGTAAATATTTCTGTAACAAGTACCGACGTCCGTTTCTATTGTTTCCGGCTCGTGAGATCCAACTTGCGACTTCATCCAGAGGTCGTGCTTGTTCAAGAAGTCAGTGGCATTGTCGTACAGTTTCTTGTACGGCGTCAGTTTATCGTGGATTTGTTTTCTCAGTGGATATTGGGACAATTCGAAACCGTATGCTTGTTCTTCTTCGTTGAAAGCGTCTATGCGAGCCATTGCTTGAATTAACCTACAATTATTATTATGATAAGTGAATAATCGAGCCAATATTCATATAACTTTTTGAATCTGTCTCAACCTTTTTTTTTTGCTAGTCCAATGATATTCTACAAACAACATCGTTTAATATAACTAAAACAAACATTATTACATTGCAGTGTAACTAGAAGCTGATCAAAATAAATAATGAATAACTGTAAGATATTTGTTGGGGTGTACATAATAGTCTCGAATGAAAAGCCATATCCAACACGAATACACGTATATTTTTAATGGCTCTGGAAAAAGAACAGCGGCAGCAAGACCATCAGTAGGTATATTTCAATCTGGTAGTACTTTATTTCATGAATATCCTTCTAGAGTTCCCATAGCTGTGTCAATTGGCAACAGAGAGCCATCTGGTAAATCTGCGAAGCTAATATTCAGACTCCTCTAGCGATGTTTTTAACATTTATATCGATCCGTCACTCAGCTGGGTTGGTTTCATCATCGACGAATCTCAAGATTTCTAAACCCCTCGATGAATAATTGGACAGCGAGTTGCCGGTATGTTAATTGCCATACCTATGTTCGATTAGCTTGACTTCTCAAGATCACTAAGAATGCAGTGGCCTTCACTTCATCATTTCACCAATTGGACGTGGCCACAGCTTCAAACTGCTTGCGATGCATTGACCAAGATGATTGTCCATCTAGCGACAATCTTGAGTTTTAAGCATAGCGAACTGGCTTTGTACATATTTCTTGATTGTGTCCCCTTCCCTCAACAACGTCGATCTCATGATTGATGTGTTTCACTTCTTCTCGTAATGCGACCACTTTCTTCTTCCACTCACCATCCATTTTCTTGACATCTTCCTTCCAAAACTGTTCTTCAGTTTTCCGTGGTACTTCGGAGAATATTTTCTGATATTCAAGTTCGATCTTCTGTTCTTGAAGAATTTCCTGAAGTTTTACTTGTTGTTCTAGATATTTCTTCCTTCCTTTAATCTTTCCGCTTATTGAGGTTTTCATTGATTTTATAACGTATTTCATGGCCTCGTATGCAAACTTCTGTATTCATTATAATCATCTCAGTCACAAAAATCCTCAATTATGACACAACTGTACTAAAAGTCTAACTACTCACCAATTAACTGACTCATACTCACTACTGAACTGAACAGACTCTTCATAGCACTGCCGTCCTTTCATATGTTTCCAGAAATTACGTGAACTTTCTCGAACTCGCGCCAATAGGAGATTTCGCGCGTGTAAAACGTTAGACCGACTTCCATTATCTCCGCGAATTGCGTCTAGCTAGCTTTGGATAACATCAGACTGCTCGTTCTAATGACCACAATCCCTAACAATATTTACTTATGTATAGAAAACGATATGAGGAATCATTGTCTCAAACACTAGTATCTTGTTTTCGTCAGAATATTTTGTGGTTACGTTTGGCACTATCGAATGATTGTCTTGCTCTTCCAGCTGACCACCTGAATTCTGTTACTTGGCGGTTCAATACCTCATCAATTTCATCCGTATTAAAAGAGTGCCAAGAAGTAGAGTACGTGTTTAAACTTTTTGAAACGAATAGAGTCATCAGAGATACCTTATACATGAAAGTGTTCGAAGTAAGAATTCAACTATGTCATGAAATTATTCCGTGTATTATTATTGATCTAGGGATATTATAGGCTGATGATAATACCTTTCGTCCAGTTTGGTAGCCTTCTTGTGATATCTCGGCAAATCTTCGACATCTCCATTATACTGGAGATCATCCACCATTTTGGCATACACATCTAAATCCTCCTTGAATTTCTTTATTCTAGTTGCGAGCCCGATCTGGAATTCTTCTATTTTCGAATCCACCATTTGTCGATGCTCCTCCAATACTTTGGGCATGTGCAAGTACCTGAATCAGTTTGAATTTGAGTGAATGAGTGAGAGGTTCACATTAGCAGATATACAGATGAGGCACCTATAAAAGGATATATCGAATTACTTTGGGAAAACTGAAATGAGGAAAAAATCGTCCCATCACATTTCAACCTGTAGTTATTTCAATTAATGTATTTTCAATGAGTCTACACCCAATCACAAATACCTACTGTACGAAGGGATACATACATATAAAAACATAAAAAACAGGGTAATCCTGAAAAATAAACAAAATGGAGTGAAAAATTAATAATTATGACTATGAGTAGAAGGAATAGGGGGTAGGAGACAGTGCATGTGTAGGCGGTGGAGGTGGAGGTGGTGCAAGTGCAGGTGGAGGTGACGGAGACAGTGCAGGTGAAGATGGAGGAAGGGGAAGAGGAGGAAGATGAGGCGAAGGAGGAGAAGGGGGAGAAGTGAACAAAAAGAGGTAGCGTTCGAGCCGAGCCATGAAATTGAAAAGCCTACGTTTTTGCGCAGGTGTTTAGAATATATTAAAATAGATCACATCCATTAAATTCACAAGTTATGGACACGAAAAATACTGTGGTGTGATGCAACCTTAAACTACGACATCTAAATTCAAGAAGAACGAGAGCCCTTCCGAAAAAATGTAAATGAGATGCACCACTCTAATACAAATTCGAGGGCTTTGTCAGCAGATAGCTCGACCCTCACAGAGCGCCGAAGATTGGTCCTTTTGTACTCGACCGTTTTTTCTGAAATAGGGCTGTTGTTATTTTTAACATTAGATGTCGTAGATTGTCGTTGCGTCACACCACAGTATATTTCGTGTCCATAACTTGCGAATTCAATGGATGTAATGAATTATATTTTATTATATTCTAAACATCTGCACGAGAACATAGGCATGTCAATTTCAAGCATATGCAGTCTTCGGCTCGAACGCTACCTCTGGTCGTTTACTCCTCCGCTCTTCTTCTCCTCCTCATTCTTCCCCACTACTCTTCCTCCTCCTCCCCTTCCTCCGCCTGCACTGTCTCCGCCACCTCCACCTGCCCTTGCACCTCCTCCACCTCCACCGCTTCCACCTGCACTGTCACCTACCCCCTATTCCGTCTACTGTCACCAACTATGTATAGCTTTCGGTTCTCAGCGCAAAGAAGTTTTGGGCAGGTTATATTTTTGGTATAATCAATAAGAAGCAGGAATTAAAGAGGCTACAATTTAAAGCCATTATTGCAATTTAATTGATACCTTTTTAAAATGTCTTCAAAAATTGGAAGTTATTTGAATTGCTTACCAACGTCAATCATACTCAAAATTGCATCATCCTTCAGATTCACTATCAGAATATGCAGAATAAAACAAAATAATATTATCGAATAAACGACAAATCATATGAGAATATGCACAAAAGAACAACATAATATGATCGATTGAAAGACAAACCATTGGAATGCTATATTGTTCAGCTTCATTTCTACGGGCGTGAAGAGGACGTGGTCTGCCAAAAACAGAATGTACCCCATCACCTCTCTAAGTCTATCTTCCATTGCTATCAGAGTTTTTGTTTCGACTTCATCAACATATCTCATCAAATCCATCAGCTGTGCTGTACTTTCTGGTACGGTCAAAGCCCTATCTGCTATAGCTTGATATTCTTCTCCCAATCTGAAAGCAACTTTCAACTCTGAAATTTTTCGAATAACCTCTTACGCATTGCTAAAAAATTGTCAAACACTCTGTGGGTGAATATAAAGTATCTACATATGAATTGGTACCTCGTCTTGTACTGACCACCAATCAGATAAGATTATATCGCAAGAATTAAGCAATAATTGAGTGGTTAACAATTGTTTTTTATCTCTAGAAGCTGTAATTATTTGCAATATTAGTGAAGGCGAAAATGCTCCGTTCTGATGAAAAATTTCACTGTCACTTTTCGTTTATTCTTCATCGTGAGAAATCGCATGGACCCTCATTTTCGAAGAGTCAAACCTCAAGAAAATATTTTAAATCATTTTCATCGAAATCTAGTGAGTTTAGCTATTATTATCAGAGGATAAATTTTAAATAGATTCCAAATACGAAATAAGATACAACTGTCTGAAATTGAGAAGCATAGATATCGATTAAAGGAAGTGAAATGAGTTATCTTACGTTTTACAAATCTGCTGATAATCCTTTGTACAGCGAGAAATCAGGAGACTTTTGAAATCATCTGCAGCCATTTCTAGAGCTTTTATCAAGTCTTCTCTGTTCATGTCATACATTCCAATACGAATGATGTGCTCTGTAGATAAAGGGATAGCATCCATGATAGCTTTATATTTGAGGATCAATTTTATATATTCATCAAATGGATGTTCTCGCTCCAAAAAGTTTTTGACGAATCCTTCGTCTATTCCATTCATCAACGGCAAAAATTCATCGAAATCTTGAACTTTCAGTTCTGGTCCTATTCTTTGATCTTCCAACATATCCCTTATTTTTATCTTGTAGTCCAGAACGATTTCATCCAGAATTGTAGGCTGAAAGTGATCAAGATATGTATCATGACTATCTAGAGTCTAGACAATAGGCTAAAAGTTCACAGACTACGGGGACATTGAAATGTATACCGGTTGATTCAATAAGAGTAACGAGGGTCTGTATCTCAAGATATAATAGTCGTATAAGTTTGGGAAAAAACCTCCAGAGGAAATCGACCACGAAAAATTGTTGAACAAAATTTTTAAAATCATACGTCCACCAGTTTTATTGTAGGACTTGAAATAATGGCGGTAGGTGATCCCAAACGTTTGGACTGTAAATGTCTATAAACCGTAGCAATTGAAAATTTGAGCTGATGATGTATGTATTTACATCCGAAACATGTCCCCCCCTTTAGCCGTTTGTGCCAAATAAATATTTTGGAGATGACTTGTTGTTTGGTTGCTAGCCCACGAGTTGAATGCTCATTGTACTTGTGTGATTGACAGTGAGCTTGAAAATACTTAGGGATCCTCAAGAAGATGTCGGTGCAACGCCATAAAAATACCGGGTAGCATTTTCACTATTATCTCTTTGGCTAGGTGTGCTGTAAAACAGAAACGCGCAAGAAAAAAACACAGAAAGTTGCCATTTCTGCAATACTTACCACGAATGAGCCGGTCTCCCGTAGATTTTGATGAATTTTGATAAAAATCTTATGGTTTGGCAATTCACGATTTGGGAACCGCTGCCCGTACAACCGTTGTGCTAACAAAGAATTACCCCGCGCTTTCCCATACAAGAGATGCATATCTGCAAGCTCGGCTAATTCAAACCGATTCATTTTTGCAATTAGTGTAACGTTTGAAGATAATTAAGTACTTAGAAACTGACACTTTTACTAAAGTTTGACATGTTTATGTGTTACCATGACAACATTGTTTTGTTTTAGATTTTCAGATAATGAACCTTTCAATAAAGTTTTTAATAAAAAAATTTTCTCGAAAACGGAGAGAGATACGAAAAAATATCAAGTGACAAAAAAGTTGTATTTTTAACTGAGCTTTCTAAAAAATATATAAAATTTTTAAAAAAAGTCAGCAGCGTACATTTTTTGTCATTTTTATTCGTGACACTGTCCCCCGGGGCGCCACTGGAAGTCATAATTAACATTTAATTAGTGCTAACTGAGCGTCTTATTAAAGCTTACATCACTAGCAAATTTCAAGAAAATCGGTTAACGTGTCTTTGAAATATTATTAAAAAAAAGTTTTTTGAAAAAAACTTTGACACCCTGTATTTTGAAAACCATGCACTTCCGGACATCAGTCTCTCATCTCAAACTGCTTGTCTATGGTTCCTCAATATGCTCCAGAAGTTTTTTCCAATTGAGAGGGGACACCCTGTATAAGCAGCGCAGTGGCGCAGACAGTCAGTTTATAAGCTAGTATTGTGAACATTGAATAATTCGCAAAGCGAATACCATTGTGATTTAACTAAGTGTTTATTTTGTTGTATTCAGAGTATTTAATGAAATAAATTGTTTAGTTTTGTACTGAGTGTTTTGAATTCACGAACCCAAGTAGAAATATCGTAACAATATGATAGTGTTCACTCATATTATAAACAATACATTCGATTGAAATCATATCGAACGAAAACAATTTGTTATTATCGAAACCTAAAGTAATAGATACTACAATTTCTTGCCCCATGATATCATCATGTTTCCATTTTTTTTTTCTCTAGCATTATAATTCCAATAAGAAATGATAGTTCGGTTTAACTTCAGATGAGTTCCAAGTGGTTTTCGAGTATACTCATAGGTACTCACCGTCAGGAATATTTCTTCTTGCCAGTCTAGATATAACTTCGTCTCCAGCCTTGGAATGTCCATTACAGCATCTACTATATCATCTACTAAAGTTATCAAAACTTCTCTGAAGTTCTTGAAAGAAGGTTCAAAAACTAATATATTAACTCTTTGTTGCAGTTTAATCTGGAATCCTTTATTCGAATACTGGAAAAATATAAATATTGCTTTCTGCACAAACATGCGCGAATCATATAAAAATATTACCTTGACATCTAATATATAGTTGACATAATCATACAGTGATTTCAGACAGAGAGTTTGTAGGTGGTAAGACATAATTGTGGCGACTGCGTTGAAAAATGACAGAACTTTTTTCGGTTTGCTGGCATCAGGGAGCTTTTTCTTTTTGTTTCCTTGTAAAAATATGTCAGTCACTTCGGCATAGTATTTATTCATCAATATATCTTTACAATTTTCTATCTGTTTATTGGTGAAGTATTTGAATTCTTGCAATTCAAAAGCACCCTCGTGCTTTTTCAACTCGGTTACGTTTATCAGACGTAATGTTCTGGAAAATAAATGGATATAGAAGTTTGAATTCCTGCTCGAATCACATCAATCAAACTTTCAATACTGCAACATGGTGGTAAATGGACGGCAAAAAAGTGAACCACCCATATTCAACCTTGTTGCCTCACAATCCTCACACCTACCATTTACCTGACCTGGTGTTCTGTATCAACTTTTTGACACCCATATACAATAATTTATCTAGTCAATTTTGGGTTTTTAGTTTTACTTGAATGCTTTTCCACATTTGTTTTCAGGTACCGAGTTTGTGTGTTTTTTAACTCTTGAATGCACGAGAGGAAAACCTATAACGGTCGTGAAAGAACATCGTGCAAGCCAGTAGAAGGATATTGGCTAAAGCAAATAGGTACTAGAATTTTTCTTCAAAGTTTGGAGGTCATAGGTATCAGGGAAAACCTCCCTAGGAAGTGTGATTCACGATTTCACCGTTCTATGGAAAAAAATGTTAGGTGGAGTTTATATGTGAAAGATACTACATGGCAGGACGAATCTGGGGTGCTATTGCGCATGATTATGACAAGTTTTTACCTATTCTCAAACCGTCTTTCATGGTTCGTATTCGAAAAATCTTATACGTTTTGACGCGTATGTGGTGTGTGTGTACGAAATTGAATATTTTCATACGAATCTCATACGCTGACAGTTCTGGTTGATATTCATCCTGTGGAGTTGCAAAATGGCCCATTTGAATTGTCTGATAGCATATATATTATCTCCTATATAATGTGGTCCGGCGAATACTAAATAAGTTCACGA
The DNA here is from genome assembly GCA_029955515.1 of Chrysomela aeneicollis. NCBI lineage: Eukaryota > Metazoa > Arthropoda > Insecta > Coleoptera > Chrysomelidae > Chrysomela > Chrysomela aeneicollis. The sequence continues at coordinate 5,434,950 of JARUHQ010000025.1, forward strand.
AATGAAAGAAAATATTCTGTGATATGTTCAGGTCTATCGAATGTTTCTCTTTGCTTTTCGCCACTTCTGCCAATCCTTTTTTGCTCCCGGCATAGCATTCAATGTATCTGCTAGCGATTCCCATAAACCTCATGCTTTTTTAAATGTGAAATCATTTTCTACTTGTAAGATCTGGATGATTTTTCAAAAACTCCATCAACTCCGCTATCTGTTCCGGAGATGTGGAACCCATATATCTTGCAGTTGCTGATGTAGTACTCATCAAATCAACATATAAAGATATCAAAGTAAGATACAAACTATTCGCCAAAATTTTATGACTAAATCTACTGGAGTTCATTTTTTTTCTAGAAATATTCTCACGATATGGTTGGGAACACTGGTAGCTATGCAATATCGTCATGGCTCTAGATAAGAAAGCATCAGTATAAAGCGTACTATCAGCAATCAAAGTTGTGAACAGGACTCTAATGTGTAGCATGAACAAAGTTGGTTCCACAGATTCCTGTGGAACAACGGCAATGCTATTATTTCTATCAGATGATATAGGTACGCCATCAACGACCACATGGAGTGAACTATTCAAAAGAAAGCTATTTAGTAAACGACACAGATGCGACGGCAAACCATATAACGGAAGTTTAGATATATATATATAAGGCTACAGCCAGAGACTGTTCTCCAATGGACGTTTGCCATATGTTTGTTACATAGGCAAGTGAATCTCCAGTTAATCGCATGTCGTGAAAGCCATATCGTTTGAGGTTCCTGTATGTCAATTAACATCTTATAAGAAGTGGATTGAGACGCACACCCATACATATTCGGGAGTCCTGGTTTAACCGCTCAGACTGCGTGGTGAGGACACTTATAATCCTCTTCCAGTGACAAGTTCTGGAAACCAGGCGCACCCAATTTTATATGTGAGGGCGCCACGTTTTTCTTGTTCGTGGGAACCTCATGGATCCAATGAATTCAAACACTCAAAGAAGCGAAAGAGTCACACCCCAAAACCCAACCCTCCTAACCGAGTAGGTCCTTCCGTAGGGCCACTGGTACCACATCCCATAAGCGGGCTCCCTATTGGGATGCTTCATATCCAATATATATCGTCTCCTTCTCCAATACGAATGGGCTCCACCTCATTTTTCTCTTCAACCACAACCACACTGGCCAGACAAGGTTCGAGTAGCTCAGCGGTCGGACCAAAACCAATCTCATGAGTTTCGAATTCATGGAAAGAAGTTCCTGAGATGAGACAATCAAAAATCCACATCAAAAGCCCCTCTAGAGAAACCATATGTCTCTACTCACACTGAGCAGAATTTCCCAGCAGTGGCATATGAAAAGATCACCTCGGAAGCATCATTTATTTGACCCAAGGTCACAGGATGGTGAAAACAGCTCTCCAATCGTTTCTGCAAAAAACTTGTAGAACGTTTGGAAGCGAAGTAATATTTCCACGACTTGAATGAAGATGGCTGTAAGATCGATTATCAAGAATGATTTATGTTGCTTATGTATTTCTGTTGCGTATGTGTTTCTGTGGCTCGCATCTGACAGACGTCAATTGAAACGACATTAAAGCACTATATGTTCAGTAAATCAGGAACAATCATCGATATTTTGAATCTTCCCAGTCTTTTTTCTCCTAGAAGAGATGACACTGATCAAAAGATGACAGATCCACAGTTTCCGCTTTACCAACACATGGTATGGTTTGAAGTCAAGTAGGCGAAAGTCTACAGTTTATTCTAGTGCTTGTTGATAGGAAGCTGTTTCACCATCCTATATCCACCTTGAATAAACCCGAAGACACCGGCAGTGTAGGTTAGCCAAATTCGCCCGCGATGTAAGTAGGTGAACTTCAAGACTGAAACAATTTCTAGTAACGGCAGATGCTATTGAGTGGCTTCATACACAGTTTATACGTATATTTGAATTATATCATCACAAATATTTGTAAAAATATCACCCCCTTGAACTCTGATGTCAAGCGACTGATTGATATGTTCAAAGAAATTTGTTCCAAGAGATACTTCCTTTCACAAGCGTTTTTTATGATCTACAAAGCACATATTCAACCTATCATTGAGTATCGTTCACTGGTTTGGAGTTCAGCTTTTAAACATTAGCTCCAAGATTCTATCCAGAAGAAACCTACCTACATTTCCGATTGGTGATTATGCACTTACGAAGTCACAGACCTATCAAGAACATTATAGAAACATAGGAATCTCTCCGATTTTTGTATACTAGATCATTATTTCTGCTATAGATCATTTCATAGATTCCTGAATCGAAATCCTAACCAATAATTCTGTAAATTTTATCCTAACTGAAGCGTATTGTTACGCGCTCTGCTTCCAATGAGATGATTTTACGAGAATGAATAACTTGTGTCTATATAAATGGAACGGATCGGCACGGACAGTCAGTTATAGTTTGGAAAGAATTGAGTTTAGAAAGAAAGCAAGTATTGTGAACATTGAGATTTGTAAAGCGAATATCGTTGTGATTCAACTAAGTGTTTATTTTGTTGTCAATATAAAACTTTTTGTTATAGAGCAATATAGCAGGTAGTCAGACAGTATCTGACACTAAGTACCTGTAATTCTTATACCACAAGTCCAGCACTGCCGCCAAACAGGGATTGATTACGTGCAGATTCCGTTCCATCTTGATTCGAGCAGAGTCGAAACTAGGTCTGAAACTGTTTCCAATTTCTTTGAGCTCTTTTTTGTGCGAAGTTTCAGTCTCCCCGCGACGTTTAACGAAATTGGGGTCTTGCAACACGAAGTCTATGATCGCCTTCTTCACTGCCATCATGAAATCTTCCTTCACGTCTTTGATGGACTCTCCAAGTGTGTGTTCCCAAACCATCAGTTTTCTCGGTACCAATGCCAATACCTGTTGAAAATCATCAGGTATACAAGTTGAGGCCTCGGAAACAATAAATAGGTAATATCGAATCATTGAAGATTAATACATTTCAATATATAATCTTTATTCATAATTATTATAGCTATTAATATAACGAGATTAATCTGCGATTTATAATGGTCAAGGATATTGCTAGGTGAGGAGGCGACAGCCGAGTCACCCGCAATGTCCGATCACTAGTAATCGAGTTGTATTCAAAGCTTTATCGTATCATTGACAACGGAGATGCGAAAATAAATGAATATAATTTGGTATCTAACGAATTATGCTTGTATCTAACGTATCATGCTTCCGTAACTGACTCAAATTATGATAACTTATGAGTAGATAAGCTATAGGGGTTCTAGACCAAAATCCCATGTATTTTCTTATAGAGGTTCATTCTGGTCAGAACTGAACATTGCTTGAGTGGGGGAAACGTGCGCGCTTGACATCAGATGTGGTGGGGCGGAAGTGGAATCTTATTGGTTGGGAAGGGTTTTGTTGGAGGTGGAGAATTCATTATCTCAAGTTTGTGACGTCATTCGCGTGGTTGTGGTGACGTCTTCGATTCTTTTTTTGGAATAGAAACATACTCCGTTTATATTTTTTTCCGGAAGATATATTTGTTGTCTATCTGACCATATACCTACTAATATTAGGAAAATAAAGTAATGTATAGGGTGAGTAAAAATTATTAATTATTTTATATTTACAACGGTAACCGTTACAATAAATGTTCAAATTCGTGAGCTTCTGCAGAATACAATGTGATAGACAGGAAACCGAGGAAACAAATAATTTTCGAACTTTGGCTATCGTTTCTGAAAATATTTGTTCTATCAAATTCTCTAATTTTTACGGCTTTTTACATAAACTTTGCTCTTCAGATAACATCCGAGAAAAAAATCGAGAAGATTTAAATCAGGATATCTATGTGGCCATTCGATTGACCCTCTCTGACCCATTTAGGTAATTGCGTACATTGATAGCATGATGATTTTGTAAATTTGTTCCACTCTGTATCACTTTATTTTCCTGATATCAGTATATGGTCAGATAGACAATAAATATACCTTCCAGAAAAAAAATTAAACGGGGTGTGTTCCTATTTTGAAAGAAGAAACGATGACGTCACCACAACCACGCGGATGTATATCAAAAGATGTCAATTTGAAAATAAAAACCGACCTGTCTCAGGATTTTTTTTCAACTTCATATTGCGTAATGCGTTAGAGATAATGGATTTATTCCATACATTTCCACCATTATAAATAACGCACTTGAAACGTACCCTACTCAAAACTTTTTGATCTAAGGGTGCTACGTGCACAGTATCCACCCCATGTTTGACGTAATAGTAATATCGTAACATTTCTTTTTCCTCTGAGGATGGGATCTCCTCATTCCCAGCTTCACTTTCTTCATTGTTGCCAACTATCAATCTGACCAGACGATTTCTGAATTCTTCCCTTTGTTTCCTAAGGGCAGTGTATGATTTCAGCTGAGATTGATGTGCAGCACCTGGAAAAAATACAGTCTTATGAAAGTTCTGTTTATTCATCTGAACATTTCAGATGGTTGAATACCTACTTTTTCGTTTTTCAGCTGCATACTTCCGTTTGTATTTCGAGTGTGACGATGCTAAGATGGGTTTCAGTAATTCTGGAGGCAGCGAGAATATGCTTCTATCTTCGATATTGAAATCCGATGGTAGTGTCAATCTCGGGACTTTGATATTAAGATCACCTCTAGCTTCCAACTTGGCCCTTTTTTCTGTGATCTTTCTGACTAGTCGATCCCTTTCGACGTCTTTAGAAGACATGTTTCAGGTATCTCTAAAACTCATTATTGATGACATTTTAATTCCGTCATATGAATTACAATCCAGATGTCACAATATAAATTATACATGAACATATGACATCATTTTATTGATCATTTATGAGAAAAAATCAACATAAATGCAAAATCAGGGACAGGCCCATTCCTTCCCAATGTTGGACTGTGGTTGGCAATTTGAAATTGGAAACGAAATAAAATGAATTATAATTTCAAACTAGATATTATCAATTGAAGTTAGGAATTTCCAACTTGAAAAACATAAAATACCGCGATTGTGGTCGGAACATATAAGTTTCTACTATTGAGTCGAAAAATTTCTCAGTTGAAACTAGAAATTTTCAATCGAAAATACTCATACTGAGGAATAGATAACTTGAATTTGAAATCGAAGAAATAGAATTCCAAATTTTGAGTTGAAAATTTTTAATTTCGAGTTGGAAAATAAAATTGCCAGTTCGAACTCGATTTCCAACAGCAAAAGTTGAAATTTCAAACTTATGAATTAAAAAATTCTGGGTTATTTGATTTGAATATTAATTCAAGTATATATTTTTATTTCCATGCAGGCTTAGCATTTCTAGTTTTACCAATTTTATGGAAAAAATAGGTCACGTCACAGAATCCGCATTTATACTATACAATCAGTTCGTCTGAAGTTTTTTTAATATTTCGAAAATTCATGCAGGCAAATATTTTTATTTAATGACTGTTTCAATTTGCATTTGAGGACTTTCCAGGACGTTCAGAATTGAAATAGGGATTATTTCATTTTCCATTTATTCGTGAAGACATGTGTTCAGCATGATGTTGAAAAAAAGTATTTGAAAAGTGTTTCGATCGCCAACGTAGTTGCAAAGCAACCCTCGTAAGTCTAGGACCTGCTTTTATTTTGTGTCATCCGAAGCACTATTCGGCTGTATAACGGTGGATTTATGCATAGGTTTTAAGTCGTAAGTTTTAAGTCTCAAGTTTTGAGTAATAAGTCATAAGAAGTTCATCCATTGGTTTTTATTGTAACCATTTATACAGCTGTCATAAGTTTTAAGTCCTAAGAAAAATTGGCCAACATTTATCTCTTACGACTTACGACTTAAAACTCGATCGATTTGCGCATGCGTCTGATTTTCCAAAAGGGTATCGTAACGAACAGCAGGAGTTGAATGCATGTAAAGCAAATATGTATAAATAAAAATAGGATTTAGTCTGGAAATTTGGATTGAATAGAAGGAAATGAGAAAAATAAGTTCACAAAATAACAGGATTGACACTATTGATAGTCCTTAAAACTTCTTGCATAAATATGGTCCATTTTTCCTTACGACTTAAAACTTACGACTTAAGACTTAAAACTAACGACTTGAAACCTCTGCATAAATCCACCGTAATATTCGTAATACAACTTAATTTGATTGGAATGCTCAAAATTGGCGAAGCTTTTTTAGAACTACTGTGTCCATTTTGCTATAATTCACAGCATTATTATCATTTCCGTTATGGCATTTGCTTCTGGGGCGTGTGTTCGCAATATCTTTTTAAAATGGTTTTCATTCTACAGAAAAGAGTCATCAGATACGCATGCAAAGCCAATCATCGGGATTCATGTCGACTACTGTTTATGGAGCAAACAATATTAACACTAACGTTCAGGAAAACCGTAAATCCCTATCATTGAAAATAAAGAAAATTTCCGCGTAAGGACATCGAAAATGGAAAGCCTATACATATTATGAATACTACTTGAGGCCCCACATTTTGCCTTTCAGAAAACATTATTTTCTTTATGGGTGAAATATTTTCATTTTGACTTTGATATAGAGAATACAAAATTAGGTACAATATAGACAAATCGCATATGAATGGGCTTCACTAACACCCTCTTCAAGAAGTATGTTTCAAGTTTAGTTTAACCGTGTTTGTGATAGGGGCGGATAAAGGGGGGGGCTATAGGGGCTTAAGCCCAGGGCCCCGGATTCTGCAGGAACCCCCAAAATATGAAATAAACGGTTTATTCCAATTGCTACTGAACTTGTATAATAATGGATAGAAATTGATATTGTTATTATAATAATAATATTTTTGTTCTGATTCAGCGTCAGATCTGCTATATTTATAGAAACTTTGATTCCTACTACCTAATCGGGTAATGTATAATATTGACAGTTCTTGATGATAGAGAGGTAGACAGATTAAGTATTTTTTAAAATGAATAAAGTAAAGGCACTTGATGAATCAATAAACTTCGGGAAGAGGGCAGATACTCAGAACACCCGTCATTTTCAAAAATGCTCCAATGAATATTAATGATGTGACTGAATAGACATTTTCACTTCATAAAAAATATATCTGACGTTACTCATAACAAGTTGCGAAGCGGAACGGCCGTTTTCATGATTGAAAATATATATAGGACTACAAAAAGGGCAGACCGAGGGATATACTGGTAGGACTAGTTCTCAATTTTGTCAATACCAAATCATAATGAGGCAATATAAAAGCTTGTGTTCAAAGCAAATCCTGAGTATTGAAAGCAGAACCACTTTATAACACTACAGAACCAAACATAGAAAAGGAAGTTTTTGAAAAACCTGATGAATATAGAGGTTCCCATTTTAGCATATCTTCGAATATTTTACCCTTTGTTTTCAGAAGGCAGAAAATTCGGCAATAGGTTGAAATTAGAGCCGTTAATGAGCCTCAAATTATTCAGATTTTTCATGAAATTTCTATTTTATGTTATGCTCAACGGTCAAGCTAGCAAAACCCCTCGCAAAACTCGCAATTAAAAGAGTAGAGAAAAATAGCGATAGGGTGGAATAATTATTATGTCTTCGATATTCGATTCAGATAGCACATATACCTGAAAAACACAGTCTGTATTTTTTTTCGAGACGAAGGAGGAAATTGGGCCATATTAGGCTAAAGTGAGAGTCACATCAAAAGAGCATAAAATTATGGTGTAATCACATTCTTCGAAAACAAATGTTTCTAGGAGTGGTTTTGCCAGTTCAAGGAATCCACGATTTTTCGAATAAATAGCGCAAAAATTCGGCAATAAGGTAATAAATTAGCCTCTAAAAAATCCAACAATTCAAAGTGTGTCGTTGAATTTGTTATTTATTTTTCATTTCCGTTCACGAAATATAAATAAAGAAAATTATAATCTCTAATAGCACAAGATGTCCATTGGACATGTGTTTTGTGTACAAGGTGTCCATGGATATATTTTGGACATCCATAGGATATACAAATGAAGATATCCAATGGACGTCCAGACAAGGTAGTCCATTTGGTGTCCATTTAATGACCTCTTCTTCAAAATATCGATAGCCATTGTCCAATCGATGTCCACATGGAGATGTCCATTGAACATATATTTAAGGTAGTCCATATGGCTTACAATTATAGACTATATGTTGTCCATTTTAGGTCCAAATTGAGACGTTTGTTGGATATTCAGAACATATGGCGTACATTCAATGTACCCACGTTCACATTTTGAATTTTTTCCACACATATACCTACTACATACCATTGCATTCATAAAAAGTATTCAAAATTGACACCGAAAGAAACCCTCATGTTCAAGTAATATAAACCAATTGGAATTCTGTTAAATTACTTTACTCCTATAGAAGTGGTTCGGATTACAGTATCAGCTGTTGGTCTCGCTTCTCTCCACCATGCACGAATTTGGCTAATTGGGCTCGCACAACATAGAAGTAGAGATATCAAAATACCACACATTGTCTACTCCATCATCGTACAATACCTAAATTTTCTCTAAAATGAAAAATATTTCAAATTGACATGCAAGAATCAACACAAATGGAGTAATTTGAATCATTCTCATTATTGGCCAAATTTCATGGATTTAATAATATAAATAAGAAGACAGCAGCAGCAGCCACCTTGCAAGGAAGGATGAATCACAGAGGTAAAGCAACGATAAGCGAAGTTAGAGTTTGGATGGGTGACCGCGCTTGAATGCTAGTAGCTTTTTTCATTTATTCGTCATAAAATGGACATCCTATATGGATATTCCATGGATGTCCAAAGCAGTGGAAAGTGGATGTTCAATGGCCTATATTTGTCCATACATGTTACCATATTGATGTCCATGATGGATACCGTATGGATAGTCAAAAAGTTGGAAATGCGACATCCTATGGATGTCCATACGTTATCCGGTGTACAAAAACTGGATGTCCAGTGGATGTTTGAGATGTCCTGAGGAGGACATCCATTGAACATCCATTGGACTGAGTTGTGCTATTAACATTTATATATTATATATCGGACATGACGATTCAAAAAAAATTATGAACTGGGTAGCGTTCAAAGTTGTTCGATCAATAGCCCAGGGCCCCGCCATCAGTTAGTCCGCCCCTGGTTTGTGAATTAGAAACACATAAAATAATTCTATTACGCTACTGTGGGAACGAAAGCCCCATAGAGACGCTAATGGCAAAGTTGCAAAATCTTACAGAAAACTTGATAGTGAGCATGATACGACAAGTGACAACTGACAGTACTGAAGCATTGAACTGACACTACTGACAGTTATATTATTATATCATTTGTTTGGCATTTGAGGTTAAGTTTATGTGAATATTTTTCAAAATTTTTGACAATCATTTCAACTATTTTAAAATGGTGAGTGAATTTACCTTACAAATCATTCAATTTTCTCCAATGGATATCACCATTCGAATTTGAAAAAGTTGTCAACAACAAAATGCGAGACAAATTGTCTACAAACTAATAATGTTCTTCAAACTGCCTAGGTATATTATGTTTACTTTCCATAGTAACTCCCTTCCAGATTGAAGTGTTTAATTGTTTATTGATTTAAAAATTGTGTCGCATTAAATTTTCGTAAGTAATGTCAATAAGGCTATTTTCAAAAGATATGCTATTTTATTTTGCCAGCTTAGGTGTTAGCACTGCAGTGTTCTTAATTATTTTCTTGATAATCCAGCAGGTATTAACCAAAACCGTGTGGAGGTTTTTCCATTCATCTAGTGCAAATTTGGCAGTTGAAAAATCTCTTCTGGCCACACTTCGAAAAAAGACTGGTTACACATTCACCAACTGTAGAAAAGCTTTGGAAATGCATAATAATGATATAAATCAAGCAGAAGCTTGGTTGAAACAGCAGGCTCAGGCATTAGGCTGGTCTAAGGCTACAAAATTGGAAGGTCGCCAGACTATGCAGGGTTTGGTAGGAGTGGCTGTGAAAGATGATGGGGGTGTATTGATTGAAGTAAACTGTGAAACAGATTTTGTGGCTCGAAACAAGGAGTTCCAGAAGATTGTTGAAGAAGCTGCAAAATCATGCTTGAATTTTGTCAAGAGTCAACAGAAATCTCAGGATACTATAACAAAGGTAATGATCAATTTATGTATTTAAATAGTCATAAATCAGTTATAGGAAATACTCCTGGTCCCAGGAAATATCTGATGAGAAATAACAAACTCTTTCAGCATTTTTTGAAATATATTAGCTTGGTTCTCCAGTTATAATATTGAATAGTCCAAAAACTTTCCATTTGAATAAATGTCAATGAATTATTCTTTCAAATATCATTACATCAGTGCTCTATGGAGAGGAATTTCTCCTTGGTATCTCCATGTTTTATAGATTTTTGAAGAACAGGGGAAAATACAATTCAAGATTGAACTGAAGAATTATATTTAATCTTCTTTTTTTCTCACATTGTTTCATTCTGGTTTAATGGAGGATTTAACTGTTCATTTATATCTATTGAAGGTTTATTTTTCTATTTATTTTTCCTGAGAAAATTAAAGTTCACATCACCAGATTGCACTCTGCTTTCATCTGAATTATTTTTAGTTTTGAGAGGATGTAGGTGACATGATAAGTTTTTCATATCAGTGATGTATTTCTTCAAAAAGTAAAACCCTACTACTAAAAAGTAGTGATTTTTCAAAAATATTTGTCCGAAATGTCCTTTTTTAGTATATTCCCAGTAATACATATTAAGCATCTTTACATATATTTTGAACCCATTTCCAACTTTTGTGTAAATTCAGTTTTTATTGAAAGTATTTAAAATGGAATGGGGAGCATTATTTTATGTGGCTCAGGTGTAGGCATGTGGAATGCTTGCATTTTTTTTGTGGAAACTTGCAGACATATCAAATAGGTAGGGCAATATGGCAGATATATGGTGTGAGTTTTGTCATCTGCTAATAGATGTTGCTCTATAAGACCCTAATTACTAAAATTTAGATTAACATACTCATTATTTTGTATTCATTCTATAAGGAATCAAAATTTCATGCATTTTTTCTCGGATTTTTCATTGTTTCAAAATTATCATTTTCATTTTTTCCACTTATATTTTCTTCCTGCTTCCTTTTTTTCGTTTTTTCATCTAGAGTATGACATTGAGATAAATGATGATGTATGAGATAGTGGCGTTTCTATCGAATATTGTTATCAACCAAGAAGATATCAGAATTGAATTTAATATCACAAAGGAGAATCAACAATTTATACATATTCAGAGTATACTACAATATGCATATCTCTATGGAAATCAGAATGGATGTGTTACTAGATTTTCGAAAAAGTCTAAGTAAACCTGTGATTTTTTGGGTTGAGAATCATAACATATTTTCAGATTTGCCTAGATGCAGAACAGCTGAAAAATCTGAAAGCACTGGATGGAAAGACTTTGGCAGACAAACTTGCCATGATGATTGGCATAGTAGGGGAAAATGCTACTTTGAATAGGGCTTTATGTCTGAAAGCTGGCAATGGCATTCAACTTTCAGGTTCGTAAGAAAAGCCTCACCTTACTCTCTTCAGAATAATTGTACTTCTATCAACATTATGAAGTTTTGAAATAAATAAATATCGATTTGGAACAAATCTTCAACAGGTGAAGACTTATAATCAATAACAGGCTAAGTGCCAAACAATTTAAAACTTTGCTAGACCTGTAATATTGTACTGAGTTTCAGGGAAAATGCATACATAATAGCAATTAACTTTTCCCTTATTGTTTAATTCTCACTTCAAACACTTTTCAAGGTGAACCTCTCATGTTTAAAGAGTTCCTGGTGGCACTATTTGTTAGATTATATTGATCCTCGATTCGTTACATTATATTAATTGATCCTCATAATTTTCTAAATAAGAATCCAGACTATCTGAAATCTGCAGATATACAGTGTGCCAAAGATAAGGGTAAACAGCATGTGGATCCGAAGTGAGACTTACGATACTTAGGTCTACAAACTGGAGATAATCTGTTTGAGACATTTGCTCTAACACTCAAAATTCAAAATGTTTCAGCAATAATTCTTTCCTTCTTAGTTCTTATTATTTGAGCTTCTGTTGGTTTTAATTCCAGATTATGATGCAATGAGAAAGTTTCTTTGATTCTTTAAAATTTTTCCAAATATCTTTTGAAAAGAATAAAAACCAAACAGCCAAATTTCGTATTTTTATAATCTCCGGAAATAAACAATATATTTGGGATTTCTCAAAACCCCTTATTTGCGCAACTTTTTGCTCATTTGACCTACTGTGTAACTCTTACTGTTAATGACATCATGCTGTTCATATCCTTATATTGGGCACCCTGTTGATGACTAATTGACTGAGGCATCATTCAACAGTGCCAAATGTACCCAAAAAATATCCTAATGTAATCAATATACTTATGTTTAGACAATGATATCTCAAATATTTTACTACATAAGAAAATTCATACATTCATTCAGATTACCAAGTGAATGGTAGTGAAGTTACTAAATACATCAATCCAATTTATATTAATATTCATTAGTTTAATTATTATGTTCGAAATGTCATAATAACAAACTATTTCATGAACATGAACTGCACAGATTTTCGCTAATAGGGTGACAGTTGTGCAGGGTTCTTGATATAAGGAAATATGAGGAAAGGGGGAGATTGGTGGTAAATAGAGTTAGCTAAACTGCTATTGGTTATCATATCCAAGGTAAATTCATCAAGTTCAGACTCGTTGATTTGGCATATTGAAATTTTCAAATTTGGCACGCCTCCACCAATGAAAACACAAGATGCCTGAAAGTATTGACGATTTTGTAATGATTTTGTAATCCCCCATTTATTTAGAACCCTGTCAGTCGTGTGAAGAACTTGGAAAGAGAAATAGCCCAACAGCTGTCATTTCAAATGAATGTCAGAATAAAAACGACATAAGGCGACAATATGAATATCATAGAAATAAAAAATGATGACATATGTCACGGAAATGACAGCATGCGATTTGAAGAATTTTCCCGCGTTTTTGATGATTCGAAATATAATGATTTTCAATGATTTTTTTTCTCAATATCTTTGCTGCTCTGAGGAAAAAATGGTTTAAAGTAGATGATGTTTTTAATTTCAATGTGGATCATTCAGTTATTCCGCAAGAATGTTTCTAAACCTTCTTATGTTTTCAGGATATGCACATCCATCTGGAAATTCGAACAATAACATTCTCATGGGTAGGCTGGGTGGTTTATTAGCATACAGAGTGATAGGACAAACAGAAAATGTGGATGAAGTTTGTAAAGGTAAAAATCTATTAAATATGGATAATTATGTCCAAGGCATTTCAAGAAACTCATTATTTTTCCTCCCTGTTTCTGAATATTCTAAAATCTGGTCTAACATACCGGACTTGTTTCACTGGAACTTACCCTTATTTTTTTATTTTTAATGGATACCCGGCATATATTCACTAATTATAATAGAAAATCACATTGTGAATAAATTTGTCACTTCTGTGTATTCATCATGTGTAAGATTAATTGGAAATAATTTTAACCATCATTGTACCTCCTATAGTTTCCAAGATGCAAAATGGTTGCCCCCGAATTCGATATACGATATATTGGCTCACGATGAGTATTTTCATAAGGCACTACTTTTTGTACAGATGATGATGCTGAACGTAAATATGTATTTGTTTATGGGCAATAATTCCTCTAATATTGGCTTAGACAAACTAAATTTAATGAAATAAATTATTTTTAGAATTCTCAATGCCTGACAAAATTATTCGGATTTAATTGACTTGCCACTTTCGTGTTTATATCATCAAGGTCATCTAGATACTCAGCTGTAAGTTATTTTAAGGGCTTTGTCAGCACATTGTTGGAATGGACCCGAAAAAAATCGGTTCTTCCACCGATCAGCCAGCCAAAAACAAAGACGAAGAAAGATGCTTGATTCATCAAGACTACCTGTTAGATGAGAGTGTCACTGTGAGAGATGTCCTCAGTGAAAGCAAACTTGAAATTGTTGACTTTAAGAGATTCGAATGTGGCGAAAGTTTGCATGCTGTAGGAGATCAGTCTCTAGATTATGTGGAGACTTGTCAGTGAACCATTTTATGACTTGCTTGTTATTATTGTAAATAAAAACCTTTGGAAACAATCTATCCTCAATCAAATTCCATAAATCCATCATATTGTTATCGATACATTCAAACTTCCCGTTTTTTATTAGACGAAATAAGCTGTAGAAGTACCTACATGCAAACATGTTATGACGTCATTCCCATACGCGTGACGCATACATTTTATGGTGTGAAAATAAAATATATGGCCACTCTATTGAGAAAAATCAAAATTGTGTGTACAATTTTTGTTATATAGGTATCATTATTGAATATCAGAATACGAACTTAAGCAAGAATACCAAATTTCAAAACTTCAACAGCAATAGTTGAAAAGCTATTGATAACTAAGAAAATTTCATTTTCAACCAATTAAAATGCCCCTTTTTGTATACGCGTTGATTATAGCAATGGATGGGTGACCGCACAACTTTTTTCATTTCGCCGGATCTAAAATGGGCTCAAATCGGATGTCCAATGGACATCCATCGGATGTCTGATGTGTATCCGATGAACATCCAATGGATGTCCATTGGGCATATATTGGATAATGCTGTACATCCAATGGATACACAGGGTTTCCATTGCTGGAAATCCACTGGTGGTCCAATGGATTTACTTGTGTTGTCTAGGTGCTATATTCGTAGAATAAGGTCGTATATATAAGGGTTCATCTTCTTATCATATTAAAAGCAACTCCATTTTATGAAATATTCTTACCGAATCTCCCACACAGCAGAATTAATATTCCCTCTAATTTCTTTCTCGGTTTCACTCATGTTTGTGTTGATTGAAAATTTCCTTCGTCTTCGACTCTGGATAATTATCTATCAACAAAAACATTCGTGACCTTGAAAAATATTATCGGTAATAATTCTGCTGCTAAGGAGATTACAAGTGAAAATCGATGATTTTCAGGATTTCTTCAGGTATTCTAGAAGGTCATGAAATTTCGAAAATGTTTCGTTATTCAGCCTAGTTAATGATTCAACAATTACAAGTGTACCTACCATATGAAATTTGCATAACATGGACTCCTAGTAGTTTTTTCTCAATAGATTGGGTGACTAGGAAATATTTTCAATTTTTATCTCAAGAACGAAGGAATAAACGAAATATCTCGATAGACAAAAAAGTTGTATCTTGAGTTGCTAATGAAAAAGATGGAGTTGTAGCAAAAACTACCGGGTGCTATTTTTCATGCGCAAAAATCAATTGGCATTTCCTCATCGTATAGTTGTGATGATGACGGTTAAATTCAAATAATCTGAAATATATAATTAAAACATATATTTAAAATGATAAAACATTCGTTTAAAAATCAATATGTACATTCTTTCGCTTTCTTAACATCAGATTTGAATCTGTCCTCAATAGATCTATTCAACTTCATTTCTGAGCAGTTTTTCCACATCCATATCCTGCAATCTTTTTTCCAGCGATAAGCCAAGTCACTTAGAGAGTATTGCTTGCCACCTTGTCGAAGAATATCTGTCCTGACCAGTACGGTGCCATTTGTAGATACATCAATTGTTTCAACATTATCTCGAATTGCATATATGTTTGTCATTAGTTCTCCAAGTTTATCAGTTTTCACCTAAGAATTTATATTCGATTAAGCTATCGAAAGAGGATAATAAACATAATCCAGTTCATTTCAATTTTTCTTTCTGAGATAAATCATCATTGTAATAACAAAAAACAAATATTCCTTTTTATGCCATAATGGATCATCATTTGGAGTCATACATAACATGGTTTATTAAACAGAGAAGATCGATAAATTTGATGCTTTTTACCATACCCCTTTAAGTTTGTCGGTATGTTTTGGGACACCCGAAAACTAATCCACTATTTTTGCTATAATGGTGAAGTATCCATTACTGGTATATACAGGGAGGGCCAATGGAAACTTTCCACCCTAATTTGTTGGAGTTCAAATCAACATCTTGAAAAACGCTCGAATACGTCGATATTTGATTTTAGGGGGAACTAATTTTCAGTTTTTTTCACCCCCGTAGCTTTAACCCTGTAGCTGGGGGGTGAACAACCCTCAAAATTTGAATAGGGAAAAGGGGTCGTGCCATACCTCTTTTTGAAGGTCTCATTGAGTTCTTCATGACCCTATAATTTTGCCCTATTATTGTCATCGATAACGAAATGACAGGTTGTCAAAATCTTGGTAAGAGACTATTGTTTTCGTAATAAAAATACCAAATCATTCGAGTTACCAGTGCAATAATCAGGTGGACACGTCAAATTTAAATTCCAAGCTGTTCAAAATGTCAGCCATGAACATTCCACAATTTTGATTTTCAATCCCACAAATTTCCCACTCTATTTCCAAGAGTTTGACAACCTGTCATTTCGTTATCGATGACAATAATAGGGCAAAATTATAGGGTCATGAAGAACTCAATGAGACCTTCAAAAAGAGGTATGGCACGACCCCTTTTCCCTATTCAAATTTTGAGGGTTGTTCACCCCCCAGCTACAGGGTTAAAGCTACGGGGGTGAAAAAAACTGAAAATTAGTTCCCCCTAAAATCAAATATCGACGTATTCGAGCGTTTTTTAAGATGTTGATTTGAACTCCCACAAATTAGGGTGGAAAGTTTCCATTGGCCCTCCCTGTATAATGGCCACCCTACCTCGAAAGTATAGTTATAAATTCTTTATATTATAAATAAGTATCGTTTATTTTCCGGCAAACATCCTTTATTCAATGAAGAAACTAGATATCTTTCAATCACAGATTATGGTGATCAAATTCAGGAATGATATATACTCGCGAAGATATACTCAACGGGTGTTATAGATACACTGATGCTCTCAGAAATATGAAATGAATTGATACATCTAGCGAGAGAAAAAGCTTCTGACATTTATTCTGATATTCAAATAACTACCCAAAATTCGTAGTTCAGTTTTATTTCACATCATGCATTGTAGTAAGGGAGCCAAAGCGGGGATTTTGGAATTTACTCGAGCGTGGCAGATATATAAGGGCAGATATGGGCGGGGATACCTTACCCCCTGTTGAGCACCTCTACCAAATCTCTCAGCCGCCCTTGTGAACAGGGCAGCCGATCAGAATAGTAAAAAAAATCGATCGTTTACACAATAAGTCGAAATAAATAGTTAAAATTATCCCCCTCCTTGCCCATCTTCCCTTTTCACACTTTCTCTATTTCTCACTCTTTCGCACTATCCCCATACTTTCTGTTGCCATATTACATGTGCGTGTACAACGCTCAGGCGGCTTAGGTTTGTTCATATACAGGGTGGCTCACGGTCGATGGTACCTTAGACGTTTACGGAGAACGGGACGTAGGATTATTCTAAAAATTTGGTTTATTAGGTAATCAGTTTTGTTCTATCAATCTAAAATACTTTCAGCGTTACGGCGTTGCCGCTTCTATCAAAAAGTAGCAACAACTTTGTTATTTCAAACGAAATACCCTGTATTTTATTTCATTTTTAGATTCTTTCTGAAGAGCTGATTTCGTCGATACATCATACTTGGGGTATAGCGCGAAATATTACAGAGATATAGGGTGTGAAAAATCGAGATTTTTCAAATTTAGGAATTTTTTGTGCCGAAACTATCCATTCTTGCTCAAAACGGCTTACATGTCCCTATCTTAACTTTTCATTTACTATCTACTGACATTTAATAGAAACAAATAGAGGGTGATACAAAACTCAAAATTTCGAACCACCCGTATTTGTTTCAATTAAATATCAATCGATAGTGAATGGAAAGTTGAGATAGGGACATGTATGCCGTTTTGAGCAAGAATGGATAGTTTCGGCACAAAAAATTCCTAAATTTGAAAAATCTCGATTTTTCACACCCTATATCTCTGTAATCTTTCTCGCTATACCCCAAGTATGATGCATCGACGAAATCAGCTCTTCAGGAAAAATCTAAAAATGAAATAAAATACAGGGTATTCCATTTGAAATAACAAAGTTGTTGCTACTTTCTGGTATAAGCGGCAACGCTGCATTGCTGAAAATATTTCAGATCGATAGACCAAGAGCAACTACTTGAGGAACCAAATTTTCAGAATGATCTTTCGTCCCGTTCTTCGTAAACGTCTAAGGTACCATCGACCGTGAGTGAGTATAGCAGTGCTCTTAAAAATATTCAGTTATTAAAAATACCGAAAAAATACTAAAATAAAATTTCAAACCGTCAGATTGAGGAAACTCCTTCATATAATTGTCTGATTATGGATCAGCACAAGGACATCAAGTTGAACCGTATAATAATCTGACGCGCTCGAGGCTCGAGTACTTATTTCAATGTCACGATTTTTCTTTGCATTTCCAAAAATTGGCCATGAGTTTCGGTCGCGTTCAAATCGTCAGTCTTTTGAATAGTGGATTCTTTAGGGTTCACTCAACAGCCCTTCTGAATATCTGATGACTTGTTCGAATATATATATATATATATTTTTCAAAATAAAAAACTGTACACGCTCCCCCCACCAGTGGAAAGGCATTTATTTACCGTTTTTTAGCATATAATCTTGACAATCCAAAAGGTTCCCAAGACGCTCGAGTAAATCATATATTGATTTAAATTTTTTTTTTTTGTAATTAAATGATGATTTATGGTTTTGCTACATTTATCAAAATATAACAATAAATAAAGTATATACCCCTATATAAGTACTCCCCTAAGTCAGCAAATGAAATTAAATCTCACTGGAATAAAGTTCCAGGACAAAGACAAGCGAAAAGGCTAGTAGTGAGCCTTTCGCCAAGGGAAGCTAAACAGTTTCTCGAGTTGTACAAAAAATACTTGAAACTGTAACGGGACCCCTCACTGGACGCTGCCCTCTGAGGTATCACCTCAAACAGAAGGGTAAAACAGAGTGTGATAGTTGCCGCTACTGCGAGAACTTCGCTGAAACTGCAAAACATTTGCTTTGCGAAAGCCCAGCACTCCTTTGCAAGAGGTTAAGTTCCTGGAAGGGGCCTTCTTAGAGCCCTCCGATGTCAGGAATCTGGGTCCCAGGAAATTAATAAAGTTCGCAAGAAGCCTCGGAATCCCGGGCCTCGAATAGATTAAGGGTTATGCACAGAAGATCTAATAGGTCGAGGTGCTTGAGAGGCTGCACAGCCTTAACGACCCCCCCCCCCCTAAAATCTACTCCCCTAAGTCAAACAATCAAAGCAGGACGAAAATGTCATGGCTGTACATATATATATAGCTAATATGAATACAAAAAAGGATATTTTTTTCACCTCATTCTCATCCGAACTATCATTTCTCGCATCTTCAATTCCTCCCGTGTATGACTTAGTATCACGTAGATGTATGTGTGCTGTGAGCATCAATCCCAAACTTGTTGTAGACGCTGACCTTCTCAAAGAAGACGATTTATTGAAATTCACCTTTTTAGAAATTGTGTCGTCTGAAGTCATATTTCAAACTTTATTGACATTTTTTACGCTTGTGTCATTGACATACGTGATTATACCATGGTGATTATATTCTGAATATAGGAAAAATGTTTGTATACGGGAGATAACACGAACAATTCCTGCCGATTCCTTTTTTAAAATTAATATAAAGATATCGCTTCTTCACATAAATTGGATAGGTTATAATTTCTACATATTTACGCATATTTTTCATTAGCAGATCTGAATTACATATAGGGCTTCATTTCAAAAGTTATGATCATAAAATAAGTGATTTATTCAGCTCAATAATATTACATACAAAATCTTTCATGCAAAATTTTAATCATCAGTTCACTTCAAAATATTTTCCTACACTCAGTTACTAAAATGTAACAGAAAATCGTTGCCTACATATATTTTTTTAATAATTTCACTCATTTTTCAGAAAAATTAGTCAAAACAATTTTCAATCATTCAGTGTAAAAAATAGGTGATAATGAATTAATTAGAAATAAATCGTTTCACATAGGTACATTATAATACGATATAATCATAAAAACTGTAAATGATTTTGAAAAAGTTCAGAATTTTATTTGAATGAACCACTGAACATAAAGAACCCATCATCCGATTCCAATAGAAAAGATATATTCTTCAAATTTCTGGAAATCGAGGTTGTTGTAACTATTATATTCAGAATAGGGTACACACTTCTCGCCAACGACATTCATTCATTCCAGCTTTCAAAGATTCTTTATAGGTAGGATCTCGAATAAAACGACATTTCTATTTTCATTCAATATATCTTTTACAATATAAACAATGATATAACATTTGAATATTCATATAAATGTTTATACACGTAATATACAAATATCTCAATAACTCTGGAATATAATGTATATATATTCATATAAATATGTTAATTATCAAACACAACAAATTATAAAATAAATTCTCGTAAATTTCACAAAAAGTAATTGTATATGAATGCTTTCATGGAAAACACTGGTGAAATCAATTTACTTTCTTGATAAATCCCTAACTATTTGCATTGTCTTGAAATTAAATTTCACCATATTCCGAAAAGGAACAAAAAACAATATTGAGTCAACAATCGTTTACATCATCGAGAGACAAGATTAAATAAATAATTTCAAGCCTAGTTCAGGTAATTGAACATTCTTGAGCACTTAAATCGAATCAAATTAATGAAACACATTTTTTATGGTCTCTTGAAAAACCACTATGAATAATGATGTTAATACTTTCAACTGAACATTATTAAATAAATCCAGAAAGCAGTAAGTCGCGCTTAAAATATTTCAAATAAATGAAAGAAATTAATCTTATACAGATAAGTACACATGATCATGATGCCTCCACCAATGAAATTATACTGAAAAAAAATAAATTTGGTATTAGAAACAATTGAAATCATACCAACAGTGATGAGATTCATCACCTGAAGAGAAGTTTTTAGACCTGATTTAAAGTTATTATGGGAATAAATAAGAATTCTCAAAAAAAAGAGTAATTTCTATGGACGTCGCCAAGTTTCTAAAAAATTGGGGACAGGTGACCAGAACACATTGCTGATACTAGTTTTCTTAATAATATCAAATTTGCTCATCTTATATTCCTTCAATCAAAGAATATTCTAATATTCTTGATTCTTGAACTCTCATCAGATGCCATATAATATTAAAGATATGGCGTTTAGTATCGAATCGAAAATTAGTTTTTTCTATTTTGGTTGTATAATGAAGTCATAGCCTCTATTTCGATACGCATTTTTTATTATTCGAAGATTGGTACAATCGAACTGTCAAATGAAAGTCAGAAAGAGTTAGGCCCAGTTTACTACTGAGCGATTTGGATTGGTGTTATTAGCAGTGAAAAACTCGATGTTTTAATTGGTAAATTTCAATTCAGAGTGTAATTTGATTTAAATTGATCAATAAAAACAATAAAAACATTGAATTTTTCAACGCTGGTATTGCAATAATCAAAATCGCTCAACTGTAAACTGGGCTTTACGCTTGTGCGTCAGATTTTAATTAATTCAATGTTATCATTGTTACAAATCGAAGATGTTTCTGTTATTTATCGATATTTTGATCCATTTTTTTCTTCAAATCAATCCAAAATGGAAAAAATTGCATATGACACACGTTTTATAAGACACTTTGTCGCACTTGTTCACTTGGAGCACTCCTCGCTTCGATGGTCGTACTCCAAACAACGCGTGCGACAAAATAGCGTCTTATAAAACTTGTATCATAATATACTATTGTATCATGTAGCAATCAAATAACATCAATTATAAATATGACTATTGAGTGAATCAATTCCTACTGAATGATGTTGTGTAACTTCACTTCAGATGTATGTTTATGATATATATCAAACAGTTGTAGCATTTATAGAAATGCTTGAAAATCTGGTATGATTACATATATTTACAATAAGAATATTCTGTGCAAGCATTTGAAAACGGCATCATCATGCATATTCTACAAAAATGTATCTTTTGAACTGTTGTTTGGATTAGATCATGAGAAAATATTTCGTAATCTCACCGACGATTTCATGCATATTCAATCTAGTTGCAGGGTTGTAAAGTGTAGCCAAATGAATACCTAATCTATATCACAATTCGTCTATTAGTCAGATATCAGTCAGTCTGAATTTCACTGCATTTGAAATAAGTTACCCAATGAAAAAAATTTTGCAATCGCTATTTATCCGTCTTCGAACGCAAAATTCATATTTTGAACCATTCTGTGAATTGCAGTAATTGATTGAAGTTATTCAATATGGAATGTGTTGTTCAAGATGAGTAATTTGTTTCACTATATATCCACTCAATTTTAATCATAGTTTATTGAGTACCTAACGTATTTCGTAACATCCGACTAATACCCAGTTAACCAACTATATTTTTCCAATACGAGTTTATATCAATCAATAATCAAATAAAAATTCAACTATAATTAATGTAGGCAAAAATACGAGAAATACAGTGGGATACGCCATATGGATATCGAAAGAGATTGAGGGTTGGTAGGTTATAGCAAAGTCAAGAGTGATTTCAAATACGAATAACTGTGATCGTTCCGGCATTTTCCCAAAGAAAAATAATTTATATTATCGATTTTGTATGATATATCCGTGGATGGTGCAAAAATTTCATCATTTATATATTTTTTGTAGTGTTATTTTTCAATCGATAGTGATTTCCATTGTAAAAATCAGTGTTGCACTCATTATGCACTCGTGGGTGATTCTATTCTATATTTTGAAGCTTGCTACTCTGATTCTATTCCATCACCATGATGCGAAAAAAGTACGATAAATACTTTATTTGAAATGACCTCAGAACATGCATCATGAACAGCTACCAAATTATCAAAATAATCTAGTATTCGAAAATCATTCAATACACATAGTTTTTTTCGTATACTTGTATAATATGATCATCATTATCCGAATGTGATAATCGAGTAGGGCAAAGTCGAACAAAATTGAAAGGCTTTCTTGCAGGTTTTTGTTGTTATTGATTGGTATCATCAAGTGATAATACATATATTCAGTTCGTCCAGCAAAATATTTCAAGTGACTAACTTTCCATTGAAAGGTCCATCTCAGTTCTTCGATGGATAGACGAAACTACAAAGTTTCAAGTTTTTGGGACCATCACAGAAACGGTCGTATCAAATATGTTAATAAATTATCGGCATGTAGAATTTCCAATGCTCAGTCGACCAGTACAGAATATAACAGATAGGTTTACGCGATGGATGATCAATTATTCCACTGGACCACTGTTTTACAGATCAATGAGGTTTGGTCCAGTTGAATACTTGATTATCCATTGCGTAGATCTCTAAATTTTGTGCTGGTCAACTAAGCATTGGAAAACTAGCATATCGGTATCTTTGTTCCACATCTGTATACAAAATTAAATTTGTTTGTATTTGTTTATTCGTTTGTATTTGTTTATTCATTCCTAGGCGATTTCGCTAATAACAACAGCACATTTTGCACTGCTAGTATCGCCAAAGCCAAAATCGCCTAGGAATAAACTGGGTTTTACTCCATAACACATATTTATATGATTAGTGATGTTATTGAACAAGAAAATGCAAAAAGTAGGCAAAAATACAGAGGTTCATAGTTTCTCACAGTTTAGCCAAAAATAAAGATGCTACAAGCGAAAGAATTGGTTCATCACATCACTCAAGCACACCACTACACAAGTTTTGCTATTTACAGAAAATTAGTTCATAGTCAGTACATTTACCAAGATATTGTATATGCATCGTCTGCAGTTTATTCATGAATATGTTCGATTTTATTACTGTCTATAGATTTGTTTCATTATTCAGCAGTACGTAAGTATGATAATTCGATTGAGATTCCAAACTAAAGTACCATGTCAGAGTGAATCAATATTTTGCAATATCTTCGGTAAATGTGCTTTCTTTATTGAACATGTTTATTTACTCAATAATAAGAAGCACTACAAGAAGTCCATGCTTTCTCACACTAAATGATGAAATCAGTGATAATTGTCATTACCTTGGTCAAAACAACTAGGATTGATAAAGTTAATCAACTCGTTCTCGGTAAGAGAAGTAAACGATCGAGGGATCATCCTATCTTCATTTTTCTTATCGTTGTGCACCGTAGACGCGATATCCTTGACAGATAATGGTAGAATGAATTCAGACTTTTGTTCTTTGCAGTTGATTGGAGAGTTTATAGTCGATGAAAACGACTGTGCAAAAGTATTACCATTACTTTGCAATTGACTGAGGGTACTGTTCGTTTTGGTTGTACTCGTTTCCATCTCATTCAGTTTTTGTTGAGTTTCTAGGAAATCTACAGCAGCATTCAATAAAAGAGCTTTCTCTGGTTCAGCAGTCAGTGTTACTGAAATAGGCGATGTTAAGGAACCTATACCTTCTGAAGTATTCTGAGCAGTGTTCGGAACCATAAGTGACTGTTGAGATGGAGTAATGCTGCTGGGAATTAAGGCCGACTCAACGTTTGTGCTCGACTGGCATAAACTCATATTAGGGGTAGTGAGCAATCCTTCTTGTTGGAGAGCATTCGTATTTCGACACATCAGGCTGGGTGAAATTTGCGAATTCAAAATAACATCAGAAGTAAGGTTAGGTGATGCATGTACGTTAGTCATTTCGTGCGGAGAACCCATTCTTGTATTTATCATAGGAGGAACCATCAAGTTTGTTTGGGGATTCAACATCACATCCTGCGAAGTCATGATGACATTGGCAGGAGTATTGTTCGTTGTTACTAATGACATATTGTTGATGAGTAACTCTTTGGGTGATGAGTCATTTCTAGTGGGGCTGAGATGCGACTCTACTGTAGAGTTCACTAATGCATCTAGTCTCTCAGTATTGATAGGCGTGGGGACACTCCTTTCCAAAGCAGTGGCAATTGTAG
This sequence comes from Chrysomela aeneicollis, assembly GCA_029955515.1. Classification (NCBI taxonomy): domain Eukaryota; kingdom Metazoa; phylum Arthropoda; class Insecta; order Coleoptera; family Chrysomelidae; genus Chrysomela; species Chrysomela aeneicollis. The sequence continues at coordinate 5,460,022 of JARUHQ010000025.1, forward strand.
TGATGGTTGAAGATGCCATGGTGCCAGTTTGTGGTGGCGTTGATTGTTCAGCTATGTCGGCACTCTCTGACTTAGATACTATATTGATAGCTTCATTTTGTGTTATGGTGGATGACAAAAACGGGCGAGAAGAGCTCAAAAACACAGGATCTCTTCCTGAAACTGTTGTGCTTGTACTCAAATTCGACATGGCACAAGTGTTCAGCATTCCACAGTTTTGATTCGACATCATTGGCAACTTTTGCGACTGGAACATGTTGGATTCGGCTGTAATTATTTGAGATAGCTTCGTACTAAGGTCATTCTTCAACAAGAGTCCAGTCGGATTCCTGAATGGAACTGCTGATGGCTTCGCTTCAATTCTAGTCAGATAGTTTTCTACGCTTTGACCACTCTGATTGGGCAATGGTGCAGTGGAATGTTCTATTGTGAAACCCTGCAGCGTAGTCATGGATGGTGCTGTTGTGTTAACAAGATCAACTGGAGACATTGGCATTTTCATTGTTAGATCCATCACCTTCTCCAAGGTTTGATTTGTCAGGAGTCCCGTGTGTTGGGAAATTATGGCTCTGTCACTAACAACAGGTTGGGCGACAGTGCCACAAGAGTTATCTTCATTCACTGCTGATGAATTGGAATTGGCACAATCCAACGAATGTTCACAAATAGATGAAACCTGTCGGCTCAGGGTCTCTCTATGGGCCATAATGTCGACGCTATCGTCATTGGTCATACTTGACTGACTAATGGAGTTCCGCCGGACCATCATTTCGACACTATTTTCGTTACCAACACTTATGTTGGAATTTTCATTTATATGGCTCATCATGGAGTTCTGATTGATCATGTCCATGGAGTTCTCGTTTATCATTGACATGTTGGAATCACCATGATGAACGTCGAGAGAACTTTCAGACAAATGCCTGTATCTCTCCTGTTCCATGCTGGAGCTCTGACTATTTTCATCCATGTATTCCTGCTTCAGAGCATGCATGGGGGGTGACTGGTCTTCGCTTGAAGATGGCACGCTGATGGAGGGTCGTCTAGTCGCTAGAGGCACTAGGCTAGATTCTGGGGGAGGCATCATGTCTAGATCTTGCTCTCGTTTGCTCAGGTTGGACTGCCAGAAAAATGGCGTCGGTTGGGTTGTCGGAGTGTCGATGAGAACTGTAAGATATAAATATATCAGAAACATGCTCACTGCATTTGAATACTAATATTAATAACTGCCAGCTGGCCCGCTGTAAGAAAAGAGGAGGGCAGTGCCACTCAAGCCAAGTACGGATACATCGTTTACTAGCAATTTAATTTTCATTGAACATCTTAAGTCTCAAAAACTCCTTCGGAAATTATCTCATTTATTTCAAACTTGACGGTGAATTATTCAAGAAAACAAGGCTTGATAGACATAACCCACAATGTTGACGCCACATACTCTCTCAGAAACGTTGTTTCATCAACTTTCATACACTCTCAACCGATTTATACATTACCTACTTTTTAAACAAAGGATTTACAGGATTTGAAGAAATGTGAAGAACCCGTGAATTCCAGACATAGCATTCAATTAACTTTTAGTTGAAAATGCGCTCGACCAGGCATTGTAAAAATATTACAAATTTCATCGAAAAAAGATTTATTGATGACAATTAATTTCAAACAATACGCGAACGATTCTAGAATAATATAATTAATATAATGATGATTATTAAAAAGGGGGAAAAACACTACGTTTATGATATTGTGAAATTAATGAATACTAACGTGACCTTGACAAAATAATACAGGATTTAAAAACTTGTGAACGATTATACTGGTCTATTTCCATGAGAAAGAATCTCACAGTGAAATGAGAACTGTCAAAAAAACTACCCATATACCGTAACATCCACCACCACCCAAGATATAAGTAAGAGAACATTTAATTTACATCGAGCATTGGCATCAGTAATGAGTAGATAATGGATAGTATCATAATGTATAAATATTTAAACAAAATAAACATATTTATATGTCCCTCAGAATTGTTTCATCGATTGAAAATATGTGAATACTCTATATTGTATTTCGGAATTCGAATCTTATGAAACAAATATGTTTTCTTTATCTTCAAATAACGCGTTTGTAGAGCATGAAGTTGGTTTGCAGGTATAGGATGAATGCATCTATGTCCAGAATAGGAACAACCACAGTCATCACTATTCTTTTCCATGATATTACATACATATTGCGTTCAATAGAAATCGTTATTGCCCTTGAAATGCATCATCTCATTACTTCAAATAATAATTTCAATAGTCTTTCAACTGAACTTAATTTTGTTGGCAATTAAATTAGTTCACTTTTCTCAGACTGACTAGCTTTTTTGTAGCGTACAAAACTACAAAAATGTTCGAAACCCATATTTTGAATATATTCTTGTAAAGGATTCTTTGGAACCAAGCAAGGAAAAAGAAGGTGAATAGGAAATATGTACTGTGTAACCACATGCATCTTGAAGATTCATCTCAATCACACTGTGCGTGAACATTACGGGTTGAATGCGGGGTTTTCCAAAACTTGGTATACCTGTAAAAAAACGTGTGAACAATCTGCCTTTGATTCGGAGATCTGTCTTTGCGTGAAACTCCTGTAAAGCTTAAATATCTACCTTATGAATAAATGAATACTTAAATATAGAGTAATACATAGGGAATTGTGGTTTTATATCTGAAAAGTATATTTTCATTAATCTAAATAGTTTACGATTTGGTTCAGGAACTAGGTATCAAGTGACCTAGGTATGTAATAGAATAGTCAAAATTCACTTCAAAACCATAATAATGAACTGAAATAATTCGAATTCAAGATCGTTTTAAAAGCTATCAAGATGAATAAACTTATATTGAATTCTCAATTTGCTCATTTTAAATGACACAAAAGATGGACTTAGTCACTTGTGAATATCAAAAATACGCTGAAGTAAATTTTCCACAAAAAATTGAAATCATGTTTATCTGATTAACGAAAAGTTGGATCTTGTTCTGGTTCGCATACCAATACGTTAATTATCAATGAAATATTATGTGGTAATTTTCAATTCAGTTTATTCATAACATCACGTTTCAAAACATTTTTGAGACTCTTTCAATATGGTAACATCGTTTGAAACTTACAATACTTTGTGATTTGAAAACTATTTAGTGTGATCTGTCCACCAAAATAAGTTGAAATAGGGCGAATTGAAGGAATTGATATATAAAAAGAAAAATGTCGCTCACGAGTTCACTTATCGGTTCAAAACTGAATCATATATAATATTGATTTTCTCAAACACAGTTGTAATATGTGTCATGCATATCGTAATATTAAATCGTGCATTTTAAATTATTTAACTCTCATAAATTACACAATTTTCTTATCTGCAGTCTTTTGAGAAAATCACGTTGTGCAATGATACTTTTACTAAGCACACAGGGTGAGATGGGAAAAACATTTCTTTCAACAATGTAAGTATTCTTTCGATGAAGATTGTCAGATTCTTATTTTATGAAAACTCCATACTCTGATAGAGATCTTCATTACATAAACAGGATGGAAGCAGGTTTCGTAAAGATAATGCAAACTACCTCGAAAACCCCCTTTTATGTTTATCAACAAGTTCTGTAACCCAGTATGATGATTCCAGCAATTCGAATGATCATTGAGATATTCATTTTCATCACAACTATTCCAAATATTTCGTATTTGTTCAAGAAATTATGTCATCAACAAATAAATCCAGACGACATTTGACTTCTAATAATTTTCAATTTCAAAATAAGTTATTTTAATGCTAATAGCCATTATTCAATAACATGTTCTGTCAATGACAATTTAACTGGCTGAAATAGTCATGAGTGAGTTATATATCTATGATAAATTTCCTTCAGATGAAGAATTCTGTTCAGCGAGTTATTATTTGATCACGATTATTGAGGAAAACAAAGTTATTGAAACCATTGCTAAACAAGAGCCTGCAGCCTTATATTAGAAAATTGTGAAATTCAACAAAAAAATATTTGATGTATTTTGAATACTTTTCGTAACAATATACGTTTTCTAATATCAATAATAAAGTGAATGTACGGAAGACCATAATAAATTATCAACCTATGCTCAATTATGATTATTTTGAGTAATGAAAATAATAATCAATGCTTATTGCTCATCAAAGCAGTATAAAAGATGAAAATAACATGAATTTGTGTGATAACTGGTTTGAAAACCCTAGATATAAATCTGAAATATACGTACTCATCATGTTAATGATGTTAATTGAAATAAATATTATTTTCAACATTGCATTTCGCGCGTGAAAATTTTAATTTTGTCATTTTGGGTAAACATATTTTCAAATGAATATGTCTGGGCAATGCCATTTTCATGAAAAATAGCGTCAAAAAAGTTACTGAAATTTTCAGCATCAAATATGTGTGAACACCATATTTTTAAATGTTTTGAAAAGTAAAGGATCAAGAAAAAAGTTGAATGAATCGACTATGTACATCATATGTAATGATTCATTGAAAGATCAAGTGGCTTTTTTCTCGACAGAATGATAAAAAATTACATATCTTCTTATTTTATCATCACAGGAAGCCCACCTCTTTCAAGATAAAATTAATGATCAGAAGTGAGTTTTGACCAAAGTGAGAAAACTTTTTGGGAAATTGAATATTTTGGTATTTTGAAGCAAGCCACTTATTCCTAACTGAATATTTGCACAAGAATTATGATAAATCATTACCGATTTTTTTTATATGAACAATAGAAAATTCGAAGACAACGTTTTGCCAATCTTAATGAGTAACTATTTTTCATCTTATTCAGAGTGTAACATTACTCATTTTTATGTAACTAAAGAAGGATAGGTGAAGGATAGATGAAACGTCTATTCAAAGATTAACGAAATTATTCCAGGAGTGACAACATCGCTAGTGAAACAGTTAACATTATACAACATTAGAATATGACATTCATACGCAAGAATCTGGTTATGAGTAGTGTTTTGAGAAACCATTAAATCAATATTGAATTTTTCAACATCGTTATGTAATCAGGCCGATATTACAATGTTGAAATTCACTTTTTAGGTTTCCATATGCATTTACCATTGTTAGAAAAATATTGTTACCAACTTGTGAAATCCAAATTACTAATGGGCATTTCAAAATGACGAAGGTTTGAAGAATATTCACACTAGTTTGTTAGTTCTGTATATGGAAAAAAATGTGTCGGACATATTTTGACGGCTATCCTACTGAAAATTCCCCGTGTTTCTTTCACCTATATGCTTCTTCCATACACGATGGATTAATTTTGTTACTAGGTATATTGCAGATTATTGAACTTTATTGAATAATCAAGTCGTCTGTCAAATCATTTTCGACAAAAACTTAAGAAAAAGGTATGGATATGACATTATTGAAATCACATTCGATCTATGGAAGTAATTTGTATTATTTTTAGTTTAGTCGAGCTCTCAGCCACTTCCAAGTTCTATAACTGGGGAGATTTGTTTCTGGAGTGTTTCTTTCTTCTGCCGCATGGTGTCGCCACTTCCAACTGTCTCTTGGAACGCGGCTCAGTGCGGTCAAATAGACGCGACGAAAAGGCATTGGGATAGACAACGCTTCGAGTGGAGATCTCACGGTCTCTACTCGGATAACTACCCTGCACTGATGAGGGCCAATGAGCCCGAAACCGGCCTGTAAGCTGTTGATCGTGCCTGTCCCGATGTGAATTTGTCACGTCTTAGGAAGAAAGAAACATTTGCGATCTGCATTCACAGTTTGAATCGCATGGACTACGAGCATAAGCCATAAGAGACAATGTTAGCAAAGTGAAGCCGAATTTCGTATATCTATCCTTTTTAAATTGACGTTGATTGAGGGCGCATGCGCGAAATCGGGCGAAAAACTCAAATCACGAAATGTCTAAAATAAGTGAATCTCATATTCATAGAAAAAATTTGCTTTATATGTGAATAAATATTATCATTTGGAACATATCCAATGATGGTAGAATGCATAAAGTATACTTATCTTTGACAGAGAGTAATCAGAGATCTTCTAATTCAGCGAACCACTCCTTTCAGATTTGAAAGAAAATAAAGCAATGAAGATCAAAACAATGGTAGGCATATAAATGATCCTGAATTTTGCAATGTTTGGTTAGACATTGATGGCACAGGCACTTCCATTCCATAGAGTAGCTCTTGACTGTCATCATATACTTTTATTTTGGCGCATGCGCATAAATTCATCGTTGTCAGCGACGCTCTTTTGTTTCGGCTTCAGATAGGCTGCCCTCAAGGTGGATATAGGATGGTGAAACAGCTTCCTATTACCAAGCACTAGAATGCACTGTAGACTTCTGCCTACTTGATTTCATACCGTAGTAATATTTCCTGATGTTATCAGAGATGGCGACATACCTTGTGTCGGTAAAACAGAAACTGTGCATCTGTCATACTTTTATCAGTTTCATCTGTTCTAGATGAAAAATGATTGAGAAGAGTCAAAATATCAATATTCATTCAAGATTTATCGAAAATTTATTGTTTTAATGTCGTTTCAAGTCAATTCTGTCAGATGTGAACCACAGAAATACGTAAGCAACAGAAATCTTCTTCGATAATCGATCTTACCGCCATCTTCTTTCAAGTCGTGGAAATATAAGTACCTTCTCAAACGGTCTACAAGTTTTTCGCAGAAACAATTGAAGAGCTGTTTCACCATCCTTATATCCACCTTGGCTGCCCTTATTATAAATATTCGTAGTTAATAGATATATGGTTATTGGGCATTCCTGTCACGTGTTAGGAAAAGAGAAACATGTGTATTATGCATTCCCTGTGTGCATAGTTGCATAGATTGCAAGAAGGTATAATTTTATGTTTTGCCAGGAAATTAATTGTTTTCTGCTCGTAGTCTACCAATCATTCGAACAGTGTTTAATATTCTTAATTGGACAAGACGATAATATGTATTTCTTACAGTTTTTTTATCGAATATTTACTGACTTGTTCACAGATTCTTGCGTACAACTGCCATATTAGCATTTGAAACATCGCTTTGTTTACCCTGGCAGTGTATAATAATACACAGTTGATTATCTGACGAAAATCAAACTATCAAGAAAGGAATAAGCAGCCATTTTCGTAAAGAATCCACCGTGTGTATGTGTGGGGAAGCGACGTAGTGTCAGGAGGTGTGCGGGAGGATATCGTAAAATGATGTATCTTGTGTGATTTAAGTACCCGTAAATCTAGACCTGAACTGACGCGTCATCGGAGGCGCAGGTTAGGCCCCGCAGGCTGAGAGAAGACGGCAGGCGGCACCTCTACGTATACAGAGCTTGTATGCTGTATGAGACAAAGTGAAAAGCAAACGCAAATGAAAACAGTTGATAACTTCGAGGCTCATACAATCAATGAAAAAGCAGTTACTCTTTCCATACAAATGGAATTGCAAAATTTTTTGACATAATGGTACATGTATGAGGGCAAGGCATAGAGACCGTCCAATTCTCAAAAAAGTAAAATATCACATTATTTTCGAGATACCAACATATCTGATCTGTCCAACCCAGTGTCATGGAGATTTGATTTCAGCAATTTGACTGATTGAAGATTGTATGCATTATTTTATTGGTATATTCACCAAAAAACATGTTCTACCGAAGCGAGTTGACTCAATTATTAAATAAAATTTGAATTTGTGGAATGCAAACTGAATTTATTTAGTGTTTCTTTTCATAAGGGTGAATGTGACAAAAAAAGCATTTGCTTTGAGTGGTCGATTATTATTATTTGGGTAATAAAAATAATAATGTATGCTAATGGGGAATATTCCTCAATTCGGTTTATTACAGCAAATGCAAGCATGAACTTATTGATTATGAGTTTCATTCATGAATTTTCCGAATTGATTTTTCAAATATGGGGTATAAGATTTCAAAGTGCCTCGTTTCTAGTTCACAAATTGGCAACAGAGCCTAGTAGACTAGAAAAACAACAAATCACATTTGGCCACACTCTCATTATGTACACCTGATGTCAATGCATAATTCAGGAATCAAACGTCTATCATAAAAAAATAATTAGTCAAAACATGAATTTCAGTCCAACAAAAACACCAATCCATCCACAAGTCAAATATAAATGACTAGCATATATTTTGAGGTGCATGGAACAGAAATAAGTAGAATGGCACCTAACCCACAGAACTTATTGGTAGTATAAGTTTTGTGTTCTGACCTGATCAAAATATAACTATCATTATTCACCTAATCAACGTAATGGATTTGTTGTCCTTTATTATTTATGAAATCTGCAGTCGATGTTGCCAAATAGTGAAATAGGAACAAGGTGCTTCAAATTTCATATCCCCATATCAAGTATTTTTCTTAAGCACTTGAAATGTATTTTTTCGAAAAAAGGTTGAAATGGTGATTTTGAAATGCGACGTTTTGAATATATTTAATAAGAAATACTTCATAATCGTTCGAAGGAGAATTCCCCATTGTAAAGTTGATTTCTATGATATGAGTTCAGTTGCTTATGTATACATGAAAAATAAAGAAGAATTTGTGATAACCTATGTAAGAACCCTAGGTATACACCTGTCTTTGAATTCGAGAGAATATTCGTGAAATGAAGTCAGGTTTGAGAACATCTAATGTATACTAGATATATGAAAATATGTCTGCAATTTGGCGTATACATGGTGTTTTCTCATACTACATGAGCTGGATCAAAAACCATTATTTCACTTTACAGAGCTCTCTTTTGCCAAATTCAAGGTGTACGTTACTTTTTGTTTTTACACTGTACATACTCGTTCGACTAGTAATCGATAAGGACTTTTAGACATTCTCAGTTGAAAAATAAGATTACATAATATGCTTTTTCATAATCTAAAAGTGAAAGAAAAAATTGAAATAAAACATTTCTTAAAAAAGATTATTGTGTGAACCATGTTTTCGATTTACAAAAGCCAGTAACGGATCTCGAAAAAGTTTTTAGATTGGACTTTGTTAAATAAGAGAAAAGCACTAACAGATATAATGACCGTTATACAATGGCTTACTTCATCTCGTCTGCTCACATTTCCACATTATGCTCATTGTCTCCCAGTTCTTTAACTTTACTTCAGTTCAGGTTTACGAATGATCTAATTTTGTATCATCGAGTTATGGATATTGAGATACAAAATTTGAATGTAGATTCATTTAAAGCATGAATGTATCAATAAATTAATCAAAGTATTCAAAATTTAAGATTCTTGACACGAGACTATGATGATGTTAGTCAGTTTCTCACAAAAAATTATTGATAGATGTATCTTAAACTTCGATGGAAACAAAAATTATAATCCTGAAAAGTCAAAACTATTGAATTTTGAACGCCTTCGAGTATATTTCATTGAAGGATTCAGAATTCTAAAAATAACTCATAATTATCAAGAAAAGTTGGACTCAACATTTTTGATGAGTGAAAATCTATGCCATTCGTTTGTGTTATAATTCCTGTATCAGAAACAGATGATTCTTGCATTAATAGTAGTCAACTTAATCCAGATTTTTTTACAATTAGTATATAAATACCTGACTTGTGTATCCAGATAACCATTGTCAAAAAATTTTGCAGTACAAACATAAGGAATAATCGGCTCTGGCATTATCACAAAATAATTAGGTTATACAATGAAATATTTAAATAATTACATGTCACTTATGAGATTTCAGAAGTACATTTCATAGTTAAATAGTTACATTTCATTTAAATGTATAAAAGTTACATTTCAAGGTTTGATGAAAGAGCAATCAATAAAATGCGATATTTTTCGTTGTAATGAAGAGTCGCCCTAAATAAAAGACAAAATGCAAAGATCAAATATTTGTCTGCTTCCAAAGCCACTGAAAATATTCGGTGGGCTACATGATCACACATTAGCAAATAAACAAAAATGAAATACATTTCAGTAAAATTATATACTGGGTGGATCATGAGAAACGGGACGGACTCTTGACAGGAAAACGAGAACATACATAATTAAATTTTATTATACCAATAAGTAGAGGGCTCTGAATACTACGTCTTGAAAATATTGATCAATATAAAGGGTGTTTCACAAGAGAGTAACATAACAAAGATGTATATCCTATTTTCATTAATAGTTTTGAGATGATAAATATTGGCGAAGTTGATCGATTTGAACAAATTTAACTTATAATACCAGGATCATTCAAACAAAGATATCAACTTCAAAGTAGAAAAAATGAAATGTTATATTCAGGAAACCCGGTTATTAAATATTAATGAATACATCAATGAATCACTTGACATATCCTAGATATTACTTTTCAAATATTTGTTTAAAATCAATCGATTATGTTGATATTGTTATTTTTTCAAGAATTTCACAATTCGAAAACAGTAGGGTATTATTTCTAATATAATATTCAGGCGTGCAATAAAATACTACACTATTGTAGAGCACTCTGAATATTGGTGAGTATTTTCATAACGCAGTATCCAGAGCCGTTAAGGAAAGTGGTGTAATACAATTTTATTATATGTTCCCGTTTTCCCATTAGAGTCCATCCCGTTACTAGTGTATCACCCTGTATAGTCTATATGAGAGAAGAGTATGATGGATCGATAATGTAGCCCGATATATGTCAAATGTTGGGACAAATGTGGCACTACTACATTCATAAAACACCCGTACACAACCAACTTTCGCAAGCTGATGATAAGCAAGCGTTCGTTAGGTACCCTTCAAACATCGATCATAGCTCACTGCATATCATCAAATTCATACTTTAGTGCACATTTGCCACCGAATGTAAATTTCATGAAAAATATAAGGTGAAAAATTGTTTATTTCCCTCAGTAGAAAAACAATTAGAAGTGTTCTAGACAAAATTTTTCATTTCACTATGCATGTATTGTTTTAGAGAGTTCGGAATTCAATTTGAGTAAATGAATTATTTCATTTGATTTGACGTAACAAATGAGAACTTTACTCAACATATATTACACATGTTGTATTTTTGGTTGATCAATTGAAATTTTTCACCTTCATTCGTAAAAAAGCATTACTAAAGCAAAATCTTAAACAATGGATGTATTCTGCTGAAGACAAATTCAGAAATCATTCAAATATTCAAACGAAGTGGTGAAAATATCTTCGGTAATACTTTTTACACCATTCATCCAATATTGGCATGCCTTTTGTGCTTCACAGCACAATATGACTCCATGATGAAAAATCGATGTATCATACAATTTGAAAGAACAATGTAATTTTTTAAGGTTATGTGTAATGTCCCACACAGGGAATACTAAAGTTTTAGTCAAAGAAATTTTTGATACAAGAAATGATTTAATGGTGAAGGTAGTTTGAATCTTCCTTCCTATAATTTTCATGAACCCTTTTTTTACAAATATAATGTTACGGACAGTGCATTTCTGAGAACACCGGAAGTCATTATCTCTGCGGCTCGCGATTGGCTGATTTATGGCATCGCGATAACATCGGTGGCCGACATACCTAATTAAAGGACAATGGCGGATGACTCATAACCGTCGCAGATTCTCGAAAATGAACGGTATTTTTCAGAACTCTATTGAATATTCAAGATTTTGCTAGAATGAGTATTTGGTACCTATATAAGTCAGTTTGGAAATAACGCTAGTATTGTGAACATTGAGTATTGTGAAGCGAATATCGTGATTCAACTGAATGTTTATTGGGTTGTATCTCGAGTGTTTAGTGAAATGAATTGTTTAGTTTTGTAGTGAATGTTTTAAATTCATGGACCCAAGTAGAAGAATCGAAACAATAATTCGAAATTTTCGTTCGTACATCAGAAATTAATGCCGATAATGAAGTTTTTTATTTCAAATGTTGTTCCTCTTTATTATTCGAGAGAGAATTACTCTACTTGATTCTTAGTTCGAGAACAAAGAATGAGAGGTCAACAAAAATATGAAAGGAGGTAAGCAGTGAATACGTGTATTCAAGTGTCTATATTCATAACATATTCAAAGTAAACTAATGAATAATTGACGTAGCAAAAACGAATTATTTCAGTGATAATCAACATTCAAAAATGCAGTACCATCCATGTTCGTTAAGAAAGAAATGAATATGGAATACATGTGAATGGAACTAGATAATTAGATAAAAACTATCCAATAAAGGAAAATAGGTTAGGATCACCTAGAAATAGAGCAACAGCATAAAGATAAAGGCAAAATTTAAATAACAATATTGTCAACAGTAGGAAAACCAGTTTATATAACTAGAAATTAAAAACTTATTAGACAGAACACACTCCTAGCAATATGTCAGTTATGGTCATGAAAATTGCAATTGGTCTAGTAATTTATTCACAAATTTATAAAATGCTTATCTCCTGTGAAACCATATTCATGTTAGGATTATACTGTTTGAGGCTCCAAGAAGAAAGGTGAATTGATGAATTATTCATAATAATTTACATGTTCAGTGGAATTTATGTCACGAGGTGTTACTTCACATGAGCGATTTTCCAAATATATTGAGATGTGAAGATTCGAAATTCGATTTGAGATTGTCATCAATGTCTCCATGAAGTGATGTACAAAACTACATTGTGAAAAATAAGACCAATAAGTATGGCTACTGATTCCAAATGGACGGTTTCAACTATTTGCTAAGTTCGAATCTAGGGTTGTTTGCACTTCAACTCTTTTATCCGAACATCAATTTGATAAAATTCGATAGCATAGACAAGTTTGAAATGTGTATCGATGGTTTCAATTATAATCAATCGATTCCTTATTGGTTTCTCTACTTTTTTTCACATATCGACCGATCTTCTAACCTACGAGAACTTCGTTAAAAGAATCAAGAAATCCCAGGAACTGATGAGATAAGAATGACATTTGTTGACTAGTGTCGAAATATAGAATACCTCAGTGATGCTCATGGCATCTTTGCATCCATATTCAATCTCAAGGTTCTCATTCAAGACAGCTGTCACGTAGAAAGCGAGAAACCCAGTAATAATAAGCATTTTACACTCTTAGAGTGAAATAATTACATAACAACAAATACGGCAAATGGAAATCCGGGAATTTCGGAATGATGCAATATTGAGGAAAAGTTTTGAAAAAATGCTATGTCGTGTTGTGTTTGTCACAAGATTATCGACAATAAGGAGTAAAATACACATCCATATTTTTCAACAAACATTATTGAATGAATCATAAAATTATTAATTGTTTAGAGAAAGTATCGTCTCATTTTCTACATACATAGAATCTATGATAGATACTCAACCGAATGATGTTAGAATATTGCACTTCACTAGGATATCTGTGACATTTATGAATTAATATCATTGAAACGTTATGACAGGAATTTCTAGTTCCTCAAATAATTACTCAACTACGATAAACACTGAAATAATAAAGGTTATGATTTCAGTTCATTGTGGTTTCTTGTTTGTTGTGTTTATTTTCGTACTATATGGTACTATTGTTAGTAGATATTCTCAAAGATGTTTCCAAAAACTATTTCATAAATCTGTTATACCATGTCGGTGGTATTCTGAAAAATACTAAGATACTTAGTTACTTTTATGAGAAACTATTAGCACTATTACACACAACACGATATTTGTATGATACATCAATCACAGTGTCAATATGTCGCAATATTTTATCAATTACGTAAGAATTCAGGCTTACCACTGGGCATAGACCCATTTACGGGCGTATATACAAACTGATGCGATTCACTTGTTTTACCGCTCGATACCACACATAACCTAACCGATACCGGTTCTGTTATGTCTGGTCTGCGGTATGGAGGAACAACGCAAACAAAGTGAGTCTGAAACAAATGAAAATGTATTGTTACAAGATGAACGGTTGGTGATAACTAGGTTATGACATCTGTTTGGCATCCCTGCAAGGTTTTGCAAAATCTAGAACATATTTTGACACAACTATCTATCTATATCCATATGAATAAATTTGCAGATGATACATTTCTTTAATTATTCACTATCCAAAACTGTTCTGAAGATAAATACATTGTTCATAGTTTCCCATTCGAGTCACACAAATTGTTCCACATGTCATTTGTTGTTGAAAATAAAAGGTGTCACCTAGCTACATTTTACCACAGATTTGAAAACCCTACTGATGAGACACTCCGCCCATTTTGTTTCATGTACCGACATCAGTTTTTATTGACCTCGGACCTTTAAATTTTGCGCATCGCAGTTGCTGGATAGTCGTTGTCACCGCTGGAACTACTGATGTGCAATGTTGTCATTTTGTCACCAGAAATTAGTGTCTATTAGGAATGAGATGGATTCTGAATAAATTTTCTGAAAGAATAAAATACGACTTAATTATCTAATAAATGATAAAAAGCAGTATAGTTATAGTAAAAATGGTGATATTCTCATCAAATGGAAAAGTTTTTTTGAAGTCAATAATATCACTCAATATGAGTACTTACAGTTTTTCGTCCTTTGGAAAACAATGTAATGATATTTTCCGATTCATATGAATATGACTTGCAATCTTTATATACACATAGTAATGATTAACAATAAACATATTATTGTACCTGTTTCACGTTCCAGTTAATGAAGGTATATCCCTATGTGTATTACTTTTACTTTTGAATTATAGTTTATGGGAAATATGTTATACATTGTGAGAACATAAACTCATCCAAAATAATGGATCGTAAATCGTGTAAAACGAAAACATTTGTAACATAACCAACTAAATGATGACAACGATGTAAACAAAACTCGATCAATAGTTTAGCGCCTGCGCATATCTATGACTTGACCTTTCAATTTTGCGCTTTCGTCATATCTCTCTAATTTTATTCGCTCTGTCTGACTGTCTCATCCATAAGGTTTTCTAATCTGTGATTTTACATACTAGTTAGATGACGAGTATTTCCAAATATATTACAGTTCACCTTTCCGAGATGTTTCAAAGATACAGGAATAAATACATTTTTCAGTTTCATAATGTTTCCCATTTCAATCACACATGGAGGTAACATATCATTCGATGTCAAATGAATAGAAAGGTGATAGCTACCTTTCATATACTACTTAGATGATCGTCCAGTTGCAATGGCTACTGTTTTTTTCCCTATTTTATATTAGTTATAATAATAATAATAACACTAACCTGCTGTAAATATTCTTTATCTGGAGCCACTGCTTGTTCCCATCGAACGTGACTATCTTCATACAGTTGAAAAATCACCTTGGTGTCTTTCAGGAAATTTTTACCTATCACAAATAACTCCAATCCCCCGCTGGCCGGACACGAAGTTAGTGATTTTTTGCAAATCTCGGGAATACCTGGAGGTTGAGCTGGAAAATTAAAAAAATATCTGTAGACTAAAGAGCCATATACAAGGGAGATGATACCGCATACTGCGAGGTGATATAAGAAAATAATTGCTTTTCGGCGATGAAGTTGAATTTGTGCCATTACTGGCCTGAATCCTTTAAAATACAAGATCAAGCATCAACAATGAAATGGATTAAACACACTAATGTACTACAGAACAGGATTTTCACTAATTAGGGTTCACAAACCACAATTGTGAAGCCAAGATTCAATATGGTAAGACAAATTTGATTTAGATCACCGAATCATAAAAATCGATATGACGTATACAAACACAAATTGAACAAAAAGCTTTGTTTGACCCTCCATCAGCTGATAATCGCCATGTTGTGACGTCAGCTGCAAATAGTTTATTTAGTGACTTTTTGCAATAACTCAATAAGTGGTTGAAACAATGATATGTAGGTTTGTTTATTCATCGCCATAGAGCTCTAAAATCGAAAGATGCCCATTGAACAGTCATTGTTGACTTCCCTAATTGAATCATGTCTTGCTAAGGAAAAGGAAAGCATGAAAATGCTCAACTTCAGCCCAATTTAAACGACCTCGTATTCAATCAGTACCGTTACATATGAATATCAAACTCAAAGAAGAATAGCTAAATGAAATTGTTAGAAGCCATTATTCCGAACCGATCTTCAATATCTTGCAATGTAATCTGCAATTGACTGTGAAATCGATTGGAAACCAGACTGCATTTAGCAAAATTCATCCACACCATTTAATATTATATCAATCTTTATCGACACCAACCCCGTTATGTAAAGAAAGGATTGTGTACATAGTCCTCAACAGTCATCACCTTCTACATGATCCAGATCCCAGGAACATAATTCCAATATATTATATGCAGATGCTGAAACAATGTTATAAGGGTGTTATATCGCCAATATAACAAGGGTTATACCTGTATTGTTTTAGTATTATGCATACATTTGTTGGGTCACTGTCGTTCTCAATGGAAACCTAGTAGGCTGGAATTATAATTGTCTGTTCACTCAAGTCCCAAACGTCTGGCGAGATGAGGTCGCTATTTTTTATAAATCGCTCAAGGCTCATTTGTTTCAGTTTTTTCTCTATCAGCGACCCAATTTTAGGTTGAAATTATATTCTTTTTTTTCTAAGTTCAGCACGTTTCATAATCTGACATATTTTCACTTTTAAACATATTTTTACTTCAATAGGTCCAATACCAGATTTTAAAGTTTATGCTACTAAAAACACAAAATTTCGTCCTTTCAACTAGAACACCACAACACTTGTTGTATGATTCTTCGAAAACACGAAACTTTGATCTGTCAACTTGACACTGTCACAAAGTTCATCTCCCGTCATGCTCGGTTCTCAATGGGTTTTGTATGTTTTGAAGGTCGAATTTTTTTCAAATATACCATATTTCTGCTGAAAATTATTGAAAACAAGTAAATGTATTTGTGTTGTTCAAGTTAAAAGATACTTTTGTGTGCTTCCTTCAGTGGGAATCAATAATGCGTTAACATTGTATTAACTAATGCATATTGAATTATTGTATTGATGATTGGTTTCACTTTATTCTGTTTTTCATACTGAACACTTCCTGTTCAAAATCTGTAACCTTTTCAAAATATCTTTTTTGCGTGATTATCTATTAATAAAATTTCATTATATGTTCCTGTCTCATTACTCGCGACTAATTCATATTTGTAATTCAATTTAAAAAATGAAAATGACTGATTTCATCTTAAGAAACTAATATATAGTCAAGTCCAGCTCTATTCATTGAAAAAGTGTGTTTGGAAAGTGTTTTTAACCGCCAACTTAGTTGCAAAGCAACCCTCAAAGTCTCATTGAGACTTGTGCACTAAAACACTCAAAACAAGTGACCTGCAGTAAATCAAGAGCCAAAACCTTAGACCATACACTAGATAGACTCGGTATCGAGGGCGATTTGTTTTGTAACTGAGGGGGGAAACAAAATTTGACATGGTACGAGTTTTCCTATTGGCCAATTCTGACATTGACGTTGTTGACGTATGGAGGCATTTGTTTACATTTTGTATGTGTGGAGAATTTCTCGTGTTTTTATTTATTTTTCAATGTTATTTGTGTTGGAAATGATTAATTCTTGAGTGTATTCAAGAGGAAAGGACTATGGCAAAATATTGTGGAATTTGTGTTAACAAAGATAACAAAACGTCGACGGAATGATTTCATTTGTAAGTATTCCATAGGCGTAGATGCAAAGTAGCTGTAGGAATGATCCATATTGAAAACATTTTGAATGGGAATATTTTTCGAATATAATATTTACCAAACGTTTTTTAGGTTTCCAAATAACATATAAATATGGATGCAGTTGTGTCGAGTAGTTTCAGAATAGAAACATTGGAAAAACATACAGAATTTTATGATATGATCACTGCCCTACTGCAGATATTTGTTGAGAAAGCTTTTCTTATAGTGACAGAAAATAGTTTCTTCAGGTAAACTTAAGTATATCCACAGAAAATGTTGAAGCATGCACTTGGAAAATATGAACACCATTTTTGTTCATCAGGAAACCTTCACCCTATAGTTTTGCCATTCATTACATCTTATGTACATGCAAAGTCCTAGAAAAACTCTTTGACATTTTCAGGTTTCCAAAAGGTTGGTCAATCAAATAAGAGAAGCTATAGCTGGGCTGAGAAGGCCAAACAGAAATTTGACAGAAAAGTTTAAAACTGCATACAAAAGGTGCTTCTATCTTAGAGAAAATAATCAAAGTTTGGGAATTTTCAGTTTTTACTACACATATTAATTCAATTTGTTCAATTCACAGATTCATCGATATGTATATGTATATTGTATGTATTTTATTGTATTATATGTGTATTATTCAAATTATTCTCTCATCTTGCAAACTAATGATGTGTTTGTATATTATTTATTGTATTCTGATGGATTCTGAAAACATTCGAATCAGCATTAGCTCATCAGGCGAAATATATTATTTATTATAGAATTCAACAGCAAATACACTATTTGTAAAATGGAAAAAAAATGAGCTTTATATTCAAATCAACTTTTTCATGATGTTTGTTAAACATTTGTTGGAATTCTCAATCAGCTTTTGCGTGAATTGAAAACCAAACCGAAAATATGCTTGGGAATACATAAATTTTTTCATATTTTGAATCCCTAAAAAAACCACGTCCCTGGACTCTCGGTTCAACGATCGTCTCACCTCCCAGAAAATGCCGTAGTCAGCGCCCCCTACCTTTACCAAACATTGCATAAGGTACATACCGCGTCTATCTAGTGTATGGTCTAAGGCCAAAACCATTGCATGTTATACTCACTGCAGACTATCGGTTGTGAACACACTTGCAACGTTTCCTGCGAACCGTCACCTAGAGTGATCATCGTCCTGAAGATCATCCTGCACCTGGTCGACTTCTTTTTGCTCCTGTTCCCCAACTGCTCCGGAAACCTGTGCTCGACGTCGACGTTCCTCTCTTTCAGGATGCCCACGCAATCGCAAGTCGCGAACATCTCTTTGGCGGGGTCCAGTTGCAGTTCGATCACGCACGTGCCGTCGACTTTCTTCTCGAGGCAGGGGGTCGAATTCTTGCCGCTCACTTTGCACGCTTGGTAGAACATGTGCGGGGAGACTTTGCCCACGTCAGTTCCGATGAATACCTGAAGTGACAAGTCGACATAATCAGCAGTGTGTAATAGGGTTGTAAACTTTTTTCAAAAATTGTCCAGAGAATACGTCGATATTTTTTTGAAATTTTTATTTTCAAGGGTTTTTCCAAAATCGGCATTCAAAAATTCTCCATCCTTTTCTAATAATGTGACGTCACCTGGTAGGTTGGTTTAGGCACAGAGTAGACAAATCATACAGAGGTGAAGGATAGAAAAGGCAACCGACATTAGAGAGAGAAAGAGAATTGTACCAATTTAAAGGGCTTTCGGCTATTCCCGCCAGGTCTCGGCTGATATTTGTGAAACAGCTGTTCTCTGTCGTGACGCTGTGCAGAAGCTGAGCATACGACGAGACACGAAGATGTTGAGTGAACGATCGGGATTCATGCTTTCTCAATTCTTATTGGTCACTGAGTTTGTGGCATCAGTGTGAGCCGTCATATTTCAGAAAATCACGTAAAGGCAACATTGCTTCGTACCAATTTAAAGGGCCGAGGTCATGAAAGCGGCGAGTGCAAACATCAAACAAAAGGGGCGGAGTTTCTCATCTGTAAGGTTCTCTCATCTGTGGTTTAGGTTCATATATATAATAACAACTATATGGATAACACCTATTCTTCTCTTCACGCGAAAATGAAGCCAGTTTTGGAAAAACAAAAGACTGTCTGGCTTGCTAATGATGAATTGTGCGCATGCGCGGGTTTTGACGAGTTTAAATCCACTGACGTTTTCAGAATTTCAAAGGTTAGGTATATTTGTTGACTCAAATTATGTAAAAGAGCGTTAATATAGTTATTAATGTACTTACTGATTGTTTACAGAAGTGATTAGTGAGTGATAACAGTGATTGATCAAAAATTAGCCCACGAATCTTGTTCCGATGACTTTATCGTGACAGGTTTCTCAGCAGATCGCAAGTATCGCTTTGTAGATCACATCCATTTCTGCATTTATCATCAACTATCATTCAATATCGTCCAACAATCCATCAATGAATGAAAATTTGAAAAATATATGTCATGATGAAATAAAAACATTGAATTGAAGGTTACGTGACACATTTGATTGATTTTTAATAATTATCATACGTTTGTCGCTCACTAGAACGCTACTCTCCTCCATGATGAAAACGCATGTCGATTCTTAATTCAAACTTGCGCATGCGCATATTCGCGATTGGCCCCGCAGACTGTCATTTGTTTTATTTTTTGGCTTCAGCTCTGGTATCCATGTTACCTATATAGTTATTATTAGATATATGTTTAGGTTCTGTTCCATTAATCGAAGTGGAAGAAGAATTGACAATCTCTGTCACCTTTGACAGATGGCGGTAAAAAATTACTGGGCGATTTTAATTCTTCCTGCGAAAATATTCGGATGATTAAAGGTAAGTTACTATTGAGTTTTATTCCATTGTTCAGCGTTCATTATACCCCTCACCGACCACTTTTTTCAGAAAGTTTAAGCATTCAAAGACTTACTGTGCTGTAGCAACAATAATGTGGATTCTCGAAATTCATATTTGTACTCAAGTGTTAATATGAGACAAACTTTGTGTTTTGCAGTAGGACAACACAAAGCTACATCTACAAGTAATTTCTGTGAAGATAATTTTGATCTAAGTTAAAATTCTTATCCTTATTCTTTTTATCTTTGTACATGAACATCATGAGAACCTGTGAAGTGAGAGCACAAAGTATTTTAGTAATAGGTATAAGTTAATAAACCAAATCCTTATTGTCATGCACTTCTGTAAATAATAAATGTATTTTCCTAAATCCTCAGTTATTGTTAGTACATACTCTATCTATGATGTGAGTTTATATGAGATATCTTCTTTACATTATATTGTGAATATAATTATAATATCAACTTGTGTAGTTTATTTAAAATATTATCAGATGCACCACTACACTTACCTTCTTTTCCCAGACAATAAAGTTATTAATTGAATTAATTCTTCATTTTTATTTCTCTATTTTATAGTGTCTTTGAGTTCAATCGTCTCATTGACTTCGCTGAGGTGGTGGTATTGAAAATCCTATAGAAATATTAACTCATATAAAATACCAGACTTGCGTTATATAGATGATAAACAATCAATTAATGCGCCCTTTCAAATATTTTGAATTAGTTTCGATATCGAAAAAAATTTGAATTAAAAATTGACATATTGTCATCTGACTTATCTGCCATCACTTATGTCAAAAAATTCTTCTTCCCTATTATTTTCGATATTTTTACGATACCATCCCGATCTACCAGGTGACGTCAGCAGAAATATGGTGCTGTCAAATAATTATTTTTGATTTCTCGAGCATAAACGAATATTCCGATTTAATTTTGATGCCATGTCGGTAATAGTTTAGTAAGGTATCGGAAAACGATTATTAATTCTGCTAAAGCTTTAGAGGTTTATGACCCTATTGCAATGAATGATACTTCGAATTTGGTACATCGATTTATGTTACTCAGAACTGACTTGTACATGGCCTGATATGGGAACACAAACGAACACCACTCTTTTTTATGGTTTAGTCAATTGAATTGATCGAATACCTATTTGTAATTTTTGATAATAACTGTTCATCATGATTATGTTCTCAAGAACCTATGGAAATGTTCCCATATTCCAACTAAAATGACCGACCGGTGCAAAACCTGTTGAAATAGTATATTATGATACAAGTTTTATAAGACGCTATTTTGTCGTACGCGTTGTTTGGAGTACGACGAGCCAAGAGAGTAGTGCTCCAAGTGAACAAGTGCGACAACGTGTCTTATAAAACGTGTGTCATATGCAATTTTTTCTATTTCGATTTAATTTGAAGAAATAAATGGATTTAATATCGATAAATACAGAAACATCTTCGATTGGTAACAATGATGACATTGAAATAATTAAAATCTGATGCACAAGCGTAAAGCCCAGTTTACAGTTGAGCGATTTTGATTATTGCGATACCAGCGGTGAAAAATTCAATGTCGTTATTGCTTTTATTGGCCAATTTAAATAAAATTACACTTCGAATTGAAATTTAACAATTGAAACATTGAGTTTTTCACTGCTAATATCACCAAATCTAAATCGCTCAGTCGCTCAGAAGTATACTGGACCTAACTCTTCTGACTTTCGTTTGACAGTTCGATTGTATCAATCTCCGAATAATAAAAAATGGAGGCTATTTCGACACGCATTTGCGTTGCACAATTACTTCATTATACAACCGAAATAGAGAAAATTATTTTTCTACAACCGGTTAACAATGCTTTCAAATGGCATCACACTGTTTTCGTTTTCAGAGGAGACTATTTGCAAAGATTAGTGGCTACTCTGTGATATTTGCGCTCGCATCCATTATTGTTGAATGGAAAATAATAGTGACAGTAAATTATCTAACACATGATGTAGCAGAAAGTGCGAACATTGTGAATTTGAATCTTCTACCAGAGAAATCGAGGAAAAGAATGAATTATGACATGATAGATGTCATGAACATGTTTCCATAAAATGCTTGAATGATAAAGATATTGAAGTAAATATCCTGAACTTGTCGTATCTCCCAAAAAACACCAGTCCTTTGAATATAAAGCAAAAATAAGTTTCACTATATCTTCGTGATTAATAGAGTATTATAACTGTGGGATAGAAATAAGTTTTCAAATAGTCTCAATAGCCAACGGGTTAAAAGCACGACTTCTCAAACCGCCAGCCCAGGTTTGATCCCAAACAGGGCAATTCTTTTCTGATCTATGAGTTATTCTCTTTTCTTTTCTGTTATATGTATGAATTATTGGATTGCATTTCATTATAATGATTAATGAAATTAATGATTTAGATGAAGAATATTATGAAATGTAAGTGAATCGAGTTTTCTTGTCTGAGAAATGTGTTTGTAAACAAATATTGTGTGTATTTCTAGCGCAAAGTGCCTTGCCGCTCTCCAAAGATTAATTTAAGTAAAGTAGTCCTGTAGTAATATAAACTGACAGTATCTTTGGTGTTTGATGAAATTTTCCAAATGCAAATCTAAATTTTATCCTTCAAAAGAAAAACAATCTTCCTTATTTTTGACAGTGATGAAGATATTATCAGTAGGGCGATAGTTGTGGTATCATCGTTTGTAGGGTAAAATGATGAAAAAATCTTCATTGATTCATAAGCAAAGTGAAAGTGAGAAGTTGTACATAATCTTGTTAGGAATTGTAGCCTGCGACGACGACACTATCTGCCGGCGCGGTGCAGAAGAAAGCATTTTTTCTGGAAACATTGTATTGCACCTTTAAAGGACCGCAGTATAGTGAAGAGTTAGTTTAGTTTCTGTGAGTACAAAGAAACTGCACAGTAAGAGTGACTCCGCGAATATCTCAGAGATTTTTGAATAACGGCTTTTTTGTATTATAATAATAAGCCTTTAGGCCTTTATTTCCACCAGGTACAAAAACCCAATTAAAGGAAAAAGAAGAACAAAAGTATAAAATGTATATCTATGAATAATATTACTAATGGAACTAATAGAATTTAAATAGTGTTAGTAATATGTTATGAGTAGGTATACTGTAGAATGAAGTTTTTGTACCGAGTGTTTGAACTAAACGAATCCGAGAAATCATTTTCAATTAATGTTCCTTATCTGCGAGCCTTATTGATATATTCAATTTATTTTCACTTTGTACATACTGCGGAACTTTGAGACGAGGTCCAAATTTTTCGAGATATAACAGCTATAATAAGCAGCGTAAAGCAGCTAAATAGGGAACAAAAGCAAGTGTGAATTGTAATTTAGTTTGAATTGGCAATGAGAATACAATATTTACAATTAAATGAAGCAAAATTTACATAGTGGCGCTAAACATAGAGTTCATAGACTATGTACTTACTTGTAATGTTGCTGGTTGACGATATCCATTCAATTGTACTATAGGAAATCCGTTGCCATCTCTATCTTTGACGGCACCTCTACTGCCTTCAGTCTGGTACCTTGCTCTGTGTTGTTGTTCTGGTTGTTTTATAATAGTTAAAGAAACATCCACTGAA